>QNUK01000051.1:795000-2047500 GCA_013621035.1 Clarias magur | reverse complement strand
CACCATTTAAGTTTAGTTTGAAGCACCAAGTAGTGAGTCATCTTTATAAAAAATAAAATAAAAAAAAAAAAGACAGAAAGATGAAGAAAAGTTTAAAGTACAAGTCGAAATCTTATAGATGTTCACCTCCTCGAGTCCTTGGTTGCATAAGCGCGGGTTTATTTATTTTTTCTAGAGCAGCCCGGGTGTGTGAGTCAGTCCTGTGATATGTTCGCTCGCATGACGGGAAAGCACTCGGCCCGGGATCGGATCATGGCCGGTTCAGAGAAATATCATGAGACGACCGATAAAATTAAATAAGATAAACATGAACACATCTGGTGTTACGTGTGCCATTGTAAAGTCTTAATTCCCTCTGAGATTTTTAAGGACACGTCGTAGTTTCATATGAAAATGAGGCAGGACTGAGACAGACAGAGAGAGAGAGAGAGCAAGAGAGAGAGAAATAGAGAGAGAAAGAGAGGGTCAGAGAGAGAGAGAGAGCAAGAGAGAGAGAAATAGAGAGAGACAGACAGAGAGACAGATGGAGAGAGAGAGAGGATCAGACAGACAGAGAAAGCGAGAGAGACAGACAGAGAGACAGAGAGACAGATAGAGAGAGAGAGAGAGAGCCGTGCATGGCTAATCGATCCCACGCTCTAGCGTCTCACTGCTCCGTGGAAGACCGGGCTTAAAGGTTTTCACATTCTTCACATTCTTGCTATGGTTTTCTAATCTGAGGAAACTTTCCAAAATGTCAGTCTGACTTCCCCGGCCCCTCCTGTCAGTAACCTTATTCTTAAGGTTAAAGTAAAAGCGCTCTGAGGCCTTTAAACACCAGAAGGTTAGTTGCAAACATAATTAATCATCTCTCTAAGTGTTGTCTGAGAAATGCCCCGGGGCGTCCGAGAGCAAACTCTTAACGGCAGGAGTGGATTATGAATCGCGCTGGATGCGAACGGGTGACTCTTTGCTCAGCTAGAAACATAATGCCATTAATTAAACGGTGACATCTCAAAGAAGAAAAAAAAAACTGCTTAGCAGGATAAATGTTTCATAAGTGGACAGCAACGCACGGGTCGTTAAACAGGAAGTTTAGGAAAAGAATAAATGTCAGAATTATTATTATTATTATTATTACTAACAAAAAGTATGATTTTACATTATTTCTAAATGGAATTAAAGATCATGTTTTATTAAAAGGAGGAAAAAAGTGTGAAGCTGGGACAATGTCAAGAACTGAGGGGGGAACTTATTCAATTCAAGTGCGGTCCAACTGGATTGTCTTTGTGTTTGTCTTTTTAATGCATGTTAGTGATGAAAAGTTGGAAGGGAAAAAAACAAAAAAGTTAGACAAAAGTTCAGGGATGTTGCATACTACAAATGACTATGGTAACCTGAAAAACATAAAAACAACTGATTTGTCACAAAACTTCTGTCCATGTGGTCATGCACACTGTGAACTTCAATTTTGTGTCACTTTTACAGTTTTCTACCGGCCTGCTTCGTTTCTTCCTGAATGCAGAGAATCAGAAATCAAAAACAGCTTTATTGCCAAGTATGTTTACACGTACAAAAAATTTGTTTTGGAGACAGAGGCTTCCAGAAATGAAAAGACCACACACAACATAAAACAACAACAACAACAACAATAACAAAAAATATATATATATAGTTGCAAGCAACAATAAGCGGGCCCAAGCACCTTGCGCCATCACCACCGGGGTGCACCAGAAAGACAGTGGGCACAGTGGACACATGCATTTAAAGGGGACCACATTTATGACATTTTAGAAAAGGGGGCAGTTTATGTTCAGACCTCCAAAAAGCCCCAGATGCTGGGGGAGGGGAGCATCACTCTATGATGTCACTCAATGTGATGTCACTCAATATGACGTCCCACAGAAAGTTATTAACCACTTTGTCGGCATACATTTAAGGCATCGTCACAGCTGATCCGTTTGAGATATCAAAAATCCCTTTGCAATTTTGCATCCTCAATGTCTTTAGATCACACAGATCACAAAATAACTGACTTCCTGTTGAGTCGAGTCCATGACATGCAGTGCGAAATTTGTACCGGGTTTCGTGTGCACATGGGCAAGTGTGTATGAGCAATGCTTTAAAATCTCATGTGAGGGCCCAGAGCCCAGACTCTCAAGTGTCCTAATGGGAGCAGATTCCAACCTGCCTGCCAATTCTCATGGGTTTTTGAGCATGTTAAGACAACCAAAAATTGCCAGAAAAAAAGAGAGAAAAAAATTCTTAGGAAAATAACAGGGCTGATGTCATAGTGCTTGGGCCCCTAACAGGAAATGAAATAGTACGTGGGGTATTATCAAATAAACATCACAGTTGCACAGTATTGCACATAATAACATTTATTGCACAGTGGGGAGAACATTAAACTGTCCGTGAGGTAAGGAAGTAGCATGCCGCTGAGTGAACAATGTGAACTGTTAAACTTGAACACGCTGAGATGCATTTCTGCTCATCACTTAGGTATCTGATCTACCACAAACTTTTTGTCAGCTCAAACTAGTCTCTTGTCAACAAGGAGCCCATCCAAGTGGACTCAACAGGAGATACACACTATGCGCAATTAGGAGGAAACCCAGGGCAAACCCTCGACCCTGGAGGTGCAAGGCCACAAAGCTAACCACTATACCGTTGTGCCGCCCTAACACCAGACACCGTTGCAAATCAAAATCTCGAAACATAATCAGCAGCCGTTTATGAAATCCTTAAACCGGCACATCTTCGATCAGCAACCACACCATGGTTAAAGTTCTGATGTGAGCACATGTCCTTCTAACATAAATGTAACACAATCCATGACGACGACGCAAACGTCAGATAATAATACCCATTCTTGTATAGGATTGATGAAACGAGCTCGGTTTGCACTCCGACCCTGCGATTCTTTCTATAACCACCGGTGCATGAGAAGAAGACAGAGTCACCGGAGACGCTCTTTAAATAATGAAACGGAGCAGAGGAAGCATTAGCTATACTCATGCGCTGCATTATAAACCGCTTTATAGGGAAGAAGACCCGAACGCACAGGACGCGATGAAAGACGAAGCTCCGACCGGACAGCTCTGGTTTTTCAGTGACGTAATGGTGATCTTCTTAGTCGCAAAGCCAAAGCGGGGAGACACAATACTGTTGTATAGTATGTTGCACGATCGATCAATAACATATTAGACGCTAGTTTTGTCCCAGAATGCTCCTTCATTCCGGCTATTCTCGATCTTGTCCTTTGAACTCTTTTCTAGCTGCTGAAGGTCACTCTGCATGAACCTGCCTCTTAGTGTGCTAAGATTTCCCGGGTAAGTTCTAGGCCCAGACAATGTCAATATTGATACTGTGGTACATTTTATGTAAGATAATGAGACGTTGCTTCTCAGAGTAACTTGTAGCTCATTCTCCACATTCCAAGTGCATCAAACATTTTTCCCATTTAAAAAACAAACATTTAATTAAATATTTTATAAAAATATGATTAAACGGATTAAAAGCTTCTATAAACATGCAGTACTTTCCCATACTTTGTCCTGGGGATCTTTTGAAACTTTTACTAACCACAAGCTTCAGGAACTCGGAAGGCTTTGATCTGATTGGCTCTCCACACTATGATGCACTATATTCATAAACCTTGAGTTTTTCATAGAAATATAAGGACTTATTTCTGTAGACAGGAAGTATGATTTTAAAGTTTTTTCCCCCCCACATTTCCACTGGTTTCCACTACAGATAGGAATATCCAGGGATCACCAGATACAAAAATTATCAGGTGTTGATTCAATCAGCGTCATGATTTTATAAATATCCTGATATATGATATGATTCTTTTTTTTTTCAGATGTAGTTACAATTGTAAGCGAACTTCATAAATGATTTGCTCCCACCACACAGGATACTGTGCAGCCTGCTAACTTCACAAATAATGTGTGAATAGTCTCGAGTGCACCACATGTTAAATTAACTAGATGAAAGTTGGATGAACTAGAAAAAAATAATCAGTGTGTCGATACATGAAAAGTATCTTGATATGTACCTAAATCGATTGCCCCCCCCCCCTCTTCTCTAGTCTCCAAACAATATGATTCCCCTTCACTTTTCCATTTTTGTCCATAAATGTGCAAATTTCTGAATTCATTCCAGGCAAGCAGGAAAAAACAAACCAACAAGCAAACATAAACAACGCTACTCTGGCCTGATTACTGGGCACTGATCTCAGGCGAGTCCCATTCCTTCATTCTAGCTTTAATTGCGAATGAGCTACTGCTGCCTCTCCACACCTCTTTGTGGAAGTGCACTTTTTTAGCCAATCAGAATTCAGAAATTCCGACTTTCCTAAAAGCGATGCCCAGAGAGGCGTGCCAGAGAGCATGATATGAGTGATAATTCACCTGGAACAATCACAGATGCAGTAGAGTTAGACAGCAGTAAAATATGGCATATTCAAAATCTCTATGATTTGTGCATGAATCAAAGTGTTACTCCAACTGCATCTTTGTTTAAACATAATCAGGTTTATCTCATGTTTACATTTAGGCATTTGGCAGACGCTCTTATCCAGAGCGACTTACAAAAAGTGCTTTAAAGTTTACATTACTGGATAGATACTTACACTGGGTTAACTAGGTCAATAACTAAGTGCGATCAGTCTAACACAACTGGGAAGAGGGGTTTCTTTGGGGGGTTGTTGGTTAGGGGGGATTAACATTAACATGTTTATTAACATTATGTGAATGCTAGGTGTCTGTCTCACAATACAGGTCGTCCCCGATTTACGAACATTCAAGTTACAAACATTTCTTGATGTGAACAAATCGCGAACGTAGCTGACATGTATTTTAAAAAATAAATAAATAAAAAACGGATATTACCATATTATTTACAATAATATGATTATATCCTCCCCGTCACTAGGGGGCACCACATTAAGGCTACTACTACCACCACTCAGTCGGGAGCGCCGAAGACTATCACATGTTTCCTCCGAACCACTTGACGAGAGGCCAACCGCATCTTTTCGAACTGCTCGCTCACACACCGTTAGGGACGGCATAACACACTCGGAGGACAGCGCTATCCGCTCCTTCCGCATGCGTGAGCTCTCAGACGCCCCAGATTGGCTGCAGAGCCGTGATTAATGGGAGTACTAAGTACATCTCGTCCCTTCCCTCTGAGAGAGCTCGGCCAATCAGCTCTCTCTAGACCTCCGGGTGCGAGAGGTTACAGCATCACCCGGGAATCGAACTCGCGATCTCAGGGTGTACAAAATGTATAAAATGTCTAAAGTCTGGTATATTACATGTGTGTGGAGAAATGAGTCGGCCTCATCGGTTTCAATGAATCAGTCCGGGAGCACGATGATAGAAAATGTCTGTCCTGATGGTGAACAATCCAAATTTCGGAAAATCCTCAGTAAACACCCTCCCTCCCAGGTTGAAGTTAACCAAGGTCAGCTAACTCGTTAGGCACGTATAAAAATGCTGTTACGATTTTTGGCCACAGTATGGCTTTATCAAATCCAAAGTGGATTGGTAAGACTCCCTTTGTCTGACTTAAGAACGAATCTGACCTACTAACGTGTTGTAGCCTGAACCTGTTCGTAAGTTAGAGACTGCATGTAATAAAAATGAACTAATATTAAATGTCAACCGCAATTCTGAATTTAAATGGGGAAAAAAAAGTCATAACTGCACATTATTCTGAGTAATCTCGCACAATCCTGCCCAAGATGTGAATCATCTCTTCTCATCTCGCAGAATTTCCAGGTTGCGCTACCTGCCAGGTAGCCAACTGTTAGCCGTCTCAGTCACCAGCCAGACTGTCTCAGTATCACAGCTCTTGCGTTCAAGTAAACCCCAATGGTCCTTAATAATGCAGTCGAGTAATGATGTTTGGAATTCATATACACCAAAGAAAAGCTGTAAAGAGCTTAAATTGATTTTTTCCCTAAAAAAAGAACAATATTTATTATAGTATATTGTCATAGTCATTATTAGTGACATTATTAGTGATTATTACTGACACTAGTTGGGGACTGTAACCGCTGTTACTGTTATTTGTTAAGCTGCCTAATATAATACGTTCAATGTGACATTTAAGCCAGTTCCCCCAACACAAAAAATATAAAGCAACACAAAATGTTTGAAATGTTCAACAGTAATAATTATTATTAGTTTTAAAGTAAGACAACAACAACAACAAAAAAAGAAATCCCTGCGCCCTTATGGAGAGTGATAAGATCCTGATGAGACACCGCTGAGAAGCCAGTGAGTGTCTGCTGCTTTCTACTGTTGGAGGATCACACTGCGTTCCAATTCAGTCTGGAAATTGGAGAACTGAGACTGGCGCTTATAAATAGAGCTGCAACAATTATCCGAGCTGGCTGTATAGCGGTAGTAAACGGTTATAAATAACATGGGCCATGTGGGAGGAGACGTTTATCACACACGGGAAATGAGTGAACAAATATTATTTTAACAGCTAACGATGCTTCACTTTTAATGTTTTTCAGAAGACAGCGGATATCTAATACAGAGTGTGACTGAACTGGCTCCATGTAGTCCCCTCCGAAAGTATTGGAACGAAAGGCAGAACTCAAACCAGGAGCAGGCTTGTGGAAGCCTGTGGAACTCTGCACATTGTCTCGCTCATGACTGGACATGGTTTCTATATTCCACTTTGATGCTAGTCTATTTTATTACTTAAACATATTGTTTTTTTTTGTTTTTTTTACAGCTAAAAGTCTTCTATATTTCTGAAGAAATAAAGTATAAAATAAGAGTTTTTTTTATTATTATTTGAAAACTCATTACTTATTTTCTTATTTAAAAATTTTAGGTCATCAGCAGTCGAATAAGCATTTCACTTCATATCCTACTGTGTATGTGACAAATAAAATTGCGCAAGTTCCATTATTTTTGGGTGGGTTGGAACAAAAATATTGATTTAAATATTGAATTCTCACAGTCGACCCCTGAAAATTAGTGGGGGTTGTGTTCTTAGAGCACCCACGAATTGTAAAATTAAATAAACAATAAATGCCTCTTTTTATAGTTTGAACTCTAAAATTATGCCTACATATATATATACTCCTAAAACACTTCACTTTGATTTGATACTCAGCTTAATACATTACCCTTAAAAAAATGTAATAAAAGGAATGTAAATGTAAACATGCTTACTGTACTGCTGTGTTTCCCGCAGGGCTACAATGTAAAATATATGTACTGTAATTCATACAAGAGCGGTTTCTTTGGTATTTTCTCTGGTATCTATACTGTAGGGTAAATTCGGTAATAATAATAATAATAATAATAATAATTCACCATCCCAAGCTGCGTTTTCCTCTATGGCTGCTTCGTGTTCTCTCTTAAAATAATTTATACAGTAATATATTTTTGTTAAGATGTGTTAAACGCCTTAAAATAAATTCAGTCTTTATTGCAGAAGCATATATTCATAACGTGAACATAAAGTGAATTTTAAGGGGAAATAAAAATCCCTAACTAACAAATAATTATTTTCCACAATTATTGGCACCCCTAACAATTCCTATAAAATAAATGTAATTGAAGTATTTCTTTCATTTCTACACTGGTTTACAAAGTTGATCAGAGTATCTGAGAACATTTAATTAGTAATTTATCACTTTCTGCTTCCCTGGGGTATAAATATGATGTGACACAGAGGCCATTTCTCTTATCCACTCTTCAACATGGAAAAGACAAAGAAAGACACCATTCAAGTAAGGCAGATGTGTGTCGATCTTCACAAGTCAGGCAATGGGTACAGGAAAATAGCCACCCGCCTGCACCTGCCCATATCTACTGTGAGAGGAATCATTAAGAAGTTTAAAAGAACTGGAACAGTAGTAAACAAGCCCGGAAGAGGACGCAAGTTTATTTTGCCTCCACGCACAGTGAGGAAGATGGTAAGAGAAATAAAAAATTCTCCAAAGCTCACTGTTAAAAGAACTGCAACAAATGATAGAATCTTGGGGTCACAAAGTCTCCAAAACAACCATCAGACGTGATCTACATGCCAGCAAGCTCTTTGGCAGGCATGCAAGGAAAAAACCTTTTCTCAGTCACAATCATAAACACAAACGTTTGGAGTTTGCTTAGCGGTACTGGGTCTTCAACTGGGACCGCGTTCTTTGGTCAGATGAGACCAAGATAGAGCCTTTTGGCAACAAGCACTCTAAGTGGAACACAAAAGATGAGTATGCAGAAAAGCACCTCATGCCCACTGTGAAATACGGGGAAGGATCGGTGATGCTGTGGGGCTGTTTCTCTTCCAGAGGCCCTGGGAACCTTTTTAGGGTGCATGGCATCATGAATGCTTTGAAATACCAGGACATTGTAAAGCAAAATCTGGTGGCCTCTGCCTGAAAGCTGAAGATGGGTGGTTTTTATTTATTTATTTTTATGGGTCGTCACTGGATGACTTAGAGACATTGTGCAAAGAGGAATGGTCGAAGATCCCTCTTCTGTGTTCTCTCATCTTGTGAAACATTATAGGAGAAGATTAGGTGCTGTTTTGTTGGCAAAAGGGGGCTATACAAAGTATTAATCTCCAGGGGTGCTAATAATTGTGGCACCCATGATTTGATGTAAAAGAATTATTTCTTAATCTGGGATCTTTTTTTCTTCCACTGAATAAATGCACTTGAATTAAAGGATGGAAGTTCCCATTGTGGTCCTACGTTATTTCGAACAAAACTGAATTTTTTAAAAGCTAAAGAACACATTTTAACCAGAGGTGCCAATAACAAAAAAAAAAAAAAATTGAAACCCAGTGAGACAGTGAAAGAGTAATACTCTGTCTTTACTTGCTTAAGCATTTTTAAAACCTAAATATATATGACACATTTAATTCCCTTGGTCTTGTCAGAACGAGCCAAAATAGAGCCGGAGCGCTACTTAGAGCGCCTCTGTCTGATCACACGGCCTTAACACGTCTGTGCACCGGTAGCCGCGTATTACACCCAGGACATCATGAGATCTAGGTCAATTAACAGTGTCATTGCAGGGTGTTCTGCCGGTGTGACGAGGGCCTGACTGACTTCTTTGCCTGGTCATGCCTTTGTGATTTTTTTCTTCTTCTTACTCATAACTAAAACAAACCGCCGCCTTCCATTCCTAAATGACGCGTGTGCAAACGTATGCAGCGACAGACATGCCCTGCAATCTCCGTTTCTCATAACACCAGCTGCCTTCATTTCCTCACAACCGTTCGGTGGCTCGGATCACTGCAAGGTGGTGAGAAACAGATTATTATTATTTTAAATAGCAAACCATTAAATCAGGATCTTGTCGAGACAACAACAGCTGAACCGCTGAGTCTGGAATCTCCATATTAAGCCGCGAGCTTCTGTCAAGTTCACAGCTCTGTGACTGTACAACACTGTCATGTTACTGCTGATTTGATACACCGTACTCCGTATGGTGACCTCGAGCTTCCACGTTCGATCACGTTCACGCTGACGTTAGTCCATGCTTTTAGTTTCAGAAGCAGGATGATATGAGTCACGGAAACGGATTCTGCTGTGCCCTCGAGAGCGTTCATATTTGCAGTCTGTGTTTTTTCTTTTGTTCCATTGCAATATCTTTGCAAGGCGCAGTGCACCAGAAAAGAAGGAAAGGGTTATTCCCTGAGGTGAAAAACCCTCAAAAACAGAAACTTCAGTGTGTTTTTGCATGTAGTTGGAAATTATTACTATTATTATTATTTATTTCCTTTCTCTTTTCTTTCCTCCCGCACTTTCTTTTCTTCGCATTTTCCATTTCTGTTTTATTACCTGTATTCTCTTTCCTAACTTCTTTCTATTTTTTCCTCCCTCTTAACTTCCCTTTCTGTCTTCACTTCTTTGTTTCCGTCCTTCATCCCTCCCTCCCCTTCTTTCTTCCTCATTCTCTTATCTTTTTCCCAACCCACCCTGTCCTCCTCTTTTCTATCTCGCATTCCTTCTTTCCCATTTTGTGTCCATTACTTTATCCTACTCTGTATTCTTTTTCTTTTTTCTTTAATTCCTTCTTTCTTTCTTTTTCCCCAGCCCTCCCTCTTTCTTTCCTTCCTTCACTTCTTTTTCTTCCTTTATTTCTCTATTCATCATCTTTCTCTCTTTTTTTACTCTCTCCCTCCATCTTGTATTTCTTATTTCACTTCCTTCCGTCATTCTTTCCTTCCTTCCATTATCCGCCTTTTCTTTCTTTTTCTTTCATTCTCTCCTTCTAACCTCCATTCTTAACTTTTTTTTTCAATTTTTCTAGTCTTCTTTTTGTCTTTTTTCTTTTCTTCTATTGTTTCTTACCTGCATCTTTTCCTCACTTTCTTTCCTTCCTCCCTCAGTCTCTCTCTCTAACTGCATGGTCAGCAGTCAATGGTGACGTCCCATCCGGCTGTCCATCACTTCTTCTGTTTTGCATTTCTGTCCGCCTCATATTCTTCACTTTTCCTCATTCTTTCATTATCTCCATTTTATCGTTCTGCTTCTCTCATTTTCTTTCGAGCATCGTGTTCCAACAGGAATTGCTCGCTCTTCTTCTTCTCTTTTATGACGTTATATAGGCGTACTGTAGCTATTGTCTGATAATCCTCTGTGCTATCATGCAGTGGTACGCTTCATGGTAAATCTCATGGAAATCTCCTCTGCTCCTACGTTATTAACGTTGGGTCTCGTGTCTGGATCTCCCCGCACTAATCATGTCCCGTTCCCTGTTCTTGTGTCAGGGTTTTTGAAAGACATGCCTCACACGTGGCACGGGTTCAGATTCTCCACTTCCTCTTTTTTCCAGCTCCGTATCTGATGCAGGTCAGCACGAACATTTACCATCAAACATTCCCTGATGCTGGTATTAAAGCAATATGAGCTGATTTTTTTTTTGTTTTTTGTTTTTTGGACTGTTTGTTTTTGTGGCTGTCATCGTGTATGAGGGTCTTAAACTTTAAAAACATGACTGAGCAAATGAAAACAAATAAACAAAGAAAAAGGAAAAGACAGCATGTGGGTTTTGTTGAAGGCCTGCGGCTGGTTCTACAGGATGTTCGCTATAAAACTAAGCAGCTGATTTCCTTATAAAACTGCACAAATTGTACCCGAGGCGATATTTTGCGCAAAGTATCGTCACTTCGGTTATTGACTTTGTTTCATTAATTACTATTTAGTTATGTGCATATTGATTGATTGATCTCGTTTTTTATGGTTGTTTTCGGTTGTTTTTGTGACCAACAACAACAACAATTATATGTACTTTAATGAGTTTGTGAGTTTGACATTTTTGCGATGTATTCCTGTACTGGTTATAAAAGTAATGAAAACTTTGACATGTTCTACATGACAAATGTCACAGTGTGATGTGTGGAGCCTCCTCCTGTTCACACACAAGAAGCACACACACCAGCAAGACTTCTGTATAAGCAGCTATTTTATTTATTTATTTATGTATTTATTATTTTTCTTTTAAATAGATTTTAAAGGGTAAAGAGTTTTGAATGTTTGAAACATTTTAGATTCTTTGAAGAAAAATAAATAAAGACGCCGATATCGACACCACCACCAGTTTAAGGGTTTGGTATATGTAATAAAGTATTTATTCAGAAATATGACTTGCTTGCTCTTAATAAACTTTCTGATATCGGAGGAAAGTGTTTCACTGTAATAAGAACGAAAAAAAAACTTCCCTTTTTCTTTTTTTTTTACTATTATTACGTGAAGGAAATGTGCTTGCACAGCTTTTCACATCCTTTCACGGACAATATTTCTTCTCCTTGAAGGCTGTATCTATTTCTTTCTTTTTTTTTTTTTTTATAACTCGGGGCAAGCTGCTTGATAAAGCTTCATCTGCACTTTTTGACCTATATGATAAATAAATAAATAAATAAATAAATCGCCCAGAGGTCAATGCCTTCCTCAAACCAAAAGAGCTCTCTTCTAGCTTTTGCTTCTTTTAAAAGAACGCTTGAGGTTATCATCATCTCATTGCAGAATGGTTTCACACGAGTGTGTTTCTTGCGCTTGACTGTGCATATATACTATAGCTTTGATGTTTTAACCAAAGCAGACAACTATTCTTTCGGTGACTAGGAGAGCCGGGATTCTCGACAACCAACGAACACATGCTTACAAAACCGCATTTGGATTGCGTTCGCGTAAGACAGTTAAAAGGTTTGTGAAACACCGGTCATCATTCTTAAGATAGAGGAATCTAGGTCAGGCTTATGCAATAACCGGGTCACTGAAATGCCTCCGCAGCAAACATCCACTGTATTTCCTTCATTTTGTGTACAGTACCGCGAGATGGTAGAAATGGCGGTTTTCACCGTCAGCCAAAAGGATACGGGAAACAAACAGTGCAAGCACACACATGCATGCACGCACGACACAAAACACATACATAGTAAAAAAAAAATTTTTTTTAAGTCTCTAATGCTCTGACATGTGCTGCCATCCAACTGTGAACAGGAAGGGAAAGCAGGTTAGACGAGTGACAGCCGGACTCTGTGGGCGCTCCGCTAATGCTGTGCCAAACAACAGGCGTTACACACGGCAGACAATAAAATAACCAGATTAGACACCGAGTCTCATTTCCATTCGGCTCGACTGTATTTGTATACTGCGTCTACAAAACCCATGCTGTCACAAAGCAAGCTGTACACTAATCCAGATGTAGATCCCTCACGGACAGGCACAGACAGCGAGAAAGGACGGAATTAAAAAGCGACACTTCCTCTTCTGGGTGAGACCAGAGCGCTGGAGTCCACCTCTTTACATAAAGTTCAACTGTACTTCGAATAATGTTCAGTACGACTGAGCGCCTCGGAGGTCTTTACGATTACAGCAACACTTTTTTTTTTTTTTTTTAAAGGTATTTTTTATTCTATGGTATCCAGGTGAGATTATTCACATAACTGGGTGAAACTTGGAAAATTAAGAGCTCACAATCCTAACAAAGGAATCATGTGTAATCGGAGCAAATCACTTGAGAATATTTATGCACTTTATCCACTCACATTATCTACCAGCCACTTTTACTCCTGTGAGGAACTTGTTTTTTAAAGGTTTTTAGGCAGGTAAATCCAAATTTACTTTTAAAGCTAAATAAAATATTTAAATATTTTTTATCTTAAAGAGTTTATAGAGTTTTAATATCATATATTATCGTGGAAGCTGGCAAAAAATAAAGAACTTTTTTTTTTACCTGTTTTATTTAAGCTGTAGACACCACAGACTGAATGAGAAGCAGACAAAACTCTCTGTGACATGGAACCCATAGGGACGTTTTGTTGTTGTTGTTTTTTTTTTAGCATCAGTATTATGATGATGTCGTAATATTGTGATGTCATATCTCATCAGCGAACTACAGTACTTCCAGTTCTCAGGTGCAATTGGCGATACAATCGGCTTTCCTTATCTGGGTGTGGCCGAAGCACTATGACATAGTCATAGTCATGTCGTCATTGTGCTGATGTTTTAATAGTGCTGATGTCATAAATGTCTTAATCCTTCTAAGGATTATTTAAAAACTTGTACATATTTATATACAGGACATGTATTTTATTATCCAGGCCTATGTGGGGGGTCTTAATATGCTTTAAAACCCATGGAAATCTGCTGCCATTTGGACGCCTGCGAGTCTGGACCCTGAGCGTGGATCCTTCACAGGAGACTTTGATGCAAAGCTCATACACCTTTGCTAAACACACATTTAGAACGCACATCAGCACTATTAAACACACACACACACACACACACTCTTGAGGATGGCGCAGCACCATTACGGTCGCCACCATGATGGTGATGGCGCACCAGAAAGACAGAAAAGACCAGAAAGTCCAGCCATGACGACGATTTTAACTTATGCCAAATTCAGCGACATCGGCGTCCGGGGATTTTTGGAGACATGAGCCTGTTCAAAGGCCACACAGGTTGTGTGGTGTGCTTGAGTGGCGATGGCAGGTGCTTGAGCACGATCGTCGAACGATTTGTGTTCTGATCAAAATGAACCAGACTTTGGGGATCACAAGAAAAAAATGATCGCGGGGCACTAATGCGAAAACGCCGCAGGTTTTCTGAAGAACAGCTTTAAGGTTCATCTGAGGGAGCTCTGGGCGTCGGACCTGACCCTGTCTAAACCCCAGGTAAAACATAACTGGGCAAGTGGGCTTGATGGAACTGCAAAATGTACTTTATTTCCTTAAAGTATACATCTTTAGAGTCATTAAAATGACTTGAAGAAGCAGTTTGTTTTCGCACCAAGTTCCTGATCGTTACTGTAAGAAAAAAAAAAAAAACTAAACAAAGCATACATGTGCATTCCACTTTACCCTGTATTTTTTTAATTATTGTTTACACTTGCGTGAAAAAACAAACAAACAGATTTTCATTGGCATCAAAAACAGCTTGCAATGCTGATTCTAAAATCGATTTTTTAAAATATTTGTTTATCAATAATTTTAAAAACAGAATAGAATAGAAAGATTTCACTACAATAAAAAGATACAAATTCAATATGAATATAAAGATAGGATTACATAATTACCGAGAGCCTGTGGCGTATTTTTGTCAGAAAAGTCACGGTTATCAATTCGTAATCATAATAGAGAAACCCCAAGCGTAAAATCTTCGTAAAATCTTTATTATTTAACTTTTTTGGTTGTTTGTTTGTTTTTTGGAATCGTAATCTCACGTAAGAAAACTCACTACATATTTTATGTACGATTTGACTTATAGAAGAGTTTACAAAACCACATTTTTGCCCAACCTAAGGCCGAATGTTTATTATTAGTACACCGACAGAAATAGGAGTCTCTCAATCATAACCTAATGGTATAAACAAAAACAAAGAAAGAGGGGCTGGAGCAGTGGTGATGGCAGAAGACCTCACTGACGCCGTCCTGTTCTGTGATAATTCCACATGAGTGAACTCGAAACACTTTCCTGTGTGAGCTTGACATAAAACTAAGCTGAATGTGTGAAACGTGAGGAAGACTGTGACGACACAAGACGAGGGAGCAGCAGTAGCTTACATGGGCGGGGTTTTCGAGGGTCAGGTGATAATGTGGGAAAAAAGAATCTAAACACCTGCACGTCGGTCAATCATTTTAGATTCAGATGCCAATTTTTTTTTTTTATCTGTTCCCAGAGGGAGAGTATTATTTTTTGGCGTGATAACCTGCAGTGACATGCAGCGCCGCTGCACAGAACCTGTAAAGGCTGGTAGCTGTTCAGATCTTTCACACCAGCATTTCCATGTGGGACGCATCAACAGCACATGGCACTACAGAGGACAAGAAGGCAAAAATATGCTTTCTCTTTCCAAACAGAATTTATTCAGGGGTAGGATTAAATTTTCTTTAAAGGCTGGAATCTGAGTTCGGCTGTTAGCTTCTTGTGTAAACTGCGCAGACGTGAGACGTGTCTGGGCAAAGGAATCTGTACAATGTACTGTAGTGTTTAAAGAGAAGCAAACGCTGCTTCGAGCTTAACAAAAGCGAGCCAGGTACCGAGTTTAGATCAGGAGTGTGAGACTTGTGAGTCTTCTAGCTCATTTACTGCTCAAATCCATTATCAGCACATTAGCCAGACTTTGGAAGACGAGCTAGAAAAGAGACAACACGATGAATGAATTTTTTAAACTTGCGCTTGTATATAGTGACGGGAATCGTAAAGGACCAGCTGATACGATATTATTACCGTATCCAGATGCTGACTGAATTCCAACTTGGTGATAACGAACATCATTGTGAGATGGTGATATTGAGCTCGATCATCTAAGTGATTTACGCCCCATCCTTTACCATACACGTGATCATGCCGCATCACCGGGTTGGTTGCGCCGACGTTAATTGGCTGCCTCGTCGTGGCTACGCGGTTTGAGACTTCATTCGCAGGTTGGCGTTACGGATCCATTCACCTCACGCTGACTGAATTAGGAAGGAATCTGATGAACACGACGAGAGGAATATTTTAATTGTTTGGTTTAGTGGCGCCGCCTCCTGCGGCTCTACAATGGATGATATGATTACGTTTAATGATGTGATTACGGGTGATGAGCTGTCCAGATATTTGCATCATAAAGTAATTACGTTTAATATCTAACAATTTATGTGGACTTACTTAACGATTTTGTAACTGCCAGTATGTTTGCAGTTCAGTAAAAAGAGTGATTTCGATTTCATTTGCCTTTTTTTTTTTTCCCACACTACCTTACGGTCCGGTTATCGCATTTCTCCGCTGAGACAGACCGACTAATGATTCTCTATTTAGGTGCACTTAAATAAATCTCTACAACTCTCTCTCTCTCTCTCTCTCTCTCTCTCTCAGTCTGTCCAGCATTAACAGGCTTGATGCATCTGTAAATTTGGTTTAACTCCTTTTAACGTCACTTTAATACCTGTGTAAGCTAACTGTCACGGCTTTAAAGCTGAACACCAGCTACCGATCAAAGCGACGAACAAACACGTCAGTGAGACGCTGCACAACAGTCAGACGTAATAAAATAAGCATATGAGCAGTACTACATGAACATGGAATTAAAATTTGGCTGATGTCTTTTCCCCGTTTTCTTTCCTGTATTCTCCCAGTGATCTACTCTTTGATCATACACCAGCCACCGAACGCAAAGGCCCATGATTCCCCAGGGTCGCTGTGATTGACAGGGAGTCTGTCCCTCCCATCCACAGGGCACAGAAAAATTAACTCTTGATTCGACACAAGGATTCGTGTCTACTATACAGTATTCAGATGAGAGGGTGAACACTAACTTTTTTTTTTTTAAAGAACTTAAGGCTTGTTCATACTATTGAAACGACCTTAAATAATTATTACTTGGCCAAAAAAATAAAAGGAAATAAAGAAAATACAAAAAAATAAAAATAAAAATCGGACTCTCTAAAGGTTCAGCACACAATGTGTGAAGAAGCACTTTTTCACAATTAGAGTTCTGGAAAATACCCGTGTCGATTAACAAATTACACTTACTCGCGTTACTGTAGTTGAGTAGGGGATTTTTGGGTGTACTTCTACTTTTTAAAGTAGCTTTTAAAATCTGTAATTGTACTTTTACTGAAGTAATGTTTTGTTTGAAGTATTGTACTTCGCTACATTTTAAATCATATTCGCTACAGAGTAAAAAATAAATGAATGAACATGAAAAATAATAAAAATAATGCAAGGAGGTGTTGAAGCACCCTGGAAACCACTGCACTGATTGATTGATGGGCGGGGAGCTAAACTCACAAGAACAAAGAAATACCATCAAAACACCTGGTCATATTTAAGCCACCACTTTGATTTTTAAGCACAATAACGACAACAGCTTTATGTAAAGGTGTTCCTTCATTTAAAAACAACTAGTTTGAGATTTATATCCGCTTGTCTTTTTTTTAAACTACGCTAGAATCCCCAGTCCCACGCCCGCTGTTAAAAAAAAAAAAAAAAAAAAGAAAGAAAGAAAAAAAGAGTAACTCGATAACTTTTACTCTGAGGAAATTTTCAGTGAGCTACTTTTTTACTTTTGCTCCAATAGATTTTTATAATGGTAACTTTGCTTGTACTTCAGTAAAATTTCACTTCACAAGTAACAGTACTTGAGTACAAACGTTTATTACTCTTTCCACCTCTGGTTTAAACTGTTATGGTTTAAACATTTTGTTTCTCTTCCATTTTTTCTTTATTTTGCACTATTTTTTGTACCAGTCATTTCAAATCTCCTTGTTATCTCCAAAGTTGTTTTCTTTGCTTTAACCCTTCTGAAATGGTGTAATTACACTTTTTTTTTTTTTTGGCTGTGCAGTTTATAAGGGAAATTCCGACTGGTGAAAATTTTAATTAAAATGTTTAATATCTTTCAGAATCTGTGTATGACACTTTCATATCACCGTTGCTGTCTGTGTGGCGCACAACCTCCTAAACTGCAAACAAATCTATTAATTTATTTACATTTTTGAGGTGGGGGGGGATTTCTCCTGCTCAAGCTAAAACATTAAATTTAACCACAATGAAATATTTCCATTCTTCTATGTTTGCTGGAAAATACCATTAAGAAGCGAACATTTCAAAACACGCTTAACTAAACGTGACTACCTTTTTATATAACAAACCGGTTGGAGTCATTAACTGCTGTGACGTCATCTCTACCGGGCTCTCTCTCTGAATGATGATCTGAACCTGGATTAAAAGTGATCATGATAATATCGGGACGCTGCTACACACACCTTTGTGATGACGATTTGATGAAAAGTATTCTCATAAAGCGTTCCATGTTTATGGGGGAAAACTGAACTGATGCGATTTCTTCCGTTTCAATATTCAAAGCGTTATATTCATCGTGCGAGGAAGTCACACTTGGGTAGGCTACCTAGCTAAGTTTCAGACAATTTTAATCAGACGGCTTGCTTCATTTAATCGGGTGCTTCATTTTTCCGCTGAAACTGCCAGACTCTTTTAATAGTTCAGCACCAAAGATTGCCAGATAAAGTAGATAACGCCTACGTGCAGACGACAGCGACGTGCTGCAGCTGCAAATTTGTTTATTAAACTATTTTAAATAGAAGTGTTTTGATAAGAGACGAATATAAGGATTTATTCTGTCAGACGATTTACTTGGATACTTGGGAGTTTGTAAGAATTTGGGGTATTATGAGCTTTCGAAGTATACAAAAAAAAAAAAAAAGGTGTGCAAGGAATAATCAAGACTTCAACAGTGATCTACAGGATCGTGAGGCACACAGCTGGGGTTTATCCAAATTATCACATTCACATGTTACAAAAAAAAAAAGACAGCTTTCGATCCAAAGTTCTCGCTAGTTAGAGAGAGTGTTAGAAAAACGACATCTGTGGGTGTGTGGTTGGTTGGCGGACGAGAACCTGAGCTGGAAAGAAAAAAACGAACAGAACTGGGGAGGGAAAAAAAAAACGCGAGAAAGAGAGAGAGGCGGCACTGGGCATTGCGGTCACACTGATGAGTCAGGATCAACTCGTGTAACCAAGGGAGCTCATCTAAACCCGAGCACCTGATTCAGACCGAGACACGCCGCCAGACTGAAGGGAAGATGAGACAAAAGACAAAAAAAAAAAAAAAAAAACCCAAAAAAAAGCACGTCCGAGTCCTGATTGCACGCATGTAAAACCAGTCTGGCTGTGATTATCATGTGCTTTTCGTGAGAACCTGGTGCCATCTTTGACCTGGTGCCAAAGCCATTAAGCTTTAGAATGTAGCCTAGTGTGTGCTGTTAAATGTCACGCATGTACACGTTCGCCGCGCGCGCGAAAAAAAAAAAAGAAAGAAAAAAAAAAAAACACAGAACCTGACTCCCGCTTGAATCCTGCGCACCAGAAAGGCCAGCTAATCAAGCCCACATTAACACTTAAGATGAGTCCACCCTTCTGTTTCGCCATCTGTTGCTGCTGGCCGTGAGCCGCTGCACGACTGCGACTGCTTTCCTTTAAACCACCAGCTCCCCTCGGTTTATGGTGTACTTACAGGCTGGATGGCTTTTTAAAGAGCTGCCCAATCCTCCAGACGGCGCTTCTGTAGCATTCTAACTGCGCTCCGGCTAAGATCATCGCTTCATTTTTCAGATGTCGATCAAAACATAGAGTAGCTCGATGTGCGGATCGGCAGAGCGCGGGACAATCGTCTGCCTTCTTTAAAGGACTCTTACAGGTTCTGAAATGAGGATCGGCTCAGGTCACATTTATTCCGGTAGATATTTCGAAAGGGAGGGGTGGAGGGGGGACACGTCTGCGCGGACGGCTTGGGATTGTACAGTGTTTGAATATCAGGCAAATTAAACCGCATGCTGTTGAAAGACCGAAACCGTGACACAGTTTACACTCCACATCAGAGACCGAGATAACCTCAAATGTCACAGTAACACAGTTCAACAAAACATCAGGTTTTATTACTGACGAAAGTTTTCAAACTTCAGGGTGGGTGATATGATGAAGAAAAAAAAAAAACAATTAAGTCACAATACAGTATACTGTATTTTAATAATAATAATAATAATAATAATAATAATAATAATAAAGGTTTTTTTTTTTAACCCCAGTGCTCAAATCATGTGACTCCAACAGCAGGAAACTTTACTGCCTTGATCAGCTAGATTTCTTACTAAAAGCCTCTGGAATGCTGTATAATGTTTTTGTCGATTGTGTAGACCTTCAAGCTCAGAACATTTTAGCCATTATTTATTTTCCTTTTTTTTTAAAATAAACAAATACAATACCTGCTCAGGATTGTGCAGTATGGAGTGACGCATTCCTTTTTTTCAGCACAAAATGGACAAATATGACCAGCTGAATTCTAGTTATAAATTTTACCCAGACATGTCTGAGCAAACAAAATGTGAAAATGGTTCACACAGGCAAAGCAATAGCACAGATACACATGATCACGTGTTTTTATTGATGTTTCCGGTTGTTTCCATGACCTCCCACCCCCCACCCCAAAAAACAAACAAACAAACAAAAACAAACAAATAAATAATAAGCTGTTTTTAAGAGTTCTACATTTTTTGCGATGCCATTCCCATATCCCAGTAGTGATGATATGAACTTTATTCTAACAGACATATCCGGAAAAAAAACCCCACAAGACAGTTATATACAGTTTGAAGTCTGAATATATATATATATATATATATACATCATCATTGACCTATGCTGTGTCGCCGAGACGTATCTGTGCTGCTCGAGCTTTAAGGGGTTTAACCCAGATGTTGTCTCTCGTAAGAAGCGGTAATGATTTCCACCGCATGGGCCGTGTGGGCTCCACACTCCAGTCTGGCAGCTGGTGAAATTTTCAACCAACCGCCCATAAACTTGAACAACAACAATAAGCGATACTCTCACAAAATGCCGGCATTTGTATTTTCTGCAAATGCCATTTAGTTAAACAAAGTCATAAAATTGTATCAAACTTTTTTTAGGATCGACCCTTAATTGAAAAACCGAGCCACAGATTCAGTTAACTGTAGAACTCGATGACATCACACAGCCCTGTTCTCTCCATCCAGTCTTCACTCGCTGAAGCTGAACAGAGATTTACCTTTAACTAAATTTTAATAAAGCATGTTGTTCATCTATATACGAGTTAAACCGGTACTTGTGATTAAATTTCTTGCGAATAAAAGTGTAAAACCACAGTACGATGATGTGACTCTTAAGCTGTGGTAAAACTTCCGAATGGTGCAAATGTTTTAAGGAAAGCTCGTCACCGACTTGCGGAAAAGACGCATCAGTCCGTGGGAACTGAACACGCGAACAGCACTTGTACATTACAAGGCCTCAGCTGGAAGTTATTGCCACATCCCCTGTATAGTTCAGACCTCACTTCAAGCCATTTCCACATGTTAATTAACATGTCATTAAAGGAATTCCTGGGAGGTCAGAGTTTCAGACATGAAGCAGGGCTCCGGTGTATACTGGGAAAACTTTCTACTGTAATTGGATCCCAGAAGTGAAACGCTGTGATAAGCGCATTAGTATAGTGGGAGAAACCCATCTACATAGGATAGTATCACAATTCTTAGATGCCGATTTGTGCCGATGCTGATAAAAATTGCGAGTCTTCATACATCGCGATTTTAGAAATATCATGATTTGATATTACATGACAATATTGTTAAAATTTTAAACAATTGAAATTGTATTAAATGTAGAGCATTCCTTATACCATTAGTTTTCTCACAAAAACAAAACAAAAAAAAACAAAAAAACACAGCATTTAAACAATACAAACTATCTTCAACTACAAGTGCCACATATCTCTGTCATCCGCCATGATTTTTATTTCTAAACAAACGTAGCAAATAATTCACTCCTACCACACGGGATGAAAATGTGTAAATAGTTTACGTGTAGGATTATAAAGAAATCGTGATGTTTTACCTCCTTAAACGTCTCCAAAGTATTAAAACTCGACAGTGAGCGCGCGGGCTGAGTGGCTGCAAGGACACGGGTGTGTACGGATTCTAACGCGAGCGATTTTCAAGACAAATAAGCGCCAGATCGGATTGCGGATTACTCGGAATGGTTTATATCTGAGGCTGATCGTCGATCAAAACGACGATTTCTTTCTTTCTTTCTTTTTTTTTTTTAAAGAAAAAAGTCGCCACACAAAAGAATCGCGATTTTATAACTGAATCGATTTTATGTTATTCTGCACAATTGAAAATCCCGTTTTGACTTGAACAACCCTTTGTATGATTTCAGCAAATGATCTAATTAAATTAATTACAGCTAATACCTCATTATGTTTATTTACAGTCCTGACTTGTGCAAACATTCTTAATATTAATCTTATTAATCTTAATATGTAATTAAACAAACAACAAAAAAAAAAACGTAGCGTTACTACCGCCTGTAGTTCTGTTTTTTTTTTTTTACCCCACTGAAGTGACACTGGTCACGTCTGCTTGCCTGGCCACACCGAATCTACTCCTCCGCAAGCGAAACTATCGCCAATCATCAATAGTCAAGAGGGAAGGATATGCCGAACATAACCAGCGCCTTGTATTTTGGTGCAACTTGTACATAGCATGCTTTTGATATTTCGAGCCACACCCACATACAATATCCTGCTCTCTCTCTCACACACACACACACACACACACACACACACACACACACACACACACACACACAGCGGAGCCTACCACCTTCCAAATCCTTTATACTACCTTATGACTAAATAAGATGTCAGAATCACTTTAATCCTTAATTATTTATTTTTTAATATCTCATGATTCGTTACATACGAAACTTAATCAAATATTAAATGATAGTTAACACTTAATCAATTAAATTACATTAACCACTTTTAAGTCAGCGACACAACTGTGGAGGCTGTGCACTTTAGCAGCGTTAGCTGTGACACTTTACTGCTTCCTGGTGAGAGTTACGACCCGAGCTGATGGAGGTGACATTTATTGTCGTACTATGTGCTGCTTTTTCTGCTGAGATGATTATCTAAATCGTCCGGATTGCTGATTTGATTAGTCTCTCTCTGTCTCTCTTTCTGTGAAGCAGCTTTGGGGGGGGGGGGAATAAATAAATAAAATAAAAAAATTTCCACACTTAGCGTGCTATCCCCCTGAATAAATCCTGTGCAGTCATTAGCTGAGCAGTTGGTGTTTTTTCCTCTTCGCTTCCTTGTTGGAACGATGACAAAATTCCTGGCCTACTACTCCCTGCTCTGGTGCGGAGCCTCGCACAGGCGCTCGGGCGTTTATTTTCGGCCTGACACGGATTTGTGACTGTGAGGGTGTGTCTCCTGCTGCCTCGCGGTAACATGTGACTACTATTTCAGTAATATACAAAGTAAACAATGAACTCAGGCTTAATAGCTTTGTTCACAAAAGGTCGGTTTTTGAAAATCTCTTGCACTGCGCACTTGGTTTTAAGAGAGAGAGAGAGAAAAAAAAAATTAAATAAATCTAATTCGGCTGTTTTGTTTTTTTCCACAAAAAAGTCCTTTGGATTTTCATCATCATAACTTTTGAGAGCATTAGCGCTGATTATTACTGAGATCTGCTGGTAATGGCAGAGCGGCGAACATTTCTAGCAAAGAAAATCTTAGTGCGCGTCGATGAACAGGTTGGCTCCTAACAGAATAAAATAACACACAAAGTCCTGAGATCATGAGATTTTGTTAGCCAGATGTGCGACAAGTGAGTGTAAGAAAACAAGTGAGTGTAAGGCAAGACCTTGACCTCTACTGCAGTGAATTACTGATCATTTTATTCCTCCTCGATCTGAATTTGAGAAAAGATTTTCAACTCAGGGCCAGAAATTATAATTCTAAATGTATCTTTTTTTAAACATGGACTTTTCAACAAGTTTTTTTTTTTTAATAAGAATAACGGAGGAAAGAAAAATGTTACATACCTGTGTATGTGTGGACTAGGTCTTAGTTTAGACTCTAAATCTGGCGCCCTGTAACACTGGACATTATTGCGGTTATTACGGAAGGGAATTATAACAGTCACCACTCGATACGATACTAACACGATACTTAGGCGCCGATTTGATTTACATTGCGATTCTGCATTATGATTTTATCTGTTTCTGATTTTGTTACAATTTTAAGACCCTGAATTTTCAAAGAAGTATTCCTAACAGCTTCACAACTGACTTGAAAATGAGTAATTAAATGTAGCCCGTTACTTATACCATTAGTTTTCTCATTTAAAAACTAAGCGCAAAATTTAAACAATACAAACTAACTTCAAATACAAAAGTTTAACATTTAACTAAACAAAAAGCTAACTTTTAGCTAGAATGAACTGAAAAATATGCATCGCTGTCATCCATGTAATTAAAAAAAAAAAATCTTTAAGCAAATGATTCAAACCTGCCACACGAGATTAAAATGTGTGAATTGTTTAGAGCGTACCACCTGTATGATTATAAAGAAATGGTGACGTTTTACCGCCTCCAAAGTCTTAAAACTGTTTTGTTTAAAAAGTAAGTTTTGGGACAAATTAATTTTCAGAGTTTGGAGAAAAACGCTGATTGGAGGGTTTTACCGCCATAAAAATGAGTTTCTAAATGATTACTGAAATAATAATAATAATAATAATAATAATAATAATAATAATAGGTGCCCTTCAAGAATAAGAAATAAAAACTACTCCTGTCTACTTTCACCTGCTGTCGCTGTGTGACTGATGATCATATTGATGTGATGTAGAGAGAAGAGTCTTCTCAAAATGTATTCATGCTGAAGGGAAAGCTAATGACTGTGCAGTCCTGCTCTGTGCCAGTACGATCATTAGCGTTAATAATAACACAGAGTGCCATTCATTAGAACGCACCCTGATTTAGATATTCACAGTTAAGCAGCTGAATTTTATTTTTGTGTGTATTCCTGGTTTATTAAAGAATATAGTTAGCAACAAAGAAATAAGAAAAAATCCTGCAGTATTGCTTAAATAGTTTTTTTTTTTTTTTTTCGCGTGGAGAAGGACGAGGAGGAGTCGGCACCCATCTCAAACTCTAAATGTTAAACCTTAAAAATGATAAAGGTGAAACTGTAGGTCTATCATTTTATATATTATGATATTTGTTAGCGTGAGAAACATGGGGGGAAAAAAACTACCGCGGAGTGAAGAGCCAACCCTTTATCTACTACGCACCAGACACCAAAACCTCTATTACAGCCGTGTGAAAATGAGTGTGGGAGGCTTAACGCTGATACAGAGCTGATGAAGCTGAAGACGCTGGCAGTCCTTTCATCAGAACCCACTTTTGTCTTATGTTTGACCTCTTTATTTCCTGCGCATTTGGAGGAAATGACATGCACAATTTTCTTTTTTGGATTTTTTTTTTCTTAAGGTTTATCATACATGCCAGCGTAGATGTGCCCAAGGTTTGGGGCCTTGTGGGCATAAACTGATTGGAACGTTGCTGAAATAAACAAGTGCTAAGCTAGCGATGGTGGCAGCCAGCCATGTACGGTGGCATCCAGCCATAGCGCCATGTGTTCACGCTGTGGCATGTATCTAGTTTTTCTGGGACAGCCAGGTACCTCTAGTTTACTTATTTTCATTACCAACGGTCAATGTGCTCACCATAATCGAGAAATGATACTAAAGGGACGACACAAGCTTTTAAAACAGAAACGATCCGATTTGTTCCACTGCTAAAGGCGTGTTAGGAAAAGCGAACTCATTGAACCAATTTTTACGGCTTTAGGTTACGACCCAGTTTCTTTTCATTGCTCCATTTAAAAACATAAAACATCCGGTTTATCTTCTTCCATCTACTGTCAAAATGAAAGCAGCTTAAGGGGCACTGAACAAATGTGCTTACCTGGCGTAGTTGGTGCTAAAGCCTGGAGTGACACTGAAGCTGCTGCCGCTGGCCCTCTGCTGCATCGTGCTGGAGTTTCCAAATCCTCGGCTCCACTCGTCGCTGGCTGCTTGTGGCGTGAACACGTTAAAAATAGGTTTCTGATCTTTCTGCTGGTTGCCGCTGGAAACGGGGCTTCCGAAGTGGTAGCTCTGGCCGCTGGATGTGCTGACACCGCAGATGGCGATGGAGACATTCCTAACCGGACTGGAGAGGTCTGAGGACATCTGGCAGAAGCTCCTCCCGCTAGTGTTCTCCTGCTTGATCACGCCCGGAGTGCACAGATGGATCATGGGATCCTTCTCCTGCTTGATGACGAGGGCCGGGCCGCTCGTGGACGCCACGCTTGAGGGATTCGAGCTGGTGGCACCGTTGACGTTGCTGATGGTGGTGGTGGAGGAGGTGGTGATGGGGCTCAACAAGTCACCAGACTTGGAGTCCTTGTCCGTACCCATGACTCCGAGCAGAGAGTCGTCGACCAACGGCGGGAACTCGTCATCTGCCACGTAGAAATCTGTGGGCGACTCGGGCAAGTCGAAGTCTTGCAGGAGGTCCATGGTGTTATCCCCGAAGAGCTTGGGGTTACTGGCGTCCACGTCTTTCCCGAAAGGATCCTGGTCGAGATCCATGTCCACTTTCCCCACCGGTGAGAAGTCCTCGCTTTTCAGGGGGAACAGACTAGGATCGCCAACCATTAAGGAGTCCACAGAGGGCAAGGAGCTGTTGAGATCAGCGATGCTGGCTTCCAGGCGTGAGAAATTATCCCCCAAGCTGTAGAGCCCCAGCGAGGACTGTTGCGAAAAGGACTGTTGAGACCTCAGGTCCTTCCCGACCATTTTCTGGTCTGAGTCCTCGAAGAGCTCTAGGGGGGACGGTAAAGTGATGGTGATATCCTCGGGAGGGGGCGTGTTGCTCATGCCTGTGGGGAGGTCCCCGGTCACGGGCTGCAACAGGGGGCTAACGGGAGGCACTACAGTGGTTGGGGCAAATGACATGGTGCTGCGCGCTCCGTTATGCAAAACACCTTCTGCTGGACTCTCGCTGAAATTTAGCGCCATCAACTGCTCATCTCTCTTGGTACCGTTCTTCAAACCTCCTGGCTCCATCCTTCAGTGCTGTGGTGGGAACCCAAAGGAACAGCTTCAGAATTATAAACATGGTAAATCTGCTTATTCATCTATTTAAACTGTGCATTTATAATCATTAGAAGATTGGAAGAAGGTGAATACTTAATACAAAATGAATGGCACCCTTAAAGAAAACTTGTTGCCCAATAAACATTAAACACACTTATGTTTAACAAAAACAGTTTACTTACCTCTGCTCTAACAACAACCACAAGAACACCAACAAAAAAACTTATTTTAGAAAAATGCAGCAATAATAATACCACCTGTAATATTTTTTACTAGATAAATGTTTTCACTATTAATGATCGTAGGCACAATTGCATGCATGATAAAATAAACTAACAATTAAACAATGAAACTAACTAAACTCAACATTAAGCCAGATAAGAAGTCATGACATGGATAAAATACAGGATGCTCTTGAAAAGCTTGGAAAAAAGTTATGTTTGCATGATTGTTCAAGAAAACTCTTAAAGTGGACGCCACAGAAAGAGACGCGGTGCTGTTCTCGTCTCCGGGGCAGATTTCAGCAGATATTAACTTTGGGTGACATTGTCAGGTTCGTCTTTATGAAGGGAGCCAAAATTTCTTTAGCTGACTTTGTGCTTTTTGCATGCATAAATGACGCAGTAGAAAATCTAGGTCACGGGTGCACAAAATGAGACATTTTGCACACTCATGACTGTCGAGTAACCGAATCTCTCTCGCTCACTCCCTCACTCACTACAGAACAATTTGTAAACGGCAATGATCCTAATCTGCATGTTTTTGAACTGTGTGAGGAAACCGGAGTACCTGGAGGACACCTACCAAGCACGTGGAGGACATGCAAACTACATAAACACACACAGACCCTGAGGCGGGAAGCGAACCCTCAACCCTGGAGTTGCGACGCTACACGATATGTTTACTACCTGATTTGATTACCCGCAGAACTTTTTAAACGCAGAACTTTCGACTTTGCTGTTCCTTATTTTAGTAGACTTAAAAGTGAATAATTAAAAAAGGATGTTGAACATAAATACAACATAAACGTTAACAATAACACATTTAAAATAAAAATAATAATAATAATTAGCTTCTGTGCTTTTTGGACAAACTACAGTACTTCTAAATGCGTTAGTTTATATTATTATTATTATTGTTATAGTGCTATTATTACTTTTATTAGCATAATGTAAATGTTACGGAGTTTGTAATTATATACATAGTTCACAGTGTAGAATGTGTTGTTGTCAGAAGTTAACACACTCGCAGTATAAGAGACTCTCTGAATCTCTAAGTAACAGATAGAAGTAGGACGTCGTAAATAATTAACTAATATAGTAAGTTATAGTTCGGCTAGAAGCATACATGTCTGTCTCTGTTCAGACTGTAGTATGTACTTTGATTGTCAGTGAGTTTGTGTGTGTGTAAGACGTTTATTTTATTCTGATCTAAATAATAATATAAAGTATCGCATCCAATGATAAAGTATATACTTGCTGCTAAACGCAAGAACAGAAAGAAACACATGCCGCACTGAGAGACACACAGAGCATCAAAAGGAGACAATCAGAAACAGGTTGTCAGAACCATGACCACCACCACCACCACCTTCAGTTTCATATTCGCTGGAATTGAGCGAGTGAGCGTGATAGTGACCGTGCGCTAATATTGGAACTCTGTAAATAAGGAAGAGAGATTTTTATGACCGCATCATTCGCTAATCTCTGATCTGATTGGTGAATTATTAGTTGTTTTTTTTTTGTTGGTTTTTTTACACATACTGTGCGAGTGTGACTGAAACAGCGATCTGGGCTTTAAAGTTTGATTTCGGTGTTGACGGATTTCCTTTCGAAACAGAAAGTACAACAGCGTTCGAGATGTGCCACATCCCTGCCCGATACGCCATGTGACCTGTACCCCGCTAAACAAACCTAGGGTGTTTTACACTAGGCAAGATTGAATGTACTATGCTCAAGAACAATTGTTCCTCCCTCGCCAGCGTTCACATTGTCTCATTCTCGGGCATGCTTGCGTATTTACACTCTACGAAATAGCAGCTACGAAACAGGTGCACCGACTTGGTTTTGTGAGCCACTATTAAACACAAGAGAAAAAGAGAACGAGGATGTTAACATTCATGCTACGTGTAACGTTATTAGGATTTTGGGAAAAAATGTTAAGAGCGACGCTCTTGCATGCTTTCCTATTTTATCAACCATGGCTGTGTAGGTTAGAGAATGAGTTTGGTGAACACATGCTACGCACACACGGAGATCTCGGAGGATATCTAAACACCTAACTGCTTTCGCTCTCAATCACCTTTGGCTTCCATATCTGATTTGATCCATGCCCGAGACCAACTTTTCAAGTGAAATCAGCCACGGTTCCTGAGAGCGTTGTCACTGATCAGAAATGAACCAGACTTTGGGGTCAAGTGTTCTTGGAAACGATCCTGGGGCCTTACTGTGAAAACGCCCTAACTTAATACAGCCGAACCTCAGCATACGGATGCCATCCCCTACAGATTTTTTCGCCTTAAGAATAGAAATTTCGCAAGCATTTTGCCTCGGCATACAAAGCATTTTTCGTCATACAAACAAACAAAGTTGCACTTATGTCCGGGAACCGTTCATACGTGTTTGCGTCTTGTGGAAACCCATAGAAAGCAAATTTATAATTTTTCAGTCAGCAAAAGCTGTTTAAAAAAAAGTCAACCCATGACACCAACGTTGCCTTCGTCATGCGTTTAAAAGCTACATGATTTTTCGCGCATTTTCCCAAGAGGAATTGTACATTAAGGTTAAGTGAGGTTTACTGTCTATTTATTTCATATTTTGTGCCATGGACGGGTCTTTTCTAAATGTTTTGGTTGTTTTAATATGCATAAATATAATTATAGTGCTAGAAATTGGTAATATTGGTAATATTTTTGGGTGGCTGGAACCATCAGCATTTGAATTATTTGAAATTATGGGAAATTTCGTATTGCAATATGAATTATATTTGTATGCCTAGATTACGCTGTATGAACTAAGATATGGTGCCTGCTAATAAGCTGCTATTGCAAAGCAAAAGTGGGAGGGGTTTATACGATCTAGCAAGCCTTTCATTGGCTGGACACTACTACTGACTATTACAGGATGAGTTCATCGAGTTTACTCAAGAAAAGCAGGCTAAACCAAAATATGCCTTTTTTTCCTGGATGCACAATAGTATCAGAGTCTGTAATTCTTTTAATAGGTACAAAAATCATTTAGGAAAAAACAAAACCTATTCATTACAGACACTTTTTAATCATTATTTGCCATGACAACACACCTGACTCAATAACCAACCGGATCACGCAGGAGTACCATGCAGAAAAGCTGTACTGTAGGTACAGTAATCTGTATATAGTTTTTGCACTTTTTGGTGCAATAGCTCACGGTTTGGGATGTAGCCATGGATTCCGGTTAAAGTTGTATTACACAAACAAAAGTATTCGGCCAAACCTACAATGAAATCTTATCCAATTATATACACTTCAATATCGAGTTGGCCCTGCTTTCCCAGCTATAACAGCTTGTTGTCCACAAGATTTAGGATCGTTTTTGTGGGAATTCGTGCCCATTCATTCTGTAGTTAGCATTTGTGAGGTTGGACGAGAATGGTCAATGGGGTTGAGGTCAAGGCTGTCAAGTTCACTCATCAAATCAAAACCATGTTTTAGCATTTGTGAGGTTGGACGAGAATGGTCAATGGGGTTGAGGTCAAGGCTGTCAAGTTCACTCATCAAATCAAAACCATGTTTTTATACGTAGCCCTCGCTTTGTGCTCTGTGGCACAGTCAGGTTGGAATAGAAAAGGGCCTTACCCAAATTGTTGCCACAAAGTTGGAAGCATAGCATTGTCCAAGACGTCTTGGTTTGCTGAAGCATTAAGATTGCCCTTCACTGGGAATAAGGGGCCTGACTGAAAAAACATGAATTAAAAAATGAACAGGTTTGGCCAAATACTTTTAAGTATAGAAGGTGGTTAGTGCTTAGTATTTGTTTGCTTTTTTTGGCACTTTTTAGTGCACTAGGTCGCAGTTTGGGACGCAGCCACAGGTTTCGGTTGAAGCTATCATGGCAACTGATCCCATAAGAGAGAGAGGGAGAGAGAGAGAGAGAGGCCTGCTATGTAGGAACTGTAACTGACACACACACACACGGTTAAATGATGCAGACGGAATCACAATAGTAACATAAATCCTCCATGTTTAAATCCACTAAGAAGGTCAAAATGACAGCAACAATGTCACGGTGTCCTAGGGAAACGCAGTGCAGCTCCGCTAGCTACAAGCTAACTAGGCTAAGTCCCTTAGCACCGATTTATTTCCGAGCAAATTATCCAGAAATGCGGATGGATGTCTATACCCCCCTCCCCTCCTCATGTCAAAGCGTACAGCGTCATTAAAACATTCCCCAAAACTAATCTAAAACACTAAAACACACGTACATACCTTTTGTTGTTTAAGTCCCTGTTGTGTTTTGCTGCATCATCTGTCATTGTTTTTTCTTTTCTTTTTTGGTTTATCTGTTTTTCCTTTTCCTCGTCCTGCTACTGCTGGTAGCTAGCCGTTAGCAACACGGCGCGCGCTCACTTCTCGTGCAGCCAGTTCAGCGGCGCGGCGCGCGTCGCGTCAAACAACAACACTCTCCCAAGTTGTGCGGAGAAGAGAAACACTCGGGAGGCTTTAACCCCTGCTGACCACACACATATACACACACACACACACGGCAAGGCCCAGTTCGTACAGAAATACAAATGAAAAACGCGATTCCGCGACGCCTCAGTCCGCATGAGGTGCTTTAAGGTTCCGTGAACAGGCGCTAACTTTACCATAAAAACATTCAAAATGGAGATTTTACAGTTAGGGTGGCGTGTTTACAACGCACACTGCGACCTAATGGTTATAACGAGTAATAACAGCTGCACACGCTCACTCTCACTGAGGAAGAAAGTTCTGATACTCTGTCACTCCCTGTTTCAACAGAAATCCTGATCTAACATGACAAATATCAGATCTGTGTCATTTAAATCCTTATAAAATCCATTAATTTTATTAAAAAACAAGTCTTTATTCATCATTTACACAGTACCACACAAAAATCACAAAGTGATTTTATATGTTTTAATTATTTTTTATTCTTTGCATATTCCAGCTTTCTTACAGTAGTAAGCAGTGGTCAAAGCCCATTTTTACCCCACCCACTTTGGAGCAGACAGGGTTAAGGGCCTTGCTCAAGGGCCCAACAAAGGCAACAGGCCACACACACACACACACACACACACACTCATTACACACAGGGAGCAATTTGGGAATACCAGTTGGCCTAACCGACATGTCTTTAGACTGTGGGAGGAAACCAGAGCACCCGAATGAAACCCACCAAGCGCAGGGAGAACATGCAAGACCTGGATCCTGGAGGTGCCACCATGCCGCTATACTTATTTACTTACTTTCTTACGTACATACTTTCACTATACAGATATTTAAACTCTTATAGATCCATAAATTCTTTCCTCTACGCAGTTAGTTCCTTATATATTCAGTTATTACTTAATCTTCTATATCGCTTTATCCTGTGTATAGGGTCGCAGGGAGCCTCAAGTCTATTCCATGAAACTTTGGGCACGACCCCCTGGACAGGGTGGGAATCCATTGCAGGGCACAGACATACCGTATGCATACACACACAAGCAATTTTGGGAATGCCAGGTAACCTACTTTGCATGTCTTTGGACTGTGAGAGGAAATCAAGCACAGGGTTAACTGGACGGCAGCTCACCAGCTGAAGCTCAACCTCAGTAAAAACCAAACTGCTGTTCATCCCTGGTGAGTCATCCCTCGGGCATGACCTTGTGATTTCCCTGGACAACAATCAGATCACGCCTTGAGCGACTGCCCGCAATCTTTGGGTAAATCTGGACGATCAGCTGTCATTTTCTCCACACATGGAAAAACAACATCAGAAGTATTCACCTATTTCTTTCTTCACAGGCTACTCAGGTGCTTGTCCCAGTCCCTTATTATTTCAAGACTGGACTACTGCAATTCACTCCTGGCAGGTCTGCTTCTGTCCACTATTCGCCCTCTGCGGCTGATCCAATACGGAGCTGCACATCTTATTTTCAACCTTCCCGAGTTCTCCCACACCACCCCACTTCTCCGCTCTCTGCACTGACTTCCTGCAGCTGCCCGCATCAAATTCAAAACCCTGATGCTTGCCTACAAAGGCAAAAACTGAACAGTATCCACTTACCTCTCAGCTCTGATCATATCATGCACCGCACCACGTTCCCTCTGATCATTCAGCATTGCTTGTCTGGTCCCCCACCATCTTTCAGGGATTGAGGAAGATGTGCATCTAGACTCTGTTCTGTTCTGGCACCTAAGTCGTGGAATGACCTTCCTCTAGATGTCCGTACAGCTGAGGCAATCTTGAACGACGTTTTAAGACGTATCTGTTTCTTCAGTACTTGGGCTAATCTCTACCCCAAACCAACCCAAAAAAACTCCCCCCTCAAAATACAATAAATAAGTGTAAGGATCTATCCAGTGATGGAAACTACAAAGCACTTTTAATAAGTCGCTCTGGATAACAGCATCTGCCAAATGTAAATAAATGTAAATGTAAACATGCACACAGACCCTAGGTTGGACTCGACCGGGGTCATTGAAGTAAAAGGTGACAGGGTTAACCATGAAGCCACTGTGCTGCCATATTTATTAACTTACTTTTTTATTCACCTCTAGACTCTAGAGGTGCAAGGCCACAGTGCAGCCAAACCCAGGTACATCTAGACTCATTTACTTACCTTCTTATAAGCTTACTTACAAGTGCCTTCTGTCTTATATGTTGTGGACAGCAGGCAATAATTTTTTTCAGGAAGGCAATTGCAGCATCATCAACGATGTTTGTGTAATAGGTTGACTGTGTCACAGGCATTCCTTAACAGAAGGCAGTGTCAGCCATAACTGGGTGCATGGAAAAGCGGGGGGCGGTGTAACGGGCATCCCTCCGCGCGTGTGTGTGTGTGTGTCTGCCCGCGGGTACCCTCACTCTCACTCACTCATCATCTATGCCACTTTATCCTGTATTCAGGGTCACGGGGGGGATTTAGACCACAGGAAGAACATGTGAATTCCATGCACACAGAGATGGGAATCGAGCCTGTCTGAGAATCGAACCCGGACCCTGCAGGTGCAAGACGACAGTGTTGCCTCCCGCAAGCACTCTCTAGTTTAATATACTGTATATAAAACCATAATTCTGTTTGCTTGTATGGAAAGCCAGCGTTTGTATAGGTAGGCAGAAGACAGCATCATCATTTACTTTTATATCATACTGTCAGTGTGTAACAGGCTGTCCTCTCAACTGTAACATATAGTAACATCATTTTATATGGTCAGACATAAGCATAAGCTGCTACTTCTGCTCTGTAAAGTCTTCATAACGGCTCTAATGAGGTGCTGGTTGTTAAGTGGTGATTTCTGAGGCTGGTGACTTTAAATGGTCTTTAACACTTTAACATCTCCTTCTGGTCTTGCTTTCCTGGGAAGGTCTTCATGAGAGCCAGTTTCATCATCGATGGGTTTTACAAATGGATTTGACATTGATACTGTTCTTGCAAGAACTTTTACAGAGAAAGCTGACCTTCATGTCTTAAAATAACAGCTGACTGTTGCTGTTGTTGTTGTTATGAAATTACATAACTCCATTCATGTTCTGTCATAGTTTCCAAATTTCCAGTATAGTTCTAGGATGTGGAAAATAAATCACAAAACAAAAACCATTGAATCAGAAGGTGTGTCCAAACTTTTGACTGGTGTGTGTGTGTGTGTGTGTGTGTGTGTGTGTGTGTGTGTGTGTGTGTGTGTGTGTGTTTTTTTCCCCAAATTGCTTCCAGTACACAGCTGTCATCACTCAGTCCTTATTTTAATATGGGTAACAACCAAGCCGTTGAAGATAATTTATTGCTGTTCTTTGGCTAATCTTTGCCACACCTTTGCCACATCTGAAGCTTTTAAACTGTAGGGTTGTTCTTAACAGATCCTCAAACAACACAAAGATGTCTTTCAGATCAACCAGGTTGTGACCCCGTTTATGTACAGTACTAGGCTTAACTTTAAACTGAGCTAGAATTCTTTTGAAGGAACAAAGGGCTATTTATTTTAGTTTACTAGCTATTTGTCTCTGGGAATTACAGTCCACCCACAGACTGACGAACAATCTGCCCTTATTGAAAAACCTAAATTACTTTGAAATTCTCAACTTCTAGGCATTACGGAAGGAGTCTCCAGTGTCAGAGTCAACACTTTTTCCACCATGGATGGAAGGGTCCTCAGGATGAGAGCTTAATGTTTTTCTCAGGACCATGACGTATGAAACTAGGGGAAAAAAAAGAAAGGCTCACGAGACACAATTGTTATCGCTGTTACTGTATAACACGAGTGATGACTAACATTTTTTGCTTTGTCTTGTTTTTGCAGACATTCCACTGCAGTAAGTCTGAATACAGTACAGTGAATGAAAGAGCATGATGTGTCATTGTGAATGGGGAAAACAAAATGCAAAAAGAAAACTGAAAACTGTGTACCTGCCTGGCAATATACCAGGGCTGGGTTTGGACATGTGCCAGATCAACATCTACCACAGCAATATAATTATTGTATATATTTAATTGTATAATAATTATGTTATTGTAAATATTTTATGACTAGCAAACATAGCAAACAATAAGGTAAAGAGTTATAAACAACATTATATTCTCGTCCTGCACCGTAAACCCGAATAAGTTGGCAAAACTCAACAAAAAAAGAAAATTTTAAAAAGTTACATACAATTTTTTAATAAGTAATGATGTTTCCAATTTGAAGTAAACAGAACAAATCAGTTTTTGAGTTTGTTGTACTCATTCATATTCATCGTTCTTTCCTTGCATTATTGCGTAGCCTAACTCATACTATTTAATAGCAGTTATAATTTTTTTTAGTTGTTGCAAATCAAATAAATTGTTGTTGGTCTTTCAGCAATGGGTCGCCACAGCAGACGATCCGGTCCGCACACAAGCTTGGCACAAATGTTACACCAGATGTCCTTCCTGACGTAACTCTCCCATTCTATCTGGGCTTGGGACAGACACTTCATCCAGTTGTGGGGAATCGAACCCAGTCCATGAGCATGGCAGACGAAACACCTACCACTGAGCCACCAGTGCCCTATTGCCCTGATGACGTCAGACACAAAATCACTAGTCTGAAAGATTTAAGTTGGTGGAACTTTAAGGTGATAATTACTGTTACTTAAGTATTTAAAGTTACTTAAAATATCAAATCTGTTCAGCTAACTTGAAAAGTGTAATTTCTACAAACTCATAAATACTAAAAAGTTCTAAATACTCATCAAGGTCTATTAATTTGAACTAATTGTAATTATTTAAGTTAACAGTACTCAAAATGTTTAATTACTTTGAACATTAGGGTTTACAGTGTGCTTGATGTTTATAGAATATGTAAGATCATAACCTGCTGAATGTGTCCCCCCCCCCCCTCTCTCTAAGGGTGGTCTAGTCCAAACCTTTATTTATAGGGTGATCTATCTGCAGTTGCTCAGACCCCATGCCAGGCAAAGCCTAAGTCTAGGGTTAATGTTAAAGAAGAATGAAGAGGGATAGAAATGATTTTGTTATTTCTCCATAAATGTTCATTTTTAATAATAATATTTTTAACACCTAATATATCCCACCCACTTCCAGGGGCTATCGTTATGGAATATGTTAACCTTATCTACTGTGACAAGGACCAAATTGTGATGGCTAGACGAAGTCAAAGCAATTCCAGAAATGGACGTCTTGTCCATTGACTGGACGTTTCCAGTCTGCGCCGGTTAGGACCTAACAAAAGTGCTTCAAAGAAGAAAATCCAGCAACAGGATCATGGGAGGCTCACTGATGCATTTGGGGAGTAAAGAGCGAAGGCGCTTTTACTCCCCAAATGCATCAGTGAGCCTCCCATGGAGTCCAATAGAAGAGCTAGGAGGTGCCAGAACACACAGCGAAAATCTCTCTCTCTCTCTCTCTCTCTCTCTATATGCATACTTATGTATATACTATGTATATTTAATAGTATTTAAAATGTAGCATTCTACATTTTACATTGTGTATAAAATTATTATTATTGTTACTCACTCACTCATCATCTATACCGCTTAATTCTGTATTCAGGGTCACAGGGAGCCTGGAGCCTATTCCCGGAGACTTAAGGCGAGGTAGACTCTGGACAGGGTGCCAATCCATCAGAGAGCACACACACATACACTCACTCACACACTACGGGCAATTTGGGAATGCCAATCAGCTTAATCTGCATGTCTTTAGACTGTGGGAGGAAACCGGAGTACCTGGCGGAAACGCACCGAGCACGGGGAGAACAAAACTCCATGCACACAGAGACGGGAATTGAACCCAGACCGTGGCGGTGTAAGGCGACGGTGCTAACCGCTACGCCACCGATTATTATTGTTATCCAATTATTATTATTATTATTATTATTAGTATTATTATGATAATTATTATTATAATGATTATTATGATTATTTCCTTGTTTCATGCAGGTCAACAGCTTTGTTCTGACTGACACAACATCATGTTAAGCCTTCTTGTTCCTTTTTGGTGGTTGTTGTTTTCTACAAACATTTCTTTTTCATCTGCAGACATGCCTCTACCTGAAATAATAGCAGTGGTGTGAGGCTAAATGAAACTCGTTCAGGTGTGTTAACATTGACATCTCACACACTCTGGATAGAATCCAAGATAAAGCTGATAAATTGTGCAGGCATGCAGTCTCTAAACCCTACAGAAAGAGCAGTGGAATGAAGACAGACAGCACTGAACTTATTGCTGGTGCATTGATTTCAGGCACTGAAAGTCCTCAAGACAAAGGAAGACTTGCATTATTCTATTTACTTATAGGAAAATTAGATGGATTTATAAACCCTTGCACACCATAAAGAGCGACAAGATTTCATTATACAAGGAAAAAAGAAGCTAAAATAATGTCTGTCAAGATATTCATAGTTTATCCGTTTATTCATGCTCATGCTTGTGGTGTATTTGGGAACACTAGACATGACACAGGAACACACCCTGAACTGGAAGGCTCCTTCTCTTTTTGAAATTTGTAAATGGTATTGTCTTCATAACAGCTTCCATCCACTTTCGTTTCCTCTGAGCCACATTTGAAGCCGTTCAGTTGTAACACCCTCACCCTCACCCTCACCGCTGTCATCCCGGCTAGACTGCTGACATTTCGCTGGACTCCTAGACTGCTAGGATTGATTAGTTAGCTAGCTATCTTTGTGCTTAATTTGATTTTCTGTCTCAATTTCAAGTGGATCACAGTTAATCTGAGCCCATCACCATGGCGATGTCGGCTGCCCACCTAATCTGCTCCGTGGCAGTTTTGGTTCAGGATCATTGAGTTCTTAAGTGGCACTTATCTCCTAATATACTAAAGCTTTCGCTGAGAAAACAGCGTCATGTTTCGCTAAACACTCGAAATAGGACCATAAAATACAAAACAGTGTCTTAGATCTTCCAAATAGTCTACGATGTAGAGGATATTGCATGTTGATGTCTTGTGTGACTTCTATACCATTGTACAATATACAGTATTAACCAAACCACTCACCAGTTTGTGGTCAGCATTATGTTCTCTTATCCTGCACAATAAAAAGTCTCAGTTTGACTTGAATGCCCCATATAATAAAAAAAAGAAGAAAATGAAAAAAAAAAAAAGAATACAATAAGTGGTTAAATCTCAGTTTAATACATATCTGGTCATAAAAGATGACTTTTATAGATTTTAGCTTATAAGCTGTCTATGAATCATGTATTAACAGCTGCAGTTCTGTGGTTTTGACCTTTTTAGAGGGATTCCCAAGAGCAACTAATAACGTACATATGAATAAGCAGCACATTCCTGAGCCTCTGCAGTATATACCGTATATCACGGCTATACAGTATATAGGACAAAAGTACAAAGGACACTTAAACTATTTCACATCGTTACTGTGTGTAGAGCTTAACTACTTAACTACCTGAGGCAAACTCCATCCGCTCTGACCATCCAGCTGTCAGAATAATAATAAAAAATAATACTGCACTTATTCCATGCAAAAGGTCACAGTCAAACACGTAATGCTTTGCTTTATTGTAGTTCACACAGGAGACAAAATACAGGAAAACCTTGGTTGACAAAGTACAGCTTTGTCTCTAGCAATAAACACCGTTCTTCCAAATAATATTTCTTCAGCCGTGCTTTGATGATGATGATGATACTGATAATGAGGATGGTGATAGTGAAAACCTCAGTCTAACGCACCACTCCAAAATCTTAAAAGTTTAGATCTTGCTTAGTGTAAAAGTGTACATAATTTTCTGCATACATACCTTAACACGTAAAAAAGACTTTTATTTTTTAAACAATTTATAATTAACCCGACTGAACAAAAGTCAGAGCGGAGAATGTTTCAGAAATTTGATTGCAACAAAAAAAAAAAAAAAATTAAAATATAATTGTATTCTTAATATGACAATTGACAACAAACTTTATTCTTATTTATTTATTTATTTATTTATTTATTTTTACTGCATTTCATTTGCAATTTAAATAAAAAAAGAATATTCATAAATTTCATATGAAGTTTGAATAATTTACAATGTAAGGCAAAAATTTGCTTCCTTATTCAGTTAAATTACAAAATGCCATGATACCCAATAATACATGGTAATTATATTAGTTGTATTACAACTAATTAAAAAATAATTAATTTTTTGCAACATAGTCTCTTATATTTGCTTCAAATAATGGTGACCGTGGTGAAAAACATTTATCTCACACCTCACACAAAATCAACTAGATTTAAACTGGGCAGCACAGTGGCTTAGTGGTTCGAACAGCTGCCTTGCACCTCTAGGGTCCAGGTTCGATTCCTGCCTGTGTGTGCATGGAGTTTGCTTGTTCTCCACGTGCTTGGTTGGTTTCCTCCGAGTACTTCGGTTTCCTCCCACAGTCCAAACACATGATTAGGCTAACTGGCGTTCCCTAATTGGTATTTAGTGTGTGTACAGTATGTGTCTGTACCCTGCGATAGTTTTGGCACCCCATCCGTGGTGTACCCCTTCTCATGCCCTAAGTCTCCTGGGATAAGCTCCAGGCCCACCCTGAATACAGGATAAAGTGATATGATTGATAGACGACAACAACATGGAGATGTTGAATTTTTTGTTGTTGTTTCTCATTAGAGAAAGAAAGAGAATCTGCAGAGTAAATGAAACACCAGTGTAGATCTGGACCATGCAGTGCTGGTAACAAAAGGATGACATTCATTGACATGACATGCAATCTGTTTGTTGATGGGTGAGCATTATTTAGTGCTTAATTTGGGACAGGTATGGTGAGAACTCTTTGTGAGAAGAAAAGGCTAGTTGAAGAGCAAACATGCTGCATCATTTTCAGGAATTAAAAATATGTAGTGATAAGCACATAAAGAGAGCATTGCCTTAGTGCTGGTATAAGAGTAGTGCCACAGTGGTTAAGGCTTTGGCCTCCTGATCACAAGGCTATGAGTTCAAAGCTCAATGCTCCCATGGTTAGGTCTTCAAGCAAAGCACTTAACCCTCAAATTATCTGTGGTTAAACCATATACTGTGTATAGACTAATCCTAACCAATCAGATTGTATCTGGAGGTAAAACATGGTGGCAGTAGCAATTATTTGCCAAGTTTGACAGTCATGTATTGAACATCAGCATTTCTCAAGAGAACAGGATGACAAAAACACACGGTTTTTAATGGTCTGAGTTGGAGACGGCGATCCTTCAATAATCCTGAGACGTCTGTGAGGCATGTAAGCCCAAAGTGTGCTCTGGGGAAATTACACCCAGAGGTGAGTGTCAGCAGCATGGACGTATTACAAGAAGCTGTAAGATAGAACAATAGCTTTATATAAGAGGGTAACCTCGAGGTACCCTGGTCATTAGTGGGTGTTGCTTAGGATGAACATCTGCAGATGGAGCCAGTTATGTAAAAAGTAAAAAATTCAGGATTTCTTGAGAAAGAAAAAAAAAAAAAGTTTTTTTGCTCAATCATGAGTTTGTTTGAAGTTTTGCATTTTCTCCAAATATAATTTTTTTTTTGTTTTTCTACTAACAAAAAATCCAAAAAATGTGCCGGGATGTGTATTGACTTTGTGCATGTGTTTGTTCGCAATCTCCTGTGACGGACTGGTGTAATGGGATCATGAGCACACGATCCAGCATGATCCACCCTGACCGGTCGGTATAAGACATTGAAGCAATGAATAGATTTTTATAAATGAAGAAAAGTAATATCTAGCACAGAACCCCTACTGACACAGAAGAGCTTTTATTAAATTGTCCGAATAACTGAAAGTCATATGCTGTTTTATTTATTTCTATGTTTTTTGTATCCTGAGGAGAAATACCAGAGATAGACAGTCAGTGAGTTTTTACAGGCAGAATAATGCTGGTCTGTGGAGTTTAGACTGGTCTATAGGACCTTAGAGACTTGTCCTGTATAGCACTTTTACATTTATATTTAAATTCTGCTCAGCATTTTCATGAAGAACAAGCTGTGGGCATGGAGTTTGCATGTTCTCCCCGTGCTTGGTGGGTTTCCTCCGGGTACTCCGGTTTCCTCCCACAGGCCAAAGACATGTAGGTTAGGTTAATTGACATTCACAAATTGGCCGTAGTGTGTGAATGAGTGTGTGTATGTGTGTGTGCCCTGCGATGGATTCACACGCTGTCCAAGGTGTAAACTCCAGGCCCCCCGTGAGCCTGAATACAGGATTAAGTGCTATAGATGATGAGTGAGTGAATGAGTGAGTGAGAGTGATATCGGTAGATTCCAGGTTCAAACCCCATCACAACTAGACTGACTTAAGCAAGGCCTTTAACCTTCAGTTCCTCAAATGTTCAGTATAATGGGTCGCTCTGAATAAGAGTGCCTGAAAAATGACAGATATATACAGTACAGACCTAAAGTTTGGACACACTGTCTCATTCAGCGAGTTTTCTTTATTGTGTTCTTTAACCCAAACGCGTCTCTTCTGCTTGTTGCCTGTCCTTAGCAGTGGTTTCCTAGCAGATATTCTAGCATGAAGGCCTGATTCACACAGTCTCCTCTTAACAGTTGTTCTAGAGATGTGTCTGCTGCTAGAACTCTGTGTGGCATTGACCTGCTCTCTGATCTGAGCTGCTGTTAACCTGCGATTTCTGAGGCTGGTGACTCGGATGAACTTCTCCTCCGCAGCAGAGGCGACTCTCGGTCTTCCTTTCTTGGGGCGGTCTGCATGTCAGCCAGTTTCTTTGTAGCGCTTGATGGTTTTTGTGGCTGCACTTGGGGACACTTTCAAAGTTTTCCCAATTTTTCAGACTGACTGACCTTCATTTCTTAAAGTAATGATGGCCACTCGTTTTTCTTTACTTAGCTGCTTTTTTCTTGCTATAATGTAAAGTCAACCTCTTTGAATGAGAAGGTGTGTCCAAACTTAACTTTTGGTCTGTAATATATATATATATATATATATATATATATATATATATATATATATATATATATGTGTGTGTGTGTGTATAATATATATATATATATATATATATATATATATATATATATATACACACACACACACACACACACACACACACACACACACACACACAGGAGAGGCTTGTATTTATTTTTGCTATTATTGCCCCATTTTCCATTGTTTTTCTTTTTCTTAGTGAGGGTGTTAAAGGGTTAACATGGCCTGCATATTTTTTAATCTAAGATACAAGCATGAGAGAAAAAACTGTTGTGATTTCAAAATGGTCCCTTTTGTTTTTCATATGCAAAATTGAAATGTGATTAAATGTGTTTCTTTATTTCGTATTTTAATCTAGTATTATGATTATTGGTATGCTTTTATATTTAAAGCATCCACTATTGCATGTGTTCACAAACCAGAGAGACAGAAAGGCGCCTCACTGGACAACATTTGGGAATTTGCTCTACGTAAACTCAATTAGCTTCCTTTTTTATATATAAAAGGAAATGTAGTCTCAGCAGTCAGGAATGTGAATTATGGTGGTGGTGGTGGTGGCAGTGTTGATACTGGTATTGTTCTACAGTATGTGAAGGCAAGTCTAAGAGTTGTAATGTTGAAGAAGATATACTGTATAGAATAACCCTGATCATATCACTGAGATTCAACATTTAAATATATGTAAGTGACATAAATGAGAGACGGCAGATATTCTTGCTTTGTGTTTTATTAAAGAATGTAAATCCAGTCTATAACATATTAAACAGACAAATTGATCCAAATAGCAGAAATGATCAAACAGGCAAATAATCAGTATTATAAGAGCAAACACGTTTGGATGTGGGATTATTACTGTTAAACTGTTTATAGGGACCCATAAGAAATTGTACAATGGTACTGTGTACTCTATAGTATAGCATATTATGGTCAACTATCATAGATACCATAATATACCACAGTATTACATCACCATGGTTGCAACATTATACTTTATAGAGTGCCAGGGTATATACTATAGTATGTATCACTGTACCTTGGTGAATACCATGATCCTTATTGGGTACCACAATGACTATAAAAGTTCAGCATTTGTTTAAAATGGTATTTTTCTACAAAATGTACCATATTCACAGCGGCATAGTGGTTGTACTGTACTGTTGCCTCGCACCTCCAGGGTCCGGGTTCAATTCCTGCCTCGGCGGTTTGTTTGCATGCATATTCTCGTGTTGGTTGATTTTCACTTTGGGTACTCCGGTTTCCTCCGACAGTCAAAAGACATGCAGATTAGGCTAATTGCCATTCGTTCCCAAATTGCCTGCAGTGCGCGAATGTGTGTGTGACTGTTGACTGGAGGTCCTACCATGGCAGCAAAAATGGGAATAAATAAAATGATCAACACTGGCTTCCATGGTCCCTAGTTGGACTACAGAGGTTTCTAGATGTACTGTATGCACGTACAATTATTAGACAAGTTATAACATGCTACTGGTATGGTACTGTATATTCAGTACAAAATTAGGTACCTGCTTAACTGTTGTAATCAATAAGTGCAGTAAAGAATTGTGTATTAACCTTTGGAAGGTATCATAACATACTGTATACTGTATATATTATCATTATGGTACATAACCATGTATAACATATTAATTGCATAGTTCCATACTACTGTACTGTACATAGTAGAACCATGTACCTTACTATTACCAAAGTATGTACCATGGTACTGTCATGATACTGTCAAAAATACCATGGTACCATCAGCCTATATACCATGGTAAAGTTTCTTATGGGGAAATATTGAACATCGTGTGCAGGACAGACATGGCCTGGGGTGTGGCACTTAATGCAGGGCAAAGTGTAGCTTAGTTTGAAGGCAGACTAGGAGAAAATGAGATGTTGTAAATGAGATGCAAACCCACATACATGGGCAAGACATCCAGCTAGCTACAGTAAATATGTTGAATGAACTACAGGAGCTATGTCTGAACTCTAAGTGACACCAAACTGCAGAAGAATTGTTGATGAAATGTTAAAATGGATCACAGCCAAACTAAGTTCAAATCTCGTAAGTATGGAACAGAAAGATATCGTTTTATAGTGGAGTGTAAGCTCCTGATGAGAAGTGCTAGATTCGTTCTTTTTCGTTCTAAGAATTAGCTTGAAACATTTTCCACTTGCAAAATCAGCACATCCCCATTTTATAAATTTACCTCAATTATGAATGGCAAGAGATACTCTCATGTCCCTACATGTCCTCACAAGAACAGGAATATCTAATGGTTTTAACCTTGGCTGCAACCCGAGAACTGCTTAGGCGTAGCAATTAGCACGACAAGTGTATGTGCTTTGTACATTCTGTGCCTTATGTCAGGTGTGAGCAGTTGAACTGAGCCATGCACACTTTCGCCTCGTTCCATCTTGCTGGAAAAGTTCGAAACCGTCTCACTTCGGATGTGTTGAAACTGGGCGTGCGTGAAATGACACCCTGCATATTTTTTATAATGGAGAAATCAGCAAACCTGTTTACAAATCACATCAATACAGGGAGAAAATGCACAGAGACTCCACAGAGACAGTAACCAGAGCTCAGGACTGAACCAGTGAACCCCGGAACTGCGAGTCAATGCCTGCTCGTGCACCACTGTGCTGCACCACTTATGACGATACTTATGTGTTTCTGAAAATTAGCCCGGCATTTATCCAACACTGGATTTGATTGTTAGCGACCCACACCATGTGGGATCTTTTAATCCGCCCTCCATGTTTTCTTTGTTCACTACATGCCAGAAAGCATGAGCGCATACTGTAGCTCGCATGGTCATGCACGCAATAGATCTATTCATATAACGCACATACTGTAAAGTGACTGCATGCATGTCCAGGCCCTCTTACAGTTACACAGCTCTATAACACTATAGCATTATTACTTTACTATTAAAGATGTTTTAGTACATATTATTGTTATTCCTAAATAAATAAATAAATAAATCCATCACAAACATAGTTTTTCTTTAAATGTTGAATTACATGCCATGATGCAACACTTTAAAAGTCAAAAATCACTATAATTTACCAGCAGTTCTAAACTCGTTCAGAATTCTTTTTCACTTTACAATAGGAAACCAATAGACTTATTCTGCAGTTTAAAACATGGACAATACCACAGCTGCTGTCACACACGCCATCTCAATTCATCCTCTCTGTCATTCCTACATGCCTTATCTTTCCCTCTAATACACACTTTGGATTTTGCACATTACACATCATTTATGCATTTTATACTGTTTACATTAAATTATCTTATAATTTCTAATTAATTAAATATTTTCTAGTGCAAATGTAAAATATAAAATCTAAAATAAAATTCAGTGCAAAAAATTATTTGCTATTGCAAAAGCTCCAGGTTGTTGATTTGGGGATCTGAGGATCTACAGTAGGTTTGAGTCCCACTCTGCCGGTCCCAAGCCCTGTTAGAAAAATGGGAGGGTTGCGTCAGGGAGGGTATCCAGTGTAAAACCTGTGCCAAGGTGTGTGCGGATCGGATGGCCTGCTGCGGCGACCCCTCGACGGGAGCAGCCCAAAGGAGGTTTTTACATACTTTTTCTAGTGCAATTTGCTTCTTCTTATCTTGTTATTCTATTCCGTCTTTCCTTTTTAAGGTACCATACAGGTATAAACATTTCACTGCATCTCGTACTGTGTATGGTTGTGCACGTGACAAATAAACACAAATAGCACTCATCGTCTATACCGCTTAATCCTGCATACAGGGTCATGGGGTGCCTGGAGCCTATCCCAGAAGACTTAAGGCATGAGGCTTGGACAGGGTGCCAATGCACACACACACACACACACACTATGGGCAACTTGGGAACACCAATTAGCCTAATCTCCATGTCTTTGGGAGACAAACCGAGTACCCGGAGGAAACCCACCAAGCACTGGGAGAACATGCAAACTCCATGCACACAGAGACAGGAATCGAACCTGGACCCCGGAGGTGCGAGGCGACAGTGCTAACCACTAAGCCATGGAGCTGCCCAAATAAAATCTGAATATTAAATTTGAAACATATCCATCCCTGGGAAATTCCTGAAATTTGACATATTCTTGGCCATATGTATTAATTTTTTTCATGCCTCCTCTACCTCTGGATTATTTAGCACACATTCTCCTTGGGTGCAGTACATTCTGCACCTCATTTATGCACATGTACAGTGCTGCAGCGTCTTGACATCATCGCTTCCGGTCTTTGATTTTAAAGATCTGAGATTGAGATACCTTCTGTAAGCAGGTAAACCGACCTCATTAGGATGCTTACTTGTTCCAGTCAGGTATGCGAACCGAGAGCAGGGCTAACACGGCCAAATAACATAAGATACCATATATAATACATCATAAAACATGAAGTAAATCATTATGACAGGTACGATGACATTTACGAGGAGAAATGTCAAGCCACAGAAATGGCAGCCAAAGTTTTGTTCGCAGCTTTTGTTTGCTTTGTCAGTTTGGAATAATTTATTTCAGCCTTGTCTTGCTTTGCTTAAAAGTCTGGTACATTCTGTCACTAAACATTGCCAAAAAAACCCACCCACATCAACAGGAAGCGCTAGTTGGAATGGCACTGTTCAAACATTTCTTTTTTGTTTCCTACAGCATGTCAGCAGAATCATGACAGTAAACGTGTGATGTCATTAAATCCAATGATTTGGAACTTCTGCTTAGCCGGGCTCTCCAGGAAACACTCAAATCTAAGTGCTGTTGGATAGTACGGAAGTGAAAGTTGTAGGCCATATCAGTGAACAGGTTCCTCGTTCTAAGATGTGAACAAAACACACTAACCCCAACTAACAATACAGCGCAGAAAGCAAAAACCTGCTGTACTGTACCTCTGACCGTTTCCGGTGAATATTTTTATAACCAGACCTGTTTGTGTTTTTTTTTGTGTACTCCCCCTGTATTATATTATCCGTCCTTTTCGTTTTGTTCTCTAGCCTGTCAGAACGTTAGGCAAGATTCGGCTAGTCTTACAACACTGCCAAAAAGACAGAGTCATAAATATACACAGACACTACGGGTGACTCACTCGCCCAAAATATAACCGAGTTTGAAATACAAGAATACAGAATATAGAAAAACACATCCCCCTGTCCTGCTTGTACACAACCTTCCCAATAGGTATACAGTACGAAACAACATACTGTACGGGCTGTGAGGTCCTCAACCATTAGTGGAAAAAAAAAAAAAAAAAAACTCGGCATGACTTTCATCATTCATAAGCTTAAATTACTAATCAGTCATCAACCCTTTTTCCTATGTATTGCAGCATTATTGTAGACTCTTTCCCTCCGCCCAGGTGTATGACATATGAGAACAAATATCCTTCTCTTTCCAAACACTCCTGACACAAAGCTGACTGTAAATTACAGTTACACGATTGTCTGAGTATTTTCCCCTACCTCAAGCAACATGTTTTCAATGGAACAAAAAAAAAAAATTCCACCAAATAAATCTGACATACTTGGCACAGTTATTATAATTGTATCATGTATTTGTATTGCCAATACATATATCATTTACATACAGTATATAATAAATAATTAGACCATTTCGCTACTGTACATGTCAGACACACACATACACACCATGTCTAAACGTGCCCAAGGTAGGCTTAATGAAGCCTCGGTTTCAGAACATACAGTATGGGGGCGTTCAAGTCAAACCGGGATTTTGGATTGTGCAGAATCAGACAGAGTACAGTTATGAGAATAAAATCTAACTTTATTTATATTTTTCTATATAACATCCTGTGGATGGCATGGAGGCTTGAGCTTTCGATTCTTGCCTCGGGTCTGTGTGCAAAGAGTTTACATGTTCTTCCTGTGGTTCCTCCCAAAGTCCAAAGACATGCAGATTATGCTAACTGGGTTTCCCACCTTGTCCAGGGTGTACCCTGCCTCGTGCCTAAAGTCTCTCTAGGACTGATGAATTAATTAATCTCTCTATCATCTCCTCTATCATCTGATTCCCACGTAATGCTGTAACCTCTCGCAGCCGGAGGTCTAGAGAGAGCGGACTGGCCGAAGCTCTCTCAGAGGGGAGGGATCAGAGGTACTTCGCGCTTTCACCTTAATCACGGCTCTACAGCCAATCAGGTTCATCTGTGCGCGCAAGCGGAAGGCGCGGATAACGCTGTGTCACGCTGTGTGAGTGTGTAACTCCGCCCCCAACGGTGCGAGAACGAGCAGTTCGGAAAGATGCGGTTAGCTTGGCGTCACATGGTTCGGAGGAAACACGTGATCGTCTTCGGCGCTCCCGACTGAGCGGTAGTAGTAGCCTTATTGTGGGAGCCCCTAGTGGCGGGGAGGAATTGGACACGACTAAAATAGGGAGAAAACCAGGGAAAAATTAAAATACATTAAATAATAATAATGCTTAGATGCCATCAAGGTGGATCGTTTTTAATCTAGGGAAATGAAATAAAGGTAGTTCTCTGTTATTCTGTGCCATCAAAAGTCCCAGTTTGACTTGAACACACTTTGCTTTGTGTATGTGTGAGTGTACAGTCTGCTGTCAGCTCTCAGCCTTTGCTATCTCTGTCTCACACACAAAAGGAACTAAGAAAGTGTCACATTTTCAAATTACTGCCAAACACACACCAACTGTCTTGTAAATAGAGATTACTTGCTTCTAACGTCGCAGTTTAATCCCCTGAACATGTTCGTTTACCATGAAATCCCCCCCTCTGTTTTTAAATACATATCCCCCACCTTTTTTTTTTTTTTTTTTTTTTTTAAAAACACAAAGCCATTGCTCTATATTGCTGTACTCAAATTAAACACTTGGTCGCCTATAGCCTATTATTTTTGTTCGGTTCTCTAGTTGTGTGTGAAAGCACAGCACTGGACGATTGTCCAAATCCTAGCTGTGTGACTTTAATGACTTCCTCCATGCATTCCTCGCTACATCCCAGCAGTCCAGCAAAACTGCAGAAACAGTTGTAGGCGATGTGGCTGTGATGATGAATGTTTCGGGAGGGAGCGATCACGTTATCGATTACACACACATACTGTATGTTTCTGCTGATGACCACAGTCCTAGGCCAGATTAATGAGGGAGCATGCAGGATATGAATCATTTAACACTTCTCTCCATGTATCACAGAGCACTGTTGTAGTGTTAGCGCTCATAAATCGAGCGAAAGTGGTAATGCCGTAAGTTTAACCTTAAAAAGGGTTGTCTACGCAGGCCTGCACCCTGAAATGAAAATAAATGATAGTTTGCTTTTGAAAATCTTGTAAAAGAGATTTTAATCCCTTTGCTGTTCAACACCATCCTTCCAGGTTTTAGTAACCCAGTTCCAGTCATTTCGAATCTCCTTATTTGTTTTCTTTGCATGATGCAGGCCAATATTTAGGCTTGGTGAATTCCTTTTGCTTGGACAGTGTTTTTTCCCCCCCACTGTAATAACAGTCGTAATATATACTAATATACAGTGTACTTTAATACAGTTAGCACTGTTGTCTTGCACCTTCGGGATCCGGGTTCGATTCCCGGTCACTCCTACAGTCCAAAGACATCATCACTCCATCCAGGGTGTCTCCAGGGATAGGCTCCAGGCCCCTGTGATCATGAATACAGGATTAAGTGGTATAGACGATAAGCGAGTGAGTTTAATATCCAATTGAAAATTCACATTTTATTAGCCGCAATTATATACAGTATAATTTGCTGAAAAAAGCTTCAATTTCAATACAATGAAAATATTGCGCAATAGAATATGATTCAAATAAGGGTAGTATTTTTCAATAAAATAAATGAAAAAAATTAGGCTGGAAATGTAGAAATTCAAAAACGTGACACTAAATTTATAAAAGTTAAAATAGAATAATAACCCAATGCACAGACACACACGCACGCACGCACACACACACACACACACACACACACACACACAGTATATATACCTGTATATACTGTCAGATACTTGGTATGAACATGATCCAAATTATCATTAAATCCAGCATCTATACTTTGAAAGTCCTGGACTTTGCACTTATAAATAAAATGAAATGAATGCTTTGATAACTAAAAGTTATTAGATGTACTTTCTATATAACTCTAATTAATAACTAATTTGATAATGTAATGTAAAAGAGTTAAAACCAGCAACAAACGAGTTCAAACTGTAGTATGACAGAGGTTTTAACCTACCCAGTAGACTCATGACCCTTTCATTCCATTCATTTTCCACCAACAGAACGCATTAGGCCCATGTTGATGTTATTTATAGCCCGACTCTTTCTGTCTCATTTAATTCAATTGAGCAGTCAAGAAGACTAATAACTTTAAGATCTCACTTGTTCTCCTTCTTTCAGCTGCCCCTGTTAGGGGTTGCCCCAGAGGTCATACATGAGCCATATATTTCATTGTGTCACAGTTTTTATGAAGGATGCCCTTCCTGATGCAGCCATTCCAGTTATTCTGGCTTGTGCAACCCCTGTGGGTGGTACTGGTTCACGGGTCTGGGAGTCGATCTAGGTCTTCCCTTATTACAACTATAAAAATGAAGAATAAAAAGAATAACTGGTTAATGAATTTACTTAGCTGCCATTTTTGCATTTTAGAATGAAAGGACAATCCAATAGGTAACCCACATAAACTCACTCACTCTTGGTCTATCTCGCTTTTTCCTGCATACGGTGGGTCTACAGTATCCCAGGGGCATGAGGCATGAGGGTGCCAATCCATCGCAGGGCACACACACACACACACACACACACACACACACACACACACACACACACACACACACCTGCTCGTTAACACACTACAGTACGGAGAACGCCTAATCTGCATGCCTTTGGAGGAAACCAGCCAAGCAAAGGGAGAACATGCAAACCTCATGCACGCTGACCCAAGGTGCAAGGTGCTAACCACTAAGCTACCGTGCTGCCTCCCACATAAACTATGGTAGAGAATGGGTAAGTTCAGAATATTTACAGAGGGGTTCAAAGAAGCTGAATAGTACTGTTGAGTTCCTGCTGTTGAGTTATGGCAGCAATGTGTAATATTATGTTTCCTCTAAAGATGTCAGTAGTCACACCATTGTTGATGCCATCATGTGACTGTGATTTTTTTGTGCATATATTTCATAAATTTTTTGGCTTTTCTGTATACATATATCCAAAAAACAAAGGTCTTTAATGCAATTAAAGCACTATACTGTAGGTGGGTTGTTTTACTGAATACTGCCATCTTGTGACTCTTGCTATGGTTTACACACAGTAGTTCCATTACATTGGTACTCAAAAGATTTCAATATTTGAATAGGATATGATGCTGATGGATATCTCTGTAAAAGACTGCAGGTTTATTATATAGCCTTTCTCTTAAATGTTCAGCAGAAATGCCAAGCTTTCATATAAATCAGAATGAAAAATTAAGGAGATTATTTCAGTTTCCACTAGGTGACACGTATGCACACCCATAGAAAAGAAAATTACTTACCATTGGTTCATTATTGATCTCCCCCCCCCCCCTCTCTGTACCTGAAGGCTTGAATGATTGACGGCCCTTGAAGTGGCTGAATCCACCCGGTTATGTAGCTCTGGAAAATTGGGCTATCTACATAGTTTGTATAATAAATAAATAAATAAATAAATAAATGATTAATTCATATTATTAATAAATTATAAAAAAGATACATTTGTCAGCATGTCATGTTACATATAATTTAATGAGGTTAATATAATTCAATGAAGTAACTGTTACCTCTACCTTCATCAGCTGCAATTGCAGTATTTAATAATAATAATAATAATAATAATAATAATAATAATAATAATAATAATAATAATAATTTTGATCATTTGTCAAGGCATATGGTTGCATATTACAGTAGATAATAATCATAAGTAACAATATAAACCTCATTCTGTTTAATTATATGTTTATCCCCATCTCCTGCCTCGTAAGGCCATCTTGCTACAAATTGCAACGGCGTCTTTTTTTTTTTTTTTTTTTTTTTGTGCAGCTTCAAAAAATCTTCACACCCAGGACCATCCAAATCCATAAAAAGCAGCTCCTGCACTATCTGTGTTACAAGAGTGGCTGAAATCCAGAAAATCTAGGTCAATGGATTGCTGCATGGTGGTGATAGCAGCTCCCTGCTCTGAAGTGACTGTTTTATGGCTGCATGTAGAAAAAAAGGAAGAAGAAGAAAAAAACAAAACAAAACACACATACACACAAGAAAACAGACGACCTGTAATGTAAAGAGGTGGACGTGCAATTACTCACATATGCAAGGCAAAAGATAAAGAACAAGAGCATACCAATTATTTCTACTTGACTGTGATCAGATTTCACTGATCCTACTCCATACAAACCTCTGTGTAGGAGGAGGAGGAGGAGGAGGTGGAGGAGGAAGAATAGAGGGGCTGTTACCTGACTAGTGCGTTTGCATAATGCAAGTGTTTTAATGCCAGTAGCAGCAGACCAGCTGTATATGCCCTTATCTCTCACTCTCTCTCTCTCTCTTTTTTTTTGTTGCATGAAACAAACTCATCCAGTTTCACTCCGACTTCAATAATTCATGTGCACTTACATTGGCCATCAGAACATTCCTGCTTTTGAAAGAGATTTTGCAAGACAAAATTCAGCTTATATGGTCTGATCGTGAAGATATAAAGCAAGACCAGCACATATGAAGTGACTCATTTCTTCAGGGACTGAGTATTTTTAGCACTCGGACGTTGGTTTGAGTTTGGAGGACATCAAATAGTCATAGCAAGATATATATATATATATATATATATATATATATATATATATATATATATATATATATATATATATATATAGATTAAATATTTTTTTTGTGAGAAAAATGAACCTGCAGTACATTTTACCATTTGGATCCCACTGTGTGTCTCATCACCGGTGCTTAGCAACACTCGTTCAGCACAATGTCTGTGATTAGCAGAGAAAGCGTGACCGTAAGCTCAAAGCCAACGCTCAGAAATGCTCCAGAGCCGAAAGCTTATTGCAGAATCACTTTAACTAGGGTGCCGGACTCCTGGAGGGCAACAGCCCTATTACACACAGATTTGGGTTTGATTTCTTATTATACACCAGATTTAACCTGAATAAAGGACATCTCTATTGTGAACCACTTTTGATATGTCTATATTAAAATAATGGCCGTGAGCTTGATGATAATTGTTAAGTTAGTCAGCCTTTATTGGTCACACATACATTACTGCACAGTGAAATTCTTTATTCTTCGCATATCTCAGCTTCTTGAGTAGGCCAGGGTCAGAGCGCAGGGTCAGCCATTTTTACGGCGCCCCTGGAGCAGACAGGGTTAAGGGCCTTGCTCAAGGGCCCAACAGCAGCAACCTGGCGGAGCTGGGGCTTGAACCACCGATCATCCGATTCGTAACTCAGAGCCTTAACACACTGAGCCACCACTGCCCCCTAATTTGTGCTAATTTGTTGCTTGGTGCTGGATTTTCATTATTCCTGAGAGTAGCACGCAGTTGTCTGCTGCAGTAATGTCACAGTGAGACACTGGTAGTGCAGTTACAATGGTGTTTAATAGGACCAAAAAAAATGCACAAGGGATTAGGGCCAGGTTTCGCCGTTAAAATGAGTCATGAGAATGATGTTTTCTTAATGAGAAATCTAACACAGAATTATAAAGAGACAGGAAAGACAGGACTTCCTGAATGCAGTGCAGCTAAATGACACAAGCTCGGCAAGTTAGCAGTATATTACATGACGAGCGTGATGCTGCTGAGGGCACTATTACTGTAGCATGAAAGCTGACGGTCTGGAAGCTGATCTTTTTGAGCAGAATGTACAGATGAGGAGATCAGAGCTCTTAACATACTAAAGGTCTGTTGAAGCAGCTCTGTATTTAGAGATGATATCAGCAGGTGATCACAAAAGAATTAACTGTATAAACCATTTAAATTCACATATTGATTATAAAGATCGATTAGGGTGATCAATTATTTTTTATTTAAGGCTTTGGGCCAAAACATGGTAAAAAGTGAAAAAAGTTCATTTTTACAAAGGATCGTATAACACCATTTTTCATAATACTAAATGCTTCTTATCGCCGATCCATATTTAATTTTTTTTGTAAATATGGACACATTTAAATTTTTATCAGATAAACGGAAACACATTTGCTAAATATAATTTCATGCCCTTTTATGTAGTGTCCATAACTTTTTTGAATGCAGATCTTTCAATGATCTTAATTGTCATTTAGATGAGACTTGGCCAATTTAGATTTTACATTAAAAGACGTAAACCTGAAAAAAAGTGCATTATTCTAAAATGTTCAATTGTTAAGATATTGCAACAGGAATTTGACACGTTACGGACACTACAGATTTTTTTTTTTAAGAATCCTTAATTTTGCACAGAATGCTTTCATTTAAGAAGCGGTTTTACAGGTCATACTGGATGGTCCTAGAAGCTTACACCAATTTTTGTATTGATACTCATAAGGAAATATGAATAATTTGAATTTGAAATTATTATTGTTCGAAGCGAGACAGTACTGAAAAATAGCTATTTTTGGGGCGCATATATAATCATCTCCCCAAAACGTCTATTTTTTAGGGAAGCAAGATTGGTGACTTCCATGTTGCATAAACTTCAGAAGTAGCACACACATTTTCTGTATTATATGTATAACCTAAAAAAAAAAAAAAAATCAGTTCCAATACTGTGCTGTTTATATTTAGATAACGATCAAAAGTTTTCTTGGAATATATGTATGGAATATATGTCTTGAAACATATATTCAACAGTATTCTACTCAGTTTATACAGTAGCTAGAAATGTACCAAAGAAACCAAAGCTTCTTCTCTGAAAAGACATTTTATTGACTGTAATGTAAGGGGAATGTGACAAATATTCCACAAAAAATCTTATTGTTTCTAGCTCTCATATTGATGTTTATCCAAACGCTTACATTTAAGAGAAAATTCATCACACATGAAACTAATACAAAAACCTTTTTAGATTCATCTTCTATATTGCCTATCCTGTACAGGGTCGTGGGTGCCTGGAGTCTTACCCAGGAGGCTTTGGGCACGAGGCGGGTTACACCCTGGGTGCCAGTCCATCGTGCGCACATTACAGGCAACTAGGGAACGCCGTTTAATCTAATTTGCATCTTTTTAGACATGTGGGAGGAAATCCACCAAGCACAGGAAGAAGGCAGGCCCGAGATGCACAGACACGAGGCGGGAAAGGTGCGGGACCACAGTGCCAACCCTTACGCTAGTGTGCCGCCACCAGTACGCTGGAAATGGTGCTTGCTTAAAATAACAGCTATAAAAAGCTTGAAAACCACAGCCATGTGCAGCAGTTTGACATGAATTAAGACTAGAACCTCAGATGACATTTTAGTTGTTTAAATAATTTTGCAAAAACAAGATTTAAAATGTTTTTTTTCTCTCATTTCTTGTTTACATCTCATACCACAACCTGACATCTACTGTACAAAGCAATTCATGTTAGAAGGAGATATGTATGTTGGTCTCACATGATTGTTGGACAAACAAGCATAGAGATGGAAATTAATCTCAACTAATGCCCATGTTAATGCTGAGGTCCTTGACATACAGTAACTGAGCCATCCCAAGATTTTGCTTTTTAATGTAGTCATGAGGAATAATTCTCCAGGCTTCCTGGAGGACTTTTTGGTTCTCATTTTTGGCAAGATTTTGGCTCTCGATTTCAGTCCATTCCCTGTACCTGAGCAGTTTGGGAGGAATGTTTTTTGTTTGTTACCTCACAGTGACTTATGGATCTTTCAAGAGTAATGATTTTTAAAAATCTAACTTAAGGCATAAACCAGTGGGAAACAGGTGCAGATGATGGCAGATGATCAGGCTGGTGATGCTAAATGCTGAAAAGTTGGAACAGACGGGAGGGGAAATGAGGTTGCTGCCGAGGGTGTTACAGTATATAAGCAACCAATTTTTTCCCCCTATTTTTTCTAAAAATTCTATTTTCAGGCACTTTGCAGCCTGTCACAGTAAAAAAAATGCTTTTATCTGAATCATTTTATTTAAATTTAATATGAATTAATGATCGGTGACTCTTTTTCACAGCACTGTACATCTAAAGCCAACAAAACACTACTGCAGAAACACTAATCAGAGTGGATTATGTACTTGTCTAAACACAGACATGATCATATAAGGAGTAGGGCAGTGTGGGATACTTTTAATTACATTCACTCATTCATCTTCAGGCATCCCAAAGCTTTTCCTATGAATATGGGACACAGAATAGGAATTCACCCTGTGTGGGATGGAACAATCATACACTCCTCCATCCACCAGCATAACAGAAGGAAACCAGAGAACATGGATGAAACCCACAGAGAACTATTGACCACCGCGCCATCCAAGATTGGGATTGTTTTTGTTTTCTCTTGAGCGGTTAAGTTAAATTCCACCGGTACCTGCTTCACCATTTTGCTTTTTTTTTTACAAACATTAAAATGCAATTGCAATCGCACTTTGATCTTTGATTTGCCTACACAACCTGCATTTCCATACGAGCTATTAATGCTCTTTGGGGGGTGCGCATGCGCCGTTTGCATGCTCTGTCATTCTCCTTTAAGATGATGTAAGGCTTGACTCCCTGAGAACGGTCTCCCTCCCTCCCTGCACTGCTGTAGCAACATCATCATCCATCCAGTCCCCGGGGCGAGCGCACTGATCACGCACAGTCGACTGAGCTCAACTTCTGACTGCATCCTCCAACACACACTCACACACACACACGCGCGCGCGCGCGCGCGGACTCGTTTCTGACGGAACACATGGTGGTGGTGCGCAGCAGATGCGCTCCAAAAAACGAGATGTTAGACAGAAAGGCGCGTTTTGGGAACAAGTTCGAGGCTGAATTCTCAGCTGGACTTTAAAGCACTTTCCGAAGGCGGTTGAAGGTAAATTCCTTTGATCTGAACTGGGTGTTCTAATTGTCGCGTGCAGCGATGCTGTGGTGCCTCGTTTGCATTGCGCCGGCTCGCGCGCTGCGCTCCATAAACCTTTAAGCGAAACTTTGTGACTTGTGTGATTTGTGCGACGCCGCATCACGATGGCACTGACTGAAAACTGTAGGATTTATCAAGCTCCCAAAGAGAGCGGAGCGACCCAAACTTCCGATGTCATAGAGCTGAACGTGGGTGGACAGGTGTACTACACCCGGCGCGCGACCCTGACCAGCATGCCCAACTCCTTACTCGCCAAAATGTTTGCGTCCAAAAAGGAGACCTCATCATCATCATCATCATCAGCCGACATGGCCCGAGACACGCGAGGACGGTGCTTCATCGACAGGGACGGCTTCCTCTTCCGATACGTCCTGGACTACCTGCGGGACAGACACGTCGTCCTGCCCGATCACTTCCCCGAAAGAGGGCGGCTGAAGCGCGAGGCGGAGTACTTCCAGCTCCCCGAGCTGGTCAAGATCCTCAGCCCCGACGAGCTCCGGCGCGATGAATACCCGCACAGTGATCTGGATGACGCGTCGCAGTGCAGCGGGGACCAGAGGTCGTACCCGTCCTCGCACAGGCGCTACGGCTTCATCACGGTCGCGTCCGCGCGTGACGCATGCGGCCCAGACGCGAAAGGCGGCAGGCTGCCGAAACTTTTCGTCTGCGGCAGGGTCGCCCTGGCCAAGGAGGTCTTCGGGGAGGCGCTGAGGGAAAGCAGGGACCCCGAGAGGCCTCCCGAGCGCTACACGTCCCGCTTCGTGCTGACTTTCGGGCACGCCGAGAGGGCGTTCGACCTGCTCGCGGAGAGCGGCTTCAGGCTGGTGGCGTGCAGCTCGGCGCTCACCTCTCCACTTTACGCAGCGCACACGGACGACAGGCAGTGGTGCAAGTGCACAGAGTACGTCTTCTACCGTAAGTCTCTAGGCAGGAGCTAATGTTTTTAGTTAAAAAAAAAAAAAGCTTTAATATCATCATCATCATCATCATCATCATCTTCTTCTTCTTCATCATCATGTTGCATGGTAGTGCTTAGTTCGGTACTGGAGGTACTTAGTCGTCTTGTACAGTACCTCCAGGGTCCGGGTTCGAATTCCCACTTCAGGGTATGTGCGCTTGGTGGGTTTCCTCCGGGTACTCCGGTTTCCTCCCACAGTCCAAAGACATTCAGATTGGCGCTCCCGAATTTCCATAGTGTGTGAATGAGTGTGTATGTGTGTGTGTGTGTGTGTGTGTGTGTGTGTGTGTGAGACCTGTGATTGATTGGTACCCCATCCAGGGTGTACCCCGCCTCATGGCCTAAGTCTCCTGGGATAGGCTTCCTGTATACCGAATCAAGCAGTTTAGACGGTGAGTGAGTGAGTGAGAACATCATCACTGTCATCCAGCCAGAGTTGTCAGACGCATGCTCATGTTCCCAATCTATTTAAAACCTCACTTTTTTTTTTTTACCTAAATGATAGCCCATCAAACTCAACCTGGGGTTACATTTCCTGAAGGTATCATATAGCTAATGTCGTCTTTGCTGCGACTTTCTTTACCACTTACAATCGAACGACATCCTTTAAAAAAAATAAAGAAAGAAAGGCCTCTTATTAAGTCATAAGAGGAGACACAACAACTAACCCTAAAACACGGACCATCCAGAGAGATCCGTTATTGAGCCATAATTCAAACCAGCACATAAAGAGCACTGTGTTATTGTAGGATCTACTGGAACTCTGCAGGATCAGACTTACATTCTTTTCTCTCATGCACACCTTATTAGTACTGGATTAAAAAAAAAAAAATTTAATGTATTTTTTTTTAAAGATGAATAACCTTAATAATAAGCTTAAGGGTAAATTCACTCCTGGTATTTGTTCAAGAGACTGATATTGACTTTGACATCTTGAATGCAATTGTAATACATTTAAAAGTTTCACTTTGGATGAACACTATACGTCCCATTCAAGTCTAGAAAATTGTTGTTTCATGGATTGTGAATTCCTTTGAGCTAGAGAACCCCACCCAAACCTCTAACCCTAACCCTTACCCCTTAACATTCCTCACATTCTATCTTTCACCAATGTTAACACATGAATCCATATTGATCTACTGACCAAAGACCATTTTTAAGTCGAAGTGAAATTCAGAAATATTCCACTTTAGACATGAAACTGGCAACACTCTCCGTCAGCTCATATGATTCAGAGCAGAGCATTTTTCCAAATCCCAAGCCTAGAAACCTCACGCTTATACATATGCTTTTGTATTTCAGCTACATGAACACATCTGATTCGCTCTGTGATCTAATTAACAAGCTAATTAATGGCTGAAGCAGGTGTGTTAGAACAGTGGACATGTAATTGCACACTTTTGCTGTGAATTCTCTGTCTAATTTTGTATTTTGTAATTATGTAAAAAGCTACGTCTGATCACATCCTGATCTAATTATCAAGCCTTTCAGCAAATGAGGCAGGTGTGTGTGTGTGTGTGTGTGTGTGTGTGAACCAAGGACATCCTTAAACAGGCAGAGCTTGCTGTCTCCAGGGCTGGGATTGGGAAGCACTGATGTGGAGAAGCAAAAGCTTGAGCTCGAATCAGCCCTGATTGGTGCTGAAGGTTTCAAAAGTGCTGCCAGTTCAGACCACTGGGGGGCACACTATTATAATCAGCACATCTTTAAAAGGAGTTTGTCCTGCCCTAGGCCCTTGATGTATGCAATAAAGAACAATATCTTTTGGAGAGGTGCAATTCTTTAAAACAAAGAATAATTTTAGTTATGAAGTTAATACAATTCGGAATATTTAAAAAACCGAGAAGAAGACAAAAAAAAAATGAAAAGATGCTGAATAATTACTTTTTTGGACAGTCAAGCCGACCATGATATTAATATTTCAGTAGAATTTTGATAGTTAGACCTCCTTCTGTTTTTCTTTCCTTTTTATTTTTTCCAGGCCGAGGTTTCTCGAAATAAGGCATTAGATGTATCAACACACACACACACACACACACACACACACACACACACACACACACACACACACAGAAGTGATGCACCATCACTTGCCTTCATTAGCAGCTAATCTGGCTTGTCTCTGTTTTAGCTGAGCGACGTTGCGGCATATGGCCAATTAAAAAGCATTTTGTAGGTAATTGTGAATGATTCCCCTTGATAATTATGATGAAAAAAGTCGGATTGCAGGACCAGGTAATCAGAGGACAGGTAGTGCGCTGGGAGCGGATAGGACATATGGCTGGTTAATGACTTGAACTGTGTATGCAGTATAATTACTACAGTAAACAAACTTTTAGGCTCTTAAATAGAAAACAAATCTGAGCGACATCCAGACAGATAAATACTTTCGCCGAGCATCTAATTAGAACAGCGTCTATCCTGCTAAATCCTGCAGAAGGTTTAAAAAAAAAAAACTTCAGCAAGCCAGGATTACCTGAAATAGAAACTGCTTTTGTCTTACAAAGTTAAAATGCAGTTTACTTCTGAATTTCTGAGATTTGAATGGAATCAAAGTCTAAAATAAAGCAGTCCTGAAGACAGAGTCCATACAAAAAAAATCTACTTTTCCATTAAATCAACATGGTTAATATTATTTGTTTCCTGCCCACTCATATTGTACATATAGACGTACTGTAGTTATATAAGAAGATGTTTAGCAGCAGGGAGGTGGGTACCACAAATCGATTTTTTTTGCATCCCTCAGATAGCAAAACTATTATGCCGGGGGGGGAAATAATCCATAGGCGGCGCAGTGGCTCATGGTTAACACTGTCGCTTTGCACCGCCAGGTTCCGTGATCGAACCCCACTTCGGGTCTGTGTGCATGGAGTTTACATGTTCTCTCTATGCTTGGTGGGTTTCCTTCCAAAGACATGCAGATTAGGCTAATTGTTTTTCTCAGTAGTGTGTGAATGAGCTTGTGTGTGTGTGTGCCCTGTGTCCAGGGTGTACCTCGCCTCATGCACTAAGTCTTTATGCCCCTGCGTTCCTGTATAAAGTGATATAGACAAAGAGCGAGTAACTAATCCATAATCAATTATCTAATTATTTCTATAATGACATTCCATCAAAAGATTCAAGCATCAGGTTATATTACATTTATGGTTTGTATCCTGAAAATAAAATCTATATAGTGTCAGTTAACATTAACACCCTTACAGTATAAAGTACATCAGTGGTTTGGAGTGATGTTTAAAATCATCTGTACTGTATTCTGAGTATTCCCTTATTTGTTGGGTTTCCTCCCACAGTCCAAAGACATGCACAGTAGGTTTCCCCAAATTTGCTAATTTCCCATAGTATAAAATGGATGTAACCTGCCTTGTGCCCTAATGTTAAATGGTATTAAAAAAATAAATGAATGTATGGTAATGGTTATCGCTGTGACCTTGCACCTCTAGGGTCGTGGGTTCGATTCCCACCTCTGGTCTGTGGGCATGGAGTTCTCCCCTCCAGGTACTTTGGAAACCCAACAAATACTGAGTGGTATTCCCAAATTGCCCATAGTGTGTGAATGAGTGTGTAGTTTGTGTACTGTATGTGTTCCCTGTCATGGCACCGGTGTTGGGTGTTTAGATTACTTGGATTCCTTCTTTGATGTAACGAGTAATCCAGCACGTTAGGTCCTCCATTTAAGTCCTCAAGTATTTAGTTATATTTTCAAAAATGTAACCCGTTATTCAGACAATTTATGTAATCTATGAGCCAGACAGTAGTGATTTCTTTAGTGTTTGTGTGTGTGAAAGTACCCGCCCCTATAAGCCCCCCCTCTCTTATTCCTGCTGTTATAAACCGGTTTGACTCGCAGTGAGAAACGGTGTTAGGCACCGTGAGCTACCGCGAGCGACCGCCCAACGTTCCGCGAAGTTCTGCAAGGACCGATGCGCGGAAAGATGGAAACGTAATCATCGTAAACGCAAAATTCGCAGTGAATCATGATGAATCGTACTTACGGGCACTGCTCGAAACTGTGTAAGTGAGATAGGGGTATTAGTAGCTAACAGATTATGGGCCAAACTTTGCTGAGTGATGATGGTAGAATAATTATAAAGGTCAGTTTTCATTTTCTGCAGTGGAAAAGTAACTCTAACTAGTTACTTTTATCAGAAAGTAACGCTGTAATGTAATTAATGTAATGTAATTACTTACTTTGAAAAGTAACGGCGCCCAACACTGGATGGCACTCTGTCAAGGATGTACCCCACCTTGTGCCCAAAATTTCCTGGGATAGACTCCAGGTATCATGCGACCCTGTACAGGATAAGCGTTATAGAAGATTAATGAATGAAGGCCCTGAGTCATATCCTTGGTATTAGATCATCTATAGAGGCAGACAAATGTCACTATAATTTGATGAACGATTGTGGCAAAGTATCTTTTTCCTCTTTCTAGTAGATGCATGGATGGATAGTTATATAGATAGATAGTTTTCATCCCAGAAGGAAATTAGAGGGGCACGTAGATTTAGATATATAATAAAGGTCATTGAACATTGTTTAGGCAGTAGATCATGACAGGGATGTCGTTTGTTATATAGAGTTTGTCGAGGTGTCCTCTTTCCTCCACCACCATCTCAAAACCGCTCTGAGATCAGCCTAAGTACAGTCTTTTAGGATTCCACAGAAAGTAGAGTCTGCTCATCCCTGTATCATACACGCCCTCTGGGTTGACGTTCCACTCCAGCTTGTTGTCAAGATGCACACTAAGGTATCTGTAGGTGTTAATTAGCTCAGCAACCCGACCTATGGTGGTAATGAGGCTGGTTGTAGTCTTCTACCTCCTGTAGCCTACCACGATTTCATTGGTCCTGGTCACATTGAAGAGCAGATGGCTCTTCCCACCCCATTCCACACAGTTGAGAGTACAGTAGGTCGGTGTTCTCCTTTTCCTGTCCATATTTCACGCATGCAACCAGTCTTCAGAAAATTTGTGTAGGTGGCAGGGAGAAAAAGGGGCAGAGCAGAGTTCTTTGTGGCGCTCCTCTGCTGCTCAGCAGGTGCTCAGACAGACAGGTTTCCAGTCACACATCATGGGGTCTGTCTGACAGATAGTCGGTGACCCAGGAGATCATGGAAATGTCCACCTGCATGCTTCTCATCTTCTCTCATAGCAGGAGACATTGGATGGTGTTAAATGCACTTGAGAAATCAAAGAAATTGATTCTCACCATGGTGTTGTTGTAGTCCAGATGGGAGTGGGCCTTTTTCAGGAGCTATACTACTACTATTACTACTACTACGTCATCCATTGATCCATGGCAACCTGTAGCTAGTAGGCAAACTGCAGGGAATCCAGGAAAGAACGTACATAAGATCTGAGATGGAACTGTACTTAGGACGTGTATAGTGATCCAGTAGCTACTGGTCTATAATTGTTTAGGATACAGGATATCTCACAGCCCTGGCACCGTCTTCTGTTGAATGATAGTTGGAGCAAACCTTTGTTAAAGTGGGACTGATTTTGTCAGGCTGTGAATTTTTCCCAAGTTCCAGTCTCTTCACGTGGCCAGTAGTGACATACTGTAGGTTGGTGGGATGCTAGGCACAGTTTTCTTGTGGATAGCTGCCGGTTGATGTGGGGAATTTGGAGAAGGTAGAAGCGTAAGCCCTCTGAGGAAAGCTGTGGGATGAGGGTGGGGCGAACAGGTGATGATGAAAGTGATGAAAAGTGAAGGTTCATGCACCAGATACATGAAACATGAAAGATACATGAAAGATTCTTGCAGTATAAAGACTTGCCTCAGTCACTGCAATATCAGTATCAGGTTGGTGTCAGGTGGGATCTTTACCATTAAGAAGTGGTGGTTTGTCTATGGCATTCTAGAGAAATCTTACACCAGTCTTACACAATTGTATTCTTATTCTTCATGTCCATGTCGCCATCTGTGTCCAAGTCAGTCAGTCAATAGGGATTGTTGGCATTTGACCGAAACCCATCAGTGAAACGTAGCAGTGGGATTTAAGCTTAAACAGGTGCTGTCTTACCACAGCATCATCCAAGAGGGACAAACTGATTGATAATGTCTTAATTGTATTGACATGAGGTGTCAGTGGCAGCTGCAAAGAGTCTCTCTCTCTCTCTCTCTCTCTCTCTCTTTCCCTGTATGTGTAGGGATTGCCACAGGTCATGCATGACATTCCCCCCCCCCACTTTTTTTTTATTTATACACATTTGTCCAACCACTGAGTTGATGTTTTGATGGAGAATTAATTAATAGCCACGATTGGGACTTGAAAATTTAATCACAGAATGTTCTTTTTTTTTTTTACCGAGAAGCAGAGTGCTTTGTGTAAGAGTCACTGAGTTCATCAATACAATCTCACACCCACACCCATACATCATGCTTCATTTTGATTATGTTATTAATTCATGTATATGCCTCATGAAATAATGAAGTTTAAAGCGAGTGCTTTTTTGGGATGGATTAAAGCAAACTAAACCATAAATTTGGCCCCGGAGCAGCTTAATGACTTTGGACTCAGGGTTCAAATCCCAGTCAGGGCATCAAAAGAAAATTAATATAGATTTAAAAGGCTGCTGGCTTTAATTTCGGCGCTTAGCAGGAGTTGCTGCTTGTTCCTTCCTTCATGGTGCGTGTAAATTCGAATACACGTTCTCAATTCCCATTATTAAATAATTGCCATATAAGGATCTGCACGAATCTGTTTGTATTTCCTTTATAGCCGAATGTAAAGTGAGGCCTGAAACTATTCCTTGTTTAAAGACAATTATGCCTATGAGGCGTCTAATATCAGTTGGCATTACTCATTGCTGTGATGAATGAGCTTAACCTGATTTCTTTACTCATTAAAGACCCAAGTCTTACAGCTAATTATCATGTGGGTCTGCTTGAATGCTCTCTAATTAAAATGCTATCAGATGATTATGAATATTACTTTCACTTCAATGCACTGGAGGATTCCAAATGATAATCAATGACACATTTTGGGTCATAAAGCAACACCATGGATTAAATAAAGCTTTTCCAAACCACTAACTGATGTTTTTTTATTAGACATTATATTGCAGACCGTATATTTTAAAACATTTTTCTTTTACAAAACATGACATTTTTCAAATATCTCATCCCAGGATTAACTGACCCACTTTTTTATTGTGGCTAATTGGACTATTTTTACAACAGTCTTGTAGGCGGATTAGACAAGACAAATAATTTGAATCATCGATCTCTGCAAACACAGGCGGACAAATGTAAAGTGTACTGTAGGTGCTGTTATAGAAATAAATAGTCTAAATACAGTACCAGTCAAAAGTTTCAACACACCTTCTAAATCAATGTTTTTTTGTGATTCATTTTATTTTTTTCTAGAACAATACTGGACATTTTTTAACAATGGAATAACACATATGGCAATATTCGGTCAGTTGTTATTATAAGACATGAAGGTCAGCTGTTTTGGAATAGTTCTTGCAAGAACAGTGTTATCAAGTGCATTTGAAAAAACACATCCAGCACCATGATGAAACTGTCTCTCATGAAGACCTTCCCAGGAAAGCAAGACCAAAACTTACCTCTGTTCCGAGGAGAAGTTCATATAAGGTTACCAACCTCAGGAAATAAAATCAGGAAAGACCATGGAATTACAAGGTGTGCCCAAACTTTTGACTGGTACTGTGTATGAAAAATATCGCTAAGGTTAGGTGATAGAGATGAACATACCACATAATGTGTACTGTATACCGCAAATCAGAAATACAAGAAAATTGTGTTTTACTTTACTAATGCCGGAAAAATGCAGGCTATGGTTTCAGTATAGTAGTGGTATGTTTTTGATATATAGTCGGGCTGTGCTTCAGTTGTTCTCCAGACCTGATTTTGAGAACAGACCAGTTCAACCAGTGCAATTTTTTTTTAACAAACTAAATTCAAAGCATTTATTAGGATCAGATCATTCCCCTCAAGTGCATTTCACTAGCTTAGCCTTAATATCTTGCTAACAAGTAAGACCCCAACAACATTAGCTAACGAGCTAACAGCATCATTTCTCTTTAACATTAGCAAGATAAATAAACCAGCCTAAAATACTTTCTGCTAGCCGTTAAGGGAACTTATTATACAAAATTCACTTTTTAGCAATTTTAGGCTACATTTTCAGGCTACGTTGTTTGCTTTTCTCTGGAGGATGGCAAACAGTAGCTGTTGAGGTCCAGAAGAAGGAAAAAGTCATACCCCTTGTATTAGCTGTTTTAACAGCTCTTGCTAGCACTGCTATGAGATCCCTGAGTGATGATGTGAATGTATCCTTCTATGGTCACCAATGTGCATGAACACACAAAAAACATGAGTTTTTTTTGTTTTTGTTTTGTGTGTGTTGGCTAGACCAAATAAAGGAGCAAATAAAAATTTCCCCTCTTGTGTCCTGCTAACTGCTAATGGCTAAGTTATGGATGTTTCTGCTTCTGGGTAATCAATGGCAGTTCCTTTAAAGCTATAGACACTGAAACATCGCTTTTGGAAAAGGAGTTTTATAATTTTATAAAGTTTTATAAAGTCTTGTTTAAAAAGGAGTATATTATGTGACTTTCCAAAAACAGGTCAGCAGCATTGCATCGCAAGGTCTCATTCTGGAATAAATCGCCCCTTAGTGTCAAACTGTTCTTTAAATGCTAACAATGTCCAAACTGCAAGAAAGCTAGGATTAGGACACTGTTACATTCACTGTAACAAAAACAGCAAAAAGCAAAGGGTAAAATTCCATAAAATGTAATTAGTTCAAGCAGATAACAGTTACAAATGTATACATGTATACAAATATACATTTGGTTTCATTTGAAATTCACGACAACATCTTGTCTAATGCTGAGTTGGTGGTCAGTTGGTCGTTTTTAATTTTTCTGATGAAAACCGCAAGATGTTGAATAGAAAAACTCAGTAAAGCATGTACATAGCTTAAATTCATTTTGTAAAGAAGTGCAAAGAGATCACCTAGAAGGTGCGAAGAGACGGCCAAGTATCTGTACAAACCCAGCATCCTTGTCCACTTTACTTTTGATCTGACAGGCATGTCAAAGCAATCACTATCACACTGTTTCCACACTAGTGAAGTGAGGAAAGTAGTTATGGAAAAGCAAATTACGACCACATCGCTGAATCCATTTTCGCTTTTAGCAAAAAAAAAAAAAAGAAAAAAAGAAAGAAAGGAAAAAAAAGTGCAGCCAGGCATCTCAAAATACAATACATTCCAAGACCGAAGGAGGGAGATTGAAATGAAGAGACAGGGATGGAGAAGAAGAAAAGAAAGAAAGAGTAATAGATTGCACTGGCTAGTTCCACTCCAAGCTTTAATGCCGAATCACAGTTTCCATGATGGCACTGAATGCAGTGATTTACAGCCATAATGGAGTCTGTGCAACTGCAAACAAGGCTACGACAGCTGGCTGACTGGAGAAAATCAATCCTATCAGCGTAAAAGAGACTGGGGCATGACTGGAGGTGGATGATGTGTAGTAAATAGCATGCGGTTTGGGCCGTCGCTGGTTAACAGGGATAACGACATAGCAGCAAAGCAGATAAAGCACATAAACCCCCCCCCATCCCCCCCTACACCCCCTACCCCCTAATGCGTTAATAGTATTCGCACATCAGAACTTTGCGAATCTGCTTCTGCTCTGACAAATGCGACAGTGTGTTGGCACTGATGTAAGTCTTGTGACTAGGATTAGAGTCAGAACCATAATGGGTTTAATTGGCTTCACACTAGGAATTTCACTTGGCAGCTCCTCACACTGGGTGCGAGAAATCGAATGTGGCACAACACAGACAAATGCAGGCTTGTTAACATTTTAGCCAGGTTGCTGAATCTTTTTAACCTAAATTGGTTAATGCATGCTGAAAAAGTTGCTAGTCTAATGTGCAGATCGATTGCAGATAAGATTATTGCATAGAGATGGCAGATTTTCTGAAGTCGTTTATAAACAGATAAAATATTTCCTCATGCTACCACAATATAACTTTTTTGTAATTTTTTGTAAAAATTGTAATTTCTGTCTGACAAAATGAAGTGGTGGGTCTGAGTTGTTGGGAGGTTAACATTTTGCATTAACATAATAATGCTTCGTATAACTATTGACAAGAATGAAGTTTATGGGCCTCCGAGTGGCGCAGTGGTAAAAGCGCTCACCCTATCATCCGGAGATGGCTAGTTCGAATCTCGGGTGGTGCTGTAACCTCTCGCAGCCGGAGGTTTAGAGAGATTGGCCGAGCTCTCTCAGAGGGGAGGGATGAGAGGTACATCGTGCTCCCACATTAATCACGGCTCTACAGCCAATCAGGGGCGTCTGTGAGCTCGCGCAACGGAGGGAGCGGATAGCGCTGTCCTCCGAGTGTGGTACGCCACCCCCAACGGTGCGCGAGCGAGCAGTTCGAAAAGATGCGGTCGGCTGGCGTCACGTGGTTCAGAGGAAACATGTGATAGTCTTCGGCCCTCCCGGCTGAGTGGTAGTAGTACCCTTAATGCGGGAGCCCCCTAGTGACGGGGAGGAATTGGACACAGGAGAATTAGGGAGAAAATCGGGGAAAAATCCCCCCCCCCCCCCAAAAAAAAAGAATGAAGTTTATAATGAACAAATAATTGCCCTGGTGTTAAAATCATAGGTCATCAGAGATTGTTTTTTGGGAACAATGGTGATCAGTGATTGGTCTTTGGAAACAATGGTGATAGATGATTGGTTTTTGGAAACAATAGTGATCAGTGATTAGTCATTGGGAATTATCATTATAGATGATAATTGAGCGGTGATCAGTGAATAGTCTTTTCAAGCAATGGTGATCATGGAATGGAAGTCATTGAAAACAATGGCGTTCAGTGATTGGTCTATAGGAAAAACATGATCAGTGATTTATTTTTGAGAAAAGTTATAATCCGTGCTTAATCATTTGGAACAATGGTGCTCAGGAAGTGGTTCTTGGGCACAATTTTAATTAGTCGTTGTGATCAATAATGTTCATTGATTGGTCTTTGGGATCAACAGTGTTTGGTGATTATTGGGAGCAATGGTGATGACTGATTCGTTGTTCGGAGCACTTTTGGACACTAGGAGCAAAGATCTGCAAGTATATGTAGCAAAGCTGCCAACATTGTCTTTTACCCATTGTCTTGTTTGTGTCCTACCAAAACGTTTGAATCTTATAAAACATAAGGAATGTTTTGCAAAGGTGATTTCTTTACTCATGTTGTAACCTTTAGAACCTCATATTTGTGTTTAATTTGACTGACAGTTTCACAGTGATGGTCACAGACTTGATAGTCAATGCTTATCTTGGGTTAATACCAGTGACAGGACCACCTCACAGCTCCTGGCACCCTGAATTGATCCAGGGCTTAGTGCAGGTGCATGTGAAGTGTTTATTATGTTCTGCCCGCCATCCCCATATCTGTGTGGATTTCCTCCCATACAGCTGTGAGTGAGTGTGTTTATGGGATCCTGGCAATATCCCATCAAGGGAGTATTCCTGCCTTGTCCATGTGTTCCCAGTATAGGCTCCTGAGGATGAATGAATGATGTGTATTATTAAATATCAAGAAAGATAGCATCATATAAAAAAAGTGTTTTTTTTTTTTTGTTTTTTTTTAAATGCGTAATGTACGGTTAATATTCAGATGTATTTAACATAGATTTCAATCAAGATTTTCTTTACAGCCTTGTGCACATAAAAAAAAAAAAATCATGTTTGGCATTAATTACAGTGAAAATGTTCATTTTAATTAAAGCACAATAAAAACCGAAACTGCTGAGCCAAGGCCAACACAGCTGTTTTCTATTCACAGATAAATCTGCTATTTGATTTGTTGTGATGCATGCAGTGTATTCGTTTGTAATTGTTCACTCTTCAGATGAGGTATATCAATCAAATTCTCTGCAGTTTACAAAAAAAAAAAAAGCAAAGAAAAGAAGGAGAGGAAAAAGTCTGTTTCGAGGTACTGTCATTGCAGACTACACTTGGGATATACAGTATTGAATAAATTGTGTTGCCTATATAAGGTTTGAAATTCAAGCTGGGGCAATGTGTCTTGGTTAGTAAGTGACGTCTACTTTCCTAATTAATTAGAATGAACTTTACTGTAAGTTCATTTTAATGGCGGAATACTAATGGTATTAAGTTCAAAATACTAATGGTCACTGAGCACATCTTTAAAAGAACGTTTCCGTACATACATCAGAGAATGTCTCATCGTACTGAGGTATCTCTGTGGATGTCCTGAATTTAAACCTAGCCATTTTTCCACACTTCACCCAGGGCACTTTTTATTGAAATCTTGCTCATTTACGATTTCTACATTACGTTAATATTTTTCATGCATTTCCATTTTTCCTTGCCTTTATGCAACATTGCATTAAAATATACAGTATATTTTACACAATGTTCATCAAAATGTATTTTCTAGTGTCCGATTCCTTTCAGGTTGTATGGCAGTTAAATTTCAGCAACAACTGAAAGCTGTACTGAAACAATGTAGTGTGCATGCATCAGGTAAATGAAGTTAAACGACACTTAAGCTAAGGTTTACGTAGACAAAATAGTGGTGTTCCGTGATTAAATCAATATAGATCTCTCCTCATGGTTTAGTTATATTTGGGCCCTGTTCCTAAAAAGAAAATCCCTCAAATTATATTTTTGCTTGCATAGACTGTTGTATACGCACACTCGCTCAAACATTCTAATGTGGCTGTGTTTGTGCTCGTCAGGGTTGCCAGATCAAACCCACAAAATCACCCGACTTGTGTTTTTTGCAGGTAATAAATGGAAAGCAAAATTCTATTTCTGTCCCCCTTTTCTCTGCCGATCAAAAACGGATCCGATTCATGATTGTGATCAAGTGTGTGATCACTCGCAACAAATGATGGGCAACTGAGCAACTGTCCATCCCCCCTTTTGTGCAATCTGGCTTTCTGGATCCTTTTTTTTTTTTTTTCAGGTTAGAGCTGTAACTCCTAAAAATTTCTGGTCACGTCCCTGAAGGGATCCCAGCCCGCATTACTTCTGCACCAAGATTTGACTAATGCAGGCTTTCTGGTTTCTGGTTCTTCTATCTTCAAAAGCACTATTCTGGTGGGATACGTCATTGATAAAACATCACTTGAAGGTGCTACTCTGTGGTTTTATTTTAATCTAGACTGGACATGTACATTATGTGTTTTTTCCCTCTCTATCCTCTGGAAAAAAATTCCAGTCTGAATTACCTTCTGTTTTTCAACAGTCCAAATGTTGGCTTAGTTGAGTCATATCTAGATAACTATCTGTGATTTTAGAGCCAGGTGCAGCATTGGAACCAAAAGAGATTCTTATTTTTTTGGCATTTGCTACCTGCTATAGTTAGGCATTGATTAGGAGGAAATATTTCTGCCAATCATGCAATAAATAATGTTTCATAAGTGCTACACTACACACTCAACAGCCCAGAAATGATAAACCACCTGCCTAAAATTGAATAGTTCCAAACCAGCCCTGACCCATCTAGGGACTCTGAAGGTGTGCTGTGGTATCTGGCACTACGACACACACAGCAGATTCTTGATGTTCAGCATATCCCACAGATGCTCGATCGGATTGAGATCTGGGGAATTTGGAGGCAGAACCCAAGGTTTCCAAACAGAACATTGCCAAGAACAAGCGTGGTTTCTTCCTGTAGTGCATCCTGGTGCCAAATCTTCCACACTTAAGCGATGCACATGCATCTAGCTATCCAGATGATGTAAAATGAGAAACATAATCCATTAGACCAGACCACTAACTTTCATTGCTCCGTGACCCAGTTCTGATGCTCACAAGATCCTTGTCCGTGCTCACTGACACTTTTCCATCAGAGCCAGCATTCATTTTTTAAGCAGTTTGTGCCACAGTAGCTCTTATGAGGGGTCGGACCAGACGAGCTATCCTTCGCTTCCCACATGGATCTGAGAGCCGTCCACAGCCATGACAATGGTACCAATTCCCTGGTTCACACTGTTGGTAGATAACATCCACTCCATACTGGGAACACCTCACAAGACCTGCCGCGTTGGGGAATGACCTGAGCCAGTTGTACCCATCTTTGTCTTTTTCTAGATGGAAAATTGTCAGATCCTGACACGTTCCCATTTTTCCTGCTTACAACACATCAATTCGGCAATAGTAAATAGTTTATTTACTGCATAACATATTCCATCCTTTGTTAGTCGCTATTGTAATGAGATATTGTAATGAATATTAGTCAGTGGTTTTTAATGTTATGGGCTAATTGTTTTATGTACATACTTTTTTAAAAACTTCTTTAAAAAAAAAGAAGGAGAAAGAAAAAAGCTCCCAAAGCTTGACAAATGCCACATGCTCTGCTACAATTTTATGATTGTAGAAATAAATTCATGATCCAACAATGTGACGTATCAGCATAGGCAACACAAAAATCATGTGCATTAAAGAGTTTCGTAATATGAGGAGACATATGAATATTTCACTTTAAATTCTGTCCTCTGAAGCTAATCATAAACTCACAGGGCTTAAGGATCAGTCTTTTTTTTTGTTTATTGGAAATAGGACTATATGAAATTGAAAAAAAAAAAGGAACGCAGTGTTAAGGAAATGTGCTATAGGACTGACTACTAGAACAGCTTGCTAGAACATTTTCTGCCCTTTTTTTTTTTTTTACACTACAGAGCTAATGTGCTTCTGCTCCCCACTTCACTGTCTTTATATTGTTCATTGATAGCAGCGTGTCACACTTTCTGTCTTTCCGTAGAATTTATTATGGTGGTAAGTATGGCTCTAAAGGCTGTCTTGTCAGACTGGATGTCTTATTACGCTTCATCAGCGTTTTGCAAGGTGTCGCGACTATTAGGAGACAATCCGGACTCTCCGATCTGTCTCGGCTCTGGTCGTATTCTCAGGCGGGAGACGGTCGCAGTTGTCATCATCATTAAGAGGACGATATTATCAGAGAGCGAAAAATGCCAGAGAGACTCGTCTTCTTCCTATGAGCACAACGAGCGCTTATTAAGTCCGGACGCTTTTATCACCCTTTTTTAAATTGCGTCTTAGTCTCCTTTCATATTATCACGCTTGATTAGAAATCTGATTGAAGGAACAGTGGGCTATAATTCGAAACGCTTTCTAAAAATCGCCACCGCATTATACTGGATGATTATAACAGCCTAGATGATGACCATAATGCCGAACGGGGGGTCACGGAGGGCGTCGTCCTGCTCAGCGCCTGAGCTCACTGCAGCGACAGCGGTGAGTTTCTGTTAGATATTAGGTTTCTGTGCCGGTAAGGACGAGTTCTCTGTGGCGCGCTGCCTCCTTCTCCAAGGACAGGCTGGCCTAATTTGGGCACCAACCTGAAGATGAAGAATAGCACAGCTGACGGCAGGTTCATCAAATCTCTGTAAACTTTCTGTCACTGGATCCAGACTTACATTCCTCACTTATAATTACATTCCTTCCCTATGAGAATGAATTCAAAGGGGTTCTTGAATAATATGCATAAAAATGAAAACCTGAATAATGAGACAGGAGTTTAAAGGTTAAGGCTGAGAGAGAGAGAAAGCAAAGCACATTCACAGGAAAGCAAATAGCGTACAGTATCTGTAGTACGTGTGCTGATTTGCTGATTTGATCCGCAGACTGTTGGCAGGGCGTGGAATAGCGCGCGCAACCCGGGATTCATCAAAGCCGCTTTCAATAAGCAAGCTTTTAGCGTCCCGAAACCATTAGCTGTCTGTGGCGCTCGCATAATGTTGCTTCCTTTTTTCTCTACGCGACAGTGGAACTCCTCTCCTGCGAATTCTAAAAGAGGAAAAACGCACAGACCATTCTAGAACCTGGGTGTGGCTTCCTAAACCCATTAAGCCCAATAAAAATAGTAGGGAGTGTATCACGAATGCCGCCTCTATTAAATTACTCCGGTTATGGTTTCGGGAAACTGGGCCATGCCTAGGCTCAGAAATCAGGCTTGGGTTACAGCTAGCATTCAGGCTTTGAAGTCTGCGTTTTACACTGAGCAATCAGTCAGTCATGTCTAAACCCAGTGTTTTAATTCTCTGTGTTTGGATTCTTAGAGGGCACTTTCAGACGGAGTCTCATTCTGCAGCAGTTTGTTCATCTGTGTCCATGTGTGATTATGTTAAATAACGCAATTTGGTTCATTTTTGGGCTTTTGTTTTTCATTCTGTTTTACAGTTTTAATCCTGCCGATCCCCTAAAGGGCCAAGCAAAAAAATACATACAAGAAAAAAAAAAAAGCTTAAAAGCTTAAAATCACAATTTATGGCTCAACTTCATGCTCTAGGTTTCTAACCAATAATAGGATAGACTGAATTCTTGCAGGCAGCATGAGGAGCACCTGCAGCGTCTGATTTCCGGCCTCTGTGTGCATGGAGTTTGCATGTTCTCCCTGCACTTGGTGGGTTTCCTCTGGGAACTCCGGTTTCCTCCGACAGTTCAAAGACATGTAGATTAGGCTAACTGTCATTCCCAAATGTGTGCCCTGTAGTGGACTGCGACTCTGTCCAGGGTGTACCCCGCCTCATGCCCTAAGTCTCCTGATATAGGCTCCAGCCCCCCGCGACCCTGTAGTGAGTGAGAGAGCGAGTGAATTCTTGGAATTATTGTACTTCCTATAGACCACATTCAGACAAATATACATTCATACAAACAATCAAGCGAGGCACGTCAAGCAATATTTCTTCTTTTGTTCATTCTTTTTAAAACATTTTATTAACAATTTGGGCACTTGTCTTAAACCTAAAGCAATCATGACGCAGAAGGCTGGATTTCTTAACCTCAGTGTTATAGTGTTTGGGGAGTCGAGGAAAGTGTTTTGAATAAAGTGAAGTTTTAACATTATAAAAATCTAATTTGCAAAACAACTGTCTTGAATTTATTTACAAGGAGGCATTGGATGGTCGCTTTCTTGCGTATTAAGAATCCAGCGGAACAGTAAACAATCCCATGTGCTCTTTTACATTATGCGTATAACACCAACTCTTCTTCTGTGGTGCCTGCCAATATATTACTCCCCGAGGCCCCCTAGTGGGTGGATGATATAACACACTAACCAATACACAATACACTGACAACAACAATATGAAAACTATGATTATGGCTGGGCTAGAAACTTGCTAATGCTAATAATGGAGCTAAGGTGGTGTGGTGGCGTAGTGTTTAGCACTGTGGCCTTAGACCTCCAGGGTCAGGCAAGTCACGTATAGCTGACACTCAGTGACAGCCAATGAAATGGAAGGATTTTTGCTGCTGTCCAAGGTGCTGAACCACACCCAGACGCTGCTTCAATGGGTCATGGGTTCGATTCCTGCTTAGGGTTCTGTGTGCATGGAGTTGGTCCAGGTCTGTCCAGGGTGTACAGTACCTTGTCCTATGTCCTAAGTTTCCAGAGAGTTTCGTAACAATGTTGATTAAATGAATCTAAGCCTAAAGAAGGTTCAGGTACACAAGCTTGCTAAGAATTTTGCAATTGTTCTTTTTTCTTATTTCAATAATAACCATTATTATTTATAAATCACTTAGATATACAGTACATAAATTCAAACTGGGATAAAAACGGAATGATTTACGTCCTGCCATTTTTTTCTCTAAATTTCTAGCCAATCACAGATGACTTCTTTAAAAGAAAAAAAAAATCCTAATGCAGATGGTGGGCTTTCTTAACCTTACATGAAGACACATGAATATTATTATTATTATTATTATTGTTGTTGTTGTTGTTATTATTTTGTAATTTATAAACATTAAATAAAAACAAAGCAATCTTAAAAATCTTTTAAAAAAATCTCAGGTTAAAATGTTATTTCTTCTATTATATCTCTTTAATATTTTCTTTCGCCGATATCCCTTAAGGGTCTCAGTACGATCCCCATGGAAATAGGGAAAAAATGACAAAATAATTTAAAATGTATTTATCAGAGAGCACTCCGTGGATCAAAGCTGCAGAGCGCAGAAAGAAGACTGTCTATTTATATCTGCGTGAAATTGATGGTTGTTATTGGCATGGTGTTCTCCCTGCAGGGGGGAGACGGAGGCAGAGACCCAGTGTATGTGTGTGTGCATGTGCTGTGCGTGTCTGGGGCCTAGAATGGCAAAGCTCACTGTGCTCTCTAAACGCCTGCAGAGTTGTGACTGGCGTGATTGGTGGACCTGTCAGAAATGAAAGCCCGGAGCCACATCTAGTAAGAGCTGTGGATATTCGATCATCACTAATACTGTTTTTAGGTTGAGTTGGTGTGATCTAGGTGTTATTCCCGTCATGGCTGGGGAGTAACAGAATACCAGTATCAGGATTATGAATTTAGAATTTGTAAAATGGCACAGGAACGAGGCTTCAGTTACTGGATTAAGCTTCAGCAATCAGATTAGAGGGGCTTGGTCCTTGTTGTAGGATTACATTTAAAGAAATAGAAATGGTAATAGAAAGTAGACAGAATACATAATGAAGGAAAAGTGAAGTCTTTTTTAGATTTTGTCACTGAATGCCATTTCAGTAAGGTCAGGAGTCGACTGTATTGAAGTGCATTCATTGTGAAAGCTGTCTATTCAGATCTGTGAACCGTAAGAATGAAATGTTTTTTTAATTAATTTTTTTATTAAAAGTACATTTAATTATTAAGAGAGAGATGTTCTTATCTGGAAGCAGCATATTTCATTCTGCCGTTATATTTTACAATCTATCTATCTATCTAAATAGGCTTATACTGTATGAAAGCATATATATATAAAATGACTGTGTTGTGTGTGTTGTAGTGTACATCAGTAGGAAAAGTTCTAGTTTGGCAAAAGACCATCATTAACCAGTGACAGACAAGACTAAAATCTAAATACTGGTTCAAACAATTCTGCTTTACTTTATGAATAAGAATATATGGAGATATAGCCATCGTTTCTATGGCAGGGGTCCAGTTTCCAGATTGTCATTCACAATCTGTCATTCACAATCTGTCATTCACGTGCCATATGGCGAGTTTGGTAACACCAATTTAATCTTTGGACTGTGGGAGGAAACCGGAGCCCTCAGAGCATGGGGAGAACATGCAGACTCCGTGCACACGGACCCGAGGCGAGAATCAAAGCCGGACCCTGCATGGGAAGAACCTAAGCTACAGTAGTTAATTACATGACAACATACACACATTCGTACTGTAGCTATAAGTAATTTAGAGTAGCCAGTTCACCTACTGCCACGGTTCTGAGAGGTGTTAGTAAACTGGAGAACCGAGAAGAAACCCCACAGAGAAATGGAGACGAGCAACATGACCTGCTTTCTCGTCTTCCTCTTGGCCATTTATGGAAACGAAAAAGTTAAACATTTTTAGATGGAATAAATTCATTAAAAAAATCTAAAATAAGAAATATTCTAAAAAGGTCGCCATCTATGGGTCCGGGTTCGATTCCCGTCTCTGTGTGTATGGAGTTTGCATGTTCTCCACGTGCTTGGTGGGTTTCCTCCCACAGTCCAAAGACATGTAGGTTAGGCTAATCCCAAATTGCCCGTAGTGTGTAAATGAGTGTGTGAGTGTGAATGTGTGTGTGCCGTGCGATGGATTGGCACCCTGTCCAGGGTGTACCCCGCCTTGTGCCCTAAGTCTCCTGGGATAGGCTCCAGGCCGCCCCGCGACCCTGAATACAGGATAATGCAATGTCATTATACAGTAATAGTGAATCATTGGGATATCAGGATGGGTTTAATAACATCTTTAATAACTTCTCCTCCATTATAAAACTCTTGCATCCAGATGGCGTTTAACTTCATCCAAGAGGGACGAGTTTCCCGTCAGGTTGTTTTGACTATGACCTCCGATAAATGCGTCACGCCTGGTCACATGATCGTGTTTATATTTATTCGCCAGAAGCTAACGTTGGATAATTAATGAGCTCACAGAGGTGTAGCAGCTAAATGCTACATTGTATTGTAGCATATGTGAATATAAAGCAACTTTATACCTGTAGCTGACATTTTAATAGCTTCTTTAATCAGCCTGTGGGTCGTACTCTTCTGATTGATTTTATTTTTCTTCCTCCTGCTAATGGGCTCTGAATGTAGGCAGTGTGGAGAAGAAGTTATACGATCCATACCAAGTAAGCTGTTGAGAGGCATCTATAAAGCGTTCATTTTTGCGATTTAGGAAATGGATATGTGAACTAGGGGACTAAATGCAGCACGCAGCAGCGATGAGGAAACGTTGCAGCAATCTGAGAGGCAGTACCAAAGGTACAGCGCTGGGAAATGTGCCACTGGTAAAGTGGTATACAGCTTTACACACTTTGCATTGCACTTATTCCATTAGAGCTCATACGTAAGTAAGGTGGTCCATTTTCTCAGATCTCTCCTTTTAAACTGAAGGAGAATGTCTGTCTAAAAGCTGACTGCACTTAAAAACACTCGTAGTGTCTTGGGTTAACCTTTGGGCCGTGACACTAAAGGTAAATCGGGTAACTTTTTCTCACCTCCACAGAAATGTAACTACACATCGCAGCGGTGTAGACTAGTGATGGGAAGTTTGGATCATTTTAGTGACTCGGTTCTTTGAATCTCGTTCATCAAATCTTTTTTTGAGTCATTTCATTCTTTTCGATCAGAAATCAAATTAAATGTTACATTTTCAGTAAACAGACCCCCAACACGTCTACATACACAACTTTTGGTTATAGTTCCAGTAATGAAAATATTTAAATGCAGCTAAGGACATATTATGATATACAGAATGAGCAGCTCACCATCATATCTTCCGGTCCGAATCGTTCGTTCTTTTGGTACGTAACTTTCATAGACGCTATGCAGTGCAGTCCACAGGCAACGGAATTGAGCGGTTCTTCTCGTGAGTCTTCTAGTCCGAGTCGTTCATTCTTGTGAATCTATAGCACTGCATAGCGTCTATGGGAGTCACGTGACAAAAGACCGAACGACTCGGACTAGAAGACTCAAAGGTAACGACTCATTTCTGTTTCCTGTACATAACCTACAAAGGATTTGCGATGCTTTGGGCATGCGCGCCCAGTAGAAACCAAATGAATCACTCTCCGAGACGACTCGTTCTTCTGAGTCACGTTAAAGACTCGTTCATGAACGTCCCATCACTAGTGTAGATTACAAAAACTGTAATTGGTCCATATGCAGTATGTCTTTCTGACCATTTCTTCATGCACCAAAAAACCGAAGCGAGACTAATGGAATAAGTCTGTAAATATTTTCTATATTGCAGTAATTTCAATAAAAGCAACATAACTGTTGTTCAACATCTTATTAGCACCAAGTACAACATGATCTGCTCATATTTGTTCACCATTGTTTGCAAGATCCCCAGAGAGTGGTGAAGAGACTAGCACAGTGGTATAGAAACCCCACCGCTGACTAGCGTTTTGGTGCAGCCCAACACAAACACACCAGGGTACATACCAAGTACGAATTCTTGCAACTATGTAGGCTATCCCATCTCCTACATATGACGTCAGCTCTGCGTAGGCATGATGCAGAAGCATTAATCAGACTTGTATTGGGCCCAAATACAGGGAACACCCTAAATGGGAGTACACACACATGTACACTCTCAATCACATACTATTGGTACACTATAGGAAATGCCAATCAATCTAAACCACAGTTATTTAGTCTGTTGTAGGAGCCCAAAGGAAAACCACTAAACACAGCGAGAACGAGCAAACTCCATGCACATGGGAGTGGCAAAATTTTAACCCTCAGCCCTGAAGGCATGAGGTGACTGTGGGAAACACTAAGCCACTAAGCATGCATCAGAAATCGTCTACGTCTTTTAATGATGTTAGAAAAAACAAAAACTACTGTATGTACAAGCTCTGAAGAAGAAAGACATTTACAATGTCGTTTTTTTACAGGGTGGGCCATTTATATGGATACACCTTAATAAAATGGGAATAGTTGGTGATATTAACGTCCTGTTTCTGGCACATTAGTATATGTGAGGGGGCAAACTTTTCAAGATGGGTGGTGACCATGGTGGCCATTTGGAAGTCGGCCATCTTGGATCCAACTTTTGTTTTTTCAATAGGAAGAGGGTCATGTGACACATCAAACTTATTGGGAATTTCACAAAAAAAACAATGGTGTGCTTGGTTTTAACGTAACTTTATTCTTTCATGAGTTATTTACAAGTTTCTCTTTGTTCACAGCCATTGACATGTCGAAGAGGTTAACACGTGATGAGCGGATCGAAATTGTGTTGATATCTGGTGAACGCAGTAACCGGGTCATTGCAGCAGATTTCAATGCAAGACACCCTACGAGACCACCCATCTCCCATGCTACAGTTAGCAAACTGCTTGCTAAGTTTCATGAAACTGGTTCAGTGTTGGATTTGCCAAAATGTGGATGCATGAAAACTGTCAGTAATGAACAAACATCAGTGGCTGTCCTAGCTTCATTCAGGAAGAGCCCACAGCGTAGCACTCGCCGCATGTCACTGGAGAGTGGCATTAGTCGAACATCCCTTCGGCGGATATTAGCTACTCACAAATGGCACCCTTACAAACTCCAGCTACTGCAGCATCTCAACGAGGATGACCCAGATCGGCGCACACAATTTGCAGAATGGGCAAAACAAAAATTGGAACAGGACCCTCAGTTCACGCAGAAGATTTTGTTCAGTGATGAGGCAAACTTTTATGTGAATGGTGAAGTTAACAAACAAAACCACCGCTATTGGTCTGACACTAGCCCACATTGGATAGATCCCTCCAAGACTGTTGGAACAAAAAAAGTGATGGTACTGTATGGTGTGGTATATGGGGTACAAAGATAGTGGGGCCATTCTTCATCAATGGAAACCTCAAGGCCACTGGATATTTGACAGTTGAATGGCCCCCGAGATCTCCCGATCTGACCCCCTTAGACTTTTATCTTTGGGGTCATCTGAAGGCAATTGTCTATGGTGTGAAGATACGAGACGTGCAGCACCTGAAACTACGGATACTGGAAGCCTGTGCTGGCATTTTTCCTGCGGTGTTGCTATCAGTGTGTGAAGAGTGGGAGAAGAGGGTTGCATTGACAATCCATCACAATGGGCAGCACATTGAACACATTTTATAAGTGGTCAGAAACTTGTAAATAACTCATGAAAGAATAAAGTTACGTTAAAACCAAGCACAACATTGTTTTTCTTGTGAAATTCCCAATAAGTTTGATGTGTCACATGACCCTCTTCCTATTGAAAAAACAAAAGTTGGATCCAAGATGGCCGACTTCCAAATGGCCACCATGGTCACCACCCATCTTGAAAAGTTTGCCCCCTCACATATACTAATGTGCCACAAACAGGACGTTAATATCACCAACCATTCCCATTTTATTAAGGTGTATCCATATAAATGGCCCACCCTGTAGATCGTCTTTTGATTGTTTATCCAAGAAAATACTAAGCACTGTTATAAAAAAAATTCATTTTAAAATAGAATTCAAAAATAATGAACATATTAGAAATTCATCAACAATTGAGGGATAATTTAGTTAGTTAAGATTATCTAGAAATTTAAATGGAATGGAGAAAAAAAGATATTTTTTTCCAACAATATGTAGTTTAATGTATCTCTACATATTCATGTACAGTATATTATTATGACACAAACAATGGACAACGACACTTTTGCCTATTAAGTGTTGTACATACAGTAGTTGCAAATGTTTAGATGATGCAAAGGCATTATATATCAATGTATTATGTATAGCAATAAATGTAGTATTAAAATATTTATAAAGTTTTTTTTTTTTTTTTTTCCTGACGTGTGTATACTTGTCTCACGTCAGGTATACGTCGTGTATACTATGTTTCACTCTCTTATCTATGTATATATGTATGTGTGTGTGTGGAAGGTAGTTTCTTTCTTCTTTTTCTTTTATTAAGAGAGATAAATTGCACTAGAGTACTATAAAAAAAAGAATATTCAAGAAGAAATAAAAGAAAAAATATATGTATGTACAAGGTTGCTATAGAATAGAATTAAAATAAGTGTATGTTATTTGCTATTTATTTTATTATTTCTTATTTTTATTATTATTACTTAAAAAAAAATATTGTAGATAATGAGCAAACATTGTAAATGTAAAAATCGTCTCTCTACATGTAGTTCCTTAATACTGTAAGCAAACATCCTCCCTAATTCAGATTGAATACTTTCCATACAGCATTGATGTATTTTTCAGGCCGGAACACAGACCCAGCTCCTTTGTAGTGATTTCATGTGCATCATAAAGAAAGCCTTTTTCTAGCAGCTTCATGTTTGAATGCATCTGAGGCATTAAGAGCAGGTTGCATGCAGGGAAAAGCAGAAAGAGACAGTGGTGTTGGTGATGGTGGCAGTGGAGGGGCATGAATGAGAACAAATAGCTCCTGTGTCACGATCGTCTGAGCCCAATATCTCTGCCAAATGCATCTCATCATCCCTTTAAGTGATTCCTCTGAATGCTTCTAGATAGAAACTAAATTAGGGCCAGAGACAAGCCCATGTTCTAATGGGTCTGCAATATGATCCGGACAGCTGAGTCAGAGAGGGAGAGCGAGGGAGCGACAGAGACAGAGAGAGAACATAATGAACATAGAAAGGCTATCAGTGATTGGGTTTAGAGATATTGCAACATATTCTTCTGTATAACTATAATTAATAGATTAAATAAAATGCATGTTCAAAATAAACACTTTCCAATAAACTAACCTGAAAATCCATATACAGGACTGTGTAAAGTCTTAGGCACATGCAAATAAATAGTGTAGAGCAGGTATGTCATCAAAACAACAACAAAAACAACAACTGTAAAGCCCAGTAAACAGTAAGTAATGAAACAAAGTCAGTATTTGGTGTTGCTTTAATGCTTTAATGCTCCTTTGGTCAATCCCTCATCACATATACCGGGGGGGTGGAGCCTATCCCAGGAGACTTACGTAGGGCACAAGGCGTGATATACCCTGGACAGGTTGGCAATCAATCGCAGGGCACTCACACACACACACACACACACACACACACACACAGACTCACACACTATGGCCAATTTGGGAACGCCAATTAGCCTAACCTACATGTCTTTGGACTGTGGGAGGAAACCGGAGTACCCGGAGGAAACCCACCAAGCACGGGGAGAACATGCAAACTCCATGCACACAGAAACAGGAATCGAACCCGGACCCTGGACGTGAAAGGTGACAGTGCTAAACACTAAACCACCGTGCCGTCCGGACCCTTTGGTCTTGTGCAGTTTTGCAAATTTGTGCAGTTTTTATAAGGAAATTCGCTTCAAAGTTTTACTCAGCATCCTGCATAACAACCCACAGTTCTTCTGAGCACTTTGACTGTTGCACCTGCTTCTTTTTTTTGCATGCAAAACTCAACAGCTTTTCTTTGTTGTCTGAAAAGTGGTCACTTATATACAGACGTGGATAGAGTAGCCAAAAAATGTACTCAAGTAAGAGTAGCTATACTTCAAAATAATATTACTCAAGGAGAAGTAAAAAGTCGTCATCCAGAATATTACTCGAGTAAGAGTAAAAAAGTATCCGGTGAAAAGATACTCGAGTACTGAGGAACTGTTTCATCATAATGTCTGAATAACTAATTTATTTATTTTAGCAATTATAATAGTTATATATTATAATATACTTATATATTCATAAACTGCTAAAGTAACATTATATGTACAATTCAAGTTAACATATAATCAGACAAACATGAAACAAAGGATTCTATAGTCACCTCAATATCCCATTAGCGCATGTACAGTAGGACGGATTCACAGGTAGGATGAATTTAGAGAACACCGGCTGGAGGTTTTTTGTCCCACTATGCCTACTGACCTGATTGGCCAAACGGAGTCATGTGATCGTTGTTGCTGCGTCTGATTAGTGAAACAGTGATGCGGTAAGTTTAAGTTAAGTCTTTATTTGTCACATATACAGTGAAATTCCTTCTTCGCATATCCCAATGTATCTGGGGTCAGAGCGCAGGGTCAGCCATGGTACAGCGCCCCTGGAGCAGTTAGGGTTAAGGGCCTTGCTCAAGGGCCCAACAATGGCACCCTGGCTGAGCTGGGAATCGAACCGCCGACCTTCCGATCAATAACTCAGTGTCTCAGCCCTATGAGCCATCACTGCCTTTTAGATCCACCAGCTGCGTGTTTAGAATAAACGGTTAGAGAAGTAACGAGTCGAGCGACGCCGAATGTAGCGGAGTAAGAGTAGCTTTTCTTCTTCACAAATCTACTCAAGTAAAAGTAAAAAGTACGGCGCAGTAAAAATACTCATAGACGTCAGTTTTTTTCAGAAAGTTACTCAAGTAAATGGAACGGAGTAAATGTAACTCGTTACTACCCACCACCTCTGATTATATACAATAATGTCCCTTGCTTTCTTTTCTGCCATACAAATATTCTCCTGCAACTTTACATTTTCACGGCGGAATACTGATGCTTGAAAATCAGAAATGTTTTTTGTACTGAATAAAAAATAAAAAATATCGAAAAAAAAAAAAAACACTTTTGCACAGTACTGTATTTGCTGTTGAAAGCTTATTCAGACTACCCCTATACAGTATTTACCCGCGAACCAACATCTGCTCGTTTTGACTGTACCTTAGAGAATATATCCTCAATATTTAATAAAACTGTAAATTAAACAATATTAGAAGCTATAATGTGATGCACAGCAGTCAGCAAAAAAATGCCTAGCTGGCAGCATATGGTGCGGAGTTACTCCGTTATCAGTGTGAGACGTATGTGGATGGTTTTGAAAATCTGCACTTGGGGAAGAAAAGAGGAATCTAGTGTATGAAGCCGCTGCTGCACTCGAGTCGGGCGCGGGGTCCTGAATTGTCAAGTCGTTCGATGCAGTGCTCATTTCCCTGCTGCAGAATGAAAGTTTTATGATCTTTTTTTTTTTCTTCACCGGGCTTGGCTCGAGTCCTAGACTGGAAATCCCACCGGGCCGCACCAACCGCTCGGAAACAATGTGCACAGCCCGAGCCCTTTCCTGCAGACCCGCCCCACTCGGAGGGTGTCGGAGAACCTGGCTTAACACACATGGCGAGAGGGATAGCGAGGGAGTGAATGGAGGCTGATCTAATTTCTGCGGAGCGAAATTGCTCCACAGCTTCCTTTGCACTTGCTCTTTATAGATTAGCCATTAGGAAGTTGATTCTACCTCTCCCTCGACCCATTTTTTTCCTTCTTCTCCCCAGCCCAGGGCAATCGCAGAGCTGTCCTTCAGCTCATTATTGCACTCGGTACCGAGAGAACGCTGCCCCATCCAACACTCCAGTGCTTTTTGATTGAACTCGGGTTATTATGAGCTCTGACAGGGCAGCTGATGGATTGTGGTCCAAATCAGCAGATAATCTTTGAGGGCACAGAACTGTGTAACAGGACAGCGCATGGTGTAATAGGAGACAAAGCCAGAAACAAGGAATGGAGAAAACAAGAAATAAGAAACCCTTAGGGAAGGTGTATCAGGTTTATTTTATTGAGCTTCTATCCAGGAGATAAGGTCTTTGTGTTCTTTAAAACTCAGTGGCCTCATGAGGGGTCTAATATAAAAGGGCAGAGCACACCAAGATGTCCTCACACTTTTTACTCTCTCTAGATCTTACTGTTGATAGAATTTGGTTTGTGCTTCGGCCACAGTCAAGTGTATAAAAAAAAAAAAAAAAAAATTCTCTACGACACTCTAAAAATCTAAAGACCAAAGATTGTTTCCTGGTTCTAGGTGGAACGCTACACCAGTGCAGTTTCAGAAAGAACACACCGTTTGTAGTGCAATGGTTTGTTTTCTAGTGCAGTAGGAGAACATTAAAGAGAACGTGACGTCCCCATTGGTCTGTTAACCATAGTCAAGAGGTCACAATGGCGAGGATTACCACCAACCACTAACAAAATGATCCTATAGTTATGAGCTTAACCTGAATTGAACTGGATTGATTGAATCCCAACCTCAGTAACTAAAAAACAAGGCATTTCTAAATAAGAGCAACTCGAGTCTAATGTGTTTGTTGAGCAGTAAGGTCAGAACTATGTAGAAAGCTCCCCGGTTATATTTATGAAATAAAACTGTAATGTTCCTCTCGGGGTCCCTACAACAACGGGGAGGGTTTGGGAATGTCGAGTAAAGCTCTTTTAGAAAACTCAGCGAGTGCTAGAGAAGTCACTTGGTCTCTGAAGGTGATGTGACGCTGATAACTTTTAAGTCTGAAATATGAAACCACATGGATTTGTATGAAATCTGATCATGTGTAATGATCCTCAGCTTTTTGCTGTCTGACCGGGAAGCAGGAAAGCCAAATATAAAAATGAAAATCCAGTAATACCCCGAGTTTGTGTTAAACACGTTTAAGTGCAAATGGAGACTCACAGGCGTTTGACGCTAAAAACTGAAGCACAAGTTCCACTTTCTACTGTATATCAGCAAGGGAGTACAAGCTGGGATTTCCCACTAAAATGTTCCACTAAGTACAGGAGTGTTCAAGTTAAACCGGGACTTTGTGCTGAATGAAGGTGTAAAACCGATTTGAAACTTTTACAGGAAGCACAGGACTGTGATGAGACTCTTAGCCACAGTTGATGCAAGACGTAAGAGAGACGTAATTGTCTGTGAGAACTGTACACACAATCATTCACCAACACCACTTGCACGTTACTCGGCTTTGAGTTATCGCCATACCCCTGTACAGTCCTGACCTCGCTGTAAGTCTTTTCCTTAGAAAGGTTTGGGCCATTAAAGGCGTTCCCGGCGTAAAGCAGGCAGTCCGATCGTGGCTCCGGCATAATGAGAAAACTTTCTACCTTGATGCTATCCAAGGTCTAGTGATAAGTGCACTAATATTTAGTGTTTAGAGTTTTTACTCTCATTCCGCGTAACCAAAAGTCCTGGTTTGACTTGAACACTACCTCAGAGCTTTGTTTCATTCACCTGTGATACACCACTGATACACACCTGTCTGACTGAACACAAAAGCTGTCTGATGCTCGCCGTTATCAGTGACATGCCTTGGACCCTTTGTGACAAACCTTAGCTTTCATCCCTAACCACAAAACAAAATCAATTCTATTAAAGTTCAAACTGTGATTTAAATGCTGATTCCCCACAGTTTAATGTCACTGATAAGGTCAGATGAGTAGTGCAACCTTTCAGTGATATGTGATTGGTTTTACCACCCTGCATGCATGCTGATGTGTTTAGCTGAATGTCAATGCCTTGGGTCTGTGAGATTTACGTGTTGGAGGATAAACGCTGAATTGTGAATGACATACCATAAAGCTAGGAGCGAGCGGTAACGAAGTGGCAGCTGGAACGCGACCGCCTGGTACTGATGTCGTAAAACTTTTCACTGCAGCATTATTATTATTATTATTATTATTGACATGATCCCTGCTTCAATCTCATACAAACATGTCTTGATTGCTCCAGAGCTCTTCTGTGTTTTCTGTACGCTTTCCAGGTGGGCCATCAGCCTGGTCGTCCTCTCACTGCGAGTGCTGCTGCAAGAGCCAGAAGAGTGAGCGCGAGGGTGAGAGCGGCACGTCGTTCAACGAGCTCTCCACTTCCTGCTCCGAGACCCAATCGGAGGCCAGCTCCCCACAGGAGACGGTGATCGCTCGTCCCGTCTCCCAGCAGCACCACCACATCCAGACGCTGGAGCGTACCATGAAGAAAGGAGGGGCCCAGGCCATGCAGACGGAGACGCGCCGGAGGACGGAGCTCTTGCGCACTCGTACCACGGGTCCGCGTGACCACGTGACCCCGTCCAAGAGGAAACCCGCTAAGGAGAAGCTAACGCCAGAGCAGGAGCTGCAGAAATGCATTCAGGACTTCAGACGCATTCGGATTCCCGAACGCTTCCCGGACAGGAAGAACACGTGGCAGTCTGATCTCCTGAGGAAGTATCACCTGTGAAGCGAGAACAAAGGAAGGGAAGGATGAAGGGGCAAGGAGGGACGTACTGTAGGAAACACAATCTACCTATCAGAGCTTAAGATCTCACGTTGATTTGCACAATCTTGCGGTCTGATCTCCGAACAAGTGGCATAATGAGCAGCAAAAGATGCAGTTAACTGTGAGTGACTCGTACAGGTTCTGTTACAAAGCACAATTACTCGAGCTGCAAATCAATTTCACGGTGTCTAAATGAACCAGCCTTTTAAGGAACGCCGTGGAATGGGTTGGATACGCACTAAACGAGCACCCATCAACATGTTATCAGCACACACAGAGCAGAGCACTGCACGAACCAGACACTTGTGGTCTCAAGTACAGGATGTATGCGTGAACGTAGAGCAGAAAAAAAAAGAAAAAAAAGAAGAAGCACAAAGTAATTCTGTGTCAGAGCCGTGTGGATTATATTAACACAATTCTCTCCCCTTTTTTCGCAATTTTGATTTGCTTATATGACCAACATCCCCTGTTCCCGCTGCATGCTTAGGCATTACAATTGCAATATAGAGTAATCGTCTCACATCATATGGATTAGTGCTATATATTATGCCGTGCATAATTTGCTGAGGTTAAAGAAAAACAAACAAACAAACAAACAAACAAAAAAAAACATACACATCACATTCAAATGAAAATCTATCTATCTAAGACAATAGAGCAGCACAGATTTGCTAGATTGTTTTCTCGTCGTGAAGAGTTTTGTCCGGATTTTTATTTGTAGTGTATCTGATCTGGGTTTGCCTCGGGGTAAGTTATATGAAGAATCCGTTATTGTGAATGTGTAATGATTTATTAAACAAACTGAGTTTAAATGCAATTCTTTTTATTTGCCTGCTTGTGTGTCTCCATGATATTCCAATGTGCAGAAGGGTAAGACTTCACAATGTGGGAGGGGCGTTCAGGTCAAACCGGGACTTGTGATTTGTGATCATTTCTCATGAATGAAGTCATAAAACTGATCAACATTTACGCAAGACTTAAAGCACAGTAAGGTGATGAGACTCTTAGTAAAGCATTTGAATGGTGCGAACGATTTAAACAAGCCTGCACGTCCTTGCATGATGATCCCAACTGTAGTGGCTCGGAGCCCACTCGGGACAGATAAGTTGTTATTATCTTGCAAAAGAGATGAATCTGTTGTCTATGGGAACTGTACACGTAATCGTTCACGAACACCACTTGCACATTACAGGAACAGGAACTGGGAGTTATCGCCACATTCCTTGTACAGTCCTGACCTCACATTTCCAATATGTGGCTGATTAAAGGAGTTCCTGGGAGGCCAGGGTTGCAGATGTGATCACGGCTCTGGCGTACCGAGAAAACGTTTGATCTATAGAGAAATAAAAGGAGTTTTTACTCTCATAACTGTGTTTGTTTATTCTGTATAATCAAAAGTCCCGGTTTGACTTGAACACCACTTCGATTTAGAGAAGTCCTGAACAGAAAATGCTTGTTGTTAATTCGTGTCTAATGATGAAAAGCACCTTTCAGGAAACTGTACTGTATAGGAGATCAAAAATTAAACAAAGAAAAAAGTAATTTTCAACCAGTATAATATTCAAATGCTCTCAATCTCTCATTTCTGACAGACTTATTGGATCTATTAAAAACCAGCCTGTAGTTAATCTTCAGATTTTCCTCTGTTCCCTGGCTCTGTGAGTTAAAAAGCTCATCGCAGGGGTGGGACTTGTAATAGAGTGGCTTTGCAGTGTGTTCGCTGTTCCTTCAGTTTTCGACGTGGCAAGAGATACATGCATCACAAATACCGTTTTTAGACACGGCTATTTATATTCAGGAGATTCTGCAGTGCCGCCATATTTCAGCTGCAACTGGGAGGCTTTTTGCGCTTATACAACCAAAGTGTGTCAAGTATGATGAATATGGATTTAAAGATATGAAGGCTTTTTGACCCAAAAATGACCTAAAAACCAAGCAATAGCGGTGTAAATTGGGTTGTAGTGTGTGTTAACAACTCTTCTTGCATGCTCGTGAAAGTAAATACGGGAGGAATTCTATGCAATTTCAGCTATCGAGAAGTGAAGATTTCGACTGTGGCAGAGGTCAGATCAAAGGAAAACAGGCCGAACAGAGGGAAATTCATATTCATAAAAAATCTAAATGGTAATAAACAGATGGCCAAAACATGACTTGGGATAAACAACAAAACTTTGTATAACTCAGAAGGAGTGTAAGAAAGCCCAGGACACTTGCTTCTGACACAATTTTACCGTCACAACAAGAACAAAAGAAATTATGACTAACTTGTATGGAAATCTGAAAGGAAGCAAAAAAGTGTCATTAAGATTTGTATTTTATAAGATACAGAAATGTATCAGAATTTAATTTATAAAGCCTAAATGCTGACTGGCCAAAAAAAATGTTTATTGCACTTCCAAAGTTTTTTCTAAGTAAACGTTGCAAACTTAATCTTAACACTGGACAGAGCAACAAAAAAAAAAAAGAAAAAAAGAAAAGATTTTTCAATACCTGAAGCCTGAATTATTCATTCTGAATTTGTTAACACTGAAATCACCTGGAGGCAGCAGGCGGCAGCAACATCGCTCATCACCGCTGCACAGCTCAAGGGTTCCAAACTCAATCCTCAACTCAGTTTACTGTCTAAGTGGCGTTTCATGTGTTCTTCTCATGTCTTTTAAACTTGTTCTCCTTCAGGTTCTTTGGTTTCCTCCAATCTTACAAAATCATATTGTTCGGAACTGGATTGCCCCTAAAGAAACAGATGTCCTCCACCGTACCTGGTGTTCTAGGGACAGGCTTCAAGTACAAGGAGACCCTGACAATACAATAATTCACCGAAAATAAATGAACAAATGAACACTTAAATGAATTAATAACTGAAAAAATATTTTGATATACTGTATATTGTTATTCAGTGTCAAGTTTAAAATCTCCAATCACTAAAAAATATATATATTCACGTGTACTGTAGTTTTTGAAGTAATACCTATATTTGATTGCTTAAGTTTAAATGTAATTATTTTGCTGCCTTAAGAAATGTCATAAGAAATATTCCTATCTTGTTTTTGCTTCTTTAAATCAGATGGAAAATCGTATGTGAATCTCACAATGTGAAATGGTAAACAATTGGTTTTGTCAGTCTGAAAGAAAAGTTCTGAATTAAGACTGACTTACTGTAATGTAGTGGAAGAAGTGAAACGGATCTCAGTACACAGATCCTATTCTTGAGTAAAAGTAGAGCTGCCGTACTGTACAGTATGTCAAATCTTACTTAAGTTAAAGAAGTCCTTTATTTGCATGTAAACCTTAGTAAACATACAAATGTACTCAGCTTACGTATCAAAACTACTGAGCTTGCGTTTTACTTGCATTGCCTTTTTCATAGGAAAAGCGCTCTCTCTCTCTCTCTCTCTCTCTCTCTCTCTCTCTCTCTCTCTCTCTGCTTCCCAACTGTGAAAACTGTTTTCGGCAATGTCTACAACCAGCTCAGCTTTTGATTTCAATCTCATCATAACATGATTAGATATGTCACAATGGAAACACAATTATGCATAATAGTCAGCAGGTGGTGAAAATCCCGCTTCAAATACTGGCCACCACTGTGGTTTTGTAACAGAACACCATGCAGAAGTGTAGTGAAGTAAAGGTACAAATATTTGCTGTACGATGTAGTGGCGTAAAAAATAAAAATAAATAAATAAAACATCTTCTTAAAAAAAAAAAAAAAATATATATATATATATATATATATATATATATATATATATAATATTACTCAAGTAGAAGTAAAAAGTAGTCATCCAAAATATTACTCAAGTAAGAGTAAAAAAGTATTCTGTGAAAAGATACTTAAGTACTGAGGAACTGTTTCATCATTACATCCGCTTTAAAAAAAAAATTATATGTCAGACAAAATGATGTACAAATTGAGATATTTTCAAATAATAAAATGAATGAAATAAATGTGATAAAATAAATGAATAAAACTAAATATTTTTACAAAATAGCAAATTAAGTAATAAGAAACACAAATTTCCTAATCTCCATTTTTTCACTATAAAGCTTTTGAAATAAATCCCTCCTGTAGGTAACATATGTACAGTATGTTTGAACAGTGTAACTATTTCCTGTGTGAGATATACTGTATATTCAGTCGCCCTGCAAATGACTCAGCAGAAAATAACATTAGAACATACAGTATGTATGAGATTCTCACTTAACCATAAACTGTGTCCAACAGAACAAATGTAAGAAAATTATATAATTTTTAGCCTCTAGTTTATTTCCTAATTATATATGTTAAGATTGTAACATTAAATACAACAGCTAAAATAACTGCGACATGTTTGCTTCACGGTCTACCACTGTGAAGCAAACATGTCGTAACTTCACGGTCTAACGCAACCCCTCCCCCTTCTGTGTGGTCATGTGACTCAGAGGTTATTGTTATTGCGGCTGATTGGTCAAACAGGGTCATGTGATTATTGTTGCTACATTTGATTGGGGGAACACAGTCATGTGGTACTGTAGATCCACCATCTGCATTTCTCTGGCAAACACAAAGATTATCTAAAGTGTTGAATAAATGGTTACAAAAGTAACGAGTCGAATGTACAGGAGTAAGAGTAGAGGAGTAGAGTAAACGAGTAGAGTTTCTTCTTCACAAATCTACTAAAGTAAAAGTAAAAAGTATGGTGAAGTAAAACTAGTCGTATTTTTTCCCCAAAAAAGTTACATAAGTAAATATAATGGAGTAAATGTAACTTGTTACTACCCACCTCTGGTAATCATAATCAGTAATATCAGTTATTTTATTTTATTCTATTTGTAATTATTCTGGAAATGGTAACACATGACCCTTAACACAGCAATTTTAAATCGATGAAATACTTTGAATCATTTAAACTGTAATCGCTTAGAATATATATTAGAGTACATGGGGCATTCACATAACTGTTTCCATAGCGTACCGAATTTTTCATGCTCAGGCACGGTTAGGGGCACACTAGGTGCAAGTCCAGTTGACCTGTACCCGTGGGTAAAATGTGGACAGCAACAAGCAAACAAAAACCAACAAAAATGCAAAGCAATAAAAATTTAGCTATTCCTTTAAAAAAAAAGCCCAAACTGACCACCATCTGTCCATATTTTCAGTCTGAGGTGACTAGTGAGCTCCTGTGTCCTGAGGTATTGTATAGTGTGAGTAGACTGTGTTCGTGATAAGGTGTTCAACATTGTGTCGATTTGGCATTAAACATCAATAATGCAATTACAAGACTTTACAACACAAGAACAAACAGGGATTAGAAACACACTGACTAATTAGATTCACGAACAGGAAGCAGGAAGTTAACAGGCACCATTTTCCTGATGTTACAGAATAATTTATGAATTAAACACTTGGGTAGAAGATTCCTAACGTGAATACTGATGCTGCCCCCCGTCAAATTCACCTTCGAATTTTATGTAAATTTCATTCCAGCTGTTATATTTTATTTATCATGCATCGTGAATACCTCAAACAGCATTACAGGAATCCTCTACCTCTCGCTGCCTGATATCTCACTCCCACTGTGCACTCCTGCTTCATTCCATAAACCTAAATGACCGGCAGGATATCCCTGGCATCTGAACGGATCGATGCTAAGAGCATGAGACAGCTTTGGAAGTCGGCCTCGTGGACTGGCTGCTAATATACGTACAGCACCAACAGCAATCTGTTACGAATGAACGGCCACTGGCTCCGCTCTTGACTTCAGTCCAGCCCCTTATAACTGGACGAACGGGGGGCAGAGCACGATGATGAAGCGTATTTGATACCAGAGTCTTAAATTGGCTTTCAAATGGAAGCTTTCAGAAAAATCCTCCTGAGTCTATTTCCAGCCGAATACCTAATCTACTGCCTCTGCCATGTTTGTGATTATGACAAATGCTCTCAGCTGGAGAATTACTATATGTACTTGTTATAGGAGATGAAAAAACGGGTTTGTGGTTAACTAGCTTGATACATAAAATATGAGGCAATTCTAACCTAAACCATGCGTCACAATGATTGACACCCAGTTAAGAACGTACCATCATGGAATTACAGTACGTTCCATTTTATTTGACTTTATTTACTAAAAAGCCCAGAGCAGAGCAGAGAGAGAGAGAGAAAAGGACAGAAAGCACATGAGTGTCGAAGGATCTTAGAGTGTGCACAAAGATCGGAAAGTACTCTGTGTGACCTTCTTTCGCCAGCGTAACAGCACTGTGTCTTCACCACTAATGCTTGATGAGCTTGGAGAATACAGAGCAAAGGTCCTCGCTTCTCTCTCGTGAACTCCTTCTACAGCTTACAAAGGATTTCAGTGGGGTTGTGCTGGGGGATGGGATCGTTATGTCCAGTGATTTATAGCTCGGTCGATGGACCATTGTTGGGTGCATCTGGATGTACAGTCACCGTCCACTTTATTAGGAACACCTACTGTACAGTATTCACATCATGTTGCAGGGGCACAACGCAGGAAATCAAGTAGATACGGTACAGGTCAGGTGTTCACATTAAACATCAGAGCGAATAAAAAGTGAGTACCTCCCTTTGAGTCAATACATTGTAGAGCCACCTTATAGCTTTAAGTGGTTTGGCATATGTCTCTACCAGCTTTACAGATCTAGAGAGTGACAGTTTTGCCCATTCTTCTTTGCAAAGTAGCTCAAGCGCAGTCAGATTGGATGGAAAGGCAAAGCTTTACCCAAAAAGGGCAGGCAGAGGCTAGAAAGGTTTCCTTTTTAAAACCTTGAACCAGGTTGGTTGAGCCTGTGCCTATGATTGCCCCAGATTCCTGTTCTTGGCTGACACAAGTCGAATCTCATGTGGTTTTCTACTATTGCAGCTCATCCACCAAGAGGTTTGATGTTTTATGCATTGCTGAGTTGCGTTTTTGCTCACCACAGATGTAAAGAGTGATTATTTAAATGTACAACCTGGCAGCTGAAACCAACCTGGCCATTTTTTATCTGATCTTTCTTATTTAACAAGATGTTTCCATCTACAGAATTTCCACTCAGACTAATCTTATTATTATTATTTTTTTTACACCATTCTGTAGAAACCCCACATACGGTTATGGCTAAAAAAAAAAAAAAAAAAAAATCCCAAGAGATTAGAAGTTTCTGAAATACTTAAACCCAGCACATCTAGTTTCAAAAACCTTGGCATGTTTAAAGTCAGAAAAGCTCACACTTGGTCTCCATTCAAAAAAATTTTTTTATTCGCCATATACACAGTCAAACACAGTACGGTATGCAGTGAAATGCTTAAACGACCTTAAAATAAAAAAAATAAAAAAGAGAGAGAGAGAGAGAGAGAATAATTGACAACAAGAAATAAATTAGGGAAGAAAATAAGAATAAGTTTAACTCTAGAAAACATAGCTATAGAAAATAGGATATATATATATATATATATATATATATATATATATATAAGAAATATATCTATACAAATATAGAAAATATTCGTATATAATCAGCTTGATTGTGAACTTTGTTCTGCAGAACTGGATGTAATAGAATGGAAATGGAAATGTCCTGGGAATGTGCAAACCTGCATGAATGTGTAGATATACAATGTCCATAAATGTCCATAGTCTGCGATGTGCAATACTACTAATATTTAAACCAAAGGCTATTCTGGAGTTTGGTTTAAATATTAACTAAAGCCCTTGATCTGCATGACTGTATCGGCATTGTGCTGCTGAAACACGATTGGCTGATCGGATATCTGCATAAATATGAAGGTACGAGGTGTTTCTAATGAAGTGGACAGTACTGGTGTATGTGTATGTACTGGGAAACCTGATTTTCATCAAACTCTCCTGATATGGCGACACAGTCGCTTAGTGGTTACTACTGCTGCCTTGCACCTTCAGGGTCTGGGTTTGATTCCCACCATGGAGTTTGCATGTTCTCCCTTTGATTCGTGTGTTTCCTCTGGGTACTCCGGTTTCCTCCCACAGTCCAAAGACATGCATATGGAGTACCCACATTGCCCGTAGTATGTGCATGTTAAATCAAAGTCCGACCTATATTTGGACTACAGATGTTCCAACAGTAGATGGATGGATGGATCATCTGATACAGTATGTCATGGTGTCCATGAGGCCTTCTGCTGGCACATGGTCCAGCAGAATGTTTCTGGAATGCTGGTGTTTTAGACTTGACTGAACAGCATGACGATGCCAAAGTACTACCAAGCACATTTTTGCCTCTCTTACCATCCTCCTCAGTGTATGTTGTACTATTTTGAAACAAGCAAATAAATAAATAAATAAATAAATAAGTATAAGATATAATATGAAAAAAAAAACAAAAAAAACGCAGTGTTGGTTGCGTGCCTCCTTTAGTTATACTTCAGCCTGGTGAGAGTTAGTGTTCACCGAATGGCTTTCTTAATCATGCGCCTGTCAAAACCCATGCATCACATGGAGGACAAGTAGAAGAGAAGAGGGAACATGTTATGCAAGATATTAATTTTAGCTGTAGCTGTGTCACTGCACCCTGACTTATGAAGATCCTTACTCATACTGTAGCAGCTCCTGCTTCACAATGCAACGTTATTAGGGTTGGTACAGATGAACCCTGTATTGATGGAGGATGTGTGGGAGTGGACGGAAAATGAAGACTGGTGAGTGTCACAGAATTTTCTGTTTGCCTTTTCATTTTTTTTCTTCTTTCTTCCTTCTTCCAAACTCGGAGTCTTTTTTGGCGCTTTTGTATCGCCTTCGCCGAGTTCACGCTGGTGGTCATGGTTCAGCATTTTTCTGAAGAGTTTTTTTTTTTTTTGCGAGGATGAATAAAAACTGCAGCAATTAGAGTCGTTCTGGCAGCTTTTGTTTCTTCTGGGTGTCCCAGAAACCCCACAGCTCGCTGCCTGTCTGTCTTCTTTTCTCTCTTTCTCTTGTTAAGTGTCACGGAGAGACCGAGAAGACAAAGAAGTTGGGAGAAAGTTTGCAGAATTACCCCAAACTGAATATGTGTACATATGAGAGCGACAGCGGGAAATACTGTATGCATGCATGCACATGTGAATAAAAACAGAAAGGTGCAGGCTTCAATAAGTGGGCGGGTCAGAGGTGTATCTGGCTCCATATCTACTGTATGATGCTGATGGTAGCAGATCTTGTGGCACTTGCACCATGCTGACACTGTTCTCTCCAACGACAGCAATAAGCTTCCAGACCTAGTAAGAGAACGATCACAAACACCCACACATAGGCACACACACACACACACACACACACACACACACACACACACACACACACACACACACACACACACACACACACACACACACACACACACACACTTATTCCTCCCCCACAGTGAGCTCCAGCACAATCTTTTTCTGTGGCTCACCTTTTTCTGTTAGCTCAGCAGTAGCATTCGCCTCCTGGCCTTCTCTCCCGAGACCCTTCACACTGCAGAGTACTGCCATGCCAAACCTGCAGGTAAGCAGCCATTAAGGAAATAATCCAGAGTTTTTATTATTATTATTATTATTATTATTATTATTATTTTCTATGCATTACATCTATAGCAAAAGGGCAATTACCATGCACAAGATTTCCAACATATTCCCCTGTACCAAAAATAAAAGTGAAAAATCCATTTACAAGGAGGTTACTTGCAATGTAAGTATAGGTGTTGAAGTAGCATATATAAACCTATTAGGCCAATAAAAAAAAAAAGGTAAACGTTACAGTCTAATAACATACTGTAGGTTTTAGGATGAGACATTAAAGAAATTATTCACACGGTTTGTCTATCAGTAGCGCAATGCAAAACAGAAAAAAAAAAAACGGAAAAGCTTTTTGAAGTTAAAGAAGCAATTAAGTCTGTATTAAAGGTTTCATTGTTTATTATTGCTTGTTACTAACATTAATAAAAATACTAATGAAAGACCAAAAAATAACCCTCTACGTCTGCTTTTTATCCTTTAAACTCCTGAGTAATACAAAATGAAATGCACTGATATTATTATCTGTTGTAAATCGGCTGTAAAGTTTTAATTGCAGTTCATTTAGACAAAGAACGACAACGTTCACTTACATGAACCTACTGTACGTAATTGCTATATTTACAGAGATAAATATATTTGCCTGATCAGGATCATGGTGTGTTATACAGCATTCGTTTTTTAGTTTGATCATTGGGGAAAAAAAGAATATTAATTTGTATTTTTGTTTAAGAAAATGCAGTGAGCAAGTGGAAATATTTTATGCCACAGATAAATAAAAAAATAATAAAATTCATTAATATATGTGAAGTAAACCGATTCGGACCTAGATATTAATACAGCATTATGTCCCTACTGTATAAATGTTGAGAGTAATGTATGCATGACTTTGATTTTGCAGATTTCTCTTACCTGCAAATCAAACTGACCTGATTTACACTTTTTATTTCGTTATATGTCTGAGCAGTTGAGGATTAAGCGCCTTGCTCGAGGATGTCAAAAAGGTTTGAACCTGGGACCTTCCAAGCAGTAGTCCAACGCCATAACCACTGAGCCCTCCCTGCCACAAAATCAATTAATCATTAATAATTAATGACAACCAGACACACATCTCCCCCTCAGTTCAATTTTTATTTGAATATTTCTTCACACTGATTTATTTCTCACAATATCAGGGTCAGTGGCAGTATAAGGGTCGGGGTAGATCAATGGTTAAGGTCCCAGGTTCAAATCCCATGACCACCCCGTTAAGCCCTTGAGGAAGGCCCTTAAACCTGAGCTATTCAGAATAATGAGACAAAACTGTAAGATGCTCTGGGTAAGGTGTCTGCTACATGTTATGCATTAGCACAGACCTCCACATATTATTTGTCTGTTTTTCATTATGTAAATTAAGTCAAATTTAATGAGCTGTGCACATGAAGAACGCATGACACTCTCACAAACAGCTCATGCGGCCTTTTTATGAAAAGTACTTTGGAAGAACAACGATCAGTTTTGTGAGTGAACTCTCAGCATAAAACAGTAAAGATGGGGGAAGGTGAAGTCGATGGTGATTCAGTACTCAATACTCACTTCATGAGTGGAATCATGGAGCCCTAACTCGGACAAATTACTAGCGAGCATGTGACGAGCCTGGCTAGTAAGGATAGCTAAGATAAGCTAAGCTTAGATTACAACAGTGTTATCGAGGTTACCGCTACATGCAAAACAAACCCATTAAAACGCCAATTAATTGATTAATGATTAGTCATTACCATCTGTAATTAAATCCAGACACCTCTACCCATCGTGCCAATAAATCTCGGGCTGACTGTAATAATTTCATCATCTTTCCCCGTAATGAGAACGGGACCAGATGGTGGTTTTTAAAGTAGAGGAAGCGCAGGTGTCTTTTATTGAAGCATGTAAGTCTGTTTCATCTGTTTCATCTGTTTTATCTGTTGGTCTAGCTTTCTTTTTAATTCTCATTCTGTCAAAAAAAAAAAAAAGGAAGGTAAAATTAGCAGTGTCTGCGTCATGTGTGAAATGCAGCTTGGCTGCTAACTAGCTAGCTAGGTTTCAAATGAAGAAAGTAGTGAGAACTACTGTAGATATCTAGACACACAATAAACAGAAACAATCAAACATTGATTTTATTGACAATATTTACCAATTTCGGATGGACAAAATACGCTATGCTAGTTATGCTATGCTATCTGTACTATACTGGTACAAATTCAGGCATAGGCCAAGTACTGCAACACTGGAATGCTGTTTGTCTAATTAGTGTTGTTATGTTACTGTACAGTAAGTGTTGGGCAGCACGGTGGTGTAGTGGTGAGCACTATCATCTTGCACCTCCAGGTTCCAGGTTCGATTCCAGTCTCTGTGTGCATGGAGTTTGCATGTTGTTTGCATGTTCTCCCCGTGTTTGGTGAGTTTCCTCGGGGTACTCCGGTTTCTTCCCACAATCCAATAATTGCTGTTCCCAAGTTGCCCGGTGTGTTCCCTGCGAAGGATTGGCACCCCCTTCGAGGTTGTACCCCGCCTTGTGCCCTAAGTCTCCTGGGATAGGCTCCAGGCCCCCCACGACTCTGAATACAGAATAAATACAGGATAAAAGAGTGTTATGGTTTGAGATCATGTTCATTATCTTTTTAGTGTTTTAATTTTACATATCTCCTAAATATGTATGTGTCTGTGTGGTTGTGGCTCAGTGTTCAAAGGCTTCGAGTTACTGATGGGAAGGTCGGCGGTTTGAGCCGCAGCTCCGCCAGTTTGCCACCGCTGGGCCCTTGAGCAAGACACTTAAATGCAACAAAACCTCCAGAGGCGCTATGTAATCTGACCCCAGCCTACTAAAAAAAGAAGAAAAAAAAAAGCGGGGATATGTGAAGAATAAAGAGTTTTACTGTGTAGTGACGAATAAAGGCTCAACTTACTGTAATATATGGAAAGTGTTTCTTGAACATGTCATTCTAAACCAGGGACATTATTTATTTCTGCAATGGTTTTCCACCATATTTTAGAGCAGTCGAGTAGGGTGAGGAGGTCTGGGGTTCACACAGGGTTCAAATCAATCACAAAGGTGTTCAGTAGGGTTGAAGTCAGGGCTCAGTGGAGGGACACTCATGTTCCTGGCAAACCATGAGTTTAGAGAGCTGGATTTACTGCACATACAGTACAGTAGGAGCAGCTAAAGAACTTAATGTTAAAGCGTACAGGGGCATTCTGTACAATTCTGTGCTTTCAATTTGATGAGAACAGTTTGGGGAATCACCACATACAGTATAGATGTGATGGTCAGGTGTCCACAAACATTACCATCAGATGTGAGCATGCAAAATGACGATAAAACCAGTAGAAGAAAATGTGTCTGAAATAAACGTACAGTAATCACAAGGGAGATTTCACTGTCCCTTAGACTGTGTTACGCATGCATATAGTACAGATGCAATGGCTTATTGTGTTGGAACACACATTGACAGTAAAAAAAAATATACTGAAGATTTTTTCCCGTTTTTTCTCCCACAGCTTGTCTTCACTCTGTCAAAACATCCTCAAGGTTCAAGATTCAGCACAAGTCCAGATATGTTGACTCACTAGACATTCGCAATGGCCTTGATGACAGAAAACCTTCGACAGACATTCTGTACAGCCGGTTATCCCACCAGTCTCGAACTCAAGCTGTGAATTATGGCTCTGTGTGAGGATGGATAACAGAAGAAAGTGCTGAGATGCCCTTTAAAGATTCTCTGCCAGAGTTGCAGAGCCCTTGTGGCCTTTCAGAGTTGCCCACACATTGCCTGTTTCTGAATCTCACTCCGGGGGCTGTGATTTACAGCCTGAGCTGCTTCTGGTCGTCATTTTCCCCCTCATTTCCCGATCCTCTCTCAAGGACTTTGTCGGAATTTACAGAAAGTCAATTAAGCTATTCGGACCGGCGATCCCAGTGGCTATAGATCAACTCTACAAGTTACTAAGCCTGAGGTGAAAACTAAGCAGTAATTTATGGAGACCCTATAACAGAGTAGTAGCGGGGAAGAAGAAAAAAAAAAAATAAAAAAAACGAAACACGTTGATGTGCTGAAACAACAGAGCATCTAGATGTAATCAGCGTTCCCTCTGGCATTGGTGCCTTGTAATATTTACACACATGCCCACGCTGATGAATTAAGATTCCACTCAATAAAACGCCCTTTGCTACTCCATGCTGTCACTAAACAGTCATCACTGTGATTTATGGAAATGCTGCCATTCTGTATGAGAGCTCTGTGCCAAGCAGCTCAGGAAAACCCTAGGGTTGTTTCTGATCATCCCAGTGCTCGGCTTTAGTCGAGCATTATCTAAATTTACCCCAAATATGCAAACTCTATCCCGTTTCTCAGAGTCGGAACGGCAGCGGTGATTGAAAACGCGTACAAGGACGGAGCAACGACAGCTGCAAAAACTCGTTGATGATTTGATGTATGTGTATTCCTTAAACTGTGTGTTCACGGCAGAGAGATGTCAGGATCAGCCCATGTGTGACACATCCATCAGTTTGCGGCTGAGCTCTTTCATTTAAATTTTTTTTTATTTTTTTTATCAGCACTTTCATCTTTGCCTCTATCTGCACCTGGGAATAGGATCTTGAAATAGCAACTTTTATCTCCATAGTTGAGTGAAATTTTTTTGTGTGTCTGTGTTTATATATATATATATATATATATATATATATATATATATATATATATATATATGTGTGTGTGTGTGTGTGTGTGTGTGTGTGTGTGTGTGTGTGTGTTTGTGCGCGCATGTGTGATGTAGGGTGGGATAGAAAGGAGGAAACAGCATAAGTAACGTGTGTGTGTTTGTCTTTATATTCTGTTGCCTTGTTTCAAAGAGATACTTTAAATGCAGCACCGGATTACTGATCGGGCCTACAGGGCACGTGCCTGACCACTAGGGCATACAGTAGATGTGAAGTGAATTATGATGTCATTATGATGTCCTGCACAACACGACGCATAGAACATGAAGCTGCTAATGTACACTCAGACAATCTGAAATAAATTCAGAAATGTTACTGGTGCAGAGTCTGGATGTTTATCCAGTAAAAATTCAGGCTTAGCGGTTCGCACTGTCACCTCAAGGATACAAGTTCGATTCCCGCCTATGGTATGTGTGCATGGGGTTTGCATGTTCTCTCTCTGCTTGGTGGGTTTCCTCCAGGTATTCCAAAGACATGCAGAGTAGTGTGTGTGCCCTGCGAGGGATTGGCACCCTGTCCCGGGTGTACCCTGCCTCGCGTCCTCCTGGCCCCCCCATGACCCTGTACAAAGAATAATGATGTTTGAGGTAGTTCTTTACATCTTGAGCCACTGCTGTTCATGTTCATAAAGCTCCGCCTCAGAATTCAATGTGGACCACAGAGTATAGTATTGGAAAAAATGAGACAGGAGGTCAGGGATCCAAATTTGTCACGGAGAATTCCTCCTGTCTCACACATACAGTACAGCACTGTGCAAACGTCTTGAGCCATCACTCATTTCTTTATATTTTTCTTCCGAGGTGTTTTCAATGTAGTCTAGAGGAATAGTTCTCCAAGGCATGAACCAGTGAGAAACAGGTGCAGATGATGACAGATGATCAGGCCGGTGATTAATATACTGGCGATGCTGAATGCTGAGTGGTTGGAACAGACGAGAGGGGAAATGAGGTTGCTCTCTTTTAAAACTTTCGGCACTTTGCAGCCTGTCACCTGTAATTTGTTCAATTTAACTACATCATTTAATTTCATATAAAGAAATAAGGGGTGCCTCAAGACTTCTGCACAGGACTGTAGGTTCAAGGATAAGCAAGGAAACCAAATCTTCCTGAATCAGCAAGAAACGTTATTACAAAGGAAGACCCAAGCAATAAAATAGGTTGCCCTCGAGAGCAAACAGAAGAGCTGACCATAGTGGATAATTTTACCAGTCCCAAGGGCAGGACATGTTTGTCTTCTCTAATTTGCTAAATCTAATATGTCTTACTCACTCAATCTTTCGTTACCATCATTTCCTCATTTGCCTTCGGATACTTTTTTTTATGTTATCTAAAGCAAACAAGGCTAGTGAGACAGCATCAGTCAGTATAGCCAGATACAAACTACATTTATTTGATAAACTTAGAGTAGCATGTCTAAGCGATGGAACACGTTTGCTCGTCTTCTGGTATCGACGTGCTCTAAGCCCTAGGAATTAAGGTAACTTAACACCAATGAACCTGCTTTTCTCATGTCAAGTTGCCCTTCTTATGTACAGTAGGCTTAGGTGTCATGTCACATTAAGGCAGATATTATGGAACAGATTATCACTCACTCACGCATCGTCTGTACTGCTTCATCCAGTATACAGTGTAGCGGTGACGCTGAAGCCTACTCCATGGAGACTGAGGGAACGAGGTAGGGAACAACCTAGATGGGGCATGGGGAGAACATGCAAACTGAATGAACACAGACCAGAGGCGGGAATCGAACCCGGACCCTGGAGGTGCAAGGGCGTCGGTGCTAACCGCTAAGCCACTGTGCAATGAAAATACTATGAAAAACATTGTATACAGTATAGAAATACAGTTTCTGATTTAGCTCATTTTCCTAAGCTGTAATAATCGAAATGCTAATTAAGGAATGGTTTGTTACAAACATGATCCATAGTCATGAGCTTAATTAATAATGTTTATAATTTCAAATCTGCTAATTCCCTAGAGGTGGTTAGATAATTCCTGCTTTACCTGCTTTGTGCACAATAGTGTATTCACCTCCTGGGATCAGCAGAGGACTACGACACTTAAGTAAGTATAACGTGAGTTAGTTCAAAGAGATACTTTAAATGCATCATTTTAGATTATTACATCTTCACTTAGGTTTAGCTACTTTAATTTGAGAAAAAAGTCATTTTAAATAAATATCAATATAAAGTCCATTTACAGTCATTTCATTGGACCCAGATAAGGGGTTCCCTGTAGGTACCGTAGGTAAATCCTGTTTCTGGCATTTCTTTGTATGATGTTTGTTCGGGTGAACTACAATCTCTAGGACAAGGGTACACCAGAATCAGCATCAAACTCAGAGATGAAGCAGAGGTCAATAAACAGGGTTGCCAAGCACTATGATACTCTCGCAGTTCACCGAGTACTGATCTCACACACACCTGGACTCACGTGCAATCACAGCCATGTTGTCTTTCTGGTTTTGATTCTTGCTCCGCCTTACACACATTGTTTTTTTCACTGCCTGTTTCCATTTTTTCATTAATAATTTTAAAAGATTCTTTCTCTTTCTGCATTTCAGATTAAAATGAGACATTTTATTTACATAGCATGAATATGTCTGTGACCGAAAATAGAAAGATTTCACTACAATGACAAAAATGACCAGAGAATACAATTAAATTAAAGATATAAATATAGAATATTCAGTAAAATTAAAATAAAATAAGTAGAAATTTAAACTGGAATATGCTAATTTACAAAAAGTTACAAAAGAAAATAGAATTTAAATAGAAGTATATACATTACACAGGATTTACAGAATGCACAAAATAAAATTGTAAACCATAAATTCTAAAAAAAAAAAAAAGAAAAGAAAGAAAAAAGTGGTGCATATGTGTGAATAACAGCTCCTTATAAGGATTTGTCATTTGTCTGGACCTATAAATGCTATATTATGCAAAAGTATTCACTTGGTGCCAAACAGTCTTTTAATTTTTAAAAAAATTAATGCAACATATCCTTCACTCGTCTTATTCTGCCCCTTGTGATTTTACAGAATTTACTAGCGCTTCACTCTGTCCTCTGCTCGCTCTGTCTTTGGGTGTTCGATTGATTCATTCAGAGATCTACCAAGCTCATCAGCTGCACTACCGTTGACAAAAATACGTAATGCAACTAAACTGATAAACGCTGTTTATTAAACACATTTAATTAGCACAAAAACAGTAATAAGCACATTAAAAATGAAACTATGGTGGTTATACAAATTAAATTAGCACACCACTATGAAAAACTGCACTTTTGTTGGTAAGGATCAAGTGTTCCTTAATCGACTGCCTACAAGAATTTTACAAATGCACCTGAGTCAGCTTCTGTCTGTCTGCCTGCCTCTGTCGCTCTGATTCTTACACACCAACATTGCAATGCACAATGACAACACAGCAAATAACAGAAACGCCAGGCCTCTCTACACAGGCAATATGAATTTTTCCCATTGTAGGAAACCTGCTTAAAGCTTTCACTGGACTAGAAGCTACTGTACGGCACATTTTATCCACCTGCACCTACTCAGGCAGTGAGGCTATTTATCGCTCCTGCTCCTCACCTCTGCCTACAGACAATGAGTTTTCTTTACAATGCCATCTGCTCGCCTTTGTCTTTCATCAATGTTTTTTCATTGCTTGTTTTCCAGGAGGGAGTCACAGAGTTATGATAGAGAGTAGACTACACAGGAAGACAACACAACCTGGGAAATCAAGGCTACTAATGCAAAACCTAATAAAAACTAGCTCTGTTTGACATTCTCGTGTAGTGGCTAGCATTCTGACCCTGGTTCAGACAGCAGAGGTGGGAGGTAACTAAGTATATTTCCTTTTTTGCTGTATTTATATGCAATTTTCACATATCTAGACTTTCCTCAAGTATTTGTATCAATGGATACTCAAAAAGCTGTACTTTTTACTCAATTGCATGTCTGCAATCTCTGAGAGAGAGAGAGAGAGAGAGAGAGAGAGAGAGAGAGAGAGAGACTTTTACTATGACTTTCGGGCTACTGAGAGCTAATATGGCCTCACTGAATAAGGACTTATGATACCTTCGAAGTACATTCTAAGGTAAGTACATTTACTCAAAGAAAAAAAAAATCCACTTTGTCCTTGATTAATATTGTACATGGGGTATTTTCTCCTTTCCCTCCAGGACAGGATTTGTGAATGGTGCTCACGACTGCTGGGCAGTCCACTCCATCTCAGTCCACTAGATTCTTGCCCTCCTGGCTGGCTCACCAAATTTAGAATAAAGTATTCTTCTGGTCTTTAATAAATGTAAGTTAAGCAAAGAAACCAAATCTAATCGTAATTAGAAAGAAACTTTATTGCAAAGAAAGTATTGAAGGGTTTGCTCTCAAATGCAATTAAATGGGCTGACCACAGGGAGTGATCTTAAAAAGACAAACAGGTTAGAAATATTTGCCTCTTCTAATTGGCTAGTTCTAATTTGGCCTATTAAATCGATCTCCTTTTACTATCTCTAGATGACTACTTATTGCTTTAGGTCATCCGCATGCTTTTTATGTTATCTAAAGCTACCAAGGCCAATGAGACAGCAGCAGATGAAATTGATTCTATCAAGACTTTTATTTCTTCTTAAACAGTAATCTGCAAGGCATGGAGCAAATAGTTTGTCTGAGTAGACAGGTACTGAAGGCTGCCTCAATGATAGAATGCATGCATGGTCTAGTTATTGAGGCCATTTGATAACAAAACACTTATCTATTCTCACATGTATTTCCCATGATGAAATAGATTGTATGCAGTAAAAAATATATAGGGGGGATGTATGTTCTTAATTTTGCAGTTGGATGATTTATTTTGTATGTGTTGAGTTGCAGGATGGGCTGGGAAAGCAGTCAGGAATCTGTAATTATATTGTTGCCCAGAGGCCCAATGTTTATTAATGTGCCACTGCCTACATGTTTACTTGCACATACAGAGCGCTATTTTGCCCTTGTAATCACTCATTCATCGTCTATACCATTTTATCCTCAGGGTTGCGGGAGGGTCTGGAGCCTATCCGAGGAGACAAGGCAGGGTACACTCTGGACAGGTGCCAATCCATCGCAGGACACACACACACACACACACACACACCTGGCCGGGAATCGAACCCGGACTCTGGAGGGGCAGGGTGACATTGCTAACAACTACACTAAAGTGCCACTACATGTAATCATTATTTTTAACTATTTAATTGTATTTAATTACATTTTACAAGGTTTCTTTGCTGACAAAAGCTGTATTTAACAAAAATTTGTAACAGTGCTGAAAGTTGGTACGTGTATACCATAGAAAACCATACCATAGGCATAGAATTAGCAAAAATGTGGTAAACTACCATCAATGTAACAGTATGATCATTATGGCCATTTGATGGTTTCTTTTTATTATTAATACAATTAAATTATCTACAATTTGGGTTGTACAATAAGTAGTATTAAAAAAAAAACTTTTTCTTTCTATGTTTATGTAACACATGGGGCGCAGCTTCCTGTTGTGGGATGTTCTAAAGATCTTTAACTGTAAATGCTCTCAAGTTTTAAGGTTAAAGAGAGAGTTTAGAGTTTTCAAATCTTAAATTTAAATTGAGGTAAATTTAAGTATATTACAATAGGTCTTTATATGTTTCCTGCTCTGTGAAGTTTGTCACCCGGAGCACTAGCATAATGTAAGTACTCATGAGTCAAATTCCTCAATCCTAGTTCCATGCGGAAATGCACTCCGAATTCCACCTGAGACACATACTGTACAGTATGAAGCCTCTGCAGTCCCGCTGAGCTAAATCAAGTTGGTGTCTTTCAAAATATATAAAGTTTCAGGGAAAACAAAGTGTTAAATTTATACCAAATTTGAATGTGTCTTTTCTGAACTTTGGAATGCATTTTTGCACAGATCAAGGGTTGTGGAATTTGACCCTGATTACTTACATTGCACTGTACTCGCGTTCAGGGTGACAGACTTCACGGTCATTGTGCAGAGCAGGAAAATGTATTACGAGCGAGACCTAGAATAATGTATTTATATGCGCCTCATTTTTTATTTAAGACAGGCTTGACAAAACGGAACTATCCCTTTAAGTGAGAATAAATATGGATTTTAAACTTTAATGGATGACTTATAGAAAATATGCTTCCGGCATGAGATTAAGTTAAGTGGATTTGCAAAATAAAACAAAAAGAATATATATTCTGAAATATTGTAATGATTATATTTTAAGGAGAATGTGTAGTTGCACTGGGTTGGGGCAAGCTAAAATGTTTTTAAAAAAAGGCATTTATCTACAGTACGTAAGAATATCTACGTAGGTATTGATGAATAAGTAATTGTAAATGGATAGGTAAACATTTACACATTTAATTGTTACATAAGTTGGGCACAAAATTAGACTCTGATTGTGAAATCGACCACGCTTCTCACTAGCAATTAACATGACCTATTTATATAGTGTGGGGAATAATCCTTTGCTGTTTTGTTCACAGGCCACGTCATCATCCAGTCATTTGCATCCAGTCAGGACACTGTGACTTATAAAAAGGATTGTTTTGCAAGACAGCCTTCTAACTATAGCTAGAGAGTCTGGCACCTTTTAGCATCTAACACAGATAAAATATGCCTACTTTTACAGAACAGGTCCGCATTTTAAATGACTGATTTAAATTAAAAAAAAAAAAAAAAAAATTTTGCCTATGAGAGTACATCCTTTACTTTCTATTAACTGTTTCAGGCAAAACTCTGGAATAGCTTTTAACAATTATCTTTTGAAGCTGAAAATAATAAATAAAACTGTCAGCCAGTTGGGCACGGGCATTATCATTTCATTTCTGTTCTCATATTGCATGTGCCCTGGACTTTAGACTTTAGACCTTGGTAATACAAGAGTTCTCCAAATTAATTAGATACATAATGCATTTCTACCTGACACCCAAACAGGTCATGCATGTCACAAAGCTAATAATATTAACACTGAACCTGTTTGGATATTTGTTAAAGAGGCTCATTTTTAGCTTCTGGATCTTCACTATTCAGCATGTGTCACTGTACCAGAACTGTAAGCTAATTCCCCAAACAGGAATCTTCACACTAAAAATCTTTTTCATAAATTACCCCTTTATGGTGACCTTGGTTGACCTTTGCCTTGACCCCCAACAAAATACCCTTGTCAAATTTCTAAACGAGGGATTTTAGGTCTTTTTATTAAGCATGGATTCACAGAAAAATAAAGCATACTCAAAGACAAATGGAAAATATCCCTCACATTCTCAGACAAGATTGATCTCAATTATGCAATGAGGTTATCTCAATTATGCAATCATTTTATAAGACAGTGTTTCTGCCCCAGGAATATAGAACAGGAGACCCTTTTTCATAAGGTCATCACCCGTAACAGTCAGTTTTATATTGAATTAAAAAGCTTATTTATTCTCTGAAGCTTCTTAGTATTCCTAGCGAGACAAAGCTGTCTTGTCCTGTCATTGTTGGTCTGTAGCTCTTAGAGATGAACATGAGGATGGAAGTTCAACTCTGAAGAACTTTTTGTTTTTTAACTTACCCAAACCTGATTTGTAATCCTGAAGCAGGCAAAGGTCAGGTGATCAACAAACAGCATGGACTGCACAAGACTAGAATCAAAATGAGGAAACAGAGAAAGGCTTCAAATTAAGATAACAATAGCTATAGCAAAGCTTGATAGTGGTCGGTTACAGGATACAGAGTGTACACAACCAGGTGTTTAGATCAGTAATCAGGTGCATGTGAGTGGGTAAGAGTTTTTGATAGAGTTGAGCTATAGTCCATGGCGACCACGTTTGCAGGCCACATTAGAACTGCGTTCCATTCCTGTACTTCGCCGAGTGCTCCCTAATCCCTGCTCTGTTTGTGAAGGGAACTTCGCTTGACCAAATCACACCATTCGGAGCACCCTGCGAAGTCACCAGCGCAGTCGTCACTTCCTCTGTGCGTTACCCTGGTAACATAATCACCTCAGCTACCCGTCGCTGCTACTGTGGGAATTTCACACTATGGACATTAAATATTGAATATTTATTGAAACAAAAACTCATACAATTATAAGGAAAAGGTAAAGGAAAAGTCGTTGCGTCTCGCTGGAGCGTGAAAAGAAATGGAGCTTGAAAAAGGATTTATACATTTATTATCTTTATTAGCGATATATTTGGCCATTTTAATATATTGTCATATATTTACATGATTCAATAATTTCAATTACATTACTTTTTCATAATATAGGCTAGTAATCTGTAAAAAAAAAAATTTAAGACTGCTTTATACATTTGTAATCAATTATTAGTATAATATTACAATATAATTATCATTACTAATTAATTTACAAGTTATATACTGTATATACATGTTTCAATAGTATATGTTTTATGTAATGGTACCAATATCGCTGATTGCGGTGTAGACCTGACATTTTCTTTTAGAGTGCATTAATTAGTCATTTCTCTTCAGTAAGTGATTTATCTTGATAGTGGGTACCAAGCAAAAAGATACCCTGAATGGGAGGCCAGTATATTCCAAGGAACTTCACGCACATATTTTCATGCATTGATGTTGTCGGTCTTTCGGCTGCTTCCATCGGGGGTTGCCACGGCGGACCATTTGATCTGCACACAACTTTGCTGCAAGTTTTACGCCGGATGCCTTTCCTGACACAACCCTCACTTTCTATCCAGCCTTGGGAAGTGCACTGCATTCAGTGGCTGCGATTTAGGCATTGCAGTGGGAATTAAATGGCATGACAGGCGAGAAACCTACCCCTGACCCACCAATGCCATTCTCTTATTCATTGATACCTTGGGATCATTTAGACAATCCAGCATGTTTGTGTAAAAATGAAGGACATTGTTTCTTTTATTCACTTGATCTCATTCTGATTCGTACAGTCGAGCACTTTGGTTGACATTTGTCTTTTTGTGCTGTGAATCAAGGTCACTTGAATGTGAAAAATAAAACTCTTCTGATCCGAGATCAGCCAATTTGATAAAGGTTTTGCTTTTCATTGTGGTACGCATGTCCCCAATGAAAATGAAAATAACTGTGCATTGCCTCTCACTTTTTTTCTTTAATGAATGAAATTTCCTTGCATTTGACATGGAACTCTGAGAACTGAGGCCGGTTCTTCCTCAGTAGAATGCAAAACAACCACTCAGTCTGGGTCTGTCTGCTACGGCGACCTTCTGCCAGGATGGAACTTGACCTTCTTTCTTTTTATCTCTGCATCAAATAAGGATGCTCTCCTTCCTTTATGTCTAATGCTATTCTGCTCATATCAGTATCATCATTTTGCTAAAAAAAAAAAAAATATTGCAAATAAAATCCGGCTTACTGATAACATCATACTGTTACGAATTGCCTGTCTTTGCATGTGATGCGACACCCAATCATTCAACGGACTACAGCTAACCGGATATCTGATTCTCATTATCAAATCAGGCCGCATAAGACATGTGATAATTCACAGAGCACTAAGCAAACCTTTCAAATATTAACACAACTCAGTGCGTCAATGCTAATGATGGTGCTGAGCAACATTTTCAAATTATCTCCTGTTTTTCCTCCGTTGACAGCAAATCCATGAGAAAAATATGGCAAGACTCCTCGTCACTGCCACAACACATTGATAGGTTTAATTACAGTAGTTTAAATGGGTGCATGCCAAATGTGGCCAGCTACGTTCATTGACCTTTTTTCCCCCCACGAGGCTGTTGATTTGTGCTCAACAGATCTGGTGATTTTGAGAATATACATTTTTATTAATATTGACTTGAAGGCTTGGATTGATTTTTTTTTTTCTGCCTGAATTTGCTCCCACCTGATCCCCATGTTCTAATTATGTAGGTTGTTAATCAGAGGTGTTAATCAGATGTTGCACCCATGACCAAATGGGATTCTAGTGAATTGCAAAAATAGAACGGCCGTTCCAGCACATAATTTACACTCATGAGTTAAACCTTCCTATGAGCTTTGATTCTCAGAGTTGAAAATAGCAATGATCACAATGCAATGTATTGAAAAGAACTTAAATCATGTTTTACACATTTCGAAACTGAATTTTTATTTGTGATTAGTTTGCTTTATTACCACCCTACCATACTATTCAGTGTAATATATATACATATATACACACACATATAAACCTGTCATGGGTCTAGCTGGTGGTACTGGCTAGACCGGCTGATTTAGTTGCCGTGGGCACATAAGGCAGGCATAAATGCAGAGGGGTTGTTGAAACAAAGAGTCTTTATTTAAACAAACTCATAAACAAAAAGGAATCAAAACCACAAACTCAAATTATAATTAGGGCTCAGGAAAAACACAACAGGAAAGGATCTGAACACAGGGAACCAGGAGCTGGACACAGGGAACCGACAGGAGGAAACATGGAGCTGGAGCCAACCAAAGACACATAGGGGAACTAGAGACGAGACAGGACTGGACTGGAGAGACAGGACTGGACAGGTGACAGGTGGAACAGCGACTAGAGACCGGATGGGTTAGTGGTTAGTTGGGTTAGTAGCTACATGGAATATGGCTGTAAGGAATGATGACCTAACCAGGTTAGTATCTAAGGGATTAGTGGCTAACCAGGTTAGTACTGACCTAATACAGAAACAGAAGAAGCAAAGCTCACATGAGGCTATTCCAAACTAGCGGCTAACCTACTAGCAACCAGAACCACTAGCAGTCAATCCCACTAGAGGCTAGCCTACTGAAGGCTAACCCTACTAGCAGCCAACCCTACTAGCAGCCAACCCTACTAGCAGCTAACCCTACTAGCAGCTAACCCTACTAGCAGCTAACCCTACTAGCAGCCAAGGCCTACTAGTGGCTAACCCTGCTAGTGGCTAGGCCCTCATGTGGCTACACAAAACTAAACAGACAAAGAACTACACCAGAAGGCCGACACTGCGGATACAAAAGAACAGTACTTACACAGGAGGAGACACAGCCTAACTAAACACTGAACAAGGCAGCTCCATGAATCCATTCGAACAAGGAACATACAGAAAACAAAACTAGTGCCCTCTGAAAACAAAGGTTACAAAACATAAACCAAATATAAACTTAAAGAAACAAAAAGGAATGCCCACATGACAGTATACAAACAAACAATGCTTGACCCAGTTTCCCAGAACAAACTGCTATTTATAGAAACTTTAATGAGCAACCTCAGTTCAGGTGAGCACTCATCAACTGACTGAGGTGCCTTCTGGGAAACTGAGTCGACCAACAAAAACTACAGACAGAAACAGTGACCTCTAGTGGAGGTTCCTAACAGAAACCAACCAAATAGTAGCCTACTCTAAACCAGAATGATTAGATCCTGATTGATTGAACCCATGACTTCTGAACCAATGCACAACCTTGGTTTTGCTCGTTGTACCTAGACACTGCAGGGGGGAAAAAATGAATAATTTTCTCTTTTTAAATATCTCTGCTCAAGGGCCCAACAAGAGAGGCAGCCTGGTGATGCTGGTGTTTGAACCTGGGACCTTTTGATCAGTTGTCCAGTGCTTTACCCATTGAACTTCACCTGCCCCAGAATTCTCGTGCCTTATCACCAGTGTTGTTGGGGTTTGCTCTTGCTCTGCCATGGTCCTGACCAAGATGGAAATGTTACTGAAAATAAAAAAGATAATTATAACAAACCTCACGTCTTAGCTTGATTCAACATGGCCCCTTCCCTCAGCAGCCCACTCAGTGCTCTGTCTTGTCTGAGCGTTATCACATAAAGCTTGTTTTAATCTCATTCAATCTTTTGATCAGTCATATATATCTACTGCAAAAGGTCTGAACAAAACCATGACAATATGAATCACCTTCTTTGATTATCTGCGCATCCGGTCTCCCTTGCTAAAGCCGAATATGAGAAGAATGCAGGTGGACCATGAGTCGTCCATGATCTCCTGGGTCACTGACTAGCTGTCGGACAGACTCCAGATTGTGTGGGTGGGAACCTGCCTGTCTGAGTGCCTGCTAAACAGCACTGGAGCACCGCAGGGAACGCTGCTCTTCCCTTCCTCGTCGCCATGTACAGGATATTCAGCTGAGGTCACATGTCTGGGGCAGGGGTAGCTCAGTGATGGAGACGTCGGACTACTGATTAGAAGGTCACAGGTTAAAAATGTGGGGATGGGTTGCCTGTTGAGTCTGGTTCCTGGGAATTATTCCTTGCCATCGTTGCCCTTGGCTTGCTCACCAGGAATCATCATTATAATTTATATATATTTCCTCACACATATTTCCATAATGTTTTGATTCTATAAAGCTGCTTTGCGACAATGACAATCATTGACAATGACAATGATATTGTAAAAACGCTATATAAATAAAATTGAAAACAAATGAATTAAACCCTCAACTGCCTAGATGATATCTTACATCATATAGAAGTAAATGTATCAGTGTGTCTGCCAAACGCCATTAATATAAAGTGTAAATCTCAGATGGCCAACGAGAGAACACTGACCTGGTCAACAACATCATGGAGTGTTGCAGGATCAACCATCAGCTCCCAGACAAAGACGGACTACACGAGCAAGCGAACATCAACCAGGCCTGAGCTTTAGCTGTTATCTACAGATACTGTACCTTGGTGTCCATCTTGCCAACAAACTGGTCAGGAAGTTCAGTAAAAGTAAAAGGATGTGCAGACTCTACAGTAGTTTATGCGTTATCTCAGGTCATTTAATATGCGCAGCCAGTTATTAGAGATCTGCCACTGTGTGGTACCCTGTGCAGTCTCCTTTGAAGCATCATGCTGAGGAAGAGGCATAAGAGCTGGAGATGCAAAAAATAAAAAGTCAGAAAACTGATCTTTTGGCAAGAACCTTGGCTCGGCCTTGGGCTGCTCTCTGGGTGGTTTTAGTAAAAAGTAAAGCCTTTATTTTTGTCACATATACATTACAGCACAGTGAAATTCCTTCTTTGCACATCCCAGCGTAACTGGGGTCAGAGCGCAGGGTCTGCCATGGTACAGCGCCCCTGGACAACCCCTGGAGCAGTTAGGGTTAAGGGCCTTGCTCAAGGGCCCAACAATGGCAACCTGGCTGAGCTGGGAATCGAACCGCCGATCTTCCGATAAGTAATTCAGTGCCTTAGCCCTCTGAGCCGCCACTGAAAGAAAGTGACAAGCAAGCGACCCTGGTGGGTTTTGAGGTGGAGATGGAAAAGGAGGAACCTCAGTAAACTTACAGCCTTTCTGAATAACAAACACTATCTCTGCCCTGTTTGACAGCCTCAACTGTGGAGCTCATTTAGTAAAAGACTCATTAAATTCAATTTTTCAATTCAATTTTATTTGTATAGCGCTTTTAACAATTGACATTGTCGCAAAGCAGCAAAGCCCTACTGTCGGGAAAAAAAGTGCTGCAGGAGGTTGTTTGTATCAGCAGCGATCAGTATATACTGTACAACAGCTTATCATTGTGCTGGGATACTAGTGATGGGTCGTTCATGAACAGTTCGTTCAATTTAAATGAGTTCTTTGCTGTTGAACTAGATGACTCAAAAAAAATTTTTTTTCATTTTGATGAACGAGATTCAAAGAACCGAGTCACTAAAATGATCCAAACTTCCCATCGCTATGGGAAACTAATTCGTCTAAAGGACAATAACTTGAATAGTTGAAATGTCTCCTTCATGTACTCTTAATGTATTCACATTCATGTACTCTGCCTCTTATTGTTACTAATATGAATTTTCTGTTCTCCTCAGGGATGAATAAATGATCTATCTATCTATCTATCTATCTATCTATCTATCTATCTATCTATCTATCTATCTATCTATCTGTCTGTCTGTCTGTCTGTCTGTCTGTCTGTCTGTCTGTCTGTCTTGTTGTACAGCACTGACTTTTTCTGATTTCTCAGGTGCTAACATTTCTTTGACATATAGGCATATGCTTATTCTGTATTCTTAGTGCATGCATGTTATCTTCTTTTCAGTTTTAGTCTGTTTAAGCTTGGGATAATAATCTGCATAAGCCTTGATTCTAATGCATTGTCACTCAGGGTCAACCATGGTTAATGATAGTTCAAATGGAAAATGTATAGTGTTTTTCATTTGTTTACTTCCTTGTTTTTTTTAAATTTATTTAGTGTTTGTGAGCTTTGCTTTGTACTGTTTGTTTCTTTGTCATTGTCTCTCCTTGTTACATTTATTCTATTAACTACAAATATGCTAAAAAGAAAACATGCATGGGTGGTACCATCTCACAGCTCCTGGATCGAACTTGAGCTTGGAATGACAGATGAGCTCCCAAAAATAACTAATTCCTAATTCCAAAAGCTTTCCAGTTAACACTATTTGCGATGCAACCCTGGAAACCTGGATTGAGGGTTGCTGATATTCTAAGGTGGAATAAGTAGAAATATGAAGTAAATCTCATTCTCATGGTCTCAAATCTCAAGCGTCTTAGGACTGTCCATCACCAAATCCATGGTTTGTTCTCGTCACCTTTTGGCTACATACTGTTCCGCCAGGCCTGGAAGCATATGTTTTGGCGGAGCAAAATAGCTCTTTAAATAAACAACAACAACAACAAAAATTCCTAATCTGGTGACAATAAATAAATGCTGTTTGTAAACTGTTGCATAAATGCAGTTATCACACTTGAGGTTGTGCTGTTGTGCTCAATATCAGCACAGCTGTGATGTCTGCAGTATTCGAGCTGCACCGCATGCCCACAGCTGCATCACAGATGTGCTAATACTCAGTACAACAGCATGTGATATTGCTTACTTACTGTATAACCATACAAATATAAATCGTACGATGTACTGTATAATATTCTCATATTCATATTCATTCATATAAATTAGAAATAATATAAGATAATGCTAGAATCTCTTTTTTGTTGTTGTTGTTTTATAGAAAGCTCTTTTTTCGTCTTCTTCTTTTTTCCCCCTGTCCACCGAGATGTGTGTCCCTATGCAAAAATAATTGCACACTTCAGCTGCAGCAGTTCCCCTGCTGAGATTAGAGAGGCTGGAATCATACCTCGGGCTACAATTGTTTTTACAAACCTCCTCTAATTAGATTTAGAGTCCATGCTCCACGCTGCTGTTTTTCGGCCTGTTATAGATAAGATAAGGGACAGAATTTCTTCGATGTTTGTTCTCAGAAGCCCTGGGAAAAACAGACTGGACTCCGGAGTCACCGCTGCTCCAAACGTTAACTATGCCGGTAAATAGAGCACTTCATTTACAACTGGAAGGCTGTTTAGCAGCTTGCTTTTAATTAACTAAATCCCTCATAAGGGTCACGTGGCGTGTCAGCATTGTAACACTCGGTTTGTACGCCTTCGGAGCAAATAAATGAAGCGGCAGCTGCTTCGCTGCTTAACGCTGCCACTTCCATCGGCTCACACGGGGTAATTTAACTATTTGGACTCTCCATTCTTTAAGAGCATATGGCTTCTATTTTTTTTCTCTTCTTCTTCCCCAACCTAGATTTGCACACCAATCCTTCAATACAGCGTGCAGTAAGCAAGCAGGCGCTTAGTGGAATAAATGAAGGGGAAGAAGCTTTAAAATTCAGGTTTCTTTTGTTTCACAGTCCTTCTTTAAATCCTCCTTTTCTTCCTTTCATAAATCAAAGCTTAAAAAGAGCAACGTTATCTAACAATAGAACAAAAAAACAAAAACAAATATTTAAGCTTAAAATGAGTAAATGTGTATAAAGAAGTTTGAATAGTCTAATACTCTCTCAGTCATTCTCTAGAACATCCTCTCATCCTATACACGGTCACAAAGGGGACTCTGGGCAAGAGGCGGCATACACGCTGGACAGTGCATTACAGGTCACACAAGCATGCCCAAAGCCTCACACACTCACTTACAATATTAAGGGAAACACTAATTAGCCTAATCAGCATGTCATTGGATTGTGGGAGGAAACTGGAGCACCTGGAGGAAACCTCACCAAGCACACAACCTCCATTCACACAGACCAGAGTCAGACTCGCAATGCCACTATTTTGCCATGCCACTCTAGTAATCATGTATGAAAAAAAAAAAAGAGTGTTATTACTATTAAAAATGTGTATTTTTGCTGCCTGGTTTTTTGGGGGTCAGTTGAAACGTAACCATCTATTTTCTCGCTCCAGGTTGAGACTATAGGGATTTGAAGGCACTGAATAATTTTTTTTCTTCAACTAAGTATTATTCCACATGAATAGTAATTGCATTGTAGTCACAGATTTATCCAAGCAGACAAATAAACAGAGATATGATAGGCCTTGGCAGTCCTGTCAAGCCTAGTAGATTAGCCTGTTCTCTGGTTATTCTCGTCGTGTGGGGAAGGTGATGTTGATTGGTGGGGACCAGGTGAAATACTGCGTATTCCTGATATGTTGGTCTGTCAGCAGACGCTCATTAATCTCAATCGGTGAGAATGTCAAGGGGATAAGCAAGAGAGTAAATTGTTCTTCCTTCTTCCTGGTGGGTTTCATTTATCCACATGATGTGAGTTATTATTGACTCAAAAGGAATAATAATAATAATATTTTTAAAAAAGTCTGGAAACAGATGACTTCGTATCAGAATATGGAGAGGTATTGATTTTCATATGTTTCTTTATGCTTGGGCCTTGCAAGCTTAAAAAACCTCAATTAAGGACAATGCTCATCTCTCAGACAAGCATCCCAGATACAGAGAGCGAGAGAGAGCAGGAAATAAAATTGCTTATGATTAATTAACCATAACTTTTAACTCACAAAGTAGTCTTTTATTAATCGTTCGATTCCCATCTTGGGTCATGGAGTTTGCAAGTTCTCCCAGTGTTTGGTGGGTTTCCTCCAGGTACTCTCGTTCCTCCCACAGTCCAAAGATAAGCAGATTAGGTCACTTAGTAACTTTGTGTTTCCTAATTCCTGGTAATGTGTGAGTGTGTGCTTGTTTGCCCCGAGATCCATCCAGAGTGTACCCTGACTTCTGTGTTCTCTGAGTCGCCTTGGATTTTATTCTTTCTTCGTTAAATTTATTCTTTCTTCGTTAAATTTACTTATATATATATATATATATTTCTCAAATGTACTTTTTGTTTTTATTATTTAGTTCCCATATAGATATTCTTTCTTAAATGAAGTAACTTTTTAAAAAATTTTTTACTTTCTATTTTGTTTTTCATATTTATTAATAGTCTTTGTTTTAAGGTCACGGGCAGTCGTCTAAGCATATCGTTCACTGCATATCGTACTGTGTATGACTGTGTATGTGACAAATAAAATTGGAATTTGGAATTGGAATTTGGATAGGCTCCTGGCCCTGTATGGGATAAGAAGTATAGAGAATGAGTGAGTGAGAGAGAGTGAGTGTTTTTCATATGAAACGTTGACAACTAGTATCTAATCCTAAAATAGCTACTAAATGATTGATGATTATGACTAGTATAATGCAAACCGGAAACCCAAATCATCAAAATCATTTGCATTTCAAGCAGCATACTGAACATGTGACATACATTATATATATATTTTTTAATCTGTTTTTTTGGTAAAATCTGTTTTTCTGGTAAAGTAACCACTTTGGAATATTAAGTTTGGATCAAGAAAAATGAAGACAAATGAATGGATGATGTTAATAATGCACCAAATGATGTTGGAATAAAAAAATATCAAAATATAGTTGCAAGCAACGAAGCACCCTGCACCATCGCCACCCTGGACACACTGCACAACCTGTGTGTTATTCGAGTGTGTCAAGACCTCGAAAAAGCCATCGCCACTTGGTTGGTGATTTTTGCACACATTACACATTGTGAGGGTTAGTGTGTGAGGCTTAGTGTATGTGAGAGTGAGGGAGAGAGGACGTGTGGATGTGTCAGTCTGTGTGTGACGAGATAATGTATGGATGTGAATGTGTGTGTTATTTTGTGTGTGATGTGTGTGTGTGTGAGACATGTGACTTCTTAGTGTGTGTGGGTGTGTGAGACAGAGATGTGAGTGTGTGAGTGTTAAAATTTGTGATGTGTGATATACATGAGTATGAGTGTGTTTGTGTATATGTGTATACGTGCGTGTGTGAGTGTGAAACTGTTAACATTGTGATATAAGTGTGTTGTGTGTCTATGTGCGTTGTGAGAAAGGTGTGTGTGTGTGTGTGTGTGTGTGTGAGTGTTAACATTCGTAATGTTTGTGTATGTATGTTTGAATGTGTGTGATGTGTGTGTGTGTGAGTGTTACCATTTGTGATGTGTATGTGTGTACAATAGGCTGCAGATGCTGGAAAATAAGCGTATTGTTCCTGAATGTTCCTGAATTTGATGTCACTGAACGTGTCACTGAATATAATGTCGCTCAATATAATGGCACACAGAAAGTTATTAATCATTTTTCAGCGTACGTTTAAGACATTATCACGGCTGACCTGTTTGAGATATCAGAAATCCCTCCGCAATTTTGCATCCTCAATGTCTTTAGATCTCTTTGGCCCGATTTGGTGGCGATTGTGTAAATTCCCTAGGAGGAGTATATAAAAATCCATCGGGTGTGTTTTTGGGAACGATCCAAAATAACCGGCCTCCTGTTCAGCCCAGGACATGCAGCACGAAAGTTGTTCGGCTCGATGAGCTCTAAATGTGTACAGACAGTTTCGTGTGCCTACGTGAAAGTGTGTATGAGCTATGCAGCAAAATCTCGTGTGGGGGCCCCTGGGGGCTCCGGGCCACGAGACTCTCAGGCATCCTGATGGCAGCAGATTCCAACCTGTCTGCCAAGTTTCACGAGTTTTCGAGCATGTTAAGACCCCCGAAAAGTCCTAAAGGGTGGAAAAAAAATCCTTAGGGAAACAAGAGGGTCCTTCACTCCTTATAATGTTGTGTGACATTGCCATATAGTTGTATTTACAGTAGGTTGCAATGTCATCCAACTAAAACACTGGAATCATGTTGAATGAATGAGCCCAAACCAATGTTGCAAATACAACCGCAAAACAACAGAAAATCAACCTTTATTTATATATTTTTTAGCATTTATTGACATTATCCAGCCACATACTGTACATTATGCTGTATGAGTTGTACAATGCATTATCCGTTTTAGCTTTGCTGAGCATTTATACTGCTGTATTGAAATAAAGTTCCAACAGCATTGAATCCAAAAACATCATAATACTATCTGTGTTCCATCAGAGTGGCGTACATTTTTATCTCATTATGCATCTCAGCAGTTAAGGGTTAAGGGCCTTGCTCAATGTCCTGTGGCAGCTTGATGGTGCTGGGGTTTGAACTAAAGACCTTCCGAGTAGTAGCCCAACTATTACTGATGATGATGATAATGAAGGGCAGGGGTAGCTCAATGATTAAGGCAATCATTGAGCTACCCCTGCCCTTCATTATCATCATCATCTTGCACAGATAAAAGAGATTAAATGCTATTTTCGTTGTATATATTGTTATATTTATACAGATTGGGTGAAAACTAACTAGCTCTTAAAATTGGCAATAAAGGCCATATTTCTCATACAAATTTATTGAAACAAATAGCACATGTAGTTTATTACATAGGAAAATGAAAGCTAGTCTTTCAATTTCAGTGTATGCACTGGTAGCATCAGCCAGTTTCCTTCTGAAGGAAGTTGATCGGGATATTGATGAGAAGCTCCTGAATCCATGCATCCAAGTCCTCCTGTATACGAGGCCTTGTCCTGTTCATCTCCTCCCCATGAGAAAAAAAAAAAATCACATGTAATGAGATCTGCCATTCTTGAGGTCCGCATCCTCCCAGCTAACGTCTTGGAAAATGCTGGCCTAACCAGACACTCACAGTAAGAGCAAAATGGGGTGGTGCATGATGGGGTGGTGCGCTAGTGATACTACAAGTTCTATTGTCATTAAATATTGCCTAGTTAATTTTCACACCCCCTGTATTTTAGTGCAATTTTCTTTTTTAATTGTTTATTCTTACATCTTTATTGCAGCTGGACTCTGGGAGCTACCCCACAAAATTTTTTTTGAATCACTACAATGACAATAAAGCCTCTTTACTTTACCTTAGATATTGCCATGGTACCTTTATATTTGATTAATCACTATTACATAATGAGAACTATACAATAAACTCAACTATATTCATTATACAGTAAGGCCCTCTACATACAGTACGAACATTCGAGTTACAAACTTTTTAAAGATACAAACATGCGCATGTTCAATTGCAGTAGTTAGATCACATGTCCGACGTACATTGTTGTGTGCGTGCAGCATGCATCGCATGATACTGCTAAGGTACTGCTAACAAGCGGCAAGCAAAATCGATGGAGACAAAAGTAACAAAATTTTTTTTAATAATTGAGAGAATGGAGCGAGGTGAAAAGATGGCAGACATTGCTTTTTAACATGAATCGATTCTAAAGAACAAAGACAAGATCATGGAACACATTAGTTTTATATACTGGGTGTAACCAATTGTGTTATGCTAGTATGCTAGTACCTAGACAATGTTTGTTGGACTTACAAACAAATTGGACTTATGAACGAGCTCTCAGACGGGAACTCATTCGTATGTTAGGGACTTTCTGTATTTGCAGTGATCTTACCCTATGTATGAAGTGGCTCTTTCAAAACCTGAAATTTTGAAATTGAAAAGCTACAAAAACACAAAACTCAAACAACAAAGCAATTTTATTCCTATACATACAGGAAAACAGTTTAAGTCTTTAATGTTACACTTATAGTTGATAAACCGACTATTTAGTAATTATAATGATGTTTAAACGATTTTATAAAGATAACATTGAAAATGATATTTATGTCCTAAAGATCATTCATACAGTAGGCAGAAGGCTGAATATCAGTAACTAATCAGTTATTACTGATTATTACTATATAAGTAATTAGTTCTTAGTCAGAGACATCAGTCATTCACTCATTATTTTATTTATTTTTAGTAAGTTTACACACCCACACTCATGCTTCTTGCACTCTCTCTGGACACTTGGGACAATCATTGCACACCCTTCACACTACATTACTATTTATTCTATAGCACAAGTCACTTTAAATACAAAACACATTACAGCATACTTGCACACCCCCTGGACATCTCTATTTATATTCCATATTTTTCTATACTGTACACCTAGGTACACCTAGGCTTTCTTATATTTCTTATATCGTATATATATTTTTCTACATTTACACCCAGGTTTTCTTATTTTCTTATATTTTTCTTATATTTTTATTTTCTTATATTTTTCTTATTGTATATTTGTATATTTTTACTGTACATATATTTTTATTATTTTGTTCTTAATTAAATCTATTTCTACTTTCTTTGGTATATTCATTTTGTGTAAATAGTCTTTAATAGTCTTTATTCTAAGGTCACGCCTAAGCATTTCACTGCATATCGTACTGTGTATGACTGTGTATGTGACAAATAAAATTTGAATTAGAATTTTGAAGTGTTTTATTTTGGTCAGCATATGAAGCCCATCTGACGAATACAAGGTGTGAGATGAGACTACACCCTAGATACAGTATACAGTATTGCACTCACACTCACACCTTCAGGCAATTTGGAGCTGCCAGTCCACCTACAGGCATGTTTTTTTTCCGAAGGTGAGAGGCAACAGGAGACTTGCATTCTAAATTCTGTTTATATCCAACAGTGGAAAAAGAGAGAGAGAGATGCATTTAAAGAGATTATTAAAGAGACCAGTAGACATTTTTAAAAGGCCAGATTTTGATTATAATATAATTTAATAAGGCTCATTTCTGTTTCTCTGAGTTATGTACTGTAAGTTCACGTAACAGCTTGATCAAAGTGTGTGACTAAGTAAATGAAACTTAGCAAGGTTGTAGTCATGACTGTTTTTACCCCCGTGTTTGTTTTGGATAAAATGTATGAATTTCATGAAGCACACATGTTAAAGAATAGAACAAGGCCAAAAAGAAAAAAAGAAAAAAAAAAACAGAAAAAAGATTTTGTCCACTTTTTTTTTGTGTTTTGCCGAAATTCAAATTGTCAATAATGAAATATTTAAACAGAAGTTATTCATATTGATGCGATTTTTGTTAACATACTGTACATGTTATATGTTAAAATATATACTGTAATATCATTTGATGTCAGAGACTGTCCTACAAGGTGAGACGCCAATGAAAGTAGATTGACAGTTAGTGGAAAGTCAATTTATCATGAAAAATTGACCGGTCGAGTGAATAAAAGCAAGTGGATTCAGTTTGAAATGGCTGCCAATACACTGCTGCACATTGGTTAATTAATAAAAGATTTTATGTCATTATGATGTCCTCTTGGGATCCGTTCAATAGTGTTGTGTACCCTCATTATTTTTAGATTGTTAGGAACTGACATTAATCAGGGAAATTAATCAGTGTCTCCGAACACGAACAAGCTTGGGAAAAGATTAATATCACGGGGGAAAAAAACTTGAATACTTTGGACAGAGTTCAACCAGTACAGAGTACAGACTACTGGGAAGTGAGTATGAGAATCTATGGGCTCAGAGAGGCGTAATAGCCTTCCTGGCCATCATCAATTCCACTGACTCATCACATTCACTGCTCGGGGGCAGTTTATACGTCCTTCCAATCCTAATGAGCGGAAGTGCAGTCTACGATGAGGACTTCACTTGGGACTTTGCTACAGCGGGAATAAACCATCTAGTCAGAGAGGGCTAAGAGCTGGCTGCTGGATTGAGCAGGGGTACTCAGCTAAAGTATTTAAAGGTCCAGGTTCATAAGAGAGACTGGAGAAGCAATTATCACGGCAAGTGAATGGTGACAAAGTCATTGTTAATACGTAACACGCAGTGGTGGCAATGTGGCATATCTGTTAGCACTGTGTCCGCGCACCTTGCAAGGTTTGATTCCTGCCACGGGTCTGTGTGCATGGAGTTCGCATGTTCTCCCTGTGCTTGGTGGGTTTCCTCCGGGTACTCTGGTTTCCTCCCACACTCCAAAGACATGCAGATTAGACTAATTGGCGTTCCCAAATTGGCAGTAGTGTGTGAATGTATGTCCTTGTGTATCTCTTCCATGGTGTTCAGTGCCCGCCTAGTGCCCACCCAAGTCCCCTGGGTTAAGCTCCAGGCCCTCTGTGATCCTGTACAGGATAAGTGACGCATCAGTTTGGAATGAGCATGTTATTATTTTGAACTGGCACTTCAGGAAATGAAGAAATGAGGTAGTGAAATCAAACTCATTATTTTCATTATATCTGTTGTCTTTAAAAAATCTTCAATTCGCTGCAATATGGCTATTGGTACTGATTTACTCTCATCTTTTTTTAAACAAATCACATTAGCATGTCAATATTTAAGTCAGAGAGCATAAACAAAATGAAAAATATATGAACAGTCTAACCGCAAAATGCAATAAATGCACACTTGTACTTATTCTGGATCATCCATTCCCTCTGGCACACTAGGTTGTCTGTAATTAAACTTTTAATCTGAAAGCCACTACAGTACATATACCCCTTTTAGAAGCTTTAAACTGTCATGTTTCTGACCAACTTTGACATGGATTGGCTTCATCACACCCCAAATCACAATGTGTCGCGAAAGCCAGACGCACAGCTTCTCTTTGTCACGTTGTGAAGCATACCCAAAGGTGTTCAGTGATTTTTTTTTTCAAGAATGTTGAGGCCAAGAAAAAGGATGCTTTCACTAAAAAAGTAGTGTGTAGTGCGACCTCCTGCTTAAAAAACAAATGGAGGTGGAGTTATAGTGTTTTTCAAAATTGTGCAAAATTCACAATGATATGACCAAAATAAATTTTTACATAAAGTTTGCCTTTTGTGCTTTTTATCACACAAAGAAAAGAATATATATGTCCGAGTTAATCCGGATTAAACAGCATGAAATTTTCATTTATTTATTTATTTATTTATTTATTTTTATTTGAACTCTTTGGATAGAAAAAGGAGAAAAACAAACAAACAAAAAATTATTTGTGTGAAAAACCACAAAGAGCAAAATTTACATGAACATTTGTTTTGCTTATATCACTGTGAATTTTGCATAATTTTGCAAAAAGCTATAACTCCACATTCATTTTTTTTTAAAATCACAATAGAATAAATCAGTCTCAAGTTGTTTTTGAGGTATATTTAATATGCCATTTAGCATCAATAATATGTGCTACGTTTAAATGAAAATATTGCTAAAGATCATGAGAATCATTAAAAGAACACCTTCAGGTTACAGCACCGTCAGCCTCCTCTAGCAGTTTTACAGTTTGTAGTTTCACTCCTAAATGAACACGTCTCTTTGTCCACTTGCACTGGTTTTGGGAGCCATGATGCACTAATACAGTAATATTTTTCAAAAGGTAATTACGCAGAGAGACAAGGCTACAACACTTAAAAATGCTCGAGTGATTTGTTTACAAGAGACACGAGATGTATGTGCTGCGTGTGGGAAGCTAGTGCATTTAGTTCCGTCTGCTCCATCTGGTCATCCATTGGGACTTTTGATTTCTATAACCTTTTTGGACCACAGATATACAGTATATGGAGACAGATGGTGCAGAGTGAAACTAAAACTTATGGAGGAGGAGGAGTTTTTCTTCCATGATCTTTTTATTACAGTTAACACTGTTGATTGATGCTGGATTGCATATTAAATATAGCACAAACACAACTGCAGACTGATTGACTTATTGTGACAAAACAAAGGGAGGTGGATAGATACTGTAGCAAAATCACACAGAATTCACACAAAAAAAAATTTTGACAAACATTTGCCATTTGTGTTTTTTATTACAAAGAAAAACCTGAAACTTATTTTTTTCATTAACTGTTCAAATAATAATGAAAAAAAAAATCTATGAAAATTTCATGCTGTTTTATCTAGATTTGCTGAACTGCGGCCATTTTTTCTTCCATACATTGATCCGATCTGCTACAGTAATTTTTCATATTTTTTTTTAGGGCAGCTACATCCATAAACCACCACTTGACAACCCAACCCCCCATCACAACCCCCCCCCCCACACACACACACACACCCCGTGTTAGAACGTTGCTATAAAACAACCTAAATCTAATTTATTAACAGTTCTGCATTCATGGTAGGGTGATTTCTCAGATAATTGGATTCAAAAAGTCCACAAAGTTTTTTTTATTTTTTTTTTTATGTTTGGTGAAACTATTAGTGTGCTGTGCAGAAGTTGGATGTAAGACTTTTTTGACACTACAAAGCGAGAGCTCAGTGAAGGCCTTTACAGCTCAGAGAACATGCATTTTTTATTTTATGAGGAACTGATAGTTACTAACTAACTGTTTATATCTGTTTAATGCTGTTTATCTTCTTGTTAATCCGACTTAATTTTTTTGTTAAAGTTTTCAATAATTAGTTTTTTTTTTCTGATCTTCTGATTTTTTTATATAAAAATGATTTACTTATATCAGACTACTGGGTTTATAGTCATTTCTGTCTCGCTGTACTGTACTGTTTCATCTTACTGCATTTATTCAAACCCACATGCATTAAAGAGAATCATATGACATTTTTACTTTAAAATGCATTAACCCTTGGTTAAAAGTTCTGACATACAGTGTGCATTCCTTACCATAATGTTTAATATGTTCCATATTTTGTGCTTCGTTTAATCATGTTTTTCATCTATGTGTATATGACTGGCTGAACATTCACTAAAGTTACAGCTGATTTCATGAGCTCCATAACCATAAACATCATTAGCATACGATCGATCTTCGCCCCTGCTAATGCGACTGTGACTATGACGTATGAATGTAGTTAGCATCATTGCTTGATATGCCAACTGCACTTCCTGTATCAATGCGCGTATCATAGACATCATCCATAAGGCTTATGGGCAAGTGTTTACTTTAATTCACAAATCTAACATAAAGAAAAATGTGCTGCCTGAAAACAGTGACGGAGCCTAAATGGCACACGACCACGCCGATTTTCTGACCTTTTCCTGAGAGGCCAGATTGTCATGGATGATAAACGAGTGGTTGCGAAGTATTTTCTGGTGTTAAAGGTCCAGTCTGCAGGGCATAAGAGGCATTTCGACCATGCTGCGCGCTGTGCGTGCCTATAAGGAGCTCTGGCCTCTGACCAAAAGCTCTCAGAGATTGAGAAGTGTCACTGCACTGGCGCATCTCGCTGTCAGCACAGTCACTTAACAGATACGGATGGATCGCAGCAAGCAGTGGAGGACTGTCTAAGACAGTTTAATATTACTTCTAAGTTGTTAAGTCCTGAGATGAAAAGACAGAGAGAGAGAGAGAGAGAGATAGTGAGAAGGAAGAGGGAAGGGAAGAAAAAAGAGAAAAGTTCTTGTGCTAAGAATAGCCACGTTTATATATTTAGAGGTGCCACGTTGAATTTTCATACAAGATTATGATGAGATATACAGTATAGTGGGAATACTGATGACACATCAATGTCAAAGAGAATAGAAACACAATGTTTCCAGGTGTTTCACCGAGGACAAATGCTTAACCCTTTAACATCATCACAAAAAAATAAAAATAAATAATGGAAAGATTTTTTTTCTTTGCATTTTAATCAACGCCCCGATATACAGTACCGTAGATCTCTTCCAAATGGTTAAGATGTCATGTCCTGGAAAAAGTATCAACAGTATCACATAAGACGCTACATATTTGTGTAGTGGTGCAGCAACATAAATGTTTTGGGCATTAGAGCCACTGTATTTATATAGTACTGTATGCCACGAATCACACAAAAACACAATGTCCTCTAGCGGATCTTTTCGCATAGCATACCTCAACCAAGTGGTAGAGATTGCTCAAAATATTATTTTCTATACTGTAAGATATATTGACTCTAAACAAGCTCTACCAAATGGTTGAGCGGGGAGTTAAATGCATATTGCATATATAACAACTTTTTTAGTTTTTACTTATGTGACCTGAGGCATCCATAGATGTCCATTACTAATCCTGACCTAAGATAGCCCATTAAATGATGTATATTTGTTTGGTTCCGTTCCATCTAGATTTAATAAAGTCTAAAGAAGAATAAAAAAAGAATAAAATCGGCACATTTTTTTTCTTCTAAATGCTACAGAACAGCATAACACACCATCAGGAAAGTGCACCTTAGCCTATTTTGCATAAACGCTCTCGCAGGCAGCCATGACCGGCAAGTGTCACACGGGTGAGAGTAATGGCGTCCCTAATTTTGCACTTTCTGACTCCCAGCCGCAGATGGCTGTCGCATCATCGGGAATCAAACTGTTGATTTTCCCATGACAGGATAAACAATTTTCCATAGCGCCGCCTGAAAGACGCCTTCCTAACATGTTTGTGCTCGGTGGTTTGGGTAATGGAATTAGATTTTTCACTAATGTGTGCACAATGAATCAAAAATCAGATTATGTTCAAGGTGAGGGAGTTTCATTGCTGAATCAATGCCATATTGATCAAATATGATGAAAAACATGGAGGCTCTTGGAGGGTCATTGATGAATGCTAGTTTAATTTTCTGTAAAAGAGTGTGTGAATGAGGCTGTCTATGTGTGTGTGTGTGTGTGCATGGTGCCCGATAATGGACTGGCATTTAATCTAGGATGTATTCCCCCTTGCTCTCACTGTCATGCTTAATGCGCTGAGAGCATGCATAGCATGAAGAATCTCTCTATATCCAAAAAGGCAAGTGATTTATTATCCAGATAATAAATTAGCAATAGTTTTTTTTTTTTTAAGTACTCCTGATTGATTTGATATTTCTTCTGAACTGAGATGTTCCTTGGATTATATGCATGGTGAGTTTAATGCATTGACCTTTTTTTTGCTTTCTTTTTTTCCCCTGTAGATTACACATGAACTGAGCCGATTATTAAAATGTAAGGCAAGCAGACCGGATGAAACTGGGAGCAGAAGAGACGCGTCCCTCGTTCCTACTCCGAGACGGAGTGAGATGCCTCTGAGACGTCTTTGTATGGAATTCCAATTAGATGCACGCAAACATACACACATCAAAACTGCGATGGAGTTGGTCCGGTCCGCAGGAGATAAGCGAGCCAAACAGAGCTGGTCCAACTTCAGATGAAATGCTTTCACAAGCATGTAGCGAGCGACTTAATCACGTTACCGGTTTGGGGTTAAAAACCGAGCATGGTATCCGGGGAAATACGAAACAGTTTATTCAATTCATTTCATATACGTTCAGTAGGGAATAGATGCAAGATACTGTATATGCAGCATGCATGTGCGTATTGTGTTACTGCACATATTTCATCTTCACTAGCGCGGCGTTTTAATGCACCTTTGTGTGCGTTTAGAGTCCATAACCATCTCCTGCCCTCATATACGGTATAGTAGCCGGAAAATAATACACACAGATCTGCTTTTTGCCCCGTGCAATAAACAAGCTCATTTAGTACACAGCCTATTTGCTTTTGACAGATGTTATATATGGCCTTATTTTCTGGCCTGCATTCCTATTCAGCAGTGACATTGTTTCCCTTAGGGAAACAAGAACGCTCGGTGGAAATCAATGGAAAGCACAGGGGAATTGGAGCAGATTAATCATTTCACAAATGTGTTTAGCGTCGACGTCGTTGTGGGTGGTTTTCTAATTGTGCAAGCTAATCAGTTCTAACCCAGGGCGCAGATAAGACGAGAGAGATTACTGCTTTGGTTCAGTCTCTTTCCTGACCTCCCCTTCTTTTCTCTCTCTCTCTCTCTCTCTCTTTCTTTTCTGTAAAAGCAACAAAAATAGAGGTGCTCCTGAGGCAAGGAGGCAGCTGGCTTGTAGGTGTATTTGTATCTGTGTGTCCTATATTTAGGTTTCTCTGCATATGTTCTTATTCAGACAGCTGTGTATGTGTGTGTGTGTGTGTGTGTGTGTGTGTGTGTGTGTGTGTGTGTGTGTTCAGGGGAATTAAATGCAAGCCCCAATACAGGCAGAATATTTTATGCCCACTATTTTGTTACTGCACCAGATGGACCAGACTTCCAGACACAGAAAGCCTGAACTACAGTATGAGGGCGACGTTTAGCTTCCTGGGGGGAAAAAAAAAACCTACAGTGTAAATCCAGTGCAGGTCAAGAGTCGGTATAAATAAAAATGAGCTGTTGGGGACTTTTTTTTTTCTTTTCTTTCCCAGGCCGAGATCTATCACGGACGACGGTGAGATCACAAATAAAAAACAAATGGCTTACTAAGAGTCGATTTTTTAATATGGAGTGGAGGGGGAAAAGTTTTATTAAAGTTTGATTCAGCGTTTCTTCAGACTCTTGAGCGCATAAAACAGAATAAAGTGATGTAATAAAGAAAGAGTGATGGCGGAGCGCATCCTAAAGCCTCAGTGGTCATAGGGGCCATTAGGAGTAGTGAACAAAACAGATTTATCAGCTCTCAGGCTGCGGTTATGCAATTAAAACAGATGAAATAATTAAATGCAAATGATATTTAATTTAAGACAGTCGCTCCAGGAGCCTCCTGCAGACTGCAGCACCGGTCAAGCAATAAAATTGTGTGTTCATTCATCTAAGAGTAGATCTTGCTATGTACCAGTTCGTCCAGGGTGGGACTCGGCACCCCAGATGGGATTGGGCTCGGTGGGAATACGCACACACGCATTCGCACCTTGGGTAAAATTAGTCCTACTGGAGGCATGCTTTAAAGACTTCGTGAGGAAAGCCAGATGGTGCTAGCATACTCCTAGCATGCTAGCTCTTCAGTGCACAATGGTATCACGATTTCAAATGAACAATGAGTCTAAATGAAAAAGCATCTTTGAGCCAAAGTGCTGTAACTACAGTTGCAGCAAGTCTTAAATAAATACGTTTTAAGGTATGATTTAAAAATTGTAGCATAAAACACAAAACCAACATAATGCGATGATATCCTAAAGCAACGTGGCAATGAATTTCAGCCTGGACCACCGAACAGCCCAAAGCACGCAGATATACTTCAAGCAAAATATTAAATGAATGATGTAGGGAGGCCTTTAAAACCAAATCAAAGAATCCTAAACTGGAACCTGTAATGGCCAGAGAGTCGGTGGTGGGAGACGGAATAAAGGGTGATGTCATCGCTTTTGCTTGTATTACTCAGATATGAAGATTAGAATTACGGAAAAGGTCAGTATTTGTACATTCCTGGACATTTTCAGACCGAGTGAAAAGTTCATTTGCAAAAACAGGTGAATGCCATTCTTAAAAAAAATAAATAAATAAATAATAATAATAAAATAAATAAATAAATAAATAATAATAATAAAAATTGAAACGACTGCTGTGTATAATTCTTTATGGATCCGTAATTAGATTAGTTAATTTTTACTTTTACTTTTATTAATAAATGCTTGATGTTTCAATCAAAATAGTGCTTAATAAAAATTATGATTTGTCACAATTGAAACCTGTTTTTGCAACTGAACTTCAATTCTTGACCCTGCATCTAATGTACAGCCCCATTGAAAGTATTGTAACGGTGCAAAGTTCAGTTCTTTTTATTGGTTTGATTTTGAAACCCAAAGATGGATACGAGACAATAGATTTGATTTTCAGCATTCATTTTTAATATGTACGTGTACAGTAGATGTGTTTACAGCATGGCACCATTGGTGGCAGATCACTCAATGTTTACGTGAGCAAAGCTGAACTGTATAATGCTTATTGAACATCCCGTGCTTGTACTGTATTAGCTGCATAATGCTTGCACCCACTGACACCAAACTGCTGCATTGTTCTTTTGTGATGCTTTTCTGGGCTTGTACTGCAGGAGCAGGGTTTTTCAGCTGTTCTTTGGTTTTGAGGCGTTTTTCCTCTTCATTCTTCTCTTCAGGCGGGGAAATGCTGCTCAGTTAGGTTAAGTTCTGGTGATTAACTTGGCCAGACTGAACCCATCCACTATATAATATTGGTTATATTCTTGCCACATGGTGAAGTTCCTTACAATTTAAATAGATGCATTACTCTTTTGAATTCAGAAGTCTATTTTTTGTAAACTTCTGAATTCAATCCATCATCAGTAAAGGTTTAGTGAGTCTGTTCCAGAAGCAGCCATGCACGCCGAAGCCATAACACTACTACCTCCATAGTGTTTGACCGATGAGCTCATGTGTTATGGATCATAAGCAGATCCTTTATTTCTCCATACTTTGGCCTTTCCATCACTTTGGTAGAACTTAATCTTTCTATATTCCAATCCGGTCTTCCAGTTCTTTCTGCTGATGAGTGATGAGTGGTTTGAACCCTGTGGAACGACCTCTATATTTCTGGTCTCGAACCATCACTGTTCCTCTAAGGCTGATGATTGGGGTTTTTCTTCACCTATGAAGAAAATCTATGTTATCAACCATTGGCATTTTCCTTAGCCAACCTGTTCAAGATCAGAGCCAGTATTCACAAATCTTCTTAAGCCTAAAAGTTGCTCCTAGTGATGAAATTCTTAGAATTTTCCCTTGAATTTAGGATTAAATCTTAAAATAAAATAAAAACGATTCACGAGACATCTTAGCCCTAAAAACATCTCTTAAGGTAGAAATTGTTACGACTAGAGAGGAGGACTTTTAAGAGTTTCTATAGCAGAGGACAAAATGGTGGAAAGAAGAAATATTCTCCAAACACTGAACGTAAAGCTAAAAGTAAACACTGCTCTTCTGTCCAATTTGGTGTTCTTATTCTTTTACTTCCTTACATCTCTCTTGGATTTTTGGCTACATACCATCCAAATGTGCAACGGTCCTGCAATCAGTTTAATGTACATTAGTAAAAGCTGAGCCATTTTGCTCCCATCAATCTGAAATAGATCACAAGTAATAAAATCAATATGATAAATAAATGTAAGAACTTAAATATAGTAACTACTGTGTGGAAATTGGCTGTTTCAAAAGTTTTCAAGTTTTTTAGCCTATAACAGAAACTTTGCATAAAGTTGTCTTTATTCATGATTATACAAGTTCTTCTATTAATTCTATTATCATATATTCTATTTTCACAAAGAGCGCACTTTAAGACCTTTACAGATTTTCCTAAATCACTTTTAGTGTAGGACTCCCAGCTAGGACTTTTTAGGCTAAGATAAGAGCTCTCAGAGAATTCTAAGAAGCTTTGTGAATACGGGCCCTGGGTGTTAATATACCAGTAGTTTCTTATTTTTTTTCAGGACTTTCTTAACTGTTGTATGTTAAGAAAGTATGTGCTATGCTTAATGCTTGTGTAATGTCTCTGATCATTTCCCTTTGTTTGTCGGTGTCAGAATACCTTGCTTTTGTTTCCTAGACAACTCTATGCTCTTTACATTGGTTTATCAGTATTCACAGGTGAGAACACAGGGCTGAAACTAAGAGGAGACATTCAGCGCTCTAAATTATTTTAAGCGATCACTCTAACAGGGAACACCTGGGCAAGAAATAACATCTGGCAGTCACAACTACCTCAAGTCAAGCTAACAGTCCCATACTCTATCAGGTATCTATATCTATCAGGAAATTGCTCTTCCAATACTTTTGGAGGGGTTATATAATAACAAATTATGAAAAAGTTCATTCACAAGAGACTCAACCAAATATGCACACACACACACACACACACACACACACACACACACACACACACACACACACACACACACACACACACACACTCACACACACTCACGCATGCTTGCACACATGCACAGACCAGGGAGATACTGTTGTATCTGGCGCATTGATCACCCCACCCACTTGGTGTGCTTCTGAGTCTTCTGCATAGTGCATCATGTATCTGCTGCAGGTCCTTTTGTGGTGCATTGTTAATGCACTGGCACAGGTGAAAGAACACATAAAGATGCATATAGCCAAAGATTTATTTATTAAAATGCTTAAAATTCAGAGCTGTCCATCATTTCAATCTGGGTGTTAAAAAATGTTGAAAAGGCATAAACCCCCCAAAGAAACACAGTTTATTATTATTATTTATTATTAATAATAATAATAATAATAATAATAATAATAATAAATCACACTCTTTGTCTAGTCATTTTCTATTATTTAGTCATTTTCTATTATTTAGTCATTTTCTATGTGGCTTATCCTATACAGGGTTGCAGGAGGCCTGGGGACTCGGGGCACGATGCGGGGTACACCCAGGACAGTGTGCCAATCTATCACAGGGTGCGATCACACACACTCATACACTAAAAGCAAATTTTAAAACATCAGTTAGCGTACTCTGCATGTCTTCGTATTGTGGAAGGAAACCGGAGACAGTCACTAATCAGGACAAACTGCTTCAACTGAAACGAATCACTCATACACAGTACAGTGCAATTTATCCCACTACTAAAGAGATGCTGTAATGATTAATATACCAAAGTATACTCATGCATACAGTATAATGTAAGCCAGTCTTGTCGACTCCTTTATTCTGATTTTTTTTTACAAGGTGCTGATTAATTTTTTATAGCAGCAGCTCTGAAAGTAGTTCCTGCGATCTATATTAATGTGCTTGTGCTTCTAGTACTTTATTTGTGTCTTTAGTGAACACCTTACGCAGGAACTTGCCACAAGTGGACATGCCACAAATGAAAAAATAAAAATAAAAACCGAGGTATGTGGGTATTGTTGATCTGATTAAGATTTCTCTGAGATCTTTTTATTTTCACTTTGTAACAGAGAGAGTAAAGCTGTTCCTACTCACAGGGGAAATACCTTCAAAGGTTAGTTTGTGCAGTTTCTTTATTACAGGACAAGTTACATTCTTCTTTTATTAACTTTAAGAGAAAACCAGAGGCTGTTGAAGGAACCACCGTGATAACAGGAACTACAGTAAGTTCCGTAATAGTACACATAACTAAGAATGGATATACCATATGCCATGATATACAAGAGAAATAAAACAGTTCAGGACAATGTCATTTAGTAGTCAGACCAAAAGTTTGGACACACCTTCTCATTCAAAGAGGTTGAATTTGAATTATGGCAAGAAAAAAGCAGCTAAGTAAAGAAAAACGAGTGGCCATCATTACTTTATGAAATGAAGGTCAGTCAGTCCGAAAAATTGCAGTCACAAAAAACATCAAGTGCTACAAAGAAACTGGCTCACATGCGGACCGCCCCAGGAAAGGAAGACCGAGAGTCACCTCTGCTGCGGAGAAGAAGTTCATCCGAGTCACCAGCCTCAGAAATCGCAGGTTAACAGCAGCTCAGATCAGAGAGCAGGTCAATGCCACACAGAGTTCTAGCAGCAGACACATCTCTAGAACAACTGTTAAGAGGAGACTGTGTGAATCAGGCCTTCATGCTAGAATATCTGCTAGGAAACCACTGCTAAGGACAGGCAACAAGCAGAAGAGACTTGTTCGGGCTAAAGAACACGATAAAGAACACAATAAAGTCTGTACTGTGTATATTTGTCCAATGCCCAAACCCCAGCCACTGGATGCAGTGCCAATCTCAAGCCCAGATAAAATGGGAGGGTTGCGTCAGAAAGGGCTTCCGGCACTAAACCCGTGGATGGGCTACTGAGACGACCCCTCGATGGAAGCAGCCAAAAGACTAACAAAATCACCCTTATGAGCACCATTAGGCATAAGTCTTTTGTCACGCTTCCTCCAGTTTCACTCACTCACTCATCGTCTATCCTGCTTTATCTTGTATACCAGATCGCGGGGGCCTGGAGCCTATCCCAGGAGACTTCGGGCATGAGGCAGGGTACACCCTGGACAGGTTGCCAATCCATCACAGGGCACACACTCATACTCACATTATGGGCAATTTGGGAACACCAATTAACCTAATCTGCATGTCTTTGGACCGTGGAAGGAAACCATAGAACCCGGAGGAAACCCACCGAACACGGGGGAGAACATGCAGATTCCATCAGGCGGGAATCGAACCTGGCCAGGTCGTGAGACAGCGGTGCTAACCACTAAGCCGCCGTGCCGCCCACTTCCTCCTGTCAATTCAGACATCAATTAAGTTCATAGTTATCAGGTGCTAATAAAGAAAAAGATCTCGGGCACTCCTACTTTTTTGTGTTAGTGTAGGAAGTAAAACATGGTTAGGTTAGTCCACTCACACTTGGGTCCTAAAGTCGCCCAGTCACGACCAAGATACTGTAGCTACATAAAAAAGGCCATCATGTGGGATTTCCCTGAGGCTGAAATACACTGCCTCCTTGGTGTTCATCCGGTTGCATATGTAATCCAGGTTTTTATAATAAGACAGAGATTTTGTGTTGTATTGTAGGAACACTAAATACCATTAGACCTCAAGCCATTGCACACATAAGTGGCTGCTTAACTAAAAATGATTAAACGAGCAAGCGGCCGATACTTGATCAGAGTGCTTGTCATTCTTTAATGTTTAATTAAATTCCTGGAATTGCATGTGTAAACAATACTAGTATGTGCTAAATGCATTTGACAAAGCCTGGCCTGCAGAGAACGACCCGAGTCCAGGTTGAATTAGAAAGCAGGTGCTCTGCAAATAGATGTTAAAGACATTTGGCAGGAGACCACCTGCTATGAAGCCTGCTAACATTTGGATTCCAAATTAGATTCATAGCTTTTGGACAAGGAACATTGAGTTGATAGAAGACGACATTGTTTGGTCCAATGGCAGCTGTGTGTGTGTGTGTGTGTGTGTGTGTGTGTGTTTGTGTGTGTGTGTGTGGTTTTCCCTAGGAGCTACAGCATTGTATTTGTGTGCATTTTTTTTAAAATCCTTATCCAAACAGACTGGGAGTTAACAGGTAAGATAAAAAAAAAAATGCTGATATTCAGGTTAATCTTGTTCTTCTGCTTCTTTGCTAAACCAAGCAGCATGAGTGGGGAAAAAAAATCTCTCTTTAAATAGGGAGATGATATTTATGGTACTATTGCTCTCGCTCTAATGGTTTTTTAATAAATAAAGATGAATTAGCATCACCCAGGATACACATCCGCTGAAAATGGAAGCTTTGGAAAAGGTCTCCCTAAGACAGATGAGGTCCCTCTGACACAACAGGATAATTATGTAGTCTTGCTGTACAAGAAGAACAATTAACTTTGCTGTTAATCCTTACATAAACAGAATAACTGCGGTAAACGCCTGCCCCTGACAGGTTTAATATGCTTAATCATTACTGGCTACAGTCATTGAAGGCTGGATCCAACCAGGAAAATACTGTAGACATGGACGCTTTTGATAACCAGCCAAGGAATAATGAGAGGACATGATGATGGGCAGATATAATCAGCTCATGAATAACTCATAGACGGTACTGGAAAAAAAATCACAAAAAAAGAGCATTTTCATAGAACATATATCGGATTGGGTATTTCAGATTATTAAAATGGGTGCTGTGAATTAAAACCAGACACAGGAGTGGGCCTGCTGACACAGTGGCATAGAGGATCAAAGTCCTGACCTGAGCTCTGCTTACTGTCTTCGTGGAATTTCATGTTGTTGTTTTTTTTGCATGCATTTCAGTTTAGGTTTCAAATTCTCAAAAATATCACAAGATGAATTGACAATGCTAGACTGCAACTTGGTGTGCATGTGTTTGGGAATGTGAAAGTGCATGTAGCATCCAACCTACAGGGTATTCCCGCCGTCAGCTTCCATGAAGAAATGCAAACTGCTCCATCTGCTGGACTGATCTCTCTCTCTCTCTCTCTCTCTCTCTCTCTCTCTTTCTTACATACATTGTTATTTTGTTTCAGTGCCTTAATGAGTGTTCAGGCTCCTCCCTGATCCAATAAAACCTCACTCAGTGTCAACCTTAAGTTCATCCCGCCTGACTTCCACAGAAATACCGGTGGCTAGACTTGGCCAGAAGCCAAACACATTATATCAGGAGATGAGGAAGCACTCAAATAGAGGCAGGAGTTCAGCTTCCAGTAATCAAATGTTCTGCACTGAGTTTGTAGACGCCATTAACCTGCAACCATTTAAAGAATTGTACTGTACTGTTATACTGTTAAAAGGCAATTACCGTTTCCCATCATCTACCTGAAAATCAGCTGGAAGTGTATAATAATAATAATAATAATAATAATAATAAATTATACATGATATAAAAGATTACTTGTATTTGGACATGAAAGTACTCAGCTGTCATGAGCAACCGAGGGATGAACAAAGTAGCCTTAGCAGTTAGCCCGTGTTGCGTGGACGGTAAATCCAAACGCGGAAGCAGCGCGAGCAGGCAGGATAACCACGCATTTACTCTTAGAACTCTCTTACACAAAGAGCAAGGATCTACACAAATGAACCCGCGTTCTGGCAACACACACTCAATCAAGGATGCAACCTGAATAGGTGAGTACTCACGAAATAGGTGACGTGATGAAGGGTTTGAGCTGAGACGTGTGGAATACTGGGTGAATCCGGAGCGCCGCAGGCAGCTGGAGCTGATAGGTGACAGGGTTGACACGGAGGGTGATGCGATAAGGACCGATGAATCTAGGCGAGAGTTTTTTGGACTTTGTATGGAGGTTTAGATTTTTGGTGGAGAGCCATACCTTATCACCCGGAGGGTGTCGACGGCGATGTTGTGAGGTGTAGAGGGTATTGGCGTGCTGAATGGCCTCCTTGGCTTGAGTCCAGGACCGCCGACACCTTCAGACCAACTGTTGGGCTGAGGGTACTTCAACCTCCGGTTCTTGATGTTCAAACATCGGAGATTGGAAACCCTGGCATACCTCAAATGGACTCAGCTTCGTGGCGGAGGAGACATGGAGGTTGTGGGAGAGCCCAAATGAGATAGCGAGCCCAGGAGCGCTGACGGTCGGCAACAAAGCACCTCAGGTAGCGCTCCAGTTGTTGGTTGGCCCGTTCCGTCTAAGCATTTGTTTGGGGGTGATAGCCCAAGGAGAGACTGCAGGTAGAATTGATCAGATGGCAGAAGGCCTTCCAGAACCATGCAGCGAACTGGGGCCCCCTGTCTGAGACAATGTCCTTAGGGAACCCATGCAGATGGACTACGTGCTCTAATATCAGCTCGGCTGTCCTTTTAGCTGACGGGAGTCCGGTGAGGGCCACCAGGTGCACAGATTTGGAGAACCGATCCACTATGGTCATGATGACGTTTTTCCCTTCGGATGCCGGCAGGCCCATGATGAAGTCAAGAGCAATGTGCGTCTAGGGTCAACGTGGGACTGGGAGTGGTTGGAGTTTCCCTGGTGTTGGTTGATTGGATGTCTTGGCCCTGGCGCACACTGGGCACGCCTGAACGAATTCCTCGATGTCCTTGGCCATTGAGGGCCACCAGAAAGCGTGCTGGATGTATTTGAGGGTGCGCTGCGTGCCTGGGTGCCGCGACAGCGGTGAGGAGTGACCCCATTTGATGACGTCGGCCTTGATGTTCCTGGGTACGAAGAGTCGTCCAGGCGGCACACCTGCCGGTTCGGTCTCTGTGGCCTGTGCCTGGCGAACCATCGTCTCCAGTTCCCAACGGAGCGGGGCGATGACTCTGGAAGGTGGCAGGACAGACGCGGGGTCCGCCCCGGGGACGTCCCCCTCATGTTGTCGGGAGAGGGCATCGGCTTTGATGTTCTTTGACCCCGGGCGATAGGATAGATGGAAGTCAAAAGACTCGAAAAATAGAGCCCACCGCGCCTGCCTGGGGTTGAGTTGTTTTAGGTTCTTGATGGTAATGAGGTTTTGGTGGTCGGTCCAGACAATAAATGGTTCTCTGGCGCCCTGGAGCCAGTGTCGCCATTCTTCCAAAGCCCACTTTATGGCCAGCAGCTCGCGGTCCCCTACCCCGTGTCGCTGAGTGGGGTCAAATTTTTTGGAGAAGAAACTACAAGGGTGTAGTTTCTGGTCTGGACCCCGCTGGGAGAGAACAGCCTTAACGCCCACCTCTGAGGCATCCACCTCCACAACGAATTGTTGGTTGGCATCTGGATGGAGGAGAATTGGAGCGGTGGTGAATAGAATACGCTGATGGCAGTGCAGTCGAGTTGGAAGGGATGAGATGAGGGGCGAGTTAGTGCGGTTAGGGGTGCTGCGACTGTACTGTAGCCCTGGATAAAGCGACGATAGAAGTTCGCAAACCCAAGAAACCGTTGAAGCTGTTTGAGAGTCTTGGGTAGGGGCCAATGCCGTACAACCTCAAGCTTCTGTGGGTCCATGGCGACACCCTGGGATGAGATGACAAAGCCCAGGAACGTGGTGGAGCACTTCTGAAAAAAACACTTCTCCAACTTACAGTACAGTCAGTGGGCGAGCAATCTCTTAAGGACGGCCCTGACGTGTCGGATGTGTTCTTCGGCGGTGCGTGAGTAGATGAGTATATCGTCTAGGTAGACAAATACCCATTTTCCCAACATGTCCCGGAGAACATCGTTCATGAACTGCTGGAAAGCTGCGGGGGTGTTACAGAGTACGAAGGGGATAACAAGGCTTTCGTAATGTCCATTAAGGGTGATGAAGGCTGTCTTCCACTCATCGCCCTCTCTGATACGCACCAAGTTGTAGGCGCTCCGGAGGTCCAACTTTGTAAAAATGGTGGCACCAGAGAGGGCGTCCAGGGCTGAGTTGGTAAGAGGCAGTCTTGACACTATCCATTTGCCCGCGTCTCGGTGGAAGAGAGAGAGTATAGACGGCTGCGGGGTGGAGTGGAACCTGGCTGGATCTCAATAGCCAGGTCGTAGGGGCGATGCGGAGGAAGATGGTCGGCACGTCTCTTACAAAAGACCTCAGCCAGGTCTCGATATGCAGGAGGGATGGCGTTGGTGTCAGCACGTCCAAGCCGGCGTTTGTAGGCAGAGTTCGAGGCAGGTCGGACCCCATTGCAGGATCCGGTTTTGAGACCAGGAGATGAGAGGGTCATGCTGCAATAACCAGGGGTATCCTAAGATGATGGGTGGTGAGGAAATGGAGGTGAGGTGAAAGCGAATTTCTTCTTGGTGTTGGTCAATGGTGAGTGTGATGGGCCTGGGTGAGTCTGGGTGGTGATAGGGCTGGAGGAAAGGGGCCGACCGTCGACGGATGTCACTCGAACTGGCTGGGATAACTCCTCAGTCTCCACCCCCAATCTCTTGGCATAGGAGGAGTCAATAAAGTTTCCAGCAGCCCTGGAGTCGATGAACGCGGAACTTTTAGCTCGTCTGTGGCCAAATTGGAGGTGTACCTAAACCATGAGACGCGAGATGCTGGGTGTGGTGGCGGCGAGATGGAGGTGACCTGATCGTTTCCCGGGTGTGAAGGGCATATAGCTCTATGGTGTGCCGCTGACCCACAATAGGCGTGAGAAACGTCGTTCTTGCTCTGCAGGGTTCAAGGAGGCGCGTCCTAGTTGCATGGGTTTCCTGGCTTCCATGTCAACCACGGCGGGAGGTGGAGACCCGGCAGACGCCCTAGTGGTGGTGGTGAAAGCTGGTGATTGGGGTGTGGAATGTGAAAAAAGGGATGTGATGGGTGGCAGGGTTCGGGAGGCTGGCTTCGGACGAGCGAGCAGGCGCTGGTCAATCCGGAGGGCGAGCTGGACCAAACCCTCCAGTGTAGCTGGAAGCTCTCGTCCGGCGAGCTCGTCCTTGAGGCGAGAAGCCAGTCCTTCGTAGTAAGCCGTCTGGAGGGCGGCGTCCCCCCCAGGTTGTCTGCACGGCGAGGGTACGGAAATCCGCGGTGTAGCGGCTCACGGACAACCCACCCTGCTGCAGATGGTACAATTTGCTGTCGGTCTCCACCTCAGCAGCAGGATGTTCGAAGGTCAGTTTGAGTTGGCGGGTGAATTCTCCGTATGAATAGGCTGTGTCTGAATCTGATCTGAGAACCGCCGTGGCGCACTCAGCTGCCTGCCCGGATGCAATGAGACGAGAAGTGCAATGCGCAGTCGGTCTGTGGAGTACCTCGTGGAATTGAACTCAAACAAGATCTAATGCTGTTAAAAACACACTGCACTTCCCATCTGTGCCATCCCACTTATCTGGTAAAGCAATGAAAATGTCAGGGGGGGGAGGGGGCGGCGCCGGCGCCGCTGCGGGGGCCGTGGCAACAGCCGAATGAACAGCCGCCTCGCGGAGGGTCACGTTCTTCTGCTGCAGCTCCGCCACCTCGCGGCGCAAAACCGCAACGTCTTGGAGCTCCTTTCAGAGAGACACGACTTCACCACAGAGCTCATTGATCAGCTCGGCATGCTGGTCAACCACAGCGCAGAGGCGAGCAAACTCCGCTGGGTTTACTGCTTGGGGCTCAGTCTCAGTGCCGGGCGCAGAGCGAGTGTGCATGTCATCAGCATGTAAATCATTTGCTTAAGAGACATCCCCAAAAGTCTATATTCTGCAGCATTTAAAAGTTTAATGTTTGCTTTGAAAAATTTAAATGAATGTCCTCAGTTTGTGGAGAACTGAAAGGCAATTTAAATAAATTATTTAACTCTGAGATATCCAAGGAACTTTATTATTATTATTTATTTTTTGCTTCTGGGAACCCAAAATCTGGTAATGGATTAAAAGTGTGTCACATGGCTAAGAGCTTAAAAGATCTGTCACAGTAGTCTATACATTATGTATATATGTTATATCCTTAAGGTTAGATTGTTTAAACCCTAAACCATATAGCATGGATTCTCAAAAATGGGATTGTTTTTTTCCTATTAGACTTTTTTTTTCTTTTTCTGGGTCACCACAGTGGAAAATTTGATCCACAAGTTATTAGCACATGCTGTTTTTCTGCTGGATACTCTTCCTGCTGCAATACTCTTCCTGCCCATTTTTCTGAGGATGCTCTCCATCTCCAGTTGCAGGTATTATACACTATATGGACAAAGGAGAAGAGTAATCCTCCAGCGAAGGGGAATCTTAATGCTTCAGCATGCCAAGACACCTTGGATAATTTGATGCTTCCAACTTTGTGGCAACAGTTTGGGGAAGTCCCTTTTCTAATCCAACATGACTGTGCCTCAATGAACAAAGCAAGGACATGGTTTGATTCGATGAGTTTGGTATGGAAGAACTTGACTGGGCCTGACCTCAACCGCATCGAGCATTTATAGTATGAGATGAACTGGAACGGAAATTGCAAGCCAGACCTTCTCATCCAACATCAGTGCCTGACCTAAAAAATGCTTTACAGAATGGGCACGAATTCCCACAGTAACACTCCAAAATTTTGAAAAAAGAGTGGAAGCTGCAAAAGGAGGACCAACTTCATATTGAAGTGTATGTATTTGAAAACGATGTCTTTGAAGGTGTGGCCAAATACATTTTTCCATATAGTGTTTGTGGGCATAGGGTTGAGGGCCCAACAGTGGTGGAGGGACTCAAACTCCCAACCACCAGAGCTTCAATGACCTGAGCCACCACTGCCCCCTTATTGTCCAATCATCCAGCCCTTATGGAGACTTAATAACTCATTAACTACAGTCGTAGACCAATAAATAGCATAAATTTGTGCCTAAATGTTAACAACAGAATAGCTCTATTTGGGTAAACCCTCTATTAAATGCTAAATCCATTAACACTCCAACCAGCCCTTCAGGAATTCTTCTTCCATCTTACATGAGCCTATAAGCCTCTTCCACTTTACTGTATATTGTATTGTAGCATTCGCTTTTGTTTATTGGGTAAAGTTACACCTTTATTTTGAGTAGGCAGCAGAAAAGCATAAATGTACTACATTTCTCACTGTCATGTTAGATTTAATGGTATTTGGACTACTTATTTGTTGTGGCTGGGCAACATGAGCTGATTTGTTAGTACACCACTAGAGGGAAATCTTATTCTATTTTAGGCAGTAATGAAATTTGTGCAAATCAGCAAGTGTATGTTTGGGTTAAGACTATAAATGGTATTGCCTTTCCCAGTGCAACTGAGATTAATTAATTAAGCGAGACTCAGTGGGAGTGAACAGTGCAGTGAGTCTCAGTGAGAGTGACTAGTGTGGTTTGTCTTAGTGACAGTGAAGATTCCACAGGAGGCAGTGATCTTATTGAGGTCTAATTGTCGGATTGTACGGCGAGTTAATTGTTCGGTGACTGTAAACTGCAGGTGGAATTATTTAGCTGTCTTCCTGAATGTAAAAGACACAGTGAAATCCAGTAAACTATTTTTGGATACTTGGAGAGTGTAACCTGTGCTATGAATTCCAGTGAGAGTCTCCTGGTGAGAGTAAAAAACAATTATCGAATTCCAATAAGCATGAACTGTTCAGGGTGTGGTGAGTCTAATGAGTACAATGAATTCTAGCAAAGGTTACCTGTTCTGTCACAGTAAGTGAGTTGTGCAGTGTTTTGCTTTTAGGTTTAAGAAGAATGACCAAATTGTTAAGTTTTAAGATGAATAAAAAGAAGAAGAATTCCTGCATGATACCCTTAGCGGCCTATTTAAACTTTTGTAAACTTAGAGCATATTAAAAATTTTGGCCAGGTGCCCTATGTCATGTATATCATGTACATCAAAAGAACCAGTCATTAACATGTAAGTCATAGAGAGAGAGAGAGAGAGAGAGAGACGCAGACAGACAAACGATAAGACACACATTACCGTTTTCTGGTTAGACAAAAGCGTTCCAGGAGATGCGAGCAGTTTGTACGTCTGAACATAGGAAGGAAGGGTAGGAAGTGTTACCATGTAAGTAAACAGGAAGGGTATAGGAAGTGTTACCATGTAAGTAAACAGTAAACAGTGAGGGTGTTGTTTTATGGGAAGGTTCGCAACATATTACAAAACCTTACACTTGCTGAATGTAAACTGGGCAATGAGTTCCATTGAAAGTGAATTGTTTCAAAAAAGATGCAGTGAATTCCACTGAATTAAGCATGAACTATCCGGTGTCTTGGTTAGTCTGATATGGGCAGTGAATTTCGGTAAGAGTCTGTTGTTCTGCGTTCCATTAAATTCAAGTAAAAGGGAACTGTATGGTATTTTCATGAGCGTAAACAGTCCAGTTAACTCCACTGAGTGTGAATTGTTTATATCAATTATGTTCTGAATTATTCGGTAGTCCAGTGTAAAAACTGCAGTAAATCCCACTGTAGTAAGCATGAACTGTTCGGTGTCCTGGTGAGTCTAATCTGTGCAGTGAGTCAGTTGTTCTTGTGTTCCAGACCATGTGGTGTGTAATCATTGTGAATCATTCGGCTAACCTGGTCAGTGTGTAAGCATGAATTGTCTGGTGTCCTGATGGGTCTAATTTGTGCAGTGAATTTTAATCTAATTCTAAGAGTCAAGTGTTCTGTGTTCCACTGAATTCCACTGTATGGTACCTTCATGAGGCGGCACGGTGGTGCAGTGATTAGCACTGTCGCCTTGCACCTCCAGGGTCCGGGTCCGATTGCCGGCCAGGTTTCGATTCCTGTATCTGTGTGCATAGAGCTTGTATGTTCTTGGTGGGTTTCCTCCCAAAGACCTGCAGATTAGGCTAATTGGTGTTCCCAAATTCCCCATAGTGTGTGAATGTGTGTGTGCCCTGTGATGGATTGGCACCCTGTCCAGGGTGGAATCCGCCTCATGCCCTAGGTCTCCTGGGACTCTACGACCATGAATACAGGATAAAGTGGTATAGAAGATGAGTGAGTGAGGTACCTTCATGAACGTAAACAGTCCAGTTAACTCCATTGGGTGGGAATTGTTTAGATAAACTATGCTCTGAATTATTCAGTGTGTAAACTGTGAATGGACTCATTTTTCTATTTGTATAAGATGCAGTGAATCCCACTGTAGTAAATGAGCCCTGTTTGGTGTCTTGGTACAGTAAGTCTAATCTCTATCTCTCTCTCTCTCTCAATGTCTATATCGCTTTATCCTGTCGGGGTGCGAATCCATCGCAGGGCACACACATGCGGTACACACACTCACATGCTAATTCACAGACTGCAGACCAGTCTGGAACACAAATTAGACTAATCTGCGTGTCTTTGGACTGTCAGAGGAAACCAGAGTATGTGGAGGAAACCCACCAAGCATCTGGAGAACATGCAAACTCCATGCACACAGACCCAGAGGCGGGAATCGAACCCGGACCCTGGAGGTGCGAGACGACAGTGCTAACCACTACTAGTACTGAATTAGAGTACTGAGTTCTAGTAAGATTCAGTTGATTAATCAGTCCACTTAACTCCGTTGAGTACGATTTGTTTGGTTGAACTATATTCTGAATTATTCTGTGTGTAAACTGTGCAGGGAATCATTCGGTTATCATGTCAAGTGTGGAAAATGCAATGGCAGCAAAGTGTTCAGAAGTGTCTGAATGAACACACACACACACACAGAGCACAGGGTGCAGCTTGGCTGAGTGTCTCACACTGCATGCTATCAGTGCAGTGCCTACAATAAGCCTGAAGCCTGTGCAGTGAAAGTTGAGCCGTGTGCACTGCACTTCTGTCTGTTCAGAAACTAGTTTGGTCTGTTCACAGCTGCTATGTTTCCTTTACACACGGTTGGACTATATGGAAATTAAGGTAGGCGAATAAGACTTTTCTTTATTAATTGTTTTTAAGTTTCAGGACGTGCTTGTTGTAAGCGGTCTCGCGCTACGAGTCGAGTGTGAGCGCAGTAGGCTGGCGTTACAGCGCGCACTTCCTCGTTTTTTTTTCAGGTGCTTCGTGTACAGTACCGCAGAGTGAACTTCACACTGTCCGTGTCAAGGGGGGATTATCTTGTTTAGAGTCTCGTCGAAGACAATGTACACTTAGAAAGTAAGACAGACAGAAAAAAGCTCCGACTTTTTTTTCTCTCTCACGCGGGACGAATATAAAGCGGCGCGCGAAGTAAAAGCTCGTGACCGTCCCTGAGTCTGATTAAGGGACCGTGTGTAAAGTACAGAGCACTGTGTATTTAGGAGTTTGTGTATTGTGCTTATACTGTATATGAATAACCTGCCCCAATGTGTAAAATGTGGATTCCACACCTACCTTGTATTATGTTATGCTGGGAAGGTTTGGACCGATATTTGTGACGTCACAAGAGCAGAGCGACTTAAAAAAAAAGAGTAAGCAATCACTTCAAAACAGGAAATCCCCCCCCCATCCCCCCGAATAATTCACGACACCTGCATGTTATCTAAGACATACACGTCCTCACGTGAGAACACGACATTTTCTCCTAACTTAATTGTCTAATTGTCTTAATTGTCTATAGTACTGTGCAAAAGTCTTAGGCGCCATATTATCTGTAGTACAAATTTTGTTCTATAAGTGTATTATGTCTGCATTATTATGTACAACACCATTCCCTACAAAGGTAAACTAAAATGAATAAGTGTGATGTAGTTATATTCTCCAGCATGCTCAGTAAAACCTAACGGCTGTTTTATTCACAGTACTGTGCAAAAAAAAAGTCTTGGGAACATCCAAATAAAAAGCCATATGCAATGATGCTTTCGAAAGCATTTCTACATTAAAAGAAACTTCTAGAAAAAGCAGTAAGTAATAAGATAAACAATAAACGGTCAATATTTGGTGTGGAACCTTTTTGCTGGAACATAAGCGGTAGTGTTCGATAAAGATGTGCGCAGTATTCTATATAAAACAGCTGTTAGGTTTTTGCTGAGCATGCTGGAGAATATGAGTCCTTTCTGTAACTTCCTCACACTCGCTCCTTTCTATTTTCATGCGAAAGCCAGGAGTCGACATTATTGATTTTTTGTTCCCCGGTCTGTCATGTAATATGTCGCTTTCCTTACAGGCATGCAAATTAGGTTTAGCGTATCTTTGTTGGGAATGGTCTTGTACATAATAATGCAGACATAATAAACTTATATAACAACATTTTTACTACAGATAATATGGCGCCTAAGACTTTTGCACAGTACTGTATATCCTTGTGCTATTCTCATATGAGGACCGTCAACTTCTTCCTGATTGAAAACATTGATTGATTGATTGAATTTATAGTTGAAAAAGAAAAAAAGAACAGTCAGTATAAATGGCAACGGATGCAACAGTACAGTCCAGGTCTCGTGGATATGGACAGATGGACAAAATTATTCAACCAAATCTGTTAATTATTGGGTTGAGGTGTTCCAATCAGGTCCCTTATGCTTAAGGGCAATCTTAATGCCTCAGCATACAAAGACATCTTGGACAATGTTATGCTTCCAACTTTTTTCTCCAAGTTTGGGGAAGCCCATTTTCTATTCCTACATGAATGCACAAAGCAAGGACTTTAAAGACATGGTTTGATTCGATGAGTTTGGTTCGGTTGATGAGTTCCTTGACCGCAAACCCCCTCAAGAACCTTAGGGATGAACTGGAATTGTGGAGGGAATGTCTTTCTTCTCTGGCTATCAGTGTCCACCTGATCTATTTGTGGTGTGCTGGCTGTGGTCTGTATACTAAGACATAGTAAGAATATACTATATAAAAGCTGTAGGTGATGTGGCTCTAGGTGGCTGGGATCATCTCTGGATCTTGTCACTGTAAATCATCTGGTTTCTGTTTCCATGGCCGGGCAGTATATTTTTTCAGTCAATTTTTTTTTCAGATACTCAGGACTGAAGGTCAAAGAATTCCCACTGCAAGTTTTATACCGAGGTAGTAATTAAATTTTTTTAAAGTGATAGTGTGAGAGTGTAAGACAGTGGACATTTCCAATCTTAATTAAAGAAGATAATTCAGAGAATGAGTTTGTACAGCATGCTGAGTAAAATACAGAAATAATGGGACACAGCAGCCGTTCTCTGCAGGGCCATGGAAGAGTTATTTTCATTGTTTTCATATTGTATGCATCTTCCCAGGGTGTAAAAAGCATTTCCAAGCTTTGTGTTCCTCCAAAAATCACTGCCCGTTCAAAACAAAACTTTCTCACTTCATGCGCTTCCTTTATTACCCTGACACGCCCGTCATTCTGGAAGAGGGTCAATCTGAACTCATCACACCACATGACCTTTTTCCATTGCCCAAAGTCCACTCTTTATGATTCCTAGCAAATTGTAGTGTTTTTTCCTGATGAGTCTAGAAAGAAGTTTGAAACAGATCTTTTTACTCCCTGGGAAGATGCAGTCAGACAATGAAAACAACAATTTACATGGAAGACAGGTTGATATGGGTTTGTGCAGTTAGTTTTGTGCCTGGATATATTTGGGTCAAAATTACCCACAACTTAATCTCAGTATATAAACTGCGTTCAAACATCCCTCAAGACATTAGTGTGGTTAAATTTTGCATGCATATTTATTACCCTAAATGTGGAAAACTCATTTCACAGAGAAAATGAGAACCAGCTTTTCAGACAGTGTAAAAATAGAAATGGGTTAAAAACGATCCGAAGCATAACAGGAATTGTTTATATGAATGACATAAACAAGCGGTTAAATCTTTGAGCACTTCAAATATTTTTGCAGGTTTAATCTTAATGTAAATGTGTTCTTCATCTCAGAGTTACTGTGTTCTCATGGTTGCGTATATCATGATGGAATCACGGCTCTGCGTCATGCATTTAAGTAAAAAATAAACGGCCCCCTGGAGTACCTGTGGAAAACACGTAGGAAGAGCATGCTCTGCCTTTGTAACCCGAGCTCAGGATAGAACCCAGGATCTGTGAGGTGACAGAACCACTTCATGTGCTTTCCATAATAATAATAATACAACAGTCCATTCAGGCAAGGTCTGATTTAGGGGGAGAAAAAAAATATATATATCAATATATATTAATAATTATATAGTCCTTGGCAGTATACACTTTACTACAGTTGATCAGATGGCTAAAAGGAATAGTACAGGTAAATATCTCTTTGGAAATGCTGGTAACATCCCCGTAATTTCTCTTTACAATTTAAGTTGTAAGTTAAGTCTTTCAGCTGCTCCTGTCAAATTGGCACAACCCCCCCCCCAAAAACACACAAACACACTAGATGCCCTTCCTGACGCAACCCAACCCTCCCATTTTATCAGGGCTTGGGACCGGCACTGCATCCAGTGGCTGGGGTTTGGGCATTGGGTGGGAAATGAAACTTAAAGCTTAAGTGTAATGTCTAAATCATGACTTTCATAAAACAGTTTTTCAACAACTTTTTCAATCTTTAGCATGATCATATACGTCTTTGGATATATATGGAAACTTAAACGTCAAAAGCTTGGACACACCCTCTAACTCCATGGTTTTCTGATTCTTTCTGAACTGTAAAACGAAGCTGACGGCACCCAAAATACACAATAATCTCCATTGAACAGTTGATATTGAGATGTATCTGCTACCTCTTCTCTGTAAAGTCTTCATAACGGCTCTAATCTGAGGTCCTGTTTGTTAATTGGTGATTTCTGAGGTAACTGGTAACTCTAAATGAACGTCTCCTCTACAGCAGAGGTAAGTCTTGGTCTTGCTTTCCAGTGAAGGTCTTCATGAGAGAGTTTCATCATGGTGCTTGAGGCGTTTTGCAAATGCACTTGACAATACTGTTCTAGCAAGAACTGTTCCAGAACAGCTGACCTTCATGTCTTCTAATACAACTAACTGTATTCGTTATTTAATTACCTAATGTCATACTGTATGTGTTATTTTATAGTTATGTAATCTCCGCTATTGTTTTTGAATGAAGAAAATAAATCGTTAAACAAAAAGCATTGAATTATAAGGCGTGTCCAAACTTTTGCCTGGTTCACTGTATGTTGCTATGTATGTTGTAACTGGAGTTTGTGGATATAGGATCAATTAAAACATTTATTCTATAAATAGTATGACTGGGAAAATTAATGCGTTAACGCTTGCAGTACATTGCGATTGTTTAAGACGTTTAAGAACATTTACCGCATTAATGAAGCGTCTTTTTTTTTTTGTTAAGTTGTAACCAATATCATTGTAACGTGTTCTTCTGTGTAGTATTATTATTGGCCACTAGGGGCGCACTCTTGCACATTAACCAGATAATCAGCCTTTTTTTGGTAATTTTTTTGTAAGGCACTGAAATTCTGTTTAGACCATTTATAGTTGAGAGGGAAAAAATAATGCAACAAAATGTAACTATTGTAAGAAATACATTTTATTGAATTGATTGAAATAAAAAAATAAGTACATTTAATTCAAAATAAGAAATAAATTTTATTGAATTGAATCAAATTTACAAGTCTACTGTAACACCAGGTGAATCCGGTACTGAGCATTTTCACAGTGTACAGTATGCATGAGAGCCGGATATAAGTTAGATAGATAGATAGATAGATAGATAGATAGATGAATAATTTATTGATCACGAAAAATTCCAGATATCCAGCAATTCAGATAGTAACACAAAGACAGGTTGTAGGTGTCTTTGGAATATCTTGCGTATAGTCGGTAGACACAGGTTAATGTGAGAACTCACCAGAATTTGCTAGTACAATGCTAAGAACATAAAGACACAAGATGTATAAAAAGCATTTGAATAAAAACAAAAATCACAAGTAACAGTAAAAAAAAAAAAAAAACGTGAAATCAGGTTAAGTGCATGTGCAATTTTATGTGTGGCAAAGTGACAACTATGCAAATAGTAGTCATATTTTATAGATTTCAGTTTAACACAAATGGCGTCACGGTGGTTCAGTCGGTCCCGTCTCTGTGTGCATGGAGTTTGCATGTTCTCCCTGTGCTTGGAGGGTTTCCTCTGGGTACTCAGGTTTCCTCCCACAGTCCAAAGACAGGCAGATGATTACTCTAATTAGCGTTCCCAAATTGCTCGTAGTTTGTGAGTGTGTATGTGTGTGTGTGTGTGTGTGTGTGTGTGTGTGTGTGTGTGTGTACGTGCCCTGTGATGAACTGGCACCCTTTCCAGGATGTACCCCGCCTTGTGTCCTAAATCTCCTGGAATAAGCTCCAGGCCCCAGGCCTGTTTTTTTTTAACAGACTTGTGTTTCAGTTGTGGGCATTCGTGTAAAAGATAAATCCCCTACAGTGATACGGTAAGGTACAGAGTGATCAGAAAGGTGTTTGGTTTTGAGGCAAGCTTGTCAATATTATCTTCTGCTACTGTATACTGTATATATGTGTATGCACAACAAGCCATGCAATAATTGGGCTGTGTGCCGACGTCAATTATAAAATGTACACTCCCAATGTCGAACTCCGCATATGAGACTCATTCAACCTAAAGACTTTATTTGTGTGATTTCAAATGTAGCATCTGTGTGTCCACATTGTGTCCCAACTTGTTGAGATATAAGACACAAAAGAAGCAGGGACAAGTATGTGTGTGTGTGTTTTTTTTGTTTTTTTTTGTAGTTTCTATTACTCCTCCTGTTAGAGCGGTGTAGTGATTTCTAATCCGGTTGCTCTACCTGTTTTCAGTGACGAAGCCACCTGTACGGAATCCTGAGTGTTTACGGAAGTGCTCCATAATTTATAGTGAACAGCGCGGTCACGGTTTATATATATATATATATATATGCCAATTTTTTTTCAAAGTACACATCTGTGTCTAAGTTTGGCTGAGTACACAATGTTATTTGTTAAAAAGAATCAGGGTAGGAATGTACTAAGAGTATAAAGCTAGAGATGTTAGAGAAACAGAGACCGGTTCTCTTATAGCAAGAGAGACAACATGACTAGGATGTGGGACATGGACAGTTCTGGAACGGTAAGACATGATTAACAAACCACTCTGTTGTAAAAAAATGTTAAAAAAAAATGAAAGCAATATAAGGTCTCATATTTGTTAATCAGATTAAAAATTGAAAGGTTCTCCTTCTACTACATTGTGAACCGTGTATCCTTGTAAGATCCGTGTAAGAGCACTTAACAACGTAACAAGTTGGAGTTAAGATGTTTAAGGAGACTGTAATGAATGAGTGATGTGAAAAGGCAAGGCTGGGGCAGATTTCTTTCTCAATCAATAACAGTCACTTCAGGTGATTAAACAGAGAGAGAGAGAGAGAGAGAGAGGCACCCTCCTGTAGTGTTGATCTCCATTTGGAATCAGTAAGACGTTAATCAGCAGTGATTGAACAAGTGAAAGAGAAATACAATTGTGGGTTGCAATGAATGCAAACAACATGGATTGTTTATTGTCATGTTTTATTTTTTTATTATTATTATTATTAATGCCATTGCTATTTTAGAAACAAAAGGTGAGAAGATTCCATTATTTGTCACATGTACTTTACAGCACAGACTAGGGCATTCCTGGTGCGACGGTAGTGTAGGTTTCTTACTGTACTTGCCATGTGGTTCAATTTCCACCCAATGCCCAAACCCCAGCCACTGAATACGGTGCCGGTCCCAAACCCGGGTAAAATCCCCTGAGGGTTGTCAGTAAAACCTGCTCCAAATTGTTTTACGGATCTTATGCTCCGGGAGTCCAACAACAACCTTACAGCACAGAGAAATGACTTAAGGAATCTTGGGTATGAGCACAGGGTCAGCCAGGACACAATGCACCTCGAGCAGATAGGGTTTAGGGCCTTCCTTGCTCAAGGCCTCAACAGTGGTAACTTGGCGGTGCTGGGGCTTGAACCTCCCGACCTTCCAATCAGTAACCTTGCCCGGTTGGGCCGCCAGTGCTTTTTGATTTATCATTATTGGTACTCGACCAGATCACAGCAAAGTGTTACAGACTTGAATCATGGGAGCAGGGCGTCTTATTATACAGTACAGTCATGCTCTAATGCATTGCTCAACACCTGACTGTTGAATTGTCAAGCTATTTATAAATATTATGTTTAATCCCCTTCTGTCTAATATCTCAACCGGACCAGCTCTCTTAATCTGTATTTCATCAGAGTTGCCGTCTGGCCGTGTTTTTCGTTCAGTTGTTCCAGCCCCGATCCTGCATATTTCATTGTTTTTCTTTCTCTAACACACCCTTGTTGACTCGGGAGTGGCCTTTTATTTATCTGGGCTGACTTTCCAAAATGCCACAGCAGTCACTGTTAAATGGTGTGAGCTTGACTCTAATCCCAGAGTCTCGTCTCTGTCTCTTTCTCTCACTCTCTCACACTCCCTTTCTCTTCATGCCGAACAATGGGCGGATTTCAGTTAGACAGAAATTGAATGTTTCTAAAAGCTTGCCGCATTGTTAGAGATTTAGTGTTTGAATCTCGATGATGTCTCTCAGTCATTCACGGCTGGTAATCTGTGAGATTGTAACTGGCCCTTATCTGTGTAGGAAGGAAGGTATTTCCTCTCTAGCCCATTACAGGCATCTGTCTAACTTACTTGTATGAGGGGGAAAAAGCATGAAGTGTCTCCTGCAAGCGTGTTCATCTGGCTTGTTGTATTTCATAGTAAAAAAAAAAAAGTAGCTTCATACAGTATATCTCGTAAGGAGTATGTCAATGTCAGTTGTTACCGTTACTGTTTCTAAATGTCATGCTATAATGAAATTACAATTGGCGTTTTTTAAAATGAGCATATACTGTACAAAATACACATATATTAAAAAAGATCAGACATGAGACATGTTGCTGCACCCACTGTAGATGTTGTGACGAGTCCCTGTGGACGTTTTGTTGAATTGTTTTTGATGTTACGATAGCGCCCGAGGTTAGCTTGATTAGTTCATCATCAGCCAAGTTGGCTAGACGACATTTCCCTCTACACGCCTTAGCTTTGTGTTCTAGCTTTCCAACCGTGTCTGAGTAAATATATACGGGTGTAGTGTTGAAGGGACGTGATAACAGCACATCAGCTCAGCAATAATATGAGTATATGGTGTTTGTTTATATTTCATTCATCAGTTTGTGAGCATGTCCAAGTCTGGTGAATGTATCAGTAACAGCGTTGGATGTTAGCATCCACGACTACCAGATGCAGGTACATTTTTTTTGTTCAGTGGCGGGGACATTTGCTCAACCTACAGTATCAGCCATGTTTTATTCACCAGGTGAATACAACTTGCAGTAACAACTTTTGTCCAAGAATAGCTATAGCTATAGCGGCAATATTCACTATGTTGTTGCTAACTTTCCAGTTCTCGCATGTTCATTTCTGGCACTCTTGCCTGCGGGGGATCAGCTACATTAGGCTGCTGTGTTGTTTTCACGGATGTAAATGATACATTAATAGATTATTTAACTGATTACAAATTTATTAACTGATCATTTGTTTTGCATCGTATTTCTCCATAGCCTACTTGTACATACTGTATCTTTTAACTAGTGCAGAATTGGACAAAGGTGTTGTGGTCATCGTGTCTTTAAATGAGGACAAAGAGTTGTGCAAGATTTCCACCAGTCTTATTATTATTTTTTGTTGTTTTTTGTGTGTTTAAACTGTTAAGCTTCTGTTAACTCGCCGGGACTTTCTTAGCTAGAATTGTTTAAATGAAATTGAACCTATTTTTTAAAATGTGCATCTTGTTGCCTTTAATAATTAATTGATCATTGACTTTTAACATTTTAAACTATTGTTTCAGAAATTGTGCAAAATTAGGCCTCCGAATGGCGCAGTGGTAAAGTGCTCGCCCTATCATCTGGAGATAGGTGAGTTTGATTCCCGTGTGATGCCGTAACCTCTCGCAGCCGGAGGCCTAGAGAGAGCTGATTGGCCGAGCTCTCTCAGAGGGGAGGGATGAGAGGTTACTTAGTGCTCCCACATTAATCACGGCTCTACAACCAATCAGGGGCGTCTGTGAGGTCACGCAAGCGGAAGGAGCGGATAGCGCTGTCCTCCGAGTGTGTCAAGCCGCCCCCAACGGTGCGAGAGCGAGCAGTTCGAAAAGATGCGGTCGGCTAGCGTCACCTGGAAAACCCGTGATAGTCTTCGGCCCTCCCGGCTGAGTGGTAGTAGTAGTAGTCTTAATGTGGGATCCCTCTAGTGGCGGGGAGGAATTGGACACGACTAAATTAGTGAAAAAAAAAATTGTGCAAAATGTTCAAGCTTAATAGATTTTTTTTTTTTCACTTTTTTTTTTTGAGTTGCCTCTACATCTGTAATAGCATTGAGGTGCTTCAGCACCCGGCATCCTCCCACATCCCTGCTGAGATTTAATTTACAAGCGTGCCCTCGCTGAAGTAGATAATGAGGTGGCCTAATACAATATCAACACTTTGAATTCTACTCGAGCAGATGGATATGACATGTGAAAAAAAAAGACTTCTTAATACCACCTTCTTATTCCCACCTACGATCATGAAGCCGGATCTACAGTATGGCACCATGTAGATTAGAATTTGCTGCTTTTCTAAGCCTGTGCTAAGGTGACAGCTTAAGCCTTTATACTTTATTATATCTTCCATTTATTTGCACAAGTAAGAAGTTAAACAAATTGACTACTGCAAACCAGACAAGAAATCAGGGACTCACTTGTTTACTCAAGTAAACAAGCACAGACTGACACCAAGATCAAGCCCAACTGATCATTTACAGACTAAAGATGATGTTAAACGCTGATTTAGTTAGAAACTGAGGTGTTCAGAGAAGCACATTATCTTCTCTTTACACTACACTACACAACACTGCCGTAATGTTCATGTATGCACTGTATTTAAGACGGACCTCCCAAATCGGTTTCCCCGGCAAGTGCCCGAAATTGAACTACATACAAAATATCACAATCCTTAAAAAAACTGACAGTTTTACCTACTTTGTTTATCCTGAAGTATTATGTGATAGTTTCTTTGAAAAAAAAAAGAAAAAGAAAAATGACTGACTTGCCCTGACAAGCTCCTTGATTTTAGTGCAGCTCTGTAAACATGCTCGTTATAACAGTGTGTTTACGCTCGGTGCCACTCGGGTGCTCGTTAACAAAGCCGTGCCACACAGCCGTGGCACTCGGGTCGGCTTATGCAGGTCAGGAGTTTTGGGTTTCTCTGGTCGCAAGGGCCATTGAGCGGAATCAGTTATTACAGCCGACACAATTGACATTTTGAATATTTACACTGTCTGTCAAAAGTTCCGAAATAGTTTGTTTTTTATGTTTGATGTCTTTTATCAATGATCCTGAATAGCTGTTACAAGGAAAGTTACATCTTACTGAAAACTAATAACCAAATGTTCTCAGATCCTAATGAAACATTAAAGGTATGACCATAGGTGAAGGCAGTGCTAATACTACCATAACTGTAAAGCAGAAATATGAGCCGTGCTTTAAGTTACATGAGAGTCCAGCTCCAAATTGGGTCTGATCTGGATTGTTTCAGGTAAAGTTCTGATTATATTATGACATTACACAGTACAGATCTATTATTTAAGATTTATTCTGCCTAGTCAAAGTAAAAGTCGCACGCTCGAAAAGTGTCATTGAGTTACCTTTAGCTTTGATTATGGCACATGTCTGTTCATGTGTGAAAATAATTCCTCATGCTCCCAGAAGCATAAACTCTTTCACAATTCGAGTATCTGTGGGAAATTGGAAAAGGCATACGGTACATGTATTTGATCACCTGGTCATTGAGTACATTCAGGTCATCAGGTGACATTTTTATTGCCCTATAACGTTGCTGGGTCTAGACCTGAGCAGCTGAAGCAACCCCAGGCCATAACCCTGCCTCCAGAGGCTCGTACAGTGGACACTAGGCTCAATCTGGATCGCATTACATTTTTTCTATTGCTAGTTTTTATTCGTCCTAGCGAATTTAAGCCTGATGAATCTCACTAACGAGTCTTTTTCTTGGGGCTCCAAAGCTGTTGAGGGCCAATCCTGAGAGTTCTCCTCACATCGTTTGCGTTAATTTACTGCTAAACATAATTGTGCTTTCAACTATAATTTTTTTTATCAAGAGTTTCAGTCATCTCCGGTCACCATCATTCAAGATTTTTTTTCCTCACCTTGGTTGATGGTACGGCACTATTGTTCCAGGTTCCCAACCCAGTTCAACTAATTCTAATGTTTTCTTTGCTTGGTGATAGACATAATTTGATCCAATTTGGGAACGCCAATTAGCTTAATCTGCTAAGCTAAGTCTTTGGAAACCAGCATACCGGGCGGGGGATCCAGCCAGCACCTGGAGAACACGCAAACTCCATGCACGGGAATCGAACCCTGACCCTGGAGGTGCTAGGCCACTGTGCCGCTCTCTCTTGTATTAAAAAAAGTAAAATTTCTCAGTTTTAGAAGCCTTAAAATGACATAAATAGAATGTTAATAATAGTAAATCATAATACTTCCTTGAGCCTCTGATTGGCTGGAGTGAGCGTGTGACAGCTTCACCCTCAGGTTTTAAAATAACGGCATACTGCTCCAACTCCAGCGAGTAAACGGACTAGTTTGTTTAGGTCTGTCTCCCTGTTCCACATCATGTGAGTCACCGCGGAACGCCGTAAACGAGGAAGAGAGATGAGAGAAGCGATCGAGTCGCATGACTGAATCATTCGACAATCTCTGATCTGATTAGTGAATTACTGTTTTTTTTTCCCCTTTAACACCGTGTGAGCGTGTGTGACTGATCCGGTAATCTTGGGATGTTGTCGAGTAATTAAGCAAACACGTGAATGAAGCAGGTAACCGCATGCGAGTGAATCACCGCAATTCAGAAATGAGATCGACTGTACTGTACTGTACTGTATGTATGTATGAATCGAGATTGTGATTAATATTTAAACAGTTTATACTTTGTATGTGTCCCTAGTTTGTATAGTTTCTATTGTAACAACTTGCAGAGAGACCTGAATGGAGGACATTGGATCATTGGTATGCTGATGTGATGTTTTGTGTAAAGAAACATTTATTTACATTTTTTGACAAAAAAGACAGCTGGAGAGAGAGAGAGAGAGAGAGAGAGAGAGAGAGAGAGACTGGTAAGGCATGTAATGCCTGCTGTAACATACTGTAAGCCATTACAGGAACAAACTTGTTAATGCATGGTCCACAGAATGGAACTAACTAAAAACTGTGCAAACGTACATTAATTTCCAGCTAATTAATTATCAATCTTTAATGAATTCCATCGCACAACATTGTGATACAAGCTGATTAAACGACACTGAACAGTTTGGGTGCATACCCTATTCATTACCCCGTTTGAAATAGCTGTTCTTGTTGTGGTTTAGGACGATCTCACGTTTGGACATGGGTCAATAAGTGGAGTATAATACAGTATAAGACACTGAACGATGTCGTTTGTCCTCCCGTCGAGTGGTCGCCACAGCGAATCATCGGACCCGCACACAAAAAAGAGAACGTCCGGCTCCGGGCTTGGGACTGGCACTGCATCCGATACGCCGAACAATATACAGGAATAAAGAGAAAGCATTGTCTACACAACAACGGCAGCAACAACAGGACAATCTCTAACAGACAGTTTCTCTCTAATCAACATCAAGCGCAGGAAACTGTGTAAGAAAACATAGTAAACGGAAACACGGGTGTTAATGATAAATGAAACAGGGTTTCACAATAATGGAAAAATTCTTTTGGACAAATTGCGATCAGGAAGCACATATGAAACAATATTTTTTTACACTGGACTCATAAGGGAAATTGCTCAGTAGAGACATTACGATTAAATCTAAATATAATTAATCTTTAGGAACGTCTTTATGTTTAGTAATTAGTTTTTAGTTAAATCCTGTTAGTCAGTACACTTTAATTTAATGTTACAAAATATTACGTATTATTTCTTAATGTTTCATAATATACAGGACCGCCTTCTGTTTCTGTTCTTCTCCTGCCCTTCATTTATCTCTCTTATCTGTGTTTGTTTTTCCAGGTGCTGGCTAAAGCCTTGTACGACTTTCAGGGCAATGGACCCGGAGAGCTCGCTATGAAATCCGGTGACATGGTCGGCCTGCGCTGGAAAGTGGATGACAATTGGTATTATGGTGATATTAAAGGGAGCAGCGGGCTCATACCCGCCAGCATGGTGCAGGTCCTGGGCGAGCCCACGCAGCCCGCGCCCTTGTGCCGTGCTCTCTACGACTTCGACCTGAACAGGTTGGGTCCAGGGGATCGGAAAGAGTGCCTGGCCTTCGTCAAGGTACAGTATGTGTGCGCATGGTTTTCTGCTAAAGTTAAAAAATAATTGAAAGTTGAAAAATCTTTTATTCATTGTAAATCATTAATGCTATCATGAATATTGCGCGCTATTGAAAATTGAGATCGTCGGCAAAATCGCTTCTTGCTTTTAAATCCGTTTAGCTTTTTATTTAAAGATTTAAACTAGCCATGGCAAAATGCAAAGGTCTTCATCGCTCATCTAGCCAATGGCTCTATGTTATACGGTACTGTGCAAAAGTCAAGAGTCAACCCTGATTTTTTATATTTGCGTCCAAAGAGCCAGACTTTCATGTGCTTTAATGTTGTCTTGAGGAATAATTTTCCAGGCTCCCTGAAGGACAAGTTTTTGGCTCTCATTTTCAGTCTAGTCCCTGTACCTGAGCATTATCAGAGGAATATTTGTTGTTTGTTAAGTCACAAGGTGACCTGCCTTGTACAACTTTCAGGGCTTTGAATGGATCGTTCAAGCAAAATAAATAAATAAATAAATGAAAATCAGGCACAGATGATGACAGATGATTAGGTCGGTGATTAGTATCCTGGTGATGCTGAATGCTGAGTGGTTGGAACAGACGAGAGGGGAAATGAGGTTGCCGCTGAGATTGTTACATAAAAAAAAAATTTTTTTTTTTTCATTGTATCTTTACACACTTTGCAGCCTGTTGCCAGAAAGCAGTTGATCCAATTTCTTTCATTTAATTTATATGAGGTGGTGTAGTGGTTAGCACTGTCACCTTGCACCGCCAGGGTCCGGGTTCGATCCCCGGCCAGGCTTGATTCCGGTCTCTGTGTGCTTGGAGTTTGCATGTTCTCCCCGTGCTTGGTGGGTTTCCTCCCACAGTCCAAAGACATGTAGGTTAGGCTAATTGGCGTTCCCAAATTGCCTGTAGTGAGTGTGTGTCTATGCTCTGCGATGCAATCCATTCTGCGATGGACTGCGATGGATACCATGTACCCTGCCATGTGCCCCAAGTCTCCTGAGATAGGCTCCAGGTCCCCTGTGACCCTGAATACAGGATTAAGTGGTATAGATGATTAGAGTGAGTGAGTAATCTACATGATTTAATTCAATATGAAGAAATGTGGGGTGGCACGATGGCTTAGTGGTTAGCACTGTCGTATTGCACTTCCAGGGTAGAGGGTTTAATTCACGCCTCACGCCTGCGCATGGGGTTTGCATGTTCTTCTTGACCTTGACCTTGGTGGAATCCGAGTGATCCGGTTTCCTCCCACAATTGGCGTTCCCAAATTGCCCATAGTGTGTGTGAGTCCTGCAATAGGTTGGCACCTTGTCCAGGGTCTACCCCACCTCGTGCTCTTAGTCTCCTGGGATATACTCAAGGCTAATGCAACTCTGTACTCGTATCCTATATAATGCGCTATAGACAATGAATGACATGAATGAATGACATTTTCGCGCAGAAGTACAGTCTTGTCATCCCTGTCAAGAATTTTGAGTTGACCGTTTTTAACCTACAGAGATTGAATGATGCTTGTAGCAAACTGGAAGAGTTTATGATGAATAACAAAATGCGCTTTTCACACTAAACACACCGTTAACCTAATTCAATCATTTGTACTTTTAAAGGTAGCAACTTCTTAAACTTTGTTCGAGTTCCAGATTTTGACACGTTATCAGCACTTTCACTTAAGTCTAATCACCCTCGGGTACGGCGATCCCTCACTCCCGATGTAGTGTTTGCACTCATTCACACGGAAAACTCGGCTCCTGCGATCATTTGAAAGCTTATTTTTGATGCATGTGTGTGTGGATGTAATGGGATTTACCGAGGTACTGGTAGAACTTATAATTGAACACAAGCGTATTAAATCACCTCAGTAATAATGCATGATGCTTTTTATACGCCGCTGACTTGGGCCTTATAAATGAGTAAGGTTTTGGCAGTAATGGGATTTAGCCTTAGTCTCCCTACAGTCACGCATGCTGAGACTGTTTCAGAGGATGTTATGTAACATCTGTGACTCTGTGGAGTCCATTAAAGAACTTCCTTCCCTGTGTGTGTGTGTGTGTGTGTGTGTGTGATTTTCATGAGACTAGAAGCTTTAAATGGGTTCAAAGAAAAGGAGTTTGGGTGCCTGCAGATACGAAAGACACAGCAGGTCCTCAGCTCAGTGTAATTGCAGCTGTTCGGGGTAACCCCTCCATCTGTACAAGCACGGCACGTGAATCGCGCTCGCACATACTGATTGTCTCACACTGTCTTTGTGTCTTCTTTTCTTGTCTCGTTTGCACACAGGGAGACGTCATCTCTCTGATTAAGCGAGTGGATGAGAACTGGGGTGAAGGGAAGCTTGGAGACAAGGTCGGAATCTTTCCTTTGCAGTTCACGGAGGTGAGTCTATTTACATTTTATAAAAAGAGAAACACCTAAGAACGCTGTCGAGGGTTTATTTGGTAGTGGTTTTATATGGAATGATTATTTTGGCTTTCTAAGATGTGCTAAGTGAGTTTGGTGGGTGGTTAAAACTAGCTGTTTGGATGCACCACATCTGAACACTGAGAGTGTGCCTTTTAATGACGTGTCTGGACAAATGCAGAGCCTGGAACTCTAAGTGTGTGTTATAAAAGGACACGCTTCCTGAGGTGCTGCATTGTGCCTTTTTGGTTGTATTTTCCAATCTATCTCTAAATCTCGGTCGGAAAACAATGACTGTTAAAAAAAAAAAAAAATTCCAGTCTGGAAGTATTTCCTTCTTTTTTTTTAATGATCAATGATTTATTGCAACGCAACGTATCTGATAAAATATTTTAGGTCATTTAAAAAGTATTTCCACCCGTGGGTTGCATAAAGAGGTAACTACGACTGCATCACAGCCGTGCTATATCCAGCAGTACAGCGTTCCCTCTCATGGGATATTCCTTAAATATCATGAAACAAGGAATGCTTGAAACTGTTTCATACGTTTCATCAGCATCAGCATCATCTTCCTTCGTTCCTTCTTATTTTTCTTGTTCTGCTAAAGTTGTAATGGAATTATGGGAGGTTGCCTGTGGGAGTCAACCATGCCAAACAGTAAACAGAGTCAGAACTGTGGAGATGAGTAAGCAGAAATACTTCCATAATGGAAGGTTCCAGCCTTTTTTTCCACGCTATATGTTAACGAAATTATAATTATTATTATTATTATTATTATAGATTTTTATAAAACTTCTCATAGAGTGTCGAGTGCAGTTCACAAGCAAATTAAAATGTATACTGTGATATAAATATAATAAATATTTATATATAAATAAATGCTATTTACGGTATATAAGACATAATATAATTCATAATAATGATATGCATGTTCAATGTTCATCAATGGAAAACCACACAAGAAAAAGATTTTAAATAGGAGTAAATCAATCCAGAAGAAATTATATAAAATACAGAAAGCAAATTAAATATTTATCTCTATAGCACGCTCATTTGTCTGATCTTGCCTGGTAGATTATTCTGTTTTCGTGCACCTGCAAGAACAGAACGCTGCATTGCCCCGTGTCCTTGTATTAAATTTCGCTGCACTGTGCAAACAAGAGACGCACTGAATAAGCAGGTGGGAACAAAAAAAAAAGGTTAAAAAAAACATAAAATTGCTTGCAGTGGTAGGAGTGTGGCATGTCTTCAAATATGTACATGAACCAGAATCATGTGCATGACCATGAGTTGGAGTAAGTGATAGATTGTACAGTAAGTATTATGGTCATGGGTCAAAAAGGAAGTACACCGTTCATCACTTTTATGCTTTTATGTGTCAGGGCATAAACAGTTTGAAACTCCAATAATAAACCTTAAGTGACAAAAAAACACAATGTCAATTTTTCCCAGTTTGAAATGAATATGTTTTCGACAGCGGTGGTCAAAGGCACTGGGACAAAATGCGAAATTCAGTGATTTAATGACATTCTCAAATTTTTAAAAGTAAGGACAATCAGGGTAATAAGAGTAATTATTAGTTTTATCCAAGTGTTGTTTAACAATCAGTATTTTAATATGAACTCCTTCCGGCTGTGGTACTCTAGTGCCATTCGCTCAGTCCATGCCTGCTTGACTGCTTCCTGAAAATCATGTACAGAAATGGGCCACAGAAGTTCACAATTCACCCTAAACCTTTCCTAGTTCTAGCAATTTCTGTGCAGTGGTGAACATCCCAGCTTCAGGAAGTAAAAGTCCTGCCATGTTTTCGTTCCATCAATCAATCATACCATATTATTCTAATTAGCACAACTCTTCAGTGGCTCTTGAGCTTTCCTTTACAGCTCTAAACATTAAATAGTCTGACCTTGGACAGGATTTGCTGGGATGCTCACTCCTAAGAAGGTTGGCAACTGTCTTTAAAGCTCTTGAAAAAAAGCATTGTTTCTGTAGAATTGTGCATTTCAGATTGTATGTACCTGTAGATGTCCTTAAATGTCTTCCCAGACTAACAAAAGTCGTTCTCTGAAGGCATGCCTGATGAGGTTGTGCTTCTTTGTGCCATGATGTAGACTCGTACTTATTTTATTAGTAACACCTGGCTGCTAATATTCTTGAGGTGTTTTTAAAAATTTTGGTTAAAAATGACTACACTAATCCAGCAGATCAGAAATCAACCGGTTGTATGCAGGCGAGCCAGCCAGGAGTCAACGCTCATTTTCTACACAGAAGTTAATGGCCAGTTGTCGGTTTTGTTGTTTTGGTGTTTGGCCAGCTATGTAGTCTTGCTCCATTAGGTTTCGAGTTGGTTCTAAATATGGCATTAAGACCTGGAGTCTGACGTGGTTGTCTGTCCGTGAGAGGAACAAAGAAGCGATGATGCCAGGAAGCCAGCTCTTCTAAGGCTTATAAAATTAGAAAGTAATCGATTGCAGACAAGCCCTCCCAAAAAAATCTGCATTTATTTTTTATGAAGGATGAAGAGACCGGTAAGCTAAGTATTCATTTCCATTGCTTGGTAATAAGGTAAAACTCTATGTCTTAAGTATTGCAGAAAATAAATCTTAAATAATGCAGAAAACTATACAGAACACAACTGATCACACAGAACAACAGGAGTGGCAAGCGAAATTATGCAGTTTAATTATACTGACATATTAAATTTTATCATGAACCAACCTTACTGAAGTTGGCATATGGCAGCATCTTTTTCCAAGTTTAATATTGTTGTTGGTATGCTCATTTAAGCAGCTGACTTTGTTGTCTATTTTTAAAGAAATAAGCAAATGTGATAGTGACAGACCAAGACGCTAAGAAAGCAAGGCAGGTGCTGTTTCTGTTTGCGCTCACAAAATTCAAGCCTGCGCCATATGTGCTTTTTGGGTTTTCTAAAAGACACGAAATTACCACGGGTGAGCAGAGTGAATCACGACTCTGAGAGGAGGCTGGAAATCACACTACTCGTGTTGTGGAGTAATTTAAATAATTAACCAGGATCAGAAAGTCTTTTGCATCTATTCGTGTTATGTTGTTGAAAAGGCGTGATGCGTTTTTTTTGTAAGAGCCAGCGTTCTGAGCCAGATGTTCGGGTTGAGACCTCCAGTTCACTGACGCAGTCTCACTGCGGATATCATATCTACAGTATACTTTTGGCCCTAGGTTTAAATTAGGTCGAATGTTGAGCAGTACCTTATTAAAGGAATATTTATATTGGAAACTTTCCTCTCCCTGTACACACTTACTGTTCCCTTAGTGTTCATTATTTCATACTTTGCAAATTAAGCCTCTTGGCCGTCTCACCTCACTTCTCTCTGTGCGTGCGCGAGTGTATAGAGTCTAGCGATTCTACATTAATTTTGTACTACTGTAATCACCTTGGTTGCGCAAACCTAACTGTAGCGTTGGCACTACAAATGGGTGCTACATCACTACTTTTTAAAATGACACCAGCACATAAAGGGTGCCTGAATTTAAACTAAAAAAAAAAAATACTGTATACATATATAAATAGTGGATAACATTAAAGAATGGGGAAAATTACAAAAAATCTATATACGATATATTAATAGTTTAATGTATACATGAGGACATACAAAACACAACTAAGTTACATACTATCTAACCCAACTACAATAATTCAACACCAATTACAGCAGGGTAGTTTTTGGTTAATTCTTGGTACTGTATGCCACAAACCAGCTTCAGATTTCAGCAATTTTTTTGCAACAATATGACCATAACTACGACACCTCCCCTGGCTTTGCTAGGGTTGGTTTGACTCGGGCCAAGGACAAACTCACTGCCAGCTGATGTCCGCAAGCTGTTAAACACACACGCTGCATCCCTCTGCTTTTAACTTCATCCCGTGTGTCCGCAAATGTTTCATTAGATTTGCCTTGATTCCCCTTTATCATTGGTTGCATGTCACGGTCCTCAGAATCCTTTATTGTGAAACACACAAGACTTTCTGATCCTGTTTAATTATTTAAATTACGCCACAACACGAGTAGTGTGATTTCCAGCCTCCTCTCAGAGTCGTGATTCACTCTGCTCACCCGCGGTAATTTCGTGTCTTTTAGAAAACCCAAAAAGCACATATGGCGCAGGCTTGAATTTTGTGAGCGCAAACCTTATGCATTTTAATGTAAGCGTGTTTAGCTTCGCTAGCTAACGCTACTTGCTGCCATCAGAGGAAAAGTGTAATTACTGCATTGACATGGGCAGTCACATTTCCCTAGTTGTGCTTTTGTAAAAACACCATGGACACTCGCGGTACTCCACAGATTAGTTGGATTTGTATTATTAGAGCTTTATTAGAGTCGCATTCACTGGGAAAACTATTTCACCGTCCGCACTCCACACATCCAGTTCTGACAGTTTTGACATAGTACTTCAGCTCATTATCCAGAGAAGGACCAGCTCCAGCTGGATTCTGCTTTATGATAGTTTGGAGCTACACATGCTACTCCTGAGCTCCCAGAGATCCAGACCCCCTCAGACCCCCTCTGTCCTCTGCACCTGCTGACTCATCCTGGTGCTGAACAATCCATGTTAACTTAAATAACTTCTGTCATATTGAACGTCCAGATGCGTAACACACATAATGTCGTTATATGATGTCATGTGATGTCATTATATAATGAGGATGGGTTCCCTGTTGAGTCTGGTTCCTCTCAAGGTTTCTTCCTATCACCATCTCAGGGAGTTTTTCCTTGCCACTGTCGCCGTCACCCTTGGCTTGCGCATCAGGGACAATTTTCATTATTATCTATACACGTTTTTCTCACTCATACACACTTCCATAAATCTTCTTTTCATTCTGTGAAGCTGCTTTGAGACAATGACCATTGTTAAAAGTGCTATATAAATAAAAATTGAATTGAATTGAATTCGGACAAGAAGCAGGTTTTGCAATGTTGTCGCATCCTGAAACTGCCATTGTAGTCAGAGCATCATCAAAAAGTTAACTAGTGTCTCTCTATGTCTATAGACTAGTAGATACCAGTAGAAGCTTGTCAGAATTGCAGCTGATGTTAAAAAAAACCCATGGTTGCTTCTGTAACATATAATTTCAAAGACACCTTCGGTTACTTATAGTGATATAGCCATGCAGTAGATCATAAATGTGAATTGAGATGTGAACATATATGAATCAAAATGATACGACTGTCCCTGATGAGCAAGCAGAGGATGATGGCGACAGTGGCAAGGAAAAACTCCCTGAGATGGTGATAGGAAGAAACCTTGAGATGAACCAGACTCAGCAGGGAACCCATCCTCATTTGGGTAAAACGGATAGCAGGGATTGATTTGCAGCATACTGCGTGAGATTGGAAGTTCAGTATAACAGGAGATATATTTAAGTTAAAATTGAGTCCAGTTCGTTATTGGAGGCTCAGGTAGACAATCGACCAACTGAAGTCACAAGTCCTCAGCGAACAGCAGTCTGCATCAGCCGAGGACAGGACCGTCTTTATGGAAAAGTGGAACCGTCCCGAGTCACCACACGTATCCCAGGCAGACCACATGGGGCACCCATGCGACGAGATCTCCAACCAGAAGCAGGACACCAGGACGAGTCAGACAGCCCCAGTGTGCAGAGGGGGTCCGGATCACTAGCAGCTCAGGAGCGACATGTATAGCTCGACAGGGAGAGAGGAGAAGAGAGAGAAGAGGAGAGAGCAGAAGAGAGGGAGAGACGGCAGTTAGGTATGGTCACAGTCAAACAATGTATAATGTGAATGTATGTTTAGTGCAAAGTGCAAACAGGGACTCCAGCAGGACTAACTATGACATCATAACTAAAAGAGAGAGCCAGAAGGAAACATAAACATGAGGGCTCCCTGAGATGTAAAGCAACCAATCACCTCACCGTCAACAAACCTGAGTGAACAATGAGAGTGGGGAGGACAGCATCTAAACATACCAGTTCACCAGAATACTCTACATTCATGAGTCCCCCAGATCTGCTATTTAACCTATGGCTAATCTATTTACCAAAATGCTGCGCTAAATAAATAGGTTTTTAGCCTAGACTTAAACACTGAAACTGTGTCTGAGTCCCGAACATTAACAGGAAGACTATTCCATAACTTTGGGGCTTTGTAAGAAAAAGCTCTGCCCCCTGCTGTAGTTTTAATAATACGTGGTACTGACAAGCAGCCTGCATCCTTTGATCGAAGTAGGCGTGGCGGATCGTAAGACACTAACAGTTCACTCAGATACTGCGGCGCGAGACCATTTAGTGCTTTATACGTCAATATTGGTATTTTAAAATCGATGTGAAATTTCACAGGGAGCCAATGCAGTGTAGATAAGATAGGGGTGATGTGCTCATATCTTCTGGTTCTAGTGAGGACTCTCGCTGCTGCATTCTGTACTAACTGAAGCTTGTTTATACACTTAGTTGAACAAACAGAAAGTACGGCTTTACAATAGTCCAACCTAGAGGTGAGAAAAGCATGAACTAGTTTTTCTGCATTGTTTAATGACAGTATGTTTCTTATCTTGGCAATATTTCTAAGGTGAAAGAAAGCTATCCTGGTGATATTATCTACATGAGCTTCAAATGAAAGGCTGGAATCTATAGTCACTCAGAGGTCTTTCACTGTTGCACTTGAAGGAACAGAAAGGCCATCTAAAGTTACAGTGTGATCAGAAAGCTTGCTTGTGGTCCTATGACTAGAACTTCTGTCTTATCAGGATTAAGCATAAGGACGTTAATTAACATCCAATCTCTTATGTCCTGCACACATTGCTCAACTGTATAACTGTGTGTCATCAGCATAACAATGAAAACTAATACCATGCTTACGAATTATGTTGCCCAGAGGAAGCATGTAAAGGGAAACAAGCAGTGGGCCTAAAACTGAACCCTGATCATCTGTCATCATCTGCACCTGGTTCTTGGTGTAGCTGATGGTTTTTTTAAATGCTTGAACTGACTCCTAGCTCTCAGTGGGTAAAATATTGAACAGAAGTACTGATTAGAAGGTCCCAGGGTCAAACCACAGCACCAGCAAGCTGCCACTGTTGGGTCCTTAAAAAGCCCTTAACTGCTCGTATGTGTAATGTGATAAATGTCAGTCACTTTGGATAAGGCTGACTGCCTTATGCCCTAAATCTAGTAGGTCACTGTGTGGCTTAACAAACAAAACAAACATCCTGTTGAAACTGCTCAGGTATAGGGACTGGACTGCAAATGAGAACCAGGAAGCCTGGAGAACTTTTCCTCAAGCCTCCGTTAAAAATTCTGGCACTTTGGAAGCCAAATCACAGACAGCTTGTTTAGCTTCTGACTGCATTTCCAAGTAGGAAAGGAACGGATCAACCAGCTGCGATCTTTGCATGGTTTATTGTCTAATGATAGGTTTATTAAAGCTGATTTTCTTCGCTTTACTTCTTATAGTCATTATTTTATTCTCACACTTTTAGAACCAGTTATGTACTGTAATTGCTGTTAGTCAAATAAAAGAGTTTTCAGTCCCCTCGCACTCTGTCCTCCTGGCAAACTCCATCTCGGTGCTGGCCAGCCAGCCGTGAAGGCACAGCGATGTTTCCTTTGCTTTGGTGGCATAACAGCACATCACTGTAGGGGGAGAGGGAGCATCAATCGTAGCTGGAGCACTCTCTCTCTCTCTCTCTCTCGCTCTCTCTCTCTCACTCTCTCTCTCTCTTTTTTTCCTGAAACTCACAACAGCTCACAGCAGGGCAGATCAGAAAGAGCAGGGCACTCACCCAGACGTGACTAATGGCTTTGTGCTGTCGTCTTACTTATTGAAAGAAAACTTCATGCTGGATAGAGATTTAGCAGGTGAAACAGCCCGGGTAGAATCTCAGCGCTGTATATCAGCACAGTCATTTCCATTCTCTCTCTCTCTCTCTCTCTCTCTCTCTCTCTCTCTCTCTCTCTCTCTCGCTCTCTCTCCACCTGCTTTTAACATCTCTGCTTCTTTTTTTCCACCCCTCTCATCCAGCCAAATCCGACTGCGTTCAAACTCCTGGCGGGCGCGAAGCCAAGCGATTTGGCAGAATTACGTCCACGGAACACGAGAGGGAGCAGCACGAGGGTGAGCCTCGATGCAGACAGTCACAGGCGCCTCTCCAGGACACACACGAGCCTGGCCAGGCCTCCCGATGTCAGCGTCCTGAACACTCTGAACCACGGGCAGATCCAGAGCTCGACGGCTCCTAGCGCCACTCCGAAACCTGGCCGAATCTCCACCATCTCCAAACCGCGCTCTGGAAGCACCCAGCGAAGCCCGTCAAAGGTGAGAAGCAGTGCGTGAGGGAGTTTGTGTGGGAGTGCCCACACCACCTGTTTGTTTCTGTTCGTGAACAGTCCGTGCTAAATCGAATATTTGAATCTTGGTACGGTATTTTTGCCATGCAATTCATTTCAGAGTGCCTCTCTTTGGATTTTACACATCGTCTGAGAAAGGCGATCATCATGGTCAAAGATCATGATAATGGATTGTTACACAATGCCAAGTAAATGACGCATGAGTGCTGACTTACAGTACAGTATTCAGTAAAAGTCCATGGATTTGGCTCGTTAAATCTTTTTTTTTCCGGGCTTCATCATGTTAAGTGTGTTATGAATTGAAACCATGATTATGAAAGCTCAGTTCTGTTGGATTTAAAGTCAGATCCAGGTCAGGTGCTTTAAACGCGGAGTGTGTGTGTATTTGTGTCTGTGTGTGTGTGTGTGTGTGTGTATAGTGTCCTTTAATTGATAAGTCCAGTTGTTATTTTCTAGCAACATACCGAAAAAGACATTTTATCATAACTCGTGTGTGACTGTTTTTGCTATATTTATTTTCTATTTATAGCGCTTAAAAAAAAGAGAAAAAAAAATCCCCTTTTTGTCTATTGCTACTTTGAAATCTCATGACTCATGTGGTTATGTAACACCCCCTTCTTATCTGGTTGAAAGGCTTATTTCTCCCGCCTGAGCAGCGACTCCCTCCTCTCCCTCTTTCTTCCTCGTGCTTTCCTTTCCCCTCCCTACATTCCTCCTTCATTTCGTGCACAGCGTGCTCCATTAATAGACAATTGCGCAATTAACTCACCCTGACTCCAACTTTGGCGTGCACGTAGGCTGAATTATGCTTCGTCTCATCGCACTCTGAAACATTTACTGATTACTGTTGCTGGTACTCACGCTTCATAGTACTTTTTTTTTTTTAAATAAGTAGTCTGTTCCCCCCCCCCCCCCTTTGCTTGCAACTGTTTGCTCCCAGAACCACTCTTTCACAATGTGAGTCCTGGAATATACTGTACTGTACATACCCGTGCAATCAGGGAAAAGAAAACTCCATAGATGTGATAACGTGGTCATTTAGTACATTCAGCTCATCAGCTGACTTCATTTTATTGCCTCATAACGTCTAGACCTGAGCGACTGTAGCAACACCAGATCATAACACTGTCTCCAGACGCTTGTACAGTGGACACTATGCATGATGGGAGCATCACTGCATGCGCATCCCTTCTTATCCTGACACGCCCATCACTCCTGATTCATTGGACCACATGACCTTTTTCCATTGCCGTATAGTCCAATCTTTATGCTCCTTAGCATAAAGAATAAATGTTTATTTTTTTTATGATTAATCTTACTACTGCAACAAGTGGTTTGCTTATGGAAATATACAGCTGTTTAGCAACAATCCTGTGAGTTCTCGCCACATTGTGTGTGTGTGTGTGTGTGTGTGTGTGTGTGTGTGTGTGTGTGTATGGAAATGCTCGTACTTTCACTATTAAATAAGGCTCTTGTTTTTACTGTTGATTTTTTTTTTACCATGCAACTTCACCAAGTGTTTAAGCGAGCTCCATTCATGATTTTTTTTCTACCAACCACATTACATCCACAAAGTTGACGGTTCAGCTGGTGTAGCTCAGTGCTTAAGGGATTGGACAACAGTTCAGAAGATCCCAGGTTCAAACCCCACAACCACCAAGTTGCCACTGTTGGGCCCTTGAGTAAAGGCCCTTAACCCTCAATTGCTCAGATGTCTAATGAGATATATATATATATATATATATATAAGTCGCTCTTATAAGGGTGTCTGCCTAGATGTAGATAGTTACAGAGAGAAAGTACTTTATTAAACCCAATGGGACATTTTTAGATAGATAATTTGATGGATAATTGATAACGTGTGTTGAAGGGTTCTCAAGCCAGTTCCAGTAATTTCAAACGTCCTTAGTTGTTTTCTTTGCTTGGCGCAGCCCAGTAATTTGACCTTTCTGGAATAGTGACTTTTTTTTTTTTTTTTGCCAGGAAAAGTATATTCATTCGACTTGTTTTATTTATGCAGTTCCTGACCAATAAATTAATATAACTAAACATTATGCTTATCTAAGCACTTGTTTATGATGCCTACGTTGATACAGTAATTATATTTTTGGCACATCACCCACCCGTTTCTTTTCCAGTGTATTTATTTTTTTTTGCCTTTTTTTCATTTCCACGACTGAAATGTTTCCCATTTTAGTCCTCTTCTCACCTACCTCCTGACTCTCATGTCAGCTCTCGCGGTGTAGGAGGCTGAAGGCTGCACACGCCTCCTCTAATGCAAATTCTCCTTCAACCCTCACATACAGTATAGAGAGAGTGAGAGAGAGAGCGAGAGAGCATTCAGCAGTCCTGGTCATGATCTCCACATAACACAGCAGCGATTCCGACTTGAACGCAGTGGCAGGACTTCATTTCTGCACCAGTAAGCTGTGAAATTATCGAGTGAGTCACCCAGACCTTTTAAAGCATATCTGTTTTCTCAGGGTTTTAACTGTTGTAGTGCAAAAAGAACTACAGCATTAAATGAAAGACGTCTGACAGGGATCAAGTGAATGAAAAAGGAAATAAAATCTGCACTATGATGAATGCTACTTAAACCCTTATTATTCAGTCGTTCTTCTGAGAGCACATTGTTGAGCAACCCGAGTAAAACTAATAGAAAAGGTATGAAAGGGAGCTGATAAGTGCTGAGAGTTAATTTGTCCATCACGGACGCAGTTTCGGTGGCGTAGTGGTTAGCATTGTCGCTTCGCATCTTCAGGGTTGAGGGTTCGATTCTTGCATGGAGTTTGCATGTTCTCCCCGTGCTTGGTGGTTTCCTCCCACAGTCCAAAGACATGCCGATTAGGTTAACTCACTCACCATTTATACCGCTTAATCCTGTATTCAGGGTCACGTCAGGCCTGGAGCCTGTCCCCTTGGGGCACACCCTGGACAGGGGGCCAATCACACACATAAACACATTCATTCACACACTACAGGCAATTTGGGAATGCCAAAGCCTTTGGACTGTGGAAGGAAACCAGGGTACCCGGAGAAAACCCACCAAGCACAGGGGGAACATGCAAACTCCATGCACCCAGAGACGGGAATCGAACCCAGACCCTGGCGGTGCAAGGCAACAGTGCTAACCACTACACCACTGTGCAGGCATTTGGCATTCCCAAATTGACTGTAAGTGGGGTGGGAGCAGGATTTGCAGTAGTCCTTTCTAGTAGTTTTTCCTTTTTTCCTCCGACAGTTCAAGACTTCTGAAGCAATAATGTTTTTAAGTCAGAGGACTTTATACTTTAAGGTTTCTCAATAACAAGTTGTGCTAGTTTGTCTTTGTAGAAATCACGGCTGTGTTTAACAGTGAAGGTAAGAGCATTTCCACACACACATAATGTCACAGGATTGGGACTAAACAGACGTAGACATAAGAGGACCACTTGACTCATCAGAAAAAAAGGCTTCAGTTTGCTATAAAGCATAAAGATACATATAGAAGATCATGAGTTCAGATTAGTTTAGACTAATCAGAAAAAAATAACCGAGAGTGATGGGATAAGAAGGGAAGCGCATGAAGTAATGCTCCCATCATGCATAGTGTCCACTGTACAAGCGTCTGGAGACAGTGTTATGATCTGGGGTTGCTTCAGTCGCTCAGGTCTAGACTCAGCAATGTTATGAGGCAATAAAATGAAGTCAGCTGACGACCTGAAGGTACTGAATGACCAGGTTAGTTTTGTGCATATTCCAAGATGAGGATACATCAGGCTTAAATTGTGAGAGAATGGTTCAAGGTTTTTTTTTTTTTTTGCGTATAGGTGTTTCATAGTATTAACTAGAAACGTATAAAATGTGGTAAAAAATAAGGCTTTAGGAATTTAACCAAAAATGTTGGCATTGGGGAATCTCTTTGGTTTCGGAGTAATAAGACACAATCTAAAAATGATTAACGTCAGTGTTGCTCTGCCCTGCATTCCCAAACAAGTGGAAAGTTAATCACTTTCAGTCACACACGTTCACACCTAGAGCCAGTTCTGAACAGTCAATCCAATGCGCTCCAGCATGCCAGCCAATCTATTGATATAATATTACTATTAATAGTTATGATGCTCAGCATTCCACTAATGAAGTATTAATATGCACCAGGCGCTGTTTTCTGATAATGAACAGTGTGCACACTAAAGTCACAAACGTATCCTCAGCCGGATTCGAGGATGCGCGTCAGCGGTCAAAGTACGCCAAGTGTCTGCTCTGATGGCCCATCTGAACAAGACAGCGTGTGACTAACAGGGCTATCTGTGTCGGTTCAGATTATACTGTAACCACATTGCGCTCTGTCACTTCTGATCAGTCACTTAACAAGGTGAGCTTGGGCCAGAGGCTGAATCTGCATAATCGTCTACAAAGGCACACTGTGTTCAAAATCGTTCCGAGATCCTGTATTTCTAGTTCGTGTCTAAGAAGGTGAAATAACCTCCTTATCAGTCCACCAGTCGTTCACCGTTTCATTCCGACCTGGGAGGCACTGCCACCGACTCTATTCCCATTTCTTCAGCTCCGTCGAACTTTTACACTTTCCATCTCTAAGCCCAGTTCACGTCGTGGAGCATTACTGTAGTGACCGCTTGCAAATTGCACCAGCAATAATACATAACGAGATGATGCAAGCCTATCAGATTAGCTCCGGCTTGCATCAGGAACACGGCCGTGATAATTCTAGAGCCAGGGTGTGTGGAAATATGCAGCTCTGATCTGAGTCACTAAAAAAGCCCCATGACTCAAGCACCATTTTTAACCCTGACAAGAGTTTACACCTCGGGAGAGGCCGCCGCGCTCTGGGTTGTTCCCTGTTTGAGTCAGAGCCGTCGCTGACATGCTAAGTGTTTTCTAACAACTCGGCTGTTTCTCTCGAGGATGAAACCCCATCATGAGTTTCATATACACAAATATACCTTACATAAATATCATCTATTCAGTGCATATTACAAACTAAGCATTGATTTACTTCATATTGATAATATTAATCTTAATGATGGGATGAGAGTTTATGTCTGATAATTGCACTGTTGTTGTTTCGGTGATTCACGGGAGACAGGAAAGACTGGAGTGGTTTTGAAAGTGTTTTCAAACGACTGAGGTCATACGGCTAATCGGGAAACTATCTAAGAGAAGAACGTGTATATTGCTATTTTATATACTACAGTGTACTGTATAGGCAATAAGCTATTTCAAAAATTGGTTTTGTTTATATGTATTTCATTCTCAGGTATAGTTCTAACATTTTAAAATCTCTGAAACACTCATCATAAATACGAGTGGCGTTCAAGTCAAACCAGGACTTTTGATACTCACTTTATTTCTCTATATAATCTCCTGCTACACTAATGCACCTATCCCAGTGTTTCACTAGTGCTTGGATACCATCAAGGTCAAAAGTTTTCTCAGTACGCCAGAGCCGTGATCCGACTGTCTGCTTCACATCTGCAACCCTGGCCTCCCAGGAACTCCTTTAATAGCCCAAACATGTGGAAATGACTCGGAGTGAGGTTAGGACTGCTCCCAGCCAAGTTCCTGTAAGGGCAGGGGTAGCGCCTCAGCGCCACCTCAGCCAGTATCGTCATTCACAGATGCTTGCCCCTTTTTAAAACGTTTGCACCATTCAAATATTTTCCTGCGGCTAAGAGGCTGATCACCGTACTGGAGTCTTATGCAAATATCAGATCACGAGAAATTTCATCAGTCCCGGTTTGACCCGAACGCCCCTCGCATATACAAAATAGAACTAAGACCATGTCAAGCTTTATACTGTAGCAGCCATAAACTATTCTGCGAGTCCTAAATAATGTTGACATCAAGCAGAAAGCATGTCTACGTCTACACTTACTACCAAAAAAATATATACTGTATATATCATTGCTGAAGAGCAGTTCTCAGCATCATCCATATCAGTCTCTGTCTCATCACCCGAGGTAAAAGACACTCATGGATATTAAACATGAGCCTCGTCATCGCCTCTTTTATTCCACTGATCTGAGTTCAAACTAACATCACTGGGAAGATAATCACTGATGCTCAAAGTCAGCTATTCTTGCAGTTCTGGTCTTTTACTTTGTTTATTTAAACATTAAACATGCTCGGCCTTTATCTCTACACAGCCTGTTTCTCTGGCTTGGCGGTGATGTGACGGCACAGGAGAATCACAGTCATTTTGACAGCTGCTATCTATCATCATTTTTGGTCATTTTTGGTTTTCCAGAGTTCAGCAACAGTGACGCATGACATTTTTCCCCCCTACGCTGCCAGACATTTTATCTCCATGTGTTGTATCTTTGTCACAGGGTGAAAGAAAGATGAACGGCGAAGTTCCTCCGACAATCACCATGGCTCTCATCAACCCGCAGGCTCTTCCACCACAAGCAGAGGGCAAGCCGTCCCCCATTCAGCAACTTTCCATCAGTGTGTGAGTGTCTCCGTGGCTCCTGTTTTCCTCATATAGTTTGCGATTGTAAACTTAGATTTAGTTCTTTTGGAGGTGTATAACTGAGATTATATAACAGTTAGTTCCGACCGTGCAATCCGATTGGACGAGAGGTGTTCCGCGAGTTGTGATAATGGACAGTAACAGCACTGGTTTGATTATTTTGTATGCACCACTCCGCATCCCACGTGTCCTAATGTCTATTAATAAAACTAACTCTCAGTCGCAGAATGGATCACACACACTAGCGCACTAGATTTCCATTCAACGCGACCCGGAAGTTACCAGAGCTGATATTCAAAAATGGAGTACGTGGAAATATAAAGAGAATCGTATAAAATTCGCAGGATTTCCCGCCGCCGCCATGGTTTATTCTCCTCACTATTTTTAGATACATAGAACCGGTAAGAATTTAAAACCATCCTGTTAATTACACGAACTGTCAGTCGCCAGCTCCATTAGTCGCGGTTAGTTAGTCCTGCCAGTCATGAAAAGATTTGTGTTGACGGAGCAAAATATCTTATTAAACAATCAAACAAATCATAATCTGTTTCATAACAAATGGTGTTTGCGGAACTGTTGTATAAAAACAATATCACATGAAAGGGAGTGCGTTATTGCTGGATATAGCACAGCCGTGCTGATATCTACGTACAACAGCACTCTCTCTTGTGTGATATTATTAATTTGCTCCAATGCCAATCTAACGCATATATGGGTCATCGAGTTTGTCCTTTGTTTTATAATTTAAAAATATATAATTTTATTAATTCTTATTGTCCTTATTAATGATTTCAGTTGCTAATTAATGTTTGATAATGAGGTCCTCCTTCAGGCCCGTACTTTGATGATCTCAGCCTAGGGGGCAATAGTCTATGAGTCAGATATTACTGTACATGATTAACTGATGTTGAGTGATACTTGAGTGATTCAGTTTTGTAGTGCCCCACTGTTGTTTTTGCCTTGAGGAGAACGTGAGAGCTCTACACCTACATGATTTGCCTACTAAGAAAACAAATGTAAAGGTGAAGAACTGGGGTTTTACTTTATCCTAGAGCAAGATATCAGTTCAAAACAAGGCACAAACAACAGGCGACAGTAACCCATCGGCAGCACGATTTCTTATCAGTCAGAGCATCTACTTTCCTTCTGAGCTCTGAGCGGATATTTAAATACCGTGGCTTTCGCTGAATCATGGAGCTCATGTCACTTAGTGGAAATCTGTTATCTGGAAAATCACTCTAGCCTTTCTTGGGGTGGCAGCAACAAAAAAAGTGCAGCGATGCAAACGTTTCTTTTTTTTCCCCCCTAGGTGCGCTGCCTTGTACTCGTACACACCCCATCGCGCCGAGGAGCTGGAACTGAGCAAAGGCGAGATGGTGGGGGTCTACGGGAAGTTTAAGGAAGGCTGGTTACGCGGGCTCTCTCTCAGAACTGGCAAAGTGGGCATTCTGCCTGCCAACTATGTCACACCTGTGCTTAGGTAAGACCGGGTTTGTATACACAAATCACACACATCTCAGACGTCCAGTCAGCAGCCAGGCTTTTATTTTAATGTCATTTCAACGCTATAGAGTTTAATACACAACGTTCCCGCAGGACCAAGGTGCTACATGCAACATAAATGAACAAAACTAACAAGCTAACTAAGAAGCCTAATAGGCTGACTAGCTGAGACACGACAAATTGACATTTTTAGATGAAGAGAAAACATAAAAGAGACAACATAAAGTGCACGTGCAAAAGTGACAACATGAAACATTTCAATACATCGTTTTACCGTGGAAAAACAAATCCACCATAAAAACTGTTCATAGAGTTGTTGTTGTTGTTGTTGTTGTTGTTGCATTAATTGGTCTGCCAGTAGGACTGCCCCATGCTGCTCAATGAGCATATTTTAGTGGCGAAGGATCAGTGAATGAGACGTTGCAAAATTGGGCTACACAATGGCCTTGTTGTACAGGGCAAAAATGGAAAAAATGCAATGAATGTTCACAATTTTCTCTATGATGTTGATATTACAGTATCTCCTATTCTGTTTTCTATAAGGTATTATACAGTATATACTATTTTATATTGCCTAAGATGTAGGTTTGGAAGAAGGAAAAGGAGACCATGTCCATGTGTAATGGTGTAATGTCCACAGATGAGCAATGTGTGCACGCTGTGATAACCTTGTTTCCCACACAATGGCTGACAAAAACAAGAAAAATGTCTTGCCCTTTCCCAACAGTCACATTTATTTATGTTCACACATATTTTTTGTACAAGTTTCAGGTTTTTTTTTTTTGTCGTAGATTTTGAGATTTAGTACGGCTGGAAATCTTTAATAAAATCTGCTTTGATAAAACCCTGTTGAACAATAGTACTGTATGTGTAAAACCGCTTAATACTGGCTGCGAGTCTTAACTTCGCATTAGAGATGCATTAAATAGTAATGTAGCATAAATCAGATGTGGGAGATGCTCAAGTGTGGTGGTTGTGAGATCAATAATGAGATTTGAATAATGTGAGAGGTTTAGTTGAGGGCTTAGCTGAGGCATGATTACACATGGTTGTGGGGTCAGTCAGCTGTGTGCTTGGTTGGGTCCTTGGTCGCGCGGTTGGGTGTGTTGGGGTTCTCCATTGTGTGATTGGTTGAGGGTTCGGTTGGGGTCTCAGTACTGTTGTATGCATGTGTGTGTGCTCAGTTGGGGAATTGGTTGGGTGGCTTGGTTAGGGCCTTGGCTACATTCTTGGTTTGGCTGGCTGGGTTATTGTGTGCTAGGTTGTAATATCCTGTCAGTTATACTACAATTGCAGATAATGCAATCATACAGTACCGTTAGTGTTCTTTTTTAAAAATTTATGACTGGTTTCAGAATAGTTCAGCACAATGCAGTAACTGTTGGGAATAGAATACAATAGGATGCATTAGATATAAAATTGGTGCTTATTATGGTGTATTTATTCTTCTCACAGAACCTCAGCAATGTTTCTTGAGCCGCCAAAGCTTGCTGTTCCCACTGCAGCTGTCGCATCGGCAAAGAGATACACATCCCAGAATCCTCAGGCAACGTCGCTGCCCCTGGATAAAGTAAAGGTTGAAGTCGCGGCTCCAGTCGGTGCCATGGCCCCTCAGGCAGCTGTAGCATCTGGCAGTGCAGTGAAATCTCCTCAGGCAGGAGGAAAGCAGGGCTGGGACACGGTCAGACGAGCCTTCCAGACTCCACACAGAGGTGAGAGTATATCAGCATGCTGCGGCCATTTGGGTCCCTGGAAAACAGCTCTGTTTACTGTTCACCGTATGCACATGAAATGTTATAGACATATAATTGATTGCAACATTTTGCACACCATTCCTAAAAAAAATATTTTTCTGGTTATATAGATTTTGCTTCATGATTGCAAGTAAGAATAAAATGGTGCGCTAGTATAAAACTGAGGTGGTGTAGTGGTTAGCCCTGTCGCCTTGCACCGTCCAGGTCGATTCCTGTCTCGGTGTGCGTGGAGTTTGCATGTTCTCCCCGTGATTGGTGGGTTTCCTCCATTTTCCTCCCACAGTCCAAAGACATGATATTGATATAGAGTGATATTTCTGAATTTGACATAAATGTGGACTTTCTTAGTCAGTTTTAATACATTTTTTTATTGATTTTTATTTTTTGGGGGCAATTGTATCTCTATCATTCTATCTTCATCACTTCTATCATTTTAATCTCTTGACAGCTCAGTATTTATCAAAGCTCTGTATTTTCGCGCAGCCATGCAGGTTTTACGTCTTTCGATGCAATGAGATTTTTTGATCCCGCTAACTCTTCACTTGACTTTTTAAAATTGGACTTTATACATCGACACTTTATTGATCCTGAAGGTTATTTCAACTAGACGCCTTAATAATGCACAGTTTAACTGAAAAGCATGCGAATGACTTTTCGAACTTACCAAAGATGATCATTCAGGAGAAACAAGTCAGCTGCTGCAATATTTACGTGGTATTACACCATTTTTTATTTTATTTTTTATTTTACATTTATCTAATCTTTAAACATGTATAGCTGTGTATGCAGAATAAATCAAGAGGGACACAAACGTTTACATTCCACTATATAGTTTGGCTTTTACTAATACTGTATATGTGCAAAAATGTCACTGATCTCTAGATGGCATTATGTACCTAATTACTTTATGCACCTAGAAATAATGTGTGCATATAAATAAACAAGTATATTGATAGATAAAGTATACTGTAGGTGAACATGATCTTCAGAAGTGTTACAGTTTTCTGCAAGATTATTCAAAACTGCAGTTCATAGTACATTGGATGGCTGATACTGATTAAATCTTGGGTTGAATTAGATAACAAAATGCAAACACAACCGAACATACTGTATTTGGAAAGTTAGATTAGATTGGTAAAATTAGGGGCGAATGAGGTTTGGTTGTTGTTAAGTACATATTTGAGGATATGACATGAATTGACAATTGGATACTGAAATCTCTTGGTTGTAGGCTTAGTTGTTGGCCTGATTGGTTGTGAGATTGGTTGTGCATTTAGTCGTGGGCTTGGTTGTGCGCTTGGTTAATAGGCTTAAAATACAAAACACAAGTCAAATCTGGCAACCCGGTTGAACAATACTTTGTCTAAAAACGCTCAATACTGGCTGCAAGACTGTATGTTGTGGACTCTTAACTTCGCATTAATGATGCATTAGATAGTAACGTAGCATAAATCAGATGTGGGAGCTGCTCAAGTGTGTTGGTTGTGAGATCAATAATGAGATTTGAATAATGTGAGAGGTTGTGGGTTTAGTTGAGGTATGATTGAACATGGTCGTGAGGTCAGCAGTGTGCTTGGTTTTGTCCTTGTTTGAGTCCTTGGGTGTGTGCTTGGTTGCGGGCTCAGTTTGGATGCCTGGTTGTGTACTGCATTGTGTGATTCAGTTGTGGTCTTGGGTAGTGTGTTTAGTTGTATGCATGTGTATGTGCTTGATTGTGTGCTCAGTTGAGGGATTGGTTGGGTGGCTTGGTTACGTTCTTGGCTTGGAGGCTTGCTTGTGTGTGTAGTTAGGACCTTGGTTATGTTCTTGGTTTGGCGGTTGTGATGTCAGTTTTAAGGACAAGCTAGCAATTTTTAAAAAATATTAGTACTGACCAAGATTTGGTCGTCGAGTTATTTTAACAGCTTTGGCCAATGTTGAATCAATCTTTGAGAATGTGATGTAAATTAAGCCTTGGATACTGGATACTTGGAAATCTAATTTTCTCACAAGTATTTAGGTTTTTTTCCCCTTACATAATTGTTTTTTATTTAGAATATCCTGAGTATAGAAATATTTGGTTAAAAACATTATCAATTAAGCAGCACTTTGGATTCATTTGTGCAAAAACTATAATAAAGACTCTTTAGAGAGCTCAGACTTCTAGGCCCTAGCATTTATTAAAGTTACATTATGTTCGTTCTTTATGAATATTTTAGGTTCGTTAAAATTTAAAGCTGTTTGTTCTGTTTTTCACAGAGTATTGATACTATTATATTTTTCAGCCTCCTTCAGACATAACAGCTACCATGCCCAAAGTCCAGGTTCAAGCCTTCATCCTCCTCCTCAGGATTTGGGACAGATCTACGGCTTTGGCCGCTCTCCCGTCCTTCCCAGAAAGAGAAATGGCTTGTTTACAAATCCCATCAGGTCACAGCACTGGACTCATGAAGGAACAACCCCCTCTGCTGGTACATACCCGACAATGGATACCAAATATATGGCTCCGAAGGAGACTTCCACGGCTCCTCAGTCTATTCTGATAAAACCAGACATTCACAGGCACAACACCGAAAAGGTAACCGCAATTACATTTCCATCTGAGTAATGTCCAGTAGTCCACTGTGAAGAGTTTTTCCATGGTTCATGAAACGCATTTAATTATATGTATCATAAAAATGTATTGTTACCATGACATTTAAAAAAGCAAGATTTAATTAAGCCATTTAAATAGGAAGATGAAGAGAAAAGGGAATAAAGGGAAACCAATTTTAACACTCACTCACTCATTATCTATACCAGGGTCACGGGGCCTGGAGCCAATCTCAGGAGGCTTAGACACCCTGGACAGGGTGCCAATCCATCGCAGGACACACACACAAACACACACTACAGCCAATTTGGTAACACCAATTTACCTAACCTACATGTCTTTGGACTGTGGGAGGAAACCGGAGTACCCGGAGGAAACCCATCAAGCACGGGGAGAACATGCAAACTCCATGCACACAGAGACGGGACTCGAACCCGGACCCTGGAAGTGCAAGGCGACAGTGCTAAACACTAAACCACCGTGCCACCCAATTTTAACAGGAATGTACAAATTAATAGCTATCAATAAGCTAATCATTACTGTAGCTAGCCATCTACGCAATGCTTTCTCTACTGATCTTCACTGCTTCATAGTCTGTTTTCATTAGGGGAGAAGATATAAACAGGACATTTCATCATGTATCCGTAATTCATTTCCTGTTTATAGAGCTATTACATAAAATCAAAATCACACTCACAGCGGTGCGGTCATACTGAATAATCGCGGGAGCTTGTGTGGTATGGTTTAACTGTTACAATTGTTATTTGTTAGACAAAGTAAAAAACATTTTGGCTGGGTATGGGAAATAAAATTTGAATTGAATTGGTAGAAAATTTTTCCCCTAAATCTGTATTAGTTCTTTTCTTGTTAAGCGAGTTATTTGTGCCAGTAAACCTGTGCCAAGTTGTTGTGCGGCTTGTTGGTCCGCTGTGGCGACCCCTCGACCGGGGCAGCCGAAATACGAACAACAGTTATTAGTCAGGGAAGACTGATTGAAATCATTAATTGAACCTAAGTGAATTATTTTCCTGTTTCATGTTTTGTACGACCGAATCAAATTCACCATGTTGTTATGTTTAATTCCACACAGTACTTTGTCTCAGAGTTCAAGAGCGGAAAATGACAGGGAATAGCTAGCTAGTCTAGAAAGTCTAGAAATTGGCAAGAAAAAAAAAAAAAAAACAGAAAATGAGGTAAAAAAAAACTGAAATGCTTTTGAGGTTGTTGTGTTATTCTTTTCATGATCTGATCCTGGATTGTTTTTTTTTGTTTGTTTGTTTTTAAGCCTGTAAAGACAGTAAGGTTCTTGACCGAAGACGTCCCCCCATCAGCAACGAGGCTGTCGTCCGTGTCCTCCGCAACGCAAGTCATGAGTAACTCTCAGAGCGGTTCCGCAGCGCTGGAGCACTGGAACCCGTCAGCCATCATAGGTCGAGATGGAAGTACCTCAGTCTTTAAAGACCTAAAAACTATCATGCAAAGAAAAGCTCCTGGTCAGAATAATGCCAGTGCAGATAGTCTGCCTTTAAGTGGAAAACTGTACACAAGCAACAGCCAGTCTAGTCCCGTCAGGTGAGTGAAGCGTATTAGTGTTATGTTGGAAGAAACATATTAGTGTTTTATTATTATTATTATTATTATTATTATTGAACTCACATCTCGGATAAGCTGGCAGGATGCAACGTTTTTTAAAGTAAAGGTGGAGTGTAGTTCTCCAACAATTCACTTTTTTCGATTTTTTTTTAACTTAGAAGACCCAAGTATAACAAATGTTAGATAAAATTGCTTATGTGTGGTTAAAATCTAATTTTCACAGTAATTTTAAACATATCCTCAATAAGAAGTTGTGATTTTTTTTTTTAAATGCTGGAGTAAAATAACAGATGAGACATAGGCTTCTGGATCGAGTCAGTTTATTAGTCATGTTCCTTCCTCGAAGTGATTAACATATTTTTTTATTCACATGTGAGAAAAGATGACAAAAAACAACCGTTATCATTAATATCAAACTTAGAATCAGCCAAAACGCAGTATTGGTGCTGACTTTTTAAAAAAAAGTTATACATGTAATACAGAAAATGTGTGTGCCAAAGAAGCTACTTCTAAAGTTTATCCAACATGGAAATGACCAATCAATCTCGCTTCCCGAAAAATTTCAAGTTGCTAACTTCAGCCATTTTGGAGGGATGATGTTATACAGTATGTGCCCCAAAAGTGGCCATTTTTCAGTGTTATACTGTCTCGCAAATTTCTTTATGAGTAATGATACTAAAATTGATGTAAGCTTCTAGAAGCATGTGACTTATCAAAACTGTTGCATAATTATAGCATTCCGTGCAAAATTAAGGAATTTTTCCGTAGTGTCCGTAACCACGTCATATTCATGTCGCAAAATCATAACAATTTAGCATTTTAGAACTATGCACTTTTTTTTTCAGGTTCACGTCTTTTCATGTGAAATCGAAATTGGCCAAGTTTCATCTGAATGACGATTAAGATTACTGAATGTGTAGCACCAATACCGTGTTTTGACCCAGTGTAAAATTATTAGAAATTTTATATTTTTGTATACCGGAAATTTTAAAGTTGTTGAAAATGATGTACGTTTTTAATGTTTTAGACACAGGGTGCTAAAGGGATACAGTGCAAAGACTGATGCAGAGCTAAACCTGCTGGAGGGAGAGCTGGTGCTGGTCCAAAAGCCTCGTTTAGATGGGAGGGTCCTGGTGAAACAGGAAAAAACTGGAGTGACTGGCATCTTCCAATGCAGTATTCTGGATATATTGGACAAAGTCGGCTGAGTTTGTGTTTTTGTGTGTGTGTGTGTGTGTGTGTGTGTGTGTATGCGTGTTCTGCTATCAGATAGAACATCCTCAGTGTTGCTTTTGGAACCATATAGAACATGTCATCTGCGTATGAAAAGCAATATGCTCTTTATCTGTTTGTGCGTTTCGGTGTATGGCATGCCTCATCTTCATCATCACAAACACACATATCCCGGATCCTCCTTAAATTAGCCGTGTGTCATTTGTCACTTCTGGGACTTACAGTACCACTGCCTTTACTCGGGCTTATGAAGGTTAAATGCACATTGGGACATTAATACAAGGGCAGCTGTTATAGACTCCTGTCCTGAAGGCCAAGAAGGCACAGAAGAGTTCAGTCTCCTTACGCCCGACTGAACTCATCATTCGATTACGCACATTTCTATACGGTGATGGTCAAGAAGGGTTCGGGTTTAACACGGCTGAGCTGTGTGTCAGATCATGGACCATGTCCTTGTATATAATGGAGAGCCCACTAGTCTGCAAGACTTCCGTTGGTTTGTACATGAAAGGTTTGCACTTAAGAATGCACTACGTGGTAAATGCAGCGAGTTGCTACCTGATCATCATCCCCGTCCATCATTTGTGTTTGTACAGTTACAGTTAAAATTACATTCATTACATGAAACCTGCTGTCCTGTTGTCATTGGTAGCCATTCTGATTCTACCCAATATCTGGTGCAAGTCATCTCATTCTGTTTTATAATGCTTGATTGGACAGCGTAGTGCAGAAATGTTCAACAACACGCGTGTATTTTATTCAGCAAGTATTGTCCATCACCCGTTTGTTTTTACAGCACTTAATTTATTCACATTTTTTAGGTGTCAACACTACATTGTTAAAAACTATTATTAACAATTTAAAAAGGATGGAGGGGTATAGGGAATGTCTGTTGTTTGTTTGTTTGTTTGTTTGTTTGTTTGTTTGTTTTGGGGGGAAGTGGAGGGGGCTACATACTGTTCGCTTTGCCTTTTCTGAAACTGGTACACCGCAACTGAATTCTACAAAACATATTTCTAAACCCATTGCTGTTAAACCCAAGAGCCTTGTGCTGACACATATTCTTTCTTTCTTTTTTTGTTTTAAAATAAGGTTGTAGTTAATATTTAACACTAAACTTTCAGGAGCTTTTGAAAAAAAATCAGGCTTGCACATTCTTATCGTTCCTGTGGATTGGATTGGACACAGCCCTATCTGGCAACCTGGATTTCTATCTAACCTTGCACTTTATACTCTACCTTTACTGCTTTGATGTTAATTAAAATGCAAATTAAATCCTCTGGTTTATTAGAACCAGGGGAATGGCAACCATAATAATTTTTCATATCAAGACTTGCGTATGTGTATATGATTTGAGACACCTCTATGAATGGGTCGTCTCGGAGCACAAGATCCTGTTGTTTAAATGCAGTACATGTGGTATACTTTTGTCAATATAACACTTTAAAACCTGTGAAACAGGCACAGTTTAATTGACATCAACCCCTTCTAGTTTATTTTTGTAGTCCAGAAATAAATGAACTGTGATAAAACAGTGTGGTTTGACTTTTTTTCTTTTTCTTTTTTGCTTCTAAAGAGTTCTTGTTAATGATGTGTTATGCATATTAATAACGTTTAAAGCTACACTACCAGTCAAAAAATTTGGACACATCTTCTAATTCCATGATATTTTCAGATAATTTAATTTAATACCTTTCTACACCGTAACTCTAAATTAGCGTCTCATCTGCAGCAGAGGTAAGTCTTGGTCTTGTTTTCATGGGAAGATCTTGATGAGAGACAGTTTCATCATGCTGCTTGATGGGTTTTACAAATGCACTTGACAATACTGTTCTTGCATGAACTGTTCCAGAACAGCTGATCATCTTGTCTTAAAATCACAACTAATTACCTAATGACATGTTTTTAAATCTCCCGTATTACTAAGTATAACTAATACTTGGGGACCTTTCTGAAAAATCGAGAAGATTTGTCAGAAGGCTAGTTTTGTATGTACCATACTCTTTAGACACATTAATAGGAACACCTTGCTCATTCACGAATTAACCAAATCATATTAGCCAACTGTGTGGCAATGGTACAACAGTCACGCAAGAGCATCAGCTAATGTCAGGTATTAGAATGGGGGATCAGACTATAATGACATTGCAGTTCAGTTTTATCAATATACTGTAGCGCTTTTAACAGTGGTCAGTAGGGAAATTATTTTGAAAAATGCGAGGAAATATGTATAAATTCTAATGATCAGATTATCACTGATGAGCAAGGCGAGGGTCACAGTGGCAAGGAAAAACTTCCCTAGGTGGCAATAGGAAGAAACCTTGAAAATAACCAAGACTCAACAGGGAACCCATCCGCATTTGGGTGATATTGGATAGCAGGATTGATCTGCAGTCATACTAGAGGTTCAGTGTTAAAGCTAATATGTCCACTTTCATTATTGGAAACTCTGAAACAAAACTGTAAGTATTGAAGTATTAAGCCACTGCAGTCACAAGCCATCAGAGATCAGCTTACTACTTTTATGGTTGTTGGTGTGATCTGGGATTTCTTTTTTAAACACAGAACTGCGGTCTCCAGCAGTTACACAGAATGGTGTGAAATGAATCCAGTGACCGTCAGTCCTGTGGGCAGAAATGCCTGATCATGAGAGGCGTCAGAGGGATACGGTTAGACTGGTTTTAGCTGACAGAAAGTTAATAGTAACTCAAAGAATTGATCTTTACAACCATGGAGAGCAGAAAAGCATAGCAGCAAACACAACATTGCCAACCCTTGATGTACAACAGTAGCTGTCCATGTCGGGTTCCTCTTATAAGCAAAGAAGTCTTCAGTGAACATTCGGTGAACACTGCCAAAAACACTCAAGTGTTTGGATATCTGCAAACAAAATTTGCAGTGATACTCTAAGGAAGGTGAGAGTTTCTTAAAGAGAATCATTACTGGTGATGTGACATGGATGCGTCACTATGTGCCTGAGAGGAAACGTTGGGAGAATGAAACAGAAACATCCTCAATCGTAGACTGAGATGAAGTTCAAACGTCAACCATCAGCTGGAACATTGATGCTTAACAGTTTTCTGTGATTGAATTAAGATTTAATTATTTGTCATATGGTCCTTACAGGACAGTGAAATTACTTTTTAGAAGTTAGGATGTTGGGGTCAGAGCACAGGGCCAGCCAGAATACAAAACCCCTGGAACGGATAGGGGGGGAAAAGCCTTGCTCTTTTAGTGGTGGGGCCTGACCTTCTGATCAGTAACTCTCAGCTTTAACCCATTTCAGCAATCACTGCCCCTTCCTGCTTCACTTGTCATGCAAATAAATACCTAAAATAAAATACCTAGTGTGTTGTAACAGTTTAGGTATATAACCACATATGGGTGTGGTGGTCAGGTGTCCACAAACCGGCATGTTACGTAAAGAACATTGATAAATAACGTGTCTTAATGCAAATAATACAGTTTTATTTATTTATTATTAAACTACAATTAGCATGTTGCTAAGTGTTCTTTTGTACAGACAGATACAGTACAGATGCAGTGCGTGTGCATGCGCGAGCTGGTCACTGCGCAGACTCAGTGTATCCCGGTGGTAAAATCCTCCAGTCTGTGCATCTGAGCATGGACCTGAAATAACCCCGGAATTATTAATATTATTCACCTGACAGGATCATCACCTGTTTTTTTCCTGCTTAATTAACAACATACTGACGTTTCAAAAATGCCGGTAAGCGGGTGTTATTGTTTTTAGCGTTGTGTTTCTCCTGCCTGAGGTTCCTCCCTTCTCCATTCGTTTGCCTATTCACTTTAGCCTGCTAGCTTCCGTGCTAAATATGCCGACAATATCATACTCTTACCATGTCTATGTATTATTTACTTGTAATATATATATTTTTAAATAGATATCTTTAATGATTTTGGTATGTAGGCTGGTAGTGCCGTTACTTCTATAAAAAATAGCTAGCTAGCTAATTAGCCAGCTAACGCCGTTAGCAAAATACCGATGGTTGTCTAGACAACTAACTTGAGCTAAGCTAGGTTAGCAGAGATAACGTAGCTTGCTGGCAGCTTCAGTTGTGAAGCCAGTGGTTATTTGAGAAATATAATTTAGTCATTTAGTACACGTGAAAATAAATGACCTAAGATAGTGTTAAATAATAGGGTCATGAATAGCTAACAAACAGCCAAGTGTGATATCCGCTAGCTGGCTTAGCGACCGAATACACTGCAGCAAAGCGTCCTGTTTATTCTGATTTATTTAATTTGTGATTTGGTCGTGCAGTCATCCCTGTGGCGTTTTTCTCGCAGAGCAACAAGCTTGATAAACCAGAAAAGTCAGAGGTGAGCGACAACGTGAAGGTGGTGGTGCGATGCCGACCCCTGAACCAGAAAGAGAAGATGATGGGCTACAAGCAGTCTGTGGCTGTGGACGAAATCCGAGGAACCATCACCGTGAACAAACTCGAGACGCTCCATGAGCTACCGAAGACCTTCACCTTCGACACGGTGTTCGGTCCCGACAGCAAACAGCTGGACGTGTACAATTTAACAGCCAGGCCCATTATCGATTCAGTGTTAGAGGGATATAACGGTAGGTGACGTCATACAACTTTTGACCCCCCCCCCCCTTATGTGAGAGGCTGATGATGTCAGTGTTATTGACTTATTAAGGTGTAAAAAGCTTAAGATCATATTGTGTAAAAAGGGACTGTTAATCAAAATGCGCGTGCTAGTAAATTTGAGGGGAGATTGGAGTTTAATTGTGTTAGAGACGTTTTAGATGGAACAACTATTCAGGTGAAATTCATCTCGGATCAGTCCGACGTGAGGTAGAAGCTGGGACTCCCCAGGGTAGTGCGCTAAGTCCGACCCTATTTTCTATTATGATAAATGATATTTTTGGAAATATTTCAGCACCGACGATGGATTCATAGACACAGAAGAAATATTGTGCATGTAACCCGGAAACTGCAAAGCGGAATGAATGACATAGAAAAATCATTCATAGCAAGGTGACAGTGCTAACCAGTCTGCCACAATGGAAATAGAAGTGGAATAATGAACCAAAAGAGACATTTGCATTTAATACAGGACAAATTAGACATGATAATGGGGGGGATAGTACAGAATTTACCCTGCATACTGTACATACATTCGAGATAAGAACATGCATTCGTGCATGTTCAATCGCATGTACATTGTCACGTGCGTGCAGCATGCATCTCACGAGGTCCCAGAGCAAAGAGACAAATTATTTTTAAATAAAAATGAGAGAATTGAGCGAGGTGAAAAGATGGCAGACACTGCTTGTTCTTTTAACGTGAAGCGTTCAACCATCAACATGATTCTAAAGAACGAGGACAAATCGTTTTATACAGTGTATAACACAATACGCCAATTGTGTTAATATTCTAGTTCCTGTTTTAGATTCTGTTTATTGGACTTACGAATGAGCTCTTGTATGTTGCAGACTTACTGTACTAATTAGCAGACTAAGAATTGGACACCACAACCTTAATAGCGCTCTACGTATGGTACAGTAGGTTAGCACACAGTCGGTGTCTGTGAGGAATGCCATGAGACTGTTGAGCATGTAACTCTTCTTCTTATTTTTCTTTTTCCTTGTTGTTCAATGGTGGTCGGTATTCATTAGGTTGCAGTACCGCCAACTGTAGGTCTCTCTCTCTCTCATCTTCCCGGCCTCTTAAAACCGATTTTCCATTCCAGAAAAAAATGTTACTTAAACAATGTTAAATGCTTCCTTCCCTGATCTTGTCTTGTCTTGCTTTTTGTCTTAAACTCTTTGTGTGTTTTTAACCGGCACCTCTCTATACTGTATGTTCCCTCCTTAGTACTGCTATGCACCTTTGGTTGAAATCCTGTAAGTTGCATCAGCACCACCTATAGATCTCGCCATTCTTTCAAAAACGCCATTCTTCCCTGATCAGTGACTCCCAATTTCAATAGACTTTAAATTGGTCAATTTGTTTTGTACTGCTCTCATGATGGAAATATATGCATGAGAGGCTAACCATGATGTCACAAATCCAATAACTAGGGTGAATAGAAGGCAATAGTAAGAGTCTGTTAGAATGGGGAGTCACTCATCAGGGAAGGAAGAATTGAATGGCTTCTTAAAAAAAGACTGCACTGGAAAATTGGCTTTAAAAGGCCAGAGAGATGAGGGAGACTGATACCTGTATTTTAGGTGGTGGTAATTCTTCCTGGATGCCAACCACCGTAAAAACAAGAAACAAGAAGAGGCAAGGTGCATTTGCATGGACCCCAGTATTCCACTAATAATCCGAATAGTAGTGAAATCAGAATAAAAATCATTATTGGCCGATATTCCATCTAAACAAATTGATTAGCGACTGCGACCTATTTAAAGATGATGCAAGACACGTGAGAATTTCCGGGGCACATACCCAAAATGACGTCTCCTTCAACCAGAAAGACAGTAAAAAAAAAATTTTTTAAATATAGAGAAAAAAAAATAGAAAAAGAAAACAAAAAACATGCAACATGATACACCTCATCTGGATCATCTGGCGTTTGACGATTAAGCCTAAGGGCTAAGAGAGAGAGAGGGAGCACGAGACCTCTCATAATTTAATTCATCACTCACTCAGCTAGTGGTAACCGAGACAGTGCAACGACTGCAACCCTCCTGTAAGGACAGCAGAAAAGTAACGCAGGAAATCAGACGCAAGGGAGTGCTGTTGTAATGTATATACATAAATGCTATTTCTGGCCGTGAAGTGCCCTCGTGCCTACGACTGCATCTCCGCTTCAAACACCATTTATTACCAACAGATTGTGGTTTTTTAAATTTTATTTTATCAGTTATTTTGATCTAGTAACACACATCCTTCTGCATCTGGTGGAATTAACTAACCGTAACTGGTGACGCTGGTACATACTGGAACCGGGGAAAGTCGGTTTTAAACTCTTGCTGGTACGGAGAATAAACACGGTTTTGGACAGTCCTTAATTCTTGTAAGTTTCTCTTTATTTTCCACTTACTCCGATACTTTTGAATATCAGCTACATCAACTTCTGGGTTTGGGGGTTAAATGCCAAATAGCGTTAAATGGAGCGCTAGGATGTACAACTCATTGTTCCACACACCAAGTAGTGCCCGTGATCAGGGGTTCGAGAAGGATTTGGTGTTAGAAGCTAGGCATCTTTGAGGTCATGAATAAAGGAACACAGACGGTTCAGATGCGATTGTTATCAGATGCGTTATCCTGCTGATAGTGTTTCTGTGTCTGGTTTTGAATGTGAATTTCGTCAGGCAGCTGCTCTCGTTGGACACCTGGGACGTGGTGCAAATAGTTAAACATCCCAGTGCCGTTGCTGTCTTTTATCACTATTGCCTCTCATCCAATCAGGTTACTCAGTCTGAGATAACTGTTATTACATTACAATTTCGTTTTTATCAAGTTAGTAAAATTATTTAGCTTTTTAGCAATAACATGCACAACACGGTAGTAAATATTTATCTGGTAGTGTTTGTATCTTAAGGTTATTAGCATCAATCAATCAATCACAGTAATCTCAGCTTCAAATAGACTCTGTGATCGGTGATCAGAATAGATCAGTCAACAGTGATCGGCTGCAAACATGCTGATTAGAGCACTCTTTAAAATGCACCATGTATAACACCTCATGTAAATACTCTGCTTAATAGTTAAATATTCCTCATGTCATTACTTTTACTGATCATTTGAACATGAATATAAATATATTCTTTCTGTGCATGTTTGCCCCGCGTCTGGGTAGCATTAGGTGACTTTAATTCCAGATCTTCTCAAAACTCAGTGAGAAAAACTCTGTCCCACATTTTTCTTCACTTTTATCCACCAGGTTTCTGGTTGAGAAAGGGCACTGATTGGCTCAGTGCTTCGCATGTAGTAAAGCATCTAACCAATCATGGATGAGACTGAATTTCTGTAACAGATCATAACACAGAGGGCAGATTTTATCAGCAAGAATGAGAAGCCTAACTTAACCTCAGATTATCTTCTTTCCAGTTTCAGCCAACGGAATCACTTTGCACATGTAAAAAAAAAGTCATATTCTGACTAGATGTGCCCGCGACTTTGTTTGCATTGAATTTAATTTCACACTCATATGCGTGTTATTTGCCATTTGTTGAATTTTGAGACTAACTAATGATTTTTGTAAAAAAAAAAAATTTTTTACTGATACAAAGGTGTTCTCTATTTAAATTTTAAAGTAGCATGTCTTGTCTTCCCGTGGGCCGATTGCGATGAAACAAAGCCTATATTTTATATCAAGCTTGGTCAAATACACCTGTTACCCCATACTCCAATAAAATTCATTCTGTAATGTTGACGTGATGCATGCACAAACAGATGAACAAAGATTCCATCTTTCACTCATCTTACGACCCCCGAATTATTTTTTTTTTTGAAAATATCTTCATGTTATATCCATAATTTATATCCAAAGTTTTATTATATGTATAGATTGAGAATTTTGATGCACATCTTTATCAGATCAGCATCCATGTAAACAGTAAAGCTGGGATCTGTAATCGGAAAGCTTTCAATCGGATTGAAGAAATATTGACCGTGTATTGTAAACCTAGCTCCTCAAATCTTATGGGTCATGACGTGATTAATTTTCCATAAAATTCCATAAAAAGTCTTATATATATATATATATATATATATATATATATATATATATATATATATATATATATATAATTTCTATGTTAATATATTTAAATTTATATCTGATATATTGGTTCTACGGTAGCGCCTCATTCAGCAGGACTAGTATGGTGGGCAGTTTCAAAATTCTTATCAATTATTGTAAGGGTCAAATTTTCTGAGAGTGTACGTTTATTTATCGTAAATTAAAGGAGTCACCAGTCACTCTATTTTGAAATAAAGATAAAGATTGCATTTAAAACAAGTTACATTGCCTTTTTAGCTTTCTGACTCAGGAAAATTCTTCAGAGCTCTGTAGTTTATTAATAACAAGGATGACCCACTTTTTTTTTTTTTTTTTTTTACTACAAGAATGAGAAAAAGGAGAAGCAGAAGCGTAAAAACTATTTATGGGTTATAGTGTAATAAGTAATAAAAGAAACTAAGTTTAAGCATTTCTCTGTGTTGAAGCTAAATTAAAATAGATTTATTTGACTTTATAGCATGTGTCATGACTCATAATCGCACTGTATCTGATTTCATGAAGAAGAACATTTGAATGAAATTTCTCTTAAGCTGTCCAGTATCGTTTTAGGGATTTTTATTTCGCCAACGTTGCCATGTGACTTGCTTTTTACAGATCTACACTAAAATCTATTTGCAGATTTCCGTGAAGCTCCGTTGTGGTAATATCTGTTGTTATTAAAATAGCTCTATGTAAATTTAATTGATTTAAAGTGAAAGATGCATTGATAAATAAAAAATATAACCCTGTCTGTGAAAAGCCAGCTGAAGTTTTCATTTATTTTAGCTTTTATTTATTTATTTATTTATTTATTTATATATAGTTGAATTACTGTTTTCTACATAAAATTTCAGACAAATTATTTTAGCTTGGCTTTTACAGACAGGGTCACAAATAACACATTTTTGGGATAGATATATCCATAGATGCATACATACAGTAGAAACCTTTCAAAACAGCCGCCCGCTCCATGGCAGAACCTTTTCATGGATGCGATGGGTCCGTGACAAACCCTGATGGGTCGCGATGACGCTGTGAACGTAGCCCTGCCCCGTAAATGCCCTCTTGCGCTGTTCTATTAACTTGGTCGCAGTGCTGTATAGTCCCGCCAGAGGGAGCATTGACTGATGGTATCAGTTAACTGCAGTTCTTACATTGTCGGCATGTGCACTAAAAAACACAATATATACAAACTATATCCAGTGTGTGTGGATGGAATGAATTGTCCAGAGTCCAAACAAAGCGCAGTCTCTTTGTGAGTGAGTGTAGCGGGAGAGATGGCTTGGTCTCACCGGTTTTATGGAAGCACGAAAACGGAGCATGAGGGTAATGAATGTGCCCGGCAAGGATTCATCCAGAAATCGGTATAATCCACCTCGTCTTGGTCGTCACTCTCTCTCTTACACATGCACAGCACTGTCTCCTCATCATCTAACTTCTTCGCGGCAGTGATTTAAAAGTGGAACAGGTGACCTCATGCGTCACCGCCGACCTCTCGCGCCCTGGAATCGCAGTCTCGTGAGAGTATGATCAAGAACCAAACCCAGTTTATGGGGCAAATAAAACCCATCAGGACAACTTTATGGGGCACAGCTGCTTTTAAAGAGCTTGTTACATTTTCCCCCTATAAAAAGCCCTTTATGTGGATGTGCACTACATAGATATCGTCATGATTAACTCAAGCTTGTCATCTTGGAGATGTATACAGTGTCAGTCAGGATCAGTCACTAACTATGCTTTAATGGTCCGACCTTCCATGCATATAAGACACCGTGCCACTGGAAGTTACTGTATTATTTCCACACGTTCATCATTACATCAAGGAGGTCACTCTCATACACTTTAAAAATAATAATATAAAATGTTTAAATGTCACCAAATATATATATTTATGTAGTAGTTAATAATGTTTACTGGCTAAGTATGGGCAATAGATAGTAATGTCATGCTAATGAGAGGTCATGAGTAATTAAGAGTCTTTTTTTTGTTTGTATATAGACGTATATTAACACTATGCAACGTCACACCTGTGGACACAGAGACGCACATTTACACTTGTGGATGTGTTTTGTCTTGTAAATGTTGTATTCTTCATGTACATTGTTGGGGGTTTCAGTCAATAAATCTCAAACCTTCCCATGTGGCGAAATGGTTACGGCAGCTGCACTCAAGGCAGGTGATCCCTGGTTTGTGGCTTGAGAATGCCAGTTTATTTTTATTCATATATCGCGCTTATGTCATGTAGTACATGTACCGTATGTTACAGAAACTGGTCAATTATATTACATCACATAACACATTATAGCACCCGTAGTTTATTGTAGCTATTCCTGTCGTAGACGAGAAAAGAGCAAGAGGCTGCAGCATTCTCTCCCAGATTTGTTTAGTAATAAACCACCACTTTCCTAATAGTCAGAGTGGTCAATCAATGCACTTTCCACCAAACATTTCTCATTTTATGGTTTACAAATAAAATTTACAAATAAGTTTGGTTCATTTTTAAAGAAACATGCACAAAAGAATCCTGTATCACTTTTAAAGCAGTATATTGCTGTTTACTTTTTGTCTACAGACATTGGCTAGGTATCATAAAATAGTTTGACGTCCTCTTTTACTTAGTTTTCTGTTAGTTTCACCTTTCCTGGGTTATTCTGAGGCAATTGTGCCATGTTATTTGGATGTGGGAGCGCATCCATCAAGTTTATTGGTTAATGTTTAATCAGAAATTGGTAACAGTTTGGTCAGGATTAACTGTAACATTCAGTTTTATTTATATAGCACTTTTTACAATGCTTACCGTTGCAAAGTAGCTTCACAGAATTAAAAGACAATTAATTATGAATCAGTATTTTATGAAAACAAATATTTATGAATCAAAATGATCAGAGTGTCCCCTATGAACAAGCCATGGGTGAGGTGAGGAAGTAAAACCTCCCTGAGATTCATCAACAAAGTCCATAGAGCGCCGTGATTTCGCTTCCAAGCTCAATTACGTTTGAGGGCGCACACACACACACACACACACACACACACAAACACACCTTCGCCCAACCAAAAAAGCCTTCAGCAGAAACGCACATTAACAGTAGATGCATATCTACACCCGTGACCATCTTATGTCTTGTAAATGTTGTATTCTTCATACATTCACAGTTTGTTCAGAGAAACTGGAAGCGCTGAACATCTGAGCAAAGTTAATGTTTACAAGATAATTCCTTTAAAGACCGCAAAGTGACTAAAGCATCGAGAATGAACGTAGAAGCTTCCCGGCTCGCGTCTCGAGTGTATTTTAATTAAAACATTTTGCTTGTATTACTGGCATGTAGTAATACATTTACACAGCATGTTACATTACAGACACTCGTCAATTGTATCATTTATTACATCACATTTCACGCACATCTTTGTATCGTAGGCTTCTAGGGTCGCTTACATTTCATATTTCATGATTCAGTTTTATTTATATAGCGCTTTTAACAATGGTCACTGTTGCAAAGAAGCTTCAAAAGAATCAATTATGGAATCAAAAGAAAATTATGGAAATGTGTATAAAATGTGTGAGGGGAATATGTATACATCAAAATGATCAGAGTATCCTTCGATGGACAAAGAGAGGGGGACGGAGGGAAGGAAAAACTTAATAAAGGCTGTAGGATGCTTATGCCAGGGCATTTCCTAACGTTTATACAAATTCAGGCAGATTGAATTTAAGAAAACACCAGTAGGACCCTAAACCACAAACATGCACACCGCAACCAAAAAAAGTCTTTGTTTCACGCAGCGTTTACGCAATATATGTGCATTCACACCTCAGACAGTTTTTTGTCTTGTAATTATTGTATTCTTTGCAGATTAGGGGGTTACACACACACACACACACACACACACACACACACACACACACACACACACACACACAGACTGTATACATACCATTTTAAGGAAGACAAATAAAGGCAAGCTCACAAGCAAATCGTAATATTTCTCTATTGTGTCCTTAAAGAAGAGAAGTTGCAACCCATCCATCCATTAACCCATGGTAGCGGTTAGAGTAACCTGTGTAGAGTAACCAAGGTGTACCAGGTTCGTATCACGGCACTGCCACTAATACAATTTATATTTATTAGTTTCCTTATTTTTTAGCATTCCTTTTTTTCACGCCATTTTTTCACAGCTCCTATCCAGTCGTCTCTTACAGGGTTTATCTTTAAACCAAAGACACATTTTTATTCTTGTTTTTTTGACTTGTCTAAATAAAACTCTACTTGCTATGACATACCTGTAACTATCTAAATAATTTACATGCATAAATTGTTTAATTGACTTATACATTTTACAGTATATTGGCTGGGAGAAAAATTGTGGATAAAAGAAAAATTTTATAATCACATAAATTGTAATCTTAATGGCGGAGAAGCATTGTTTTTATATATGGTATTGTTAGTCCCAATCCTTTCTCCTTGTATTTTTCAGGTGTTTAAATTTGTCAAAAGAACTGGCAGCATTAATTCTGTTTACTTCAAAACTGTCAGTAACCTGTCACACGTTCATTTATGTGTTAGTGTTCTTGAGAACAAAACGCCACCTATATGTGTCACCCTGCAAATGCATAAATGGGCATGTTGACTGTTAAATCTAGACACGCCTCTCTGGGAATGAAAGAGGGAGGGGTTCACGCCATTCAGCTGGGAACTGCATGGGAAACGGCTAGGAGAGGCTGTCTTAAGTGTCTTCTCCTGTACATGTACTTTATTGATCCTGAAGGAAATCCCAGACATCCAGCATCAAATAGAGAGTAACACAGGGACCGGATGGTAGATCTGATTGCACACTGAATATCGTATACAGTTAAACCTTGGATTGCGAACATAATTTGTTCCAGAAGCATGGATTCAAAAGAATGAACGATTCAGGCCAGAAGGTATGTGAGGTGAGCTGCTCCGTCTGTTCATCATAATATGTCCTTAGCTACATTGTAATATTTTCATTACTGGAACTATAGCCAAAATTAGTTTGGGGTCTGTTTATTGAAAATGTAACAATTTATTTTTATTTCTGATCAAAAGAACGAAATGAACTAAAATGATTCAAACTTGCCATCACTATATGGTAGACACAGGGTAATGTGAGGACTCACTAAAAGTTACTAGTGCAATGCCAAGAACAGAAAGCTACAAGATGTATAAAAAGAAAATAAATACAGCCTATACGTCACAAGTAATAATAATAATAAAAAGGCATACATGAATAATAATGAGTGAAATGCAGTGCAACCTTGATGTGCAGTTGAATTTATGATAAAGTGGTAACATTGCAAGTGAACATGACACTGACTGACTCTATTCTTAATGGCATAGTATGTAATACTGAGAGTGAGTGAGCAGAGCATGAAGCTAAAAGACGAGAGAGTTACGCAAGTAGCACCATGATGTCTATAACTCTAGGTCTAGAGCTCCCAGTCCGCACTCTCATGCACCGGTAGAGAGGTGATAAAAAGCAGAATGGCTCTAGGGACTAAGGATTTGCAGAGTCTGTCAGAAGTCTTCCACTGAACACACACTCCTGTTTGCAGATAACTGTGTGCAGAGGGTGGCCGGGATTGGACATGATGGACAGCACTTTGTTTAGTGTCCTCCTCTCTGCCTCTTCCATCTCCAAACCAACCCTCGAACCTGCTCTCCTGACCTGTTTCGAAGTCATTCTCCCCACTGGCGATATTTCTTGCTTGCTCTTGTAGTATTGCAGATGCCTGCAATGCAATGTGCAACACACAGTATAAAAGCTGTATGCAATTTTTGCAGTCTCACCAGCATTAGAGATGGCAAAACCCCCTTTTCACACATCACACTGATGTTAATCTTGTTGGTTTTCAACTTGTAAATTCTCAGGATTGTGAGCCAATAGAAAGAAAAAGAAGGCAGGCCTGTGTTCTTTTTGGTTAGGGAAAAAAACATGAAAAGCTGCTAATTACTAAGTAATTTTATTTATTTTTCTTCTTCTTGGTCTGATGAATGAGGCCATACTCAGCTCAAGTCATTGCTTTTAGTTACTTTCTATAAAAGTCTGAAAAACTGAATAAATTCAAGAACTTGGGGAAAGAAAAAAGGATGGCTTGTGCAATATTAGGGGAAGAACTGAAAGACAAGGTCAGCACTGCTCCTGATGTTTGCTTACTAGTTGATTTTAATCTATAGAAATAAGAGAGGTTTTGTCTGTACATTGGCGAGATCTTTACATTTTATACACTACATACATACTTTAAATTCTGTCCAGACATTGGAATTGTCTGTACTGTATATAACGTTAAATCTTTGCTAGAAATGAAATCAAAATGTTGACTAGGAGGGAGGATATTTATCAGCAGTTTACTGTACTGATTACAGTACGTCACAGCAACAGCATCGCTTTTTTGGATGAATACCACGCTTTTGTCCTTGAAATGGGTGTGGCTATACAGGCCGATCGACACGATAGTTTACCGTAAATACATAGTGTATGTGGAAGACTCAGAAACGACCCTAATGCATCTACAAAGAGCCCAAATCCTCACAAAACACAAACAAACGCATGACGCAGCATGGCTTACTCTAAAAAGAAAAGAAAAAAAAAGGAAACTTTTGAAAACTGAATCGTCGAAGATGTATGTACGTTTATTCTTATTGCTGAAAGTTTAAAATCAGTTTGTCTCATATGTTCCTGAAACCGTGGTGCTAATTAAAACAGTCACTATGAGATAAAACACGGGTCGTTACAGCAAACATATCGTCAGCAGTCTGAGGTAAAATATCTAAACTGAGAGTGTTGTGTGCTCGAATAAAAATGTTAAGTAAATGTGATGTTATGAACGGTCAAGTGCCGGATTTAATAATCTACTTTAAACAGAGTGGATTTGTCTGACAGTGATAGAAGTACAACTTTTTTAAGAAAAGTTTTTTTTTTTTTTTTTGTATTAATAAGTTACAGAAAAACAGGAAGACATGTACGTGAGATCACTGATTTACATTAAAACTGATCAGATAATTTTTTAGCTTTAACCTTTAATTTAAATTTTTTTAACTATGTACTGTCAACATCATGTACTAACGCTAGTGTTGTATAAAATCACATTATTATATTAGGTTTCATAAATCAGTCTTTTAGTAAATTTGTGTGTAAGTGTTTTCTGGTGGATTTAAGAAAGTCTCAGTTAGGCTGGTGATGGTTTTTTTTTTTTTTCGTTTTTTTTCTTCGTACTCGTGAGAGTATGTTGGTCATGTGCAAAGTGCAAAGCACGTTCCTGATCCAGCTTGTTTGCAATTAGTGGCTCCTAAACTGCTTACAATTAACAATCAGAGTATACACATGTGTATAGTTCTGTGTTATATGTATAGTTCTTTTGATTACTTTCTATGCCACTATGAGCTTATAGTATTGATGATAATAAGCACAGCTATTTGAACTCAACAGTTTATTCTACGTTTATAGAATAATGTATGGTCACCATTGAACATTAAAATTGCTTTAGGTTTATATCAGTTAGTCTTCTTAGTGGACGATTTTCAGAATGTACAAGATTTTTATGAACACCAAATTTCCTTCATAAACTCTCAATAAGCACCACTCTTCTCATATCTAGCTTGATGATTAAGCCTGATGTCATTTGCACTTTGTCTTTAATTTGTTTCCAGGAACCATATTTGCTTACGGACAAACCGGCACTGGGAAAACCTTCACCATGGAGGGAGTGAGAGCCGTTCCTGAGCTCAGAGGGATCATCCCTAATTCTTTTGCTCACATTTTCGGTCACATCGCTAAAGCTGAGGGAGACACCAGGTGAGCATGTCATCAGTGCACAATGTTTATTAGATTTTTTTTTTCTTTATCATTGGTGGTTTGGGCATTAGCTTGATTATGTGTTTGGAAGCTCATACGACACCCTGTTTTACGTAATGTTTTTGAGTTCTACACCAACTGGAAAGAGAGATTTATTCAGCCGGCTGTGTAGAAGTCTAGCAGAAAGCTGGTTTAAATTTTTGTGTTGTGTTGGTCAAAAAAGATGTTTTGAAAATGTTGATTTTGAATTTCTCTCTACAGAATGTTGTTTTGTTATGTTCTCATAAAATCCATATTAAAACAGGTTTCATTAGATGAAATGCATATTGTTCTTACCAGATGTTACTTATTTAAAAATTCCAGGTTTCTAGTTCGAGTTTCATACTTGGAGATCTACAATGAAGAAGTGAGGGACTTGCTGGGGAAGGACCAGATGCAGAGATTGGAGGTGAGAAACATAATTTTGCAAATATCTCAATTTCTAGAACCTGCCTAGTCACTAATGTACACCATGTGTTGCTTTTTTTATTGCTGCATAACCCTGACTTTTAATATGGAAATGCAAAATAAAGTATTATAATGTAGAGTTTTTTCTCCTCTTCTAAGGAAAGTTTTCAACTTAATAACTATAAAAGTAATAGTATAAAAGTTGTTATAACTATAAGGACCTAAGCAAGTGTAGTCTTGCCCAGTTTTTTTTTTCTTGCAGATGATGTACATTTAAATTTTTGATTAAAAACACAGTTTGCACTGGTGGGTTTTTAGTTCCGTACCAGTGTTAATTTTCTCAATGAAAATAATGATGCCGAAAAATATTCCTTGACGACCTTTTTACCTGTGACTAAGCCAAGCCGATGACGAGACATCACGGATATCAATGAACAGCGGCAGTGACGAAATCAGCATGCAATATTGTTGACGAAAAAGACGAGACAAAAATGTGGTAAAAAAAAAAAAAAAAACATCTGTCTTTATTTTCGTCAATAAAAGCACACACTTGCTGGGGAAAAAATACCACAAACCTGATGAGATGCATTAAGGCACATCATAATAATCACCCAGTTTTGCAGCCTCTTTCTGGTAATTATGTTACCACAGGTTAACATAATTATGTTGTGATGTATTTTATTTTATTTTATAGTTAAACCTTTGCCAAACACATTAAGCTAATAGGTTAGCAAATGACTGTGAGCCACAGGAGCTACAACGTGTGTAAATAAAAAAATAAAACGTTTCAAAACACTGTATTGTCCATACTGCTCCTATTGTTTCGTAGTTAAATAAATATGGACATGCAACAGTTGTTGTGATGGTTAATTATAATGAAAACATCAGATGAAAAGATACATTTTAAATGTTAACATAATTGAAAAAAAAAAGTCTTTAAAAATGGTTTTGGCTAGACTAGATGGACTGTAAAGTTGAGTAATAATAATCTAGCTAATATGAGACGTTTCCTCTGACTAAAACTAGACTAAAATGGCCAGACATTAAGTTGACTAAAACATGACTAAGCAAAAATAGGATATGATTGACTAAATACGATAAGAACTAACAGGGACGTTTATCCCGGGACTAAGATTAAAAATGAAAATGGCTGACTAAATTAACACTGTCACACCCTGTTTTATGTCGCTCCACCCTCGTTATGTAAGAGTCTAAGTAAAAAATTCTAATTAAACCATAAGAACCATGCAGCCTGCACACTGTTGTATGATTAAACTGATGTGGGTGTTTTTTATTTTTATTTTGTTTTAATAAAGAAAACTCTACACTCAGTTACAAGTAAATGCTATTTATGTATTTTTTTGTTTCAATTTTGACAGATGATATGAATTTCCCGGAACTGTATTAGTAACTTGTGGTTTTGACTTGATGATTAGATAAAAATGTGGACCTGTCAGTAATTTCTTTCTCATGCCCTTATCTCATCAACTTCTCATTTCACTGCAGCTTTTCCTCATGTATTGGGCGTATTCATAAGTTCCAATGACACGTTGCACGTTTTTCGAAAATCCCCGAAACAGGTAAAAGAAAGGCCAGACGTGGGAGTCTACATTAAAGATCTGTCTGGCTATGTTGTGAACAATGCTGACGATATGGACCGAATTATGACCCTGGGCCACAAGAACCGTAAGCATGTGTTACTGTTTGCATCTTTCTGTGCATATGCTTATTTTAAGCAGCAGCAATACCTGGATGTTGAATCTGAACTTCTCAAAATGAGCTGTTACACACTTACTAAATAGTTTTAGATCACTGCTCTCCTGTCCATATCTAATCACTCAGGCCTATTGCATCAGGGTAATGAATATAGATCATTTATATACAGGCCAAGAGACTCAGTTATATCAGTTGGTACCAGAGTATTTTGTGCAAGAAACAAAATGCATGCACAACCTTGTAGTGGAAGGGATACAACATTTTGTTCCTGTTTGACGCCACAGTAGGGACACATTCATCAAAACATAACAGTTCAACATGTGTAGAGCATTTCGTAATCTGGACTCAACCCTGCTTGTCACCCATACCTTAGTCATAGTCTCTGAGATTGATTGATATTTTTCCCCCGCCTCTTCTGACATTTGATGTGAACATGATCTGAAGCTCCTGACCTGTATCTGCGTCATGAAGTACATTGCAATACTGCTGCATGATTGGCTGATTTGATAATCGTACAAACGTGCAAGATATAATGCTTTCATGCTATAACCTCAAGCAGCTTAATAGTCATCATTACTTAATGTATGTGTTTAGACAATTAAATACGATATGCGCCAAAATATACAGTGCTGAAACATCTCGGACGCACGTTTGCGTTTGTCAGCGAGGCAAAGGTCCAGACACGCGTGTTCCCAGAAGTGAAAAGGAAATTGCGTTGTGCAGTTGTTGTCGGAAATGGGTCTCTCGACGGAGGAAAAAGTATTGATAGTTGAGTATTATTTCCGCTCATACAGAAGCGGTCATGAACGTGGACCGAGTTTGAAAAAGCTGTCAGGACACATTCCTTCTCGTACTCGATCTTGCACCACCTGATGCCTACGTGTAGGAAATGTTAAAGGAGAGTGTTCGACTGTGAAGATCCCCCAAGAACCGTTCCTGCATCACGCCAGCAAATCATCTCCTTTTGCAGCAACTTTTGTTCTGGGAATCCGGGTTGAGAATCTGCATGAACGATGTGAAGACTGTCTACGGCGAGGCGCTGCACACACACACTTCGAACACTTGCGTTACGCACACCGTAATAGTGTGTATGTTAGTTTCTTTCAGAAGAAATAAATTCACAGATGACAAGGTGATATTGTGCGCTTTTTAATTCCAGCACTGTATATTTTGTATGCTGTACATCCATACTTTATTGATTTAAATAAAAAAGTAAAAAAACGTTATTTTACAACATAAAGATTTAAATTCTGGGAATCAGTTACAGTGATAAAGGGTCCGTGGCATTCTAATAAATATTTCCATTTCTAACACACAGAAATGAGCTGAAACACAAAACTGCTGTTATTTATTTATTTATCCCTCCAGGGTCTGTCGGTGCTACCAATATGAACGAGCACAGCTCCCGGTCTCACGCCATCTTCACCATCACCATCGAGTGCAGTGAGAAGGGCGTCGATGGAAACCAGCATGTGCGCATGGGCAAGCTGCACCTGGTAGACCTCGCGGTGAGGAGAGCGAGCCTAAAAACAAGCATAATCTTTTATTTATTTATTTCTTTTATTTTTTTTCTTTTGATTAAACATGGATGTTTCTTGTTGGTCAGGGATCTGAGAGACAGGGTAAGACAGGAGCCACAGGTCAGCGTCTTAAAGAGGCCACAAAGATCAACTTGTCCTTGTCCACTCTGGGGAATGTGATCTCTGCTCTGGTGGACGGGAAGAGCACGCACGTGCCCTACAGGAATTCCAAACTCACACGCCTGCTGCAGGACTCTCTGGGTGGAAACTCCAAAACCATGATGGTACAGAATGAAACAGTGATGTTTTTACATAATTAAATAACATTTTTATTTGATAATTAAATAAGTAGAACTAGAGAGGTTTTTTTTTTTACTTTCTGTTTCAGACAAAAAAATCGAGGAATAACTCCAGAGCGGAAATGATTAAATAGAAATTTTTGGAAAGTTTTATTCAAATTCTACTATAATCTTTGTTTGTTTCTTTTTTTTTTTAGTGTGCAAACATCGGCCCAGCAGACTACAACTATGATGAAACAATCAGCACTTTGCGCTATGCTAACCGTGCCAAGAACATCAAGAATAAAGCGAGAATCAACGAAGACCCTAAAGATGCACTCCTACGGCAGTTTCAAAAGGAGATTGAAGAGCTTAAGAAAAAACTGGAGGAAGGTACACTAGAATAACCAACAGTTTTGAACCATTTTATTAGAGTTATAAGTGATTATTCTAAACATTGTGTAACTGTATTTATTTATTATCTGTGTCATTGTAATTAATACTTGAGGCATGACTGTCATTTTCAGGAGAAGAGATATCGGGGTCGGAGGGCAGCGGCTCTGAGGACATGGACGAAGGGGAGGATGAGGCCGCAGATGGTGGAGAGAGATGCAGGAAACGACGAGGTCAGTGTCTGCCGTTGTCATGAACACAGTATTAGATTCCTGTGATCAGATTATGATGACCTCACCTTGGTGACAGGAACGTACGCTCTTAGTCATATACAAGTGAAATGCGTAGGGGATTTTCAAATGGTTATGATGATGTTTAGTCATCATATTATTATACCTAGCTGTTACCTGGCCTTTCTTGGAATTTGGGCAAGACACAAATATTTAACTGTATTTAATATTTAATGATACAATAAACATATAATTGTTTTTTACAAAATCAGAAGAATAATGATCTCAGACTTAATTTAGCTATATTGATATATATTAAAGAAAGAAATAGAATAAGATGTGCAACTTGTTTTGCTTTTTGCAGCATGCTAGAAAATTATCTTTATTTACTAAATTACTAAAATTAAGAAAGTCATGATCAAAATATGATGCACAAAATCCTTTCAAACCTTCAAAGCCAGAAAAACGTTGTGCCCAGACAGAAAAGCATATTTTGAGCTTCATTCACCCAGAGGAAGAAAGAGAAAAATACACCAAAGCATATTTCACATCAAATGCTCGATAGTATTTCCCACGTTTTGGTGATTTTGTACAAGATTCTGAGGTCTCCTTAACATCTGCGACGAGTAATAATGCCTTGACTGGCAAGAGCTGTCGTTATGTCTCCGTCTTGCATCCCATTAGTGAATGCATATACATAAGAACTTGGGAAAAAATAACAAAGGGTGTTCAAGTCAAACTGGGACCTTGGATGAAATCTCAGATGAGACTCTTAGCCGCAGTAAAACCTTCGAATGGTGCAGATGTTTTAAAGAAACAATATGTCTGTGAATGACTATCCCGGCCGAGGTGGCTCAGAGCTCACTGCAGTCAGCAATCAACAAATAACTTCTCGCAAACTTGTGGAAGAGATGCATCTATCTGTGGGAACAGTTCACACAATCAACCACTTGCACATTACAGAAACTAGGAGGGAGCTACAGTATTGCCACAACCTCCATACAGGCAGTCTAATCATTGCTCCGGCGTACTGAGGAAACTTTCTACCCTGATGGTATCCAAGCCCTAGTGAAATGCTGAGATAAGAACATTAGTGTAGCAGGGGATTATATAGAGAAATAAAGGGAGTTTTTACTCTCATAACTGTGTTTTCTTATCCTGCACGATCAAAAGTCCCAGTTTGACATGAACACCCCATGTCTGTAAATGATAATCACGTAGTTGTTGATGCAGACTCTGTGTTACCTGTGTCTATTTATAGATCTATCTATTTATTTATCTGTTTATCCATCTGTCCATCCATCCATCACATTACCCAAATTAACCAAGACAATAACATTTTGAGGACTTGATGACGTAGGATATATCTATATATAAATATAGCATTTGACCCATACCGCCCACACCAACATTCCACTACAGTCATTAATGGATAAACCATACCATAATTAACGCAGAAAATGTACTGTGAAATATTTAAAGTCGCATCTGGGTGAGTTACAGAGGAAATGGATGGTAGATGTGGCTTTGATTGTCTTCCTCTTTCCTTCGTTGTAAAATCTGTGAGGAGATAAGAAGCTCAGAAGTTCCTACATGGGTGTAAATGCATCTTTCTGACTGCTGTGCTTTTTTTGTAATCTAACGTATGAATATGCAGCTTAATCCACTCTGCTGTATTATTCACATTTTTCCATCACTAATGTGGACTCTGTCTAAAAGCCTAATCTGCAAAATATCATGATTACGTAACCTCATGCAAAGCATTACGAGAGGTTTTGTTTTCACATCATTAGTACTTGCATGGTGAAAGTGATTTGCAAGCAGTGTGGACTGAATGGACGGTCGCTTATGCTTCATAGCCAGTGTAAATTCTGGTACAGGCACATTGGCACGCTCTCCTCCCATATGTCCATTCACCGTGTGCCATAACTACAGGACATTGCCAAAGCTCACAGTAAAGCCAAAGAAGGAAAGGGATAAGAGGCACAGACAGACAGCATAAAATGAGCTTAGAGCAAATCAGAGAAGGTTGTAATGAGGTGGAAGTGTTCTAGTCATCAAACCACAGAGAGACCGTGGTTACATCACTGCCAGGCATAAACTCTCTATACCAAGGTAAATTAATACTTCAGAAAGGTTTCATACTTGGTAACGAAAACAAACCCAACTTCTGAGTCACACTGATGTCATAACACTGACACACATTGGCACACATTTGAACCCCTTTTACTTTCAGTGATCTAATGCATATTAGTGCTGTATACAGGTGCTGTGGCACTGTTTCCTTTAACATTTGATTTTAGGTAATCTTGCTGAATTTTAGCTTAAATAAACGGTTATTTTAAACAAGTGGTCACATGCATTTTTCATTTATTGCCAACTTTCATGTCTCTTGTCTTCTGCATCTTGTTTATCTGGTGAGTAGTTAAAAATAAAATATAGGATTAGTTCCCTAAGGCCTTGTTCAGACATTTCTAGATTGCAATCAGATTGCTTTCATGTAGTCTGAAAAGTAAAAAAAAATAATAAAAAATAATAATTTGGTTTTGAAGATTCTGGATTTTTGCAAATACAGACAGACACATCTTTAGGAATTCAATTTGAATCTGACTTCAAAAGGTGTGTCTTTCTGGATGCTCTAGACACTTAAATCGGATTAAAAATTTAAAATGTCACTCGCAACGGGAAGAGCAAGTCCGCACGATCACAAGGCATTTACATGGGGAAGACATGGAGAGCAATAGTCTCTGGACACAAAAGGACGTGAACTGGCTGATGGCAATTTAGTACAGGAAATGTATAGAAACAATGTGATAGAGGAAATATCACACAGCATGATAGAAAGGGCATTCAGAAGGACAATAAAAAGTTTGTAGACATAACAGTCAAGTAACGTCACAGTAAAGTGCTGAGACAGTTTTCTCCAGTTGCTTTCAAATAGATAAAATACAAAAATGACCATCATGGTAAATAAACAGCAAGGAAATAAACACGTGTGATCAGGTGAAAAATATGCACAGGTCATACACAGACAGCAGACAGAGAGGGAGAACAGTACGCTGTCCAGTGTTTTCAGATAAACGGGAGTATAATGAAAATAACTAGTAATAAAAATAATAGGCTAAACAAATTGTTTCAGAATTGTGAAGTGAAGCATAAGCAAAAGCTAATGTTGCTAATAATAAATCTCCATGTGTGTGGGTGTGTAGGTATTTATGACGGAGAGAGTGACGGAACAAGGGAAAAGAAACCAGAACGTTTTTTTCCTTTTACTTTCATTAATAATTTTGTCAGTCAATTTTCAGTCAAGTTTTTGTCTTCTCCTTGCTCAGGGTTGCTCTGAGATCGGCCCTTAATTACTCCTAAGCTGAAATCCTGTCTAGATGTTTTAAAAAGCACTCTTGGGTAATTCTTCAAAGGTTTATAAATGCAGCTCAGATGTGTAAAACTAATTTGGATTTCCCTGCAGTCTAAACAATGCCTGAATGCACCTGGATCATATTCAGTTTTCAGTTACAGTCCTATTGCACAGAAATAAAGTAGGAACTTGAACATCGCTGACTGAGTAGACACCTGATTGACGACATGAGAACGCTTAACATGTTAAAAATTGAATCTTTAAATCTGGGTCAGTCACAGCCCAACAGGATCTGAAGAAAATCTTTTGATCTATCTTTCACTCTTTCATGTGTGCATTTGCCATTCCTGCAGACTCGTGTGTTTTTGTTGCGGTCAGGTGTAAGCTCTGATTTGGCACTCTCACTCATTCAGAGACCTATTTAATGCGCAGTTGAGGCCAAACTTTATGTACACTTGGGCTTAAAACATTTAAACATACAGTATATATTTTAACTCTGCGGATTGTCCATGTTACCATGAATTTCCTGTGTTCTGCCAGTTTGGATGTGTTACAGAATAACAACTAAGATTCAGGTTTAATTCAGGTTTGCAGATGAAAATTTTCTTCAAAATATCAGGGTGAAATGTTTGTTAGTACATGGTGGCTTTGCCTTTAAATTTCTTCAAATGCTTAGCTTAGCTTTTCACAGTATGTTGTTGGAGATTTTGGCCTATTCCTCATGAGAGAACAAGTGCAAGTCTGGCAGATTTGTGGGACTGTTGGTCACAGGAGCTTGTATACAGTTCAGTCCACAAATGTTCTGTTCAGATCAGGGCTAAATGTTGACTGCTGGAATAATAATTATTCCCACTGTATCAAAGGCACTGCCTCGGGCCCTTGTACAGCCGCGGGTGCATTTCCACCTACCTTTTAATTATGGTTGTTGGCCAATCAAAAACTTTACAAAGTCATTACATTACTTTCTGAGACAGTCACTTTGGTGTATATAAACTTCGGACCCACTGGAATTATAATTTGTTAATTAAATATAAACAAATTCTGCTGCTCATAGATTTTTAATTACCTTTGCTGTGAATAGAATCAATTCCCTAATTGAAATGTACACAGATCAACCCTTTAAAACCATCCGACCTAATATAGAGTAAATTCATCATGTTTTGCCAAAACGGCTCTGACCCTTCAAGGCATGGACTCCACAAGACCTCTGAAGGTGTGCTGTGCTATCTGGCATCAAGAGATTAGCAGCAGATTTTTTTTTATTCATGTAAATTGCTATTTGGAGGACCAATGTAACAGACTTGTTTGTCCAGAACATCTCACAGATTTTTAATTGTATTGAAATCTGGGGAATATGGTCTTGAATCCTTTGTCATTCATTGTACCATTCCACTATCGTTAGGGAATATCACTGTTATGAAGGGGTGTACTTGTTTTGCAACAGCTGCATAAATATCCAGACCCAATGTTTCTGACCCTTGCCCAGAGCATCACAACATCTTTGCCGGGATTCCCTTTTCCAGCCATAGGGAGGAGTCAAGATGGGCACGCTGACCAGTCTGTAACTACATAGCCCCATACACATCAAGCTTTGATGCACACAGACTCAACGTATAAGCACCATCTGTGATAGAATCGCCACCTCACAGCCTCTACCCCTAAGTAACTATGAGGTCACAGTATAGGAATATATAAAATTCTGTATATAAAAATCCTGCGTGCAAGTCAAGAGACCGCAGTCAGTAACATGTGAGACAGGGAAGCGCATGGGCTGCTGGTCACCCCAGGGACATGGTATGATAATACCGCTCTGTACTTATACAAAGGACTAATTACTGATTATCACTTAAATCTGAGTTTTTTGATATTTGATGTAATTACTATTCTGCTCAATACAAGAGAGAAACAGTAATTTATATTATGCTATGATATTTCCATGTATTCACAAAAAAATTTATATGATAGTATATTATATGTTTTCTAAATGGTTCATGGAATAGTATGTGTTAAGCTTAGTTAAATAATATTGTTGTATTTGTTTATATTTTATTTGACTAAGATTTATTAGAAGTAATGATTTAACTATTATTTATTAGAAATAGTGATATACATTTTTGGGGAGGGATTTTTCATTTAAGGTTTTCGACCACTTAGTTGAATCCACTTTGAACAATTGTTGTGTAACCTGCAAAGCTGTCAGACACAAGAATTAAAAAGTGATTCCAGAATTGATATTTGTGTCTCCTGTAGTTGGCTAATGACTTTTTTCTTTTTAGTTTGAAGCAGAAGTTGATGTGCAAGTTCCCAGATAACTTGACAACTTTACAGGTTATAAACCACTGCATGCCAAGATCGGGCATTTTGGAGAAGCTCTGACCTAGTCGTTAAAGTGTCACAGTTTGTCGCTCAGATCCTTGTGTTCAGCACATCAACTTCGAGAACCGACAGCTCAGTTACTGCCTAATATATCCCACTCCTTGACGGCTGCCATTGTAATCAGATATGAATGAGTTATTCACCTCACCTATCAGTGGGATTGATGTTTGGTAGCATGACGGTTGTGCAGAACTGACCTAGAATATTTTTGGCCTATTAAGCTGTCTTTTTCCCCTTCTTTAGTACTGCATGGATATCTTTTCTCTTCCAAATGCAAGATGGAGTTTGTTTTGCAAGTCTTGTCAGCAACTTTACCTTCTCTTGTCTACAATTAGAGCCTTTATTTTGTCACATATACATTACAGCACAGTGAAATTCTTCGCATATCCCAGTGTAACTGGGGTCAGAGCGCAGGGTCAGCCATGGTACAGCGCCCCTGGAGCAATTAGAGTTAAGGGCCTTGCTCAAGGGCCCAACAATGGCAACCTGGCTGAGCTGGGATTCGAACCACCGATCTTCCGATCAGTGACTCAGTGCCTTAGCCCTCTGAGCCACCACTGCCCCAAACTTAACTTCCCTGTCTATGAACCTGACTCTGTAAATATCTTCTAAATATGCACAAAACGTCTACAGGGGGTTGGACAATGAAACTGAAATGCCTGGTTTTAGATCATAATAATTCATTAGTATGATGTAGGGCCTCCTTTTGTGGCCAGTACAGCATCAGTTTCGTCTTGGCAATGACAAATACCAGTCCTGCACGGTGTCCAGAGGGATTTTGAACCATTCTTCTTGCAGAATAATGGCCAAGTCACGACGTGATGCTGGAAAACCTCGTTCCTCCAAAACACCCCAAAGTGGCTCAATAATATTTAGACCTAAGGATCAGTCCTTTCAACTGGCACCAAGATTATTTTCAGCCATTGTAATATGAATATGTATGTGGCAGTGGGCGTTCGCGTAAGCGTGTCCATGTTAGGATTATAGATATGGAAAGGGAAAAGGGGTGATGGTATACATACTAGTTAGTGAAATATGATGTGATGAATTTGCCTTAAAATTCCACTGGTAATGAGACGTATAATTTGATTTCTAGTTTACATTTGTTCTCCTCAGGAAAGAAGAAGATGTCCCCAGAAAAGATGGCAGAGATGCAGGCAAAGATCGAGGAAGAGCGGAAGGCCCTGGAGGCCAAGCTGGACATGGAGGAAGAGGAACGTAATAAAGCACAGGCAGAGCTGGAGAAAAGAGAGAAAGATCTTCTCAAAGCTCAGTGAGTCCCTTCTGAGACAATTTTCAAACATTCACAGTTCACCCATGATTAACTATAGAAACCTAGTTTTCTGTTCTTCTGATAATGATAGTATTGACACAACATGGCGTGTCAGACATAATCTCAGATAATAATTAGTGCTGTGTATGAACTGATGCATAAGTGGGAAGTTAGAACTGTGACTCATGTCATTTTTGCCCTCTGTGCACTCTGAGCTACAAAGTAAATTAGTAATACTTTGTTTACTGTTGATTTGAGCCCATTTGTTGAGGGGACCTTCATGACTTTGAGTAGGTGTTCCATGTGGGGGATGGTTTGTTTTAAAGGTTAGACATTCAATAAAATTTTATTTGTATAGCGCTTTTAACAATTATCATCGTCACAAAGTAGCTTGACACAATAAATAAAAGATTATGGACCAAATGCTGCAGAAGTCTTTGATTGGATTTTATCTGAAGTATCTGAAAGACTAAATTATATAACATGATCTTAATTGTTTAAGATTAATAGCTAATAATAAAATCCCATGTTAATTTGTAAAGAAAGCAGAACTAAAGCATAAACAAACTCATTTGGTTTTCAGGCAAGAACACCAGCTTTTACTTGAGAAGTTGTCTGCTTTAGAGAAAAAAGTCATTGTTGGAGGAGTTGACTTGCTGGCCAAGGCTGAGGAGCAGGAGAAGCTTCTAGAAGAATCCAACAACGAGCTGGAGGAGCGACGGAAAAGAGCCGAGCAGCTCCGTAGAGAACTGGAAGAGAAGGAGGTAGGCTTCTTTCTTCTTTTCACTTTAGCTGTTTGTCTAAACTGAGCACGAAACAATATTAGAGCAGGTCAGTCAATTTTATACACGTTTAATTCTTTTCAAGTTAAGTTCATAGAAGGAGTTGTTCTGGATTGCTCTAGCCACTCAGTATGTCTGTTCTCTCCTTGTGTCTTACCATAGCAAGAGCGTTTGGACATTGAGGAGAAGTACACCAGTTTGCAGGAGGAAGCCCAAGGGAAGACCAAGAAACTGAAAAAAGTCTGGACAATGTTGATGGCAGCAAAATCAGAGGTGTGCTGAAAATGTTTCTTATAACTTTCTACATCAAAACACCTGAGATCTTCCTTCTGTTGATGTATTAGACTTACACAATACAGTATATACTACGGTACCTGTGCTTGTAGATTCTCTTTTTCCAGATTTAGTTTTTCCCTTTACTGTTATAATAACCCCCACTCTTCTGGGAAGGCTTTCCACCAGGTTTTGAAGCATGCCCATAGGTATTTGTTCTCATTCAGCCTCAAGAGCAATAATAGGGCCAGTCACTGAATTTCCTGCTGGAAGAGGTTTATTGTATAGCCTGCAAACAATGTTAATTGTATAGCATGCAAACGCATTCTGCACAATTATTTGCAAGAACCACGTATTATCATACACGTAGCGTCTGCATACCTTTCTGCACACTGATAATTCTTGTTGGACCACCGTTTGCTTTGATTACGGCAGTTTTTTTTTTAAAAACAATTTGTTCACTAACAAAATTTCACAGGGTTCAAGTGTTTAATCTTCCATCATGCTCATTCTTGATGTTTCATTTCTTTCTGGAAGAAAAGTGTTATCCTTCCAATTTTTTAATAATGCATTTTATAGTTCTAAACCTAATTTGTTTCTTTTTACCCTAATAAAATAATAATAATCTGACCCTTCTGAACTAGGGGAACATCATTGCCACGCCCACAGGATATATCTTTTGTCATGGTTGTTTAAGAAATGAGAAGCTACTCACTCCATCAGTTAGGGTTAAATAATCTGAACCATGTTAATCACTGTAGTAATTATACAGTAATTAACTGACTTGTTTGTTTTGTTAAATTTTTAAGTTAAGGTTTTTTTTTTTTTTTTTTTAGACAAACAGTGTATAATAGTAATAATTTTGTATTTATGACTTATGTAGTTGAGTTTGGTTTCACTTTATTTGTACAGATTTAATTGTATAGATATTGGCACAAAGCAGCTATGCAGAAAACTATGTGAAATAGAAATATCAGATAGTGTGATTTATAAATAATCATTATAGTAACCAGTAATTTAGAGGGAGGAAGGAAATTGTAAGAATGTCCTGTATGAGCTTATAAGAAATAAGTCCTTGGATGAGCACAGAACAGTTCTTATGATTATAGCAGCAGTTCCAAGTAAACTGATCTGCAGTATCCAGGCATCCAAGCAGGGATAAGTTTGGAGTTTGCCTTTCTGTTCTAGATGGCGGATCTGCAGCAGGAACATCACAGAGAGATCGAGGGCCTGCTGGAGAACATCCGCCAGCTCAGCAGGGAACTCCGTCTGCAAATGCTCATCATTGACAATTTTATCCCTCAGGAATACCAGGTATGATTTATATGCAACAGAGAATGTTGTTAACATTTTATCGACTTCAAATATACAAGTGTACAAGAGTAATGTAGACGCTTAAGTCTCTTAAAATACCTTTCATTTGTCAATGTTTTTACATTTAAAATGAGCTTAATTCTTTCATAGGTGAATGAAGAATCCTTGATTTCAAAAGATGCAAAAATTGCAGTTTTTAACCTAAATTTGAATTTGATTCTAATCAGTCTAAGTTTTGTGTGCTCTAGGAAATGATTGAGAATTACGTACACTGGAATGAAGACATAGGGGAATGGCAACTGGTGCGTGCTCAACATATTCTTTCAATCCATGTGACTATATTGCGGATGCTAATTGCACTAAACTAAAATCTTTCTTTCGTTAGAAATGCGTGGCTTACACTGGGAACAACATGAGGAAACAAACCCCTGTGCCAGACAAAAAGGAAAAGGATGTAAATGCCACTCATGTTTCTGTAATGCACTTTTATAGCGTGTCGGACCATTGAAAAGATTATGCTTATCGAGTGTTCTGTTTGTGTTTGTTTCAGCCTTTCGAGGTGGATCTGTCCCATGTGTACCTCGCGTATACGGAGGAGAGCATGCGCCAGTCCTTGATGAGGTTGGAAAGGCCCAGAACCTCGAAGAGTGGCAAGGCCAGACCTAAGACTGGGCGAAGGTCAGATCTTAAATGTACTAAAAGAGTAGGCATTTGCTGATAAACAAATCCCATTCCTCAAAGCATTTTCTCAAGTCCCAGTGCACATTTTACATGTAATCATATAAAGCAGTCTCTCGACCTTTAACCTGCTTCAGTAGGACTGGTGATTCAATCAAATTGGCAAAGCTACAGCGAAATGAAAGTGCAAATGATTTCCACGAACGATTCCTCTGTTCATTATCTGGTCTGACATTTATTTAGTTCTCTCGACTTTCTACTTCAGGGCCAACCCAGAGATGCTTCAAGCCTCTCACTCACCTCACATGTCTCACACACACACACAGACACACACACACACACACACACACACACACAGTTGCAGTTTTCCGTGTATCAAAAAAAAAAATCCTCACCTAAACAGCAGCATAATGATGCTTGCCAAAAGAAAAAAAGCTGAGTTGTTTCATCTGGATATGATGAATTGCTCATCTGCTCCAGATTACCAGATGTTCATGCAATATGTATATTTGTGCCTTAGTTTAGTCCTTATAATATTATCATTTTTAATAAGAATGCCATAACATAGACTTTATGATAGTTCATTAATAATATAATGGCCATTAATAAATAAAAATGCCATTTATAATTAAAACAAAGTATATTGTAGAAACTAATTGACGTAGATGGACTGAATATATTTTGTGGCGTTTAAGTTTTTAGATGGACACGTTTAATGTTGACACTTGTGGCACTTCCGTATTCAGAAAAATAAAAACTTTTTTTTGTTTGTTTGTTTATTGCATGTTTATGCAACTTATGTATTTACTTAGCATTTATCGCATATATAGTCTTGAAGGTGCGGGTATAAGGATTACATTAATATATGGCATATGAAAATTCTTCAAAATCTGACACTACACCCTGAATAAAAGATACTCTGTGGTGGAACTCTTCTACGACAGGACTTAAAGGGTAAAAAAGTGTTAAAAAAATAAAGCATGGTAGGAAATAGTAGAAATCTTTGGTGAATCAAATAAATTTAGATTTAGCATTAATGGCATTTATTTTTATTATGTACTACGTGTAAGGGCTGTTGCACATATTCTGACACAACACATCAACACCAACATAAATACTGGAAACTTTACATTCACAATTGAGTAAAAACACCAGTGTCGTAGCTCAAATTGGATACTTGCGTAAACTCAATGAGTAATAACGGTTTTCCTGTTACTGTAAGTGATTAAGTGTGGTAATCGCGCCCACGACAGAAAGTTTTAATAAAAAACATCTAGGCATTTGGCAGACGCCCTTATCCAGAGCGACTTACATTTTTTTTTTATCTCATTATACATCTGAGCAGCTTTAGCTTTGATTACACGCAGTGTGGTGACCAGTTCATGTCTCATTTTATTGCCACATAACGATGCTGAGCCTGGACCCGACCAACTGAAGCAACCCCACGTCATAACAGAGTGTCTCCAGAGTGTACGGTGGACACTATGCATGATGGGTGCATGATGGTTGGATCGCTTCATGCTCTTACTTTCTTAACCTGACACCTCACCTTTCTTACCCTGGAATAGGCACAATCTGAACTCATCAGATTAGGAATGCACCGATATCGGTATCTGGTATCAGCCTCGATACCACATTTTCTAAAGTACTCGTACTCGTTAAAAGTCCCCCGATACCAGGGACCGATTACACGGTCTGAGAAATGTCTATGTTTGAGCGGCGTGTAAGGGGTTAATCACAAGCGCCAAGTGCCCATCCCCAGGCCCCGGCTGCAGCTCAGAGCGGGGAGAAGGCGAGGCGAAACGAGACATGTCAGCCGTGTGGAATTATTTCAAAGTAAATGAAGACGACAAAACAAAGGCGGACTGCAAATTGTGCTCAGTGAAATTGTCCAGAGGAGGCTCAAAAGGTAGAAGGTAAAAGTAATTTAATCAAGCACCTAAAATCCCAACACGACAACGAGTACAAAGAGTTTACCCACGTTTCTAAACCAACACAACCCACACTGCAGCAACCTCTTTAAAATTTTAAATCATGTTTTTATTAAGTACTTGGTATTGGTGAGTACTGAAATGCAAGTACTCGTACTCGTTTTCCAAAAAAGTGGTATCGGTGCATCCCTACATCAGATCACATGACCTGTTTCTTGAGTTCTCGTCACGTTTACATTTAGGCATTTCGCAGACGCTCGTATCCAGGACCTTCTGAACTGTAGTCAAATGCCTTAACCACTGAGCAACCTTGACCGCGCCATCATCACGATTTATGGATTCCTCTTTCATTTACTATTAAATATAGCTATGATTTCTAATGTACAGTTTTTTAATAAAGCAACTTCAAGCATACAGTATTTGTCTCTTCCCGAACATATTTCTTCCATGAAGTTGACAGCACTGTCCTTTCAAGTTTTAATAATGCATTGGACAGTTCTCAACACAATTTCAGTAATTCTAATGTTTTCTTTGCTTGATGCCTTCCAATATCTTGACCCATTTTATGTACAGAGAGGCCCAAAAATGTATACACAGCAGTTATCTACATGTGTGCCCTTTTTTTTTTTTAAACTCAAATTGGATTATGGCAGCAATGTGTAGTATTACAGTAAGTTTCCTCTAAAGATGTCAGTAGTGGCACCATTGTTGATGACATCATGTGATGTTTTGTGTGTGTGTCTGTGTATACATCTTTTGGTAGATGCAGGCGAGGTATGTGAGCTGAGTGAAAGTGAAGTGTATTTGTGCCTACTACTGTGAACTAAATGCTGTACAGGCCACTCCCACAAGTGTTGATCGTATCAGTACAAGTACCAGCCTATGACTATGTATGCCTTTTTTTGCTTGCTTGCAGGAAAGACATATAGAGTAGTCGAGGTCAATACAAAATAGTATAGGACTGGGATTAGTGCTCATGTAGTCTATGCATGTGCTTTACTGTATGTCGGAACTGGATTTTTCTTTTACAGCTGTCTACAAAATCCATGTGCTAATATTTGCTTCATGTTTGTAGGAAGCGTTCGTCCCGGCCAGAAACTGCAATCGAGTCTCTGCTACAGTGATCTTCATTTTTTGTTTTTTTTGTTTTTTTGTTTTGTCTTTTTGTCAGACTGCAGGATCCGGGCCAGTCATTTGCATAAGAATGAATTGATGTTCAACATGTAAACATTTATCTGCATCTGGATTGAGTAGACTGAAGTTTGGATGAAGAAACAGGTATTTAGTGTACATGTGCTGGAATATTGCAGCTCTTTATGCTTGTTGTAAAAACACCTATTCCTTTAAGACTGTGCATTCAGCAACTAATAGATTTCCTCCTTAACCACAAAACAAAGTTACTTGAGCTTGAGGCAGGACATGGCTCCTCAGACGGAGGATGTCTCCACTGATACTCCACTGATGCCCTAGCTGATTAGTCTGTAATCATAAGCAAACTACTTCAGATATGAATCACATGCTTGATGATTTTACCGCTAGCATTTTATAGTTTCTTTTTACTCTTTAAACTTGACGTATGTAACGTGTGCTCCTAACCTGATTTGGTTGAAGGATTCGGCCTGAGAACCTGCATGCTGCTCAACATCTACTGTAGCTCTACATAACACTAGCTAAATGTTTTCGTTTTACGTTCCACGAGCTACCTAATGTGCACTGTAGTCAAAAACAAAACCTTTTATTTGCCATAAAAATTGTTTACATTTATTATGCTGTAAGATGTATACTTGTTAATTTATTAAATTATTTACCTCATGATTAAATCTCCTGATTGCTTTGGTATGTGTTGATTAAAAATATACAAATAATACAATCTAATATGTTTACGGTCATTATGCAAATTATGCTGTAAAAATGTTTTTCGTTTATTAGCAGCATTCATTCAATAATAAGCACAACCACATGGATTATTAATGAACAACGCTGATGGATGGTAATACCTTAAAGGATAGCGTGATCAGGTGCAATAAATTGAATGGAAGTATTTCTCCTGGTCACTACGTATAGAATAAAATGAGTACACCCATAACGTTGTTGCAGTACAGCTCCCTGATGTATAGACCTTTTACCGTGCCGCAATGCACTGTCAGCAAGCTATACAAGGGCAACAGTGACAAAGGAAAACTTTATATGATGTACGATACCTTTCAAAGAGATCATTAATGCATATGCTATGTGATTTCAAAGAGAAATGTGGATAGGGTAGTGTTTAAATGTTTGATTGATGGTCAGAAATATTTATGACTTAATCTTAAGTGACCCTCCTGGACAATAAGATACGTGGACATTTTTCCCCCTTTGCATTGTATGACAGATTTTCTAGCTCTAACTTGAAACTGAAAGTAGGGAGAAAAGGGAGCTGATTGGATAAATGGGTCAAAGATTGATTTAAAGTTATGGAGAAATTCTTTAACTTCCTTATAATATACTTATAATATAGTATGTAAGCTGTACACAATACATCACCGAAGATGTTACATGATGGATGAATTCATGCACAGTGTTTTTGGTTTGAAAATCAAGGCCATCATGTAAATTCTGTCCTTGGATTTTTAAAGCGGGGAATAAAACACTGGGACATGGGAAATGTATGTGATGCAGCCTGACACGGGATTTTTTTTTTTTTTTTTTTTTTTACAATTCCATCCCTAAAGTTGACTATTTTTCCAATATCAGCATGTGCTTTACTCTTCCTATACAACAGCACTGCATTAATAAAGCACACGTTCTACTTCATTCAATTAATTTATCTATACATTTAATGTTAACACAAGTTATCTGTTTTAATATAACAGCTATGACAGCTGTCTCACCAGCTTCTCTTTTCTCCCTGGAAAGTAATACAGGAAATAAAAACAGAAAAAGTAAATCCTGACCACTCTGTGTAAAGAGTAGATTTCTTTTATAGATGTTAAATGGTTTCTTGAAGGAAGCTTCTACACAGTTAAATCCTTTCTTTTTAGCTAAATTAGCAGTGTTTTTTCCGAGGCTTAGATTATGCATCAGTGTTTTCTAAATGTAAATACAAATGTGAAATATTTGAACAGCTCATGTGGTTGGGATAATCCCTTTATTACAGTCCGACTATGCTTTGCATTAAAGCAACATTCAAATAAAAGAATGTAATTGATAAATCTGTATTTCTTTAAACACCTTTACAGTATGTCACAAAAGTGAGTGCACTCCTCACATCTCTGCAAATGTTTAGTTATATCTTTTTATAAGAAAACATCATAAATGACACAATGAAAAGTAGTCAGTGTAAAGTTTGTATAGTAGTGTAAATTTATTGTCCCCTCAAAATAACTAAAAATACAGCCAATAATAGCTGAACCCCTGGCAACAAAAGTAAGTACACCCCTAAGTGAAAATGTACAAATTGAGCACAATTAGTAATTTTCCTTCCCCTTTGTCATATGACTCATTAGTGTTACACTGTCTCAGGTGTCACCAGATAGCAGGTGAGTTAAATTTGGTATAAAAACTCTTCCGCTCTCTCAACCTGGCCACTGAAAGTTCAACATGGCACCTCATGGCAAACAACTCTCAGAAGACCTGAAAAAACAAATTGTTGCTTTACATAAAGATGGCCTAGGCTATAAGAAGATCGCCAACACTCTGCAACTGTGCTTCAGCACAGTGGCCAAGACCATCCGGCACTTTAAGAGGACAGGTTCTTCTCAGAACAGGCATCGCCATGTTCGGCCAAAGTAGCTGAGTGCACGTGCTCAGCGTCAGATCCAAAGATTGGCTTTGGAAAACAGACGGATGAGTGCGTCCAGCATTGCTGCAGAGATTGAAGGGATGGGAGGTCAGCCTGTCAGTGCTCAGACCGTACGCCGCACGGTTTCATTCTAGAAGGAAGCCTCTTCTAAAGATGATGCACAAGAAAGCTTGCAAACAATTTGCTGCAGACATGCAAACTAAGGACCCCGATTACTGGAACTATCTCCTGTGGTCTGATGAGACCAAGATAAACCTGAGATTAACAGAGGTAAACAGAGCAGTGTTCCAGCATGATGATAATGACCCCAAACACACCTCCAAAATGACCACTGGCTTGCTAAAGAGGCTGAGGGTAAAGGTGATGGACTGGCCAAGCATGTCTCCAGACCTAAACCCCACAGAACACCTCTGGGTCACCCTGAAAAGGAAGGTGGAGGAGCACAAGGTGTCAAATGTCCACCACCTCCGTGATGTTGTGATGGAGGAGTGGAAGAGGATTCCAGTGGCAACCTGTGAAGCTCTGGTGAACTCCATGGCCAAGAGAATTCAAGCCGTGCTGGAAAATGATGGTGGCCACACAAAATATTGACTGTTCACATTTTCACTTGCCAGGGGTTCAGCTATTATTGGCTGTATTTTTAGTTATTTTGAGGGGACAATAAATTTACACTCCTACACAAACTTTACACTGACTACGGTTCATTGTGTCAAAGAGTCATTCATGCAGTGTTGTCCTATGAAAAGATATAACTAAATATTTGCAGAGATGTGAGGGGTGTACTTTATAGTTAAGACATTTGGCAGACGCCCTTATCCAGAACAACTTTTAAAAAAATCAATAATAATAATTATCTCCTCATTATGCATCTGAGCGCTTTGCACAAGGACCCAACAGTAGCAACTTGGTGGTGCTATGGTTGGTCCAATGCCATAACGACTAAGCTACCCCTGCCTGTAAATATAAACCACAGATGCAAGAAAGGCACTTGTGTACACACTGAATACAAAACCGTTGAGCTTCATGTATCAGGACTGATGGTACATGCAGACATGATTTCCTCCTTTAGCCCAGAGACAGTGATGAGCCGATTCAGCTATGACTTTGAGTAATTCTTGATTCATAGGATTTAATATGATGTTGGCCCACCCTTTGCAGTTTAAAACAGCTGAAACCTTTCTAGGAAGGCTTTCCACAAGGTTTAGGAGTGTGTTCATGGGAATATTTGACCATTCTTCCAGAAGAGCATTTGGGCCTTCAGACACTGCGACCCAGGTCTTCTCATCCAACACCTGTCTCCGCTGTATTTCATCCCAAAGTCATTCTATTGGATTGAGGTCCGGGCAGTCAAGTTCTTTTACACCACACTGGCTCATCCATGTCAAGGAGCCATCCCTAAACTGTTCTCACAAAGTTGGGAGCATGAAATTGTCTAAAAAATGTCTTGGTATGCTGAAAAATTAAGGGTTACTTTCACTGGAAGTAAGGGGGTCAAGCCCAAATCCTGAAAAACAACCCCACACCAGTTTTAACATGACTACGCACCATGTGCACAAAGCAAGCTCCATAAAGACATGGATAATGAGTTTGGTGTGGAAGAACTTGACTGGCCTCCACCTCAACCCAATAGGATGAATTAGAGCGGAGACTGCGAGCATCAGTGTCTGACCTCAAATTAAATTTCATTTAAGGTAAAAAGGCCTCTGGAATCAGACTTTTGAGCCAGCCTGCACAAACATGTATCAAAATAAAAGAAAAATAACTTACAATAAGGAGTTTGTCAAAAAAAACTGGCTGTAGGTCTCTGGAGGAACGAACACTGTCCTTGAAAAAGATACTCTCTCAGCTAGTGTTTTAATGATGGTATTGGAGAACGTTGTATGCCCTGGTACAGCTCCAAATCTGTGAGCTTACCTCCAAATGGCCTAGCAAGTCTCTGTAGAGGATGAATTCAATAAGCAACCTTCCCTCACCCTACCCAGCTCATACCTCATGAAGCACATTGGGAGTTGACTTCAGTCTGCAGAGATCCATACTGCATGATAGTAAGTTTCTGTAGAGCAGAGGTGTCGAATGTTCTCCAGAACGCCTCGGTGTGGTTGCAGGCTTTCATTCCAGACAAGCAGAAGCCGCAACTGATTCCACCTTTTTAATTAGTTGTTCTTGTTCAGGTGTGGTTGTAACGAAAAACCTGCACCTACATCAACTTTTTCTGGAGAACATTTGACGCCTCTGCTGTAGAGGATAATTTCAATATGTGACCTTCCCTAACTAGCTCATCTCATTGATGGGAGCTGGAGCTGGCTTCAGGCTGTACAAATAAATACGTAAGCCTTTTTGCTGTCTATCTGGGTTTGTGGTCATCCTGGAAGAAACCACTTCCACCAAGACAAAGATGCTTCATTATTTAAATCTAAAGAACTTTGTTCTGGTTTTAAGTGACCCTTTAAGGAGTTATCCTATTCAAACAGGATAACAGAAGTGCTGTTTTTTTCCCTGTAAAAGAGTGATGAATTTGAAGTTTCTAACTTGCTGTGACTGCGTTGTGATGTATTGCAAGTCTTGGTTGCTGGAACTGTGTGGTGACTGGTATTGAAGGGAAACAAAAACAACCCTTCATGGCGTTTGCTTAAATATTTTATTCATAAATATGGCTTAAATTTACAAATAAATTATTGACATAAATAAAAAAAAAAACTATATAAATAGATATCCATTTTGAAATCATTTCCGATAGTTGGTGAACTCCTTCTGGACACAGCTTTGTATTTTTTTCAAAAACTGGAGAAGTGGAATGGTTTCTAGCTCGCCCTTGATAGTGCAGTTCTGCAGCTGAAACATAGACAGATGTAAATGTTAAAGAGCAGCAGTGACTTGATAATTCACAGAAACTCTAATGCGAAGCATTTTGTGTAAATTATTTAGCTAAAACCTCACTTCAGAGGTTTTTTTTTTATTCCTTTAATACTAAATCAGTTTACATATGATTACAATGTTTGTTATTTAAGACTGACGAACCAATCGTTTTTTCTATTTATTTGTGATTACATTAAATATTGAGGAACATCTGCACAATGGATTAGCTTAGTGGTCCTCATCCGGACCCAGTGTCCTGCACTTTTTATTCTTTTCCCTGGTCTATATCAAATACTTGAATTTAGAAAAGACTGATAATTAGCTGTTCAGGTGTTTTCTAAGCTCCAAGCACACCTGACTTTTCTGAGCCAACGAGGTTGTGACAGAGCAGGAAAAAATATAAAAATGGCCAGGCCAGGTGGTCGTGACTCCATGACTGGAATTGAGAACCATCAGGGTTGAGAATCACTGGGTTTTCCCTGGCATCAGTAAACAGTCCTGGGTCGTAACCCCGGTCCTTAGTGTTTGCTCAACTCCCAGCAAGCATATCTGACTTTCCTACTTAGCTAATGAACAGCCTTTTCTGAATAGAAGTGGGTGTGGGAAAACACAGGACACAGGGTTCTCCGGAACCAGGGCTGAGAACTACTGCCATAAAGTTAATTAGCATAATAATCATCATCATCAGCTTAATTTTGATAAATCACTACACCAAGATTTCTGTCCTGAATACTACCATATGCAGCATCTTCAAGTTTGAGTTCTGACTATTACCAAGTCCTGACACTGGAGACTCCTTCCACTGGAGAATGAAAGCCTAATAGAATGAGCACCCTGTGATGATCACAGTTATTGAAAGCAGCAACTCAGCAGGTAAACTGTCTGACGACTTGAAGGCTACATATGCATGGTGAACTGTTAGGATGTTAAATTTGTCTCTGTTCGTAGACAAAATTAACATCATCTGATTGAGCGGAATTAGACCGCTCGGGGGCATAAAAAGGCTATCACGGGCACAAAATCTCAGTCACTTACTTTTGAGTACGCGTGAAGCCTCCTAGGAAGCCTCCAATCCTTTTCTCTCCTTAGTCCGAGGTCTGACCAGTTGTATGCAGAGAGAACGTTTCCAGCTTGGCAAAGCGTCTCAAGCTAGAACACACATATAAACGGAGGCATGTTTTCAGCTTTTATATTACTCCATATAACTTTAATTCTTTAAAACTTTAATGTTGATCATTTACTTACATTGCATTCTTCATTCATAAATACATTTTGGACCTCTTTCTGATGTGCCTGAGGGAGAAAAAAAACAACAACAACCTATAATTGTATAACCTGCCATTGTATAATAATCGCTTGTCTTCAATCATACAATTAATTTGAATCTTACCTCTGCTGTTGGGGTAAAGTTTTTCACACTACAGATGATTTCTTTTAAAGACAATAGATCTTTCTTCCTTTCTCCTGCTTTGTGGTGGCTTTCAGGTCTGGAAGAGTTGTCTGGCTTTCCACTTCTATGCTGCCGTTTGTCTGATACAGATGCTGCATGAGGTGCTGCAGTAACCACAGCTGTTGTCAGAGCGAAGAATATGAAGACTTTCATGTTGTGGCCCGTAGTTCTAGTCTGTTCACCTGGTTTAGAGTTTTTGAGTTCAGTTTACTCTGCCTCTGTCTTCTGCACTTGCACCTCTCTTCTTTTATATCAGCGAGAGCAAGAGGATGTGACTGAACCACTTGCGTGTCTGGGAATCCCTTTTGATATCTTGATGAAGATATTGACACACATTCTATGTTCACACAACTTTTTTTTTTTTTTTTAGGTTAAGATTTTTCTTTTTTTTTAAATAGTCTAAAATCGGTTGCAGGAAATGTTCAAAGGCTTTAATTACTATAAGTTGCATACAAAAAGATATACCTGTTTTGCATCTGGATGCATATACAGTACAGCTATTTTGTCTATTATTAAACACTATGTACATTTAATTGAAATATATTTACTCACGCATGCTTTTATCCAAATTGACTTTGTGAGGTAGAATCCAGTCAGACTTTGTAAACATGCCATAAATAATATAATATAATATAATATAATATAATATAATATAATATAATATAATATAATATAATATATAATATAATATAATATAATGTATTTATACATACTGTATCCATATAATATACAGTTTCATTTTATATACTGTATAACATGAAGGCTAAGTATTATTCAATTTCACAAAAGTAAGTAGACCCCTCACATTTCAGCAGCCATTTTATTAAACCTTCTCAAGGAACATACAGTACTATAAAAATGAAAATTAGAGTAGTCAATGTGCAGCTTGTATATCAGTACAAATTTACTGTCGTCTAACAATAACTCAACATGCAAACTCCATGCACACAAAGATGGGAATCGAACCCGGACCCTGGAGGTGCGAGGCGACAGTGCTAACCACTACACTCAATCTATACTGTTATACAAAGCTGCACATTGAATACTCTCCAGTGCATTTGCGAGGCCACACACTGATGTTGTATGAGAAGGCCTGTCTCACAGTCTCCGCTCTAATTCATCCCAAAGGTGTTCTATCGGGTTGTGGTCAGGACTTTGTGCGCAGTGTGCAGGCCAGTCAAGGTTCAGTCACGCTGGAACTGGCGAGGGGTCAGTGGACTCGGCCCCTTACTTCCAGTGAAAGGTCCTCCTAATCCTACAGCATACCCAGATATTTTGAACAATTTCATGCTCCCAACTTGATGGCCCTTCCTGTTCGAACAGGACAGCATGAGTTGGCGCTTGAACTCCCAGTCTTCTAATCAGCAGTAACATGGGGTCTTAACTTGTTGAGTTACCACTGTCCCAAAATTCACTGCTAGATAAAATATAGATATATAAGGAGGTTACGCTTTTAGTAAGTGATAGGAAGCAACGAGAAAGGACACTCATGTGAAAACAGGTAAAACACACGAGACTCTAGACTAAGAAAAACTCAAGTATTATGCAAGCAGATTTTACTGTCCTAAAGTCAAAACCACACTCTTAAAAGGAAACTGCAACATCTAAACCTAGTTAACTTGGATAGTAATGTACATCCTTTTTTGACTGGATCTTTTAAATATATGTCAGCACGGTGGCTTAGTGGTTAGCATTGTCGCCTTGCACCTGCAAGGCTGAGAGTTTGCATGCTCTCCCTGTGCATGGTGGGGGCTTATCAGATTACCCCTGTAGTGTGTGAATGTTGACTGGCGGTCCTACCCTGGTCATAAAAATGTGAATAAAAACAACAATCACTACTGGCCCTGTATGGTCCCTAATTGGACTAGATGGATGGATTTTAAAGACATGAAAAAAAGAAGGGAAAAAAAACTGCACTAAACCAGTACATGTAATAGAGTTGTTTATTGCTATAAGCAGTTTAAGAGGTAATTTGAGCCTCCATGCCAGCAGGGGGCACAATGGTTATTTAAACAGATATGCAAAAAGCACACCGTTATTACTGGGCAAAAAGCAGAGGTGGAAAGTAATTAATTAAATTTACTCTCATTGTGTACTTCTACTTTTTAAGTAGTTTTTAAAATCTGTAATTTTACTTAAGTATGTTTTGTTTTATGTGTTGTACTTCGCTACATTTTAAATAATATTCGCTACTGCTTTAAAAAAGTGTATATATATTTTTTTCATTCTGTGTGTGTGTGTGTGTGTGTGTGTATTATCCTGGTCGCGCGCCGCTTCAGACTGTCCCTACAACGGCATCTACCTGATTTCCACACGGTCGCTTCCGCCCTGAGCGTGACGTCATCAATCAGCGCGACCATATATAAACCTGAGAGAGACGAGAACCAGTGAAAAATTGGTCAAACTGCTTACAGTTCTTTTCAGAGAGCAGAGCCTTTAAGTGAGTTTAAGTCCTCCTCATACAGTTTAAAACCCTTAGTGGTCGACGGCATCACTGATGTCAATCGCTTTTTTTTTCTTTGCAAGAGTTTTTGTGAATTAAATTATATTGTAGCAACCCAGCAAAAATATGTACACAAACAATAAACGTTTTTCTTTCCAAATTTCAAATAAATGTTTGTTATTAACGGACGCATGTCAGATTCTTGTCACCATTTTTGGTACTTATCAGATTACCCCTGTAGTGTGTGAATGTTGACTGGAGGTCCTACCCTGGTCATAAAAATGTGAATAAAAAATAAAAATCACTACTTGCCCTGTATGGTCCCTAGATGGATGGATTTTAAAGACATGAAAAGAAAAACTGAACTAAACCAGTACAGGTAATAGGGTTGTTTATTGCTGTAAGCAGTTTGTGAGGTAATTTGGGGCCCCCAAGCCAGCAGGGGGCACAATGTTTTTTATTTTTTAAACAGATAGGCAAAAAGAAATTTCCATAAGGTGTTCACAGGGGGCCCTCTTGTGGTGTGACAAGAGACAAAACAATTAGGTAAATAGTGTAACAAGTGTCAGAAGAACATAAAAGAGTGTGTGACGTTTTCATATCTAGCTGGAGCAGAAAATGCAAATAGAGAAAAGCATTTAGTTAATTTGTCAGATTTTTTTGTTTCTCCTTGAAAGCATGCTTATTAATCATACCTGTGAAAATATGGTCAAGCTGCCAACTACCTACAGCAATTTTCAGAAAGCAGAACCTTTAAGTGGATTTATGTCCTCCTCGGACAGTTTAATACAGTCTGCGTGGCTGCTTTCAACTCAACAGTATACACAATGATCGGTGATGGATGACATTGTGGGTGGGATATATTAGGGAGCAGGTGTGAAGAGTCAGTTCTTGAAATTGATGTGTTGAAAGCAGGACAAATGGGGACATCAGAAGGACCTAAAAGACAAAGGACAAATTGTGATGGCTGATCTTCCCTAAAATGGGCATGTGAGGAGAACTAAAGAACTGGACCATAGAACAAAAAAAGGGGGGTATGAATTATGTGAAAGGTTGGATGTGATACATGGAGGCCAGGACTTTAAAGATCTGGTGCTAATGTCTTCGTGACAGAGACAACTGCACCTAATGTCTAATGTCTTCGTGACAGAGACCACTGCACCTAATGTCTAATGTTTTTGTGACAGAGACAACTGCACCTAATGTCTAATGTCTTTGTGACAGAGACCACTGCACAGAGACCATGAAAGACCTCTGAATGATACCTATGCACACATTCAGCGGTCTTTTGTACAGTACAGTAGGTTAGAGCTGTTTCGGCCACACAAGGGTGACCTATGCAATAATATACAGCTTGTTTTAAGGTTTTGGATGATTGTTGTACAGTAACTTTTCCTCTGCTTTTCTTTCATCCAAACTAATGAAGTATTTAATGTATTCTTGCAGATAAATACATTTTCTTTGTTGTGCATAACATACATAGGGTCCCAGAGTGTTCAGAAACAATCCTAAGTGCAAGAAAAAAGATAAAAGAAATGCAAGACTAAGGGTTTTTCCTATTTAAAAAAAATGTTTTAACTAGAGTATCTTTACTACCCCACTTAATATCCGAAGAAAGTATTGTCACCTATGAATTATGAATCAATCAATTAATCAATCATGATTTCTGCATTTCTGTAATGTAATTCTGTAATTTCTGTTAATACCTATTCTTAAAAGAAGAAGAAGAACATTTTTTTTTAGCCAAAACTATGAAGAGATGTGTTTAAACAATTTGATTTAAATAACATTGCTGATAGTTGGCCAAAAAGTTTGTTGATTAGGTTTTCAAGAGATCAAGAGGTCTTGATTAGTTTTTACAGTAAATGATATAAATTGTGAGAAACAGAGCTTCATATTATGTGGCACGGTGGCCTCGCACCACCAGGGTCCTGGTTCATTTCCCACATCGGGTCTGTGTGCATGGAGTTCGCATGTCCTCCTTGTGCTTGTTCACCATGTTGCCTAGGGTGTCCTTAAAAAAAGAAGTATACATCATTCCATACTTTACAATCCTGAGCTACGCTAAAAGATATGTTTATTTTAAAAAAGAAGCAAATGTCTAAATTTGAAAGGCTAATGCATAGTTCCTGGAGGATCTAAACAGAAGACAGTAGTTCTGTATCATCCACACATTTGGTGCTGCTACTGTATGACTCCATACAGTAGCAGCTGAGAACACAAGGAGTTGGTCAGGGCCATAGACATGCTTCGCTATACGTCTTTCGGAACTTACCAGAGGTTTGTGAACATGATGAAATAATTCTATCAATCCTTTTTATTCGGTGTGTCCCAGAGCAACTCGGCTGATTTAGGGTCAGGGGTCGAGCAAGTCATTCTATTTCACACATCAATACTTTCAAATATCTTTTGTAAAACTTTGTGGTTGTGGTCTTTCTGGAAAAATCCAGATGTTTTCCAGAAATTTTGGTGTTTATGGTGCACTGCAGTTGGGGTAGAATCTGTTACAATGTCTGACAATATCTGCCCAAGTGCTGGGCAATCAGCAGAGAGGTAAAAGTTCATGAGAGTTAGGTAAAAGGTTAGAGCCGAGGCATGTGGCTTTACTTATGAGCATACTCAGTGGAGGGGATAGCAACCCAGACAATATGTCAAAGTCGATCAAATCCTTGCGCTTTTTTTTCCTGCTTCCATCACATGAACTTCAGGGACAAAATGTTCACTTGCTGCCTTGATACATACAGTATCCCAACAACCTCCAGGGTGTAGCTTCTGTGACAAAGGCCAAATTGTGATGGTTAGATAAATGGTTCAGAACAACTCCAAAACTGCAGCTCTTGTGGAATGTTTGCAGCAAGGAAATAAACCATGGACCAGTGAACAAGACATGGGCAGCTAAGGCTCACTGATGTACACGGGGAGTGAAGGCTGGCCTGTATAGTCTGTTCCAATAGAGGTGCTACAGTAATCAATATAGATGCCTCGAGCACCAAGGGTAGTCAATCTAATCGTTTATATGCTGAAAATACAAACTTTATCCTAGGATACTTAGGGCCTGAGGGGGGTACACCCTGGACAGAGTGCCAATCCATAACAGAGCACACACATACATGGGAAATTTGGGAACGCCAATTAACCTAACCTACATGTCTTTGGATTGTGGGAGGAACCCAAAGTATCCAGAGGAAACCCACCAAGAACAGGGAGAACATGCAAACTCCATGCACACAGAGACAGGAATCGAGCTTGGCGAGGATACAAACACACTCCTCGTAGGTGCAAGGCGACAGTGCTAACCACTACACCACCATGCCGCCAGAAAGGAACCTCACTCACCCACTCATCATCTATACCGCTTAATCCTGTATTCAGGGTCACGGGGGCCTGGAGCCTATCCCAGGAGACTTGGGGCACATGGCAGGGTACAGACACACACACATACACTCACTCATTCACACACTACGGGCAATTTGGGAACGCCAATTAGCCTAACCTACATGTCTTTGGACTGTGGGAGGAAACCGGAGTACCCGGAGGAAACCCACCAAGCACGGGGAGAACATGCAAACTCCATGCACACAGAGACGGGAATCGAGCCTGGCGAGGATACAAACACACTCCTCGGAGGTGCAAGGCGACAGTGCTAACCACTACACCACCATGCCGCCAGAAAGGAACCTATTAAAGAAAAATATTTTAAAATATTTATCTTTTCTGTGACTTGGATAAATAAATAATTTTAAAAAAGCATTTAATTTGATAAACATTCAACCAGCGTTTCTTGAGATATTTCCCTAAGCATATTTCAGATAGACACCAGGTACAACCTAAAAAAATAAAAGGCCTGCACCATCTAGTGGCGGAGACAAAAACTTTACCATATGTGTCATGCCATGGTTTTCGATTTGTTCAAAGAAGTGCATACTATGAATAGTGCAGAGCATACATTTTTATTGAAAAAAGAAACTTTAATTTAGCGCTGCATCAAAATGTATTACACCTGAAGATCCTTTTAATGGTACAACATATTTGTAAAGCTGTCCAGATGATCAAGAGTTAATGTCAGTGATTGTAGAGTCCTTAATATACTCCTTTAGCAGCAATCATGCCCTGTGTATAACCTTACAGCATGATGTAATACAACGAGACAGTGTACTGTACAGTAGGTCAGTGCACAGAAAAACCAAAACAGCAGGATGTTAGTAATGAGATGCCCTAAATGATTTCTTCATGTTGAAAACAATCGTCTGGATATGAATCACCGGGCAGATTCGACGGTAATGTTTCCCATAACCTACAGGCTGCATGGTGTTCTCAATTAACTGTAGAAAATTTTTTTAAATCACTTTTATTTGCATGCTCATTGTGCAGTGTAAATTCCTGTTTTACTGTGCATAAAATGGGGATCTCTTAAATCAGGAAATCCTAAGCAATGATGGAAGTAGTTATGTTGTGTTCAGTACTGCTCGGCAATTTACAAAAAAACAACAACATAACTTTCTTTTATGTTGTATTGTGTATGGAGAAAAGCATTGACATTTCCTAAAATGTGCTCGCTCTTTAATGTAATAGGTGTCAGACTGCATCACACTTCCACCTTTTTTTTTCCACCATTTTCTTTTTATTAACAGCACATCATAAAATATATTTCTTTCCACAGACACCAAAGGAAATTGGCATTGTGGAACAGAATAAAGGAACAGCCTTACGTTTGGCTGTTACTAAAGTCGACACCCATTTAATTAAATTTGAATTCCCCTTTATTTAATCTTTCTTTAATGTATTAAAAAAAAAAAACACTTACATTAAGGCCCAACACAAGATGTGTGCCAAGGTGGATTATTTTTGTGGAATCGCACAGTCTGGAGTATTTCTGCTTACAGTATACTGAAGTAATTTGCCAAGTATGACAAACTTGACCTAATAATGGATTTTTAATGGTTTGCAATTAGATGTTGTAATGTTATAGAATGTCAACACATAAGGTACTATTATCACTATTGTTAAGTTCAACAGTTGATTTCTCAAGTGGAAACTCCTCTGCTTGTACAAAACTTCTTACACATGATAACAAATGATTAAATGGTTTGCATTGTGGTGTACGATATTGCTACACATATTACAATGGTTTAAAATTCAGACAAATATTATGCAAAAAAGACACAAACGTTTTAAACAAACAAATGAAAAACACGAAAAAACAAAGACAAAAAAACGGAAGCAATCAAACTTAATGTTTAAATTATCTTTATTAATTAGAATTAAATATGTAAAAGTTGAAACTTGTATACACTTCTCATTCAAGTAACAGACTATTAACAGCTATGAACATGATATCCACGGTTTAAAGGTAATGGATTAGCACAAATCTACATTTGTAGTAAAATAATGAATTCATAAATCTTAAAGGTTTTAGTGCTCCTTTTGACCACATTTTTTGGAGTACTCCTGCTGGGCACACAGTTGTATATTTTCCAGAAGTTGCACAAATTCAATTTGATTGGCTGATGAATTTACATTGCAGTGAGCGTTCTGTAAGGAACAAATATAAGTCACAATAAATTTCTCAGAAGGGATACCAGACATTAGGATTCATTTCAGATTACAGAATATGTATGGTGCACGCTGAAAATATGTAAAAGACTTTAAGAATCTTTCATATACACTGTAAACCCGATTAAGTTGGCAAAACTCAAAATATTTGAGGTAATCAGTTACATAAAATTTTTAAAGTAATTTTAAGTAAACAGAACTATCAATTTTTGAGTTTGTTGAACTTGTTGCAAATCAAATAAATTGTTGCAGACCATCCAGCCCGGGAATCGAACCTGGGCCTTTTGGATGGCAGGCAAAACACTTACCACTGAGCCACCAGTGCTCTATAGATTTCATGCTGGTGGAATTTTAAGGTGACTGTTACTGTTACTTAAGTACTAACAATCACTTAAAATATCAAACTTGTTCAAATAACTTGAAATTTCTACAAACTCATAAATGCCAAAAAGTGCTGAATACTCAAAAAGGTCTATTAATTTGACCTAATTGCAATTATTTAAGTTAACAGTACTCAATGTATTTAATTATTTTGATCATTAGTGTTTACAGTGTATTAGTTTCATTATTATATGAAGGCTCAGTGGCAAGCATCCCTTATCCTCTGATCAGAAACCCAGCGCCTCAATCACCTGAGCCACCACTGCTTCAATATAATATGATATGATACAATATCATATCATATATCATATCATATATCATATCATATCATATCATATATCATATCATATATCATATCATATATCATATCATATCATATATCATATCATATCATATATCATATCATATATCATATCATATATCATATCATATCATATCATATATCATATCATATATCATATCATATCATATCATATATCATATCATATCATATATCATATCATATATCATATCATATCATATCATATCATATCATATATCATATCATATATCATATCATATCATATCATATCATATCATATCATATCATATCATATCATATCATATCATATCATATCATATATCATATCTATCTATCTATCTATCTATCTATCTATCTATCTATCTATCTATCTATCTATCTATCTATCTATCTATCTATCTAAAGAGATTGGATTGTAGTTATGGATTTGACATCACTATAACCCACCTCAGTGTAGGCGCTCAGCTGCCGGGGCAACAGCCAGTCTCTTTCCTCTAGTCCGAGCTGTTTTGCTTTATATGCCCACAGAATTGCCCCTGCTTTGCAGAAGTTTTCATGCTGGAATATTACATACTCAGTTGTAATCACAGAAATGCCAAATGCTATAACATTTTCATCATGAGTTTTATGTGCTATATATAACACGTCTAGTTTCTAAAAGAAAAAAAAAAAGAAATACAGTAACTCACAGTGCAGTGTTTGGGTGTAATCACATTGTCAATGAGAATCTGAGCAGTCTGGGGATGCACAATACAGTAACTGTTTGATCACTCACAGTGTATTATAGATTTTGCTCATTTTAAACATTCAGCACCAGAAATATAAAACAATGCAAATTCCTTACCTTGATGGACTCTGTTCTTTTCAAGCCATTCACATGTACTATGATCTCTTCTAAAAGAAAATGCTGTTTGCATTTGATTGATGCATGTAGTACATAAGGTGCTGCAGTCACTATGAAGGTGATGATTAAAAACAATAAGAAGGTCTTCATGATGATGATTGGTCGGTTCTCAGGGCTCAGTGGGTGCTACAGTATATGTCAGATTTTTTATATGTCTCTCTTCCTGTAGAATTGAAAAAGGAAATGACATCACAAAGTACAGTACAGTACCTTTTTTTTTTCTTGTTGTGGGAATCCCTCTTGACAAGATTGAGATGTTATTGATTACCCATCAGTGACAGATTCAATCGAACTCATTTTAAAAAAGAACTGTCTGAATGCTTCCATTATATTTTTATTTTTAAGTAACCCTTTCATCTAACCACTTGGATGCTTTTGGCAAGAAACCAGAGAACCATGATACGGACATAGGGAGAACATACACAGACATTCATCAAACTCATTAACCTTAAAGTTATGAGTTATGAGAATATTACCTGCTGCCTTACTTGTACCGTACAGTAAGTGATTGCCTAATGCATAGGAGTACCTGCTAAAGTTGACTACTAGTGATTATTTCTGCAAACTGTCTATACAATTACAGATGAATGTATTGACAAAAATAGTTTTTTTGTGTATTTTGCAGAAAAGTTGCATACTTCCTTATCGGAGCCAGACAATTAACTTCATCATTTTATTACATAAGGGCTGCACAGTGGCACAGTGTACAGCATTGGCAGCAGAGAGCTTGAGAATGCTTGCTTTGTTTTTTTTTTTCTTTGCAGGATCTCCCTGTGTTAACTCTGTGATTGACTGGAGTTCCATCCGTGGTGTTTTCTTGACTCAGTGATAAATTACCCATTAATTAATGAAGGAATGAAAATACTACTAAAAACTATTTTATATTACATCCATTTGACATCTACCGTAACTATATAGCTGATATCGCTAAACAACAAAATAAGCTGCAACGCACTTACAGCCAAGTCACCTCGTTCCTTAGATATCATCAACCACAGCAGCTTGCAGAAGGAAAGCAATGATGAAGAATAGATAAGATAGTCTTCACATAACCGAAAATGACGGCATCCTAAACTCAAGGTTGTGTATACTGCCAGATCTGATACATAGCCTTATAAGGCTGTTCCTGATACACCATTATCTTATCTAGCCTTGATTAAATTTCTCACTTTAATAACAGTTCTCTTAGATTCTGGTCTCATAAGACCAGAATAATTTCCAGACTGTAATGTCAAAGTCAGATGTATTATCAATAAGCCCCATTTCCTTTATTCCAACATAAGGCTTTTATGTACAGTGCCTTGCAAAAGTATTCATATCCTTGAACCATTTCATATTTTGTCACGTTAGAACCACAAAATCTAATCTCAGTGTAAATACAGGCAGCACCATTGTGATGTAGTGGTTAGCACACTGTCGCCTTGCATCACCAGTGTTGAGGGTTCGATTCCCGCTTTAAGTCTGTGTGCATGGAGTTTGCATGTTCTCCCAGTGCTTGGTGGGTTTCCTCTGGGTACTCTGGTTTCCTTCTACAGTTCAAAGACATGCGGATTAGGCTAATTGATGTTCCCAAATTGCCTGTAGTATGTCAATGAATTACTAATGAATTAATGAAGGATTGAAAAATACAGTACTACTAAAAATTATTTTATATTACACTCAATAAGCAATCCCTTTGACGTCTAACTGTATAGCTGATATTGCTAAACAATAAAATAAGCTGGACCTCCATTACAGCCAAGAGTGTGTAAGTGTGTGGAGATGGATTGGCACCTTGTCCTGGGTGTACACGACCTTGTGCCCCAAGTCTCCTGGGTTAGGCTCCAGGCCCCTCGTGACCCTGAATACAGGATAAAATGGTGTAGACAATGAGTGAGTGAATACAGCTGTTCCGTGACAAAGAGGTTGTGCAAAAGTTTGAAGCAGTTCTGAAGATGTTTAAAGCAGGGTTGGGTTATAAAAATATCCACAGATCACCGTTCAATCCATCATCTAAAAATGGAAAGAGTATAGGTCAACCTACGAAGACATGGACATCCACATAAACTGACAGGCTGGGCAAGGAGAGCATTGATCATACAGTACAAGCAGCTAAGAGGTCCATGATAACTCTGGAAGAGCTGAAGAGATCCAGGTGGGAGAATCTGTTCACAGGAGAACTATTAGTCATACTGTACACTCCACAAATCTGGCCTTCATGGAAGAAGGGCAAGAAGAAAGCCATTCCTGAGAGAAGTCCTCTTTCTATTTTCAAGTGAAGGATTGAACACTGCTCTGTGAGATGTTCAAAGCTTGGGATATTTTTTAATAACATAACCCTTCTTTAATCATCTCCACAACTTTATCCCTGAACTGTCTGGTGTGTTCCTTGGGCTTCATGATGCTGTTTGTTCACTAATGTTCTCTAACAAACCTCTGAAGGCTTCACAGAACAGCTGTATTTATACTGAGATTAAACTACACAAAGGTGGACTGTGTGTAGGCAATTGATTTCACTGTATTTAAGTTAGGGGTATCAGAGTAAAGGGGGGGGGGGTGAATACAAATGCATTCCACACTTTTCAATTTTTATTTTTGGCGATTTTTTTTTTTTTTAACCAGTCTTTTTAAAAACCATGATTTGTCGTTACATGTATGTCTATCACATGAAATCCCAATAAAAACACTTACGTTAGGGGTTGTAATGTGGCAAAATGTGGAAAAGTTCAAGGGGTATGAATATTTTTGCAAGGCACTATGTTTATTTCTAATGACATTTTCTTTTTAAACCTCTGACAGACCATTTACAGGAAGACCATGCTTGGTGAGGGTAGATACATAGACACACTAACTACAGTATGAAGCTTCTCTGACGTGTAATTACTGACATCTAAATCAAGATATCATGCCCCTGCCACAAAGGGGAAGACCTTCTGTCACTTCCTCTCGCAACACTATAAGAAATGAGGATCAAAGAAGACACATGCATGGCATTAATGGGAAACAGCAAGACCATGTGGATCTTCGGGCGTTTCTTTAGAACATTGCAGTGGTTACTGCCACATCCACATCAGACGAACATGAACGTTATTATTCAAATCAAGCATCAATGTAAAAGTGTGACTAATGTGAAGGCAGGGCTTGTTGGTAAGTGATGGCTCAGTGGTTAAGCCACTGATCAGAAGATGTAGAGTTCAAAACCCACGCACTGCCACACTGCCACACTGCCAGAAGTACGATCTGGTTTAGGCTGGCCCACAAGATGGCCCAACTGTGCATTTTCCTTCGGAATAAATGATGAGCGTTTCAGATTGTGATAGGGCCAACAACACTCATTTTGCGTACAAGAATCCCTCAAGCTCACCACAGAGGACATGGTGTGCAATGAATAGTTGGTAGAGAAGCACTGATAACATGTTTTTCCCCTTTTTTGTACTGCATGCTATTCACTTTGAGCCTGGGAAGTCAGACATATCTGCAGTTTTTAAATAAAATATGTATTCTCACCTGCTGAGTCAGCTTCGCTACCAAACTGCTAAGAAATGTTCATATTCCTGACTGTTAAACTGACAAACTGGCCTGAACTGTATCATTTACTGTTAATTACTGACATGTTATGTTGCTGGAGTCCACCCTTTAGCCTACCCACCTGCGCTCAAACATCCCCTGCCAGCCAACCAAATACCAGACCTCTGGATATAGTGCTTAAATTTAGCTTGTGTTTAAATTGTTTACTGGTTAGTTGGACTTCCAGAGAAGGCTTTGGGAAGGCTTTTCCTGCCCAACATCAAGTCCAAACTGAGTTGGTGTCAGGGTTGTATGGATTGCAGGCATTGCATAAGTGCAGAAGTTAAGACTTGAGCTACGAAATTTATTGAACAAAACAAACACAAGAACCAAATAATTATGCATGAAGAGCCACAAATATGAGAGCTTGAATGCTTTTACAAATCAAGAGAAGTGAACTACTGTAGGTGCAAACTGGGAGATGAAATCCAGCCATGAACAAAAAATATAAAAAGTCTCTGTGCACAAGAAAATTTTATATTGTATATATTATATATTGTTCATATTCTTGACTATTAAAGCATATTGTCTATTTTTATTATTGACAACATGGCCGGACAGTTGACTGTGTAAGATGCGCTTGTTCCTCAGCTGAAATGGAATGTGAACTGCACCTTCCTATAATCATTTAAGCTTTTACATTTGTCAGACCCACATGGAAGTTAGATTAGCTAGCTGGCTTATTTATCACCAAATACAGTCAGGTATTACTTCTCTCACGCATATCCCTCCGTGCTTACTGCTTTACTGTCTTTAATGTTTCTGTATCTCTGCTTTTGTCCAAGGAATTTTCTGGTGTCCATCTACAAAGTTCAATACTGTTTGAATCTACACAAGCTCATAATTGTAATTTATTAAGCCTTACTTTCGCCTCATTGTGGTACCACGACTAATCCCAACTATTAGTTTGGTTGCCGATATGTGGTTAGTTCTGTTAAATTAATCAAAATGACACCTTATCTAAATTGACAGTGAAGCTTGTAAAAACGTAGAGAGAGATCTAACTGGGGCACAGCAAATAAATACTGCTCCTGTAAAGGGGGTCTAGCAATACCAATGACTAAGTGTGTTTTCATTATTATCAGTGGAGTCATTGTGTCACGGACTAACCGGACATGAAGCAGAAGACTAGCAGTTAGCCCTGTAGCGTGGATGGTAAACCCAAACGCGGAAGTAGCGCGAGCAGGCAGGATAACCACGCTAGTTATTCTTAGAACTCTCCCGAAGCGAGAGCAAGAGTTTACACAAATAAACCCGCGTTCTAAATACACACACCCAATCAGAAGCGATAACCCAAGAAAGTGAGTACTCACGTTTGGACGAGCGAGGCGTCGGCGATAGCATGGGCATAACTCAATGACTGAGCAATGTGAGGCGTCATCTTGTTTCCTTTTATGCTTCCTGAAACCCGACCGTATTACTTCCGGGTCCTAGTGCCGGTCGTGTTATGAGTGTGCATGACAGTACCCCCCCGTCCAGGACCGACTCTTGACGGTCCTGGGGTGGAGGATACCCGATGACGGTAGTCCCGGATGAGTTCGGGGTCTAAGACAAACCGAGCCGGAATCCAAGATCGCTCCTCGGGACCGTAACCTTCCCAATCCACCAGGTACTGGAGCCCTCTGCCCCGAGGACGTGAGTCAAGGATCCGGCGAACGGTGTAGGCGGGACCACCCTCAATCATACGGGGGGGAGGAGCAGGGTGGGGGGGTGGAACCATTGGTGAGGTGATGAAGGGTTTGAGCTGGGAGGTGTGGAATACCGGATGGATCCGGAGCGCCGCAGGCAGCTGGAGCCGGTAGGTGACAGGGTTAATCCGGAGGTTGATGCGGTATGGTCCGATGAATCTAGGTGACAGCTTTCTTGACTCAGTTTGCAGGTGTAGGTTTTTGGTCGATAGCCATACCTTATCACCTACTTGGTACATTCGTCCCGGTGGGTGTCGACGGCGATGTTGCAGAATGTAACGGCGGTTGGCCTTTTGAATGGCGTGGTTTGCTTGTCTCCAAAGCCGTCGACACCGGCGAACCAACTGTTGGGCCGACGGCACCTCCACCTCCGGTTCTTGATGGTCGAACATCGGAGGTTGGAAGCCGTAGCATACCTCAAATGGGCTTAGGTTGGTGGCAGAAGATAGGTGGAGGTTGTGGGACAGTTCAGCCCAAATGAGGTAGCGGGCCCAGGAGCACTGGCGATCAGCAATGAAGCATCTCAGGTAGCGCTCCAGTTGTTGGTTGGTTCGCTCCGTCTGACCGTTAGTCTGTGGATGGTAACCGGAGGACAGACTGCAGGTGGAATTGATCAGACGGCAGAAGGCCTTCCAGAACCGGGACGTGAACTGGGGCCCCCTGTCCGAGACGATGTCCTTTGGGAACCCATGCAGGCGGACTACGTGCTCTAATATCAGCTCGGCTGTCCTTTTAGCTGACGGGAGACCGGAGAGGGCCACCAGGTGAACAGCTTTGGAGAACCGGTCGACGATGGTGAGGATGGTGTCCCTTCCTTCAGAAACCGGCAGGCCCGTGATGAAATCAACGGCAATGTGTGTCCAGGGTCGGCGGGGAACCGGGAGTGGTTGAAGTTCCCCGGGCGATGGTCTGTTGCTGTCCTTGGACCTGGCACACACTGGGCACGCCTGGACGAACTCGTCTACGTCTTTTTTCATACTGGGCCACCAGAAAGCACGTTGTATAAACAGTAGGGTCCGCCGTTTCCCGGGGTGTCCCGAAAGGGGGGAGGCGTGTCCCCACTGGAGTACTTCGGCCCTGATGGCATTGGGGACATAGAGTCGGCCAGGCGGCACACCTGCTGGTTCGGTCTCCGTAGCTTGTGCCTGGCGGACCCTCGTTTCCAGGTTCCACCTGAGCGGTGCGAGGATCTTGGTGGGTGGCAGTACAGGCGCGGGGTCCGCCCGGGGGACGTCTTCCTCGTGTTGTCGGGAGAGGGCGTCGGCTTTGGTGTTCTTGGACCCCGGCGGTATGACAGGTGGAAATTATAATTCTGAAAGAATAGTGCCCACCGCGCCTGTCTGGGGTTCAGCTGTTTTAAGGTGCGGATGTGATGAGGTTTTGGTGGTCGGTCCAGACGATGAACGGCTCTCTGGCGCCCTGGAGCCAGTGTCGCCATTCCTCCAAGGCCCACTTTATGGCCAGCAGCTCGCGGTCCCCTACTCCGTATCGCTGCTGAGTGGCGTCAAATTTCTTGGAGAAAAAACTGCAGGGGTGCAGTTTTTGGTCTGGACCTCGCTGGGAGAGAACAGCCCCGGCGCCCACATCCGAAGCGTCCACCTCCACAACGAATGGTTTGTCAGCATCCGGGTGAAGGAGGATGGGAGCAGTGGTGAAGCGGCGACAGAGCTCATGGAAGGCAGAGACGGCAGTTGAGGTGAGGTTGAAGGGGTGAGATGATGGGCGGGTCAGAGCGGTTAGTGGCGCTGCAACGGTACTGTAGTCCCGGATAAAGCGGCGATAGAAATTGGCAAACCCGAGAAATCTCTGGAGCTGTTTAAGAGTCTTGGGTAGGGGCCAATGACTCACAACTTCCAGTTTCTGCGGGTCCATGGCCACACCCTGGGGCGAGATGACAAAACCCAGGAACGTGGTGGAGCGCTCGTGAAAAGCGCACTTCTCCAACTTACAGTACAGCTGGTGGGCGAGCAATCTCTTTAGAACCGCTCTGACGTGCTGGATATGTTCGTTGACAGTTCGGGAGTAGATGAGGATGTCGTCAAGGTAGACGAACACCCAACGGCCTAACATGTCTCTGAGAACGTCATTGATGAATTGTTGGAAAGCGGCAGGTGCGTTGCAGAGACCAAACGGGATGACCAGACTTTCGTAGTGTCCTGTAGGGGTGATGAAGGCCGTCTTCCACTCATCGCCCTCTCTGATGCGCACCAAGTTGTAGGCGCTCCGGAGGTCCAACTTAGTGAAGATGGTGGCACCAGAGAGGGCGTCCAGGGCAGAGTTGGTAAGAGGCAGTGGATGTCGGTTTTTTATGGTGATATTGTTGAGCCCCCGGTAATCGACACAGGGACGTAGACTACCATCGCGTTTCTTCACGAAAAAGAACCCCGCAGCGGCAGGTGAGGAGGAGGGCCGGATGGTACCATGGCGAAGTCCGCTGGAAACATACTCCTCCATCGCCTGCATCTCGGTGTTGGATAATGAATAGAGGTGGCCGCGGGGTGGTGTCGCACCTGGCTGAAGATCGATCGCCAGGTCGTATGAGCGATGACGAGGTAGGTGGGTAGCGCGTCTTTTACAAAAGACTTCAGCCAGGTCCCGGTAGTCTAGCGGGATTTTATCTGTGTCGACATCGGGGGCCTCGGACTCCCTAGAGCACGTCCCAGCCTCGGCCCGTAGGCAGAGCTCGGTGCAGTTCGGCCCCCATTGTAGGATCTGGCTTTGGGTCCAGGATATGAGCGGGTCATGCTGCAGCAGCCAAGGGTGTCCGAGGATGATGGGTGGTGATGAAATGGTGGTGGTGTGAAACTGAATCTGTTCTCGGTGCTGGTTGATGATGAGGGTGATCGGTTGGGTTTGAAAGGAGATGGGGCTGGAGGAAAGAGGCCGACCGTCGACTGATGTAATGGTTACGGGCTGGGATAACGCCTCGATCTTTATCCCCAATTTTTTGGCATAGGAAGAGTCAATGAAGTTGCCTGCTGCCCCGGAGTCGACGAACGCGGTACTTCCGACCCGTTTGTGGCCAAACTGGAGATGTACTTTTACCGTGAGACGGGAATCACTGGTCAGGGTGGTGGAGAGGGACATGGGACCCGGTGAGTTTCTCCCATTTCTCACCGGGGCTGCGCGTTTCCCGGCCGCAGAGGACAGATGGCCCGATGATGTGCAGAGGATCCACAATACGCGCAGAGCCCCTCTCTGAAGCGGCGTTCCCGTTCTGCAGCGGTTAAGGAGGCGCGCCCTAATTGCATGGGTTCCCCAGCTCCTGTGTCAACCACGGCGGGAGGTGGAGTACCGACGGTTCTGGTGGGTGCTGCAGTGAATGAGGCGTGGACTTCTGGAACTGGAGAGCGGGAGAGGAAGGGCGTGGTGTGAGGTAGTGCTGTCATGATGGGTGGCAGGGTACGAGGAGCTGGCTTGGGGCGAACGAGCAGACGTTGGTCGATCCGGAGGGCGAGTTGGATTAAGCCCTCCAAGGTCGCTGGGAGCTCTCGTCCGGCGAGCTCGTCTTTTATCCGTGAAGCCAGTCCCTCGTAGTAGGCCGTCCGGAGTGCGGAGTCTCCCCAGTCGGTCTGTACGGCGAGAGTGCGAAACTCCGCGGTGTAGCGGCTCACGGACGACCCTCCCTGCTTTAGATGGTATAATTTAGAGTCGGTCTCCACCTCAGCAGCCGGATGCTCAAAGGTGAGTTTAAGCTGGCGGGTGAATTCTGTGTAGGAGTAGGCGACGTCTGAGTCTGAACGAAGAACCGCCGTGGCCCACTCAGCTGCCTGCACGGATAGCAACGAAACGAGAAGAGCAATGCGCAGTCGGTCTGTGGAGTATCTGGTGGAATTAAACTCAAACACAAGATCCAATGCAATTAGAAAAACGCTGCACTTCCCATCCGTGCCATTCCATTTATCTGGTAAAGATAGAAAAACATCAGAAGGTGGGAGGGAGTTGGCGGCGCAGCAGCCGCTGCGATGGGCGTGGCCACAGCCGGCTGAGCGGCCGCCCCGCGGAGGATCGCATTCTCCTGTCGCAGCTCCGCCACCTCGCGGCGCAAGGCCGCGACGCCCTGGAGCTCCGTGCGGAGCGATGCGACTTCACCACGGAGCTGATCGATCAGCTTAGCATGCCGGTCAACCACATCGCAGAGGTGAGCAAACTCCGCTTGGTTTACTGCCGATGGCTCAGTCATTCTGTCACGGACTAACCGGAGATGAAGCAGAAGACTAGCAGTTAGCCCTGTAGCGTGGATGGTAAACCCAAACGCGGAAGTAGCGCGAGCAGGCAGGATAACCACGCTAGTTATTCTTAGAACTCTCCCGAAGCGAGAGCAAGAGTTTACACAAATAAACCCGCGTTCTAAATACACACACCCAATCAGAAGCGATAACCCAAGAAAGTGAGTACTCACGTTTGGACGAGCGAGGCGTCGGCGATAGCATGGGCATAACTCAATGACTGAGCAATGTGAGGCGTCATCTTGTTTCCTTTTATGCTTCCTGAAACCCGACCGTATTACTTCCGGGTCCTAGTGCCGGTTGTGTTATGAGTGTGCATGACACATTGTACCGATGTTCTGCTCCGAGGAGAAGTAGACACTCAAGAAACATGAAGTACTGTAGGTGTAAAGGGCAGATGGAGTGAAGATAACAATGCCTCAGGTATATCAGACCTCATTAGCTCTGAATATAGGAAATTAGGGAAAGATAGAGGGGGAAAAAAAATACAGAGAACAGGTTATTAGGCATGAGTGCACCCCATGGGCCCTCCAGATCTGTCTTTAACTAAAATGATCTCAGAGAAAAACTTAAAAAAAAAAAAAATACTTGTGAACAAATAGTATTTTAGCCAATACTTAAAGACTGAGTTCTAAGTCCTGAACATTAATTAGAATTTTTTTTTTTTACTGCAGGTTTTGTAAAAAAAAAAAAAAAAAAAGTCTGGGTCCTTTGCTGTAGTTTTTACTATTCTAGGTGCTAGTAAAGATCTTGTACCTTTTGAAAATCAGATGTGGAAGATCATAAAAGACCAAAAGCTTGTTCTGGTGCTAGAATACAAATGAAATCCTAATAATAATAATACAAAGAATAGAGCAGCAGCATAGCAGAGACATAAATGAGAAACACAACAGCATGTAATACAAACTGGACTGAAAACACATTACTTAATTAAGGCAACCTATTACTGAAGTATTATGAAGGACAGTATAAAAAAATGAAAACAGAAAGTAAAATCGAGGTCAACAAGGATTGCAGAGAAAGAAATCCATGTCTAATAAAAGCGCCACAAAACACAAAATGAATATGGACATACAGTGGCTGAAACACCTCTCTGATGCAGGGTTCTTGATGCAAAAACAGTCAAAATGGTATTTAGGCAGTCATTATGAGGCTGGACATCAACTTCTTTGATGCAGAGGGTGTGATGGAGCAGAGCTTTACTTGACATGGGCACTAGCAGCTAAATGGCCATTACTGTTAGGTAGTAACTTGATGTGGGCAGCAGAGGTTCAAGAGTGGAACTTGAAATAGGAGCCAAGCATGACCTTGGGTGGCAGCTTGGTGACAGATAAGGTATAAGTTAGCAAAGGTGCCTGACATTGCCTTGCCAAAAAAGCTGCCTTTGGATTTATATAAGCAAATTCAAATTCAAATTTTATTTGTCACCTCAAGTGAAATGCTTATATGACTTATCTGACGCAAATAGATTAGAGCCTTTGATTTGATACTTACTTACAATTACTTATAATGTTTTATTTTACTGCACTGGTTATGTTTCAGCTGGGAACAATTTTTAAAACCCTTACTGATTTCTTTCATAAAAGTCCAATAAAATGTTTTTCAACAGAGAACTTCATTGGAAAACACACACACAGTATATGCATGTACTGTATTAATGTAAAATATAACCTGTCTTGGTGGCTCATAAATAATAGAACTAATCAATATAATTACAAACATAAACATTGCCTTCAACACTTGGAGAAGAAAGTGAATGATGCCTCGGGATGGGTAGAAAAAAAGGCGGGGGGAGAAGAATTAGTGAAGCTGTCGTTCATGATATTAACAGCACTAGATGAGAATGTGCATTAAAATGTACTGGAGTATGAGGTTATGGGATGAATTACTATGTGTGAAGAGATACGTCTTTAATCTACTATTAAAATGGGAGACTGCGTCTAAATCCTGAACACTGTCAGGAAGGCTATTCCAAAGCTTAGGAGCTAAATATGAAAACCTTTCGGCAGCTGCATTTTGGACTAACTGTACAGTAGCTCGTTTATTGAGGATGCAGGGCAACCACCTAGTAATGCATTACAACAGTCCAGTCTGGAGGTCAAGAAAGCATGAAATAGCTTTTCTGCAACAGCTTGGCAATATTTCTAACGTAGAAAATTAGAAGTTTTTGTATAGTTGGAAATATATTTTTCAAAGGACAAGTTGCTGTCTAATATTATACCCAGGTCCTTGACTGTTGAGCTGGTAGTAATAGTACAGTACATCCTTCTAAATGCAAGCTACATTATGAGAGCCATTGTGTACTAGTTTTTGGACCAATAAGTAATATCTCTGTCTTATCTGACTTTACTAATATAATTATCTTTTTCATTAAATTTTGGACAACCTGGATATTTCATCTGGTTTTGATGGGATTTATAACTGGGTATCATGAGCATAGCAATGGAAAGTAATCCCATGTCTTCAGATGATGTTGCCCAATGGAAGCATGTATATTGAGAACAGCAGAGGTCCTAAAACTGACCCTTGTGGTCTGCCATTACACTTGACAATTCTGCATTTAGATCTACGAAATGTTATCAATCAGACAGGTAGGATCTAAAGCTTTTTATAATGCCTGTCCCTGAATTTGCAGGGGTATATGAATATGCCTGAATACCTATGTGATTCTGTAAGCAATATAGGAGAATATTATGATCTATAGTGTCAAATGCAGCACTAAGATCAAGTAAGACTAATATTGAAATGCAGCCCTGCCTGAAGCTAAGGAAATTAGAGATTTTAACTAACGAAATTTCTGTATGGTGCCTGAAAACTGACTATGATATTGTTTTCCTGCAAGAAGGCACATAGGTGATTTATTATTTCATTAGGGTCTAATTTAGGTTTTTAAAGAAGATGCTTGATGACTGCCAACTTTAAAGGCATGTGACCTACTGTAAATATAGCAAGGAATTACTAATCTTTAGAAGTGGCTTTCCAGACGTATTTATTACTTCTTTTAGTAATCTAGTTGGAATTGGATCTAACAAACCTGTTGTTGATTTAGCTGTGGTGCTAGGTTTGTACGGATCTTCTTGCCCTATACCTGTGAAGCATCATGGTTCTACTGTAGGTATGGAGCTTTAGGCTCGACTGAATCACAGGTGTCAGAAGTTTAACATCCATTATTATTATCATTTTGTTTCTGATACCATTATTTTTTTCAGTGAAGAATTTCACTATTTGCTCACTATTTAACTGTGATGAAATACTCTCTCCAGATATCTTGGGTTTTGTTAGTCTAGCCACTGTACTAAATAGAAATCTGGAATTGTTTTGGTTTATAGCCACTTTCGATTGAGGTTACAGGGTGCGCTCTTGAGGGCATGAGTATGACTTTTATACCATGTGTTTTATTTCTGGCCCTTTCTAATCAGATGGGGGCATTAAATAAGTTGAGGCAGATACAGCAGATTACTTGTAAATCTGTCTTTAATGGTCGGATTAATATTTCTACGAAACTGATAATGTGGGGAGACACAATTAAACTGTTCTACAGGTAGAATAAGAGGTGATGGTCTGTGATATAATCGTTTTGAGGTAGAATCTCTATATTAGAGACAATTACTTTTAGAGACATTAATCTTGGTTTCATCATTCTGAAGATTATTATTACAGAACTGGGCAGGCCTGTGAGGTGTTTTAAGGGAATGCCTAATCTGGCTTTTCTGATCTGGAGCATTTGGATCTGGATGATTTGCACCTTGTTATAAAGCGACTTCATAAAGTCATCTCTTGACTCTAAACTTGGACAATGACATGTCTACCTCAATAGTGTTCTTTACCTGGCATGGTTGGTTTTTGTTTACTTAAGACAGAATTCTGCAGCCATCCACTTTAGTTGTCTTTTGTGATGGCTAAGCTTGCCAGTTAATTCCTTCTTTTCGATGTTTTTGCTAATTTATCCTAATGATGGCCACCTTCACATGCATAGACATCTCTTTGGCCTTCATGTTGACAGTTTGAGCGAACAGCTACCAAATGCGTATGTACAGCTTTATCACCTTCAGGCGTTTTATCTGCTTTTTTCAATATGGTGGTGTACAGAGGCCAATAGCCAAAAGAATGATCACTATGCTTTAGGGCTTTTGCGTAGATTAAAATATATGACAAATTGTCACTTTAGATTTTTAAAACATTTAAATTATTAAATAATTTACTTGTATATGATACAATAATACCATTATGAAAAAAACACCAGTGCAATTATATTAAAACATCTTGTTTATTAGTATTCTATCATATGAATATATACCTATTATTACAAAATGATTAACCATAAATAATTATAAATTATACAATTTTATGAATAGATTAGATAACACATTCATTATATTTGTAATGCATTTATTGCTCAAGTTGATTACATGGTTTTCTTAGATGAGCTTGAGCACAAGATTTTATGTTTTGCAAAAGTTGGTAAAAGTGAATTTCGTCAGCTGATGAGGAGTCACTGATGCAGTTGACGTTCTGCAAGGAATAAATATCATCACATTAAATCCAAACTAAAATAGTGAGAAGTTTCATTTAATTAACATTGATGATTTATTTCACTAGGAGTGATCAGCTTTTTTTCATATGTATGCATTACCAATTACTCTAGATTAGAACATGTATATACTGTACATGCTTGTAAAATAAAAAAAACTTAATTTTATATCCTTCATTCTTTTTTTTTTTTTTTTCAAACGTACTGTTAAATCTTTCACATTACACTCACTCACCCTGGTGTAGGCTGCCAGATGCCTGGGTATCCTCCAGTCTTTTTTCCGTAATCCGAGCTCTTTTGCTCTGTATGCTGACAGAACCATCTTTGCTTGACAGAAGTTCTCAAGCTAGATAGATGTATAATTTTAGATGTAATTATAATTAGTAAAACTAATAAATCTCTTAATGTACATTAATAATGAGATATGAACCTTTTTTTTGTTGTTGTTAAAGGAAAACTAAGGCAAAATAAATGAAAGAGTACCTACCGTGCATTGTTTGGTTATTACATTTTTAACAAAAACCTCTGGAGAACTCTGGGGACATATAAAATATAATATTACTGACATTGCACTATGGGTTTTACTTACTTTAAAACACTGATGCGGTAAATATACAACATATATCTTACCTCCTTCAAAAAGTTCACATTGTCAATAATGCTTTTTAAACGCAAATGGCCCCGACAATTGTTTAATGCAGAAACCAACCCAAATGTCAAAAAGAAAAGCAAGACAATCTTCATGGTTCTGAGAGTTCAACAGATCCAGCACTGTGTGACTGTCTTGTATATCCCCCACTTCTTATAGTGCAATAAGAGGATGTGACATCACAGCTTTCTTCTTGTGTAGGAACCTCTCCTGATATCTTGATAAAGATGTCCTTGATTACCCGTCAGAGAGACATTTTAGCTGGCCTCATGGTACCAGAGAACCTGGAGGAAACCCAACCAGACATGGGTGAAGATGGGGAAACTCCTAAGCTCAGAGCTCTTTCACTGTGGTTTTTCTGTGCACATTGCTCTAAAGTGTGTGATTGTGTGTGTGTGTGTATGATGCCCTGTGATGCATACATTGTGTATTCTTTTCTCACTTCCTCAGTGTAGTGTCACATGTGATAGAAGCTCTTTTATTGCCCTTCATTCTACAGTAAAAAAAACTGAATGATGAAAAGTCTTTTATAATCCTATCTAGGAAAGGTATTTGGTCCCACTTGTGTTTTCATAAAACAGTTTCTCACTTCTCACTCCAATAATCGTTCTTTTTACCCCATAACTACACAGGTTAGGAGTACAATGGACAATTTTTCCTTTTATAAAATGATTTATTGATTTTTAATCAATAAGATCTTAGTGTTTAAATGCTAGCCTTTTAATGTGTCTTGGGGTTGTGAGTTCAGTATCGCAAAAGTCTCTCTGACGTGTAATCAGTGACATCTAAATCAAGATATAACATGCTGTACCAGACACAAAGGTTAAGTGATGCAGAGAGAGGGTAAAAAAGATATACAAGGTTCTCGCTACAATCAGCGACACCATGAACAATACTTGGCTTTATCGTTTGACCCTTGCCATGCTAACCGATTAATTTCAATTAAATTCAATTTTTATTAACTCCATTAACACAATTGAGTAAAAATCATGCAGTGTGTCAATAACATGAAGGCATTAGCTGTAAAGTAGTGGGTGGCTTAGTGGTTAAGTCTCTAAGCTATTGATCAGAAGATAGTAAACCTTTGAGCAAAGCTAGCAATGATGTATGGACTTTTTTTCCCCCAATTTGTTTTCCAGGATTCATTTATTAAGGGAAAAAAAACCCTATCCAAACTTGTAAAACCTGACCCTATGTGAAAAAGTAATTAATATTTATCAGTCTGGAAAGACTTATAAAGGCATTATTATTATTATTATTATTATTATTATTATTATTATTATTATTATTATTATATTAGATTTTAATAGATTTCCCATTGGTGTAATTTGAGTTTCTCAGAGACTTCTGACACAGTAACAAAATTTTTCTTTTTATTTCGAAGTTCATTTATTATCACATTTTTGCCATATAAAATCTAGTAATCGTATAACAAAGTATAACTTATAGCACACCCTTAACCTTAATGATAAAATCCAGCTTAATAAAATTGAGCAAGAGATAGACACACAGTAAGAGGCTAGATGTTGATTAACTTCCTTTTGCTTAATCTTGACAAGAGAGAAGTTCTCGTCCTGGAACCACATCCAGCTAGAAGCAAGCTTTTTGATCACACTCTAACTCTGTATGGCCTTTTTGTTTTGTCAAGTACAACAGTAAAAGACCTCACTGTGATCTTAAATTCCAATCTGTCATTTGAAGCTCATGTAGATAATATTACCAGGATAGCATTCTTTCATTTCACAAATATTGCCAAGATAAGGAATATATTGTCACTAAACAATGCAGAAAAAATAGTTCATGCTTTCATTACCTCTAGGTTGGACTATTGTAATGCCATAGTGTCTGGTTGTTCATCTAGGTGCATAAACAAGCTTCAGTTAGTTCAGGATGCAGCAGCGAGGGTCCTCACTAGAACCAGAAGATACAGTAATAGCACAGTGTCTTATGATCCGCCACGCCTACTTCGATCAAAGGATGCAGGCTGCTTGTCAGTACCTCGTATTATCAAAACTACAGCAGGAGACGAAGCTTTTTCGTACAAAGTCCCAAAGTTATGGAATAGACTTTCAATTAATGTTCAGGACTCAGACACAATCCCAGTGCTTAGTTTTAGGCTAAAAACTTATTTATTTAGCCAAGCATTTTTGTAAATAGATTTGCCTTAGGTAAAGGAGCAGATCTGGGGGACGTAGAGTATTATGGTGAACTGGTATGTTTAGACTGGTATGTTTAGACAGCATAACTGGTATGATGGCTTCCCCACTCTCATTGATCATTTAGATTTGTTGAAAGTGAAGTGATTGGTTGCTTAACATCTCACATATCATGCTGTAACATTTTGTCCGGCCGGAGTCCCTGCTTGCACTCTGCACTAAATGTACTTTTTTTGTCACAAGTACTTTTTTTTTGCCCTATGCTACAGTAAAAATACTCTGTACTGAAGTCTTTCATAATCCTATCTCAGTTTCTCACTCCTCACTCAAATAATTACTACAACTACACATGTTAGGACAAAGGATTTTTCTTTTCATTAATAAATGAAATGAAATGAAATGAATCATTTATCTTATTGATTTATAATAATAATAATAAAAAAAATATATAATTAAAAAAAATTAATGACTTGTGATGTGCTTACAGTTCTTTCACAGAAGTATCACAGAAGTCTCTCTGACGCGTAATCAGTGACATCTAAATCAAGATATCATATGCTGTACCAGACACACGGGTTAAGTGATGCAGAGAGAGGGTAAAAAAGATATGCAAGGTACTCACTACACTATTGGATGGGAATCAGCGACACCATGAACATCACTTGGCTTTACCGCTTGATCCTTGCCATGCTAATAGATTAAACTCCATTAATACAATTTAGTAAAAATCATGCAATGTGTCAATAATGTGAAGACATTAGCTGTGGAGTAGTGGGCGGCTTAGTGGTTAAGTCTCTGAGCTATTGATCAGAAGATATTAAGCCATGGCACGGCATGGCTTTGAGCAAAGCTAGCGATGAAGTTTGGGCTTTTTTTCCTTACTGTTTATTGTGAAACTTTTCCATATACTAATTTTAAGTTGATTATTTTAAATGTTACACCACTATAATGTATACATTCACACTCACCTTATACATTATGTGACTGTGACCATACCTAACTGTTATCTCTTCTCTTCTCTTCTCTTTCCCCCTCTCTCTCCCTATTCCTGTGTCTCTCTGTCAAGCTACATATGCTGCTCCTGAGGTGCCAGTGATTCAGACCCTCTCTGCCCTCTGGAACTGTCTGACTCATCCTGGTGCCCCACTTCTGGTTGGAGATCTCCTCACATGGTTGGACATGGTTCCACTTTACCATGAAGATGGTTCTGGCCTTGGCTGATGTAGACAGCCGTTCCATGAAGACTTGTGACTGCAGTCGGTCCAAAGTTCAGGAATGGAATTTCCTACAGTTTACCTGAACCTCCAATAATTAACTGGACTCCATACTAACCTAAAGACATCATCTGTTATATTGAACTTCCAGCTGCCTAACACACAGTATAACTGCTATCCCTTATTACCTAGATGAGGATAAGTTCCCTGTTGAGTCTGGGTCCTCTGAAGGATTCTTCCTATTGCCATCCCAGGGTTTTTTCCCTTGCCACCATTGCCCTTGGTGACAATCTAATAATTTTGATTCATACACATTTTTCCACATTTAATACACATTTCCATAATTTATTTTGGATTCTGTAAAGCTGCTTTGTGACAATGACCATTGTTAAAAGCATTATACAAATAAAATGTAATTGAATTGAACCTTAAAACGCTAACAGAGAACCAGGATATCCACAATTTAAAGTCATTCATTCATTTCCCCTCACAAACGTATGGTTGGTTGTGTTAAATCACCACCACTACAGATGTGAAGGCAACTAAGTACATTTACTTTGTTACTGTACAGTTTTCATATACAGTGAAACCTTGGATTGTGAGTAACTACTGTAGCTGCGAATGTTTTGAAAGACCAGCAAAATAAAAAAATAATTATCTTGATAAATGTGCTTTTGAAATACGAGTAGTACGTTTGAGCTTTGTCTGCTGAGGATCACGTGATCACAGTTGAGACAATTGTTCTTCTCTCTTCCGTACTGTGGGATTGTGGGTAATCGGCTGTCATGCTTAGACTCAGTGCCCGTGTATCACTCGTATAGCCAACATCTGTGTGTGTGTGTACTGTTTACTTTAACATTGTGACCACATGTGTGTCGAAGCGTGTAAAGTGTTTTTTAAATTTTGTGTCCGAGTGTAGTGACTGTTCTTTAGTAACTGTACTGCAACAACAACCCTCTTGAAGTAATGGTTAAAAAGGCTGTAGCAGTGTGAGATGAACCTGTTTAATGACAATGCAACGTCACATTTTCTCGAAATCCTCAAACAGACGTAAAAGCAAGAGTTATTAGAGAGGATCCTTGTTAAAGATTCCAGTTTGCCGACAGAGACTCTCTGTCAAAGAGCAGTGATTCTGTTAGTGTGTGTGTGTGTGTATCGTTCTACACAGTAGCCCCCCTCCCCCCTCCTCTCTCATTTTACACCAGCCACGATTCTTTTCAAAGATAAAGCAAAAGTTAATTTGTTTTTACTCTTACTTTATGTTTTGTATAAATGAATTTTTATTGACATTTTTTGGGCTGTGAAATGAATTAATTCCATTATTTCTTATGGGGAAATTCGCTTTGATATACAAGTGCTTTCGTATATTAAAAGCATGATTCCAGAACAAATTATGCTCTCAATCCAAGGTTTAACTGTATATTCACTTTTTATTAGTGGATACTATTTACTTTTATTTCTACTATATCCTACATACTTTTTCCTTTACTTTCTACATTTATTCATTTACACATGATATTGCATTACAGTACATAACCACAGTGGTGTGTAACATTTAATATTGCATTTGATTTTAATATTGCCCCTGTTGACTATTATATAAAAAAGTGTGATTTGTCTTCCCTTCTTAAAATGCTCAATCATGTATCAGATGTTGAAATCAAAAGTGTATGTGGTTTTAGGCAGCGATGAAAACAGCATGTTCACAGGTTGGAAACAGTGAAAGTGTCATGCACACTCGTAACACGACCGGCAATAGGACCAGGAAGTAATACGGTCGGGTTTCAGGAAGCATAAAAGGAAACAAGATGGCGCCTCACATTGCTCAGTCATTGAGTTTTGCCCATGCTATCGCCGACGCCTCGCTCGTCTAAACGTGAGTACTCACTTTCTTGGGTTATCGCTTCTGATTGGGTGTGTGTATTTAGAACGCGGGTTTATTTGTGTAAACTCTTGCTCTCGCTTCGGGAGAGTTCTAATAATAACCAGCGTGGTTATCCTGCCTGCTCGCGCTACTTCCGCGTTTGGGTTTACCATCCACGCTACAGGGCTAACTGCTAGACTTCTGATTCATCTCCGTTTAGTTCGTGACAGAATGACTGAGCCATCAGCAGTAAACCCAGCGGAGTTTGCTCACCTCTGCGATGTGGTTGACCAGCATGCTAAGCTGATCGATCAGCTCCGTGGTGAAGTCGCATCTCTCCGCAAGGAGCTCCAAGGCGTCGCGGTCTTGCGCCACGAGGTGGCGGAGCTGCGACAGGAGAATGCGACCCTCCGCGGGGCGGCCGCTCAGCCGGCTGTTGCCACGCCCATCGCAGCGGCTGCTGCGCCGCCAACCCCCTCCCCACCTTCTGATGTTTTTCTAGCTTTACCGGACAAATGGCATGGCACGGATGGGAAGTGCAGTGTTTTTCTAACTGCATTGGATCTTGTGTTTGAGTTTAATTCCACCAGATACTCCACAGACCGACTGCGCATTGCTCTTCTCGTCTCGTTGCTATCCGGGCAGGCAGCTGAGTGGGCCACGGCGGTTCTTCGTTCAGATTCAGACGTCGCCTACTCCTACACAGAATTCACCCGTCAGCTTAAACTCACCTTTGAGCATCCGGCTGCTGAGGTGGAGACCGACTCTAAGCTATATCATCTACGGCAGGAAGGGTCGTCTGTGGGTCGGAGTTTCGCACTCTCGCCGTGCAGACCGACTGGGGAGACTCCGCACTCCGGACGGCCTACTACGAGGGACTGGCTTCACGTATAAAAGACGAGCTCGCCGGACGAGAGCTCCCAGCGACCTTGGAGGGCTTAATCCAACTCGCCCTCCGGATCGACCAACGTCTGCTCGCTCGCCCCAAGCCAGCTCCCCGTACCCTGCCACCCATCACGACAGCACTACCTCGCACCACACCCTTCGTCTCCCACGCTCCAGTTCCAGAAGTCCACGCCTCATTCACTGCAGCACCCACCAGAACCGTCGGTACTCCACCTCCCGCCGTGGTTGACACAGGAGCCGGGGAACCCATGCAATTAGGGCGCGCCTCCTTAACCGCTGCAGAACGGGAACGCCGTTTTAGAGAGGGGCTTTGCGTTATCCCAGCCCGTAACCATTACATCAGTCGACGGTCGGCCTCTTTCCTCCAGCCCCATCTCCTTTCAAACTCAGCCTATCACCCTCATCATCAACCAGCATCGGGAACAGATTCAGTTTTACACCACCACCATTTCATCACCACCCATCATCCTCGGACACCCTTGGCTGCTCCATCATGACCTACTCATATCATGGACCCAAAATCGGATTCTACAATGGGGGCCGACCTGCACCGAGCTCTGCCTACGGGCCGAGGCTGGGACGTGCTCTAGGGAGTCCGAGGCCCCCGATGTCGACACAGACAACATCCTGCTAGACTACCGGGACCTGGCTGAAGTCTTCTGTAAGAGACGCGCTACCCACCTACCTCCTCATCGCTCATACGACCTGGCAATCGATCTTCAGCCAGGTGCGACACCACCCCGCGGCCACCTCTATTCACTATCTAACACCGAGATGCAGGCAATGGAGGAGTACGTTTCCAGCGGACTTCGCCATGGTACCATCCGGCCCTCCTCCTCACCTGCCGCTGCGGGGTTCTTCTTCGTGAAAAAACGCGATGGTAGTCTACGTCCCTGTGTCGATTACCGGGGGCTCAATAATATCACCATAAAAAACCGACACCCACTGCCTCTTACCAACTCTGCCCTGGACGCCCTCTCTGGTGCCACCATCTTCACTAAGTTGGACCTCCGGAGCGCCTACAACTTGGTGCGCATCAGAGAGGGCGATGAGTGGAAGACGGCCTTCATCACCCCTACAGGACACTACGAGAGTCTGGTCATCCCGTTTGGTCTCTGCAACGCACCTGCCGCTTTTCAACAATTCATCAATGACGTCCTCAGAGACATGTTAGGCCGTTGGGTGTTCGTCTACCTTGACGACATCCTCATCTACTCCCGAACCGTCAATGAACATATCCAGCACGTCAGAGCGGTTCTAAAGAGATTGCTCGCCCACCAGCTGTACTGTAAGTTGGAGAAGTACGCTTTTCACGAGCGCTCCACCACGTTCATGGGTTTTGTCATCTCGCCCCAGGGTGTGGCCATGGACCCGCAGAAACTGGAGGTTGTGAGTCATTGGCCCCTACCCAAGACTCTTAAACAACTTCAGAGATTTCTCGGGTTTGCCAATTTCTATCGCCGCTTTATCCGGGACTACAGTACCGTTGCAGCTCCACTAACCGCTCTGACCCGCCCATCATCTCACCCCTTCAACCTCACCTCAACTGCAGTCTCTGCCTTCCATGAGCTCTGTCGCCGCTTCACCACTGCTTTCATCCTCCTTCACCCGGATGCTGACAAACCATTCGTTGTGAAGGTGGACGCTTCGGATGTGGGCGCCAGGGCTGTTCTCTCCCAGCGAGGTCCAGACCAAAAACTGCACCCCTGCAGTTTTTTCTCCAAGAAATTTGACGCCACTCAGCAGCGATACGGAGTAGGGGACCGCGAGCTGCTGGCCATAAAGTGGGCCTTGGAGGAATGGCGACACTGGCTCCAGGGCGCCAGAGAGCCATTCATCGTCTGGACCGACCACCAAAACCTCATCACTATCTGCACCTTAAAACAACTGAACCCCAGACAGGCGCGGTGGGCACTGTTTTTCGAGAATTATAATTTCCACCTGTCATACCACCCGGGGTCCAAGAACACCAAAGCCGACGCCCTCTCCCGACATCACGAGGAAGACGTCCCCCGGGCGGACCCTGCGCCTGTCCTGCCACCCACCAAGATCCTCGCACCGCTCAGTTGGAACCTGGAAACGAGGGTCCGCCAGGCACAAGCTACGGAGACCGAACCAGCAGGTGTGCCGCCTGGCCGACTCTATGTACCCAACGCCATCAGGGCCGAAGTACTCCAGTGGGGACACTCCTCCCCACTTTCTGGACACCCCGGAAAGCGGCGTACCCTACTTTTCGTCCAACGTGCTTTCTGGTGGCCCAATATGAAGAAGGACGTAGACGAGTTCGTCCAGGCGTGCCCAGTGTGTGCCAGGTCCAAGGACAGCAACCGACCATCGCCCGGGGAACTTCAACCACTCCCGGTTCCCCGCCGACCCTGGACACACATTGCCGTTGACTTTATCACGGGCCTGCCGGTTTCCGAAGGAAGAGACACCATCCTCACCATCGTCGACCGGTTCTCCAAAGCTGTTCACCTGGTGGCCCTCTCCGGTCTCCCGTCAGCTAAAAGGACAGCCAAGCTGATATTAGAGCACGTAGTCCGCCTGCATGGGTTCCCAAAGGACATCGTCTCGGACAGGGGGCCCCAGTTCACGTCCCGGTTCTGGAAGGCCTTTTGCCGTCTGATCAATTCCACCTGCAGTCTGTCCTCCGGTTACCATCCACAGACTAACGGTCAGACGGAGCGAACCAACCAACAACTGGAGCGCTACTTGAGATGCTTCATTGCTGATCGCCAGTGCTCCTGGGCCCGCTACCTCATTTGGGCTGAGCTGTCTCACAACCTCCACATGTCTTCTGCCACCAACCTAAGCCCATTTGAGGTATGCTACGGCTTCCAACCTCCGATGTTCGACCATCAAGAACCGGAGGTGGAAGTACCGTCGGCCCAACAGTTGGTTCGCCGGTGTCGATGGCTATGGAGACAAGCAAACGACGGCTTTCAACAGGCTAACCACCGTTACACTCTGCAACATCGCCGTCGACACCCACCGGGACGAATGTACCAAGTAGGTGATAAGGTATGGCTATCAACAAAAAACCTACACCTGCAGACTGAATCAAGAAAGTTGTCACCAAGATTCATCGGACCATACCGCATCAACCTCCGGATTAACCCTGTCACCTACCGGCTCCAGCTGCCTGCGGCGCTCCGGATCCATCCGGTATTCCACACCTCCCAGCTCAAACCCTTCATCACTTCACCAATGGTGTGTGTATTTAGAACGCGGGTTTATTTGTGTAAACTCTTGCTCTCGCTTCAGGAGAGTTCTAAAAATAACCAGCGTGGTTTATCCTGCCTGCTCGCGCTACTTCCGCGTTTGGGTTTACCATCCACGCTACAGGGCTAACTGCTAGTCTTCTGATTCATCTCCGGTTAGTTTGTGACAGAAAGTGTAGGAGAGAGGTACTTTCACTACTTTTACTTGAATAGTATTTCATCTGAGATATATCTCCTTTTACTTTTAAGTACAGGATTTGTGTATATTGTTCACCACTATAAAATGATCATAATTAATATGAGTGCAGCAACATGTGAGTGTCTGTTAAAGTTTTTACAGTTACAAATTTACTGCATACATTCTGAGCTATCAATGTGTTTTCCTTTGGAAATAGTAGAAACCCTCATGAGATATTTCTCAGGTTACTGATGACTTTGCAGTTGAATATCCATGTTAAATTCAAGCCACACTAAAATCCCAAACCAGTAACTTATAGCACAAGTGCTACTGTAATTGAGGTCCTCTCAGATCTGTTCCTCAAGGCTGGCCATATTAAGTACAATAAGAAATCAGCAAACTACCACATTTTAGAAAATTATTTAATGTATATAATTATGCAAGTGCTTACATTTTCATTTACTTTATTTTAAAACAACTTATATTATAAATACAATTTTTAAATAATTTACACTATTACTAAGTGAATACTACTAAGGAAGCTGTAAAACTATGTACCAAAAGAACAAATCATAGTAATACCGTACCACATTATGAGCAATTTGACCAAAGGTAAAAGAAACAACAATTTATAACTAACCGAACATACAAGTATAATCAGATTATTTTAAGAGAGAGGTAATAAAGTAAATACATTAAGAGGTTTTTAAGTGCTCTTTCTGAGCGCACCAGTGTATAGCTTCCAAAAGTTCGTGAAGGGGTACCTGGTCCTCTGATGTTGGGACCTTGCAGTAAATGTCCTGCAAAAGAAAGAGCCATATTCAATTTAAACTTATCTGAATGTTTAGTACTTTTAAAACCAATCAAATATGAGGCCTGGGAATAGGAGGTCCATAGGTAACTACATAGGTAGCTCAAAAGATAGAAAGTTTTAACATTAAACAAACCGAAGACCATGAGTACGTACTTACTTTATAAACATAAAAATAATTTTCAAATAATTATCTCATTATTTAAATGAACATAATACTATTTTGACTATATGTGTGACGGCCGGAGAAATCCAATCCCTTTTTTGGATTATATTTTGCTATATATGAAGAGCTTTGAAGGAGCTTTAGAAGCCCAACGCTGCATGCTTGCCATGGACATTTGGTCGTGAAGCTGGAGGGGCAACCACCCATCATTGGATTAACCTTGATTACAGGATTGACCTCAAAAGCTGTAACTCTTACTCATTAAGGATTAGAGAAGAAGAACCCTTATACAGTACTAAACAAGTCCAATGTGTTCCGCCTGGGATCCAAACTACTAATAGTCACTCACTCACTCATACACTGTCTCTCTCACACACACACACACACATTCATACACACTCTCCAAATCATGTTCATGTACATCTATAATATTAAATAATAAAACTGCACAAAAGATTTGATTCCAATTCTAGAATGACATCCTAACTTCATCTACCTATGGATAAACTAAATAAAAGTCATCATAATCTTCTCATTCAACTTGTCTGTGTTAGTTCTGTACTGTTGACTAATCATTATTAGGTTGGTTAATTATTTAAAAAGGCTGTCCTCAAGACAATGTTAAAATCAGAGATGTCAAAGTATACTGTTGACAGTGAAATGTTTGTTTGTTTTTATTTGTTAAAATAAAGCAATAAAGGCTCTTATGTTCCAAATACTGTATACTTTGAAAATCAACACAGTGCTAATATAAATGCAACTCATACTCTGTAGGTTTTGCACACAGAAAGAACAGATTGCTGTGAAGTTATACTGTATATAGGCTGACGTTTTTTTTTTTTTTTTTTTAATGATGAAGATAAGGGCTAAACTCATTTAACTTTTGTTAGATAATAACCAAAAAAAAAAAGACCTGTTGTGAATAAATGTAGGAATAATGAATGATTGAATGAATGAAAGTCCCAGATCCCATAATTATAATTCACAGACCAGCAAACAACAAAGTCACTCACTCTGGTGTAGGCTACAAGTTGCCTGGGCAGCAGCCAGTCTTTTTCCTTTAGCCCGAGCTCCTGTGCTTTATACGCTGACAGGATGTTGCCTGCTCTGCAGAAGTTCTTAGGCTGGAATATTGCATCAAGCAAGTACTGTTAGATTTACTAATAATTATAAAATACAATTAAAAATAAGTGAAATCTGTACTACTCTGTTAACTTACCGTGCAGTGGTCAGTCGTGATCACCTTCTGAACATAAATCTGTGAAATTATAAGACAAAAGGTTAATGGTACAGCAATTTCATTCTATGTTAAAAAACTCTAATAATGATCATACCTCTGTTGCCAGGCTGTCTTTCATGACTTTTATACTATCGATAATTTCACGTAAAACCAATTTCTGAAGTTTACTTTCGTATGCGTCATGTGCTGCATTGACCACCATGAAGGTGAGAAAGGAAAGCAAAAAGATCTTCATGATGTTGCTTGTTTGAGTACAAAAGTCAGAGTTCAGTGCATCCGCTGCTGTGTGTCTTCTTTGACTTACTCTTCTTATAGTGTGTAGAGAGGATGTGAAATCATGTCAGTGCCCCAGTGTCTGGGAATACCTCCTGTTATCATGATGAAGATCACATTGATTAAACGTCAGAAAAAAAGTTGAGGCTATAGCCTCACACCACAAAGTACATTTTTCCGTTTCATAAATATCTGGCATTGCTTTTTTTAATCTGTCTCTGAAATCTGTCTTTATGCGTTCATTTCGAGCTGACTTCATTCATTTGTTCATTTAGCCTTTCTAGAATCAGTGGAACACATGAACACTGAGAAGTCCCCCTCGGTGAATTTCCAGTACTTTCATTTGTGCAAAACTTTACAAGACAGTAAATTTACCCAACAAACCACTATTTCACCATGCAGTCTGATGAGTCAAAATTATTAAAGCAAAATATGAAGTGGGTTTGTATTTTGTGTGTACTGTATGGTACTTTACCCTGATATTTTCTGTGTGTGGATCCAGGATCCACCCTCTTGGAGTTGGTTGTGGAAAGAATAATGCTGCATTAACCATTGAACATCATGTAAAACACCTGTAGGAGCACTTTCTGAATAATAATATCAAATTCGATTTTTATTTTCCACATAAATATATGCAGGGAAATGCATAAACAAACAGACGTGCAAGTGTGTACGAGCTATGCAACAAAATGTCTTGTGAGGGTGCCGAGCCATGCCTGGGGTCCAGACTCTCAGGCATCCTAATGGCAGCAGATTCCAACCTGTCTGCCAATTTTCACTGGTTTTGTCATGCGCACTCCTAACACGACCGGCACTAGGACCTGGAAGTAGTACGTCGTTATTCAGGAAGCATAAAAGGAGACTAGATGGCTCCACACATTGCTCAGTCATTGAGTTTGTCCATGCTATCGCCAATGCTCTGTCCGTCTAATCGTGAGTACTCACTTTCTTGGGTTTTGCTTTCGATTGAGTGTGTGTTATTAGAACGCAGGTTTATTTGTGTAAACTCTTGCTCTCGTGCCGAGAGAGTTCTAAAAATAAACAGCGTGGTTATCCTGCCTGTTCGCACTACTTCCGCGTTTGGGTTTACCATCCACGCTACAGGGCTAACTGCTAGTCTTCTGGTCCGTCTCCGTTTGTTTGTGACAGGTTTTGAGCATGTTAAGATCCCCCAAAACCCAAAAAGGTGCTATGACGACATAGGGCTATCGTCATAGATGTCATAATGCTTGGCCCCTAAAAGTATCACAGGGTTCATATCAGCCCTAGATATCAGCAACTGCAGAAGCTTGTAGAAGAGTAGCAATAATGAAAAAAAAAAAAGGAAAGGCAGCACGTACTGTACATAACTGAAAATCACAATTGCAAATAGAGCCACATCTGACTTTTTATATACCTTTTATGGCTCTTCTCAGTGCAATCCTCTGTCTTTAGGTTGTTGATATATTCTCAATGGAATTGATGTTGAGCACATAGTCTTATGTTTTGCAGAAATTAGTGATTTGCTCGTATCCAGAAGATACGAGCACATCACCCCTACCTTATCTACACTGCATTGGCTCCCTGTGAAATTCCGCATCGATTTTAAGATACATGTTCGCTCCTGAGTTGCCAGTGATCCAGACCCCTCTGGAGCCGTCTAACCCGTCCTGAAGTCCTGCTTCTGGTTGGAGATCTCGTCCCATGGATGCCCCGTGTGGTCTGCCTGGATTCGTGTGGTGACAGGGGATGGTTTCCATTAAGACTGTCCTATTATCGATTGATGCTCCGGGGACCTGTGACTTCAGTTGTTCGATAGCTCAGGACTGGAATCTCCTACAGTCTACCTGAGCCTCCGGGAACAAACTGGACCCCTTTTAATTTTAACACATCTCCTGTTACACTGAACCTCCAGTACACATTATTATGCTGATCATTCTCTGCTATCCATTATCACCCAGATGAGGATGGGTTCCCTGTTGAGTCTGGTTCCTCTCAAGGTTTCTTCCTATTACCATCTCAGGGAGTTTTTCCTTGCCACCGTCGCCCTCGGCTTGCTCATCAGGGACAATCTTATCATTTTCATTCATACACATTGCATACAAACTTACTTTTTTTGATTGTGTAAAGCTGCTTTGCGACAATGTCAATTGTTGAAAGCGCTATACAAATAAAATTGACTTGACTTGACAAATTAAACACAAAATTCAGACTTCCCCCTTACAACAAACAATGGACGAGTCGGCTTCCGGTTGCTCTGCGCTGGCGCGCCGCAACTCTGGCACTATATCGCCAGGCCGCCAGGTGGCGGTTGGGTTGGCCGGCCGATGGTCTGAAAGCACCGACTAAGCAGACGCTAACAAACACTGAACACCGGTAAATACACAAACAATATAAAACACAAGACAAAACCAAAGGAAAAGACGACAAACAGCTTTAAATGTGTGTGGGTGAATGTGTTATGCACAGTGTAGACTACTGTTGGGATAATGGAAATGGAGTGGATATGTTTGCGTGTATGTGAACCGGTAGGCAAATGGCATGCGTGTGCACTGATATTTAAGTAAAATATCAGATTTATCCGAGTTTCTAGTCATGTATGCTTCAATGTATTTGACAAATCTTCTCCTGTTCAAAACTCTGTGCTCAGAAGTCGCTTGCAGATGTGCCTGTTAAGAACAGTCATGTTCTGCAATGCTCTACACACACCATGAAAGTTTTTTTTAGTTGGATAAAAGATATTATTAATTAAAACAAAATACTTAATATTGTCCTGAAATGTTGTAGTATCAAATGTACTTACAAAAACATTAAGCTAAAATCTTAAATGATTTGAATTTTATATGCTACACTGTTGTTTTCATGTGTTTCAGCAGCCTAGATTGCAAGAATCTGAGAATATACACTTTGCAGATCATTGACCTTGTTTAGATATACTCAACTTTGCATCACTGGTAATAAAAATGTATATCTCTCACCTCAGGTGATAAGATGTTTTACATACAGTATACGTCACACGTTCAGTAATTTCTTTTAAAGTTGTTTTTTGAAGTTTACATTCTTCTGGCACATGATGTATGGCTGTAATCACCACAATGATAAAAAACAGCAAGATCTTCATGGTGCTGCTGGTTCCAGTTTAGTTATCTGTTCCTACTTCAGTGAGTTCTGGTTTGTGTGTCTTCATCAGCTCTCCCTTCTTATAATGTTGTGAGGGAGGTGAATGTAAACCTGCCCAATGTAATGGAAACTTTGATGGGATTACAATCTCAGTGATAACCTCTAAGAGTACAGTATGTCAGTTCAGAAACTGCTAATTTAAGCTAATTTCACACCATCACATACAATTTTTTTTTCAGCAGCCAGCAGAAATCTTTACAAAATAAAGTAAAATAAATTTCATATATAATAATATAAATGTATAAATAATACACTGCTCAAAGGAGGTGTATACAAAGATTATCTAATCACATCAATTAAACTTCTGGAATATTAATCTGGTCACATAAGTAGCTGAGGGGGTTGTTAATCAGTTTCAGCTACTTTGGTGTTAATGAAATTAAGAACAGATGCACTAGAAGGGCAACAATGAGACGACCCCCAAAAGAGGAATGGTTTTACAGCTGGAGGCCAGTGACATTTTTCTCTCCTAATTTTTTCTGACCGTCCTTCACCTGTTTTTACATTTGACTAGGGTCAGTGTCTCTACTAGTAGCATGTGGAGATACCTAGACCTCACTGATTGCACATCCAGTCCAACTCCTCCAGGATGGCACATCAATATAAGCCATTACTAGAAGGTTTGCTGTGTCTCCTAACTCAGTATCAAGAGCACGGAAGAGATTCCAGGAGACCCGTAGTTACTGTGGGACAGCTGGACAAGGCCGTAAAAGGTCCATAGCCCTTAAAGCTTAGAGCATTTTAGCCATTATTTGTTTAGCTGTTTTTTTTTTATTATTTTTTTTTTTAATAAACACATATAATGCTCAGGATTGTGCAGTACTGAGTGTGATATTTTTCAGCACAAAAAATAGGCAATATGATGAACTGAATTTATGCTAATTTTACCCAACTTCCCAAACATGACTGAACAAAAAATTTGAAATTGGGTAACATAGGGAAAGAAATTTAACAGATACACATGCTCTTGTGCTTTTATGGTTATTTGTGGTTGTTTCTGTGACCATTATTCATTATTATGTATATGTCTAGTTTAGTGAGGACTTTAATTTTGAAATGCAGTCACATAATTCAACCAGTAATAGGAAGTTCAATTAGTACTGCAGTGAGTCAGCAGAATATTGTAGCTGTTCTGATTGAAGCTCATTCTAAATACAGTGAAACCTCGGATTGCGAGTAACGCGATTTGCGAGTGTTCCATAAGATGAGCAAAGATTTTTAATAAATTTTGACTTGGAAATCAGATGGAAGTCTTGGTTTACGAGTACCGAGTATCATGTATCGCGCACGTGCTTCTTGTTTTGACGCCGAGCATCACGTGATCACAACTGAACCAATGTATTTTCTCTCTCCTGTGCTGCGGAATTGTGGGTAATCATCTCCCCTGCTGGGTGTTAGTGCCCGTCTCTCACTGGTATAATCAACATCTGTGCATGCCTGTACTGTTTACTATAACACTGTGACCACTGTGTGTTTTTATTTTGTGTGTGTGTGTGTGTACAGCACGCGTGTACTGTTTATTATAACACACGTGTGTGCCCGCGTATAAAGCAAAAGAAAGTCTCCACAAGACTCCACAAAAGTGCATGACACCATGCACTCTCTCTCTCTCTCTCTCTCACACACACACACACACACTCACACTCTGCTCTATACAGAAACACTACTCTGTCGCGATTCTTTTCAAAGGTAAAGTGCTGGTTAATTTGTTTTATTTTTACCTTACAGCAGTGATTCCGTTAGTATGCGCTCAGTCGAATGTCATTTTTCACGTTAAAACAGTGTTTTCGTTGTGTGTGTGTTTGTTGTGAAACTTAAAGCGTGGTGGGGGGAGGGAGGAGGAGTTTTACTGTGTAAGACGAGGTGAGGGGAGGGGCTAATTCCACACACACCTACACACACGGCACCTGTGCGCACAAACGGAAACACTTATCTGTCTAGATTTATATTTACTTTTTTTTTTTTTAAAGGTAAAGTGCAGGTTAATTTGTTTTATTTTTACGTTATATTTTGTATTAATTATTTTTATGTATTTATTTTTTGGTGCTGCAGAATAATTTAAATTTCCATTATTTCTTATGGAAATACAATTTGGTTTATGAGTGTTTATGAAATACCCACCCAGAATGAATTATGCTTGTAATCCAAGGTCCCACTGTATCATCTTTCTTTGCTGCTGTTAGACGCAATGTCTGTAAGTATACAATGTTGAGCAGTGTTGGGTGTAACTTTTTTGATGTAATGAGTAATCTAAAGCGTAAGTACACAGTTATTTAGTTATATTTTAAAAACTGTAATCTGTTATTCAGACAATTTATGTCATCTGTGAGCCAGACAGCAGGGATTCCGTGATGATGGTCGAATAATTATAAAGTTCTTGACTAAAACAACATGCATGAGAAATCACAAAGGAATTTTCTGCAATGGAAATAATACTCTAACCAGTTAATTTCATCAGACGGTAATGCTGTAATGTAACTGATTGATTACTTTTTATTGACAGTAATATAATTAGTCACTTTAAAAAGTTCCCAACACTGAGTATATTGTGTGATACATATAAGACTGTTATTTTGATACAATTGTTTTTTTGTATGCTTTTACAGTTTCACAGTTGAATAATAAACTTCAGAAATGATTTGATGTCTCCAGAGAGGTTTTTTGAGTCACTGTTTAACATACTGGATAGTTAGGCGTCAGAGTCGAACAAGGCCAGTATACTGACATATCATAATCCAAGGTTTAAAGTCTGAAGCCTCCCCATTAACACAAACCAGAAGCAAGACTTCTATATAAGCACTATTTAAAATATATATATTTTTTAACCTATGCCGAGTTGCTGGCACGTATCTGGGACGCACAAATCTACTGCCTTTACAACAGTACCTTGACTTCCATTAGGTGGGGGATAAAATCCTTGAACCCTACCATTGTCAGACCACAAAGCCATGACCATGTCCGGCCTCATGTGGCGAGAGTATGCAGGCAGTTTCTGGAGGCTCACACATTCATGGAAGGTGGGGATAAACTGGGGAACTCAGAAGAAACCCAGACAGACACAAAGAGAACAGCATTAATATTTTTGTTTTCATTTGTTTTCATTTTTTCTCAGACCATGCTAACCATGATTAGACTTGCATATGGTTCTATATGGTTATTCTGGTTTAAATGATATGATGTTTTATGTGATATGAATTCATTCTATTCAATTCAATTTTATTTGTATAGCGCTTTTAACAACTGACATTGTCGCAAAGCAGCTTTACACAATCAAAAGAATTACTTAAGTTTGTATGAAATAGGAATGTGTATGAATCAAAATGATAAGATTGTCCCTGATGAGCAAGCCGAGGGCGATGGTGGCAAGGAAAAACTCCCTGAGATGGTAATAGGAAGAAACCTTGATAGGAACCAGATTCAACAGGGAACCCGTCCTCATCTGGGTGATAACAGATAGCAGGGATTGATCTGCATAATAGTGTGTAAGACTGGAAATTCAGTATAACAGGAGATGTGCTTAAATTAAAAAGAGTCCAGTTTGTTCCTGGAGGCTCCGGTAGACTGTAGGAAATTCCAGTCCAGAACTATCGAATGACTGAAGTCACAGGTCCCCAGAGTTATGGGTCCCCACAGGTCCCTAACAGTTGTCTGCATCATTCGACGACAGGAAGGTCTTCGTGGAAACCATCCCCAGCCACCACACACATCCCAGGCAGACCACATGGGGCATCCATGCAACAAGATCTCCAACCAGAAGCAGGACTCCAGGACGAGTTAGACAGGTCCAGAGGGCAGCGGGGTCTGGATCGTTGGCAGTTCAGGAGCGACATGTATAGCTCGACAGAGAGATAGGGAGAGAGAAAAGGAGAGAGGGAGAGAGAGGAGAGAGCAGAAGGGGAGAGAGCAGAAGAGAAAAAGAGATGGCAGTTAGGTATGGTCACAATCAAACATGTATAAGGTGAATGTATATTTAGTGCAAAGTGCAAGCAGGGACTCCGGCATAACTAAAAGGAGAGAGCCAGAAGGAAACACAAACATGAGGGCTAAACATACCAGTTCACCAGAATACTCTACGTCCATGAGTCCCCCAGATCTGCTCCTTTACCTAAGGTTAATCTACTTACAAAAATGCTTGGCTAAATAAATAAGTTTTTAGCCTAGACTTAAACACTGAGACTGTGTCTGAGTCCCGAACATTAATAGGAAGACTATTCCATAACTTTGGGGCTTTGTAAGAAAAAGCTCTGTCCCCTGCTGTAGTTTTAATAATACGTGGTACTGACAGGCAGCCTGCATCCTTTGATCGAAGTAGGCGTGACGGATCGTAAGACACTAGCAGTTCACTCAGATACTGCAGCACGAGACCATTTAATGCTTTATACGTTAAAAGTAGTCTCTTAAAATCGATGCGAAATTTCACAGGGAGCCAATGCAGTGTAGATAAGATAGGGGTGATGTGCTCGTATCTTCAGGTTTTAGTGAGGACTCTCGCTGCTGCATTCTGTACTAACTGAAGCTTGGTTATACACCTAGTTGAACAACCAGACAGTAAGGCGTTACAATAGTCCAACCTAGAGGTGATAAAAGCATGAACTACTGTATATTTTCTGCATCATTTAGTGACAGTATATTTCTTATCTTGGCAATATTTCTAAGGTGAAAGAAAGCTATCCTGGTAATATTATCTACATGTGCTTCAAATGAAAGGCTGGAATCTATAATCACACCAAGGTCCTATGACTAAAACTTCAGTCTCATCAGGATTAAGCAGAAGAAAATTAATTAACATCCAATCTCTTATGTCCTGCACACATTGCTCAATTTTAACAAAACTGGTTTCTCTCATCTGGTTTTGCGGAGACGTATAATTGAGTGTCATCAGCATAACAATGAAAACTAATATCATATTTACTATTATGTTGCCCAGAGGAAGCATTTAAAGGGAAAAAAGCAGTGGGCCTAAAACTGAGCCCTGTGGAACACCAAACTCCACTTGAGAACATGAGGAATGGTCACCATCTAAATCTACAAACTGATAACGATCAGTCAAATAGGATCTGAGCCACAAGAGGGCAGTTCCCTTAATTCCTACTACATTTTCTAATCTGTGAAGGAGAATACTATGATCAATGGTGTCAAAAGCTGCACTGAGGTCCAGTAACACAAGTATAGTGACGCAACCCTGATCAGAGGCCCATAGGAGGTCGTTTACTACTTTAACAAGTGCTGTCTCTGTGCTGTGATGAGGCCTGAATCCTGACTGATACAGTTCATTTATGCTATTTCTATGTAGTTGTGAACATAGCTGCTGTGATGCTACCTTTTCCAGAATCTTGGAGATAAAGGGAAGGTTTGATATCGGCCTGTAATTGGAAAGCTGACAGGGGTCAAGGTCAGGTTTCTTGATTAGCGGTTTAATAACGGCTAATTTAAAGGATTTGGGGACATACCCACTACTGGGTGAACAGTTAATTACTTTCAACAGGGGTTCTGTTATTGCTGGTACTATCCGCTTGAGAAAATGTGTCGGTATAGGATCTAATATACAGGTTGATGATTTTGAAGAAGAGATGAGTGAAATAAGTTCTCTCGCTTCAAGGGGAGTAAAGTATTCTAAGTTCTGATGTGATGTGGTTAGTTAATCTGTGTTACTTAAATTGTCTGGTTTCAAAGCCTGAATTTTTTGCCTAATATTTATGATTTTGTTATTGAAAAAGTTCATGAAATCCTCACTACTGCATGATGATGTTGTGGAGATTTCTGCAGTGGTCCTGTTTTTAGTTAATTTGGCTTAACTTCAGACTGTGGAATTGTGATTATATTTCCTATACTTAATCCGAAGGATAATATTAAATCCAAAGTGTGACCTGCTTTATGAGTGGGTCCTACTACACACTGATTTACTCCTACTGAGTCCAGTATGGACATAAATGCTGTTCTCAGAGGGTCTTCTGGATTCTCAAAATGAATGTTAAAGTCTCCAACAATTAACGCTTTGTCTACAAAAACAACAAGGTTTGAGAGGAAATCTGCAAATTCACGGAGAAACTCAAGAGTACAGCCCTGGGGGTCTGTAAATGATGATTAGCGGGATCGACTAAGCAGACTTTGTTACTATAGAGAGCTTCAAATGCATTAAATTTAAATCAGTGTTTTTGTACGATAGACAGATTATTGTTATAAATATCTGCGACTCCTTCTCCTCTACCAGTTAGCCGAGGCTGGTGTATGTAGCTGTATCCAGGAGGACTAGCTTCATTTAGAGCTACATACTCATCCTGTTTAATCCAGGTTTCTGTTAAACATATCAAACTCCTGATCTGTGATAGTTTCATTAACAATAACTGCTTTAGATGCGAGAGATCTAATATTTAACAGTCCTAGCTTCAGATCAGAGGTGCTGGCTGCGCATTCAGTGTGCTCTGAGTTTCTGGTATCCATGTTAATTAAATTACTAAAACAGACTTTCTGAGTCTTTCTAAATTTATGATGTTTAGCTCGGGAAACAGACACAGTCTCAATATGATGAACCCTGAGTGACGACTTTATGCAGCTAGCAGACGGTTGGTTTAGCCTGTCTGTCTGCTCCCTGGCCTGGGCTCTGGATCGTCACCGATTAACTAGGCCTCTTCAGAGACTGTGTTATACTACAAGAAATGAGAGCAGCACCTTCCCGAGTGGGATGGACACTGTCCCGCCCTAACAGGACAGTTTTGCCCTCAAAGGTCTTCTAATTATCTATGAAGCCCACGTTGTTTTCGGAGCACCACCTGGACATCCAGTGGTTCAGCGACCATAACCTGCTGTAAGCTATGTCGCCACGTCTCATTGGGATGCAAACTACTTCATCGGACATCGCCTTCGCTATTTTAAACACCTCTGTAAAGTTATGCTTGCCAACCTCTGACTGACGAAGGCGTATATCATTAGCTCCAGCATGTACCACTATCTTGGAGAACCTATGCTGTCCTAGAGCCCTAAGATTACCTGCTATGTCCGGTGCTCTGGCTCCCGGGATACACCTGACCACTGCCGCTGGTACATTTCAAATGTCTCAGTATAGAGTCTTCTATAACCAGAGCTCTTTCATGTTTCTCAGCGGGTGCATCACTGAGGAGAGCAAACCTGTTGTATATGGTTACTATGGTGGAACAATCTTACATTTAAAAATTTTTTTTTATGCTATCTGAATTAATTGAAAGTCCTTCATGAGTGTCTCTTTTGTTTCAGTGATGCCACCTTTATGGCAAAATTCTTGCAATTTTGCAAACAGTTACTAATAGTTAATGTAGAGAATTTCAACAAAACAGAAACCCATATGAAGGTAATTAGAGATAACTAAATGAAGTTTAGGTTCAGTGTGTAAAAATGACAATAATATTAGGTCATGTGTAAGCTCAGTGGTTAGTTTGTTTATAAAATTTACTGCCTTCCAAATGGTTTTAATAATTGTAGGACAATATGAACTTCTAAGATCACGTCATGGGTGCTTAAGTAAATGAGCGTGTATGTATGGGGTGTTTCTCCAGATGTGGCTCATCTGTCCAGAACTCTGTCGCCTGTCGATCTACCTGTTCAGAAAAGCACAATGCAGTTTCCTGCAGATCTGCCTCTCACAAGACCCACGTTGTTACAGTACTCCCTTCTCTATGGATGGATCCCGCCATCCTTATGTCGGCTGCTCGACCCCTCCGGTAGTTTTTGATGACTTCTGGGTCCAGTATGTGCCAAGCTGAAATCCACAAGTGTTCCTCTGGACTGTACCCCTCCCTGTCCACTAAAAAGTAGGTGGCTCCACGAATGCATCCTGAGTCTAATATTTGTCTTAACACGAATGCCGGCCCTTTGTCTATAATACGGGGTATGAAGGTGGGAGTATTTGGCCATTCAACATCTTGGTGTAGAACTTTGCTTGGCCTCCATTTATTTTGCACCATTCCATGGCCAGTTCTTCTGGGGGATAAGAAGAGTGACCTGCTTCTGGTTTGAATGGGCCTTGGGGACAGGTCAGTTGCGTGACCAGAAGATCTCTGGAGAGGGTCATTTGTAGAATACTTCCTTGCCGTCACGGTAGTCCTGAGGGAACGCTGAAAGGTCTACTGTGGCAGGAGGCGCTGAAGGTTGGGTGGCCTTCAGGCAGCTCTGGACACACTGAGGCCCCCAGCTGGAGACAGAATTTTTAGTTCTGCTTCCTGGGTTAACTGAATTAAATTTGCTTGGTATGATGTCCAAGTCGTACCACGACTGGGGCCATCTGCTGGGTTACAGGCCTGAATTAAATGGCTGGCTGTCTAGGGAGACCACTGAGATGGGGGGGAATGGAGTGGACTAACTGGTGCACTCAGTGTCGGGGCTACCCTCCCATCAAGAAAATTTCCCAAGAAGTGCCTCCAATTTGGCTCTCTAAGCCCAGGCACTTGAGCTCATGGCAGGCAGGAAGAGTCCTACTTGTCAGGGTTTTGTTTAGTATTGAGCCCCCTTCCAGGGATGACCCCATCTGTGGCTTGCCTATCCACATTCATAGCTTGCCCGCTTGGGTCTGCGTGGGCCACCACCTGGTGACACCAAACTGCATGGGCTCTCCCATGTCCTCCTCATACTCTACCCCAGGGGCAGGGTTCTGGCTCTCTGGGCAGAAGTGAAGCTAGATGCTTGGTGCGCCAGTCCCAGTACTTAGCCCGATACTCACATACAGTAGGTGGTCTTTTATTCTCACTGCAAGCCTATACAGCCCTTCCAGATCCTCTGGGAGTTCATGTGAGTAGTGGAACAAAGCCCTAAGTGCCTTGATAAAGACATTTAAGGTGGAACGATCTGAGAGAACGGTCTGTCACAATGCAATGGCCCACTCCAGCACTCTGCCTGTAAGCAGAGACACCATAAAATCAATTTTGGCCCTTTGAGATGGAAAGTGGGACAGTTGAATTTCAAATATTAGTGAGCACTGCAGTATAAAATAATTGAACACCTCTGGCTCACCCTGAAAATGGCTGGGAAGTGGGTAGTTGAGTTTAGGCCACCAGAGGGTGTAATTGCACCACTGAGCCGGAGACACAAGTCAATTCTGGAATCAACTTGGAAATTGGCTGCGACCTGGATGTGACATGCGCCTCGAGCTGCACATAGCTTCAGATGGTATGATGATCCTATCACTTAGCGTGGGCATGACAGGAGCGCCGCAAGCTGTAATAATAAATGTAAGCGCCCTTGTGCAGGTCTTCCTGTTTGAAAATACTCACTCACTCACTTATCGTCTATACTGCTTTATCCCGTATTCAGGGTCGAGGGGAGCCTGGGGCCTATCCCAGGAGACTTAGGGAACAAGGCGGGGTACACCCTGAACAGGGTGCCAATCCATCGCAGAGCACACACTCATTCACACATTATGGGCAATTTGGGAATGCCAATTACCCTAACCTGCATGTCTTTGGACTGTGGGGGGAAACCGGAGTACCCGGAGGAAACCCACCAAGCACGGGGAGAACATGCAAAGTCCATGCACACAGAGATGTTAATCGAACCTGGCCGGGAATCGTTCGAAAAATGATGTGAGTTTATTAATTGAACTTGATACTGAAAACAAAATCTGAAACAAAAAACACAAAGTTCCCTTGATTCCTTATGATAGGGTTATTCATTAGTAACTGAAATATCAATCTCCCTTGTCTCCTCAAGACAAGCATATTCTATTTCTCTCTTTTCTTTTGGCTTTTTAATTTTTCTTAGACAACCGTTCTTCTCTTTTCTTTATATTTTCACTCAGACTTTTCTTTTCCTTATCTTCGCCACAGAGTATGGGACTTGTCTTTAGCTTGGCCTTATTACTGGAGCAACATGCTCTCATATCTGGTGCTACCTAAGTAAACGTCTTAAGTAAACGTGCGGCCAGGTCTGGCGTGTTGCTCCTGATTACCCCACACAGCGGCATCACCTAGGAACCACTTATGAGGGATGATCACGGATCCACCTGTTCAGAATTCCACATCATAATCGCCTACTGATCTGCCTGTTCAGAACATTGCGGGCAGTTTCCTGCAGATCTGACAAACATTGACCTCTCTACTTAAGTAAAAGTTAAAAAATACTTGCTTGAATATTACTTAAAAGTATTAAAGTAAAATAACACTAAAGTAACAGGACAACGTTGCTTTAGGTGTGTCTACCGTATTGTTTTATTTTAGTTAAGGATGATGCAGATTATGTTGCTGAAATTACTTGCACACCATCATATCAGGCCATTGTGCTTACTGTTTTAGTGCATAATTGTTCAATTCTGCATTCTTCTACAAGAATTCTTACATTTTTGCAAACTGCATAGCCAATAAAGAAAATAATCTTTTAAAAAGTTTTTACAGTAATATTTTGCTTACTGTTTATGTTGCATTATTTGAAAAAGGATAGAGAGATAACATTACAAGACTTAAGAGTATTCACTGATTCATCGTAAAGTCATACCATGTAGAGTAGAGAAAATTCACATTATAGTGTTTTATATATATATTTTTTACACTGTCACATTACAGTGTATTTTTAAGGTATTGACACTGAAAGTTTTATGCTGGCTGCCCTCCTATTTCTTTCTTTCTTTCTTTTTTTACTCAGTCTTGGGACTGGCATTAACCCTGCGTTCACACCGAACGTGGCGAGAGCGTCACAGTTCGCTCTCGCCGCCCTGCCGCCGACGCCTGACGTAGACCGAATGTCTTTCTTGTATTTAAAGGGGCCGCAAAGCAATCAAGCTTGTTGATCTTATGGAGACTGACCAAAATGTGGAAGATAACAAGAAATTGATTGATAGAAAAACTGTATTGTAGAAATAAACAAATTATAAGCCATTCGTATGGTGTGGCTTCTGTTCATTGTGAATTGCTAGTCTAATTGAATATATATTTTTTATTATATTATTTTTCTTATTATTATAACATTAGAATCACTTACTAGACTAGTCTTTAATTAAAATAACATTAATAATTAATAAACACCCGCATTCGCAATAATCAACCTCTCCTCCATTTCGCTTGGGAACTAATGTCGCCGGAACAAAAGTTACAGGACTGCATCCCGCGGAATCCTCTCAAGCGGAGGACCTCCCTTTTAATTGGTTGCTGCTCAACCGCGTCATAGCTCATTACCCTAAAGTTGAGCTGATTTCAACTCCCTTCGCCGCTCTCGGCGCGCCGCCCCGCGCCGCTTTTCGCCGCCGGCTCCCATTGAAAATGAATGACTTCCGGTGTCTTTGACGCTCTCGCCGCGTTCGGTGTGAACGCAGGGTAACCCTTATTGCCCGTCGGGTGTTCATTAAATCAGTATTGCTGACTTCACACTTTAGAAGAACTACTGTAGTTCAGTTCACACATATTAAAGTTTCAAAACATGAACTAGTTCATGCTAATTTCTTCCATTTTTTTAAACAAGCTGCTTTAAGCATTAGAAAGCATTTATTCTTCTAAACATTCATCCAAAGCTTACCTGTAACCATATAAATGAATAAAGCCATGGCAGCTCAAAGTCACCACCCTTAAAGTTTGCAATGCTCTTATTCATTTTCTATTCTTGTAAATGGATCTATTTAACTCACTCACTCATCGTCTATGCCACTTTATCCTCTAAAAAGGGTCTCAGGGGGCCTGGAGCCTATCCCAGGAGACTTGGGGTATGAGGTAGGGAACACCCTGGACAGGGTGCCAATCCATCTCAGGGCACACACATACACACCATGGGCAATTTGGGAACGCCAATCATCCTAATCTGCAGGTTTTTGGACTGTGGGAGGAAACCGGATTACCCGCAGTAGATATCGGCACATGCAGTCTACCTTCCAGGATTAAGATGTTGAAAATCAGGATAAACCTCCTGTAATTCCATGAACGATTTTTGGATTTTTTGAGTGAAAGTGAATTATTGCAATTATATGAGGCCAGTTAATGTTCCCTTCAAACATTACCTGAAGCAGTTACTATAAGACACAACACATGTTCCTTGTTTTATCTGCTTTTATTGTTTAAATAGCATTTGTATTTACATTTTTTCCAAATATTTCAATCTCTGAGTAATGTAATACCACATTATTGAACTAATTATGAAAAGGGGAACAACCATTTATGCCAAATTAGTCAACAATGTGTGAAATGCCAATTTAACACATTAAAATACTTTACATTCAAATGTTTGATGGTGAAATACACCCTATGATCCCAAAACGTTAGGGTTTTGTAAACTCCTTCTGAGCACACTGGTGTATGTTATCCAGAAGTTGGTGGAGTTTAACTCGGTCCTCTGATGATGGGTCCTTGCAATTAATGTCCTGCAATAAAACAATCACAGTTCATTTAAACTAAATGAAATGTTTTTAAACTAAAACCGTCATGACTACTTAATAAAGCAATTAACAGATTAGAATGTTTATACACTGTACAGTACATCATGCTCAAATGTCTTATTAAACTGCTTGAATTTTTTACCTGTTACTTTTTACTGAGAGAACACCTTATTTACAAGTTGACATACTTAATTAAGTAACTTGTTTTTCTTATTTATTGGAGTTTGGATTAAACCCGTAAATTTACTGACTATGAGATCTTGATAAACTATAGTTTTAGTAATGACTGGTAAGTACGTCACAAACTTCTTTAGAAGACGAAGTAAATGTTAACGTCTGTAAGTTACAGTCACTCACTCTGGTGTAAGCTACAAGTTTCCTGGGCAGCAGCCAGTCTTTTTCCTGTAGTCCGAGATCCTCTGCTTTATACGCTGACAGGATGTTGCCTGCTTTGCAGAAGTTCTTATGCTGGCGGATTAAAATATTGATAAACTTAACAGCAATTATTATATAAAATGATCAAATAAGTGAAACCTATTTTCTCCAACTTACAGTGCAGTGTTCAGTCGTGATTACATTTTGAACAAAAATCTGAAAAATTATGAGATGAAACATTAATACATTAATGACTATATTTTGTCTTACAAATAATCTCTAGTCATTTTTCATTGACTGAATTAAAACACATTAATATTACCTCTGCTTTTAGCTGATCTTTCATGTCCTTTACACTTTCAATGATTTCTCTTAAAATCACATGCTGAAGTTTCCGTTCCTCTGATGCATGAGGTGCTGCAATAACCGCCGCTGCGGCGAGGAGAAGAAGCAAGAAGATCTTCATGGTGCCGCTTGTTTAAAAATTTTCAGGAACAGTCAGAGTTCACCGCATACAGCGCTGTGTGTCTTCTTAACCTGTCTCTTCTTATAGTATTGAGAGAGGATGTGAGATCGCTCACCACTTGTGCCTGATATACTGTACCTGCTGATATCTTGATTAAGATCATATTGATTAACCGTCAGAAACTTCAGCTAACCACATGTCACTGAGTACAGTGTTCCAGAGAATGAATAGCTATAATTTTTAAACAATTCTGGAACTGATTATATGTAACTTTATAATGTCTTAAATGTATCTGCCTAATGACTAAAATAAATAAATGAAGAAAAATAAATAAATAAATGGAAAAATAAATGCAATACTATTTTACTGGGAGAGAAATCATTATATAATGTGTCCAGCCTATTTGTTCTTTATTTGTACTTGTTATAATTTATATATTTGATTAACGCTGTAATTAGTGAGACAAATTCAGTTTTATGTATATACACACGTGGACAAAATTGTTGGTACCCTTCGGCCAATGAAAGAAAAACTCACAATGGTCACATAAATAACTTTAATCTGACAAAAGTAATAATTAAAAAAAATTCTATGAATGTTAACCAATGAAAGTCAGACATTGCTTTTCTACCATGCTTCAACAGAATTATTTTAAAAAATGAACTCCTGGAACAGGCCTGGACAAAAATGATGGTACCCCTAACTTAATAGTTTGTTGCACAACCTTTTGAGGCAATCACTGCAATCAAACGATTCCTGTAACTGTCAATGAGACTTCTGCACCTCTCTGCAGGTATTTTGATGGTACCCCTAGAAAATACTGAAAATGATGTGACCAAAGGGACATGTTAATTCAAAATGTGTCCACTAATTAGCATCACAGGTGTCTACAATTTTGTAATCAGTCAGTGGGCCTATATATAGGGCTCCAGGTAGTCACTGTGTTGTTTGGTGACATGGTATGTACCACACTCAACATGGACCAGAGGAAGCGAAGGAAAGAGTTGTCTCAGGAGATTCAAAAGAAAATTATAGACAAGCATGTTAAAGGTAAAGGCTATAAGACAATTTCCAAGCAGCTAGATGTTCCTGTGACTACAGTTGCACATATTATTCAGAAATTTAAGATCTATGGGACTGTAGCCAACCTCCCTGGACGTGGAGAGAGACGGATAATCAGAATGGTAACAAAAGAGCCCAGAAAGACTTCTAAAGAGATCCAAGGTCAACTTCATGCTCAAGGAGCATCAGTGTCAGATCGCACCATCCGTCGTTGTTTGAGCCAAAGTGGACTACATAGGAGACGACCAAGGAGGACACCATTGTTGAAAACAAATCATAAAAAAGCCAGACTGGAATATGCCAATCTACATTTTGACAAGCCACAATGCTTCTGGGAGAATGTCCTATGGACAGATGAGACAAAAATGGAACGTTTTGCCAAGGCACATCAGCTCTATGTTCACAGACGGAAAAATGAAGCATATCAAGAAAAGAACACTGTCCCTACTGTGAAACATGGAGGAGGCTCTGTTATGTTCTGGGGCTACTTTGCTGCATCTGCCACAGGGTGTCTTGAATCTGTGCAGGGTACAATGAAATCCCAAGACTATCAAGGGATTCTAGAGAGAAATGTGCTGGCCAGTGTCAGAAAGCTGGGTCTCAGTCGCAGGTTATGAGTCTTGCAACAGGACAATGACCCAAAACACATAGCTAAAAACACCCAAGAATGGCTAAGAGGAAAACATTGGACTATTCTAAAGTGGCCTTCTATGAGCCCTGACCTCAATCCTATTGAGCATCTTTGGAAGGAGCTGAAACATGCTGTCTGGAAAAGGCACCCTTCAAACCGGAAACAACTGGAGCAGCTTGCTCATGAGGAGTGGGACAAAATACCTGCAGAGAGGTGCAGAAGTCTCATTGACCGTTACAGGAATTGTTTGATTGCAGTGATTGCCTCAAAAGGTTGTGCAACAAACTATTAAGTTAGGGGTACCATCATTTTTGTCCAGGCCTGTACCATGAGTTAATTTTTTTAAATAATTCCGTTGAAGCATGGTAGAAAAGCAATGTCTGACTTTCATTGGTTAACATTCATAGAATTCTTATTTATTATTACTTTTGTCAGATTTAAGTTATTTCTGTGACCATTGTGAGTTTTTCTTTCATTGACCGAAGGGTACCAAACTGTACACACTATCCACGTGTGTAGCACTGTAGTCACTGCCACACAGCATCTTTGAAAAATTTAAATAATGGAAATAACTTGTGAAAAAAAAGTGGGCAAGCCAAGGGCGACAATGGCAAGGAAAAACTCCCTGAGATGACAATAGGGAACCAGACTCAACAAGGAACCCATCCACATTTTGGTGATATTAGATAGCAGGGAATCATCTGCAGTCAGTCTTAGGCGGCTATAAGTTCAGTATAATGGGAAAGGTATTTAAGTTAATATCCAATTCTATGTTGGAGACTTGGGTACAAAATTGTTTGGGGGAATAGTTCTAAACTACTGAGTGCCTGTAATCACAAGCCATAAGTGGAAAAAAGCAGGAAAAAAGCATATCCTACTGCATGATGCTACACAAAAAGTGGGTCACTGATTGAGAAGACATGAAAAGACATGAGAAAGACAGCAGAGGAACCAAACACAAAAGGAAACCTTTTCGCATCTAGGTGATGCTGCATACAGACGTGCCTACTTGTACAACTCGTCCATATGAGGTATAATTTTGTATTGTATTGCATTCACTCAGGACATGTACAGGTATACATCCTTTTCCTCCTTGAATAAACTAGAGAGAACATTTAGACATCATGACTAAATGATGTCTTGTGCAAGCATATGTGTCTCTCTCCAGGTCAGGAAGCATATTAAAACACAATAAATCATCTGGTCTTCCTAGATTTTAAACATAACAATAGGTCTCTAACCACGTTAGCCATTGTGCTTTCAAATCCTTTATCATGCTACCCTACCAATAAGCACATGCCGACGTACACTCAATCACATGTTACTGTACATCAACCATGAATATGTTACAAAGCTGTTCTGTACCAAATACTACAGTATTTGCCATAAAACCATCTTTTTTATTGTTAAATGTGTATGCTGCCTTTGTTGTACAAAGCAGGACTTTGCTGATAATGGAATATGGAGGACTATTGAGATACTTTTTTGGCTTGGACTATTGTAGCATATTTTGACAAGGAAGCACAACCTGTCAGAGCACTGGATGCAAACGTTGAGTTTTTGAATATTGACAACTGGAAGCCAGAATTTTCAGAGGCAGCCATTTTGATTTGAAAAGAGGTAGACCTGACAGGAGTGAGTTGCAGTAGTCCAGAATAAAAATAAAAAATTAAAAAAACAAGTGCCTGAATAAGCACCTGAGTAGCCTGTGTGGAGAGAAATTCATGAAATACTTCTGATGCCAAAATTTCCAAAATTTTCAGAAGCAGCCATTTTGACTTGTAGATGATGGATCAAGTGGTGAGCATCGGTGTGATTTTGTTCAAATTAACGTGATAGCTGGTGACAAGTATTCCAAGACATTGTTCTAGCAGTTGTCTGGATTCAATCCAGTGGAAGCAATCTCTGTGATACAACACATCAAAGCTAAATTTTTATATATTACTCAAGTGCATGGACCGTAATGATAAGCATCAGTAGGCCATTGTTCAAAAACATATACTGTACACAGTGCTAAGAATCACTAGTTGGAGTAGATAGCATTAACTATAAATAATTTCTATACTATAACTTTATTTGATAGTTAAATAAAGCAAAATGTGTTAACAGAAACTCATCATGATTATCTTGCACAATCAATTAATACATTTTTCAGTATCAGGAACACAAAGGATGGGTGAACCACTGGCAAATTTGAGCAAAATTTTTCTGGTGAGGCCCTACTCCTAGAACAACTTAAACTTAAACCTGAAGACTATAGCAAGGATAACAATCTAGCCAGGTTCAAATATGGTCTTTGTTATACAATGCAAAAAAACTACAATTTACAGTTCATGATATGTTAACTGTTTTGAGAGGATTCAAGTTTACCTTGGTTTGTTATAATATATATATATAAATTTATTGTCCCCTCAAAATAACTAAAATACATCCCATAATAGCTGAACCCCTGGCAACAAAAGTGAGTGAAAATGTGAAATGTCAATATTTTGTGTGGCCACCATCATTTTCCAGCATGGCTTGAATTCTCTTGGCCATGGAGTTCACCAGAGTTTCACAGGTTGCCACTGGAATCCTCTTTCACTCATCACAACATCGGGAGGTGGTGGACATTTGACACCTTGTGCTCCTCCACCTTCCTTTTCAGGATGCCCCAGAGGTGTTCTATGGGGTTTAGGTCTGGAGACATACCTGGCCAGTCCATCACCTTTACCCTCAGCCTCTTTAGCAAGCCAGTGATCATCTTGGAGGTGTGTTTGGGGGTCATTATCATGCCATGCAGAGTGTGCGGCAGTGTGCGGCGTACGGTCTGAGCACTGACAGCCTGACCTCCCATCCCTTCAATCTCTGCAGCAATGCTGGACGCACTCATCCATCTGTTTTCCAAAGCCAATCTTTGGATCTGATGCTGAGAACGTGCACTCAGCACTCAGCTTCATTGGCCAACCATGGCAAGGCCTGTTCTGAGAAGAACCTGTTCTCTTAAAACGCTGGATGGTCTTGGCCACTGTGCTGCAGTACAGTTGCAGGGTGTTGGCGATCTTCTTATCGCCTAGATAAAAAGATTATAAGCTTATGTAAAGCTTTATCTTCATGTTTTGCACCGTAAAGCAACAATTCATTTTTTCAGGTCTTCTGAGAGTTGTTTGCCATGAGGTGCCATGTTGGACTTGGGGAGAACATGCAAACTCCATGCACACAGAGACGGGAATCGAGCCTGGCCGGGGATCGAACCCGGACCCTGGCGGTGCAAGGCGACAGTGCTAACCACTACACCACCGTGCCGCCCAGGAAAATGTCTAATTGTGCTCAATTTGTACATTTTCACTTAGGGGTGTACTCACTTTTGTTGCCAGGGGTTCAGCTATTATTGGCTGCATTTTTTTTAGTTATTTTGAGGGGACAATAAATTTACATTGCTATACAAACTTTACACTGACTACTTTTCATTGTGTCAAAGAGTCATTTATGCAGTGTTGTCCTATGAAAAGATATAAATAAATATTTGCAGAGATTTTGTGACATTTTGTGACATACTGTATATATAAACTCTGCAAATATATTTTTTTATTGGAAAATTTATATATATTTATTGATTCCCAAGTGTGGGATTTTGGTGGTTAGGGATCCTCCTGGGGGCATCTGTGTTGGAATTCCCGGGGTGCTGTGAATGAATGTCCTTAGTCGATGCTACCAGGAGCTTTTTGGTCAGTATGGCCCTGGCTTGTTTGATTGTCCCTCTTCAGTGGAAGCCCCACCATTTGTTTTACAGGCATTACAACATTGCCATTTAGCAGAGGACCAGTCCTCCGTTGTCCGTATTGGTAAGGTTAGATTGCGGGGTCGTAAGTCGTGTCGTATTCCAGGTGGTATGTTAAGGCTTGTACCTGCCACATGCTTGGAACAGTATGCAGACGGGACTGATTTGTTTGAGCCTCCAGTGTCCGGGTTGCCAGCTGGGCTGCTGGCTTCACCTGCGCTTGTTAGAGTTGTCCGTGGTACAGTTTATTTGCCTATGGTCAATGTAGGGACCATAGATGTAATACTGTATGCTGGTACAATGTTAGGAACGCTTAATAGTGTTCAGGTGGTAAGTTTGCCAACTGGGATAACTGGGGAAGAGCCAGTGTCGGTTTCTGTGCATTCTCAAGTTGTTGTGTCAGTTGTTCCAGTTCAAGCGCAGATTGAAGCTGTTGATTTGTCCATTTTGTCTCAGGAAGAGCAGGGTGAGGTCAGAGCTCTGCTGCGGCGATATCAGTCCATGTTCTCAGCTCATGAGGGTGATCTGGGACTTGCTTTCGCATGAGATACAACCAGGTCCCTGTCCTTGAAAGAGATAGAGCCAAGACTGCATTTTGTACCCCCTTCGGCCTATTTGAGTTCAATCGTATGCCCTTCGGGCTGTGTAATGCTCCTAGCACTTTTCAGTGTTTGATGGAACGGATGTTTGGGGATCAACAGGGTAGTTCCCTACTTTTATATTTGGATGACATTGTGGTGTTCTCTTCTTCCATTTCGCAGCATTTGGAGCGGCTGGAGGTTGTGCTGGGTCGTTTGGAGCAGGAGGGTTTGAAGGCTAAATTGGCGAAATGTGCATTCTTCCAGAAGGAGGTAAAGTACTTGGGCCATGTTATTTCCGCTCAGGGCGTATCCACTGATCCTGGTAAGATCGAGGCAGTTTCACAGTGGCGGTGTCCCACAAGTGCGTCTGAATTGCGCTCGTTCCTGGGATTTGCTAGCTATTATCGTCGTTTTGTGCAGGGCTTTGCAAAGTTGGCGGCTCCCCTGCACAGGCTGGTAAGAGTTTTTCTGATGTGTGGTCAGAACAGTGTCAACAGAACTTTGAGGCGTTAAAGGTCAAGCTTACAACAGCCCCAGTGTTAGCCTATGCCGACTTTTCTCTGCCATTTATTTTAGAGGTGGATGCAAGCTATGGGGGTGCGCCCCATTGCGTACGCCAGCCGAAGTCTTAGGCCCACTGAGCACAATATGGTAAATTATAGCTCTATGAAACTCGAGTTTTTGGCGCTCAAGTGGGCCATGACCGAAAAGTTTCGTGAATATCTGTTGGGGCATAATGCATTGTCTACACGGACAATAATCCTCTTAGCCATTTGGCAACAGCTAAACTTGCTGCTACTGAACAACGTTGGGCTGCCCAGCTTGCAGCATTTGATTTTACCATCAAGTATCGGTTAGATAGGAGTAATAGAAATGCGGATGCTCTTTCAAGACAGGATCCCTCCAGCCAGTGTGAGGTAAGTGCACTGTTGCCAGGAGTTGAAGTACCGGCTACCGTTAAGCAGGTGTTTGCAGCGGAGCTGCGTCCACAGGTGGTTCAGGCAGTGGTCTCCGCGTTGCCTGGTTTTGCGGGTGACATGCGCTTATGTCAACAGGCTGACCCGGTTATTGGTCAGGTCTTAGGGTTTTGGAGACGAGGAGTCCCCCCTTCCTCGGTAGAGCGTAGACAGATGTCTAAAACCGCCCTGGTGTTACTTTGCCAGTGGGATCGATTAGTGGATAAGGAAGGCGTGTTGTATCGTCGTGTCTTTCGGCCAGATGGAGGTGAGGAAATCCTTCAGTTGGTTCTTCCGTCTGCATTGCACGGTGAGGTTTTGACCCAAGTTCATCAAGGGCATGGGCACCAGGGTATTGACCGCACCACTGAAATGGTTCATCAACGCTGTTATTGGCCAGGCCTGACAGCTGACGTGGCTCAGTGGTGCTGTGAATGTGAGAGATGTCAGGCTGCCAAAGATACACCTCAGAGCTTTATGGGCCATCTGTTGGCAGAAAGACCAAATGAGATCTTGGCCATTGACTTTACTTTGCTTGAGCCCTCGCGTTCAGGAGTAGAAAATGTATTAGTAATGACTGATGTTTTTACTAAATTTATGCAGACGGTCCCTACTCGGAACCAGCGGGCTGAAACCGTGGCCCAGGTGCTTGTGTCTGAGTGGTTTTGTAAGTTTGGGGTTCTTGCTCACATCCACTTGGATCAAGGCCGTAGTTTCGAGTCGTCCCTCGTCCAATAGCTATGTCGTTTGCATCAGGTGGAAAGGTCTCGCACTACCCCATGGCACCCTGCAGGTAATGGGCAGTGTGAACGTTTCAATCGGACACTGCACAATCTTTTGCGTACTCTGCCCAGTTCACAGAAGGGTTTCTGCGCTCCCCCAATTACTCTTCTGTTATAACACGACTCCCTATCAAGTGACTGGGGAGTCCCCGTACTTCCTGATGTTTGGCCAGGAACCCCGACTGTCTGTTGATTTTTTGTTGGGTCGTGGTCAAGAGGGCGGCCCTGGCAGTGTTAACAATTGGGTGTTAGAGCATCAGACCAGACTGCAGGTGGCTTTTGAAGGGGTCTGGAAACAGCTGCATTCAGCTGCGGCACGCCGTAAGAAGAAGCATGACTCTCGTTTCCGAGATGCACCCTTGGACGAGGGTCAGTTAGTTTTTCTTCGTAACTATGGTGTAAAGGGTCGTCATAGGATCCAGGACCATTGGAGCTCGGTGGTGTACCAGGTAGTGAAAGCACCTGGTACAGGAGGCTCAGTTTACACCATTGCGTTAATGATGTGACTAAGGTGAAGCATGTCTATCGTTTGCTGTTGAAGGCAAGGGTAGGGGGGGGACTCTGTAGTGCTTCCCCCAAAGGATACATCACCAGCTATTGAGGAGCCATCTCATGAGGAGCTTTCCTCATTGGAGGAGGTTAACCTGGTTAGAGTGGTACCGGAGAGTTTACTTCCTGCTACCGAGTTAGAGAGTCAGGGCCAGGCGTTGGCTGGCCTCGGTGCAATGGCGGTTGAGGTAGATGCCGCAGTTGAGGTCCCTGTGGGTCCCGGACCCTCAGGGCAGGGCACCGTAAGTCAAGTACCCATGATTGATCCTGGTTCTTCAGGTCCACCTTACAGTGAAGGCCCAGTGCGGCGCACTGGGCGAACTACTGCTGGTCGCCATTCCAACCCTAACCATTTGCCTAGGGCCGTGGGGAGGGTAGCAAGTGTTGAGGCTGTTGGTGCTCCGTCAAATTCCATGTCCGCACTGTTCCGGCCTTGGGTTTTGGGCCCTCCTTATTGGTTTATAGGTAAGTGATTCCTCACGTACGATAGCCTATCAGAATGGTTCTCGATTATATTTAAGGCGGAAGTTATCTTACCTGGCGCACGCCACGACTAGGACCGCCCTTACGGTGTGCGCATGAGCAGAAGGTGTGTGGTATGTGTTTGTAGCTATGTGGCTAATGGAGAGATAGGCATGTACATTAAACTGCCGATATTTCTTTTCCCTTAGTGTGCGCAGTGGCCAATTGATATCTGGTTGAGTCAGACTGTCCACTCTTTGAAAGGTAGGTGCACGCTTCTTATGTGCTGTGTATTGTGGCATTGGGTAATGTTAACCGGCGTTTGTTTACTGCTTAGCCGTGGAACTTGTTCTGCGCACGCGCCCTCGTGCATGACATTTTGTGAGCTGTGAGCAGTGAGCATCTAGCTCGAAATTTCTGTTTTTTTTGGTTTATTTATTTGCCTTTTTTCCCCCCTTATTTTCTGTTTTCGTGTGTTCGTTGTAAAGAGAACTTTCGCTCTTTCATTAGTTTTTGTTTGGTTTATGTTGTGGATGTGTGTGATTATGGTTGAATGTAATTCTGTCCATCTTGGGCACTGGGAGGCCGGGAGGTTAGCTATTTAGCTGGAGCACTGGTGTTATTAGAGCAGTGTGGAGTGCAGTGTTGCCTGGATTCACGGTTCACCTTGTGTGTGTGTGTGTGAGTGTGTGTGTGTGTGTGTGTGTGTGTGTGTGTGTGTGTGTGCAGACGCGTGTGTGACGCACGAGTGCACCTGTAGTACCGGCACTTCATTTAGCCTGTCCCAGCCATTGTGAAGTCTGTGTCTGTAATTTGGTTTATTTCTTGTGTTGAGTTGTTTTTTTTCTGTTTTGTGAGTATACATGAGGATATGACCTCACCATTATTACTAAACAATAAAAGCAGAGGGTATAGAGGGTGAATAGAAAAGGACCAAGTACTGAACCTTGTGGGACACCAGTGGCGAGTCTGTGTGGAGTTGATGTGGATACTCTTCGTGTCACCTCATGTGAACGATCTTCTTGGTAGGAAGCAAATCATTGCCATGCTGTGCCACAGATTAGCAGATAGCCAGTGTAGCTGAGTTCTGAGGGGATATCCAGGTCTCAGTTACTGTAAAAAATCTTAGTCAAAATAAAGTTGGCAGCTAGGGCTGAGATATACATTTTTTATTAATATATAATTATAGTAGTTGATTGGAAGCAATGGCAGAGCTGTGTTACTGGAACATTTTGCAGGAACCTTGCTCTATAACAACTTGTTTATTTACTTGTTTACTCAGTAACCTTTTCTCCACTTTTATGGAGTTTTGAGCTTTTCATTAAATTAAAATGCACTAAACTACTACTGTGCACTAAAACCTGCTGGGTAATTTACAGCTGATTATCATTTATCAATATATGTGCATGAAAATGAAGAAAGTTTCTGCTACCCTAACTTCTGCCAGGAAATAGCTTGGTTTGGCCTTATACAGATTGAGGAAAAAACTTTTTAAATGATGAGCATCTCAGTAACTGCAACTTTAACCACAACTGCTTGCAGAAGAGACACAAAGCAATAAAATGATAAGGAAACCTACACAAAACTGAAAATGCTGACATCCTAAACACAAAATTGTGCCTCACTGTAACGCCACATCTGATATATAACCTTCTTTGACTGTTAGCATCCATATCTTATATGTTGTCCTAGGTAAGCAATTCAGTACATCATTTTTTCATTTCTCAGAAGGTGTTTTACTGTAGGTATAATAATCCATAAACATGCAAAATTTTCTTTAAATGTGTGTAAATAGTTTTGGATGTTTAGTTTTTATTGCTAATCTTCAGACATACAGTGCTGTGCATAATTTTTGAGCCACCTCTCATTTCTAGATATTTTGTTTCGAAAGTGCCACAATTTCTTGTATTTTAATATAGTCTTGAGGTATATTTTTCCAGGTTTCCTGTAAGATTTTTTTTTGGCTTATATTTTGGCTTTTTTTTGGTTTTTCGCTCTTATTTCCAGTACTGTTCACTACGTTTTCAGATCCCACAGTAACTTTGGATGACCTTTCTGTTTCACCTCGTGCTGATTTTGAATGAAGATGTTCATTCAAATGTTTAATTGTGTAGAAAAAAAACAAGCACATACATGCCATAAAACTATTTTCATTCAACAATCCAACCTTGTGGCTGTATAAAACTGTTTTTAAAAAAACAAAGAAAGATAACTATAGTCAATGACAACTGTTATTACAGATCAATTAGTCTGCAGTTGAAAAAGAGTGCTTGCACACATCAGTGATGTGTTGAACCAAGATGATTGACATAACTCATGGCTCCAACACGAGAGATGTCAGTTGAAACAAAGGAGAGGATTATCAAACGTTTTGAAGGGAAATCTTCACGGAATGTTGCAAAAGATGTTGGTTGTTCCCAGTCAGCTGTGTCTAAAATCTGGACCAAGTACAAATCAAATGTAAAGGTTGTAAAAGGGAAGCGTACCAAGACCAAGAAAGACATCAAAGCGCCACGACAGAAAATTTAAAGCAATATGCCTTGAAAACAGAAAATGGACAACAAAACAAATGAGGAACAAATGGGCAGAAAGTGGAGTCAATGTCTGTGACCAGACTGTAAGAAATTGCCTAAAAGAAATGGGATTTACATACAGAAAAGCCAAATAAAACCATCATTAACATATACAGTAAACAGAAAAAAACAAGGTTTCATTGGGCTAAAGAAAGACAATCTTGGACTGCTGATGACTGGATGAGAGTTATATTCAGTGATGAATGACGAATCTGCATTGGACAGGGTGATGATGCTGGAACTTTTGTTTGGTGCCGTTCCAATGAAATTTATAAAAACAACTGCCTGAAGAAAACATGCATATTTCCACAATCATTAATGATATGGGATTGTATGTCAGGTAAAGGTATGGGGGACATGACAGTCATTACATCTTCTATACATGCACATGTTTATGTTGAGATTTTGGACACTTTTCTCATTCTGTAAATTGAAAGGATGTTTGGTGATGGTAGCATAATTTTTCAGGGTGATAATGTATCTTGCCATAGGCAAAATCTGTGAAAACATTCCTACAGGAAAGACATATAATGTCAATGTCATGACCTGCAAATAGTCCGGACCTCAATCCAACTGAAAATCTGTGGTGGAAATGAAAAAATGGTCCACGACAAGGCTCCAACCTGCAAAGCTGATCTGGCAACTGCAATAAGACAAAGCTGGAGACAGATTGATGAAGTATACTGTTTGTCATCAGTTAAATCCATGCCTCAGAGAATCCAAGCTGTTATAAAAGCCAGAGGTGGTGCTACAAAGCACTAGTAGTGTTTTTATTTGGTGATTCCATATAATTTTCCTCAGATTTGATCTGTAAAAAGTTGTCATTGACTATAGTTATCTTTCTTTGATTAAAAAAAAAGTGTTTTATACAGCCAGAAGGTTGGATTGTTGAGTGAAAATAGTTTTGTGGCATGTACGTGCTTGTTTTTTTTCCCTATACAATTAAACATTTGAATGGACATCTTCTGAGAGGGTTGATTCCATACTTTTTGCCAGGGGTTGTACTATTGGCCTATAAAGGATTAAATGTTCTTGCACCACAGTACCTGATTAAACTGCTACTACTTTGATCAAAGGATGTAGGCTGCTTGTTGGTACCCTGGGTTATGAAATTACAGCGGTGGTCAAAGCCTTTTCTTACAAAGCCCCCAAATTTTGGAATAGGCTTCCACTTAAATGTTGAGGATGTAGACGCATTCTTTAAGTGTTTAAGTACTGCATAGGCTGAAAACGTAGCGAATCATTTTGTGAATAGATTTGCATTAGATAAAACTGGGAGACTCATGAACATTGAGTATTATCGTGAACTGGTATGTTTAGATGTTGTCTTCCTCAGTCTTGTTGATCACTTAGGTTTGTTGATGGGGGAATGACTGGCTGCTTTACTTACCAGGGAGCCTTTATGGCTGTATATTTCCTTCTGGCTCTCCCTTTTAGTTATTCTATTATAGTCAGTCCTGATGGAGTCCCTGCTTGCACTCAGCGCTAAAAATACATTCACCTTATACATTATGTAATTGTGACCATACCTAACTGTTCTCTCTCTCTCTCGCTCTCTCTCTGTGTGAGTTGCCAGTGATCCACACCTCCACTTCTTTCTGGACCTCTCTGAAACATCCTGGTGCCTCACTTCTGGTTGGAGTTCTTGTCACATGGAGGCCCTTGGCTTGCTGCTAAAGATGTCCCTGTATGGTCTGCGTGGGATGCAAGACGTGACTGGGAACAGTTTCATTTGACCATGAAGATGGTCTAGGATCTTGCTGATGCAGACAGTTGTTCTCTGATGGCTTGTGACTGCAGTTGCTCACTAGTTCAGGACTGAAATTTCCAGTTTTGTACCAGAGCCTCCAATAATGAATGCAGACTCCATATTAACTTAAACACCTCACTTTCCCATGTTTTGTGTGTGGGTCAAGCCAATCATTTCTGTCAAACAGAGACGGTACCATCTGTATTGGTGACTTTCAGCACCACTGAATTAATAATAAGTGGGTATTTATCATTTTGATCCTACATGTTTAAATGTGACCATCTGTTGATGTTAGACAATTAAATTGCAGTAAATTAAACCTTGTGTAATAGGTTCTTGGGGTTTACTTGTATGACAGATGCATGGTGTACAGTCATTCTACTGTAGTAAAAGAAAAGATCAAAGAAATCACTTAAAGGCAAATATTGCCATGACCTGTACGGTCATGTTTGTGGCATGTGAATTATAAACTTCTGACATGGTCATTATAGATATACCCTGGGGCACTTCTTCATTTACTTATAACAAAGAGTCATTACATAACTCATATATTACATATCATTTCACACATGATATATTTTATTCTTTTTGATCAGACATTTTAGAGATAACTTTACTGTGTTTGCTCTCCTGTGGTGGCATCTTACTGAGCATTTCACTGCATTTGCTGTACTTTATTGTATTCTCTACTGTGGAAGCACCTTAGAGGGCAATTATTATACTTGCTCTACTGTAGGGGCAACTTACAGGGCACATCATTGTGTTTGTTCTACTGGAGGGGCACCTTACAAGGCACTTTATCTTGATTGCTCCACTGTAGGGTTAGGGTTGGAGGACAATTTATTACATTTACTCTCCTGTGGGAGCATCATAGATGTAATTTTAGAACTTTTTTCTCCTGCAAATGTACTTTAAAGGGCATTTTATCAAATTTCTCAACTGTGAATGTGCCTTGCGGGAGCAACCTTGCGTGCCATAGTTCAACAAAACATATAAATAAAACATTGGTTATGTGGCAGCCAAAGTTGGGCCAGTTCAATAAACAATATGAGCCTCTGGGTTTTGGGCGAGAGATTAAACATTGTTGTTTTTCTGATTATCCATAGTTATCATTAGTGTACAACCTTTTTTTTATGATACTAAAGATATTATTATCATACCATCTTTGTAGGTTGTTATTTAACTTCTTTCAAAAATGTTTAAAGAATTTTACTTTTTCTTCAGATTTTAATCTGGTTTATGGTGCAGGGTAATGGATTCAAAATCTCTTCCAAGAACCCACTGAAATTACAGCCTTTGGCAGATACCTTTATCCAAGTCTCAGTGTATTATCAGTTAGACAGCTGCAAGCAGCCAGACGGTGGCAATGAGATGTAGCTGTGCTCTAGATTAACTTCAGATATCAGATGGCACATGGTTCAGACCTGCCAAGAGTAAATTGTTATAAATCAGAGACCTATATATCATTAGGGCAAAACACTTCTAATCAACCTGGTCTTTGTTAAATAGCCATCACATAGTCAATACAAATTTTTAAGCTTTCAACCTGTTATTGCTACAGATTTAGTTCCTGGTTGTTCCACTTGTCCTTTATTTTACAGTAATGGAACCTGTTATGCTCCTGTAAGCATGAAGTGTACAGTACATTGGGCATGATTTTATTCCTTTTTGTGAAAAGCGATTAAAAGATTTTTGGATTAATGAGACAAACATGCACCTTTTTGGGCTGAACCCATAGTATTATAATTGGAAAAAATCAATTAGCTCACTAAATTTATCCCTGTATTGAGAAATGATGGTAGCAGTATCAGAATACTTGAAGAGAACCAGCTTCAGAAGGCTTAACTTTCAGCATGGCACTGGTCTAAAGCACACAGCCAAGACAACACTGGAACAAGGCTTAGGAACAATGCTTATTCTGAATGCCTGTAAGAGTCCCAGTCAAAGTTCTAATAAAAGATTTATTGAGATCTGTTGAGGAACAGAAAGATGGCAATTCACAGACACTGCAAAGCCAATATGCTTAAGTTTGGGAGGATCTGCCAGAAGAAAAAAATATATAATAAATACATTTTTTTAATATGAATTTGCATAAATTTGTTTACTAAAGCCTTGGCAAGAAAAAAACAGGTCTGAAAACTTTTAGATTCCATAGTAAATTCTGCAAGTTAAGGTCAATCCGTGAGCATAAATCTGGGACATCATATATCAGTATAAAAGCATCTGCAAACTTTTACATGCTTTCACTTTAGCAAACTGCTGCAACATAGCCTGAGAAAGCAAACCCACAAAGATAAAACGGCATTTTTTACAGGCTGTAATAAAGATCAGATAAGCTAAAACACATGCACATTTGTTTAATGAATGACTAATTGTGGCGATGAGATTATAATGTGCATTTGCTGTAAATTGCTTACTATGCTAAAATGTACACACCATGCATCAGCATTTATCATGAGTATGCTTGTGATGTCTGATTGTGATGTGGCATGTGAAAGTGATGCTTATCTCTCTCACACAGCACAGATCTGCTTCCTGCCCAAATCAAGTTTGCCATGTTCTTATTTGGGCAAGTGTTGTATGCAGAAATGATCATATTTTTAGGGAACAATTTTTTTTAAAGTTTTTTTTTTTTTTTTAACAGACAAATCAAATAATCCAATAATAAAAAATGAAAATAATTTTAGATGCAAATAACTAAGGAAATAAGACAGGAAGAATATCAAATACAAGTACTACTCATAGGAAATAGAAGTCATTAATACATACGTAAACAAGTACTAGCACATAAATAAACAAACATACAAGGCCCTTTTAACCATTTGGTATCCCTGTGATTAGATGTAAAAAGATCTAAAGCGTCCTCATATTTTCAAGTGTAGTCAAAACAAGATAGTAATCTGTTCTAGTTTTTGTAGCACTAAACTCCTTCAGACATGCTTTTGAGGAAACTGTCTAGTTACTGCATATACAGAGTAGTCAAGTTGAATTGAGCTTAAAAATGTACCTGCACCTTGTCCAGGGTGTCCAGGTGCACCTTGTTAATACTGGATTAAGCGCTATAGATGATGAGTGATTGAGTGAGTGAGTGATTGTCTCACATGGGGGTGTACCAATAACAGAAAATCATGTGGCTTTCAATATAAATATGAAAACTGGAACATATTTAATCAATATACTCAAGCAGATTTAGTTTTTTTTTTTGTTGCCCCAAATATATCAAGGCTTCATGATCACTGCTTCCTTATGATAATCATCCTTAGTCCTTAGTTACATCCTTAGTTACATTAGATACATTATTGAGTTGTTGAAGACAGTTTTGATTTTTTTTATATGACAAGAAGGCCTGCTGTGATTGCTGGATACATTTAAAAGAATAATGTGGCCTCTTGGTGGGACAAGGGTGCTAAGTGACTGCTTACACTGGTAACCGCAAAAACATCTTTGCAAATGCAAATAAATAGACAAGAGATTATAATCTATATAATGGAATGGAGATGGAAGGTAACCGAGTAAATCAAGTATTTCAAATATCTAATGCATAAGTTAAGTTAAGCCTTTGTTTGTCACATAAACATTACAGCACAGTGAAAATTCTTCTTTACATATCCCAGCGTACAGTAACTGAGGTCAGAGCACAGGGTCAGCCATTATATAGCACCCCTGGAGCAGATAGGGTTAAGGGCATTGCTCAATAGCCCAACAGAGGCAACCTGGTGGAGCTGTTGATTGAACCGCCAATCTTCCAGTTAGTAACTCAGTGCCTTATCCCTCTGAGCCACCACTGCCCCTATTGGAAAAAAAAAAAGAGGAACGCTTGACCGATTCGCGTCATCCTTTCGCAGGGCCATGCTAATCTTCTTTGTATCGATCCAATTTTGTCATATGCACTTGAAACAAGGATGTATACTAGGATGTATACTTTAAATTACTAGTTTTATTAGAGAATATTTTTTACTTTTTCTCAATTACATCGTCCAGCAAATATCTGTACTTTTACTTCACCACATTTCTGCATGGTGTTACCATACTTAACCACAGTGGTGCGTACAAGTGGTGCCTTGCCTATCCTTGAAGATATGCCTAATTAACAACATGCAACAGCTGTTTGAAATCAGATGTGGAGCTGGTTGCAGACAGTGACGAACGCAGCACATTTACAATTGGGAAGGAGAGAGAGAGGGGGAGGAGTTTTTCTTACTATTAAAATAATAATACAAGCCCAGTACTTTTGATATGCTTGATGTTGTTAATTTTGAAACTATTACTTGAGTAATATCTGACCTAGGGAATCTCTGTCCCACCGCTATCTATATGTTAACTTTCACACACAGGATGAACGCTTTACATAGTTGTGAAACCACATCTACACCAGTGTACACATCTACAGACTGGGACACATTTGCTTTGAATGCCTTCAGAGACTCCTGCAAGGACATTAATACATGTACAACCCTGTTCTGGAGCACAACAAAAGGTTTCCTGAGACAGCCAGTACCTATCAGCCAGGCCAGCAATGTGCAGTTTAAATATGCAGAATGTTTTCCTGATAAGATTTAAATTTATGAAGTGTTAATCGTTATTTTTTAATGTTTCATGTGTCTGCACACTCTAGCGAGCTTGAATTGTGTTTTGGCCTAGTTACGATATTATGCAAAACCCTTATGTAACCCTGAAGCTATCACTATGATACATAACTAAACCTTGAACAAGAGACAGACTACAGGTAGGTAGGCTGTCCATTGTCTCATTTGAAAGTTATGAGTGGCTATGAGGAGTTCCATCACATCCTTATTGTCTGCACCAATTCTAATCAAGGTATCAACACATATTCATGTGATGGTTATGTTTTGCCTGCCACTGGCATTTAGTAATCTGAAAAATAGCTGTTTTCCACCATACGTTTTGTCAAGAACAATGTCTGGGTAAGGCCATTAAGCTATATAGCAAATATAGGGATCAGACCGACCAAGCGGCAACTACAGAGCTAGGGTAGCAATTCAGAGAGATGCACCCTGCAACTTAATGTTTGCTACTGCTGACATTAAACTGGTTCTGGTTTACCAGAACGCTGTTATCACAGTTCACTCTCTTGGAGTTCCTGAAAGATAATTACCCTTTATCCTCTTAAAAACTGTCCTTTGAAACTTTGAGATGAGGGGGAGGGGCTTGTTTATTTTGCAGGGCCTCACACAATATCCCGGCCCTATGCAATGTGTAGTGTAAAATGTCTCATTAAGGACATTTCTCATCTGTTGCTATTGTACCAACATTTAAGGGATCAGTTTCTTCAATGGCATGCTGAACTCTTTAAAACAGTGTGTGCACATGGACTAACACACATACAGTTGCTCCTTGCATATTCTTCTAATTGCACCCTACATTCAGTTGGACCCTTTGGACCCAGTGTACTGGTACCGTATATTATATAATTTACCCTGTTTCCATACCCTGCATTCCAGTTGCACTGTTCTTTTATTCTCTTTGCACATTCCACTTTTGTACTTTACTTCCAGCCTGACTCATTGGCTTTTCATGCTGCACTCATTGCTACTTTTTATTTTGTACTTGCAGGTACAGTAAATGCATTTATGTTGCCCAGGATCATGTACACTGATTAATGGCAATAACGTTGACTCTAATTTTATTAAAACAGAAAAAACAGTGTGCTCTGCTGGCACTATTGAGATGTTGCATCTAGAGAAATTAGCATTTATGCTTATATTGTAGGTGTATTCTGACTATGAGCTGCTGTGTAGTGGATTATTATACTACAATTAATTAATTAATCATGAATACAACTATACAGGGCGTGAGGCCATAGTGCACACTGTCAAATTTAAATGGACTTTCTGTTGCAACAGTAAAAGACCTCGGTGTGATTATAGATTCCAACCTTTCATTTGAAGCTCATGTAGATACTGTAATATTACCAGGATAGCATTCTTTCACCTCAGAAATATTGCTAAGATAAGGAATATATTGTTCATGCTTTTATCACCTGTACAGTAGGTTGGACTATTGTAACGCTGTTTCACTGTCTGGTTGTTCAACTAGGTGGCTTTGGGTTACTGGGTTACTTATCGGAAAGTCTGGTTTTTGAGCCCCAGCACCTAAAAATTGCCACCATTGATCTGCTCTTGGGGTCTAAAACCTGGCTGACCCTGAGCTCTGACCCCAGCATCCTAACTGGGATATGTGAAAAAATATGCATTACTTATTATTAAAAATATAAATGTTTGTATTTATTTAATAAGAATACATTTTAATGAATAAATTAAATGAGTGAGCGCATGGTGCATTCCTGCTTCATGACCATTTCTCCTGGACTAGGCTCCAGACCCAATTGTTTTTTTGATCAGGATAAAGCTGGTTGGTCACTAAATATGAATAAATGAGTACATGAATAAATGGTATATGGGGTGTTTTAACATTCTATGATACAGTTAAAATTTATTTAAATTAACTTTACTCAGAGACTCCAGGGCAGCCATCACCCATGCCTAGGACTTTGTACTCTGCCTAATGACAAGAAAGTTGACCCTAATTGTATCTAATCCACTTGAATTGAATATGGCTTTAATTGAGAGAACAGTGTCCTCTGCTGGCAGTATCGCAATATTGCATCTGGAGATATTTGCACTTTTTTTGCAGGTGTATTCTGACTGTAAGCTGATTTGTGGTTGATATTATTATTAGGGCCCGAGCACCGCCTGGTGTGAAGCCCTATTGAATCTTTTCCCGCCGAAAGAACTGCTCATTTGGGTGCCTGAACACGCTCGAAAACTGACCAAACTTTCTGGAAAATCCCCCCCCGGCGAAAATTTTGAATAATCTGTGTCCCAGTAAGACATTAAATTTGGTACGCTGATGTATCTTCTCAGGATGAGAAAAAGTCCTGAGCCCTAGAGGGGACAACGAAATAAGAGTGTGTGAGAGTGCTTATGATAGACACGTGGGCTTAATTAGAAACTTGAAGGAAACAAAAGAAAACTGAAAACACAAAATAAACAGAGCTCCGCCGTCTACGCGAGAACGGACGGGACTCTGGAAAATAAAACAAAACTAGATCCTCTCAGGGCTTATGCCCTTACCGAGGATTTATGGGAAAGAGAGAGTTTGTGTTTTGTGCACTAATAAACTGTACTGAGCGCGCGCGCTGGACTGACGCGCGACGCGCTCTCTTTCACTTTTGCCGGCGTCTTAAACAGACAGATGCTGGAACTTTGCCTCTGTCTCTTTTAACAGCACAATCTGTCTGTATGTCTGTCTTTTATTTATTTATTCATTTATTCTTTCTTTCTTTCTTTCTTTCTTTCTTTGGCCCTGATACTTTACCTAAATGATCGCACGAAGTGCGCCGGTATCAGGACCCTTAAATAAACACGCCGCCAGGTGCGGCTTATTCAGACTGATTGCCTGACGGCGGCGTTGCCTGGCAACCGCGTGTATAAATGGCCGCGCCTTTGCCTGTTCGGAACTCCGCGTGGTAACAGACTGCGGATCTGCTCGTTCCGAACAGTTTAAGCACGGCTCTGCCCCTCGCGCGACCCGCGTCGATACAAGTAGGGTGTGTGAGAAAATGGGTTTGAGTAAGACCTTGCAGATCAAATAATCCAATGTGGCGACGTCTAGGATAAAAGGGACAAAGCCCTAGGAAAAAAGCAAAATAAGAATAGTCAGAAGATAAAAAAAACTTTTTTTTCTCTCGCTAACTCCATATCTGTGTTGGCAGCAAACAACAATCTCTGAAGCACCGTTTTTAATTTCATGGCCAAACTAAATGACCTAATTCATTATTTATTAGGTACTGCAACTGTGTGCAAATAATAAAATGATATAGCTCTTTGGTGGGTATTTCTGTTGGAGTGCTTTAAAATACTTATGCTGTCCTCATTATTGTCTTATTCAGAGTTATTGACTACAGAGATTAAGCAGGCCTATTAAGTCCTAATGTTATCATAAATAAAGCAATAAATAGAGAGAAATAAAGAATTGTTTGACTTATGACAAGAGGACTGATGATAAAATCTGGAACATAAATAAATAATTTATTTAATGTGTTTTTTTTGCCCCCAATGAATTTAAGATCCTAAGTTATAATGAATAATTTATCCATAAGGTGGTGCTATTTGAATTTGATTGTGCATCTACCCTCCTAGCTCTTTGTGTATTTACTGTACATAATATATGCACAAACAAAATAAATTATATATTTCATGAAAATGTGTTAAGCTATTGGGATAACCATATCTAGAAAGCATGGTATTATGAATTCTTGAAATGTCATACACTGCTGTGTTTGCTAATGAACTGAATAAACATGCTGGTATATTCACTGACAGTAACAACTTAAAATGAAACTCTCAGCTTCACATCATGATTTCAAAATGGTTACATAAGAAACATCAAGCTTCGATTCATCTGTAGAGTCGACGCATAGCAGCAGCGAGTCTGCACCCAGTTTCACAAGAAGACCTGAAACCCCGTGAAGATGGAAACATGCAAATTTCGGAAAGCTATAAAATTGCACCTAAGATATATAATCTGGAGAATCAAATATCACTGCAAAAGCATCAGCAACCTTGTGCTACACAATAGATAAAAAAAAAAAAAAAATACAGATACAGTACTAATGAAAAAAGATGCAGTTTGTTTGTGTGTTTTTAACAAATAGGTTAAGACTTTTAATGCAAATACAAAATAAAATACTAATTCTTAACTACGGATATAAATTGACAGTTGCAGTAAATGATTATTAAAATGCATTGTTCAGTATGTGTCAGCATTTGTTTGTCAGTATGCATGTGATGTGGCATTGACAAGTGTGATTCTTATCTCTCACATTTCCTGATCAAAGTGAAATCATGCATGCCTTCTTCCTACCTAGGGGGGGGGTTACAGTAGCAGAACAGTGAAGTCATTTAGAAAATGTGAACTATTTAGTGATAGTTTGATTTTGTTGTGGCTCACTCCAAAGTCACTGGGAAAGATATCTGTGATTAAATATAATAATAATAATAATAATAATAATAATAATAATAATACATTGTTAGTGCATTGGAAATCACAAAAAAAACACTAAAATAATTTCAATGTACACCTATTGTGTGTCAGCTTTTTGGCACAATTTGAATATTGTTCAATCTTAAAAATGTTTTAAAAATGTTCATGACAGAAATCTATACTGAGGGTAAATTTATTATATGGTAAAACAGGTTCCTGAAGGAGACTGAGAAGTAGCACTATGTACAATTGACATAAATACCAGACATTGTGGTAGCCAGACAGATAAATAGATAGATATACCTCTCCTTCATTTTCACTCTAAGGTCAAACACTGTTACAGGCACATCTAGAAAATATTTAGTTTTAGTGTTGCAGCGCCCCCTGCTGGAGGAAAAGGAGTATGTTCATTTATTTATTTATTTATTTTAATTTTTTATTTTATTTTATTTTATTTTATTTTTTGCTTTCAATCCTCCTTGATTTTAACTAATTTATACATACATTGCATAAGTTTCCTGAGCTAGATTATAGGGGAACCTGAGGATTTATATATAGGATATGAAATGAAATTGGAGAACATGAAAGCAATTATTGATTTTATAATTATGATTTCAATTTTGATGAGGTCAGATGATGGAGTGACAGTGAATCATTTCCTGTCACTCCCTCATCTGACCTCATCAAAATGCTTCTATGGTAAAACGATGCGCACAAAGGGTTGACCTTAACATCACGTCTGAATTGAGGATTGATAACAAACTACCACTTAAATAATATGTGGTATTGAGGTGGTCTCTGATGTAAGGCAGATAGGGTTCAGATGTAATAAATAGCAACAGATGGGTTACATGCGGTCGTTATCTTACATTGAAGGTTATCTTCAACCTTTCTCACTTCCTTTAACACCCTCTTTCATTCACCTGCATGTGGTAATCTGGATTTTCCATCACTCATGACCATCATCAGCATTATTCTGCCACCTGGTGGATATACACGATGGCCTTGATAAAAGTTTTCATGAAGGAAGACGTTAAACCAACATATACAGAAGACTTCCAGCTGAAACTGAGGCATGAAGCAGGCAGTCCAGTCATGTCTCCGGTTTACTGAGAGGACTTTCCACCCTGATTGTATCCAAGCATTACTGAAACACTGAGATTAAAGCATTAGTGTAGCCAGGGATTGTATGAAGAAATAAAGCTGGTCTTTTTTTCACATAACCGTTTTCTGTTATTCCGCACAAGCAAAAGTCCAGATTTGACCTAAACACCCCTTTTTTTTGTCACGTCAGCAAACACATCAGCCATGGAGTCGATAGGGATTATACTGCGGAGGGAAACCTGTCAGGTCATTCTGTCGAAATGAGTCATTTAAAGTGCGGTTTGACCTAAAGGTAGACTGAAACAGGGGCAAAAGCAGTAGATGGGAACGAGCGTAATGGCAGGAACAAGACCTGAAACTTCCTCCAAATATGCATATCATCACACCATCTCTCTTAGGTGAAAGGAACTTGAGCGCCCCATACCAGAAATAGCTGCTGAGTATCAACCACTAGCCTCCAGACACATACTCAGCTGTACAGTATTTGCAACCTATGCCCCTACACAGTTTTGCCTACGCACAACTCACCAAAAGGTGCAACTGATGTGACGGATATTTTTTTATTTAAATAAAGCAAAATTATGAACGAAAATAAACACGTGTTCTTTAGCGAAGACACATAACAATAACTGTTTACGACAGGGAAACTAAGTACAATTGCGGCGGTCGGTTCTTACCTACCAGCTAAGCAATTAAGATAGAGTACAAGTTTCCATGATAATAGCGGCATTTCCCTCTACCTATACTCACACCCACCTTGAGAACTGACATATGCCTATATAGCAACTAATCTTATTATTATTTAAACTAATTGTAGTAGAACTAGAGGTTCAATTGACATCTTGAGGTTACAGTAATGAGAGAATACCTATTGTCTTCTGGTTTGCTTTGCAGCAATGTTTAATGGTTTTTATTTAAAGGTCACAGAATTAACCGTAAACAAACAAACAACAACCACAAAAAAAAAAAGCAATAAGTGAAGTCCATATTTTAAAAAGAAAGCCCCATTTGGGTAAATTCCACAGAGCATAAACTCGGTTGAGGAAATGGAATTCGTTGTTGTACATAACTTAGATGGTGTAAAGACAAGCCCAAAAGTGTTGTTTCAATAAAAAGTGAGTCAGAAACTGTAAGAACCTGAGTATGCATTTTTTGCTTTATCTATACATAACCTACAAAAGAAAGATGCCAATTATTTAATGAGAGGTCAGGGTTTTTTTTTATACTGATGTAAATGCCTATTGCTATTAGTGATAAAGATTCATGAAACATTATGCACCATTACAAAGTAATATGATGGCAAAGTACATTTGATTTCCCAAAATCCATACACAAAAGACAGAGAGTAAGTAAAACATGAAAACAGGTTTGAGAAAAAATAAATAAAAACATTGCATCATGAAGCATTTTACAAGGTCGACGCTAGAGAGTTTTCTTTATTTTTTTGCATATACAGTACGTATGTGGCCCAAAACATCAGCTGATTTTCACACGAGTCCTTCAAGTAGACAAAGAGGACCAAATTAAACGAACAAGCCCAAAACTATTTTATTATTTTACATTATATATTGAAGAAAATGATCTAATAATACATCGGTGATCTTTGGTTACACAATGTGTGTTTAAGGTTGTTGTCTTGCTCCATGACTCACCTTCTCTTGAGATTTAGTTCATAGATAAATTTCCAGATATTTTTCTTCAGAATTCACAGGTATAATTCATCTAAATGATGAGAAGTCATCCAGGCCCATATGTAGCAAAACAGGCCTAAAGCATAATACTACCAACACCATGTTTTATGTCCTTCTCTGGCCTGTAGATGTGCAACGTTTTTGATGATGTACTCATGAACACTCACATTACCCAATGAGATGGGCCTTTATGTGCTTAGCAAACGATTAACCTGGCTCTTGGGATGATTTTTCTTGTTTCACTACCCCATCCTGTGGGGGGGTTAACAATGGTCTTAAATTTAAGTTAAATTCTTAAATTCTTTCTTTGCATATCCAAGTATAACTGGTGTCAGAGTGCAGGGTCAGCCATGATACGGCACCGCTGGAACAGATAGAGTTACGGGCCTTGCTCAAGGGCCCAACAATGGTAACCTGGTGGAGCTGGGTCTCAAACCACTGACCTTCCCATCAGTAACGCTGTGAGCTGCCACTGCCCCTGACCATTCGTACAGTTTGTCTGACTGTCAATTTGTTGAGTCTTTAGAGATGGCTTTTTCAAGTCTCAACAACTCCTTCTCTGAGGTCCTTAGAAACATGTTTTACTCAAGTCATGTGTTCCCCGTTTAAGTTGTTGCTAAAGAATTGATGAAATATTAGCAGGAGGGCGTTAAATGTAAAACTGTGACCCCTGTGTTGTATGTGAGCTCCTGTTCAATTCATAAATCACTATGCTGAGATTTAAACCAACTTATCATGGCTTCAGTTATAGATAGGTGCCTCATACAGGTTTATGCATGATGCATATGAGGTGAATTTTACAAAGTAATCGTATTCAAAGGACTGCTTAAATGTAATACTTCTTATTTATGTCAAAATGTTTTAAATACACCATTGTAGTAAGCACTTCCTCTCTGTCTAAAATAAATAACTGACACCTACACAGGGGCCTTTAAAGAGGGGATGCTCACAAAAGCTAAAGGGTCATTCCAATCGAAGTGTTAAAAAAAAAGGTGGTCATGAGTAATTTAACTGGTAAAACACCTCTATCTACCTGTCTATCAATGCATATCTATCTATGTCTATCTATCTATCTATCTATCTATCTATCTATCTATCTATCTATCTATCTATCTATCTATCTATCTATCTATCTGTTTACATCAAGAAATGATGTCTGTCTAAGAAATTAACTCATTACTGAATTTCTTACACCTATCAAGCTTTATTAAATACAGATAGTCTTTTATATACTGTATTGTATAAAACAGATTAAGAAAGAGAAATTCAATGCAAATGTTGTGCTGTTCATTCACTGCAAATGTTGTCTCTCTCTACACCCTCATGGGTTTCGTCTGATGAGTGAGTGGTAGTAGAATACCCTGTAACCACACGATGTTGGTGTGCCAATGGTACATGCTTATCTGGTGCAACTTAGGATACCTAACAACTCAATGTCTCTGTTAGGTTGAGAAAAGGTCTACCAATCACAAATACAGGTGAAACTCGGACAATTAGAATTTCGAGAGTTCATTTATTTCAGTAATTCAACTTAAAAGGTGAAACTAATATATGAGAGACTCAATGCATGCAAAGCAAGATAGTTCAAGCCATGATTTGTCATGATTGAGATGATTATGGCTTACAGCATGAAAACCCCAAATCCACAATCTCAGAAAATTAGAATATTGTGAAAAGGTTCAATATTCTAGGATCAAAGTGTCCCACTCTAATCAGCTAATTAAGCCATAACACCTGCATAGGGTTCCTGAGCATTTAAATGGTCTCTCAGTCTGGTTCAGTAGGAAGTGCAATCATGTTAAAGACTGCTGACCTGACAGTTGTGCAGAAATCCATCATTGACATCCTCCATAAGGAGGGAAAGCCTCAAAAGGTATGTGTGGAAGAAAACAGTTCACAAGCAGCAGGGATGATGGCAGCTTGGAGTGGATTGTCTGGTGTTGGACTTTTACAAGGAGTGGACTGAGGCTGGAGTCAGTGCATCAGGAGCCACTACACACAGATGGGTCCTGGACATGGGCTTCAAATGTTGTATTCCTCTTGTCAAGTCGCTCCTGAACAACAAACAACGTCATAAACGTCTTACCTGGGCTAAAGAAAAAAATAAATGGTCTGTTGCTCATGGTTCCATAGTCCTTTTTTCAGATGAGAGCAACTTTTGCATCTCATTTGGAAACCAAGGACCCAGAGTCTGGAGGAAGAATGGAGAGGCACACACTGCAAGATTCTGTGTTGATTCGAGGAGCCATGTCATCTGCTGGTGTTGGTCCACTGTGCTTCATTAAGTCCAGGGTCAACACAGCCGTGTACCAGGACATTTTTAAGCACTTCAAGCTTCCTTCCGCAGATGAGCTTTATGGGGATGCTGACTTCATTTTCCAGCAGGAATTGGCACCTGTCCACACTGCCAAAAGCGCCAAGACCTGGTTCAGTGACTGTGGGATTACTGTGCTTGATTGGCCAGCAAACTCACCTGACCTGAACCCCATAGAGAGTCTATGGAGCATTGCCAAGAGAAAGATGAGAGACATGAGACTGAACAATGCAGAAGAACTGAAGGCCGCTATTGAAGCATCCTGGTCTTCAATAACACCTCAGCAGTGCCACAGGTTGATAGCTTCCATGCCACGCCACATTGAGGCAGTAATTGCTGCAAAAGGGGCTCAAACCAAGTACAGAGTGCATATGCATACTTATACTTTTCAGAGGTCTGATATTGTTCTATGTACAATCCTTGTTTTATTGTTTGCATGTAATATTGTAATTTTTTGAGATTGTGGATTTGGGGTTTTCATGAACTGTACGCCATAATCATCTCAATTATGACATTACAGCTTGAACTATTTTGCTTTGGATGTAATGAGTCTATCTCATATATTAGTTTCCCCTCATAAGTTGCATTACAGAAATAAATGAACGTTTGCACGATATTCTAATTAAAGATTGAAGATTAAAGATTGGAGAATGAAAAGATGAATAAGGTTGAAGTGTCTCTTACCTTGACTGAGCAGCATACAATATTTAACCTAATAATCAGGTTATGATGAAATTTTATGACTATAATGAGATGATGTAGTTAATAAAAAAAAAGAGGAGTTTATTACCAGTTTTTGGTATGAAGCATTTATGGAAGGAGACTCCACTGTCAGAGCTTTGCAACAATCAGTGTAATGGAAATGTTCCAGGATGTTGCGCTTTGTAGTTTCTCATAACACAGAATGGTATTAGAGGAATAAAACAATTTGGGATATGATACACAGTTGATGATAGTTTCTTGTAACAGTACTTTATTTACGATTTACACTTGAAATGGCTGTTAGGAATAATAATTACACAATTACTAAACACAGATTGTCGCTTCTGATTTCAATGCGGCTAAAATGGACTGGGACAAATAGATGATGATTTGACTCTGAGAGTTCAGACTTAAACCTGAATGATGATTTACTGCATCACATTATTATACATACCTATACCCTATTTATGCATACACCCTGGTAACACCTTACAGCAGCTTGAACCGACCTAAATGATGGACATTATGACTCTTAATTCAATTCAATTTCAATTTTATAGTGCTTTTAAACTTTTAATGGTCATTGTCTCAAAGCAGCTCCACAAAATGAAAAGAAAATTTATGGAAGTGTGTATAAGTGAGAAAAAATGTGTTTAGATAAGAATGGGTTGAGAATATTCTCATTATGAGAATAATGATTGTTAGATTGTCCCTGATGAGCAAGCCGAGGGTGACAGTGACAAGGAAAAACTCCCTGAGATGGCAATAGGAGGAAACCTTGAGAGGTAACCCATCCTCATTTGGGTCATAACAGATAACAAGAATTATATAAGAACAGGGAGGGTCTGGATCACTGGGAGCTCAGGAGCAGCACGTATAGATCCAAACCATCATGAAGCAGAATTTAGCTGGAGGTGGTTCTTCTCTGGATTCCTCAAGATCCTCACAGATTTGACCTCTGCCAACTGGAGCTGGCCCAGTCTCCAGATGCCTTGGGAAGGGTAGAGAAAGGAAAAACAGGTGGAAACGAATGATCGTAGATACCGTTCAGGATATTAGCAGCACTAGATAGGAGTGTGCACTTAGATGTACTGGAGTGTTATGGAATGAATTATGCGTATGCCATAATACAAAATAAAGAGATGTGTCTTGAGTTTACTTTTAAACTAAGACAAATGTCTTTCTAAAAATAGTGAATTATCTAGAAGTCTTAAATTGGAAATATAGTATTGACAAGAAAACACCGTTACAATGTTGTTTCGTTAAAAAAACCCAAACGCATACGGTCAAAGAAAACCATTTTTATTATAATGACGCCAAATCTGGGAAATACATTAAACGTGGTGCGAAAAAGTCACCGATTAACACATACGTATTGGAGACACATGACTGAGACCTTATGCTATGTTGTGCACTCTGGTATTCTTGTACTGTAGCTGACGTCATAGTCTATTTCTGATGTGTGATCTTTAGCACACACCCCAGCAATTTCCTCCTTCCTATGTAAGGTGAAAAACTACGCCACTTAATGCACTGTTACTGCAGTGCAGGCCTGCAGATTAAAGATGGTGGTCCTGCTCTAGAGGCATCCTGCTTCATTCGCAGAAAAGAAAACCTCATTTACTCCTGTACTTGACAAAATAATCTTACGTGAATACTCTAAACTTGTATTTAAGAACTGTTGTTGTGAATAATAAAGTATGACTTTGAACTTATTTTAACACACCACAGTCAAGTTCATAAACTTTGGAATAAAGATACTTTTTTTTTGCCATTTGGCCTTTGTAAACCACCACATTGAATCCGTAATGAGATTCTCAAGATGTGAGCAAAGTCAAGACTTTCAGGTTTAATTAAAAAATGCGGCATTAACCAGTTAGGAATTATAGCCAGTTTCATAGACACACAGCAATTTTGAGCTCATAAATAATGGAACAAACGACTGACAATCAGTTCCAAGGCTATTACTCCATGGTTAATCAAGGTGGTTCTGAGTGTTGCATATGCATTTGGTAACTCTCATCATAAGAGCCAATGAGATGCCCATGCAAGTGAAGGTGACCTTCATTAGACTAATAAAATAAACATTAGAAACATAGGAAAAACTTTCAGAGTGGCCAGTTTGGAACATTCTTCAAAAGAACGAATTAACACACAGTTCAGCAAAAGCAAAATGCCTTGGGATTGCACTAAAGACAGCCAAAGTTGATGATGGCAGAATTCTGATCGCGGTCAAAAAGAACCCTTGCACAGCATGTAGTCAAGTTAAGAACACTGTTCATTAGGTAGGCATGTCATTGTCACAGAACAGAAAGGCCAGATTAGACTTTCCCATAAAACTTTTAAGATCTTTTCGACTGACAAAACCAAAATTAACTTGTACCAGAATGATGGACAGGAACAGCTCATGATCCAAAGCATACCGCAAATTCTGTCAAACATGGTAAAGGCAGTGTTATGGCATAATCATATACAGCTGTCAAGGGGAACTGTTGTTCATTAATGACCTGAGTGTGGGTAAAAGTAGCAGGACGAGGGCTATACTTACTGATCACTTTCAGTCAAATTCTGTAAAGCTGATTGCAGGATATTTCAGATGGATAATGACCCCAAAACATATCGTAGAAGCTACCCAAGAGTTTCCCAAGGCAAAGAACTTGGATATTCTTCACTGGCTTACTCAGTCACTTGCTCTCAATACCATAGGCAGTTCCACTTACTGAAGACAAGACTGAAAGCAGAGAGACCCACAAACAAGCAGCAGCTGAAGGCCACTGCAAGTAAAAGCATGCCAAAGCATCATGAGGTAGGAAACTTTGAGGGAGCATTTGGCCATGTGCATGGGTTCCAGTCATTAACTGCAAAGTCCTTTCATCCATGTTTTAAAGGCAGTTCTTATGCTTGTAATTATGTTACTTTGTTCCATTATTTATTAGCCCGATTTTTAGTATTTCATTTAAAATTAACGTGGTCATGAGCAGACCCCAGATTATTGATCCAAAATATATGGAGCTGCCTTTATATACTGTAGTTAGACAAAAAAAAAAGATGTGAATGAATGAATGCATGCATGATTGAATGAATAAAGGAATGAATTAATAAATAAATGAACAAATTAATTAGTCATTTAAAAAATACTCAAGGGAAGCAACAATGCTGTCTCATTGCAGTTTTTTAAAAATCATTTAAATATTTGAATAAATACTTACCAGTATTTATTTATATAAGTTGCGTCTGCAGGCATGTATTCATAATAAATGTTTTACAACTGACTAAAAGTTGCTTATTAAATGCATTTTATGTGCGGTTACATGAAGCACCATGGCTCAGAACATAACCGATGCTATCTGTAGTCCCACAAACCAGTGTTAGATAATCAGCACTAAATGATAAACAGTTCCCGGAAACCATTTATCGAGTTCACAAGCTTAATCTCTTCCATCGTATATACTGATTAGCCATTAAAAACACTGCCAGGTGAAGTGTATAACATTGCTTATCTCCACATATTGACATCTTTCAAGTGGTGGGAAATATAGAATGAATAAAAGAAATAAAAATATAATTAGGCAGAAAGTAAACAGTCAGTTCTCAAGGTTGGTGTGCTAGAAGCAGGGAAAACTGGCATGCACATGGATCTGAGAGATTTTAACCAGAGCCTAAAAATCCGGATTAGAGCATCTCCAAAATGGTAGGTCTTATGGGGTGTTTTTGATATGCAATGGTCAGTACCTACCAAGAGTTAGTCCAAAGGATGACAACCAGTGAACTGGTGCACACAATGCACACAACTCCCTTATTCTGCTACAAAAGTTAAGGTCAGGTTTGAGTGGCTTAATGCTCATATCTTATGCATATTGAAATCAAACTGAACGTTATCACCCAGATGAGGATGGGATTTTCATTCTTGTAAAGCTGCTTCGAGACAATGAACATTGTTAAAAACGCTATATAAATATAATTGAATTGAATTGAACTACAACAGCAACAACATTACTTACATTTCTTATGAGAAGGGTAAACGTTTCCAACTAAAATGAAATCAATGGAGCTAATATTGTCAGCGCTGTGTCATACCTCTAGATATTCTATGATCTATATCTTTCTTTTTTAAATCGGTGCACATATGTAGAGATCAAAGGCATTAAAACCAACATCTGTTACCTTAAAGGTACAAACCAATAATCCAGAGGATGTATTTAGCATCAATGCACTGCTGGGAAATTGATACATATAAATAAAGTATTTTAGAAAGGTCAGAGTGGGTGGCTTTTGTGGGTCAACTGATATGGACTTCATCACGTATGATGTCACGTCTGAAATAAAGTCTGCTGTTGTAAAAAATAAATGTAAATGGAGGAAATTTTAACACTTTACTGTAACTAACACCATCGATCTGATCTGTGATAAAATAACACCAAAATAGCCTGAAAACTTTCTGATTTCATGATAATTTCATGAGCAGTCATTTTGTGGTGAACCCTAGAAAGTACAGTATACAGGGCTATAAATACTGTAGTATTTGCCCCCTTTCTGATTTTTTTTTTTACTGTATTCCAGATCACCGCAAAATTTGACCCATGACCAAAATTATGAAAGATAATTTCCAGAAAATATACACTTAATGTTAACTCATTATACCATAATTGATCATTAAGGGATATGGTAGTGAGCAGAATGGCTACAAAATATGTCTAGAGCAACCTTTTCAGGTCTGGTAGTAAGAGTGATAATTGCGTATAATAATAAGTTGCTATCATACATGTTATTGCTATTTTCAAAGCATAAAGGCTGTGGCAATTAATGTGGTAAAGGAAAGTTGCCCCAATCCTTTGTCCCCATATATAATGATGTATATATCACATATATCCTTTGTCCCCATATACTGTATAGGGAATAGTGTGCTAAGATTTTCCAAGGTTGTCTTAACTGTTTTTGATTCAGGATCAGGTAGCCATATCACCCCTTACTTTTGCAGACACTCCAAGAAACATTCAGCTAGGTCTCTCAAGTTCTGTGGTACTTTTTCGTATCTGCCACGGACTACAGTATCTAGTCCTCTGACTCCTAGCTCGAATAAAAAAAAAAAAATAAAAATAAAAATCTGATTAAAAACAAGTGTTCAGTAAAATCTTCCACTTCTGGTACACATCAGTGTCAAACGCCTTTAAAAACGGTATTGAATTTCGTGAACAAAAATCACTCTATAGACTATAATGGGGTTTGTACACACACACACACACACGCACACGCACACGCACACGCACACACGCACACACACACACACACACACACACACACAGACAGATACACAGACACACACGTACGCACGCATGCACACACACACACACACACACACACTACTCTTCCCTATTTTTCACTGAGTACTTTATGGTAAGTATGGTAAGTAAACAGCACCCCTCTAAATGTTATATGGTGAATAAGTAATTTAACACTATATTTTACTTCTACTGTAAGCTACCATGTGCGAAGGCTGGCCAGGCCCAATTGGCTTTCTTTAAAATATATTAGTAAAGGATTTACAAATCAGACAAGGTTATCGCCAGACATTTGTCTTAACTGTGATTTGTTAGGACTAGGAAAGGAAGCAGTCATTTGGCTTTGTACCAGTCAAATCACAATTGCATGTTATAAACATCACTATTAGCCAGATGCGTGTATTAGTCCACTGAAGTATCCATGTTCTCACAAAATTGTCTGTAAGTCATGTGTTTAATACATGAATGTGAACTACACAGCTCCTGACTAAGTTTGCAATGATCACTTCTTTTGTTCATTATTAAATTTCTCCCCGTGTGTTAAGAGAGCAGTTGCTTAAATTGTTAAGAAAAGCATAACTTAAGTGTGTCTGTGTAATGTACTGTATGCACTACTGTGTGCGTGTGAGCGATGAGAACTTAGTCTTGTCACAATCTGTCTCAATATGTCTCAGGATGTCTCAGGCAGGTCAAGGGGTGTGATTAGAGACAACAGGAGATGTGTATCAGTATCAGTAGTGCATACATACAGCTTGCACCCTGCAAACTCAACACAATCATTTCCACATATTGTATACTGCTTGTTCTTGTGTCTTCTTGAGCATAATTGCAGGTTTAATGTTAAGACTTGCATTTTAACTATCGTCAAAGACAAGGCTATTTGTTGTTTGTTTAAACGGAATACATTATATATTAGCTATTTATTCCCAGTAAAGATATTTTTTTAATTCTATCATGCCTGCTTTTTTACTGAATTGCAATTAAATAAAAAAACAAAGTCCAACGTTTGAATAAGGAGTGTTCGAGTCAAACTGGGATTTTTTTTGCACAGAATAACAGAACACACTTATAGTATGATGTTAAAACTAGCTTTATTTCTCTACATAATCCCATGCAACTCTAATGCACTCATCCAAAACTCATGCACTTATCCAAGTTTTCTCACAATGCCCGAACTCCAAGAACTCTTATAATGGCCCAAACATGTGGCAATGGCTTGAAGCGCGGTGTGGACTGTACAGGGATGTGACACTAATTCCCAGCCGAGTTCCTGTAATGTGCAAGTGGTGTTAGTGAATGTGTACAGTTCCCACAGGTACAGTAGACACATCTCTTCTGCAAGTTGGCGACACGTTACCTGACAGTTTGTTTAAAGGATCAGATGTTCCACTCACTGAATGTTCACAGGAGCGACTGCAGGCTGCTCCGCCATTCATGGACGCGTGTTCTACTTTAAAATGTCTGCACCATTCACATGTTTTACTGCGGCTAAGTGTGTCATTACCGTACTGTGTTTAAAGTCGTCTGTAAATGTCAATCGGGTTTTTGCCTTCATTGGCGAGAAATTTCACGGCAAGTCCCAGTTTAACTTAAAGCCTCGTATTTCAGATCTTTTTTTATCATCTTCTCTCAGAACATATCGAAACTGCAAACGAGTGCTTTATTACCGATCAGTGCACTTGTTTGTTGTAGCAGTTACTATAAGCCTAGATTCGCCTTACAGCTGATTTTAAACAGTGTGAAATGAGCTACTAATTAGAGTAGATCTTTTTTTTTAGTTAGTTATTATTTCTTTTTATAATACTGCAACTCTTATATGTCTTTCTCACTAAAGGTTTACAGTATTCAATTTGGAACCATTTCTTAAAAATGTTGATATAGGATGTGCAAAAACATTTCATTAATATGCACACAGAAAAATGAAGTGTATGTGGTGTTGGTGAATGATTGTGTGTACAGTTGCCACATACAGTTGTGACTTTTTTGCAAGTTACCTGTCAGTTGTCAAGGATCAGGCTTTCCTCTTGATGAACGTTTTTGGAAATGACTGCAGTGGGCCTATAGGGGTGTAAAAATTTTAATCATATTAGTTGATTTTTAAATTTCATTACAAGTCTCGGTTTGACTTGAACACCCCCCCCCCTCCCCCTCATCACTCACTCACTCGCTCACTCATTGTCTATACTGCTTTATCCTGTGTGCTGTGTAGTACAGCCAATGTTCAAATTGATTCTGCTGACTTCATGGCACCTGAATATACACTGACTGCAGGAATACTGAGCATTTCTTTAGAACAGATTTTTTGCGGAGGTGATTTCCTGATATACAGTAATGCAATCTATTGTGTTAGACTTCACATGACCCCAAAGAAAAAGTTGAGTAGCGAAGCGTGGTGCTATTCCCTCTTCTATTGTTAGTCTTAAAGCCGCCTTAAGTGTGAAATAAGGAAATAAATATGAAAGTTCATATTTGAATAAAAAACTAAGGAAAATCTATGGATATACAGTGTGGTTGTGTTAATGTCTCTATTACTGCTGGATATCTGTAGTCTCCTTTGGGATCAAGAAAGTATCTATCTATCTATCTATCTATCTATCTATCTATCTATCTATCTATCTATCTATCTATCTATCTGTCTATCTGTCTATCTATCTATCTATCTATCTATCTATCTATCTATCTATCTATCTATCTATCATAAAGATATACAGATATAGATTCATTAAAACCTTTACATATTACTCACCTAAAAATGTTCCATGTGGGCAACTAGTGCAACCTGAGTGTTTTCCTAAGCATAATCAGGGTTTTTTTTTTCTCAGCCTCTAACTTCCTGTGTGGTGTATATAAAGACAAGTGCACCGAGAAAACTTTATCACTAGAAAGCATCTCTGAAAGGCGGAACCATGAAGAAGACATTCATTTTTCTCCTCACTCTGTCTGTCTGCCTAGCAAAGAGCACTACTATCAAAACAAGTAAAATCATCAAAGATCACATTACACCTAGTCTGGAAGAACTGAACAGAACACAATCCATCAACTTTGTAAGTAAACCAAACTAACATTTTAATTTGGCATAATGTTTCTGTTTAATGATATAAGATGATTTAAAGTGTCTCTTGATTGGGCATGTAGTGATAAATAACCTTTGTTTAGTAGGTCTCTATTACAAGCAGAGATGTTAATATATGATTTTTCTTTTCCTTTTTAGCCTTCACCCTTCAATAGCAGCATATGCACACAAAATTTGACAGTAAGCAATTTATATTGGTCATTTTATTCATTTAGTGTTAAAGGACAACAAATCTGTTCTTTAGTAACAATGTGATGCAGGAAAACTAATAATTTCATTTTTGTTATTCCACACTAGTGTAATAACGCCAGTCAATTCTTTGAAGAGCTGTTTGAGGTTCTGGACAAAATCAAAGTGGATGAACTCAGTGAAAATGCTACACGTGCTCTGAAAATCCTCAAGGAAAATGTAAAGGAGGTTATAAATTCTTTCCGGAACGGACACACTATGAAGGTAGGTTAATGATTTAATAGGTTTTACAATAAAAATATAAAATCATCAGCAATATTAATATTGAAGTTAATATCCTCACATTTTTTGTTACTAGTTTTTTATATTTTTGTTATTGTTATTAAATAACATTTTATGTAATTTTTTTTGGCTTATTTAGTTTAAGTATTAGGTTCCTGATATGTTTTTTTTTTCTTTTTAAAGGGACGAAAGCATTCATGCCCATCGTGTTGCCAAGGGCACCCCAGTTGGAATTCTTATTACAAAAGCCTACAGTACCTTAATCGTAAATGCAAGGTTGTTTAAATGCAATGTTAACTTGTTAACTTAACTTAACTTAACTTAACTTAACTATGAGAACTATTTATTATTAAGCATAAAGGCTATTTATTATGAACATCGTATTTATTTAATGGTACGTATTTATTTGTAACTTAATCATTTTAGTTGTTGTTTTAAAGAGGTACGCTGACTTTATTGAATGTAAAAAAGTGGTAATATTGCAAGAATGCAATTTGAAGTGTATTGCAACAATACAGCATATCAAATGTTTACAGACATTGAATGGTGAGGCTAGACTTTGAATTTCTAAGGATAACTCACCTCACTGTGGTCACCATGCAAAATTCATTTTATGATGACAAGCCACTATTTTCAATAGATGCACAATTCTACATTAAAATGTGATACATTAACTTCTATCACCTCTTAAAAGAGTTAATAAAATCTTTATTTATTATCCTTTTTCTGTGGTGTGAATTTTATGAAAACAAACATTAAAATACAGACTCTGCAGTGCTCCCTACTGGATATATGTATAGACTGTATATGTACAGTATGAAAATATATTTTTGGAGATGTGACACTACACTTGTTCTTCAATATTATAAAGAAGGAGAACATAGAAAAGTCATGTTTTAAATAACTAAAAGTGTAGTGCCATGCCAATGCTTAAATGCTAAGAATACTCTGCAAATCAATATAAAAAAATCATATTGTTATATCTGTATAGTTACATTTAATGATGTGGGATGCACATTATAACATCTATTTCCTTACCAGCCTCCTTTTTCCTCTCTTTCATCATGTTAATAATAGATTAAACAAAATGTGGTAATAAACCACAAAACACAAAGTCCTCTGTCCTGAAGATGAAGCCAAATTGCAAATGATCAAGAAACGGTTTTATCTCTGCCTGTTGCAGTGCACTAAGACTAAAGAACAGATATTAAATATATGAGGGTTGTTTAAGACAAATTTGAACACTGTACAGAACAAAACAACACAATTATAAGAGTAAAAACTGATTTTATTTCTCTATATGATCCGCTGCTACACCAATGCACTACTGTAATTTCAGTCTTTCACTAGTGCTTGGATACCATCAAGGTAGAAACTTTCCCCAGCACACTGGAGCCGTGATTGGACTGCCAGCTTCATGTGTCCTTTAATGGGCCCAGGAACTCTCAGGAACTTTAACTTTAATGAAAAACCTTGTAAACCCTTGTAAATTTCATTATAAGTCTCAGTTTGACTTGAACCCCCAACACCCCCCCCCATCACTCACTCACCCCCTCATCATTCACTCACTCACTCATTGTCTATACTGCTTTATCCTGTGTGCTGTGTAGTACAGCCAATGTTCAAATTGATTCTGCTGACTTCATGGCACCTGAATATACACTGACTGCAGGAATACTGAGCATTTCTTTAGAACAGATGTTTTTACATGCAGAGCTGATTTCCTGATATACAGTAACGTAATCTATTGTGTTAGACTACTGACTTCACATGACAGCCCCCCCCCCCCCCCCCCCAAAAAAAAAGCTGAGTGTAAAGCCTGTTGCTATTCCCTCTTCTATTGTTAGTTTCAAAGCCCCCTTAAGTGTGAAATAAGAAAGAAAATATGAAATTTCAAATTTGAATAAAAGATTAAGGAAAACCTTTGGATATACAGTGTGGCTGTGTTAATGTCTCTATTACTGCTGGATATCTGTAGTTTTCCTAAACATAATCAGTTTTCTTTTCTCAGCCTCTAACTTCCTGTGGTGTATATAAAGACAAGTGCACCGAGAAAACTTTATCACTAGACTGCATCCCTGAGAGGCCGAACCATGAAGAAGACATTCATTTTTCTCCTCACTCTGTCTGTCTGCCTAGCAAAGAGCACTACTATCAAAACAAGTAAAATCATCAAAGATCACATTACACCTAGTCTGGAAGAACTGAACAGAACACAATCCATCAACTTTGTAAGTAAACCAAACTAACATTTTAATTTGGCATAATGTTTCTGTTTAATGATATAAGATGATTTAAAGTGTCTCTTGATTGGCCATGTAGTGATAAATAACCTTTGTTTAGTAGGTCTCTATTACAAGCAGAGATGTTAATATATGATATTTTTTTTCTTGTTAGCCTTCACCCTTCAATAGCAGCATATGCACACAAAATTTGACAGTAAGTAATTAATATTGGTCATTTTATTCATTTAGTGTTAAAGGAAAACAAATCTGTTCTTTAGTAACAATGTGATGCAGGAAAACTAATAATTTCATTTGTGTTATTCCACACTAGTGTAATAACGCCAGTCAATTCTTTGAAGAGCTGATTGAGGTTCTGGACAAAATCAAAGTGGATGAACTCAGTGAAAATGCTACACGTACTCTGGAATTCCTCAAGGAAAATGTAAAGGATGTTATAAATTCTTTCCGGAACGGACACACTATGAAGGTAGGTTAATGATTTAATAGGTTTTACAATAAAAATATAAAATCATCAGCAATATTAATATTGAAGTTAATATCCTCACATTTTTCTGTTATAACGTTTAAGTTATTTTTTGTTTTTATTGATTTTTTAGTTTAATTATTAGGTTCCTGATATGTTTTTTTCTTTTTCTTTTTAAAGGGACGAAAGCATTCATGCCTATCGTGTTGCCAAGGGCACCCCAGTTGGAATTCTTATTACAAAAGCCTACAGTACCTTATTCGTAAATGCAAGGTTGTTTAAATGCAATGTTAACTTGATTTCAGGATTTGATTCAATAGGTGCACAATTCTACATTAAAAAGTATTACATGATATGAACTTCTATCACCTCTTAAAAGAGTTAATAAAATCTTTATTCATACGCTCCTTTTTCTGTGGTGTGAATTTTGTGAAAACAAAGATTAAAATACAGAATCTGCTCCCTACTGGAGAAGAATCAATACAATGTACCTCACATGCTAACAAGTTAACAACAATTAGATTATATCATATAAATGAACCTTTAAAAATGCACGTATTCATATATGTTGTAGCGACCGGCAGGCCCCCTCAAAGAGGGCAGCTGAAAGAGGAAGAGACAGTTCAAGACATCAACAAATAAAGAGAGAAATGGTTACTCTTTCCCAACTCTGGTGCAGATCTGCAAAAAACAACTTCCTTGCACAAGAGAAAAGCATCTCACATCTCCACTCAAAACGGTGTAGCGCAGCACAAGTGCCTTGAATAAGGAAGTTTCACAACTCCCTGGCAGTTGCTGACCCCAGGAATGTGTTTCCTCTGGGCCCTAGAACAGGGAACATACAAAGCTTTAGAAACACATACTATGTTAATAAGTTAAAGTATGCCACTAGGGTAGATATAAAATTATATATGTGTGTACATGTAGAATGTATGACGTCTTTGTGTTGTGTTCAACATGTTTACTATAAACTTATCGAGTGTAATCAACCTGTACAGCTCTTTCTATAGATAGAGGTATGAATGGGTATGCAAGATATGGGATGTTTGGTATCAAATGAAAGCTCTGTATATTCAATGAACGTTGATGTGCATGAAATCTTAGTCATATGAACCAATTTTTACCGAAATTACTAAAACTCCACTGAGATGGCCTTCCACGTGACAGAGCAAACCACAGGTTAAATGTATGCACGAAAAAGAGGAACCATGCAAAAGAAACTCCGTGCAACGAAGAGGCCCGCAGAAGAAGTCTCAGAGCGTCACCATCGGTAACCAGGCAACCAACACGCCGCCGAGGGCTTTCCCGAAAGACGTCACCTCAACCCAGCGCACCGACCAATCAGCAACGCCGTGATTCCCTTTGCTGAAGGCGAACCAACGAGAAAAACCAACTAGAAATCTTGTGTGTGCTGAGAATCAAGAAATAGTCTAGTTGTCTATGCATTACATGTGCCCTCAGAACAATGGCCCATTGAGACATTTCCCGTCTCAAGGATTCCAATTTCTCATTTATGGCAACACAAATATAGCAACTTACGTTTGATCTCATTATGCAGTATATCTAACCAGTTGAGGGTTAAAGGCCTTGCTCATAGGCCCCACAGTGACAACTTGGTGGTGCTGGAGTTCGGACTTTCTGTACGTCTCACGGCAGTAGTCCAGAACCTTAACCACTGAACTGTGTACCTGGGTAACCCTGGGAGCTTGGCTAGAAGATGAACTAGCTCACATGGACGATGCATGAGTCATGGGATTTAGCAGATGTCCTTATCTAGAGCGACTTATATTTTTATCTCATTATACATCTGAGCACAAATTTATACACCCAGTAATATATTACGCCCTATTTGTAAACGTCAATCAGACTAAGCATGGCTTTAAACTGTGAAAAGATACCAGAGCACCCAGGCTAAACCCAACAAGCACAGGGAGAACATGCACACAGAACGAATGTGAGATTCAATTCCCCAACCCTTGAGGTATGAAGTGAAAATATGTCAAATAAATAAATATATAAAGAAATAAAACAGATATTTGAAATAAAACAGATATTAAAAAGCAGCTACCAAATTCCCACTGATTTCTGTACAATGCTGTGATCTTGCACTGAATGATGATAGAAATATTGATTGTAGAGGTGTACTCTTCAATGAAGCTATCCCTACAGGATAGTTCTCATGAGCTGTGACCACTGCCTTTCACTCTGCCATGGAGGACATTGACTGTCAAATTAAATCTGACAAGTGAAGCTTGGCTGGAAGCGTGCTGCAGTGATTTGAGGTTTCACCTCACTACACATCAGCATTTACACAAGCCTATTCATCTATCTTGTGCTACATGTAGTAGCAATGTTCCTTGGGGAAGATTCATGAAAATGAGATAAGAACTAATAAGTGCATGACCCAATAATGGGATTTTTGACTATTAATCATTTTTCTTATCGCAGCATAGAGGCAGGCCACCAGAGATAGCCTTCATATGAAGTCTCCATCATTTTACTGTGGCTGTGGAGAATTCTTTCCCAACAATTTTGTAAGTAAATTACAAAAAAATATCATTTGACATGGTACTGCTGTGTAAGCAATAAAACATGACACCGTGTACCGTTACAGAGGGGTGGTGTGCTGTGGCAAACTTGTCAAACACACCTTAAATAACAGTGTTTTTATTTTTTTTGTACTACAAAAACGTCTTATCGTTTTACATGAGGATTATTTAAATATTTTTTTATACTATTCAATCATATATAGTTATATTTATTGATGTGGAACACTGAAAATGCCCCTTTAACAAAAAAAACAGTACTTAATGTTGTATTTTAGCTTATAACATATAGTACTTCTCTCACTAACCTTACTCTAAGATCTTTCTTGAGGTTAAAAAGACATCTTTACATCTTACTGACAAACCACACGCTATCTCTTGAAGACTTTGCGGAAAAGTAAAGCAACAGAGTTAATGTAGATTTTTTACAAAATGCTGACATGCGTGTGAGTGTAACTGATCTGAGATCAACCACACAGATAGCATCTGCTTGGTGGTGGTTGCTTTTCCATCTCTGTATGTGTAAGAGTTATGATATGATAATATACATAAACTCCTTTGAGGCCTAATTAGCAGCATTGATGAGTTTGCCGAGTGGAGAGAAGTGACCGTCTAGCCTATGTGGTGTACCGAAAACAGCCTGGAGCTCTGAAAGCAGGCAAGCAAGCAAGCAAACAAACAAACAAAAAACACTGGAGATTGTGATTGATTTCGTTTCAGAAACTACCTCTTTGTCTGTATGCTTCACCGCCCAACAGCAACCCTTGGAGCTGCATGACATCAAAGCAACCAAATGAGCTGGAAAAAATCATCACGGACCCATATTCTGTACCTGGGGAACTACTGAAACAGAAACTCCCGTCAATGAATAGTGCTTCTCTACCAAATGCAGAGCATGCACTTGACATTTGAGCAGCTTGGCAGTCATTTGTGGCAGTCATTCAAACCCTAAATTACAATTAAGCAGAACCCTTTATCTTTTAGCACTAAATACGAGCAATCTGTATTATATTTAACATATTACAATATTATAGGTAATGTCTGCATGCATTTAGGTTTGCACTTTTGCTTGATTGTTCAAGCTATGATCTGCAATGTTAAGTTTCTGTCTATTTGTGCAGTGAGTACTTTTATTAGATTAGTATAGTACTGAGTTTAATATAGTTATATAGTTATATTATATACTGAATAGTTATATTATACTGGAGGTTTTCCATTAATATCTTACTAAGGTCTTTACTGTTGCTACCAGTGCAAGACTAGTTTGCACTACTTAAATTGCTGCTCTATAATGTTTTCTGAATATGACTAACTGAGTGACTAATTATGTATAATGCTAGTATTGTTTGTACACACACAAACACACACATATGTAGGCACACACATACAGAGACACACACAGGCTAGAACCCTGTGATCATATGAGAGAAAGAAAAAAATGCTCAGAATTGCAGCAATGTTGTGAGATCAAAGAAGGGAAGCCCCCTGTATTGAACAGCTGGTCTCGGTGTGTGGGAAGATGTTGGTGGTTTCCTATTTGTAATGGGGCATACTTCTATACTACTATGCGACAGTATGTTCCCTTTTGACCATCAACGTATCGAGTACGTATGTATGTGAAGGCTATCGCCAAGACGGTGAAGGGCAGACGCTTGTGCTATTTTATATGGCAGTGAGCACAAGTGCAAGACCAGCTGCATGTTGCTTCTCTGATCATCCCCTTGATTGTGTGTTTGAAGCAGTGATTTACGAGTAGCCAGTGGCCATCTTGTTTCCTCTTTGATGTTTTTTTAAAGTGTGCACACGTTTATCACTTTAGCCCCCAGTCCATCCCGCCATAAAAAATCACCACCTGCACCTGTGCTTCTCCTTCTCTCTCACTCTCTCTCTCTCTCTCTCTCTCTCCCGCTCTCTCTCTCGGTCGCTAGCTCTCTCTATCTTTCCATTTATCTTTCAAAATCAGGTGACCTACATCGAGGAAGAGTTTTGCTATGCATTATTGATTATGCTGTTAAGTCCCCACTTAGGGTCTGAAATAGCTGGAACAGTTCGGTGACAGGGATGACTGAAAAAATCATCAGAGCTCCAGTTATATATTCATCGGCCACTTCATTAAGTAAACCTGTTCAACTACTGTTTACTTGAAGCATCCAATTAAATGTCAGCAAATCAATGCATTAAGGCATGGTCAAGACAATCTGCTGAAGTTCAAACTGAGCAATAGAATGAGGAAGAAAGGTGATTTAAATGACTTTGAAGATGGCATGATTGTTCGTACTGTATGTTTGTATGGACATTTCCCAATCCGTTGATTTACTGGGATTTTCACACACAAACATCTCTAGGGTTTACAAGGAATGGTCTGACTGGTTCGACCTGATAGAAAGGCAACAGAAACTGAAATAACATCTGGTCACAACCGAGGTATGCCGAAGAATGAAGCAGATGGGCTATGGCAGCAGAAGACCACACCGGGTGTCACTCCTGTCAGCTAAGAACAGCAAAATAAGGCGGATAACCAAAACTGGACAATAGAGGAAGAAATGTTGCCTGGTCTGATAAGTCTTGAACATGACAGTGAGTTCTTGTTGGGTTTATACCATGAAGAATTAAGGCAGTTCTGAAGGCAAAAAGCTGCACAACCTATAGTAAGCTGTACCTAATGAGGTTGCTGTTGAGTATAGAACAGTTTGAGACTTATGAGAATAACACTAACTCACAGTCACACATTTGCCTGTATGTTATTCTGCACAATGTGCTTGTCAATCATTGTCAGAAGAAGACACCCCTTCAAATTCAATGATTTTTACAATATGGACAACCTCAAAACTATTAAACGCCACAAATGAGATTATGGAATTAAGTAAATAGAAACAACACCCATCGTTACTTGAAGACTAAATGGTCAGTCTATCAAAAAAAAATAAAAAATGGAATAAAAAATTACAAGTCTGCTCCATGCTCCCTGTGCAGGGAATTTTGGTTTTAAGGGAACTTCTTGCAACATCACCTGCACAAACATCACTTCCTCCTTGCAGTTCCCTGGTAACATTAGCAGCTCGGATGCTACTGTAAATGTTATACGCTACTGAAATAAAATACGGCTCATATATTGGTACAGAAACGAATACAATACAACCGAATTCTACTGAAATGTATATAACTTGAATAAATCTGGTTTCCATAATTTGCATAATCGATGCTGTCATTTCTAATAATTGAATAAATATTGTAATATTAATTGTAATAATTGTACTGTTAATATAATTATTAATAGTATTAATATTTATGACCAATGTAACATTAATATATTGTTGAAAATTTTGTAGATTACTTACCATTTATTATTATTAAGTAATAGTAATATTATGATGTCCTTGTTTTTGATAATAAAATATGATTCATAAAATTAATGCCTCGTCTTGTGTGAGCTCTCAATGTGTGTTTTCAATCTACAGCAAATCTGATGGACCATTGTGTAGTTGTTCCCTACACTATTTGCAGATCCCATTGAACTTAGTAGTTTCACTTCTTACAGTTTCGAATCTTACTTAAGTTGGCTGATGTACTTTACAGCACAAGACTTTTGTGTATATTGTGAAATATACATACTATTAGTACACATATGCCATTGGTCATTGTTGTAATAATAGTTAAAATGCTGCTGCGGACCTAAATCTTCATGCAGCCTACACACAATTTGGAAATGGCAATAATCTTACAACACTTCCTTTGCATGTGGGGGAAACTGGACTGCATGTAGAAAACCAACAAAGCATGAAGAGGACTTGCAAACTTTCAGCACACAGTCTGGAGGCGAGATTCAAACCCCCAACCCTGGAGGTGTGAGGCGACAGAGCTAACCACTAAGCCGCCATGCTGCCTAAATTTATCGCTTATTGTAAATACCCTTCAAACGGAAACATGACGTGCAATAAGGAAATCATGACAAACACTGACTTTCATAGGGTTTGCAAGCAAATAGCATCTGGAAATCTATGACACACTGGTTGCACCTCATTCTGACAAATAGTCAATTTTATTCCTTGTTTTGTTGCTCGATGTTTTTCCTGTGTAAGGCTTTTGGTCTGCAGTGTCATATTTATTATAGTGAAATACATCCTCACATCTCAGTCTGTCAGTCTGTCTGCCTGCCTGCCTGTCGCCGATAAAAAAATAACATAATTTTCACAATCGTATCATTTACTGTTGGTTCTGTTATTTAGCCCGCCCCATCACCAGACTGCCCTCACTTCTCCTCCATTGATCTGTGTGAAACGTTCACACAGATTTCTTTGCAATAATGAAGCTAACCTCAACATTCATCTTCCACTTCCTTGCTATTTTTGTGTAAACCCTGAGTCTGATCTCCAAGCTTTGATCTAATTGCGACATAAAAGACATAAAAAAATCCACCACTTATTTTTAGTATATGTTGTTTAGTCACATAGTTTATTCAACACTTGCGGCAATTAGTCATAACGAGTGTGAACATTTTCATAAAGCTTAAAATATATTCCATGAAGATCAAACTTTTTTGTCTCTATAGGAAAATTACACGGTGGGCAATTCATTGGTCACCCTTCAGTGCTTTCACAGCTCACTATTTTTTTTCTTATGTGCAAGCTCTTATGTGTTGCATTAGTTTTGTTTAATACGTCATTATAAAGGAAATGAGTGCAATGTGGCTGCTTCTTCTGCTGTTTCTTTTTGGTCATACAGAAACTTTCTTAAAGGGCACATGAAGACCAATTTTGTACCAATGACAAGAGAGACTTTTAATGGTTGCCAAATAATGCTAATTCTCTTACAACTACTTTTTACAATTTGAGCCTGATGAATCATGGCATTGTTGTCCTGAAAAAATGCACGTGCCTTTGCAGCAGAAAAAAAAAATGGCTATTTTAATGTTTCACCTGATCTATTACACCCACTTCAATTAGTCGATTCATTCATTCCGGTGTGCTAGGAGCTGAGAAAGCACTAAAATGTGCAGGGCAGTTATCCTCCAGGACCAGAGTTGAGAACCAATAATTTAGTACATTTCATTCGGGTAGGCAGCTGACTTAATTTATTGCCGCATAACTTGGCTGCGCTCTTACTTATGTGTTTGTTCAAAATCCCTGGACTCCTTTTTTGGTCCTGGGGTGGGGGGTTTCATACTAACACTAAAAAACTCCTATGATAATCACCAAGGATTGTTGTGCATTGATTTTCAAGATTTTCCCCAAGAACTGAAATGTTTCTTTGGTGTTATATGATACTATTCCCAATCCTGTTCCTGGGAAAAAATATTGCTTATATACCCTATTCATTTTAGCATGCATCCAAACATATCTGATCCTATTAATCAGCTAATTATCAGCCTTTTCTTCTTCAAAATGTGTATATTAGACCTTGAACTCCAGAAGCTCCGAAAGCATTGATATGCATAAAAAATGACACCCCTTCTGCAAACACACCAGCAGCAAGCCCAAATTTGGATATGTGTACTTGTTTTTCTATCAGTCTTGCGTTGAGACATTGACTTTCGTGCTCATCACTGAGGTCAGGATATTCAATATGTGCTATAATCCAAAGATAATTAATATGACATGACCGCAGTGGTGTACTTGACGCCCCCAGAGTACACAGGCTGCAGTCAGATCTCTTTCCTCTGAAAGAGCGTTGGGTTTCATTATCCTGTTGTAGTTAAGGTTTGTGTGCCTGCTTGCTGTAATTATTCATACTGGAGCTCTTTCTTCATTGTATGTGTGTTTGAGATTGATTGATTTTTTTTTTTAAATAAATACAAATGTGGTCAGTTTTCTGAACGATAAGGAGTGCATTTGTTTGATAATCATGCCGTGGTGTTTAATTTCAGTGTTGAATTAAGAAGACATATACAAAACGAAATACGTACATTATCTGTGTGATTTAATCGGTAAGTGCGATGAGGTCATGAATTTTCGGGAGACTTCAGACAGTGGTGAAGCGATTTCAAAAATCTTTATTACACTTCCAGTGGAAAGGATTGTGCTGGTAAAAGGTCAGGATGACATAAAGATCACCAGATCTACCTTTCTTTTTCTCCTCCTGCAGTCCACCTCCAATACTTTATCACCTACTGTCACTTTGATATCCCTCAGACCCCTGAACATAACTCGCTCATCAATTGCTTTCGAACAGAAATAGGAAAAATGCATTATTCACTATACCCGTCTAATAAATGTTCACCTGAAAAAAAGAAATGCGACTAAACAAACTGCAAAGTGTCTTTATTTGACATTTGCGTCAGGTACATACAGTATAAGGGAATCAAAACAATAACTATGTTGACCTTTTTTTTTTCTGAAAATGTTTACACTGCAGCTAGTGTGAGAAAAAAAAACAATGACACGTATCCAATCAGCTGCTCCGATATGTGTCAAATTAACCACCCACATCATAAGCATTTGAAACTGTCATAAATAATTTCAGGGGAGGTTTAAACCCAAAATCCCCACCCACCTCCGTCTCTGTATGCAAATAGCGCACCTCAGAAAAGCCTAAGAATTCCAGCTAAAAAATAACAATGAAGTAATTAACCTATTTTTTGTTTGTATGTGGGACTATACATCCATATACATAGGCTTACTCACGCTTGTTTCATACCCACCCCCCTCTCACCCTCCTCTGCACATCGTCAGTGCTTCTCAGTGTGTGTTATGTGAAAGGGGAAGTCAGCATAACACGGCCTGCAATTTACTCACTGTGCCATTTCAGTTTCAAAGCCATGAGTCAACGCAAGAGGCAAGCGATATTACTGTCTAGCTGTCTATTAACAAACTCTTTCTCAACATTCAAAGAAGTCCATATCAAAAGGCAGACGATAACATGGTGGGATTTCCCAGATTTTCTCCCTAATTTAGTTATATCCAATTCCTCCCAATCACTAGGGGGCTCCCACATTTAGGCTACTACCCTATTTTAGGCATCGCGTGTTTCCTCTGAAGCATGTGATGCCAGCTGGCCGCATCTTTTCGAACTGCTTGCTAACGCACCGTTGGTGGCGGCGTAACACACTCGGAGGACAGCGCTATCCGCTCCTTCCCCTTGCGTGAGCTCACAGACGCCCCTGATTGGCCGTAGAGCCGTGATTGATGTAGGAGACTAAGTACCTCTGATCCCTCCCCTCTGAGAGAGCTCGGCTAATCAGCTCTCTCTAGACCACCGGCTGCGAGAGACTACAGCATCACCCAGGAATCGAACTTGCTATGATTGTGACTGAAATTCTGGTTATAGTTACTGACCATACTTCAGCAGAAATTGAACAATAGCAAAATAGATAAATGTGGCAGCGGGGTCTTATGTACTTCTGCAAATCTGTTGATTCTGCATAAACTTCTATTCTATGAGGTCTAGTGGCTCTTTATGTCCAGGTAGTAAAACATTCCAGTGTGTTTTATTAGAAGAACAAAAAAAAAATCCTCTTTATCCTTTAAGTGTAAGTCAATATCAGCTGGCTATCAAAACTTTTGCAAATGTTAGGTACACTATATAGACAAGAGGTACACTACATGGACAAAGGTATTAGGCCAAACCTGTTAACTATTGAATTGAGGTGTTTCAATCAGCCACCTTATCTCATCTCTGGTGAAGAGCAATTGTAACACATACCAAGCACCAAGACATCTTGTACAATGATTGGCTTCCAACATTGTGGCAGAAGTTTGGGGAAGGCCCTTTTCTGCTCCAGCATGACTGTGACCCAGTGCACAAAGCAAGGACTATAAAGATATGGTTTGATGAGGTCGGTGCAAAAGAAATTGACTGGCCCGCACAGAGCCCTGACCTCAACCCCATCAAGTGCCTTTTGGATGAACTAGAATGGAGATTATGAGTCACGCCTTCTCATCCAACATCAGTGCTTGACTTCATAAATGCTTTACAGAATGAACGGTCACAAAATTCCCACAGAAACACTCAGAAATCTTGTAGACAGCCTCCCAAGAAGAGCGGAAGCTGTTCTAACGGCATAAGCGAGACCAACTCCATATTGAAGTTCATGTACAGTATTTGGATACAGTGTCATTGAAGGTTGGGGCAAATACTTGAGGGATGGTTTTTTTTTTTGGCTTTTATTTTCAGACCAGTCCCTGTGCCTGACCAGTTGTAGTTGTTAAGCCACACAGTGATTTATGAATCATTTAAGAATAAAAAACATCTAAGGTAAATTGGTGATGCTGAAGTGGGTAGAATAGACAAGAGGAGAAATTAGGTTGCTTCTGAGGTTGTTACATAAAGAACCACATTTTAAATTGTATCTTTAGGCCCTTTGCACCGTTCCATTTGTTCTAATTTCTTTAACTTAATCTATATTATTTAATTTAATATGAAGAAATGAGAGGTGCCTCAAGACGTTTGCACAACACTCTATGTATGTAACATACTGTACAAACATCCATTTGTTTAGCAGGATGTACCAATTCAAGTTTCACAAAGCTTTTTAAGGATCATCAAAAAGGCAAAATTATGCATGGATGAACATAGTTCAATTTTTGCTGAGGTGACATGGTGGCTATATTTTAATAAGGATTTGCCAAGAATTAATATATTGAGGCCCAAGGGTAGTATTTTGAAGACACAAATAATTAGAGAGATTAAAGTCATTGCCGGAAACTGTGTAACTTGAGCTCAAATTAATATTTTGTTGATTAGCATAATTACTACATGGCCGAGGAAGACTGGGTTTTAATAGTTTTTACTTTGCTGATTTGCTTTCGGTGATGTGGGCTAATAGTATATACATGGCACAATGCTGGGGATTCCAGTATGTTTTTATAAAAGATGCCCTGTGTTTATTTAATTTATTAAAAACACAATAATTTTCCTGATAGATAAATATTTAATGGCCATGAAAATAAATCTAACCCTATCTCTTGAGAAATTAAACTTGTGGCTTTAAAATATTAATGATTATTATTAAATAAACAATCACCATGTCACTGCAGCAGCTCTGTACTGTATTTTTATTTTTATGAATTGATTATATAAATGGTTTTGGATAATGTTTAAGCCATTACAGCATTTTACTGGATTAAACATTATCCGAAACCATTTATATAATCAATTTACAGTGGAAAGATAAAATGTTAATAGGATTGTGTTTACATCATCTAAATTTCTTTTCTGTCATACAAAAGTTCCTTTTTCATTTGTGTACTATAGTGTATATATTTATTTTATCAGATAAATCTCACATCAATATTAGGGTTTATAGGCAGAATTTAAAATAGTACATTCTACACAAGGTCATGTGAAAAATGTGCAAGGTTAAGAATGTAATATTTGAAATAAATCTGGCTAGATGCCTGGGTCTATTTAGCATGTCAATGGTAAATCAGCCACTACTGTGATTGTAACACCATTTCACTAATTAAAATTAACGTATAGGATTAACCACATTCATTCACTTTTTTTTTTAACCAGCATTCTATCATTCATCAGGTACATCTGCATTTCAGACTTAAATGACATATTGTGAATCATTATAATTATAATCAAAAGCGTAATTGCTATCTATCTGAATGATCCTCTGCCTCATGATCTAGTCATACACTTATCTGTGCAGAAGAAAAAGAAATTAAATAGTTTTAAAATTACCAACAACACGTGAAAATATTGCATGAGTTTATTTTATCACTCAAGTTTTTATTCTCTTGCATTAACACCAACAATGTAACATTAACACACATGCAGTGGTGAACAGAAGGAATAAAACACTAGCAGCATGATGCAAAACTGAAATACCCAGAGGAAACCTACCAAGGACAAGGAGAACATACAAACTCTATATACTCTATATAACAATTACAATTTTTATTTATTACATACTTATTTTGCAGGGCATTGGTGGCTCAGTGATAGGTTTCTTGACTGCCAGATGACTGCCAGGGTTAAATTCCCACCCAATGTCCAAACCCCACCCACTGGATGCAGTGCTGATCCCAAGCCCACATACACACGTGGACAAAATTGTTGGTACCCTTCGGTCAATGAAAGAAAAACTCACAATGGTCACAGAAATAACTTAAATCTGAAAAAAAGTAATAATTAATAAGAATTCTATGAATGTTAACCAATGAAAGTCAGACATTGCTTTTCAACCATGCTTCAACGGAATTATAAAAAATAATGAACTCATAATGAACTAAAAAATTAACTCATGGTACAGGCCTGGACAAAAATGATGGTACCCCTAACTTAATAGTTTGTTGCACAACCTTTTGAGGCAATCACTGCAATCGAACGATTCCTGTAACTGTCAATGAGACTTCTGCACCTCTCTGCAGGTATTTTGGCCCACTCCTCATGAGCAAGCTGCTCCAGTTGTTTCCGGTTTGAAGAGTGCCTTTTTCAGACAGCATGTTTCAGCTCCTTCCAAAGATGCTCAATAGGATTGAGGTCAGGGCTCATAGAAGGCCACTTTAGAATAGTCCAATGTTTTCCTCTTAGCCATTCTTGGGTGTTTTTAGCTGTGTGTTTTGGGTCATTGTCCTGTTGCAAGACCCATGACCTGCGACTGAGACCCAGCTTTCTGACACTGGCCAGCACATTTCTCTCTAGAATCCCTTGATAGTCTTGAGATTTCATTGTACCCTGCACAGATTCAAGACACCCTGTGCCAGATGCAGCAAAGCAGCCCCAGAACATAACAGAGCCTCCTCCATGTTTCACAGTAGGGACAGTGTTCTTTTCTTCATATGCTTCATTTTTCCGTCTGTGAACATAGAGCTGATGTGCCTTGGCAAAAAGTTCATTTTTGTCTCATCTGTCCATAGGACATTCTCCCAGAAGCTTTGTGGCTTGTCAACATGTATTTTGGCATATTCCAGTCTGGCTTTTTTTATGATTTGTTTTCAACAATGGTGTCCTCCTTGGTCGTCTCCCATGTAGTCCACTTTGGCTGAAACAACGACGGATGGTGCGATCTGACACTGATGTTCCTTGAGCATGAAGTTCACCTTGGATCTCTTAGAAGTCTTTCTGGGCTCTTTTGTTACCATTGGGATTATCCGTCTCTTTGATTTGTCATGAATTTTCCTCGTGCGGCCACGTCCAGGGAGGTTGGCTACAGTCCCATGGATCTTAAATTTCTGAATAATATGTGCAACTATAGTCACAGGAACATCTAACTGCTTGGAAATGGTCTTATAGCCTTTACCTTTAACATGCTTGTCTATAATTTTCTTTCAAATCTCCTGAGACAACTCTTTCCTTCGCTTCCTCTGGTCCATGTTGAGTGTGGTACATACCATGTCACCAAACAACACAGTGACTACCTGGAGCCCTATATATAGGCCCACTGACTGATTACAAGATTGTAGACACCTGTGATGCTAATTAGTGGACACACCTTGAATTAACATGTCCCTTTGGTCACATTATTTTCAGTATTTTCTAGGGGTACCATCATTTTTGTCCAGGCCTGTTCCATGAGTTTATTTTTTTAAATAATTCTGTTGAAGCATGGTTGAAAAGCAATGTCCACGTGTGTAAGCCCTTACAAGCCCTTACATCAGGAAAGGCATCTGGTATAAAACCTGTGTTAAGTTGCATGCAGATCGGATGGTGCACTGTGGCGACCCCTCGATAGGAGAAATTGAAAAAACTAACATCATATATTAGTTTTTTTCAGCCCTGCACATGTTTCTGCTATAACTCACAGCCCTAAATTTGCAGTTCCTCATAACTTGGTCATGTTACACAGAAACTGCAAAGCCCTCCAACCTCAGCCTAAGGACATTTAAGTGTCCAAAAACTAACATTACAGCCTTTCCTCCTTATAGAAAACTCTTCTGCTTTATTTATTTATTTTTAATAAATGCACTCAGACTTAAGGAAGCATGTGTTGTACATCAATCCATCTAGGAACCTCCGTAGTCCAGCTATTTCCATTTTACGACCACGGTAGGACCTCTGGTAAACATTCACACACTATGGGCAATTTGGGAATGGCAATGTCTTTGAACTGTGGTTAGGAAACCAGAGGCAGGAGGAAATCAAATAAGCACTGGGAGAACATGCAAGCTCCACACACTAACCCAAAGGTGGGAATTGAACTCAAACCCTGGAGGTGCAAGGTGACAGTGGTAACCTCTAAGCCAAGTCCATGTAAATAAACACTACATGGGTAAATGACTGTTTTAGTGTGGTATTAACATATGCATTGTCAATAAACATAGGGAATAAATATAAGTTCAATCTATTGTGTCAAAGTTTAACAATCTAATGAACAAAAGGACATCTTGTTCTGTAATTATCTTACTGCAATTAAGACTGGTGGCACAGTGGCTTAGTGGTTAGCACTGTCGCCTTGCACCTCCAGGGTCCTGCTTTGATTTCCGCCTTAGGAATCTGTGTGCATGAAATTTGCATGTTCTCCACATGCTTGGTGTGTTTCCTCCACATACTCAGGTTTCCTCCCACAGTCGCAAAGACACTGGCATTTGCCCGTAGTGTGTGAATGTTAATCGGTGGTCCTACCACTGGTGTTTGGTCACCATTGGCCTCCATCAACCCTAGTTAGAATCCATACATTCTTAAACACTTTAGAGTGCTGAAAGAAGAATGTAAATAAGCACTATAATAAAACAGTATGACTAGAAAGCACTGTTGAAAGTTCATTATTTCAATGTTTTCAGTTTCAAGGAACTGCTTTACCCATTTTGCTGTGTGACATGGAGCGTTGTCCTGCATGAACACTGCGGGCTGATTGGGTGATGAACGCAGGGAAGGAACCATATGTTGTTGAAGAAGGTTCTGATAAACATTTGCATTCATTCTGCCATGTACTGTAGCTGTATCAGAGGCCCATCTCCTGCTGCAGAAAACATGCCCCAAACCACGGCACTTCCTCCTCCACTTTTCACTGACTTTTTCCAGTTTGTCGCCGAACATAATGTTTCCCATCGGACCCAAATAAATTAAACTTGCTTTCATCACTGAAGTGAACTTTGGACCAGTTCTCCGCTGTCCACACAACATGCTCCTCAGCAAAGCTTAGTCTAGCCTTTTGATTCTTTCTGCTAATGAGAGGTTTGGTCACTGCAGAGTGGGCTTTCAGTCCAAATGCTCTTAAACGTCGAGACACTGTATGACGAGACAGATCCTTACCCTGTTCAGCGCTGAACTGGTGAGCAAGTCCAGCTGCAGTGTGGAAACGATTGCCCATTGAGATCCTCCGCGTTATCCTGTCCTCTCTTGTATTTGTCTTCCGGGGACGACCAGCCTTCTTGGAGGACTTGAATGAGTTTGTGATGTTGTAAAGATTCAATATTCTTGAATTTACAGATTTGGAACGACCAACTTGTCTTGCTATGGCTGATAGGGTCATTCCTTTGGCGTTCATCTGGACAACCTGCTGCTGGAGGCTTTCACTCACTTTATATATATATATATATATATATATATATATATATATATATATTTTTTTTTTTTTTTTTAAGCTATTGGAATTGGGGCCAGTGGAGGATGTCCTTGGGGTTTACTTTGCTGCTGGATGAAACCTGAAGCTGAGTGTGTGTGCGCGAGGGAACGGCGCCTTCTCGCTATCCGACGTCAGCGCGCGCGAGCGCGGCACGGGGCTCGCGTGTCAGTCACTCAGTCCAGTTTAGATCTCTCTCTCTATCTCTCTCTCTCTCTCGCTCTCTCTCAATTTCTCACACACACACACACACTCGGACACAGACACAGCGGAAACCACACGGCGCGTTTAGAGTTAATGCAAAACATCATTTTATTCGTGCATGGATCTTTACCGGAACTGAGCTGCACTGCCTCAGAGCCTCTTTTGTGTGTGTGTGTGTGTTTATTTTTATTTTTGTTATAATGAGTCAGAAACGCGCGCAAGCTCTCGAACCCTTAAGCTTTAAGTTATCTCTTATGTAAGATGCATGGAATGGAATGGATGAAAACAATAAGAAGATGGATGATCAATAGGGACAAGTTGTGTGTGTCTGCGTTTTGTCCTTAAGGAGACTATACTTGAGGTCTTGGGAATACAATAGTTTTTTTTTTTTGCCTGCACAAATCGTAACTTCTGCAAATGATGCTCTTTACATCGCAGGATTCTTCACTTTCTTTTACGTGTCAGTGTGACTGAAAGGCAGCCGTGGGCTTTGGATTATGACTCTGGATGGCTTTTCTGGAAAGCACAACATTTCTGTGCACAGAGAATAAGAGGAAAAATTAGGGTGAGTGACACTATGAATAATAATAATAATAATAATAATAATAATAATAATAATAATAAATGAATGATTTAGGTGGTATTTTTAATTAATATGTAAGAAATCCATTTACACACACTGACTTTTTGCTTTGCAAGAACATAATTTGGACACAGCAAGGAAACCGACTGATGCCGCAACATGTCCAGACGACATCGTGGGAAATGAATGCATGAGATTTTTGGATGTGAGACTAATAACCCCAATCTCAATTAGAGCACAGGACAAGGATGCCAGTCAGCTTATCATCTATCAGGCTCTGCTTTCAGGCTTGCAGCGTGTTCCTGCCTTTTATAATGCAGTGATTTCTGGAAGGAAAACAAAACTGGCAGTGATGGATTTAAATTTAACAGTGATTGACAGTGGTTTGTTGGAGAGCGACCAATCGACACGAGTTCTCACCGGTTGCTTCTTGTCTCTCCTCATTCTTTCCACCCTGCTGGGGAACATGCTAGTCTGTGCAGCAGTCACTAAATTCCGCCATCTCCGATCCAAAGTCACCAACTTCTTCGTCATCTCACTGGCTGTATCAGATCTATTGGTCGCCATCTTGGTCATGCCTTGGAAGGCTGTAACGGAAATCGTTGGCTTCTGGCCTTTTGGATCATTCTGTGACATCTGGGTTGCTTTTGATATTATGTGCTCGACAGCATCCATCCTCAACCTTTGTGTTATCAGTGTAGACCGGTACTGGGCAATATCCAGCCCATTCCGCTATGAGAGAAAGATGACTCCCAAGGTGGCATTTGTGATGATCAGCACAGCTTGGACGCTGTCTGTGCTCGTCTCCTTTATCCCAGTGCAGCTGAACTGGCACAAAGCACAGCCAGCGAGCATCCTGTTGCAGAACGCTTCTCACCAGGCAGCTTTAATGGACAACTGTGACTCTAGCCTCAACCGAGCCTATGCAATTTCCTCTTCCCTCATCAGCTTCTACATCCCAGTGGCCATCATGATTGTGACCTACACACAGATTTACAGAATCGCTCAGAAGCAGATTAAGAGGATCTCTGCCCTGGAGAGGGCTGCTGAGAGTGCCAAGTTCCGACACAATAGCATGGGCAGCAGCTGCAATATGGATTCTGAGAGCTCCTTTAAGCTGTCTTTTAAAAGGGAGACCAAGGTGCTAAAGACCCTGTCTGTTATAATGGGAGTGTTTGTGTGTTGCTGGTTGCCCTTCTTTGTCCTTAACTGCATGGTGCCATTTTGCGAGCTTACTCCCCCATGCATCAGCCCAACCACCTTTGATATCTTCATGTGGTTTGGATGGGCAAACTCTTCTCTCAACCCCATTATATATGCCTTCAATGAAGACTTCCGCAGAGCTTTTGCCATTCTCTTGGGCTGTCCTAGGCTTTGCCCAGGTCACAACGTCATAGAGACACATAGTATAAACAAAATCTGAAATGATCCTGGCGGTCCGATCATAATGGGGGTCAGAGCATTTAAAAAAAAATTTTTTTTTTTACAAAATATGTGGGAGAATCTGTTCTAAAACGCAGCTTATTGCACATTCCCCAGTGCCAGAACAATCATCTGTACAAGAGGGGTGAAGGGATTTGGGATTAAGGCTCTGCGAAGAAAGCTCTCCTGCTGTGCCGGGCACCAGTTCTGATGTTTCAGATAAGGAGGATAATCTTTATGACAGGCAATGCTTCTGACTGATTGTTGAAATTATACAACCTCAAGGGACTAGGCATTTAGGAACTCTGTATGTTCTCCCATAGGAATATGTTTCATTTACGGACCTAAATGATAACGAACAAAAAAAGAATGTTTATAAGCTAAGGACTTTGAATGTGCACAGATATGTGAATACATATATATGAACTGGAATCAAAAGTAATGACTTCAGCTGGGAAAAAAACAGAATACGATATTATATAGCTCTTTTTTCAAACATCCAAGTAATGTTTTATTTTGTTTCAAAATTTGTGATGTTGACAAATGTGTTAAGGCGGATTATATTTTTTCAACTCTTGTGAAACCAAGTAAACAACTGTTTTTAGGAAATACATACAGACTGGTACAGTATGATGAAGTTTCCATTCTCACCCAGACAAGTGAGGGGTGATTAGAGAAAGTAACACCCCCACTCTTAAAAAAAATTTTTTTTTTTAGATTTTATCTCCATTAGTGCTTTACTGACACTTCTGTAATACATCATCAGCAGTGATTGATTAAAAAAAAAATGCCATGCAGGAATTCAGGAAATTGAATTATGTATGCAGCTGCCCATATGCCCATGCCCATAGAATGTACGTATTAGTTTGCCACACACTATAAATATCATGTAATCTGTAAGACCTTGCGATTTAATGCCATGTTCACTGCTAATAGGTTCTTTCTTGAGACACTGATAACGATATTTGATTGTAGCCTTTCCATCTAATATCTCAACCAACCTTCACTGTTAGCAAGGAAACATACTTAATGCTATATTTAATGCTTTGCACAGTAATTGACATCTGGTTGCTGTAAACTGCAGGAAAAAAAAAATCTCCCAATTTTCATAACATATCCCTTAAACCCTTAAACCACAGTTTATTCATAAGATGATGCTTTACATCCTGGTTGGTTCCAAAACAAGAGGGCAGATGGTCAATTAGGAGATGGTTGTTCCGCGATTGTCATAATGAATGAATATGTATGCTTTTCATTGGTGCCTGTGCTCCGCTAAACTTGCTTCTCTATTACCAGTCTCTGACAGCTAACTACCAAGACAAGCAGAACAGATGGCCATTTAATATGAATGCAGAGGGGGAAATTAACCATGATGAGTAAGCCCCAGCGAATGTGTAATGGGTTCTTTGTTATTATGAGTGGTAATTTATTCAGAAGATGCCTATGCTGTGTAAAGGGTATTCAAACTTTATCTCAATAGCTAAAAGCATCCATTGCTATTCTAATTAATGCGACTTACATGCAGTTCTACAATGCGGGTGTGTTAATAACATGCTTCGAGAAGAGGAACTGACAACGCTTAAAAGAAATCGTAGCAGCTTTTTTTTTAGGTGTTCACAAAAACGTTGATCTTGATTTTAATTTGAACTGTTCTGGAGTGAGACGAAAATTTTCGAGGTGCGCTCGGAATGTGCCTGAAGGGCTTACCGTACCGACGTCCATTTGGCCAACTCCCTCTAACATGGAAAGTCAGCAATGACCCTGATGCTGATGCATCTAGAATATGTCTATTAGTAAAAACAAATTCCTGTCATTTAAGGCATTGAAATTTGTCTATGTTCCATCATCTTACTGTGTCACTGTTGAAAATGAAAAGTGATGTTTATTTACTACAGCTGTTGGAAATGAATTCTCGGTGATTTAGGTATCAGGAAAAATGTACTACTATGCTGTGTGTAATCTGATGCACTAATATTCATCGTGGTGTACAAGAAGCTTTATCTCAGCCTGTGCTACAGTATGATCAAAGATGAACTTTATCATCACTGTTCAATCGGTAGAAGGACGCAGAAAAACCTAATTAATGAAATGGCAATGCTTTCTGGACCCATAGAGTCAGAACTTTTGTTTTTTTGTTTCCTTGCCTTTTGCTGAATAAAAAAAAAAAATTGTGCTGGTTTTGTTGCCATACTTTCCCTGTCTCTCCCCATATCTCACATAAGAGTGACGTGAGCTTCCCCTGTCAGTGCTACACTATTCGCTGTGGGAAGAGACCCAGAAACGAGCGCTGGCTGCATGTCACACTCTCTCTTGTCCTCAGTGCGATGAGATGTGAACGGTAAACAATAGCAGACAGGAGAAACTGGGCCTTGGCATCCTTTACGATTTCATTAGTTTTCTACAGCACCGTGTGACAGAGCACTGCTGACATAAATACAGATAATAAGCTCAAGCCCAACTGGAGGAACTTGAGAGTCAGGCAGATTCTTATTTATTTATTTATTTATTTTACACAGACACCCTTTGTGACTCTGTGTTAAATTTGACCAGGCCCTCTGCGCTGTCATTAGTGATCAGACTCAGATTGAAAGCTCTCATGTCGGACACAATAGGCAGCATATTGAGTGACTCATTAAAGACTAGACACCAAGTGAAGCACCAATATCACAGCATGTGACTCACCGTGGTAATCCAATGCTGTGTTTGGCATCTAAGCCACACGTACAAGCCCAGGTAGCAGTGGAAACACTTACTATAATTACTTGCTCAAGTCCATTAGTATTTTATGACATGCTCAGTAGGTACACAAACACCAAAATTGAGTTTTTTTTTGCTCCTTGAAAGTTGGCACCCTAGTGCCTCATGCTGCTGAATTTCTTGCTGCAAGATTAGATTAAGGGGTATAACATAATAAGAACAATACGACATATTGATAGTGTTTCTTGTACGGCTTTTACAGCACATTCAAATTAGCATAATGTTTAAATCTAACCTTTTTTTCTATGTTTATAATGAAGTCACACAGGGGTGAGAATGTGGTGCACTTTATTTAGGACCAGTCCATTATAATACAAGTGACTCTGTACATGACTACTGGATGTCAAGGTCACTGAGTAGCTTTAGGGAGTTTTATGCTGGCAAGTGAGTGTGTGTAAAAGAGAGTGAGAGCATGAGAGAGAGAGAGAGAGAGCGTGAGAGAAAGAGATATGCACAGTCTGTTTGTTGGATATATTTCTCCAGCTTTCTTACTGGACATAATACTGCGCGGTCTGTAACACTGGGGAAGTTCAGCAGCACTGATGCATTAATACGGAGGAGTCTGCACTTGACAGGGTTCTTCTCTCTTGGTTCTCTGGGTTAATGCAAAGTCAGACTGTAAAATTGGAGCCTGGGAAGTGCAGTCAAGTGCTTAGATAAATTATATTCACTCATGCTTAAAAGTGAATAATTCTCAATTGATATCGTAGTGCTCAAAGAGCTAATGCATTTGTAATGGATTATACGACATAGCAGTGACAGTAATGAGAAGAGCGCAGGGAGCTGCAAGCGGACGCAGAGGGAAACGTGTCAGCTCATACACATGTTGACTGACACTGATGCATGCTCCCCGTCCCTGTGTCTGGGAGTCTCAATGTGGCCAACGATCAGGGTCTGTTTTTCCACAGTGGGCTGATTTGAACCTCAACAGGATCGATGGGATTGTTAAACCTGCTAGGATATGCGTCACTCAGCTCGCTGTATTTGTTGATCCTGCTTTATGTGCCCTCGATATTATGTAATTTGTCTTAGCAAGCAAACATACTATTTCTACTCAATAATCATAGCATCCAAATTAACTGGCAAGAGATTTGACTCGAGTTTATAAGATGTAAGAGTAATTTCTGGCTGCAAATATAAAGCTTGAGGTTTTTCTAAGCACTGGCAACTTTTATATGGTATATATAAAAAAATGATATCATATTAATTACATAATTAATAAAGATATCATATCTTTATTAATTACATAATTTCATTGCTTCTTATATTTATTATCTTTGCTCTTGGAGCAGTCCATGGCACGAGAATCTCCTCCGGGATTAATAACATATCTTAAACAAACCACCAGTAATATTTTTAAACCTATTTCTGGACCTGTTTTATAAATTGGTAAGCAAACATTTCTTGCTTTATTGTGAGATAATTTTGTTAGATTTAAGCATTTATTTCTTGAAAGAAGCACAATTATCCGCCAATAGAACAAGACACTTAAGCTTAAAAAGTTTTCCATTTGTCTAGAAATATATTTAATAATGTTGTATTTGTTTAAATCTTTTTAAAATATTAAAAAAGTACTTATATTTGACTAAATTCAAGATATGTTCACTTTTTTTTCAAAGATATCACTTTTTGCAATAAGCATTGATTCTGCATGTAGCATGCTGCATGAACGGGTAGCCGTCATTATTTACAAATCTACAACAAAAGGTATATAACTGTTTATAGTTGATATACCAAAACAAACAAACAAACCAAAAATTCTGCATCAGGTTTCCACTTTTGCCCTTTATTTTTTGATAGTCAGTTGGTATTTTATTTTTGATTTTGATTTTCGAATTCAGTCATTCATATTTCCTTATAAAGTCCACAGCCATTACTTGACATGTGTCCAAATTATGACCCTTCAAGTCAACAGTTTAACCTTTAACAATAGTCTTTCACTTCAATAAGCTCTAGATTAATTATACTGAACATTATGTAGACTATCAAACTCTCAAACTATTCTTTTTATCTTTTTAAACCAAGCCCTCACACAAAAGTCAAATGAATTCAGAAAAATGCAAATCTTTAATTAATCAGAAAATCAAAACAGCACTGTACTGTTGCAGCTTTTAAGCTAAAAGCAACCGCGCCTACGCCTAAAACTTTCTTTTTATATCTATTAAATATTCCGTCTACAGATGATTCATAGCAGAAATACCACTTCTACTTTAAAGAGTAAATTCTGCCCACATTCACAAGTCGAAAAAACTCCATTCCAAGATAGCCTTAGGACGAGACCCACCAATCACGCTGCATTTTTCAGAACCATTTACCAGATTAATGCTTCTGTTGCTTTGGCTTTTCCAATATTCCCACTACAAATAACTCATATTCCCACAGCACTCATCACTCTGACGCTAAATGACCCTGAACCAACCTAAAGTGTTGGCCAAAGGTATTAAGGCATCGTATTATAGTTCTCCTTGTGCACAAAAGAGGTGATGTCACAAATTAGTTCTCACCTATTTGGCTAAGCTGTTGTGTTAATTTGAATCAGCTGGTTTAGTTAATAAATGGAACAATAAATGGAACAAATATGTGGCAGGACATTTAATTTCCGAAGCCTGGGTGTCCACCTCTGCACAAAAATGGCTGAAACTAGGGAATTCTCAAGTGAATTGCAAATTTCCAGTATGTGAGAAATTTCTGAACATGATCTTCAGGAAGCAATGAAGCGGGCATGCATTGAGCAAGTGACATCAGAATACTGCAGATGTCTTTTTGACTCTATGCCCAGCCGGATCCAGCTGGTTTTGGGGAATAAAGAACTTCATACCAAATATTGATTGTTGTATAGCAGTTTCATTACATGAACTATCTTGATTGTTATTATTTTAAAAAATGGACAATGTCATTAAAACATTGGATTTAAACTGTAATATTTTTTGTTCCTATAACTGATATTAGATTCTTGTACTGAGACATATGCCTCTGTTTATTGGTATACCAATAATCTACAAACTGTCTCTACCAAATGATGTTAAATATTCAGTTTATATACATCTCATGATTGAATTATCATTCAGCATGTTTTTGTACAGCTAAAATTACTTCAAATCTCAAGCTTATTTACCACTTAAAAAATTAATCATATATGGAAATAGGCAGAGCGTAACATGCTGGTTGCAATAACATAACTCCCTGTGAGGATAAATCAAAGCAACGATCAGGCAAACTTCCCCATTAATCCTCTTTGATCCACATGGACCATTCACATGTCAGGCCCAAATGCTACATCTGCCTCACATCATCCGCTGTTCCAAAGAGGCCCCATGGTGATACTTAAGAGCGATGAACATGTTGCTACTGAAACATATAAAACTTGCATGAGTTGGTTTACTGCGATTACAGAAAAATCAATTGAGTGAGGAAACAACTGCTGTATAAATAATTGCAACAGGGGGTTATATTGATGCTGCGAACTGCATAAACACCCAAAGAGTTACAGTAAGATTCATTTGGGTATTATGAGCACAATGTTGCAAATCTTATGTTCATTAATCTATTGCTGTGCTTGTCAGTCATGCTTGAGAATTAAAATGAGACCTGATATATTAGCATTTTGATAGCTTCAAAAAAGTCCCGGTATTAAAAAACGAGCCACTGAACCTGTTACTGCTTTTCAGATCATGTCAATGCACAAGGCAATAGATGTAGAAGTAAGAATCATAATGCAGATTAGACATGGATAGATTGGCATGTGAAGGACAGTGCGAAGGGAAGCCGTGTCATGTTTGAATGGATGAAATGCTAATGCAGCATCCTTTGGGCATGCGCCTGTCCAATCTGACTCATCTCATCACATCAGTGCCATTTGCAGACAGATGCCCTCTATCATCAGAACGCGCAAGAAGCATCAAGGGAGAGGGCCAGAGACCAGAGCAGGAGAATCAGACAGAAAGACAGCGAGACAGACAGAAAAAAAGACATTTCCCTATTACTTCCAAAGATCCTGACTTCCCTCTGCAACCTATTCCTATTATTCTTACAAATTATATAGATTTTTTTTTTTTTTACATATGTTTTCTTCTGTTGTTATCGGTATTCTTACCATCATTATTTATAATAAAATTAACACAGAGTTATAATTAAAATAGGTCTTCGAAACTTTGAATCCAGACACGTATACACTTTTCTAGGACACAATTTAGGGCATACTCTAATAGTTCTAATGTGGACTGTGTCAATTCCCTTAACCAGAAAGTTATTTCAGGTTCCAGTTGGAAACGTTTCAAAGTGTGTGGAACATGGCCGAGTGTGTCCTGAGCTTCTGTCGTCTCTGACATTCAGGGCTTCAAGAAGGATGTGCAGCCCTCATGTAATGAATGGGTTTGCTTTAAAGAGCACCTAAGCACCGAAGCAGTAAATCCTGTGTGAGCACAAAATGGAAAAGATACAATAAAACGGACGGAATTTAAACCCAAACCACCTATAAATTTCCATCAAAACATTTAACAGGGGCGTTTAAGTCAAACTGGTACTTGATAAGATTTCTCATGAAAAAGGACATAAAACTGATGGACATTTACAAAAGACCTCAATACAGTACGGTGATGAGACTCATGAAGGCACTTCTGGCTGAGGTGGCTCAGAGAGCGCCGCAGTCGTTCCTGTGAACAACTTGCGAAAGAGACACATCTGGCTGTGTGAACTGTGCACACCATCATTCTCCAACACCACTTGCACATTACAGGAACTCGGCTGCAAGTCTCTGCCACATCATCCATGCAGTCCTGACCGCGCTCCAAGCCATTTCCACACCTTTGGGACATTAAAGGATTTCCTGGGAGGCCAGCATTTCAGACATCAGGCAGTCTGATTATGGGTCTGGCATCGTGAGAGGACTTTCTACCTTTGTGGTATCCAAGCACGGGTGAAGTATTGAAGCGCAGTAGTGTAGCAGGGGATTATATAGGGAAATAAAAGGGGAGTAATAGAGGAGTGTTTACTCTCATAACTGTGTGATGAAAATGTTGAATATACTGTACAAAGCTCCATGTTGCCCACCAACTTTACGAATATAAACTATGAATCATTTTCATAGTCAGTCCTTAAAATTGAATTTTAATTACATTTTTATTTCAGACTTATTAATTCTGAGGCCTGATTACTTAGAAAACTGCAAATCCAAACTTTACAAACATTTCAGTGTTGGAAAACCAGCCTTGAATTATGATACACCAACCTAAGGTAATTAGGACTCAAAAATTCCATAACTACAGTACAAAGGAGGTTGTAAACAGCATGCTAAATCCGGCATTGTAATGCACTCTGGGAGCTAGCCAGCCCCCGTCACACAACAGGCAATAGCAAAATAACAATAATAATAATAATAATAATAATAATAACCATTATCATAAAAGTCTGCCAAAACCACAACTGAGAACTGCTTGCATTCTACATGCTGTGTGCACATGGAAAAAAGCTCCCCCAAATACCGCTACCCCAGCGAAGATGGTACAGCCAATTATTGTTTCTCATACAAAATCCATTTTTAGAAAGCAATTTGGGTAAACAACTCTGACACTGATAATAATAATTTTCAGCAAAATTGAGGTTGTCATGCGGAAAATACTGCATTTGTGTTAAATATAAACCAAGATCACACCTTGCCTATGTAATAATAATAATAATAATAATAATAATAATAATAATAAATACATGTATTTAACATTTATTTTTTAGTATTTACTATTAGGACGTTTATCTGTTATTGTAGTGTTCCTGCAACAGACTTTGGATCCACCTCAAACCTGGCCAAGGTCAAGTGTTTACTGAGCATGAATGAATGAATGAATGAATGAATACAAATGCAAATCAAACTAGAGATTCATTAATATCCTGCAAAATTCTCCAAAATTTAAGCTCTCATCGTTACTGATTCACAATAATTTTGTAGCCTGATATGAAACTTCATTCATTCATTTTGATCAATACCAGTTTGTCATATTGCATCAGACATAACACTTTAAGACTGTGGTGTGAATGATGCCATTAGCCACCATCAATGTCTTGAATCAGTAATTATGTTAATGGAAAAATTACATCAATTCTTGGTCAATATTTTTATTAGGCTGTACATAAACTCTATGAGCTTAACTCAGGTTATAATTGTTGTTTAATATAATAAATAATAATTATTGGAAAGACAAAATTTAAATTCAGAATTTAATAAATGTAAATATTGGCATCTGTTTCCTGCTATTGTACTGTATAGTGCAAGTTTGCTTTAGCAACCTTTATAAGGATTATTTTCCTCCACAATAAAGCCTTTTAAATTCAAATTCTTCGTCAGATTGCACTTAGGTGTTTTGTATGCAGAAAACCCTGCATTACTTTCAGAAAAGGCATGAAACAGGCTGGAATAAGTCCAGCATAGACTGATGACTCAGTTAAGAGGGAAAAAAAACACTATAACAGATTTTAGCGCAAGGATGTACAATGGCACAATGTAGGCCACAGCGGCGAGCATTCCCAGGAAGCCATTCAGGAGAAAGCAAATATGTCTAAAGCACTGCAGTGTGTACTTATGTAACAACCGACCCTAGTGTGTTCGCAGACTCTGGGGCAATCCATCGCACATTCTTACAGTTGCTACTCCTTTATCTGTCTGATCCAACAATTGAACTGAGAGTCCAGCAAATATCATAAATCCCCCCCGAGACCCACATTCTATCCAACAGTGCTTTAACCTGTGACCTCGGGAATCTCCCAGAGAGTTCCCACAGACTGCATTTACTACAGCTTTGTAAACACACTGCCTGAGCACAGAGGGCACAACCTGACACTATATTGTTGGAACAAATTTAACTCTGGTAAAAAAAAAAAAAAAGAAAAAAAAAAAGAAAAAAAAAAAGAAAGAAAAGACATTTTTTTTTGTATACAGTACTTGTATTTCCCTTTTAAAATAAACTCATACAAGAGCACTCCTCTCATTTCATTACGGCAACAGCATGACCTAATTCTATAGGGCTCGCTCCCAGCAGCATTGCGGAAGTTAAGGTGAATCACAATTCATGGGTGAAGGCATCTAATGTGGCTTTATTTTTAGGCTGCTACATAAGAGAACATTCACAGCCTGGGGAATAAAGTCACTGGAGTGTAAGGCCTGGTTTGGCAAAACAACATGCACTTCCACGGCTACACGGATGGACTCTAGAGTCTGTGAGGGAGAGATACTAGAACGAAGATTCTCTAAGAAGACATTCTCCAGCAGCAATAATGCCCCCCCCCTCTCCAAAAAAAAAAAAAAAAAAAGTATAGGGATAGTTTAACTGTGATCTAATAAGAAGTGAAAGAAGGATGCTTCTTTTCACAAGCATACTTGTAAATGCAGTTTGTATTTTTAATGTAATGCTAGACCTAAAATATTCATAGAGTTTTACAGAAAACCCTATTCAAAACATTGTCATGCATCGAAATGGTTGTGTTGTGCTTCTTTATGTTTTTACTAAAAGGAATTTGGCTTTCCCCCTAGACCTCTACCTGCTTTTTCATAAACTCTCCACAGATAAAAAGTTTTAACGAATGCATGAGAGTGGTTGGGGTGGGTGAAGGAATGCTCCATATGACCATATCCATTGCACTTTTTTTGGGTGTTTTGAAATAAATAATTAAATTCATAAGAAGCTATAGTCTAATTAATATTGGTAATCTGGCAAATACTAGTAAATGCAAGAAAGCTGGCAAATGCTGGCTGTCTGGCTTTCAAAACTATTAAACGTAGATAAATAAGTTACAGTAAGTAATTTCTTTAAAAAAGCTTTAAAAGGAGCATAAGGTAGATGAGCTTGGTAGCATAATCAAATATAGCTAAGGCCATCATATTATCAAATAAATATATTTAACAGACATTTTCCCTCATCACTGAGTATAAGAATAGCAGTCACATCCTCTATATGATACAGAATAGTTAACACACATCACAAGCTGCCAGCTCACATCTAAAAACACCTGATGTGGGTTTAAATCGCTTCTTTGGAGAGTGCATGAAGCAGTATCTGTTTGATAAAAAAATGAAAAACACACACCTGCTCATGTCCTTTGAAGACAAGATGACGGGATTTACCAAAATGATACACTCAAGAACAAAAGACCACATTGTTATATACTGTGCTGAGCACTGTCCTCCCTGCTGTTTCTGTACATATTGCACAGTTCTGCATGAGAGAGTCGAATGTTCACCGTGAGAAATTACTGCGATCATTTTTGAAATTTACTGGTACAAAAAGGAAGCAGAAGTAAGAATACACGAATTCACATCCTGTTTTCTATAGTATTTATATGCAAAATTACTGATGAGTTTCCTCTCTAGGCCAAATACACATGTACACACGATCCTGCTAATTAGGGTTTAGGGTAACATCTAGAACATTAGATTATATTCATGACCTAATCCTGCAAGAATTAAATTCATGACTTAATCCTACAAGGATTTAATACAAGGAGGGTAAATCCAAAGCAGAAGAATTTTTGCATGCTTTATTTTTAACTGTGTGCACAGATTGTTCTATCATTATTTGTAATGGTTTATCATGGTCAGGATCATGCAAGCCATTCTAGATTATGAATTCAGAACCCTGAGATGGTATATCTGGTATATGCACATGCACATATTAACACGCATACACATTCAATCCTTGGACAATTCTTGATGGACAATTAACCTATTAAACTCATGCTTTGGGGAGGTGGAAAGAAATTGAAGAACCAGGATAAAATATGGAGATGCGTAACTCGACACAGATAGTAACCTGAGCTCAGAATGAATTTTGGAAATCTGAGATTGTGGATAATAATAATAATAATAATAATAATAATAATAATAATAATAATAATAATAATAATAATACATAAATAATAATAATAACATTGAGAGACTTATCTGCATTAAACATTTGAATGGTATTAAAAAAGTCTGTATGTGAATTACGATCCAAGCCAAGGTGACTTAGAGGCAACTGCAGTCCTTCCTGTGAACATTCAGTTTCAGAGTTTATCTCCAGTCTACAGATAATGAACTGTCAGTTGAAAGTGATTACCTGATGTCATAGTGTCCTGCAATATAAATTCATAAACAGAATCCTAAAGCAAAATATCATCTATAATAGCATTATAACAACCATTACCACAACTGAAAGTGTTGCTGATTTCATAGACAAAAACAATATGCTCATTTACATTGCCTGGCATGAAAATGACATCTCATGTTCCCTGAATTACTATTTCACAATTTGAGTCCAATGCATCCTGGCATCATCTTCTTGCAATATACCTGTGCTATTAAGGAAGAAAAATAAAATCCATCAATTGAAAAACCTGGTCCAGGTGCACTTAATTTTTGGACACAAGAAATAGTTGAACCTAGACCCGACCAACAGAAACACCCACAGATCACTGCCTCTATAAGAAATGGCAGGCACTAGGCATGATGGGTCCATCACTTTATCTGCCTCTCTTCTTACCTTGATGCACCATCATTCTGAAACAGGGTGAATCTGGACTCATTAAACCACATAGCTCTATTCTTCTTCTTTTTTTTCTTTAATTTAACTCATTAATTAACCTCTTCTATAATATATTTACAGCTACACTCTTCCTTCGTCTTTGCCGTGACCATAGGATATCTTCTATCTTCTATCATGGTTGGTTATGGAAAGAGCAGCTTCTCACTACATCAGTTAGGGAAACATAACTTGTTGGCAGCTAAACCATATTACTGTAGTAATTACGCAGTAATTTACACAGTTAAATTCAGGTGGTGATTCTTTTTTTTTTTTTAATTTGCCGGGCAGTGTATTTTAAGTAAATTGTCAGCATTCTCCATAAATACTGAAAAAGTTTTTAAAATGTACAAACATAAACTGTAAAATTTCTAGTCGCAATTAGATTTTTTCATAGGTCAGGATTTAGATTTTTGTTTCCATATATTAGAGAATTAACAATGCACTCATCTTAATTTATTAATTTGTAATACATTGATACACAGATATTACTCTCAAAGATGCAGTTAAAAGATCATTATCAGTAAGAAAGTAAAAGATCTTGGTAATGAGCTTGACCATTACTAGCCATCAGAGCAGCTTCACCTAATCTGAAGCTTTACTTGACAGACAAACACTGTTCATCTAAAAGGTACCAGTTACACCAGTTGGTTCTTTGATGATGCTGGTGCAGGGTGATGCCTATCACATCACTCCAAAATCTTGTATAAGCGCCCAGCTGGGTTAAGACGTGGTGGCATTACACAGTGACCCGTAAATCTCAGAGGACAAGCAAGTTCCCATGCTCTAAATCTGGCAATGCCTCACACAAACAAACAGAATTTACACTGTTTCATCTTGGAAACAGATAGAAAAATCTGGAAACCCATCAACAAAAAACTGCTGCTTACTATTCAGGAGACTGCGACCTCTGGTGGCTGGGAGGGATACTGCACAGAGCTGATGTGATGTTAACAGGCCTTGTATGTTTAAGAGATTCTCCAGAATTAGCTAATCTTTCAAAAATAAATAAATAAATAAATACATTTAACACAAACTGTACTGACAGTCAAAAATTGACCTGACTTGACATACTGTATTGTCACTTTATTTCTGCCCTCAAGTTAATTACCTATAAAAAGATGCAGTTTATAAAGTCTATGTTGATCTTAAAAGGTGGAAAAAATGTCAGGTGACATTCAAAGTAAAGGCCAAGATTACATACTTAAGCAAGACTTACTTGGGTGCTATTAGTGGGAAGAATAAAGTAGATTATTATTATTATTATTATTATTATTTGTTAGTTTTATGAAGTTTAGATTACAAACATAATGTTTACACAACCTTATTTATTTGGTTATCCAAAATGCCTGGCAAATGAAACCAGTTGAGGGTATGAGCCATGCTCAAAGGTCTAACAGTGGCAGCTTGGTATTAGAAACCCAAAACCTTCCAATTAGTAGTTTAAGTCCTAAACTACCATCGTTTTGGATGCATGGATTAAAAAAAAAAAAAAAAAACTATTGAGATCAGTAACAATTCTGTAGATTGTATAGTCAGATTGATTTGTATAGTAACCAAGAGCTATCCTTTTTTATACTTAGACAAGGATGGGTTCTGGAACATGTTTCTAAAGAACTCCTTGGACCACCAAATCAGTGCAAGATTAATTATGTCTCATAAGGCAAAACTGACATTCAGATATTGTTTAAATCATTAAAGCACAGTACCAGGGATCTTCAGCTCCAGACGTGGAGGGCCAGTGTCCAGGATAGTTTGATGGGTCTTCTGCTCAAACACAACTGATTCAACTTGTCTGTTAATTAGAAGATCAGTAGGTGTATTTAAGTAGAGGACATCGGCCCTCAGGGCTGGAGCTGAAGCACTCGGAGATAAACCAAGCAATTTCCTTCAGCCTGCACTTTGAGGTTGAATAACACAATAATTTTATTGGAATCTTTTTGTTGACTCAAGAAAAGGATTAGTTTTTTTAATTCAGCAGAGGCGCATTTTTTTTTACAGGCTATAAATAGAGTAGAGAGATAATATCAACGTGAGTCACCACATTGAGGCTTTCCTTTTACTCAGTGAGACAAATTCCCATCAACAGATGTGCAGAAATTTAATCAGCACATTTCCATTTTGCGTAAACACATTTTTTTAAAAGCTTAGTAAAAAGAAAACCTGTGTGTGTGTGTGTGTGTGTGTGTGTGTGTGTGTGTGTGTGTGTGTGTGTGTGTGTATGTGTGTGTGTGTGTGTGTGTGTATGTGTGTGTGTGTGTGAGAGAGAGATTGTAGGTACATTTTTGTTTGTATTCTTTCATCCGTACAATGGCTTGCCATTCTGCTTGGCTGAGCTCAGAAACGACTGAGTCACCGGCGATGTTTGGCAGGTTTGCATGGAAAGTCACCTTCTCTCCACCCTATCGGAGCTGTCAATCAACCGTGCACTCCTCTGAACAATTATGCAGCTTGGTACTCCCCTTATTTGTCTTGAGTAAACACACCCCGAGCATAACATGTAAGCAGATCGGTACGCTTACATGATTTGGATTGTCTTCAATAGAAATTAGAGTTTAAGTGGCCCATCAAGTCATTTAAAAACTAATTTGATGACATCATTGAGAAAGCGTAAGTGTTTAAAGTTACTTTATTTACTGTGTGGATTTGATAGTACATACTTTAAAAAATAATAATACTCAGCTTAAAACAACATATGAATCAGCAAAATTATTTTTATTCAGGTTACTACCTCAATAAACTACCTACTACTAGTTTATTGTTGATATGGCCTACAAATTCCAACAGAACCATGGGGTGTGCTGGACACACGAATCCAGTCCACAGAGGCCACACCCCGCAACCCACAGCATCCAAAGGATCTTCTGCAGATACCACAGCACACCACCAGAGGTCCTGTCGGGTCAAGTCCCGGGGGGGACAGCTAAACAGCTGCCCTGGTGGCAACAAGGAACCCTAATCCTAGATGGTTTTGAAGGTAGTGTTAAAGTTTTTAAAGTAGTGGCATGGTACATTTTTATTTAACATGTATAGGGGGTGTCTCTAGCAGCAGCACTTTGGTAAGTGATAACTGGTCAGTGGGTAAAAACTAAATATTCATGAATAAAATATTTTTTATTAATATATTTTACAAAGTAAAGCAATTGCAATCGCTGGTAAATTGCTGAGGTGTAAGGAAAATGAATGCCATGGGAACTGTGAAAAAAAAAATCATCACAGTATGTATACACAGACAGACAGACAGACAGACAGACAGACAAACAAGGCAGACCCCATCCTGCAGGAAAACAAGCAAAAACAGTCTAACGTCACATGCAGGTTGTGAAAACACCTTTAATATCAGCTGCCGTAGCAAAGGTGGCCAATCAGTATGGACAAGTGCAAATGTGAAAGCTTGCAAAAGAGGAACATTACAGCAACCACTGAGCTCATACATGACCGCGAAAGAAAAAAAAAGTTTCTGTATGGAATCCACCAAATGTCACTATCACCTACATGCATGCTACACCTTTCATGGGGTTTTACAGACTCATTTAACCCCTTTCTCTCACACCCCCTCCCCCTTCCTCCCTCATTCTCACCACCTCACGCTGCACAGGAACAAGATTTAACCTTGAACCAAGAGTGCCACCTACAGCTGCCTGCTTATATCGACCACCTGATTGAGAAATTCTCTCATTTGCGTTCCTAGGACAGTTTTTAAAAATATGACCTAGTTTTTACTGAATTGCTATGAATGCATGAATACACAGACCATCATGAAAACAGCAGTATGAAAGGGCCATACTAGACTGTCTAGACTGTGGATTGTTTATCCAAGCTGCTGTAGATGGCGCTCTTGCCTATTTGGCCAAAAATACACACTCGACAAACAAAATCTTGGACTCGGTTGTGCTGTGGGCAGAATTTATTTAGTGGTTATTTATTGGTATGATTTGGATTCAGGTTTCTGCAAGGCTCAGAGCAAATCTATACAAAGTTCTCCGGCCTGATCACCTTGATCCTGGAAGGAAATGTCATCATCACCAGTCCAATTGTGCTATGGGAGATTTTCACCGGTGCTCCTCACATCCGCCATCTGAGGGAATATGTTTTGGAAGAACAACGTTTTACAGCTATAGAGGACGGCTCGAAAGACTTGCCAAGGTGCCTTAGGTGCATTGAAGCTGACGTCAGGGTTTTCATTGGACCAACAACTTCCTAAATCACATCTATGGTTCTTTAATTTTCCACCCTGCATTTCTACTGTATACCTGCATATCTAGTCAATTTTGAAGGAAAAAACAAAACAAAACAGAAACTGTTATTAATATACCAAACTTTGAATTTAGGTATTTAGGAAAAATATATATTTAGCATCACAGCATGCATGCCTCTTCACTAATAGCTGCTTTTGATGCTTTTGATGCTTGGAAACTTTGCCTTTTGAATACAAACTCAGATTAGTTTACCCATAAATAGGCTCGCAAGCCTGAAATCATCTGTAATTTGTGAGCATTAAAGGCCTATATCTGGATTAGCATAAAGTTTCTTGCCACCTTTGTGGACCTCCCAGGTTTGAAGCATTTCAAAGCTGAGCACTAAGTAGAATGAGCAGTCAAGCAAACTTGGCACAAAGATCGTGGATTTCCAACCCAAAGGAGTGCGGCTAATCTCTGGAGCCGAAAGGCAATTTTGCACCTCGAAAACATTCTGCTATCAAACTAATGCCAGAGCTTGTTTTCAAAACAAAGGGAAGGAAATGGACTGTGAAATCGCTCATAATTGTAACATGGCTCCGCAGGACAGAGAGGCAGTCAGATAGAGCCAGAAAATCCCACAGTTAAGTGAGAGAGTGAAAGCCAGTCTCGAAATGTGTTTTGGTCCTTATCACCGAGCACAGTACATACACATGATTTCACAGTGGTTAAACTAAAATTGGAGGTCAAGCACAATTAAGTAAGGGGTCTGGTTGACATGGAGCACAGCATTTAAGATCATATAAGCCTGATAAGTTGAATCCCAGATCTGGAAAGCTTTGGTAGGGGAAAGATATATATGAGTTCAGAGCAAAGGACCTGCAAAGAACAGGCATCAGTGTTCACTTTGTAGACAAGAGATTTTCCTAAAGGTTCCCAACCCTGCTCCTGAGGGCCATCCTGTCCTCTAATTTGTTGCATTTCCCCTGCTTTAAATGTCCCATAATTAACTATTTATTTATTGTCTGTTTACGCTCCAGATGAAATACCCCTCACTCCTTCACATCCCCCGTTTCCCTTTTCCTCCAAATGCACCGTTTCAGTGTCTATGCAAATGAGCTACTGCCAAGCCACGCCCCTCCAGAAAAAAAGCAGAGCTGAGCCACAACCTGGCAGAGGGGGTCTTCTTGTTAGAGGTCACAATTGGAAAAACAAAATTGGGCTTGTTTACACCATGGCCAATACAAACCGATAAAGTACAAAATACAATTTTTTTTTTCCCCCCATCACATTTTGTTTGTACATGAACACTGGAGACCCATTTGATCGCTTAAAATTACTAAAAAGTGAATTTTACATAATAGGTCCCCTTTGACACACCCACTTCAACTCAGGAAGCACTGTTAATTATATGATCAGCTGAATCTGATGTGCTGAGAGCAGCTAAAAGACGATAATGATCCAGACAGGGAGTACTCCCGGAACAGGGGTTGGGATGCTGTTATGCCTTAGGGAACGATACCGTTTCTCAGTGGGTAGCACTGCTGAATTAGCTTCTGAGCCTGCTCGGTCCTAGGAAAAAGGGATTTTCAAGAATTCTCTGGTTTCCCCTGCGTGTCACAAACATTCTGGATGTAGAAACAGCTGTGATTACTAGCATGCAAATGATTCGGACTGATGACCCATCCAAGTTGTATTCTCAATATATATTCAGTGTTCTTGGGAGAGGTGCCGAATCCACGACAACTCGAGCCAGGATAAGGCGTTTAATGAAAATGTTTTTCTGTGCAATTCCAAATGTCTGTATAATGGCGTAATAGAAGAAAGATAAGACATTTTCCCAATCTGACAGTCAAGAATGCCAAAAGCCGCAGAGAGCAAGAAAACCAGCATTTTGTTTTCAGGACATTGAACAATGCAAGCAGTGTAACGAATAGCAAAGGTATTAGACATCCTCAAAATACTTTCATAATCTTCCATTGAAATGTAATCCCTTGCCTGGTCCTAAAATAAATATTTGGATTTTTCACTGCTTCAAAATATGCTCACAAGTGGGAAAAAAATCAATTAACCAATAATAATATCACACAATTATGCTATGTCCTGTTTAAAACCTTATAGATTACAGTATGCCCTATGGTTTCTGTTTCACTTTATCTCTAAAAAGTACACCTTGCCCTCTCAGGAACCTTTCAAAAGAATGAAAAAAAAAAAATGAACGCCTGGTTCCTTCAAAATATATTATCACACACCTACTTCCAGAACTTAAGTGAGCACTCCTTAAATACATGCAAAACAACAACTCCAACCTACTGTAAATATCTCAGAAAATTTGCCTACAAGCCCTGGTATGGCCTTGACTAATTTGAATACATAGCTGTTATTGTACTATTAGCTTTAATTTGTGCTTAATAACAGCCAGGGTGTAGGACAGGGTGTAGACAGTAAATTGGTGCTACAGTGTTGACAATAGATGAAAAGATCAACATGTCATACTCAACAGGGAGCCACATTCCTGCGCTTACACACAGAGGGAGTTTAACCAGCTTGAATAGCTTTGAGAGAGACCCAGTGTTTCAGTACGTCATGTAATGACACCGTTTAATTAACTTTTCCCAAGACCACCAGGACGAAAAAAGAGAGCCATACAGATCAGCCTCAACATTTCAAAAGATTATGAGCGCAAATGCCTAAAAGCCTCTTTTCAGCAGCTCAATTTAAAAAGCATTAGCAGCCCTACAGCCTTTGGGGTCGAGCTTATCTCACATTCTAAATTATTGCATCATTGGCCGCAATTAAATAATTCATAAACTATTATACAGTTTTTATAAAGGTCTTGGTTTTGTCTTTCCCTTATATTGGCCTGGATTAGCCTGTGACATCAGGCTACATATTTATATAAATGCACCATGTTTCATCTGAAAGTGTCATTTAATGAGAAGAAACAATGTTATTATAAAAACATATTGTACATTCGTTCCTCATATAAATATAATCATGTGACCACTACACAAGGTTATAAAGGCTATATAGAGCTCGTGTAATCAACATATCTGGGATTGTAAGTTTAGGTTAGCATTGAGGAAAAAAGTACAAACTAGAGCTTTATAATTAATTGTTTTGATTCGAAATATATGTTTTCTTAAAAATGTAAAATACTGATTTCCTACACAACAGTTCTGTATGTCTGATATGAATGGTTCAGGATTATTTTACACTTTCTGAATTGACCCCAAAACATAAAGTGAAGCATGCAAATGAATAAGAAAATCTGTTTAAATGTTAAGAACAATGACGCTGTTAAATTTTAGTCTTCAACCTAACCAGTTCAGTTAAGTAGTTCAGTATATCCAGCATCTGAACCTGCATAGACTTAAGAATAAGGTGCATTACGACACAGCCTCCCCAAACTGTGGCCATTAAGGATTTTCTTCCTGTGTTTTTGTGGGGATAATGACATCGTCTCAAAAGTTTAATAAAACTACAACTGGATCAAAAGAACAAAAAGAAAAAAAAAAACACAGCCTTGTTGTTGGCTTTGTTGTTTTTTCGCCACTTGAAGCACTATTTAGATTACAAATGAGCCCAGTGGGTAAAGATGTTTAGCCACTGACAAACAGTCTGCAGTTTGGTTGGGGGAAAAAAAAATCCATATTGCCTCTCAGGACAAATGATACATACTATAGGACAAAGGTGTTGAGTAAATCCCAAGTGGAGGCATAGGGAGCATGTATCTGCGAAAAGGAAAGTGTCCTGATTGTCCATAGAGGAGTGCTGCTGCTCCCTGTGGTTGACTGCCGAGAGGAAACGTGAAAGAGAGCCCCGAGTGCGCAGAGGGCTTGGCCGCCATTTTGAGCTTCTCCATCTCTGCCTCCTGGAGTCGCTTGGCTTTGGCACGTCTGTTCTGGAACCAGATCTTTACCTGTGTTTCAGTCAGGCAAAGCGAGCTAGAGAACTCGGCCCGCTCTGCAATGGAGAGGTACTGCTTCTGACGGAACTTGCGCTCCAGCGCCAGGAGCTGAGCCGTCGTGAATGGTGTGCGAGGCTTACGATTTGTCTTGTGCTTTCTGAGAGAACATGTGCTCGGTCCCAGGTGACCTGAAACATGGGAGAAATAGTAAAGTACAATATGTTCTCAGAAATATTTTTCCCCTTTAACATTAGACGAGATAAATTCCACTGCGAATTCACACTGATGTATGTGTCTGTAAATGACATGCAAAGCTTTCTATCTTTAAATATATAGTTTTCCATCCAGGGGCCAATCACATGCTGCAAGGGCTTCATAAGGTTGTCCATACAGTTTTATTTAACTTCAGTCATGGTTTGCACAGTTATTATTTAATTATTATAGTTAAAATGATGTTTGGTTAGTTACTTGAATTTAATGTTAGACAATTATGTGTAAACAATGTCTCATATAACACATTTGATACTTAAAGTAGCATCCGCATGACATAAACATAGCATGGATTCGGGCCTGTGGGTAGAAAGCGGATTAATAAAACTTATGAATCCCATAAAAAAAAAAGAACACAAGTGCATATTTGTCTAGCAGTTTATCCAATATTTAACAACGTGAGTTATGGTCATGACAACATGCTTGACGAAAAAAAAAAAAAAGTTTGTGGTAAGCTTCTGTAGAGACTGTGTGAAGGGATTTAGCTGCCATTCTGGTAAATAGAAATAAATAGAAATAAATAGTATATATATATATATATATATATATATATATATACTATTTTATATATAATATATATATTTTTTTTTTTATTATATGTATATATTTTTCTTTTTATTTTATGGAATGTATTGTACAGCAAACGACACCAACAAAAACTGTCACCTCTGTCATCATTGCAGTACATGTTCAGAAAAAAAGCTCCTGTACATGTGCTTGCGCTCAAGCTTACACCTTTGCCTTTGTAGGTTTAAATCTTAACTTCAAAGACGATTTATTTACAATGTATCGACTTCTCAGGGTGAACGATTGGTCTGTCTTAACGTCAGAAAAGTGGACATGAGAGACAAGGAAACGTGGTCGTGTTGTTGTTGTCATGACAAATGCGTTATAGAACGTGTGTGTGAGACCTACGTGGCTGAGGTGAGCACGCTGACTTGGGCCAGGACGCCTCGTCTCGATCCGACGCTGCCGACTTGACGGGCGAAGACGGGACGCACTCCTCGGGCACGGGCGGCCCGTAGAGCAGCGTCGAGCGCGCGCTGCCGTAGCGAGGCGTCTCCGCGGGAGCTCTGGTCCCTGCGCGAGCCATGAGCGCGTCCACGCTGAACGGCAGGCTCGCGGCGCGCTGAGCCGAGCACGCGGCGTCCTCGCTGAGCTCCGCGCTCATACCGTGCCTCATGCGCCGGGCTCGGGGAAATCAAGCGCGAGCCTCAAAAAAAAAAAAAAAAAAGGTATATTATAAAAGTATAAATTAAAACGCAATAATATAAAATAAAACAAACGCACTGTGGGTGCTTCCGCGTGCGCCAGGTTCTAGTGCACTCCGCTCAAAGTTCTCAGCGTTTGAAGAGCATCCCGGAGCAAAGTTGTTGGAGGTAGTCACCGTCACCGCCCAGCCAAGAAAAAAAATAAAAAAGTTATTATGGTGTGAGTGTGCGCGTGCGTGCCTTTGGCTCGTTTAAGTGCATTTATTCAGTCCATTATACCTGATTAACGCGAGGAGACACGGCACGCGCAGGGCTCGACGTATAATAACGGGTTGCCGTTAAATTCGCTTCACAGTATATACTGTATAGCATCACACTATACACTGCACACTGTCAGGGGAGAGAGAGAGAAAAAAAACACCATAGGTATCTTTCCTTATCAGTGAAGATATATTCTTAAAGGTGCATGACGTCTCTTTAAAAATATTACAAATTATTCAAGATGAGTTACAAAAGTGGTTCTTTGTATCTTTGTAATTTTCTTTTTTTTTAAACTGTGTAATGGTAGATGACTTTGCAAATCATACATCACTCTGGCACCCAAGCATCATTCCCTGTCTCTCAGGTGCTATCACCAAGGATCAAACCTATGTACATCAGTATACCTTCAGTATGGTGTATATAATGTGGCATGCCTATAATAATACCTTTTACCAAAAACACTACATCACCTACAGTAACCTGCGGCCAAACTGTACCTTTCATTGTTGTTTCCTTGAGAAATGTTCATTACTTTTCATCTAGACGGGTTTACATTTTGTGAAAGCTTATTTAGGTTTATTAATACTAGATGAAGTGTCTTAGACAGGAAAATAGTTTGTAGAAATAGTTAAAAGGTTAAAGCTAATAATAAGCTGATAAGTTTAATAAGTTTTAAATTAATGTGATATTATTATTTCAGTTTGAAGCCCATGTACATCTGCCTGTCTTTCTGTATGGCAGAGCTCTCTGCCTAACCTAAATATTAAGTTATCCCATTAAACATATACAGTTAAGATTTTCTAATTGATATCTATCGGTATAGGTGTTTGTTTACATTAAGCAAGTAGCTTATTTTGAAGTAGATTAAAAAATCTGCCGCATACCTGTTCATAACGTCATTGTTATTAACCCTTTTGATTTCAGTTATGGTGCAGGTTAAACCTTAAGGTTATGGTGCAGGTTAAACCTTAAGGTTAAGGCAAGTATCTGCAAAAGTTCAATTAAATTCTGTTTAGCGGTCAATTTACAGTTTGATGCATGCACAGATAGACACACATACAGTACATAAAATTTTTCTAGTTTTGGGTCCTCCAATGTATGAAACCTAAAGATATTGTTGAAAGGATGAATTCTGACCGATGTAAAGACAAAAGTAAAGACAAAATCTTTCTTTAATTCATATATATTACTAAAGATAAGATTTAAAAGTAGTTCAGTTAAATGCTTAAATAGTCCTATTACTAAGCCCTAAAAATGACTTCAATTGACTATCACTTCAGAGTACATCCTCAGTGATAAGGAGATGGTACAAATTGTTTGGAGTGTGTTATGGAAGATGCATACCACTCTCGAAAACAAGGGCACTCAAGCATCATTCCCTGTCACTTAGTTGCTATCGCCAAGGATCAAACTTTTGTACCTACATCGTACATTGGTTTACCTATGGTGCATATAATGTTGATTGCCTTTAATAACAGCCTTTACTAAAACACTACATCACCTACAATAACATATAGTGCTTTGCTATGCTATGAATAAAAAAAGTTTGTATGTACACTCACCTAAAGGATTATTAGGAACACCATTCTAATATGGTGTTTGACCCCCTTTTGCCTTCAGAACTGCCTTAATTCTACGTGGCATTGCTTCAACAAGGTGCTGAAAGCATTCTTTAGAAACGTTGGCCTATATTGATAGGATAGCATCTTGTAGTTGATGGAGATTTGTGGGATGCACATCCAGGCACGAAGCTCCCGTTCCACCACATCCCAAAGATGCTCTATTGGGTTGAGATCTGGTGACTGTGGGGGTCATTTTAGTACAGTGAACTCATTGTCATGTTCAAGAAACCAATTTGAAATGATTCGAGCTTTGTGACATGGTGCATTATGCTGCTGGACGTAACCATCAGAGGATGGGTACATGGTGGTCATAAAGGGATGGACATGGTCAGAAGCAATGCTCAGGTAGGCTGTGGCATTTAAACAATGTGTTCCTAATAATCCTTTAGGTGAGTGTAGAAGTAAAAATCTGCATCTTAACTCCGGCTTAAAAATTTGTTATGTGTTCGAAAAACACTCAAACATGTTGTTCATATGACACTTCTGCAAGGGCTAAAGCATCTTTCTGACTTAACAATATTGCTTTCAGAGCTCCTAGTGTCAGCTGATATTCATTAATCTACTGATCCAGTACAATCATATTAGTAACCTTGCAGCTTCTGTAAATATGGTATATTCTGTATGGTATACAAAACATTAAGCTCTAACAGCACCTGTCTTTAGTTCTATCAAGTAATGTGTACTGTGCCAGGAAGTACCACATGCAGTCAGTAAAATATACAGTCTGTAAATCAGACCAGAAAGCATGTCAGTACTACTTCAACACAGTTTTATCACCAATTCCTATACTAAATATTAGACCACTGTATCCTTGTTACACATAAATACATACAGTACAGGTCAAAAGTTTGGACACACCATCTAATTCAGTTTTTTGTGTGTGTGTTTCGTGATTTTATTTTTCACATTATAGTACAATACTGGATATTTCAAATCTATGAAATAACATATTGCATTTGGCATTAAAGTAACAATAACAACAACAGTTGCTATTTTAAGCCACAAAGTTCAGCTGTTCTGTAACAGTTCCTGCAAGAACAGTATTGTCAAGTGCATTTGCAAACCCATCAAGCACCATGATCAAGTTGTCTCTCATGAAGACCTTCCCAGGAAAGCAAGAACAAAACTTACCTCTGCTGCATTTGGTTACAAACCCTGCATAGAGTTACAAAAGCTAAAAAATCACTAATTAACAGCATCTCAGATTAGAGCCGTTATGAAGACTTTACAGTACATACCGCAGTCTTCAAAAGTAGCAGATATGTCTCAATATCAACTGTTCAAATGAGATTATTGCATATTTTGTATGCCTTTGGCATTGTTTCACAATGTAGAAAGAGATAAAAATCAGGAAATCATGGAATTATAAGGTGTGTCCAAGCTTTTGACGGGTAGTGTACAATGCCTTTTAAACAAATAATGTAGAATCAATAAGAAATATTTTCTCCAAACATTACCTGACTTTACTGTTTTGACAGCATGAGAAAATGTGATACATTGTCTCTGATCTGTAGTTTAAAGAGCGTCCTGGTCTATTTGAAAACTTAATTTAACAAAAAGAAAGAAAAACCACACTTGGTTGACAAGGTTAAACATATCCGCAAGTGAAATCTGATCCTCTTTGAACTTTTGTATCACAGGCTGACTAATAATTCAGGCACAGGAAAGATGATTGATAAAGGTAATTCCCCTTGTGCGCTTCTCTTAGCAGGCTGTGAAAGGCACTGGGATTGGCCTAGCCAGAAAATGACTGTCATTACATTGTTATTATTAACACCTTGTAATTAGGCCTTTGGAATCCGGTTCTTTTAACCGGGATTTAACGGTAATGACACAAAATTGCTACCTTCCTGAGGTGTATGGCGCCCAAGCTGATTAGTCTGAGACTGTCATTTTAAAAGCTATGAATTTTCCTTTGCTTCGAGGTCATCTGACCTTCAAACGGTACACAGGGCTGTATTTTCAACAATGCATGAATACAAGAAACTGAAACTAAATGTGTGTTTATCCAGCTGAAATTAGACTCATTGTGTAGGCCAGGTGTTAAGCATTGCTTTTACAAATGAAACTAAAATTAAGTGTCATTTATTGCAAATATGATTTTAACTTTAATGCATCCCGCTTGTCATGGACGCCCATTGCCAGCTGGGTCTGATAAGATTTACAACGAGTCAGTGACAAACGGCACAGAGAGAGAGAGAGAAAAGAGAGAGCCTTTCCTCTATAAAATACACTGTGGTAATTATTTGATTCACTCTGGGAATGCAATGGTACAAGTCAAGAGTAATAGTTAAGTGCCTCCACTGAGTCTGGGCTCCTGCATTCTTATTACAGCCCTCAAGGGAAACGCTGCTCTGTAATTGTGACAGGTTTAATGCCGTGGCAAAGGCCTCATGGGCTTATGGGTTCATTAAGGTTTATGAAACGCTGTGTTCACAGCTTGACTTGTTGGTGTAAATGCCTGTAAATCAATTAAGATCCTGCCTTTTCATCTTTTTCATGAGTCTCCTTCACAGAAGTGGTGATTAAGGCGCACTCATGGGTTAAAAATCAGAGCAAACTTGTTCCACTGTGGTTAATTTAGAGTCATTAAGATTACTTAATGAGAAGAAAGAGAAGATATAATTAGCAGGACACTGTTATAGTGGAAGAGCATATCCAGGAGCATAACACTCATTATGGGCTGAGCGGAGAATGCTTTGTATTTAGTTCTGCCAGGTAATTACTTACAATATTAACACACCTCATGGCGCACTAACCACAAACGCGAAGTTGAAAGAACAAGAAATATTATGAAATAATGCGAGAGGGCGGTACATTTTTTTTGACAGCTTTTTTACAAGGTATGATAAACAAACTACTCTGAAAAAAGTGTGTGAAAACGCTCATGGGCTCAAACGAGTACTTCATGAAAAAAAAAGAAAAAAAAAAAGTGTTGTAGACTGGAACATTTTCTGAAACCATTTTAACCTCCTGTCTCTGTTTTGATACATGGCCAGGTATGATGTTCTTGAGAAATAATAATAGGACATGACACATTGTCTCTATGAGTAAATAGAATAAAAATAACATAAAAAAACAGGAGGTCATAACACGTGTAATGTAATCTGATCCTAACAATGATGTGTGTGTTTTTTTTCTTCTTCAGTAATTTCATCATGAGTAAGGAAGCTTTACATGAGGTTTTCCCCTAAACTATAGCTGTATGTCTTTAAGAGGTCTTCAGCTGATATTCACTCAGGTTCAAGTTACATACAGTACTGTACTCCCACACAAAGGGCTGAGTAAGCAACGTGACTAAATGGCAACAACCATTATCTTTTAATGCTTCTCTATTGGTGATTTCACAGCTGTTATTAAAATAATAATAATAAAAAAAGCTTCATGGTGTCATTTTTTAATCTCTGAATAGATGATTTTTATCTATAAAATCTATAAAAATCTACTAGTCTTTCCGAATGAGTCGCCTTTTACTAATAGTTTTTAGAACTGTATAGATTTCATAGAGTTGTTTTGATCATAAATGCTAATAGCCTACAGCACTTTGGTGTATACTGTATGTTACACACCAAGCATTGTACTAGCATTGCTGCAAGCTAAATGTACTAACTATTCCTGCCCCAGGAATACAAATGATAGGGCAGATACACTACTATGACACGATTCATTTTTATTCCCAAAGTATTTATTTATTATTTACTATGTTTTAATGTAGTCCTTGGGAATGGTTTCTTGAATTACTTCTCATTGGTTCTCATTTTCAGTCCAATCCCTGTACCTCAGCAGTTACTGTGGAATGTTGACCTATGAATCATTCAAGCAATAAAATAAACATCACACATGAACCAGGGAGAAACAGGTGCAGATGATGACAGATGATCAGGCCGGTTGGAACAGACGAGAGGGGAAATGAGGCTGCTGCTGAGGTTGGTACATAAACAACTAGTTTTATATTGTATCTTTAGGCACTTTGTAGCCTGTCTCAGTGCAACATCTGTCTCAATTTCCTTAATTTAATCTACATCACATTTGCAAAGCACTGTACTTCAAAGTAAAAGGAAACCACAGTTACATTCTTTCCTTCCGGTTTTTATGCATCAAACAATATGTGGAACAATTTGAATGTGAGAACTAAAGTGTAAAGTTAACAATCATTGGATCAAGAATTTGAATTTGTTGCTTTAGTGCATCATATAAATTTTACAACTGAGAAAATCTCAAATCAATATCTATCGACACTTACCTTATCTCTTCCTCAGTGTAACTTCCATAACTGAGAGACAGCTGCTAAACAGCAATACTCATTTTACGTCTTTAATGGTTTATGATCCTGTAGCGATAGTAGATCTTTTGTTATAATTATGATGATTTCTAAACACAGTTTTTGTTCCTCTAGCTATAAATGTCATGTCTTGGGAGGGTCTGCTAGAAAGAGGCAAAAACCAAAAGGACGCCTGAAATAGTAAACAAAATCAAACTCCTATTTCAGTTCAAAGATGTGACAATGAAAGCACATCGCTAAGTATATCAAAGCGATTACTATGTTTACAGAATGCTCAGAGGAAATGGAGCGCAGCATAAACCATTTGGCCCTTCGTGTTTACTTAAACATGCTTTATGTTCTGACATTCACTTCACAACTGGCTTTAGTAACACATATGCACTATCTTCCTCTCCAGGGTCAACATTTTGTTTCTTGTCCTTGAAAAAGAAAATGTATGAAATCTGGTCTGAATGTGTATTGCCACAAATGTAACCTAAAGAGCTTTGATTGATGAAAGTATTTAAGATTCAATCAGTTCCACACCCTTACCACTCTAAATGAGTGTGGGAACCGTGCATAAAGTGTCTGAGGATTTCTCATGCACAATAACATTGTAAAAAGTTAACCGCGTAAACCCAAAATCAGGATAAGACAATAGGTGGGTTTAAAGTGGTTTAAGTATGACACAACACCAAACAGGGTATCTAAACGTATTTTTAAAGTACTAGTCGAAATGTGAATAAAAAGGCACTTTGAGGTTTCGAGCTCTTAACAGTCACCCTGCTTGATGCCCTAAAACAGCCAATTTCTGTTCGTCAAGCTACAGTGAAATGTAAGCAGACCATTACGAACAGTTCAAGCCCCAGGAGACAGAGCAGCAGACAGCTCCACTTTTAGGGCTGGATTGCACCACAGGAACATTTTACTCCAAACAGTGCTGCCTTTGGCCGTATTCTTATCGCAGCAGAAAAACAAAACTCGACAGAACAACAGACCGAGCCATTTCCAGCGCCACTGACAATTTAGTTTGTGCAGAGAACTATGCACGTTTGACTATGCACTGGTGTCAGAAGCACTAAAACTCTCATATGTCAAATCAGCACTATGTTCGTCACACAGATGGCCTGGCTGCCCGTCGGCTGTGTGGATGCAGCTCCAGGTCTTATCACGTTCTCATCAGCGCTTACATAACACATGGCGCCAATGCTTACTCCTGCCCTCCACAGTACTCACCTCATGCTCCTTTAGGCGATGTGCAATTATACCTGAGCCCTAGGGTTAAACAGAGAGGCATTTTTCGAACGAGCTGAATGACAGGGTAATTATCAGTTACATGTCAGGATCTTAATTTACAGGCCATCAACCGGTGATTAACGACTACGCTGTCAGACAGGTCGAACGTCATATTCTATAAACCGCAAGCCTGCTGGCACATTTGTTCTTCCAAATAAGTCAGCTTATTTTTGTTATATACAGAAATTCTGCATGTGCATGAGTTGATGCCTAATCTGATAAAAGACATTTTTATAGTCTAGTAATTGTTTAACATTCATAACAATCATAGCAACTAATCTCTCCACCATGTTTCTCAAACATTTAACAAGTTCTAACCTCATAAACATGTCCACCACAAGCAGCCAGAGATGGACGAATCACCATCCAAAAAGCATGTAACAAGGATAGTATTATGTGTCTGTGCAATAAATTTTTGTTCAACAAGTAGGCTGTAGGCTAGAAATGCTCATTTCTCTTCTAATACATAAACAAGAGTTGTAAAAAAAAAAAAAATCAACTCACTACTGATATATTTCCTGTATCTAAATAGAAGATTTGATTATTATTTTTATTTTTTATGTCTATTTAGACAGAATGTTCTTCATTGTGCTGCTTTACAGGCTGCACCTCAAAGCTGTAAGGTGTGTGTAGCTGCACACACTGACTTATAATGGTTGGATTAACTAGCATTTATAGATAACAGTGAAAGGGAATCAATGTTTTATCAATAGTTAGACATTGGTTGTGCTCTAATTCACTTTCTGTTACCTCCTGTATCAGCATAGGTGGATACACAAGTGTAGTCAGGTATGTGACAACGATACTAATGTAACGGCTGTCCTTCAGGAGAGTGTCGAGGGTACAAAGCAATCCCGCCTAAGGTGAATGTCTCCTTACTAAAATCTTTTGAACCAGTTTAAGATCATATACTGTATAATCAATAAACAAGTGGATCCTGGTAGAGATCTCTCCCATTAGTATAGAAATGTTTGGGATAAAGAGATTTAGTTAGGGTACTTTTACTTACTTTACAGTGATTTTGTACAGTAGTTCACTTTCCTCTATGTACAATACACACAATATCTGATTTGTTCATTGGTGCAAAATGAATGATATTATAGTATTATCCTCACAGAAGCACTTCAGTTCTGAACACACTGAAGGAATTTTGTCAAAAATGAGAATAAACAGAATTAGTCAAATCTGCAGAAAATAGATAACAGTAACGACCTCTCAGTCATGAGATCTGAGGTAAGTTGGGGTGAAAAGCTTACTTTTAAGGCAACATTTTACACCTTATCCCACCCATGTGGCCGCGCCACTGCACATAAAGAGAGCAATGTCTGGATTATGGCTCCATACAACACAAGTTTAGGCTGAAAGAAGCAGAATCACAGAACTGAGTTTACTGTTTAGTCTTCAACACACCCAATTCAAGTAATGAAGGGCTTAGTAATGAGTTGAAACAGTTATAACACTAAACTAAGTGGTGTGTGGCCCAAAGAAAAGCTAAGAGCAAGTCATTTTCCTGGAGCCTGGGAGAAAGAAGGAATGGAGGAATGAATCACCAAGATCCTAGAAATGCTCAAAAAGGTTTCTACAGAAAGAGGCCATTAAAATGCATCACTCCACACTGCAGTTGCTCAAAGCCGTATAGTTTAGTGGGGTATAATAACATTAACAATGACACAAATAAATTAATGTTGAGAGGCAATCAAACTTAACTTTTACTACTAGCTACCATCTAGTGAATTTTTGCTCAGTGGTTAGTACTGAGCAGGCCTGGTGGTTTGAACCTTGTCTCCGGTCTGCGTGCATAAATTTAGCATGTTCTCTCAGTGCTTTGTGGGTTCACAATCGAAAGACATGCATTGTTGTATGATTTCCAAATTGTCCAGTTATAGCATTAAAACCACCTGCCAAAGATTGTATAAGTCCTGCCTGTGACAAGTACATTGGCCCTGATGGACAAAGCGCATACAAAAGTGAAAGCACAAACATTATGGAAATATGCTGTAGATACAAAAGCTTGTGGTTAACTGTTAAATGCTTGAATTAATTGCACCTAACAATTACTGTGTGCCTTTAGTGTTTCCGTAATAATACACAACAAAAGTTCTAATAACTTAAATGTAAAATTTATTTGTTATTTTTCTTCATTTACACCTTGGAAATACTAACTGACCTCTCTTCCATTGTTACGTCCTGGTCTATATGGCTACTAGGTCCAGTCGAGCTCATGACTCCCATACCATCTCGGAGCTTGTCCAGTGTAGCAAATCTCTTCTGGAGTATTGTTCTTTTTGCATGTTCTTTGGCTTTTGAATATGGATTCAATATGTTGCTCCATGTTTCTTTTGTTTTGTTGGATGTGCTTTAACATCTGTATGTATTTTTGTATTTGCAGTGCATTTCAGTAATGTTTGTGCTTTGACTTTTATGCTCTTTGTTCCTAGGGGGCACCATAATGAAGGCAACTTTACAAGCCCTCTGAAGGTGTGCCAGTTGTTATCAGCAGATCATTTAAATCCTGTTTAGTTGCAAGGCGACACAGGGATAGGGCTTGTTTGCTCAGCACATCCCAGAGATGCTCGATTGGATTGAAATCTGGGAAAATCTGATTTGGTTCCTCTAACATTCATGAATAATATGGTTGTAGTGTGGGATGGTGCTTTTCTACTGCTGAATATGACCACTGAAATTAGGGAATGATACAATACCACTGGACTCATATTCTTCAGCATGCTCAGTAAAGCGTAACAGCTGTTTTATTTACAGTACTGTGCAAAAGTCTTGGAAACATCCAAACAAAAGCCATATCTAATGGTGCTTCTGAAAACATTTCTACATTAAAAGAAACTTCTATAAAAAGCAGTAAGTAATAAGATAAACAATAAATGGTCAATATTTGGTGTGGAAACTCTTTGCTTGAACATAAGCAGCAGTGTTCGATACAGATGTGTGCAGTATTCTAAGTAAAACAGCTGTTAGGTTTTAGTGAGCATGCTGGAGAATACGAGTTCTTTTGGTAACTTTGTCACACTCGCTCCTTTCTATTTTCATGCAAAACTCAGGAGTCGACATTATTGATTTTTTCCCCCCCATCTAAAAACTGGTCTGTCATGTAATATGTCGCTTTCTTTACAGGCATGCAAATATTCTTCTGTAATGTTATTTATTTATTAATTTTAGAATTTTAGTGTATCTTTGTAGTAAATGATCTTGTACATAATAATGCAGACATAATAAACTTATATACTGTAACAAAATTTGTACTACAGATAATATGGCGCCTAAGACTTTTGCACACTACTATTATATTACAGGAGTTAGGGACCTAAACACTCATAACCATGTCCGTGTTAATTTGACTCAGTTTACACAGTAGGAATCTAAATCTACATTTAGATGTAGATTATGGTATACACTTCAGTTTTCTTCATGCACATTATAAACCGCACTAGCTAGAGTGGAAAGCCATGAAATCACATTGTATTTTCTGTCCTTGTCTTTTTCCCTCTATAACCAAAAATCTTAGTTTCTAGATGGTGTGTGTCCCGAGTTTATTATTGAAATATTTACAGAAGAATTTTTAAAAATAGGTGTTGTTGGATGTGCACAGACATTGTGAGGAACTATGATTTTAAATGTCACTCATCAGCATCAACCTGAATTGTGTAAAATATGGTAATTTAACTAACTACAAATAAAGTTTAAGATAAAAAAACGTATTTTATACAGGTATTTTAGACAGTTAGCGTTATATACGTACGGCCGGTGTGTGTTTTTGCTTATCGTTATACTGAGGCACCCTGACAGTACCGAGATGAGCTTAGCTAACATTAGGCTTCATGTTACTGCACTGTACAGGAGTTAGAGAGCTAAACACTCATAACCTTATCTATCTTTCGCCCTGACACTTTTCCCCTTTCTGACTCACTAATGCTTATCAACGGATCTGTTAAGTTATTTGTATGAAAATCAATTTGAGTAAATACCCGGTTATTTAAAACATCATTCCCAACATGTAGCTACTTCTGACAAAGTAAAACCCCTGAAAATATCAAACCCGTATGAATATTAAACAATAAGCAACTTTAACCCATCATCAGAATTCCCAGAAACAGTCTTTTACACACTCTTGTGGTGTATAGCCTTATTAATATATATAAATTGAGTCAGAGGAGTGACGGGTGGCCTTTTGGACTACTGGAGGAGCGTGAACAAGGTGTTGAAGTTGTAGTAGTCCTTGAGGGTGACTATCCAGCAGCTTTAGGAGTGGTGTTTGGACAGGTCTGTGCTCTAAACATTGAATTCCAAAAGGACTGGATGGACACCTATGAAGCCATCCAAACGACTATTATTGGTCTTGGAGAGACAAGGTCCCTTCAAATTCACAGGTTGATAAGCAAACTCTTGTTGTTATCGTTATACTTTTTTGTTGGTAAAAAAAATTAAACCCGTCTTTGATAATTGTTAAAAAATTATCACAAATAAATGTTTGTGATATTGTAATATAAAAAATCAGTAAGCGACTGATAAGCACCTGTTGTTATCCAGGTATTTTATTGATCTTTAAGCAAAATAGAAGCTGTATTCTTTTGTTTTATGCAGATCATTGCTTAAATTTTTTTTATGTTGACTAGTTGGAAGAATAATGTATTTGTTTGTTTTTTCTATAACAAGTTTGCCAATCACTTGCATAAACAACATCAAAGGGCTATAATGGGAGACAACTTTCCTTTTAGAGTAGATGAAAAAAGTTGGGCTAAGTCAACAGCTTGAGCTGACTGAATTATAAGTTGAATCAACATAAGACTTTGAACTGGGTACATGTTGTATCAACTAAACAGCAATGTGAAATATTTTGTTTGGACAGCAAGTTTCTCTAAAAGTGGGAAAAAAAAGTTTTTTACAATGCACCCTTTGCAGCTATAACAGCTTCAACTCTTTTAGGAAAGCTTTCCACAAGTTTTAGGAGTGTGTTCATGGGAATTTTTGACCAATTATGTCATGTATAATTTTTGACCTTATGTCACACTATACTCACTAATATAATGTAGCACCAACATATTGCATTCCCCGTGAAAAAAGCTTTATACTAAAAACAATGTTGCTACTCAAAGAAACAGATCCCCATCTACTGCCATTTATTTCACTAAAGAAAATATAACTACCACTCTTTCAAGCAGAGGCTTCATTCTACAATGCAGCAGGATTAGAAAAAAAAGAAACTCAGTATACTTTTCCCCTCCCTAATCCTAAGAGCTGAGATCAAACCATCTAAGTATCAATTATTCTGCATCATTTGTGTTCCACCCAAAAGAAATAAACGATCAAAAAGAAATTAACATGCTCTGTATAAGGAAATGGAAGAAGTTGGGAGCTTGTGCTTGGAAACTGTGTACACTGAGTCAGTGTGGCCCAATTTGACCCGCTTATCCCTAGAGGGATAATTGCCGTTTGTGTTTTTCCTGTTTCTCTACCCACCATTATGGAGATTATATTGAGCAGAGGTGGCATATTACAGCAATTAAAGGCTGGGTGGGGCTCTATTTGCTTTACCCGTTTCAACATATGACATTAAATGAGCCTTGTTGTAAAAATAATTACAGCTTAATTCCTCGCTGGTGTCTGAAGCAAAATGTACATGGGCCTAATAATGTGGTGTGGCCATAGAAAACTATTCAACATTGTGTGTTCAAATGACTTGGCACAACAGAATAAAGTCCGTGTTAACAATAACACTATGGTGTAGGTTTCCTGTTTTCAAATCCCAGCCCAAGACTGTCAGATATTCTTTACCACAACCTTTGTTTGTGCTTCCAACGCCATCTGTCAACCAGGTTGCTAATGTCGGGAACAGCAATGCCAAGATCATTTAAATTGAATTCAAGGGCTTTCCAAGGTTTTTCAATTACTAAAATAACCAAAAGTACCCATAAAACTGAGATGAGCAAGCACTCAACTGAGAAGCACTTGACTTTACATATCCTGTTGTAATGACTTACTGTGAGGCATCAATTCTGCCGTGTAATCTCTGTAATGGCAATAAATCACATCATAGTATTTATAAGCATCGCATTCATCACAATCAATCTAATTTCACTGCATTTTGCTAAAGCAATTTTCATTAACCTGTTGAGGACCATATAATTCACCCAAAAGTGGCTTTTTAAAATTCCACAGTAAGCTAATGCACAATTTTTGGTTCAAGGACAAAATCCACATTTTAAAACTATGACAAGACAGAATGAAACTAAATAGTAGTAGTAATAATAATAATAATAATAACAGAGAAAAATGTTTTTAAAAAAAAGATTTAATTAATTTATTCCTTTTCAGCAACTTGTGATCCTGGTCTAGATGTATCTAGCGTCTTACCCTGAACTCTGGGCATTAGGCCACCTGTGAATACAGGGTTACACCATGGGTGGGATGCCAGTCCAACTCAGGACACCATGCAGTCGTATTATGGGGCAATTTAGAAGCCACTTACCAGCATGTTTTAGAGATGTACGTTGAAACTGGAGAACCTGAAGAAAAGTCACTTAGTTACTGTATAGGGAGACATGTGAAACTCCACACAGACAGGAATGGACGGAAGAAGAAATACTAATAAATACTAGCAAAAGCCATAAGCATTGTTAATCACAATCCGCCCATGGAATTATTGCTCAATCATGAAGTCTTTGACAACTTGATTAATAATCCTCCATTTTAACAGTGATAAGGCCTGTTTCGTTCCATAAGCATTTCATTCTTTGAAAACATTTATTTTGGACATGACTCATTGTATTTCAAATTTACTCTCTTTGTAGACTGATTTCCCCCCCAAACATAGGGCAAACAGCCTGTTAATTATGTGGCCTTGAACTTGGGCTTCCTTCAGCAATGACATGCTGATGTCATGTACTGTAACAAGTTGAGGCATCATTGAGCTGCATACTGTTTATTGAACTTTTGACAGCCATTAAAGACACATATAGTTTCAATTACTATGATTTGAAAAACCAGGCAACCAAGATAACAGTTTTGGTCAACAACCGTAAGCAGATTTGATTGAAAACGCATAATCAGTGTAAAGAAATAAACACTTCTGCTCATCTAGAGAAAGAAACTATAAAGAATAACCACAATTATTCTTTAATAAGTGATCTCAACATTTCACGAAAAACTTCCAAAGCCTCCAAAACCACGCTTTATTTATATAAGCACAGCTACATCTAAAGACTTCATCCTGCAAGCCACATGGAACCATAAAACAGTAGGAAACACCCCAATCATCAAACAGACCATTTAGCATCCCTTTCAGGCCATTGCTATGATGTGTGTAGTTTTTTTTACGTGAACATGGTACACATACATTGTAAGGCAGCATAAACTGTTCAGCTCCTTAAACATTAAATTCTAAATGAAAAAAAAGTATAGAAATAATAATAATAATAATAATAATAATAATAATAATAATAATACAAAGTGTTACCCATATAAGCTGGTTTCAGATGTCGGCAGACTCATAAAGTGAAAAACAAACAAAAAAAGCTATTCTCTCTCGGTCCCCTTCAAGCAAAAACACTCATAATAATCCTATAATGTTCTCACAATTAAATTCAACACTCAGTAATTATAGGTGGTGTTCTTTGGTGATAAACTTGAAAGACTAAATGCCCTTGTGTGTGTCATTTGCATGTGACAAGACTGAACAAATGGTGACAGTTAAAATTAAAATTCATAAGTGAGATTACACATCTGCCATTTGGTTTTCTTCAGAAGTGGCTTCTTTGACGGACAAGCTGTCAAAATGCATCATTGCGCTCTTATGTACAATACAAGCACAGTTGGTTAAAACCAGAGAGATGCAAAAAAAAAAATGTTTTGAAACAGGATACTGGCGCCTGTTTCAGTGTATTATAATTTGTAACAATTAAACACCCAAACAAATATTTAGTTAGATTGCCAATACTTTAGGACCTCACTTTGAAAAGTAATTTGCTTCATGTATTTGAACCCAACCAATTAACCAAAGTGCAAGTGAAGCGGCAAAATGTCTGTGATCATCCTGGCCACATAATATCAAGAACATCATGAACAAATGAATAATAAGTATATTCTGGTGACATGAATTAAAAACAAAACATTATGACATTACCACATTTAGATTTTTATTTTTAATAAATTTAACTTCAAACCTTAAGCAAACTCCCAATTACCAAATTAACATTTAAACAAAATCAAGTTAATATCATTGGTATTAAAAAACGTAGAAGGAAAAGCTATTCAAAGCTTTGAAAATAGCACCCTCTAGAGTCAGGCATTACACCCCTGTAGCAGGCTGTAGTGTAAAATTTTAATGTATTTTTTTGTTGTTGTTGTATTTTTTCGAAAATTAATGTCTAACAAGTGATCAGGCTTAGAGCATTCCAAACAGCTTCATTTAATAATAGCCAACACACACGCATATACAAACACACAAAAACGGTGTGCTCACAAACACAAAGTTTCCTCTATACTTCTGATAAACCTAAATCATAAGAATAACTATTCTTTAATGTGATGCATTTTAGCAGAACCAGAGCATTGTACAGTAGCAGTGTCTAAACTAATGTGTGAACTATGGCTCTTGACCTACTCTTATTTTTACACCTGCCTGAATCTGCAACAGAAAACTAATTTCAGAAAAAAAAAAAAATCTGTAAAACAATTAAATATTTGTGCAGTGTTTAGTGGTTCTGGTGCTGGAGAAGTTCATAGTTCTAGAGAAATAATAAAAATATAAAACACAACAATTTAAGAAACTCATCCAAGTTTTCAATGACAGAACTACAAGAATAACAAATACTGCAGCGTGAGTCTTATCCTATGTGAAATATGATGAAAAAAATTATGAGAAGTGCAACACGGCTAAGGCATGTGACTGGAAAAATATATCCAACAATCTCAGTTAGGTTTTGTTTTTAGCTCCAAAATAAAAGGAGCTTTTGTTTCACTCACAAACCTTTTTATAGTAACTCATAATCCCAAATGCAGATTAAAAAACAATGTGGTTGCTAATTAAAAAAAAAAAAAAAAAGTTTGTTAAAATGTTTGGACAGTTGACCATCATACCCCTATGTGCTTTTTGAAAATCTCATTTCAATTTTTGTCCATTCTCTGCTGTTTTAGCAACCTCCACTTTTCAGGGAAGGCTTTCTAACATGCAATGTGACTGAGTATTTGTAATCATTCAGCTACAAGATCATCAATGAAAATGTCTGAGGAAGTCTGGGATGCAGTCAGTGTTACAGTTCATCCAAAAGGTATTTGGTTTGACTAAGGTTCAATGAGGTGGCACTCTGAGTCTGGTTCCTCTCAAGGTTTCTTCCTACTGTCAGGATGTTTTTCCTTGCCAGTGTCACCCTTGGCTTGCTCATCAGGGACAAACTGTTAAAGTTATAATTGATACTTTTTTCCATTCTAATTGATGTCCATATTTTTTATTCTGTAAAACTGCTTTGGGACAATGATCATTGTTAAATGTGCTATACAAATAAAAGTGGATTTTTAATGGAATTGAAACCATGTGCTCATGGGGCTTGCCTTGTGGGCAGGGGCATTAACATGATGGAACTGGGTTATATTCACCTAATGGGAAATCGCAATGCCACAGCAGTCAGCGCTACTGTGTGTTTCCAGCTTTGAAAATCTAGGGGAAAACCATATATGGGTGTGATGGTCAGGTGTCCACATACGTTTGGTCATCTAGTGTAGCATTCATCACATTTAAGTCATTTGGCAAGCACATTTATTGAACCTGACTTACAACTGAACTGAGCAGATGACAATTACTGCTTACACTCAAAGACACAACAGTGGCAGCTTGGCACTTACCAGGATTTAAACTCATTCTCAGAATGCCAGAGGCATTGCAAAAGCTGAGCAATCACAATACATGCACTATAAACAAATCTCTACTCACACTGTTATTTAAATTTCATCTCTATCTAGGCTTTGATTTTTTTAAAGCCACTTTCGACAGAATTAGTCAAGAAATTCATTAATTTAGCCTATTTTGCTTCAGAGTTGACACATGCAGTGCGACCAATTAAATGGCTCTCAGGATTATAGTATTTTGGCCACTAGAGGCCGCTATTAGTCTCCTAATAATCCGAAAGTTTCAGGCTTTATGCAGTTTTATGGCATTTCAGGGTACTCGACTGCAACTTGAGTAAGTACAGCTCTGATGCATTCACTCTTTGAGCTGAGATGAAGCAGGGGTAATGCTGCTGCTGTTGTTAAAACAAATAATTTATTACCACCAATCAATGAACAACAAACAAACAAAAAACACCAACAACATGGGTTTGAGGAAACCAACCCAGGTTCCCAAATGGGGTGTCCAAGTTGAGCAAGTGACGTTGAATCAACATGGCATGAATGCTTCCAGTAGTACCGATATTTAGGAATTTGCAATATGCAGAGGTTTTAAGGGTTTGTCAAATTTACCCTAATTGGTTTACCTGAGATAGCCTAATCCTCTCTGCTCTCTGATGCTCCTGTTCTCCTGTAGCATCCTGGATATTGTCCTCAGCACCCTCTGCTTCAGTTCACACGGCTGGAGATATATTTAGGCAATTACTGTCTAATAATAGTTACATACATACACACACAATGAATCTTTGACATCTTATAGAAATACAGGGGCAGTGGGAATGTTCTGAGAGATTCCAGCAAGTCCCTATGAATGCAGCCTTAAACTAATTTAATTAATTGTATATATTAGGCTAAGGATATTAAGCAGAAACACTTACAGTTCCCTTTTCTTTTCTACCCTCTGGGGCGTTCGCCAAGTGTCCTGTTAATATATAATGGCTTATTTTACAATTGGGTAATGTACATAAGACACATTCATTTTTCACCTACTTAGTGCATTTGTAAACATTTATGTGTGGTGCAAATGTGGGTTATGTTGCATGTAACCTTGAAAAAAACATTATTATTTAAAAAAAAAAAAGGAAAATAAACAAGGTATTACTTGGTGATGTTGTTGTTCCATCCGGTCAGCACATACAAGCTTGGCACAGGTTTTACACTGGATGCCCGCAATCAATTAAAGGGTTATTAATTCATATGCATTTTTATTAGTTTTGCTATTTGTTCTTAATAATAGAATAATAAAACTATTATAAACATTATTGCTTCTATTTTTAGAATGTTTAGGAGTAGTCAAAGTAAACCAGAGAACCCCAAGGCAGATCAAAGGGACATGGGGAGAACATGAAAATCTCCATATACAGTATATATACAGTAACCAGAGTTTAGGATAAAGCAGGAGGCTGTGAGACCTGTCTATGTGTTATTTCTTTCACACTGGTGAATATGCCAAGGAGACTTTGAAGTGACGCTTTGTAAACAGAACTTCGGTTTCTCATTGGTCTGTAATCCATATTCTAGACAGTAACCCAAGCTCAGGATTTAACCAAGAAGGAACCCTACAATAATGATGCCAAATATACTTAATGGTGAATTCAGTTTGTATTTCATAAAAATAAACCTCAACAAATGTATACTCATTTAAAATGGCTGATTGTGTGTGTATCTTTTTACCAAAATAAATGTACTGGCATGACAAAAGTCTTTTTTACAAACATTGTGAAACGTTTCCATCATTACATGATTTGACAAAAGAACTCAGCATAGGCTGAGTGAAAATGAAAGAGACTGTAACCGATTCTGCAAAGCAGAGACATTAAGACATTTTTTTTTTATCAACGTAGAGCTCACATTAAACATAAAACACATTACAGGAACATGTTTTGGCCATTAAAGGAGTTCCTGAGAAGCCAGCATTTCAGATGTGAAGCAGGCAGTTTTGATCATGGCTCTGAGAAAACTTCTACCTTGATGGTAACCTAGCACTAGTGAAACGATGGGATAAGTGCATCCGACAGTCACAAGTTCCAGTTTGAGTTGAACATTTCTCCGTACTTGTGGGCACAGCTTAATATGCATGTAATATCAATTAATATGCAAGACATCTTCAAAATATTACCTTTATTTTCTACATCACAGGAAACATAGGGCTCTGCATCTTTAGAGACAGACAGATAGACAGTTATCTCAACCTGACATGTTTACACTGTATAGCATTTTGCTGTTGTAATGTTGTGTTTAAAATATCAAAACGGAGAACAATGACAAAGAACTGCAGATGAAAGAAATTAAATACATGAAAATATATTGTGATAATGTGTGACAGAAATACTGCCCAAGACTGAGTAGGTCCCCTGTTCTTGCCACCAGAACAGTGATGCACTGTTCTCTAGTGCATTATTGTTTTGGTATTGAAGGGGGACCTACTAAATAGTAGGCGGGTGGTCATAATGTGGCTAATTAAGGTAAATATGTCATGTCCTTACATGGATATATAATCTATGGTACCTTGTGTAGAGACAGAAAGTTCTCTCTTGTGCTGTGGAGCACTACGACGCTTCTCCTTTAGTTTTAACGTGGAACTAGCATTAAACTTCAAACCGTGCTTAGCGTCTGTCCTTCTTGTTAAGCAGGTCACAGAAATTTCTGGACTTTTTCTAACAGGCAGGGACAGAAAAGCTTTGCTAAGCACCATCTTCGTTTTTAATTTCCGTCCCATGACAAAATTCGTGTTTAGTACTTTCTGGCGCTGTCTACTAGACTTTTCTTTACCAGTCATACCGCAAAATATAACGATTTTTTCTTTCTCTAAAGAAGCGATATTTATTTGCTAAAATTAATGGACCAGATTTAGCTAACTGGCTGTTTAACTAAGCTAGCTAGCTAACTTAGAATTTAAACTCTGCGCCTCAAGGCTCGCGCACCTTCCAACTCTCCAACAGGCATCTCATGTATAATTTATGAGCGTGTGTGGGTTCATCCAATCACAAAACACCTGCCTCTCGGGACTCATCCAATCACAGAGCAGTAATCCACCTGCAACGTCAAAGCTGGGTTCCGTTATAAACCGCAAACTACTTACTAAACAGTTTGCCGTACATTCCTGCTGACACACAATAAAGTGCTACCTTGACAGGCTATTTAGGGTGTATGCGGTTTGGGACGCAGCCAATTCATTCGTTTTATAACGGCCCTTATGGCGCGCGCGGCAGATTGTCCACTCCACACAGGGAGCTAGTTAAATCAGCAGAAGCGTTTCACAGAGAGTGTAATATATAATCTTGAGATTCACTTTCCTTCCCCTAGCATTAGTTTAAAAAAGCCAAAGGTAGTTAGGTCACAAACAGTGTGTTAAATAATAATAATACGAGATGGTATCAAAAAGTTTCAAGATTATTGTAGTTTTGTAACACGCCAACAGATGGCAGCACAAGGCTGCACACACAGTCACAGGGAGCACCGACCTCTATAAGTCAGTGTGCCAAATGACATTGTCCTGTTTCCATCGGGAGCTGTGCACCTGGAGCTTTTCTGATCATGTGCATTACCACACCTGCTATTTCATCATGCACAGCAAAAAGTAAACATGAAATTCTGTGTGAAACTGGGCAAATCTGCCAGAGACGTTAGAAATGATTAGGCAAGTTGATGGCGACTCTGCAACGAGTCGTTTAAGGTGTTTAGAGTGGCACACGTTCTTCAGGAGCAGAAGAACCTTCAACGAGTTCAACCCTGATAATGTCAAGTCAACATACACATAGTACACAGTGAAATGAAGCAACGCTCCTCCAGGACCATGGTGCTACATGCAGCATGAATTAACATTGTAAATTAACAACAACAACAAAAATAGCTAGACAAAACCTAGATAGCTGATTACCTAAAACAACAATTTAACATGATAACTGTTGAAACTATCTAAGAACTATACAGAAAGACAAAAAGACAACTATAACGTGCACTTGTGCAAATGGGCAAACAGGAGTAACAAAACACCATACACTGAGATATGAATCACAGAAGTGCACACAAAGCAGAATTGACAGTAATTACAAATGAGGTAGTGCAAATAGATTGTCCATGTGTCCATCTGTGTGTGTGTGTGTGTGTGTGTGTGTGTGTGTGTGTGTTTATCAGTCCTGTCCCATTGTATTTAGGTGATTCTATTCATCTGAGTGATTGTGTGTGTGTGTGTGTGCGTGTGTGTGTGCGTGTGTGTGTGCGTGCGTGCGTGCGTGTGTGTGTGTGTGTGTGTGTGTGTGTGTGCGCCAATAGCAAATTCTACTGCCTGGTGTTAAAACGTCTGTGGTAGTACATACAGCAAATCGACTGGATCTGTGTCACATGCAGAATCTCAAAACTTTTTATTACCATATTGTAGTTGTGATTTTGTAAATGTAGCCCAATTTATCTTATCTTGTGTGTTGCGAGGCTAATAAGTAGCCTAGCATGTGGTAGGGTAATCTGAGGTTTATGGTGATATTATATAAAATAAAATAAACATGAATTAATCTCTCTTTCTCTTGCTCACTCACTTGCTAAATAGCTTTATGTGCATGCCTTGTACCTACACATTAAAGATAGCATACAAGTGTTCAGGCTGTTCTTGTGTGGATTGTGAAATACAATCCTCGACTGGATGAAGCACTGTGTTCATCATTTATTAATTAATGCCCCAAATCCTAAGAAAAGATGGTCAGTATATTTCAAAACTAAGGGTTAAGTACTAAGGGTTCCCAGTTGAAAATGTTACTGTATATGTAGGAAGGTTGGTTCTTGGCATTATCTCCAAAATATCAATAATATTAGACATAGAGCAAAAGTTCAACTCTGTTGTACTCATCATCTTCCAAATGGGATCCCAGACCTTGGCAGAGGACAGAAGCTAAAGCATGCACAAAGAGTTGCAAGAAATACAGTGTACAATGTGCTAGCTCAATTGCGAAGTTGATGGTCTATTATAAAATCAGGGAAGGAAACTGAGTTAAAAAAAAACTTTGTTGTGCACACAGAAATCTAAACATACTGCCACACTGTATTTTCTCAAGTTTCACTGTATTGACTTTGCCTGACCATCAAAGCATAAAACAGTTACGTTTTAACATGTATGAGTAAAACTAGACTTGGTTCATAAAATACACTGACTGAACATTAGGTATTGAATGATATGGTGCAAATACAATGGTGCTCAGTGATTAGTCATGAACAAAGTATGATGATCTGATGATGATTGATTGTGGACACACTGTGGTTCTTAGTTATTGGTCCTGGACAAACTGTGGTTCTCAGTGATGAGTAGTAGATTCATTTTGGTGATCAGAGATTAGTGGTGGACAAATAGTGGATCTCAGTGATTGGTGGTGGACAACCAGAAATTATTAGTGATTGGTTGTTGGACACATAATGGTGATCAGTGATTGGACACAAGTGCAAATCTCTTTGATTTTTCCTAATGCCAAATGACACCACCAGGGTGTGCTGTTGTTTTACAGCTACAGTACTGTACAAGAAGAATGTAGTTTTTGCCTTTATTTCTCACAGATACAGTACATTTCAGCACAGTAAAATACTTTTCATTACATATCTCAATTTAGGCACCTGGTGTCAGAGTGCAGGGGTCAACCATGATACAAGTCACACGGGGAGCAGACAGTTTTAAGGGACTTGCTCAAAGGCCCAACAATGGCAGCTTTTGCCAAAACATTGAAGATGCAATGGAGTTTAAATCGAGCTTGAGGTAACATATATGTTTTGTTTCATCACAATCGGCATCACAAAATTTTAGATGGAAAATGTCCTTCTTAAAATAGTGTACTTTCATTACTACAGATGGTGCTGTTTCACGGTTTAACAGAGCTTGAAGTAACATATAGACTTTGTTTCATCACAATCTGCCGATCATATCATATATCATATCATATCATATATCATATCATATCATATCATAAAGTTGGCGTGTCCTTACATATTTGCATATTTACATATTCCATATTTGCATACATATTCAAATATATATTACATATTCTGTACATATTTGCGAAAAAATAATTAGGGGAATGTAAGATGTACTTGATGTAATAGAACACATCAAGATTGTTTTTTGGAAATTTTTGTCTGTTTGTCTGGGTGTTTGTGCACACATCACGTAAAAACTATTGAATGAATGTTAATGGGATTTTCACAGGAGTATTTGCAAGAGCTTGAGGTAACATATAGCAATTGCCCCACGGGAAGTGAAACAAACTTTTGACTTGTTCTCTCTCTCTTTCTCTCTGTGTTTATAAATATATGTAAAACACATTAACAACATATTAAACTTTATAATGTTAACTTTCTGGCCAAAACATACTATAGTAATATTGTTTGTATTAGTTTTGGGCTTGTTTATCTAATTAATAAGTGGCATTCTGTGCACTTAACGCGTAACATTTTTTGTTCATTCCTAAATTCAATAGATGGCGCTATAGATGATTTTTAACATGATTGTGAGTGTGCAATTGAAATCTACTTGATAAACACAATCTCACGCCGTTACTCTGCATTATCTATAAGAAATACAAACATTCGGATCTACAGAATTTGGTTTGTGATTTGGATAATATTGCTGTTAAGTAAGTTTTGTTGCTCTTATTTAATGAAAAAAAATTGAAATGCAGATTTTTAGTGAATTCTCGTTGTGGCTGTCAGGATTGTTGTACTATAACTACTTATTATTTGACTTACTGTAGCTTGCAAATACTGGTTTAGAGTACTTACTCCGGGTTTGTTATTTACCTTTTTTTTTTGGGTGGGGGAGTATTTCACGCAAACCAAGTCGCGGGCAGCATTACAACTTCCTTTGGAACTAAGAGTGTCTCAGAGTGGCTTAGTGGTTATCATACTGTCTCGCACCTCCATCATTAGAAGTTTCAAATCTCAACTCCCGTCTGTATGTGTGCAGTGTGCATGTTCTCCTTGTGCCCTGTGGGTTTCCTCCCACAGTACAAAAACATGCAGTGTAGGTTGCTCATAGTGTATGATTTAACTATTCTTAAGGAAAATTTGGATTCTTGTTAGCGTTTGGACAAATATTCAGACTTTTCAAAACGCATCTGCTCTGTGTGTGTATTTGAAAATGCCTTAGGCTGGTGCTGTATTTATGTCTATACTGCTCCACTTCTGAAGCAGCACACCCTTAAAGACAAGATCTAAAAATACATCTGACCTCGTGCCAGAAAACCACAAGCTACCTGCCTACCTGGGATTTAGGTTACACTAGTGCACACACAAATAAATGAAAAGCCATCTCATTCCATAATCATACATATTTGGATCATACAAGACCACTACGGCAATTCTTGCTATTAAGTTTATTCATTCAACATTTCACAATACAAATACTTAAAAATTAGGCATACTGTTATAAATAGCTGGCTGCAAATAATTAAGACGTCAGACTCAACTACAACAGCACACTGACTAACCCGACTATAAAACAATGATTTCTTTCTCACAATTCCATACGGTGGTAAAATATATAAAAAAAGAAAATCTAAACTTATAAATGGCATAGCAAAAAATTAGACCTCTTATAAAAATCTATTGATAAATACAACCTTCTGATAGTTATAAACTATGTCAATTTAAATTAGCAGTTACACCAAGAATATTCTGATACTTTTCATATTTTTTTTCTTTAGACATGATGCACAATATTGTGATTAATAAAACTCGAAATTCTAATAAGCGTAACGTTTTACCAATAGCTAGTTATGTTTCGAATGACAAAAGTTCAACATTCCAATTGAAAATATAATGTTTCATACGTTCTTCACTGAATATTTACAATTATTTTAATCACAGTAGCATAAAATTAAGTAGGAAAATATGTGAATACACAAAAAGTAAAAAATAACTTTTTTTTTATTTTACACATATTAGTGGCATTTTAGTACAAATCAGAGAATGAATAAAAGGTTATAATGAGAGGAGGTGGGTCTGTGAGCAACTTAAGAAATACACTGCAGAGATTGGTTTTGGAGAGAGAACCATATTGCACATAATTTGAGGTTATTTTGCAAGATGTATCACATTCAAGTCTCAGAGGCCCGAATCACTGTGGGCTTTATTTAAAAAAAAAAAAAACTATTTTTGAGGTCTGGGATTTTGAGTATTGGCGAGAGCTTATATTGTAGTTTATCCATCTTGAGAACAAGAAAACTATAATTCAGTGAGGTTGGAAGAAGTCATATAAAACATTATTGTAATTTTACCGAAGCCATATCATACCATATTAGCTTAAATTTAGCTCATGCATATGAATATACGTATATTAGCCGTTCTTGCATTTGGGTTTATACCCATTATATAATGTACAGTATTGTGCAAAAGTCTTAAGCCCTCCTCATTTCTTCATATTAAATTAAATGATGCAGATTAAATGAAAGAAATGGGAACAAGGTTGTTTATGTAACAACTTCATTTTCCTTCTTATCTATTCCACCTACTCAACATTTCTAGTATATTAATTGCCTTCCTGATCATCTGCACCTGTTAGTCACTGGCTCATACCTTAAGTTAGTTAGTTTTTATGCTTGAATGATTCATAGGTCACTGTGTGGCTTAACAAACAAACAAAAATTTCCCCTGAAACTGGTCAGTTACAGGGACTGGACTGAAACCAGACCCAAAATGAGAGCCGAAAAAGTCCTTCAGGAAGCTTGGACAACTATTCCTCAAGGTTGGCTCTTTGGAAGTAAAATATAAAATAAGGGGATGGCTCAAGACTTTTGCACAATCCTGTATATACACTACTAGTCAAAAGATTGCACACAATTAAGTGAATGGATATTTTACATTCGTCTTAAAGACATTTCAAGGAGAAAGAGAGAGAGAGAAAAGACGACGTTTAAAAGTGCTTGAAAAAAAAATCCAAGACAATTTCAGTTGTGTGAAATTCAAGTGACATGAATTTCTGAACCAAGTATATATTTAAAAAATGGGTTTTACTTTAAATCCAATAAAATTACATTCCAAGTTACACGTAATTGAATTACATTAAAATTAGCGTACATTTTGAATTTGGGAGAATCAGCGAGGAGCTGAGGTGATTTAGGAAAAAGCTTGTAAAGCTGGTGGTGAAGATACGCCAAGACTGTGCAGGATCAGATGTTTTAAAACGTCTTTAAATAATTCCATATCTGTCAGTAATATTTCTCATTATTAATGGAAACAGTCAAAAATAGCACGTAATAGTAATAACGTATGAACAGGTGTGTCCATCCTTTTGACTAGTCGTGTACAAGTACACTTATATATACTTCTATTTTGATAAGCTTTGATTATTCACTATGGAACATTCCTAATTGTGATACAAAGTACAGTCTATCATAAACCCTATTTACATTGCTCATAATTGTATGTCAACAATCACTAACGAGGAACGCAAGATGTTTTATTATCGATAGCAGGTTTGGTGTTTTTATGGTGTTATATTTCCAAAAGTGTCTCAATATTTACTTCTGCATCTATATTTTAAAAAAGCTTAACTAAAAAAAATATATTGGTGCTTTTTTTCCTTCTTATTTCTTGTCTTGTTTTCAGGTGTCTTCATAACAAAAGTACAAAATCTATACCCAACAATAAAAAGAAAAAAAAAACATGAGGTATTGCAAAAAATTTTTGTTTATGGAAAAAAAAAGTGCCTAAATGACTTTTGGGGGGGTGGGGGAACCAATATATAGAAAAAGTAGTGCATATGTTTATGTTAATGAGAAAATAACCATCTAGAAAACACAGTACAAAAATTAGCATACCATGTATAAAACAATAACTGTTTCTCTGTGACAGAAAATTATTCAAAATGCGTTCAGCTACTACACTGTTCAATCAGAACGGCAAAAAACTCCTGGGGGGGAACATGCAATAAAGCACTATCAATACACCACGTGGTAATTCTCATTAGCACTACAATATTTGCACAAATTCCCTGACAAGTGAGCAATATTACCGCTGTTACCATCACAAGCATTATTATTCTTAAGTAATCTTATTAGGTGTGTGTTTTTTTTCTTTCATCAAATGACACGCACAATAGTCTGCACAACTTGCTTTGCACAACAGTAATTTCAGGAAGGTCAAGACGTTTATCTCTAAGGCTTATCTTTGGTCAGTCTGACCTGTGGAACAGGCAACACAAGAGTGCGCTGAGATCTTTCGCCGTATACTGAGCACATCATGCGTGTGTAATCCAAGACGATCGTGTTAAAATGAGTGCAAGTGCCTGTAGTGAGTGAAATTAATATGCATATTTACGTAGACTATTAGCAGTAGGTTTGCCTCAGCGGCTAACGCAGTTCCACCTAAACATGCCAGTGATGCTCAAACAGCCTTTTAAAAACCTGCATCTTGTTAGTTTTACAGTAGGTTTGGTCTCTTGCTAGAATAGTTACTACACGTGTTTATTTGTGCAACTATTTGAGCTTGCGGTCTCAAAACTAGTCAACACCATATTTAATTTTTTTTTTAATTACAGTGAAGTGTGCACCTTTAATAATCCTGCCTTTTTTCACTACCCATTCAACTACAGTTTCAAAACGTAGTTCTGTCCATGTCCTAAATGCGACCCACAACATAAAGGCAAGGTCTTAACAGTAGTATGATAAAAAAAAAAAATAATAAAAAAAAAAGTAAAACAGCAAGTTAGAGTCAAATCACTCTAAACATCTAGATTGAAAAGTCTAAAGCATTCAAGTTTTCATGCACACCAAATTAAGACTGTCGTTAAATTAAAACTTCATTAATCTAGGTTAGCCGGACCGCAAATGCAGCCAACAGGGTGATCAATGAATGACTTCCTGGTTAACTTGTGTCTGCAGGTTCCAGGTGACCCCTTTCTTCCTCCATGTTGTATGTCAATGAGACCTAAAAAAATAATTTCACACTTATAATCTAAAACGTATGTGATGTACAACATAGATCACGGAAATATAGGAACATAGATCCTATTTTTCCTAAATATATTTTGCCTAATGATACCAAAAGCATTATGCCAAATGTATCACCATGGCGATAAAGTGGTGAAAGGGTCCAATTTGATCTGGGCAAATCTATTTTGGAATAGCTAGTGTGACTGATATATGAAATCATTCTTCAATTGTAAACTTAGCCCTGTTGGCTATTATTCAACTAACACCAAAAAAGAAGCATTTCTGTATTATCTGGATTAATCAATTTAAAATGTCTGTATAAGTATCTGTTTGTAATTTGCTGAGTACTGATGTATGGCAGCCATTTACTGCTGCATGCAATGTCACTGCTTCGTAAGTTTTTTTTTTTTTTTTTTTTTGCATTCAAGTACTGCAAACTCAGCAAGTAAATAAATAATAATTGTTCAGACTGCTAGTCCAACTACAAATCAGCATCTAGATTGCATCAGAAACCTTAAGGATTTTTACATGCATTATTCAACAATAAGGAATCAATTAGTCAGTCATTCAGTCAGTTAGGGATATTTACTATGCTTGGCCGACCTATTAGGCGGTCCGGCAAAAAGAAAAAACAAAACAGAACTGAGATTACACTTCTTTTATCGTCATTATTTCCAAAAATTAAAAACTTATAAATTATAAATTAAATTTCGTAGACTTTAAAAAGAAATCTAAATAAAAATAACGTAGCAAAATAAAGGAAAAAGTGCATGTATGCTAGGTCAGTCATCCTGTGTGCTGGGTCAGTTCCAGCGGAAGGAGATATGGCGAGGCCGGTCTCCTCCTTCCTTCACCAGGGGCTTGTGGAACTCTCGCCCTGCACGCGAATGTATGGCTGCCCAGCAGTATTCACAGTAGTACTGCAGACAGGTCACATTGGCACAGAAGAAGGGTGCAAACTTGCCCCCACAGCGTGTGCCCTGGCACTCATCACACAGCTGGTCATCCAGGACATATGGCTTCACTTCCACCTGGAGAGAGCAAGAAATGGCATTAGCACAAGGAAATGGAAAAGGAATGGAAGATGGCTACAGTGATGCCCAAGGGTTACATAAAGGTTATAAGCAGTGTTCACACTATGAGAGACGTCGCTGTGATCTCGGAAATGCACTCAAGTCCCCAAAATACACAGCAAGAAGAATGCCATATTATCTGAAACTCAAATTCAAAAACCTGAAATGCTTTGCTAGTAATTATGCTCTGTATGTGCATTATTCAAATCATAAAGAAAAGCAGTCACTGATCATTCTGATGTGAGCCACAATAGGTGTATTCTTAAAGAAACAGCAGGGAGACAAACTATTTTTATCCTCTAGCTCATGCATTGTATAATCAGACATCTTTTTTTTTTTTTTTTTTTTTACAAAAACGCTGTTCCATCTGCTACTATTTTTACATTCAGCTTTACTTATACGCAACACCATACAATATTACCAAAACATCAAATAATGGCCACTACCAGTTTTTCATATAATTACGGTATTATTTTAAAGTGATTTTAAGTTTTTGGTTAAGGCATCTGCTATGCTGATTTGAAATAATATACCTGAACCAAAGCATATTTCTGTTTCCTATCAGGTGTTTCAAGCTTCAACCATTAAGGATACAGTGTAAGGTTTGCCTTCTACATGCATGACATTAGTATGAGGGTAAGTCAAAAATTACCCACACTATAGACTCTATATTAAGAGTCTGAGAGTAAAGGCAGAATATGGAATATGATTGCCGACCAAGGAAAAGTTCAAAAGTCAACCATCAGAGAGAAAATTGATGTTTACACTTTTCTGGGATTCTCAAGAGCCAGTATCTGGAAAAAAAAAGGTTAAACTGAATAATCAACAGTGCTCGTTACACTAAGATGCTTATTGAAGAGCTGAAGCCTAAACTTGCTGTCGACACTCTGCAAAAACTTCGTTTTGAGGTGTTAAAGCATCCTCCCTGTAGTCCTGATCTCGCTCGATCAGACTTTCACCTGCTTGGTCCCCTGAAAGCAGCCCTATGAGGATGAAGATTCATTTCAAAAACATTTTATTGACACGAAAGCTTGTTGACAGCTGAATAAAGTGTATTGAAAAACGGGGAGATAATGACAAATGATGGATTTGTCTTTTCTTAAAGTTCATTAAAATAAATTTTCACCCTCGTATTATAAGGATCATTTAATTGTATGTTGTCAGTCAGTTAATAGACTGATCCATCTAAGAACAGGCTACTGATCATTTGTATAAGCGGAATTAATTTTCTCCACTACAAATGAATTGCCTGCATTACTCTGCTTATATTAAGCAGTGTGTGGATATTCATTTATCTGCCATCGCTGCTTCAGTTATAGTTCCCATTTCGTGAAGACCTGGCTAAACAGCAGCATCTTTAAATCATTATGATGTCATCGTAAAGCCACACTGTAGCTGGTGTAGTCCAGTTTTCTCCGATTGCCAATGTTGATTACGGTGTTTGAAATGTAATTACTGTAATCTTTCGAGCATGGTGTGGGCCATGAGGCTTCGTGATTGGTTCTGTCTGCCATGAGCTTTAAAATGCTGAACTGGAACCTCCGATCTAGTAATTTGCTTCTCAGCTACATCCCCCATCTTACACAAACACCCCCTCCCCCCCACCCCACCGGGTGCCCTCACCAACCCGTTTATCGATTTCGCCATGCTGCAGCTGCACAAATCGAGCGCTGATGGCAGCGATGTAGCTCTGCTGGTTGGAGAAGGCCACACGTCCGGCTCCCTTAGGATATTTCAGCTCGGGGTCAGTGTCAATGCCAGCATAACACACCCCTCCATACAGCCTGTCCATAATCATCGCCAGCTCCACTGCCACAAGGAAAACACACACATCAACATGACCAAGACAATGCCATTTCAGAAGACACACATTCATTCTCAGTAATCATGAGGGGGGGAAAAAAAATAATAAAATAAAATAAAAAATAAAATAAAAATAAAAAAATAAAAACATATAAAATTAAAATAATAAATATAAATAATAATATTTAAAAAATAAATAAATTATATAAAATCAGCCCGATGATGTATTCTGGGGATAAGTAAGCACTTATTCGATTACTTATTGTATAACGCATCTTAAACTATAGATGTTCTTTTCAAAATAAGGAACAGGGAATGATGTTGAAACGAGGACAAAAAAAAAAAAAAGCAGCAGAAACAACAACAAAAAAATCCCTTTATAGTGCAACATATACTTACAACTGGTATTGCACTATACTGTAAGTAAGCAGATGTTAAGATAAATTGAAGATTCTATACTGTATGTTTATGTTTGTTGTCCATCCTCAAGCATTATTACTTACAACGCTTCAGTTTTAAGAGTGGTGTTCATGTAAAGCCGGGACTTATTCTGATCGTACAGAATAACAGAACACAGTTATGAGAGTAAAACCTCCTTTATTTCTCTATATAATCCCCCGCTACACTAATGCACTTATCCCAGTGTTTCACTTGTGCTTGACTACCATCAAGGTAGAATGTTTTTTCGGTACACTAGAGGCATGATCAGATTACCTGCTTCAACCCTGAAGCACTAGTCTCCCAGAAACTCCTTTAATAACCCAAACATATTAAAATGGCTTGGAGTGAAGTCAGGACTGTACAGGGATGTGGCAATAAGTCCCAGCTGCGTCCCTGTAATGTGCAAGTGGTGTCCATGAACTATTGTGTGTACAGTTCCGACATGCAGATTGAATCAATTTTAAAGGATCAGATGTTCCACGCATGGAATGTTCACGGGAATGACTGCAGTGGGCTCCAAGCCACCTCGGCCGAGATCATCATTCACAGACCTATGGCCTTCTTCAAAACATTTGTACCATTCAAATGTTTTACTGTGGCTAAAATTTGTCTCATCTGATTGTCTCATACTGTGCTTCTGTAAATGCCTGACAAATCTTGGTATCGTCTTCCTGGAAGGTGCCCATGCCAACATTCAGGTCATCAGCTGACTTCATTTTATTGCTACATAACGTTGCAGAGTCTAGACTTGATCAACTGAAGCAACCCCATATTACCCCGTCTTACCCCGACACGCCCATCGCTCTGGTATAGGGTCAGTCAGCATACTGTAGACTCATCAGATCAAAGTCTAATCCTTGCTTAGGCACTATCGCACAAGCTACCTATTCTTTTTTTAGGAAAAACTATTTTTGATGGACACATTGAAAGGCATCAGTGGCTCAGTGGTAGGGCCTTTCACCTGCCATGTTTTAAAACCCCACACTGGGGACACAATGCACCCCTGGCGCCAGTGCAAAGCATGGATAAAAATGGAAGGGATGTGTCAGGAAGGGCATCCGCCCTAAAACCTGTGCCAAATAAAATGCGCAGATCGGATTGTCCACTGTGGCGACCCCTAGGCAGCTAGATACTGGACCTTGAGTTCCTGAATATGAGCATGTGAGTAAAATATCTGTAGTAGGGAAGCTATTAAGGAAAAAAACAGCAACAGAAAAAAAAGAAACAAAATTTCAGTGAATCAAACAAAAATCTAATCAGTTCATCTGCTTCTTGCAAAGATAATTCCACAGATAATTCCAGAGACATCCACATAAATTCTACAGACGGTGTTTCAAGCTTTCTTGATGTTCTGCCCTGGAATGTTGGATGAGTGGACAAACTGAAAATGTTTGGAAGAGGAAACCCTTTTAAACGTGATGCTAGTAGAGCAAAAACACAGCTCATAAGCCTTAACATCACATCATGCTTCAAGCTTGTGTTAAAATGCATGCCACCTTAAAGTAGCTTCAATTTGTATGACTAATTAACCCAGAGTCTTAACAAAGCCAATACGGTAGCAAAGGTTGTGTAAATGTCACCTGTTAATACTAACATTAAATAAACAAGACCAGCCTTTTTCCACAAGGCATTTTCACCAAGAATATTCCTATAAGGCATATTCTTCTAATTATGGTGATAATTATTCAGCTGGTTGTCTGTGTAGGAAGTAAATACACACCATATGCCAATTTACTCAACACACACGTTGGAGCCCGTATCTGATCACACAGAATAATATGTTCTTACTTACTTCATATGCACAAGGCACACCCCAATTTACTATCCTACACGATATAGCCCTAAGTTTGTGGACACCAGATTATTACATCCATATGCGCTTTCTGAAATTCCCCATTCAAAATGTAATCCCCCTTTCCGGTTATCACCTCCACTCTTCTGGGATTGCTTTCCAAAATTTTCAAGTGATTCAGTCATGGTCAGGTAATGATGTTGGGTGACGAGGTCTGGGGTTGCAGTTGGGATTCCAGCTCATGCAAGCAAAGGATGCTCAGTGTAGTTAAGGTGAGGGCTCTGTTCGCGACACTCTGTTCGCGACACTCTGTTCGCGACACTCTGTTCGCGACACTCTGTTCGCGACACTCTGTTCGCGACACTCTGTTCGCGACACTCTGTTCGCGACACTCTGTTCGCGACACTCTGTTCGCGACACTCTGTTCGCGACACTCTGTTCGCGACACTCTGTTCGCGACACTCTGTTCGCGACACTCTGTTCGCGACACTCTGTTCGCGACACTCTGTTCGCGACACTCTGTTCGCGACACTCTGTTCGCGACACTCTGTTCGCGACACTCTGTTCGCGACACTCTGTTCGCGACACTCTGGTTTAACACAACATGGCTACGTTCACTTTACAAGCTACATTGCTCAATTCTGATTTGCATGTCATGACGGTTCACATTCATAATTACAAGTGACTTTTATCTGACTTTAATGTGGTCCGTCATACTGTATGAAATGGCATGCAGGCGCACATCGATGTGGCTTTAAAACACATCATGAGTACGTGCAACTGCTCATTCACTTCAAAACAATTTTTGAAATTTGATTTAAAAAAATACGAACCAACTGGGGACTGTAAAGGCCAAAGGTGACCATTGTATTTATTCCCATATTGTCAACAATCTCACACACATTCAGGCAATTTGGAAACGCCTATTAGCCTAAACTGAATGTTTTTGGACCATGGGAGAAAACCGGATAACCCGGAGGTACAGTAACCCACCAAGCACAGGGAGAACATGAAAAAATCATGCACACAGACCCAACGTGTGAATCGGATCCAGGACCTGGAGGTGCAAGGCGACAGTGCTGACCACTACTGTAAACCACTAAGCCACCATATTTGCCTATGATTTTGCTTTGGAAGATGGTAAGCAGTGAGTATTTGTTTGTCAGTTGTATTTGTTTGGCCCAGGAGAAGAAGAAGAAGAAGAAAAAAAAAAGCCAGCTGTCTCGCTTTAGGTGAAAATTAAAATCACTACACGAGTTCTGATCTGCCTGTTCTCATTCAGGTTGCATAACATACACATCCATTCCAGGACCACATACAGTATGAATGTGACTAGATCCGAGCTAAAAAACGTCGGCTTTGTGTGTTAAGATCTGAACTAGAAAAAATCTGATCAGGTCTGAGTTACATTAAATCTGACTTCAGCCTGGTAATGCGAACGTAGCCCATGTCTTCATTGAGCGTCTTCGCTTTGTGTAGAGGTGCATGGTCATGCTGAATCAAGTTTAGGACCCTTAGTTCGGGTAAAGAGACACTGTATTTTCACAGCATATGAAGACATTCTTGACAAGTGTGTACATCTAATATTGTGGCTGCGTGCAAGGCCTATGTATGGGTTTTATGATTTGGTGTCCACAAACGTTTGACCATATTAGTGGATTTAAATTAGATGAAATGCACCCAAATATAAAGCAGTCAGTTGGCCATAGTCAGCTACAGATGGAAAATAAATACAAATACATAAGGTGTGAAGCTGAATAAAAGTTTGACTTCGATATCATGTCCATTAGGGAAAGAAAAAAAAATACAATCATGTCTTGGCCATACCTGCTCGAAGAGGTCGAGGCACTCCTCCAACGAAGATGGTTTTCCTGGGGTCCAGAGGCTGAGAGCCATCCATGACAAAATCACTGTCGTTCAGGTTCCATGGACGGATTTGTACCTAATAATGCACAGCATGTACTGTAAGTGGCCTCCGCTCTAACTGACCAATTTCTAATTTATTAAACATAGGGGTGCGCCATTCCATGTTAACTAGCACTGTTCGTTAATGCATTCAGAAGGCTGTTATGAATTTTGGACTAATGAAGGACTTAAAAGTCCATACAGCATAGTTTACAGATTTATTTTCGCTAGAACATATTAAGGCATGGTGTTGAAAAGAACAAACAATGCACTTCATGTTAAGGCCATGAATTCCACATCTTTTAAGGCTTTTTGAAACCTGCAAGAATCCTGAGGTTGTGAGATTTGGCACTGCAACACGACTCCACTGACCCACATGCTGTGCAAATGGAGCACAGTGTGTGCAGAAGTCCAGAGTTGCTCTGTAGGTTTATATTTAACTGCACCTACTTTGAGAGCACTGTTGCAAAGTGGTCACTGCCTATTTTCGTGAATCGTGTGGAAGATTAAAAATACTCTGTGGAGTGGATATGCAGGCCGTTGGCTCTTACAGGCTTGTCTTTGATGGTGGGGCTCGACACACACAGGTAGAGCTTCCCTTCCTCCTCCATGCAAGCGTCGATCAGTGCCTGGACTGAGCTCTCCTCTTGAAACAGCAGAAATGCATAACCTGGTAAAAGAGAACATGTTTGCAGAGAAGAGAAGCAGCAACGTCTGTGGACTTATCACGAAAATACGTTCATGTTTCAAGATACTTCTGCAAATCTGCATAATGTACGTAGGCTTAACAGCGCCTCAAGTGTGGATTATTTCAATTGAATAGGTCAGGAATAGTCGTTTTTTTCGAAATTTCCAAAAATTATGGACTTGAGTATAACACAAATTGGCTGCAGCTTTTGCCCAACGATAGATAAATGTGGTTTATAAAATCCGTGAATGAATATCCTTGATGAGTAAAGAGTTGTTTGGAATGGGAACTAGGAATAACGTTGGTGTATAGAATGACGGGATGTGTGACTGTGCTCATCTTATTGCATCAGGACAGAAAATGTTCAACCTTGTACTGTAAGACCTACCTTTGGGTGGAAAGTAGGACTTGCTTTCTGCTTTGTGAGGCCAATCCACAAACAAATGTCCAAACCGGCGGAAACTAGCAGTGATTTCATCTAAAACGAGACACATTAACACTATTACTGGGAATACTGTTGTTTGCGAATGGGTTCGCCATCACAATAACTTTTTCAGAAGCTTTTAAGGCATTAGGAGCAATCTTAGTTGAGGAAACGTTTTAATTCATGCACCAAACTGAGTACATTTCTGTGACTGGAATCATATATACAGTGTGTGTATATATATATATATATATATATATATATATATATATATATATATATATATATAAAGAGCTTGCTATGATCATCCCACTTAACCATAAATAAATAAATTACTAAATAACACACAGTTTTTTTTTTATAATCCCTTAATGTCGTGCTTTTTTTCACTGGGATTTTTGCTCGTTGCTTATTGTTTGTACAATCTGGAAATCTATATGGTGCTGTTATTTATACAGTGTATATACAGTACAGTGCAGTATTTACTGAATGATGCATGACAACTGCTTTGTTTCTGATCTGTTCTCCAATTTCTTTAGATTGCATCACGATCGTGCTGCTTTTTGAGATCTTTTAGCATGCGTCACTTTGCCAGACAGGTTCTATTTATGTAACTGCTTGATTCAACAGGTCTGGCAGTAATCAGGCCTGGGTGTGGCAAATTAAATTTTACTCATCGTATAAAAAATATATACTTTTATCCTTATTTTATATTTCATTTACTCTGGTTATCTTTGGGTAATATTAAAATCGGTTTGATAATCTAAATCATTTAAAAATGCAAAAAAAAAAAAAAACAGGAGGGGGGAACACTAACACACCACTGTGTATACAAGCGGGTTTAGATTTAAGTGAAGATTTAAAAGACAAAGTAAAACAACAATACGACTTCAGTCTCGACCACTTTGCTGCTGTAACTTTGCTGTGCTTTGCTGTCTGTTAACAGTTGCATAATGTCTGTAACGGCAACAATCATGGTTACTGCAATGCAGCGGAAACACAAAACAGGAACTCATTCATGAACTATAGTTTTCATGTAGTAGAACTTTAGGAATCTTAGTAGAAACATGCATTTTAAAACCAACCAAATAGAAAAAAAAAAAGAACAATAGAAAGCGAATATGCAGTTTAAATCTATATACTGTAGCACAAACTGTGTGCAGATGCTGAAGCACAATGGGCAGAAATGAAAACTTCTTTTCAGATTACCTTCATCTATATCAGGAGGAAGACCACCGACGAACACTTTACGAGAGTAGCGCTCGATACGCTCGCCATTCTGATGAGGAAAGCAGTGCGGGGAACCCAGACCGCCGAGACCCTGCTCAGACCTCTCATCATCCCCGAAACTGCGCTCGTCGTCCATCGGGAAGAGGGACGAAGGGCCTAGGAACACATGCGCATACAATCGTATTATCATCATTTAATGCTTAAACTGAAAAGCATAAAACACAATAGGTTGTTTGCACATGACGTCACTTTCGCTGTGCTGCATGGAGCGAAATGTTACCGGAGGTCAGGAAGTGATTTTCTACATAGGAGGCACAACAACTATGTGTGTTTATGAACGCTCAGATTGATTAAACAGACAATCTACGAGCAGATTAAATCACGCACAACAGGTAGTTGGTCATAACGAGGACGATTAAAAAGGGGGAAAAATGATAATTAAATGAATAAATAAAAAAAATTCACAGAAAGTTGGCAGCAACAATCTATATTATTAAAAGATTGTGTGTGTGTATGCAGAGGCCCCTTTGTCACATATAACCCAATATTTATGTAGTTATGTAGTAATCTTTCTTTCCTTCCTAAAAGCTATTTTTTTATTTCTGTACCCCTGTTTAATAAAACATAGCAACAATAAATCACCATGATGTACAACTGTATTTTGTGTGGTAGATTTAAAACACCAGCTATAAGCGACACCACTAACACTTTAATCTGGGTTAACCGTTACACATAAGATAGATGAGCATGAACAAAACTTCACATCTACATCTAGACATTTGACAGACGCCCTTATCCAGAGCGACATTGTATTTTGTTATACATATGAGCAGTTAAAGGGGTTAAGGGCCTTGCTCAAGGGCCCAACTGGGACAACTTCATCGTGGGATTTGAACCTGGGACCTTCTGAACCGTAGTCCAATGCCTACTGTACGTGTTAATCACATATCCCAGTTAATATGATGTGATCAGAGCACAGGGCCAGGATACACAGCTCCTGGAGCAGGTAGTGTTCAGGGCTTTGCTCAAGGACTCAACCCTCACAACTAGGCAGAAACCCAGAAACCCACAGCCTTAACCACTTGAGCCAGCCCTGCTTCATGGATTATACCCTTCTCTGGGAATATCATCTGTCCATTCTGTTTTTCACTTCCTGCCCTACAGAGGGACAGCGTTCGTCCTAAGAGTCACGTGATTGCAAACAACCTGTTGGATGTGTAATGGGTAGGAGACATGTGAACCTAAATGTATACACATGGTCAAAGAACTGAGGCCAAACTAAACACAATTACAGTAGACCATGCAGCGCAGCATTTACCTCGTCGTCTTCCATAATTCCTTGCTGCATGCAAAGTAGGACAAAACAGATACAAGAACAGATATCACTCAGTCAAGTCCAAAAATATGTCCATGTATGCAAAGGGAAGATTAGAATCTGAAATATGACTTACCATTCCCAGTGAGCGAGCCTTCCTCAGGTGGATGGGAAAAGCCAAAGCGACCTACAGCGACAAGTTCAAAGCTGGTTTGCTGAAGACGCACTTGATCAATACACTTAATGACGATGGATCGATTGAAGCATTTTGGAAATCTGTGCACTGCATCTTTGATCTTTATTGTAGGTGTGAATAATCTCACCTGACCACTGTAGACCTATGAATAAAGACTCCTTATGCCCGACTCAAGACTTATAGACTTATAATAACACTATCAAGTGTCACCCAGGAAAAATGAGAGGCTTAAGGTATGTTCTTGAGTCAGATTAGAAAAAAAATTTCCTCACCACCATCAGTCACCTGTTGATTTCTCATTGGCAATCTAAATCTACATGAGGATTTCTGGTGGGAAAATGACTGTACAAATAAAACAGAACAGAAATTAAATTTAAATACCTAGTAGAATATTTTCCCACGAATAGTCTTTGCTTATGTAAAGTAGTTCTCTGGTCGCAAATTTTCTTGGGACGAAATGTAAAGAATTTCAAGTCAATATCATGTCACTTCAGTGATGATGAAATTAATATTTGTTACTAGTCATACTAATAATGTTTTTGCCAAGATATTACATAATAAGTTTCATGTTGGTGCCCTGATTATCTTGCATTTATTGTACGTAATCAAGCACTTTGTTTTTTCATTATTTTGAGGAAATAAAGCATTGAAATGATTCACCCGAATCAGACGTCTGCTCTGTGCTCGGGAATTATGTTACATAAACATTTTATATTAATATAATCAACAGAGTGACCATGCTATGCATTTGTCATGTCCAATATCTGTTGGAGACAAAAATCTGATAAATTATGCTTAATTATGCTTTTATCCACATTGAGTTTGTCTATGATCAAATATACAGCACCAGAACATGAACAATCGTGTAAAATGGTTTCATGCTGAAAGGCATTAAAATCTCACAGCCTGCCACAGCCGTGGCCAACAAAGGTATTCCTCTATAAGACGCATATACTCTTATCGTGTCCTGATATCAGCGAAGTGAGAAAATTCTCCATTCAGTGTGTGACTTTCCTGTGCTACATTATTGTTGTAGAGTTGAGCTTTGCTCAGATTAAAACCCTTGTCTGGAAAATCGCGTCATGAGGGAATTTTTGTAATCCTGCCACCTGTCATGCTTCAAAGTCGAATCAGATTCAGTGCAAGCTAAATATTTGCTTTTATATCATCAAGTGCCTGAACGCTGTGACGGATATTATGTCCGGAATCAGTGTGCCAGATCAGCTGATTTACATGCACATTTTCCACTGCTGCTCTTAGTAAAGCAGAAATGCTACTGTAACTCTGTATTCTAGGGCAACCTTGAATAATTTGAACATTTGAATATTTCTCATTACCATGGTCCTTGGTCCTGGCCAGAAGATATTTTATGGATTTTAAATAAGCAAAAACTTGATGGAAATATTACTGCAGTGAATAATAGGTTTCTGCTGGCCAGATTTTTTTTTTTTTATCCTAACTGATGTAGTGACTAGCTTCTCATTTCTTAAACGTCCATCTCGGGAAAATTTATCCTGTGGTCATGAAAAGATGTTACTGTGTTTCAGAAAGGTCAAACTATTGGCCTGCATCAAGGATGGACAGTGCCAAAGAGCCGTCAACTTCATGGAAGGAATCTGGTCGCCAAAAAAAAAAAAAAAAAAAAACAGATATGGGAACTGACAGGGTTGGGTCTTAATAGCTGTCTAGGTGTAAGAATATAACTTGTTAGTGAGGCCAATCAAACAAAAGGCTTCAATTTTGGTAAACTGGACTTTGAAGCGATGGATAAAGGTCATGTGGTCTGATGAGTCCAAACTGACCCTATTTCAGAGCGATGGGCGTGTCAGGGTGAAAAGGGAAGCGCATGAAGCAATGCGCCAATTATGCATCGCGCCCACTGTACAAGTGTTATGATCTGGGATTTCTTTACTTGGTCAGCTGACTACCTGAAATAGACTTTGAATGGAGAGTTGTTCATTTTTAGTAACCATAACCTGCATGCTGTAGTAAAGTTCACTTTATCATGGCAAATTATTCATTTAAACTACAATGTTGTGCACAGCTAATTGAAGGGATTTTTTTTTTTGCATCAGTTACTATGTGCACAATTATTGCATTGTTGACTTTCCTGAGTATTGTTTAGATTGCAAATATGTCCATTCAGAGGTTTGTCAATTTGGCACGAGTCTGGCTTTGTCTGTGTTGTTCAAAGCTGTTCTCAGACTTAAGCTTAAACCTGCTGTGACTCAATGGCTATGTTTACATGCAACCTAGTAACCGCCAACCCCCCCCCCCCCCCTAAAAAAAAAAAACCTTCATGTATACACCGACCGATTTGGATTACAGTAAACTGATTGCCAGTCTGAATGAAACTTCTGTCCTATTGAATGAGGTGTAGTCCAGTCAATAAAAGAATAATAGCCTTGTAAACCTTTTGTGCCTGAGCCTTTGCGCTATGGGAATCTGCACATGCATTCGGATTATAATGATAATAATTTCAGGCACAAGTGGGATGAAGGTTGGCTACAATAAAGTAAAAAATATGACCAAACCTATATTTCTATATTTCTGCCATTCCTACTGTAGATGTCTCTTAAATCTTCGTAAAATTAGAAGATTAGCAATAGTAATTGATATAAAATTTTCAATGAATAAACACTTCATCCTCACAGAAAAACATGACATGCTGTCTGCAGTCACACCTAGATGATGTTTTAGATAGTTGGAAATAATTTAAAAACTATTACCACAAGCAGTGTAATAGAAACACTGACCACGCTAACCATACCGTTATGCTAATACTGCCACTCAACTTCACTCCAAGTGTGTGCCTAAGTTTGGATAAGATGACGTGTAATATGCATATAAACAGGACTTTTGGAAAAAAAGAAAAAAAAAAAGATTTTAAATGTCTTAAATAAGCGTAGAAATTCATGGTAGAACATCTTGCTAAAAATACACTGCCTGGCCCGAATAAAGTCGCCATTTAATATTTTGTCAGACCGCTTTTAGCTATGACTACAGGATGGAATGCATTATTTATTTGCTGCAGTAATTCTTGGCTTAGATCTTGTATTGGTGAAATTCAGTGCATTCAGGTAGTCAGCTGACTTCAGTTTACTGCTACAGAAATGATACTGAAATGTTCAACAATTGAAGCAACCCCAGACCATAACACTGCCTCTAGAGGTCTGTAACAGTAGCCTCTTTGCATGATGGGTGCATCGCTTCATGTATTTCCCCTTCTTACCCTGATGCATCCATCACTCTGGAATAAGGTCAAACTGAGCTCATCAGACCACATGACCCTTTCCATTGCTCAGAAGTCCAATCTTTATGCTCCCTAACAAATTCAAAACCTTTTTTCTCTCATTAGTCTCACTAACAAATGGTTTTCTTAAGGCAGCACAGCTGTTTAGTCCTAGTCCTGTTAACTCTCATATTTTCCAAACACATTTCTTCCACAAAGTTGACGGTTTTAGTAATGCGTTGGACAGCTCTTGACCAAATTCCAGACATCTGCTTAGTTGTTTTAGACAGTTTCATTTTTTTCCCTACTTACAACATCGGTTAGGGATAAAAGAATCGCTGCCAGCTGTTAAAAGTGTTAATGACTGCAGCAATTATCCAGTCAAAGGCTCTTAAGTGTTTGTTAATTTCTTTCTTCCTCAGCCAGGCACGGTACACCACACAATTATTAAAAAGCAGTCATTTCACTGCTTTCATGAGGTTTGTCATTTTGAGTGCAAGAACAATATATTAAAAAGGGATCTAAAGACACTTCCTAGTCCTGATTGGCTGGACATTGGTGTTTCAGAACAGTTTTTTTCCCCCCAATTACAGACCCAAGGCCATGGAGAATCTACTGTATTTTAGTGAAGGGAAACATGTAGAGGACTGCTATTTAATATTAAATATAACAAAACATTCCTGTGATAATTTTTTTTTTTTTAAATCACTTGACTTCATGACACCAACCATTACAGCCAAATATATCAAATCAAATCACAGTAACCAATTTATCAACATAGACTGAAAACAGAGAATACATTCATTTGGGTAAAAATCTTAATAATAATGTATTCCAGGCGTGGTAAATATTTATGCAGTTCACCCAGGCAAGCAATCCTTTAGATAGCACAATGTTACATACCTTTCAAAGAATCCTGCTCAGCTCTCATAATGTCAATCAGTGAGTTCTCCAATGAGTGCATGCTGAAGCCATCAAAGGACCGACTGCGCTCCTGCTGAGAGCCCAGGAAGAACTGTTAGTAACCTTTATAGCCTGAGATCACCCTCTTTCTGTTCATTTTATACCCAGGTACATCTGCACTGAGGTATATGCACTGAGACCCGTCTTCATTCAGTAGTGCGGTAAAGATGCATCAGATCAAGGCAAGGTAAATTCATTTAAATATGTACATATAAGTACCATACAAAGTATTGCATAAATGAAAACAATAAAAAGGAAATTGGAAATGACAAAGTGTATTGAATTAAATAAAGAAAAAGGAGAAATCAGCCCGGTTGAAGGTTATATAGAATAATAAACTGGAAGCCTCGTTAACCTACATGTTTTTGTTTTTTTTTGCATGTGAATAATTGTGTGTGCTTTAAAGTACTGATGATGATTATGGTAGGGATGTCAGTCACGTTTCATGCACATATTAGTCTGTGCACCAATGCTGACTTGCAGTAACCCATGAACCTGATCTACCCTGAGCACCGCAATGCAATGGAAGCTCTTTAAATACTTAAACAGGTCAGCCTCAGAACCTTCTGATAGATTGTCTCAGCAAGTCGTAAGTGATGTGATGAAGATAAAATAATCCTCACACTGTGATGGACTGTAAAGGGCTGTAAAGTAGGCCAATCCATGACAGGTCACACAAAGAAAAACACCTACTGTATCGGCACTTCACAGAAAAACAGACTCCAAAAAGATAGAAGATGATGAGATGTTGAATCGAGATTGGCTGTGGGTTTAATTAAATGCATCAAATCTTAAAATATGAATTTAGCATCATTTATGTAATACTGCCAACATTCATTCGAACTGGGCAAAAAGAACACACAATACATCCTTATTCAAGCTTTTTCTAACGGGCTTGAATCAAACCTAACACTACTATTAGGTGTAACCACTTCTTTATGGAATGATAGTGCTGAGACACTTCCTGTAATGTCTCACAAGGTTAGAGGCACTTGTAGAAAGAAGATCTTCCACTATACAGAATGCTTTAAGCTTCTTCATATTGTTAAGAGTTACTGTAATGTCATTTTCGATTCAGACAACTTGTTTTCAATAAGATTCATATCCAGATACTATAACCGGGACACCAACCACTTAGTGTCCCAATCTGTGTTGATTTTAATGGTTTTTAGGTTGATCGTCTGGTTGAAAGATTCATTTACAGCCAAGTCTGTACCTCCCGGATGAGGAAACCGGATTTTGGGATTAAATTTGGGAATTCATAACACCATCAATGTTCCTTCACAAGAGTGCCTGAACCCCCAGCCAGAAAACAAAACAGTCCCAATGCATCAAACAACACCATATTTACATACCGAGTCAAATACTTTCCTTTTCATGGAAACTCATTTTTCCCCAAAAAGGCCACTGAACCAAAGACTTGACCCAAATGTCTGATACAAAGCTAGGTGTAGTTCCAATTTGTTTTTTTTGAACGATGTTCAAATACCACATTTTGTAAGCTTCTTTCAAGAAGTACATTATTTGTGCAACTGGGTGCTCTTGACATGGCATAAGTGTTTGAATCTCGACAACCCAAAGAATCCACTAAATATTGGGATTTCCTAACAATTCCAGCTCTTTTGCCTACAAATGTATACTACAGGAAAGCAAAATTTTGTAAAAAAAAAAAAAAATGACATATATTTAAAAAAAATAATAATTAAGACTATGAATAGATTTTAAATGCTTACACTACCAGTCAGAAATTTGGACCCACTTTCAAATTCTGTGATCTTTCCTGATTTTTGTTTCTTGCTACACTGTAAAATAATGCTGAAGGCATGCAAAATATGCAACAACCTCCTTTGAACAGTTGATATTCAGATGCATCTGCTACTTCTGCTCTGTAAATCCTTCATAATGCCTCTAATCCGAGGGGCTGTTTGTTAATTGGTGATTTCGGAGGCTGGTAACTTCTAGTTTTGGTAAAAGTAAGCTTTGATCTTGCTTTCCTGTGAAGGTCTTCATGAGAGACAGGTTCATCATGGTGCTTGATGGGTTTTGCAAATGCACTTGACACAATACTGTTCTTGCAAGAACTGTTCCAGAACAGCTGACCTTCATGTCTTAAAATAACAACTGACAGTTTTTATGACCTAATGTCGTATGTGTTTTTTTCACGGTTTTGAACAACAACAACAAAAAAAAAAAAAAAACAGTATTCTTCTGTAATGTTGAAAATAAATCCACACTTTTGACTGGAACTTAACTGGTTTTGTTCATTTTATGGAGGCTACCAATAATTCAGGAGTCAAACATAGATTGCAGGACGGGTATAGAGGGCACAATGGAGGACATCAAATTGCCTGGGGATGTGCCCAATATGAGATGCAGCCACCATACATTATACGAAACAATACAAAGTTTAAAGATGTCAAAGCTGTAGGTGCAAAGTGGAGCAATAAATAATGTGTATACTGTATTTCCACAAGACCAACTAATGCCATGCAGTTCCTCATCGTTGTGAACTGTCTGTTAGTAGAACAGGCCTGGTCTAAAAGAGGAGGGCAAAAAAGCTTGCAGGCACAATACGAGCTCTGTTCTTGGAATTAGGCTAGAAGCTGTGCAGAGGGGAGGACTGACTAAGCATATGAAACAACAGTGTGTTTTCAAAGTCCCCACTGTTACCACTGGGTTCAAATGAGAACACCATCTAAGTAAACATAAACGGTGTGTGCAACAGTAAATATTAACTAGCTAGTATAAGATACTGTATATATACTTTCAATTTACACTAAGTCATAATACGGCTATGATGGTTAAAATTTTACAAGTAATAGTATTTGGAAACAGAATGATAAAACCCATTGTGTGACAAGACTGTTAGAAATTATGTCAAGAGTTCCACTGTAGCGCCCAATCACCACGGCATGACAGGTGGTGGGAGAAAATGACTGACCTTAGAGAAGTCTCTGCAGTTTTTCCCCCCTTCTGGAAATCCAGAATTACAGATAATCACACTGTCCTGAGCCATTAACAACACCAGACACCATTTATCTTCCTATTTCCGTCTAGCTCCACGTCATACAGCCTATCCTCTGACACTGACTCACTCATCCGTGTCTTTTTATATCAACAGCACACTCCGCTTAGAGAAGTACAATGGTAGAGGCACATTGCACATCTGGGCTGTGATCTAACACATCCATCAAACTATGCCTCAGGAGTACCTACTAGTCATAGTGAGATTGGCCTGAAAGCAGGTGTAGATAGCAAGCAGGTATAAACATACGTTGACACAATGTGCTTTTATGTATCGTGTGACTGGGTCCCAGTGGTATTGAAGTTAATTTAGTTGGAGAAAATTTTTGTTTTAAAACCTTTCCTTTCTGACAGGTTTATTCTCCCATTTGCATGTCACTCACAGCAGCTCAGATCCAGGCCTCAATGCTCAACAGAAACAAACAAAAAGGAATGTAGCCCACATGCTCAAGGCCTCTTACCTGGAAAGGAAAGAAGCTGTCATTCCGGTTTATGCTATCCTCCATCCATGGCTTGGGGTTGAAGCTCGAGCTGTTGCGGGCGTACTTCTGCGAAGACGTCTGGTTGTTTGGGAAAGATTTCTTTAGTGGTGAAATGGAGTTAATTGCGGTCATGCCTCCATTCAGGCCTCGTCTGTATTCTCGCCCCTGAGAGCCTCCCCATCCTCCATATCCTCCACCTGGACTCCATGAGCTGGAGGAAAGGGTAGAGGACTGGCTCTGATAATTTCCCCATGGCGATGGTGGTTTATTTAGGTTATTCCCCAAATGAGACAGCTGGCTAAACGCAGCATTGCGGTGGTTAAAGGGAGGAGGGTGCGGGCTGGCGGGTGACCTGCGATTCTGCTGGTGCTGATTGTGGGGGTGCTGGAAATGAGGAGGAGGCGGGTGGTGCTGGGACAGTGGGCCGATCTGATGGGAAAAACTGCCCCCAAACCCAGGACTTGCATGATGAGAGAAGTTTTGGAACAGCAACGGAGGGGCTGCATTAGCAGTGGTGGCATTCTGACTAAAGAAACCTACCTCTTCCATCATGGCAGAAGGGTTTGCGGGAATAGCCGTGGACCAGCTGCTGAAGCTGGGCAAAGAGGAGCTGCTGGACTGTGCCAACGTCCCAATACCAGCTGGTTCTTGGTAGTCAAAACCTGATAAAACGGGAGATTCCATTCGAAGGACTTCTTTCCCATTGCCATTTTCTACAGCCCCCTTGTCCAGCTGACCTTCCTCCGGCATGGTGCTTTCCAGCTCAGACATGATGCTCACGGTTTCTTGGTGGCCCTGAGGAGTACGAGGTCGCTTCTCCTGTCCTTCTTGGTCTTCTTGGTGTTGCGGTTGTTGGGCCTTGGCTTTGTCAGACTCCAGTATTTCATCTTGCGTACCAGTGTGGGCTGTTACAGCAGGGAAAAGCCAAGCAGAGCCTGCATTTCCACCGCTGCTTGGAGTGTTACTGTTTATAAAAGCAGGTGGGCTTGAAGGTTGGTGGACCGGATGTTGCAGGTGCGGGTGGATTCTGACCGGGAAAACGGCTTTGTTAGACGCGTTGTTTTTAACCAGGACTCCGAAACTGTAATCCCCCATTTAGGAAGAGTAATCCGGTATATGGTGACTCCTTTTTTGTTTTTTTATCCTCTATTATTTTGAATATCTTGGGAGAAAGTGGGAAAAAGATATTGTAAATGCATGCCATATACAAGCCATTCATTCATTCATTCATTCATTTCATCATGCACCAGCACAAAAAAAATGAGGCTATGAGAAAGCCTGTAGAAGCATCTGATCTGCTTCCTGATGTAATCTTTAGAAAGAAAAGCTCAATGCATTTCAGCATTTCGACAGCAAATATGCAGGAAGTTAAAACGTTTGGGAGATATTTCATCGAATGCACGAATGAAAAAATGTAACATGTCGTGCTAAACGCTAAATGGATCTCTATGATGATGATGATGATAATAATGATGATGATGATAAAGGTGTGTGCAGTGAAATTGAATGTCCTTGTGGTATAATAGAAAAGGAAATCGACCTACCGTTTTTTTTTTTTTTAATAATCCTCCTTTTTTTCGCCAGTGACCTCCTCGGTTTCGACCATTTAACTACAGGAAAATGCTGATGACGTTTCCCGTGTATGTGTGTGCGTGGTTGTGCGTGTGCGTGCGTGAATGCGCGTGTGCATGCGTGATATGGGGGTAGTTTCCCTTCTGCTTACTGTCACAGCAGCCGCACAGACGGGGTTTCTGCCATCGGAGAGCTCTCTGAAGGCCAGCCGGTGAGTTAGTGTGTGTGTGTGTCCAGGCTCGGTGATATCCGGGATTGAGCGCACAGCCTGCGGACCTGCACTCAGTGATCGCGCTCTGGTTGCTTGACGACACAACGCATCAGAGAGAGCGAGAGAGCGCGCGCGCGCGCGCGAGGTAGAGAGAGCGCGCGCGCGAGAGAGAGAGGCACTGTGTGTACGTGCGTGTGTCACTACCGCTTGTTCACCCGATCATCATTTACGCAACTCATGCTTTCCCCCTCGTAGTATTTCGTCACTCAGACCAATGTAATTATCGCATTTTCTATTTTCAGGTACGCTCTTAACCTTAACTCTGACAGCTGAATGGCCAATACTACCGCACTTCCGGCTTTAAACCACGCCCCCGCGTATCACAAGCCCCTCCCCTTGATCCCGTTATTGGATTTTAGCTTTCACAGTATAGAATATGTTTAGAATCCAAAAACTGCTGTATGTGTAGGCTGTATATGGACATATATACTATATATAAAGTATATAAGTACATGTATATGAGTTTTTAGTTATTTTTGTTTTTAATTTATGTTATATGTAGCACCTTGGTCCTGGAGAAACGTTGTTTCATTTCACTGTGAACTAAACTGTATAATAAATGGTTAATAAATAAAAGCCTACTTGAACTTTCAGGAAAAGAAAAACGTATAAATATTTACTAAATGTACTGCTATATCTATACGTTATATATTGATATAAATTATATTTTGATAATATGATATACAGTCTACAATTTTTCTTATACACACAGTATATCCATCCATCCATCTAGGAAAAACCTCATTAGTCCAACTAGGGTATTTATTCCCAATTTGTACGACCATGGTAGGACCTCCAGTCAATATTCACACATACATTCGCATGCTACAGGCAATTTGGGAACGCCAGTTAGCCTAACAGCTTGTCTTCGGACTGTGGGAGGAAACCGGAGGACCGGTGGAGGAAAACCACTAAGCACAGAACATGCAAACTATATATATATATATATATATATATATATATATATATATATATATATATATATATATATATATATACAGTATATACACACACACACACACACACTCCACAAGGCGACAGTGCTAACTAGCAAGCCCCATCTGCCATATCTATCTATCATCATTCTTGAGAACTGGGACAAAACATGTTTTTAATTTGGAATTTTTAATTTGAAAAGATTTTTATTAACATACATTTATTATTTTCTTAAAAACGTTTTGTCTAATAAATATATATATTTTAGTTATTTAAAATGTAATGCACACATTTAATTGGGATGAAAACTGGCTTCTTCTAAATTATTACAAAAAAATCCATCCTTGCTTATTAACCAAGAACAGTAAAGTAGTAATTCCGTTAATAAAATGTTCTTTAGTGTTAAGAAATGTAATATTACATTAGAAATACACTATTGTGGAAACAATTTGCTAAAAAAAATAAATACATAAACCCCAAAAATTCCTACCTGATGGTGTTGACACACATCTGACGGTGTTGACTATATATACGTGTGTGTAGAAATCTGGTTTTGTGTCATACTGTGGGCATGTCATCATCAACTTTTAAGGCATACCGCGTTTGTTTCACAGACATTTCTTACAGGATGTAAAGGACGTCAGGCAGATCTCATAGCTACCGAGAACCCGAATCAGACTGGAGAGTGTCTACAGCAACAGGCTCATATGACAGGCGGAAGTAAGGGCTGAAACATTGGAGCAGCATGAGGAGCGGGAGCAAGTTGACTGCACCCTCCATTCGCAGGTTATGGTAGCACACAGACATCAGGATCCGCACGCAGACGAAGCCCCGGGTAAACCTCGTGTATGCAGGCAGAGCCATGGGTAATCTCTAGTGAGTTATGAGAGAAGGGATCTTTGAAGATCCCAAAGGTTTTACAGATTTTACATTTTATTGTAAACATTTATGCAGCATTTAACTCTTTGGAATTCATTTTCACATTTTCAAAACATTTTTAAACAAGTTTTAGCATTAAACTCTTTTCAAATCCAGCTTTTTAGATTTTTTAAACAACTGGTTTCGCCTGGGTACTCCGGTTTCCACCCAACAGTCCAAAGACAGATTAGGTTAATTGACGTTCCCAAATTGCAATGAATCATGTTTTAAACAAAACAGTAAATTAATATTAACAAAAAAAAAAGAAAAAATATTTTGCTAAAGAAAATATAAAAAGTATATATATTTTTCAATTAAAGTATTTTAAGTAGTGAAATAAAATGTACTTCGGATGCGTGCGTCAACAAAATTCCATGTTATGCTAGATAACTTGAATTTGAACTTCTGAACCCACTTGACTTGTGGGTGCCAGTTTTTTATTGCGTAATTTGCTACAGTAGATGCATATTTAATGTGCCTGAAATTCATTAAGTTTTCTAAAAATTACACCAAATTTAATATAATTTAAGACATACGAGGTTGACATGTTATGGTTGTGACCACAGCAAGATCAATTTAAAAATTTTAAAGTATAAAGAAATAATCACAGTTTGTTCAACTTGAGCAGTTGAACATGATACAGAAGAAACAGGGAGTCATAAAGGCGTCCTTAAAGTTTCCATTGACCAAAAGATTGCCTTGATTTATTTTTTAGAAATGTTGTTGACAGAAACTCAGGACACAAAAAATAGGCCAAATGCCTAAATGTAAATAGAATTTTTTTAAGTAGGACTGAAAAAAATATTTTGTTATATTGAGTTGATTCAGATTATAAAATTGATAAGAGATATATGAATTATTTCTGAATTTTACAGAAAAACACAATATGTTCTGGAAATGTTTTGTCCCAGTTCTCAAGAATGACTGAAATATACAGTGCCTTGCAAAAGTATTCAAACTCCGTTAACATTTCAAATTCTTTCCCAATGAGATTTTATGTAGTAGACCAAAAAAAGTGGCACATAATTGTAAAGTGTGTGTGGGAGGATATATGGTTTTAATTGAAAAAAAAAAAAATTGAGATAAATATCTGAAAAGTGTGATGTGCATTTGTATTCAGCCCCACTTAGTCAATACTTTCGCTTCAGGTGCAAGTCTTTTGGGTTAGGTCTCTACCAGCTTTGCACATCTAGATACTGTACATAGTGAAATGTTTGCCCATTCTTTTTTGCAAAATGGTTCAAGCTCAGTCCGTTTGGATGGAGAACTGTGCATCTGTGAACAAAAGTGTTCACGTCTTGACACAGATTCTCAATTGGATTTAGGTCTGGACTTTGATTGGGCCACTCTAACACATGAAAATGCTTTGATCTAAACCATTCCATGGTAGCTCTTTACAGACAGGTTTCCTTCTAAGATTGTATTTGGATTTGGCTCCGTCCATCTTCCCATCAACTTTGACCAGCTTCCCTGCTGTTCCTGCTGAAGAAAAGCATCCCCACAACATGATGCTGCCACCACCATGCAGAGAGTGTCAGTTTTATACCACATATAGCATTTTGGAACCTTCTTCCACAAACTGAAAATGGGACTTATAATTTTCTTTCAACAACGACTTTCTTCTTGCCGCTCTTCCATAAAGGCCAGATTTGTGGAGTGCACGACCAACAGTTGACAGATTCTCCCACCTGAGCTTTGGATCTCTGGACTTCCTCTAGAGTTACCATAGTTGCCCAGCCTGTCAGTTTAGGTGGACATCCATGTCTTGGGAGGTTTATATATATAATTTTATAACTTAATCCTGCTTTAACCATCTTCACAGATTTATCTCTGAGCTGTCTGGTGTGTTACTTGGGCTTCATGATGTTGTTTGTTCACTAATGTTCACTAACAAACCTCTCTGGGCTTCACAGAACAGCTGTATTTATACTTAGATTACATTACACACTATTACACTCTTTACTGATTAAATGACTTCTGAAGGAAATTGGTTCCACTGGATTTTAGTTAGGGGTATCAGGGTAAATGGGAGTGCATACAAATACACGCCACACTTTTCAGATGTTTATTTATATCAAAATTTGAAAACCGCTTATCGTTTTCCTTCCACTTCACAATTACATGCCACGGACATAAAATCCCAGTAAGATACACCCTTGTTTTGGGTTGTAACCTAACAAAATTTGGAAATGTTCAATTAACACTGTTTGTCTTTATGCAAAATGTCATCCAAAATGGTCTATATGTTCTACAGACAGTGCAAAAGTCTTTAGTATAAATTTTGTTATATACATGTACTGTATGTCTATCATGTAGGGCCACTGGTGCCTCATTGGTAGATTTCTCACCTGAGATGCTGAAGGCCCAGATTCGATTCCCAGCCAATACCCAAAACCCAACCACCGGATGCAGTGCCGGTCCCAAGCCTGGATAACATGGGAGGGTAACGTCAGGAAGGGCATCCGGCAAAAAAATTGTGCCAAGTTGTTCTATGGATTGGATGGTCCACTGTTGCAATCCCTCGACAGGAGCAGCCAAAAGACTAACAACAACCAGAAGAATTCAACCTAACAGCTGTTTTACTCAGAAAAGAAGCAGAATATGCCATAAGCAAAGATGCCTTTGAAAATATTTCTGTATAAAAGACACTTCTGTAAGGAGTGCTACAAACAGCTATAAATAAATCAGCATGCTGGAGAATAAGTTCTATGAGTTCTATATCCATATAGCCGAGTCAATGGTGATCGTTAAGCAATGACTAGAACTCTTTTAGTATTTGGGTTAACTCTAAAAAAACAAAAACCTTCCCAACTGTACCATTTGACTGATGGTACTTATAGTTAGTAACGTAGTAACCCAGTGTAAGGAGATTTCTTATGTCGGAAACTTCAAAGCACTTTTGTAAGTTGCTCTGGATAAGAGCGTCTGCCAAATGCATAAATGTAAATGTTTTTCTGGTAACTTTGGCACACTTGCTTCTTTTTATTTTCATGTTAAATTATTAGCCTACATCTGAAAACTGGTCTGTCTTGTAATATGCTGCTCTCTGTACAGACATGCAAATATTCTTCTGTAATGTTCTTCATTTTTAGGGTATGTTTGGAAATAGGGAATGGTTTTGGAACATAATAATGTAGAAATTCATAACAAATCCGAAGATAAAGATCTAAAGATATGATGCATGAGACTTTTGCACAGTACTACACACACACACACGTTGTGTGTTTATTAAAAAATAAAAACATTTATGTAGAGGATGTTTTGTAAAATATTCTATTTTAATAAATTTATAGAGAGAGAGAGAGAGAGAGAGAGAGAGAGAGACATCCTGTATTACAAAAATGTGTGCAAATTGCTACACTATTCTAACTACATTAAGCTGTTTTGTCTAAATGCTACATTGATATTAAAATGTCTTTAGCATTAAATCAATTGGCAAGCTTGTTTTATAAATATTAATAATTATTTGCAGTCTGTATAGAAACGAACAACAAAACCAGTACAGTATAAGCATATGCATAAGCTTTCCTTCATTCATTTTTAATAAGTGCTTTATCCTACTTGGGGTTGCTATGGATACAGAGCCAATCCTGTGAACACATGGGATAGGATACCAGGCTATTGTGGGGTACCATGCTCACACTCATTCACACCTAAGATATACTTTGGTATATCCAGTTCACCTTATGTTTAAGAAATGGAAGGAAACCAAAGAACCATGAGGGAAAACTAGAGAACATGAGAACATGAAGCTCCATAAAGAAAGTAACCTGAGCTCATGATTGAACCGGTAACCCTGGAATTGTGAGGTGGCAACATCACCCAGTTCACCACTGTGTTTTCCAATTGCAAAATAGTTAGAATTTGTTTGCTTGTTTGTTTTGCAAAGCACTGGTGTAAATTTGAACTGCATTAACACATACACACAATTTGGCAAAAAAAAAAACATACATATATATATATGTATATATATGTATGTATGTTCCTTTGCTGAAAATAACATCTGCACTTACTGTATATGTCCAGTTTCTGGCCAGGAGTTTTTTTATTATTATTATTTTTATATATATTGTGGCTCTGATTGTGTGTAATGGTATTTCAAACTGCTTATGTATATTTTATATCCATTGGCCAGCTTGTAGGTCAACTTACACCTGTCTCTTTGTGTTGAACGTTCTTCAGGTTTCATAGTGATGACAGATATTTTACATATGTGTGTGTAGTGCACACCAAGAATACCAGACACTGTCAAAGATAGTAAAGACTAAAAGTATTTTAAAATAAAATGGAAAATGGAACATTATTGTTTTAACTTATAGTGTAGGTGAATATTCTCTTAAAGGGTGCCAATAATTGTGAAATGTACATCCTGTACACTTATAAATTAATAAAGAGGGTCCTATTTGACAGGTGGAACATGCTTTTCTGCTTTTGGATACTTCTCATTTGTATGAATTGTTTGGACATAGCGTTTTAAAATAAATAAATAAATAAATACATAAATAAATATCTTATAATGGAATAAACTCTGCCCCCCCCCTCCTCTTCCCTCCCCTCCCCTCCCCATTACATTGTCTTGTGCTGTTCTGTTGTTGTACAGTAGACAGGTAGACAGGATATGCCACTTCACCACAACCTCCACCATGTTTCAAGGATGGTGATGTTAAGATGTTTCCCTCAGTCTAGAGTGTATGCTAAAAATCATCCACTCATCAGTCTTTAATCTCCTTTGTCCACTGGAGTGTTTTTTTTTTTTCTTTCTTGTTCATTGCTTAAAGAAGAGGTTTCTTGGCAGAGACACATCCCTTAAGGCCAGTTTCTCTTCAGTGAGCTGAAGTGCCTCTTTTCTGTCTGAGAAACCAGCTTATCTCTATTTGCTTTGTTAATTCCCTCCTTAATTTCTAAAGATTTGCTTTGTTCGTGCTTGCTAGTGACAGTGGCTTACTTATCCGCTGAAACTGATATAATCAGTTCTTCTTCTTCCTGTTCTCTTTTTGGTGCAGTAACCTTTGGTTTCTTTCTGAAGTGAAATCCAATGTTTGATATGATACGACCAGCTATAACTGTCGGCTATTATTTTTCATTCTTTGTTAAATGAATACCCCAACGTAGTATACAATTACTAGCCGCTTTAATAGAAACGCCCGCTCTTTTATGCAGCTGTCCGGTCAGCCAATCATGTTGCGATGCATAAAATCATGCAGACAAAGAAACCAAATACTACTATTGTTAAATTATAGTAAGTAAGCAGCTTTATAAACCAATTATGTAAATCAATTTCTTTCAGATTTAGGAAGACTGAGCTCGACACTTTTAATGTGCTGAGAAATAAAATGCTATAATGAATATACTCTGATTCAAAATGCCTTGATTCTGTTTTCATTTTCCTATCTGTATTCATTGCTTTGTAGATCCAGTGTGAATGCCTTTTTCATTACAGTCCGCCTGCGTTCAGCGCGCTCTATATGAGCTGTGCATGTCTTTTTAATGATGGGTTAGCAGGCTCTGAGAATGTTGTGCAGGGCCGTTCTAGTGTTTACTGCAGGCTGAAATCTCATTAAAGTAAGCTGCTGCTATTTCCAGCCTGTAATCGAGCTTCAGCGTTTGATTATCTATGTCTGGGCCAGATCAAAATCGTGCTGTTTCTCGGCAGCGTTGGTTTAAAAATGGTTGCATCACTCGGTAGGTGAGTCAGATTTAATACAAAATTGTCTTCTGGTCAAACAGAAAATTAAACCGCAAAGATATGAGGCTTGGGCTGCTTTTAAAATGTGTTAATTTACCTTTATCTGTCTTTCTGATTCTGCTACCCTCATTTCCCTGTGCTATAAATCACCTCATCTGTTATTTGTTGTTGGGATTAAATAACATCTGATTACGCAGAAAAGCTTCTGCTAGTTGTCGACAAATGTATGCTGATTATATACAGCGCAGCGAATCACCGCACATATATGGTAGGTCTGGAAGTGTGTTTTTTGGTTGTCTCACCACTGTGTCATTATCAACAACAAGACAAACAGAAGCTGCCATAAACAGCACAGAGGCACCATACGATCCGCTCTCCAATTAAAGTTCATGCATGACTGGCATCGTCCGTTGCCCTGTTTCCCAGAAACCTGGCCGGCCCTGAATAACCATCTTTCGGCAGCTGTGTCACAAGATCCCAGACGCAAGGTCACCCTGACGAGAGACAGACAGGTGTGCGCAGCCACAGGAACAAATCAGTCTCAGTGCATTGCTCACAACTACCTGACACACTTAGCTCAGCTCACCTACTCACCCTGAGTCTGACAGATGATGAACCGCTGCAAAGCAATTAACTATTGCTTCTTATTCAGCGAAGCTTCAAATAGTTAAATCTGAGTGCATGGAATTACGCCAGGAGTTTTGAGTTTTTTTTTAATAAAGTACTACAAGTGTGAAAGTCTTGAGCCATCCCTTATTTCTTAATAATTTTCTTTTATTTTTAATGTAGTCTTGAGGAATCGTTCGAACACACTGCCAATGCACTCAAACATGATGGAGCACTATCAGTCATCGATTGGACTCCCCAAATCCCAGATCTCAACATTATCGAAGTAGTGTGGGATCATCTTGACAGAGAACGGAACAAAAGGCAGAAAACATCGAAAGAAGAGCTTTGAAATGTTGTTCAAGAACCCTGGAGAACTATTCCTGAGGACTACTTTAAGAAATGGCAAGAAAGCTGTTCAGCAATATGGTACATACCAAATATTGACTTTATAGCTTATTAGAATTACATAAACTCTCTTCGTGGTATATACTGTATTTATGTTTGTACATGTTGCAATAAATCATTGTGCCTATAATCTATAATCTATAATTTCCTGGCAAAATATAAAAAAATCAGTGGTGGCTCAAGACTTTTGCACTTTATTGTGTATTCTGTATATTTATTTTATATATTGTGCCCAGTGAACTTTATTAAAATATGATAATAACATCCTGGAAATCTGTGTTTTTTTACTTATGCATCTAATGCAACTGCACCTATTGAACACCAAGGTCCCAATGTCCATTTATTTAATTTATTTTATTATTGGATAACTGTAGCCTGCTATGATGTTTTCTTTTTTTCAAAATTTTGTTGTACACTTTATAGTGACCATAAAGACGTCCTCTTATTCTCTTTTCTTCTCTGGCTCACTTGTCACAAGCCTGTGTAAATGTAAGTGTCTTTAATGTAAATTAGATGCATGTGAGGGTAAATTGGGGTGTGCCATATGCTTCTGACATGTAAATAAGGTACTAGGGAGTAAGAAAGCACTCAACTCTAACTGAGTCATTATTTACACTAAAATCACAGCTCGTTTTGATGCTTTGATATAAGTTTTATGAATTAGACACAACTTTGTTGGTGTCATATTTTCACTGCAACATGGATAAATAAAGGCAGATATGTATCACTAGTAGTTAATTGTAGTATGAAAATCACAGGTATCGCCATAGGTCCTGCTCCCCACCCCCCAAACATATAAGATATTTTAAAGGTTGAAGAGCCTCTTATTCTTATTCGAGTTTACATGCTTCTTTTGTTTGTTTAGCATCCGATTGCTTCTCTGATGTGATACCTGGTAAAGGCTATCTTTTTTCTTTACTTTTTTCTTTTTTAAATCTGGTTAGTTTCATCACCATGTTTTATAGCTGCAAAAGAGAAGCATTATTATTATTATATAAATAAAAAAAAAACTAAAATTAAAATGAGGGGTGTTCAAGTCAAACTGAATCTGTTCACTGGGCAGAATAACAAGTTGTGAGAATAAAACTGTCTTTATTTCTCTATATAATCCTCTGCTGCACTAATGCACTTATCCCAGTGTTTCACTAGTGCTTGGAGGCATCAAGGTAGAAAGTTTTCTCAGTACACCGGAGTCATCATCGGACTGCCTCATGTCTCATCACCGTACTGTGCTTGAAATCTTTTTTATTATTTTTTTTTTCATTTCTGCACGAGAAATTTCATCAAAAATCCCAGTGGGACTTGAACGCCGCTCCTACCTTATACTGTACATTATGAAATGCTAAACATTGTATAACATAATAAATGAACTCAGCTATAAATATAGTAAAAATAAACACAATGATCTTCATTTATCAATTCTGAAGTTATGTGTAAATGCCTAAGCCAGACCAAGCTAAAAGTTTCTCCCAATGTCTTCTGATCTTACATAATATTTGTACCTATAAATAACTGCTAAATTTCTTCATGCGTGTGTGTATGTTATATGAATGCCAATCACCTATAAATTACTAGACATTCACAAAACCTTACAAAAGACAATGCTGACTCATTTTAAAATAAGTAAACAGGAAGTAAGCTTTCTCAGAGGTAGAAGTGAAAATTATTTTGACTCATGCTGATGCCATTAAAAGGTTATTGGACACCTGACCATTACCCCTATATGTGTTGCCCTCATCAAACTGTTGTCAGAAACCTGGAAGCTCACAATAGTGTAGAATGTCTCTGTATGCTGGGGAATTATAATTTCCATTCAGTCAAACTACGAGCCTTAAAACTTGTTCCAGCATGACACTAGCTCTATTAAAACATAGTTTGCAAACGTCACAGTGGAAGAACTCAAGTGTCCTGTATAGAGCCCTTACCTTAACCCTCACCTTTGGGACGAACTGAAAGACTTGGAAGTTCAAACAGCACACGGGTGTGCTGGCATTAGCTTGTCTTCTTCTGCCTGGTAAGGATAGAAATGTTTTCTTTTTTTTTATATTATGGGATGCAACTTTTTTGTTGTTGTTTGAAAGCTCATATGAAAGATTTGTAATATGAATCCATTTGTAATCAGCTTGAAAAAATGAAGCCCAATATGAGGTAATTATGTCACATGCAGTTTGTTTGCTCACTGGAAAGATCTCAGTAACATCGATCTGAAACTCTGCCTCTGCTACAGTAATACCTATTCTTAATAATCTGCTTTAGGCAAGTTTCAATATTTAGTCGGTTGCTGGTTGTAGTCAGCGAAATGCAGCCAACAACCCCCCCCCCCCCCCCCCCCCACACACACACAAAAAAAAGTAGGTTATGTTGATTAATCATGGGTGGAAAGTTGCATGGCGGGAATTTGAGCTGAATCTGCTATCACATGGTGAGATTGGGGAGATTAAATAAATCATTGCCAATGCCTTGCTGCCTTACATCACTGATGAGTTTTGATGCACATTATACTCATGGATTAGTCTCGCAAGGTCAGACTAACTACGGTTCACGTTTGGTGACAGACCTTCAAAAACATGGCAGTGAATTTTTTTAGAAAAAAAAGTAAAACACCCACAAACATCAGTACAGGCTTTGCCTCGAAAAAACTTGCCCTAGTTTCCAGTCTGTGCACTTTTTAATGGCTTAGAGTAAATTCCTTCAAGCAAGATATGTAAATGTTTAACTGAACAATTCTTGCCTTTCTCAAATCCTTGCCTTTTTTACTTCATGTATTAATTTCCCCACATATCTTTTTTAAAAGACGTTTCAGCCATCCTGGCTACTGTATGATGCAGTGTTGTTGTTGGCTTACATTGAGCTCTCGTTCGGATTGGTTTTGTTGCACTCCACTGTATCTTTCAGCAGGTCAAATTAATCCAACACTCTCTCCAGATGTGTATTCTTCTTACAGATCACATCTGGTCCTGCAGGACTGTTCAATGATGGCTTAAATAGAGCATCTACATTTTATAACTGATATAAACTACAATATGATGGTTGCTTTTAAAGTAAAATCTTACTTAAAACCTCTTCACTCATACTTTAATGGTTAAAAGAATTTACACCGTCAGTATCCAAATCTGTATTTACAGTACTTTCTAAAGACACCTCTTCCTTGCATGGAATTCAGATTCACTCTTTGATATCTTGTCTCTCCATGGCAACAGCTTGAAAGAGACTGCAGCCGACGAGGCACGTAGGCTGTGGAATACAGTGCACATATTGTGGGTGTGCGATGAGCCCTCAAGGCTGAATAGTTCAATTTGCTAACACTCCAGCTCTGACTTTCTGCATTTCGAAGCATTTAGACTAAAAGGTATTAAAGAAGTTAGTGTGGCTCTTGTTAAAAAGTCATGCCGTAGATGTCATGTTCCTTCGGTAGCTTTGAGACACAGTCAGCAAAGCAATGGCTCTTACTGGCACCCTGTGGCTTCAGCTGACCCAGTTACATCGGGCCAGTCTGACTCTGTACAGGATGTCAACGCTGGTACATTCAAAATGGACGGATAAAATAATGGAGATTGAGAAACTAATTTAAGGCCTTAAAACAGACCTATAAGCACACTCAGTATCTCTGTATTTTGCCATGCATGTGCTCTTTTTGTCTGTCTCTCTCAGACTTCCCACTCCATTTCGTCTCAGACTTTTTTCAGTTTCATTTCCAATCATCAAACTGTCTTTACTTATCTTTGACTATGTCTTTCCATCTCTTTACAGTTCAGCAGACAGTTTCATTTGATTTTGCGGTGTAATTAGAGTGAACCGTTGTAACGTATGGATCATGGATTTCCTTGGCAATTCTTGGCAATAGAGGACCTACTGTATACAGGCCATATATAGAGGACAGATACAGTACAAACCAACATGCATATATACCAGGACCACAACAGGAGAAGGAGACCACATTAGGAGAAAGAAGATTTCTTTTCAAAGTCTGATTAGTATTCTTAAAAGGGGTTTACGTTTGAGAGGCGCATTCATTTTGTTTAATGCAGCCATGCATGAATACTTTATCTCTTTGTAATATTGTGTTTCAGCACATGATAGGATATTACACTGCCTGGCCACAAAAAGAAGAAGAAGAAGAAGAAAAAAAGCACACCCCAATATTATGTTGGACTGCCTTTAGCTTTGATTACACTGCACATTGACTGTAGCATTGTTTTAATACAACATTTCGATTCAGATTTGTATTGATTTTTATCCGAGATCTTGTATTGGTGCTGGGAGAGTCAAGTCTACAGTATTCATAAAGTCTACTCCAGCACATCTCAAGGACACACAGTTGGGTTAAGATCAGAACTCTGTGGTGGCTAATTTGCATGTGAAAATGATTCATCATTCTCCTAGAAACACTCTTTCACAATTTGATTCATCACATCACGAAATGATTCATCGCATTGTCATCCTGTAATATTCTCATGCCATCAGAGAAAAACAAATCCACTGATGTGATAACCTGGTACTTTCAGGTCATCAGCTGACTTCATTTTATTGCCACATACAGTATCGTTGCTAGACCTACATAACCCCAAATCCACAGTCCAATCTTTATGCTCTCAAGCTAATTGAAACTTTATTTGTGATTACTCTCACTAACAAGTGGTTTTCTTATGTGTGTATGGAAATCCTCTTACTTTCAATATTAAACATAGCTCTGGTTTCTATGGTTGATTTTTATGATGCAACTTTTATGATCCAAGTGTTTAAGCGATCTCTATTGTCAGTCATTCTTATTGTTTTTTTCCGACCACATTTCTTCCATGAAGTTGATGGTTTAGTCAAATGCACGCTTTTTTTTTTTATAGCAGCAGTGCAAGTGGCGCAGCATAATGACGCACTGTACTGGGCTTTAAGTCTTCTGAGAATGTCAATCGTACTTATGGTTTTTACGCTTCATTCACCAGAAATCTCATCACAAGTCCTGGTTTGACTTGAACGCCCCTCTTAATAATAATAATAAGAAGAACAACTAGACAGGTACATTTCCTGAAGAAAATGTGAGCGCTGCTTGCCGTGGCAAAACTTTGGAGTCATGCTAACAAGATGCTAAGCACTCCAGCATCATATTAGTGACATTCTAATGTTGCTAATCAGCTAAACATCATGCTAGCAACACGCTAAGCACCATAGCATCAGGTTAGAGATATTCTAATGATGCAGCTAGAAACATGCTAATATACTGTAGTTAACATAATGCTAGCAACATGCTAAGTACCCTAGCATCATTAGTACATACTCATATTGATTAAAGCATTTTTATTAGATGCTTGAAACACTTTATGTCCAAGTATTATCTCTCAATTAGGAAGAGCAGCGGTTCTACTCTCGGGTCATCTGTGATTGCAGAGCAATGTTTTTCCACACTATTTAGAAATAATCGTCAACACTTGTCCTGGAATCAAAGAGAATTGAAAGAAATAAATTGCTTGCCTGATTAATTGTTGCAATTTATTATTATTATTATTTTTTTAGGAAACACAAATGCAGATCAGGAAGTGCGTGACTGCAATGTGCTGGTACTTGCCGACTACAAGCAGTTGCTGAAAAGCTGACTTGTGTGTACTCTGGGTTACACACCCACGTCTACAACTGCCATCTTCACTGCTTCATGGCTGCGTTCCCCTGGCCTAATTTCACAGTTTATACTGTGTAAAATGACTTGGAAAGTGAAGAGATGCATAGGGTGAGAATCAGACAGGAAATGTTTCCCATTCACACCTCAGTCTAACAGCTGCTGCAGCGTTTTCCTGTCCTGATCCTGAAGTCCCAAAACACTGGATAGTTCTTTTTTTTTTTTTTTTTTTAATCCTGTTCTAACACTGAACCCAGAAATAATCCACAGTAGTAATGAACTGAGAAGATATGTGAGGTCAAATAGAAGAGGGAAACATCAATATGTATATAGTAGTGCAAGTATACTGTAAATGATGAGCATTTGTATACATGTCTCAAAATATATGAGCTCTTGTAATATATATAGTAATTTTTTTTGTTGCAATATTTGATGCATTCCTGATATTTTGCGCTCATTCAGTTAGTTATTTATACTAAGTTACGGTTTAGAAACTATCAGCTTTTCCTGAGAACACTGGACATAAGGTGGGTATAAACCACAGATGGAAGCTAGTTTACTGAAGTGCACTGAGCACACACACATACTATATAACTAGTAGCAATTTAGTTTCAACAAATAACCTACCAAAATGAGTTCGGTAGTTTCCTAATCGTGATTACTGCAGGATCAGTAAAAAAGTAATTAAATTTGAAATTTGTGGTACCAACAATGTATGCTGTAATGCTGTAACATTTCTGAGATTTTGTTGCATAATTTAACACGTTAATGTTTTCCATTGCTTCACTTCTTAGCAGTTCAGCAAATATACAGTGTCTCATGATCTATTTTTTACTCCACGTGGTCATATTTCTCATTGTGAACACGCCAGGTGATTTGATATAGACAAATATATATGGACAAAAGTATTTAGCCAAATCTATTAATTATCAGATTCAGGTGTTACAATCAGGCCCCTTATCCTCAGTGGAGGGAAATTGTAATGCTTCAGCATACTGTACCAAGACATCTTAAACAATCCTATGCTTCCAACTTTGTGGCAACAGTTTGCGGAAGGTCCTTTTCTATTCCCCCAGTGCACAGGACTATAAAGACATATTTTGATGAGTTTGGTATAGAAGAATTTCACTGGCCTGCACAGAGCCCTGGTCTCAACCCCATCGAGCACTTTTGGGATGAACAGAGATTGTGAGCCAGGCCTTCTCATCCAATGTCAGTGTCTGACCTCACAAATACTCTACAAAACGAATGGGCATGAATTCCCACAGAAACACTTCAAAATCTTGTGTATATGTATTTGGACACAATATCATTGCATGTTGGGCAACTGCTTTTGTTTATATAGTACTGTATATATTGTACACATTATCTGCATAACATGGGGAAAAGGAACCAATTTGAGAGACTGGACTATGGTATCAAGTGGAGTTTATACAACAATGTCACATAGGATATAACTTAATATATGTATTTCTAATGAGCTATTTATTCATTAAAGAGCCATCTGCTGCCTGTCTGGTGATTTGCAATTGCAGAGAAAACAGAGAGGCCTTTCCCTTTCCCCAGCTGACTCCAACTCCAACTTTATTAAAATGATATGCATGCCTCATAATTTGCCTTTTGCGGTTGGGTAAGGATCTAATTCCAGCATGGAATTTGGCACATATACACTGATCTAAAATTAACACTGATTATACAATTAAGCTGGTGATAGGATCATAGGCACCAATATGCAAAAGACATATGCCTGTGAGTGAACCAAAAGCTAGTCCATCAGGTCTGATCCCACAGAAGACATATAGCACAAATTGCCGAAATATATAATGCTAGCTATGATAAAAAAAAAAAAAAAAAGTTATCAGAATACCCAGGGCATTACAGGTTACTGAATATACGGCTTAGAAGGCAAAGAGTTCAAGGCTTTTGGTTTTCTGGAACCTACGCAATATTGGGCTTAATGCTTTAAGGTTTTAATGATATGGCTGATTCGTGTAAGCCTATATTGAACTAACTGATGGGAACAGTATGCTCATGGGTATGTTTGAAGTTAGGATTATTACACCATTATTATTAGAGGTCTTTAAACACCTTTGTTCATTACAAATTGAACCATTAATAAACATATTAGATTAATTTGAATGAACCAATATGAAATCTACAGTATGAATAAACCAACATGTGTGTAAATGTTAAAAAAAATAACAATCAATGGTCAGGACAGCTACACAATCATGTAGTGAGGCCCAGTGAAAGTGTCTGTGGATAAGAGATAGCTAAAACGAGTGCCTGGCCAGCTGGTAGCATGTGTGTTATCAGGTGGGAGGAATGTGTGGGACAGAAATAGTACGGCGGAAACACCGCTTGGCTATCCAGCCTGCAGATTGCACCTGGGCAAGAGGCATGGGTTTAATCGTCTATCTGCTTCGCTGATTTAAGGTTCCCCATCATACATCGGGGCGGGTTAATCATGCAGAGCCGATGTCACAGTGTTGACAGCTTTTTCCTTTTGCACAGAACTCACAGAGCTACTGTATGTTATAGATTTCAATAAAGCTATCATTGCACTAATTTCTGCAAGAGCAGTCAGCCTTAGTTCTGCATTTTAAGTGACCTCATATAAATGCATGTTACAGTATATTAAATTCTATACTTCATCTCATCTCAACAGGATCTGTAAGGCTAAGAAATATATCAGCTGTAGCATGAGTACTTTCACATTAAACCAGTTTGTTTATTAGGCTTACACCTAATAATAATCTTTTATATCTGTCTGTTAGCATTATGCTGTGAGAGAAACCATGTTGATGGATCATCGTTCTTTCTGAATATAAACATATTTTTGGTTTCTCCTTGGTTGACGTTCATCTGTCTTCGTCTCAGGTCACATATGCAAAACTCTCAGCACATTTTGCAAGTTGGGGACTTTAAAGAAAACAGAATTTCCATGCTGACATGCCTTCTTATCAAACACTAAAAGCCCTCGATGCAACAACATTAACCTAAAGGGCAAATATCCAAGGTACAAAATGCAAAAATGCTAATTTGCAACCTTGAGAAAGAGGTTGTAAATCATGGTTTGATCTGAACAACCCTCATATTTTGGCAAAGAGACCTAAAGTAACAGCAATTTCATTTTATTCATATTAAGATCCTCGATGTGAGACTAATGTTCTTGCTGCGAAATGTAATGAGTGCAATAAAATATCTACCACATTAAAAGCAATATTAAAGTATGTATTTAAGACCTGCTCTCTTGATGTGAACATTTCTCAGCTTGCTGTGTGTTATCTTTAGCGTTGCTAGCAGTTTGTAGCTACAACATAGTTATCATTTATTCAATTCAAATGGGAAAAACAGTAAAAACAGTATTTAATAGTGATGTGCAAGGTAACGTTCAGTGTCTTTTGAGAATGGAGACACCTGTAGGGCTGAGGAAATTTTTTTTTTTAAAGATTATGAATTCTGAATGCTACTGCAAGACCAGGACGTTTCTGAATTGATGTTCCTGAATGATCAGTATAGAGATATGCTGGTGTAAATGCGTTTGTTCGCATGTTAGTGTTCCAACCAAACAAAATGCTCTTTATTCAGTTTACAGTGTCTACAGGGTCAGAGCGTGTTCTCTAAAGCTGAAGGGACGCAATACGTCCAGTGTCCTGTCAACCATAGCCAGCTTGTTAGGTGTTGCTTTGGAGTGATAAGGAACATTTATGCTAACTATTATTTGCAAACAACTTGAGTGTTCCAATAAGTAGTATAATTTTAGCAAGTTCACTAGCTTATGATAATGTGTTAGCTCCAATCTACCCAGTCACTAAAAAAATGCATGTGTGCATACTGTATATGCTGATGTTTAGTAAAACTGGGTGTCCTGATGTGGTAATAAAAAGCTATTCATCTATAGTACTGTGCAAAAATCTTGAGCCACAGCTCATTTTTTCATATTTTTGCTTCAAAAGAGCCACACTTTCTGATATTTTAATGTACTTTTAAGCAGCAGTTTTCCAGCCTTCTTGAAATACTTTTTTCCCCCTCTCTTTTTTGGCAAGTTTTTCCCTCTCATTATTAATCTAGTCCCTGTACCTGACCAGTTTCAAATGAATGTTTTCATTACACCATAGCGTGAACTACACAGTAAATTATCCAGTGTTGATTTACGACTTCAACGAGTCCAACTAGACTCATATAAACACTGCTGGGGGTTAATTCAACACTAATTGATCATTCAACATTGGGGAATTTCCTTTGTATAAATCATTGAAACATAAATATATCCATCTAATTTAAGGATGAACCAGGGAGAAACAGGTGCAGATGATGACACTTTTAATTTTTTTTATGTTAAGTGCAGGTTAATTTGTTTTATTTTTACTTTATATGTTGTATTAATTATTTTTATGTATTTATTGTTTTGGGCTGTAGAACAAATAATTTGAGTTTTCATTATTTCTTATGGGAAAAGTCTATTTGGTGTACAAGTGTTTTTGGAATACAAGCCCGCTTCCGGAACGAATTATGCTCATAATCCAAGGTTCCACTGTATTGAAATTAATTTACATAATTTAATTGAATATGAAAGAAAGAATGGTGACTCAGGAATTTTGCTCATTACTGTATAGTATAAAATAAGGAAGGGGGAACCCTGATTAGGCTTCTTAGGTTTTCCAGATTTACTGGATTAGTTGCAAGAAGAGTTGGAGGAGGATGCAAAATACTTGCTACCTTAATGCTTTGTGAGTACCACGTTCCGTTCAACAATTTTTTTTTTGTAAGCAGGTGGATTTTCACATATCACTATGAATCTCTTAGAATGTAAAAAAAAAATCCACCGCTAAATCTTTATCATCCTTAAAAGAATTGCACTTAAAAATCTTTTCAGCCCACAGTATATAGACTGCCAAAAGAGACCTACACCAGTGCTCTGATGTTGCATGTGACAACACTACTGTATTACTCAGTGTTTTCAGACTTTCCACACTTGATATCAGTGACTATTAAAATATACTGTATATCAGCAAATACCTTGAGAAACTTTGCTAAGCAGACGGCTGAGTGATGCCTGAACATAAAACGCGCTCGCACACACGCACACACACACACACACACACACACACACAAGAGTTCAAGAGAGGAAGTAGCAACTGACTCTTCAAAACCTCTATCAGAACCAAAGACAGACTTTAATAGTACAATTCTATTAAAATATTAATGTCATAAAAAAATAAGTATAATAATTAATGATTACAGTTTAATTGTCATGCACACTCATAACACGACCGGCACTAGGACCCGGAAGTAATACGGTCGGGTTTCAGGAAGCATAAAAGGAAACAAGATGACGCATCACATCGCTCAGTCATTGAGTTATGCCCGTGCTATCGCCGTCGCCTCGCTCGTCCAAACGTGAGTACTCACTTTCTTGGGTTATCGCTTCTGATTGGGTGTGTGTATTTAGAACGCGGGTTTATTTGTGTAAACTCTTGCTCTCGCTTCGGGAGAGTTCTAATAATAACTAGCGTGGTTATCCTGCCTGCTCGCGCTACTTCCGCGTTTGGGTTTACCATCCACGCTACAGGGCTAACTGCTAGTCTTCTGCTTCATCTCCGGTTAGTCCGTGACAGAATGACTGAGCCTCCGGCAGTAAACCCAGCGGAGTTTGCTCACCTCTGCGATGTGGTTGACCGGCATGCTAAACTGATCGATCAGCTCCGTGGTGAAGTCGCATCGCTCCGCACGGAGCTCCAGGGCGTCGCGGCCTTGCGCCGCGAGGTGGCGGAGCTGCGACAGGAGAATGCGGTCCTCCGCGGGGCGGCCGCTCAGCCGGCTGTGGCCACGCCCATCGCGGCGGCTGCTGCGCCGCCAACTCCCTCTCCACCTTCTGATGTTTTCTTATCTTTACCGGATAAATGGAATGGCACGGATGGGAAGTGCAGTGTTTTTCTAACTGCATTGAATCTTGTGTTTGAGTTTAATTCCACCAGATACTCCACAGACCGACTGCGCATTGCTCTTCTCGTTTCGTTGCTATCCGGGCAGGCAGCTGAGTGGGCCACGGCGGATCTTCGTTCGGATTCAGATGTCGCCTACTCCTACACCGAGTTCACCCGCCAGCTCAAGCTCACCTTTGAACATCCAGCTGCTGAGGTGGAGACCGACTCAAAGTTGTACCATCTAAAGCAGGGAGGGTCGTCCGTGAGCCGTTACACCGCGGAGTTTCGTACTCTCGCCGTACAGACCGACTGGGGAGACTCCGCACTCCGGACGGCCTACTACGAGGGACTGGCTGCGCGGATAAAAGACGAGCTCGCCGGACGAGAGCTTCCAGCTACCTTGGAGGGTTTAATTCAACTCGCCCTCCGGATCGACCAACGGCTGCTCGTTCGCCCCAAGCCAGCTCCTCATACCCTGCCACCCACCATGACTGCACTACCACACACCACGCCCTTCCTCTCCCGCTCACCAGTTCCAGAAGTTCACGCCTCATTCACTGCAGCACCCACCAGGACCGTCGGTACTCCACCTCCCGCCGTGGTTGACACGGGAGTCGGGGAACCCATGCAATTAGGGCGCGCCTCCTTGACCGCTGCAGAACGGGAACGCCGATTCAGAGAGGGGCTCTGCGCGTATTGTGGATCTTCTGCACATCATCGGGCCATCTGTCCTCTGCGGCCGGGAAACGCGCAGCCCCGGTGAGAAATGGGAGGAACTCACCGGGTCCCATGTCCCTCTCCACCACCATGACCAGTGATTCCCGTCTCACGGTGAAAGTACATCTCCAGTTTGGCCACAAACGGGTCGGAAGTACCGCGTTCGTCGACTCCGGGGCAGCAGGTAACTTCATTGACTCTTCCTATGCCAAAAAATTGGGGATAAAGATCGAGGCGTTATCCCAGCCTGTAACCATTACATCAGTCGATGGTCGGCCTCTCTCCTCCAGCCCCATCTCCTTTCAAACCCAACCTATCACCCTCATCATTAACCAGCATCGAGAACAGATCCAGTTTCACACCACCACCATTTCCTCACCACCCATCATCCTCGGACACCCTTGGCTGCTGCAACACGACCCGCTCATATCCTGGACCCAAAGCCGGATCCTACAATGGGGGCCGACCTGCACTGAGCTTTGCCTACGGGCCGAGGCTGGGACGTGCTCTAGGGAGTCCGAGGCCCCCGATGTCGACACAGATAAAATCCCGCTAGACTACCGGGACCTGGCTGAAGTCTTTTGTAAGAGACGCGCGACCCATCTACCACCTCATCGCTCATACGACCTGGCGATCGATCTTCAGCCAGGTGCGACACCACCCCGCGGCCATCTCTATTCATTGTCCAACACCGAGACGCAGGCGATGGAGGAGTATGTTTCCAGTGGACTTCGCCATGGTACCATCCGGCCCTCCTCCTCACCTGCCGCTGCGGGGTTCTTTTTCGTGAAGAAACGCGATGGTAGTCTACGCCCCTGTGTCGATTACCGGGGGCTCAACAATATCACCATAAAAAACCGACATCCATTGCCTCTTACCAACTCTGCCCTGGACGCCCTCTCTGGTGCCACCATCTTCACTAAGTTGGACCTCCGGAGCGCCTACAACTTGGTGCGCATCAGAGAGGGCGATGAGTGGAAGACGGCCTTCATCACCCCTACAGGACATTACGAAAGTCTGGTCATCCCGTTTGGTCTCTGCAACGCACCTGCCGCCTTCCAACAGTTCATAAATGACGTTCTCAGAGACATGTTAGGCCGTTGGGTGTTCGTCTACCTTGACGACATCCTCATCTACTCCCGAACACTCAACGAGCATATCCAGCATGTCAGAGCGGTTCTAAAGAGATTGCTCGCCCACCAGCTGTACTGTAAGTTGGAGAAGTGCGCTTTCCACGAGCGCTCCACCACGTTCCTGGGTTTTGTCATCTCGCCCCAGGGTGTGGCCATGGACCCGCAGAAACTGGAAGTTGTGAGTCATTGGCCCCTACCCAAGACTCTTAAACAGCTCCAGAGATTTCTCGGGTTTGCCAATTTCTATCGCCGCTTTATCCGGGACTACAGTACCGTTGCAGCGCCACTAACCGCTCTGACCCGCCCATCATCTCACCTCTTCAATCTCACCCCAACTGCTGTCTCTGCCTTCCATGAGCTCTGTCGCCGCTTCACCACTGCTCCCATCCTCCTTCACCCGGATGCTGATAAACCATTCGTTGTGGAGGTGGACGCTTCGGATGTGGGCGCCGGGGCTGTTCTCTCCCAGCGAGGTTCAGACCAAAAACTGCACCCCTGCAGTTTTTTCTCCAAGAAATTTGACGCCACTCAGCAGCGATACGGAGTAGGGGACCGCGAGCTGCTGGCCATAAAGTGGGCCTTGGAGGAATGGCGACACTGGCTCCAGGGCGCCAGAGAGCCGTTCATCGTCTGGACCGACCACCAAAACCTCATTACAATCCGCACGTTAAAACAGCTGAACCCCAGACAGGCGCGATGGGCACTATTCTTCGAAAATTACAATTTCCACCTGTCATACCGCCCGGGGTCCAAGAACACCAAAGCCGACGCCCTCTCCCGACAACACGAGGAAGACGTCCCCCGGGCGGACCCCGCGCCTGTACTGCCAGCCACCAAGATCCTCGCACCGCTCAGGTGGGACCTGGAAACGAGGGTTCGCCAGGCACAAGCTACGGAGACCGCACCAGCAGGTGTGCCGCCTGGCCGACTCTACGTCCCCAACGCCATCAGGGCCGAAGTACTCCAGTGGGGACACTCCTCCCCCCTTTCAGGACACCCCGGGAGACGGCGGACCCTACTGTTTGTACAACGTGCTTTCTGGTGGCCCAGTATGAAAAAGGACGTAGATGAGTTCGTCCAGGCGTGCCCAGTGTGTGCCAGGTCCAAGGACAGCAACAGACCATCACCCGGGGAACTTCAACCACTCCCGGTTCCCCGCCGACCCTGGACACACATTGCCGTTGACTTCATCACGGGCCTGCCGGTTTCGGAAGGAAGGGACACCATCCTCACCATCGTCGACCGGTTCTCCAAAGCTGTTCACCTGGTGGCCCTCTCCGGCCTCCCGTCAGCTAAAAGGACAGCTGAGCTGATATTAGAGCACGTAGTCCGCCTGCATGGGTTCCCAAAGGACATCGTCTCGGACAGGGGGCCCCAGTTCACGTCCCGGTTCTGGAAGGCCTTCTGCCGTCTGATCAATTCCACCTGCAGTCTGTCCTCCGGTTACCACCCACAGACTAACGGTCAGACGGAGCGAACCAACCAACAACTGGAGCGCTACCTGAGATGCTTTATTGCTGATCGCCAGTGCTCCTGGGCCCGCTACCTCATTTGGGCTGAACTGTCCCACAACCTCCACCTATCTTCTGCCACCAACCTAAGCCCATTTGAGGTATGCTACGGCTTCCAACCTCCGATGTTCGATCATCAGGAACCGGAGGTGGAAGTGCCGTCGGCCCAACAGTTGGTTCGCCGGTGTCGACGGCTTTGGAAACAAGCAAACCACGCCATTCAAAAGGCCAATCGCCGTTACACCCTGCAACATCGCCGTCGACACCCACCGGGACGAATGTACCAAGTAGGTGATAAGGTATGGCTTTCAACAAAAACCCTACACCTGCAGACTGAGTCAAGGAAACTGTCACCCAGATTCATCGGACCATACCGCATCAACCTCCGGATTAACCCTGTCACCTACCGGCTCCAGCTGCCTGCGGCGCTCCGGATCCATCCGGTATTCCACACCTCCCAGCTCAAACCCTTCATCACCTCACCTATGGTTCCCCCCACCCACCCTGCTCCTCCCCCCCGTATGATTGAGGGTGGTCCCGCCTACACCGTTCGCCGGATCCTTGACTCACGTCCTCGGGGCAGAGGGCTCCAGTACCTGGTGGATTGGGAAGGTTACGGCCCCGAGGAGAGATCTTGGATTCCGGCTCGGTTCGTCTTAGACCCCGAACTCATCCGGGACTACCGTCGTCGGGTATCCTCCACCCCAGGACCGTCGAGAGTCGGTCCTGGACGGGGGGGGTACTGTCATGCACACTCATAACACGACCGGCACTAGGACCCGGAAGTAATACGGTCGGGTTTCAGGAAGCATAAAAAGAAACAAGATGACGCCTCACATTGCTCAGTCATTGAGTTCTGCCCATGCTATCGCCGACGCCTCGCTCGTCTAAACGTGAGTACTCACTTTCTTGGGTTATCGCTTCTGATTGGGTGTGTGTATTTAGAACGCGGGTTTATTTGTGTAAACTCTTGCTCTCGCTTCGGGAGAGTTCTAAGAATAACTTGCGTGGTTATCCTGCCTACTCGCGCTACTTCCGCGTTTGGGTTTACCATCCACGCTACAGGGCTAACTGCTAAGTCTTCTGCTTCATCTCCGGTTAGTCCGTGACATTAATATTTCTAATATAATAAAATATTGTAAACATTTCAGTATTTAGGGAGCTGTCGACTTCAGTGGAAGAAACATCGTGTTTAAAAGCAATTAGAGGAAGAACAAGTTGTGACTCAGTCGTGCTGCTTCCCCAGGAGCAGTGTTTAATTGATGACCACGTGTGGCAAGTCAATACGCATTCAAGGAGTATTCAAGTAGTGACAGAAGTGGCTCTGCCACTCAGAAGTGACCTATACGTGTCAAATACACACATACTTAAACTGATCTCTGATGGCTATTAAATATTTTAAGCTTTCCATGGTGACTAACAGCTGCAAGAATACTGTTTGGAGTATTTTATCCGCCTGACTCGCTACATGCCCAGAATTCTTTTTTATTCTTTTTTGCGTATTCCAGCAACGATCATGTTTTGTAAGGAATTAGTTTTACATTTATTTAAAGCCAAAGTGATTAACCTAAATATATTAATTAACCCAAATATCTAAGAAATAAATATGTCTTTGATCGTCACTGAATGATTGCCAGTGACTCGGCTGTACAAACATCAAGAGGAAGTTCATTCCACCACCTAGGAGTCAGGACAGAAAAAAAGGTCTATATGCATGTCTTCCTTGATCCCTGAACGATGCTGGGCCAGTCGAGCACTGATGGAGGGTCGGAACCAAGGAAACCAGAAAATGTTTTACAAATCCAACAATTAAAACTGTCAATCTAATCATGTCTAAAAGTGTGCTTTTGTTCACAGAGTGAATATCATGCTTTGATCAAACCATATTCCAATCTTACGTAGAACAGAGAATGTTTATGCACTCTGTACTGAAGGCTTTTAAATTTTTAAAGGTGTTTAGATTACTTAATACTGGTCAATTTCATGCACCGGTCAACCTTGCTATAGAAGGAAAAAAATCCAATCCATAATGACACACTACAAATAATAGGCAACTAGCCTACATATGATTTTTTGTAAATTGCTCTGGATAAAAGCGTCTGCCGAATGCCTAAATGTAAATATGATATATATATATATATATATATATATATATATATATATATATTTTTCTTTTTTTTTTTGCTTCGAAATTAAACAGTAAAGTCCAATGCTAAATGCAGAATCAAAATGCACAATTACAAAGCAACAAAGAAACAGAGAGAAATTGAAAGGAAAGTACCAGAAAAATATGTCAGGAATAACTGCAGATTTAATAATCTAATACCAGTCTATCCTTCATCATTTATTCCAAAATTTTTCTCATGAATACTTTTTTTTTTTTTTGCATTTGTGTCTTTCACGGTGCAAGTGTAATGCTCACTGCAATTGTATTTTATTGTCACAGAGTGTGTAGAAAACCTGCCCTTCATATTTGATTCATATTTTCATAATGTATACAATTACACACCGATCAGCATAACATTAACACCATAAAACATTAAAATATTAACATTATGCATTATATACCAGTAAACTGTTGACAAGGTCATCGGTGCCCAAGGTTCATTTATGCATGTGGGAACAAAAAACAACCCATCCTGTCTGATCCCACAGAAAATAGCCATTGCAGCGCAAATTGCTGGAAGAAAAGTGAATGTTGGCCATGATCGACATGAAAGACAGACAAACAAACACCCAGTGCGCCACAGCTCGCTGCACACAGGGCCGGCAGGCATTGACCTGGCTTCCAAGCTCCCCAGATCCCAGTCCCCATGGGCTAGGCTGGACAAGCCATACCTGCAACCCACAACACCCAAAGGATCCACCACTAACATCCTGGTGCCAGACACCACAGCACAACTTCGGAGGTATTGTGGAGTCATGCCCCAAGGGGCCAGGACTGCCCTGGTGATGCAAAAAGGAACCTACACAATAATGTGCATAGTCTTTTGTGTTGTATTGTTATTAGTGTATTAGTGTGAGGTTGATCAGTGTCGAAATTTTGAGAAGAATTTGTTTGCCTTTGGCTGACGAGATTACAGTAAATGTTATGCAAATGAATTCACTGATACTAAGCTTGTTCATTCTCTGTGGCTTTTTGTTTAGCAACATGAGTCTAAATGTCACAATGAACCTACCCTGCAAACACTTTCATAACAAGAAAGATCAGAGCAGAACTAGTTAGATTAATAACTGATTATTTTCCTGTCAATGTTAGTGTGAACAGAGATCATTCGAGTGAAGAGAGACAATGATGAGGCTCGTTAACAGCTGCATATAACTTCCAGAAAAGTGTGTGATGCACAATTAATACAAGGCTTCATTGTTTGGCGGTAAAAACAACAGAAGCATTTATTGAATAATCTACTCAATCTGAACCCTTATAATTATCATTGTATCATTGTTAATATTGACACTATTTCAGTTAACTACTCTTGTATATTATACAGGAGCAGTAGCCGTTACACGGCAGTGTGCTTACAGTCATATAGCAATATGATTCACACTCTTAGTAATTCTGTTTGTTATGCCAGATTCAGACTGGTTTAGCTTCCAGACGCTGCATCATATATTAATCAAGTCTTTCCTGTAGATGATGAGATTAGAGATTAGAGTGGTGAGAGTCAGCTGTTGCAAAGGCAACATAAAAAAAATCTCCTGCTTTCCCATGCTCTTTGGTCGAATGGTTCAATCTTTCCCTCATGAACTCAAACATCAAATGCTATTTATCATCATGCTAGCAGATGCATTAAAATGATTTCTAAGATTTCTTTTTGGCCATTATGCACATTATTAAAATATTGTCAGTTCTCTCATAAAATTAATATGTGGGAAAAAAAAGCTATCAGAATAAACATGAGATAATCAACACGTGTCATATACAGTAAGTAATGAGTTGCCAGCTATTCTCATTAAAAATATATATAAATAAATAAATAAAAGAAAGAAAGAAAGAAAGAAAGAAAAGAACAATGGGCATCTAGGTACTTTTTATCTATATTCCGAAGTGGTAAAAGTACCTAAATTGTTTACTGAAAACAGTTGCTCTGGTAACTAAGTAGAAATGTATTCACGCTTACATTTATTTAATCATGAAAGTAGAAGTACAAGGCAGCACTGTGGCTTAGTGATTAGCAGTGTCGCCTTGCACCTCCAGGGTCTGGGTTCAATTCTCACCTTGGTTCTGAGTGCATGGAGTTTGGAAGTTCTCCCCGTGCTTGATGGGTTTCCTCCCACAGTCCAAAGACATGCAAATTATGCTAATTAGCATTGATAATTGCCTGTAGTGTGTGAATGAGCATATGAGTATGTGTATGTGCCCTGTGATGGATTGGCACCCTGTCCAGGGACCCCCCCGAGACCCTGTACTGCATACAGGATAAAGCTGGATAGACGGTCAATGAGTAAATGAATGAGTGAGTAGAAGTACATGAAAGCTTAATGAAAGAAAAACTACACATGCCTCAGTTACCCAGTGATTTTACTTACTAATGGCAAATCCTTTAACTAAAGGACTAATCTTAATCTCTTCATTGAAGGCAGGATAATACCTCTAGATACACAATGCACTGACATCCTGACCAGGGTGTATTTCCACCTCAGCCTCAATATTCAAATGAAAGCATCTGGAGCCACTGTGACCATGAGCAAGATCAAGCACTTACTGAAGATGAATGATTAAATGAATGAACAGGCAGGAAGATGATGATGTTCCTGATTTAGGTATAATGGCTAGAGCGCAGCTTGCCCTGAATCGAAATATCAGAGCCTTAATATTTAAATAATTTATTTTCAGGAAGACTGTTTTTCGATAAAATATTTGAGGCTTGAAGAAGTCTTTAACTGAGGAGCTTCCTCTTGCTTCTATGTAGCAGTATCAGAGTCTAGTAGTATACCCCCCTCTAGTGGTACACTTATTTTCTGCAATGAAAAAACATCTGCAATGATCTAATGATTTGTCATCTTGTGCACTGCCTGGCCAAAAAAAAAAAATGATGAAGGGGGGGGGGGTCACCACTTGTATTTAACTAAGCAAATAATGAAGAGCCTTACATTGGGTAATTACTCCAGTTATTAATATGTTTGAACTGGCAACAGTTTATTTAACCCTAAATGATGCGTGTTAAACAGCCGTGTCAGAGACGTATCCTGTTATCATGGCAAAGATGTTTCTCTGAACTCTGTTTCAGAAAGTTCAAATTATTGGCTTACATCAAGCAAAGAAAACAACGAGGGAGACTACTACTAAAACCTGAAAGGATCGCTGAACCATCGTCATTGAAGAAATGTGGTTTGGAAAAAAATCATATTTGAGATCACATAAATTTAGATGGAAAACACACACACACACACACACACACAAAACAGTAGAACTCATGTCTATGTTTTATAGTGACAGGACTCAATGTGAAGAGACCTGAAGGGATTGGGAATAATCAGCTGTGTACCCTAAAGAAAATCACTTGTCAGTGAGTCTAATTGGAAAAAAAAAACATTCATTTTTGAGGGAGCATAAAGGATGGACTAGCATCGGGAAAAGGTCATGTGGTCTGATGAGTGATGGGTGTGTCAGGGTAAGAAGAGACGCGGATGATGTGATGTACCCATCATGCTTAGAGCCTATTGCACAAGCAGTCTGGGGTTGATTCTATTGGTCAGGTCTAGGTTCTGTGCATTCCTAATTATGTCCAATGGGGTTACTTAGGCACAGGTGGGCTCTAGTCAAGTTGTAGAAGCATCATAACAGAGTCTGAATACCATGTGAATGTCTTTCATTTGAAATAAATTAATAAAAACCTGACCAAGTATAACCTGAGTATTGTGTGTAGAATGATGAGAATACAGTATATCCTCATGTGTGTGTGTGTGTGTGTGTGTGTGTGTGTGTGTGTATGTGTATATGTATATTATATATATATATATATATATATATATATAATATATAATATATATATATAAATTGCAGAAAAATATAACGTGAATTTTAAGGGGAAATAAAAGTACCTGACTAATACCTAACAAATAATTATTTCTCATAAAATAACCTGTTCCACAATTATTGGCACCCCTAACAATTCCTATAAAATAAATGTAATTGAAGTACTTCTGTCATTTCTACAGTAGTTTACAAAGTTGATCAGAGTATCTAGGAACATTTACTTAGTAATTTATCACTTTCTGCTTCCCTGGGGTATAAATATGACATGACACAGAGGCCATTTCTCTTATCCACTCTTCAACATGGGAAAGACAAAGGAACACACCATTTAAGTAAGGCAGATGTGTGTCGACCTTCATCTTAAACGCAAACGTTTGGAGTTTGCTAAGCGGTACTGGAGCTTCAACTGGGACTGTGTTCTTTGGTCAGATCAAACTAAGATAGAGTTCTTTTGGCAACAAGCACACTAAGTGGAACACAAAAGATGAGTACGCAGAAAAGCACCTCATGCCCATTGTGAAGTATGGGGGAGGATCGGTGATGCTGTGGGGCTGTTTCTCTTCCAGAGGTCCTGGGAACCTTGTTAGGGTGCATGGCATCATGAATGCTTTGAAATACCAGGACATTTTAAAGCAAAATCTGGTGGCCTCTGCCCGAAAGCTGAAGATGGGTGTTTTTTTTATTGAATTATTATTATTTTTTTTATCTTTTATGGGTCGTCACTGGGTCTTTCAGCAAGATAATGACCCAAAACATGTGGCCAAATCTACAACAGAAATGGTTCACCACACACAGAATCAAGCTCCTCCCATGGCCATCTCAGTCCCCAGACCTCAACCCCATTGAAAACCTGTGGAGTGAGCTGAAGAGGAGAATGCAGAGGAGAGGAGTCAGGTCACTGGATGATTTAGAGACATTGTGCAAAGAGGAATGGTCGAAGATCCCTCTTTCTGTGTTCTCTAATCTTGTGAAACATTATACAGTAGTAGAAGATTAGGTGCTGTTTTGTTGGCAAAAGGGGGTTATACAAAGTATAAAACTCCAGGGGTGCTAATAATTGTGGCACCCATGATTTGATGTAAAAGAATTATTTCTTAACGTGGGATTTTTTTCCTACTGAATAAATGCACTTGAATTAAAGGATGGAATTTCCTCTTTTTTCCATTGTGGTCCTATGTTATTTAGAACAAAACAGATTTTTTTTTAGAAGCTAAAGAACACATTTTAACCAGGGGTGCCAATAATTATGGAGGGCACATATATATATCAAACATAATTTTTGTTAAAAGGGTGAAAAATTATCCACTAATTTTCAGATTTCAACAACAGGAATCTTTACATACTTCTCATACTTTTCTAAGACATTAAATATTCCATGATGCATTATAGTGTCAAGTTGTTTACAGTACAAGCAGGTGAAGTAATAAAATTGTAGTTTGCTTCCAAGGTAATGCTCTAAAATTACAGTAATGTTTACAAAGTAAATCACCTTTCTGACTGCACAAGACAAAAGGCCTATTACATACAAGAATTGACCAGTTTCAATGCTTTCAATGGTGTCTTTTTATGAGAAAATAAAATAGGTCCTAATTCCATCAAAATTTCTTGTTTTGCCATTGTTTAACATTCAGATATACCATATGTAGTTGATGTGACTAAATTCTGATTGTTTAGTGTTACTAATACAAAAAGTTTTCTTCAGGGGTAGCACAAGCTCAATACTGAAGTAAAAGCACAATTACTCCCTTTGAAATGTATTTCTCTGCAAGTACCACTTTATTAATATATGTATATTTTAAATCAAGTAGAAGTAGAAAGTACAGTACATGCTCTAAAATGTACTTTTTGTGCAAAAGTACAAGCACTCCAAAAAGAAAAAGATTTTTCGGAATAGCTATCTGCTCGAGTTTTTATTATTTTTATTATTATTATTATTATTTTAAAGTGTTTTAAACACAATTGATGTTGATACTGTAAATAAAATGGATGTACAAGTCTAGTAGAGATTAATTAAACGTTAGCTAAACAAATGTCATGTAACATTGTTAACCTCTTTCATTCCTTGGTAGCTTAACTAGCTGGCTGCTACCATTGCTACCCTGCAATGCAAGTATTCTGTACAATTAAACACGGGCATACTGCAAGCATGCAGATTACATTAGGCTAAAAACTCACCAAAATATTATAAATCATAAGCAGGTAGACATCAATCAATTTGGCGCACTAACCAATCTGCGCTTTCGTAATGTAAACCTTTACCACATAGATTGGTCGAATTTCTTTGTTACTGTCTTTTCATAGGCATGAAAGTTCAAGTTTTGATTAGAAAATCAATGCACTTTTGCAAAAGTCTGTATTTAAAATGTACAGTAAAAATAAAAGTTTTAAATAAAACAAAAAATTATAAAAAACTTATGGAAAACACTTAAGTAAAGTACATTACTAGTATTTGAACCTCTGGTTATCTTGGATATTACTCTTCTGTAAAATGATTTAAAGAAAGAATTATTGCTTGATGCGTCCACTGTCCCTTGATACGTTTACAGGGAGAGGGACAAACACAAGCATGCATCATTTGTCAAATTTTCTCTGATTATCATCAGCAAAGAGAGCATATTTAAGCTTTTGGCCAGGTGCCCTGGGTCACATATGTCCTATAAATCAGAAGAACAAAAGCCATTACCATGTAAGTCATAGAGAGACCCAGAGATGGACAAACGATAGAAAACACAAGCTATTTGCATGTATATTTGTCCGGACATGGGCTATTGGAAGTATTACCATATAGGGAATGTGGACATGCAATGAGAAAGTTGTTTTGGGAAACAATATCAGAAAACCTTACATTACATTAAACTTTTATGTTAGAACGAACTGAAATATTAGCAGAGAAGCACAAGCATCAGGTTTGGATACAAGGCATGAACTTACGTAGCTGTGATGGCAGGATTGTTTGTTAGAAATATAATAAGAATATTAGTTATACATTTGGGTTGTATGTTTATTTATTACTAGATGTGCCCATGACTTAATTAACGTGGAATTTTATTGCACACTCATAATGGCATTTTAAAAATGTACAATGTGCATGGAATTAAATGGCAGCCACACACTACTGGTGAGTGCACAAACATACAGTGAAATTATCTACAAATATATATATATAGAAACCAACCAAAGCAATAAACAAAGTCAATGGGAGATAAAAATTCACAAACAAATACCAAAACGTCACAAGCTCCTCTTTCCCGCGTCTCTCTCCGGTTTATATATGGTCGCGCAGGTTGATGACGTCACTCTCAGGGCGGAAGCGACCGTGTGGAAGGTCAGGTAGACGCCGATGTGGGGACAGTCAGAAAACCTGGAGTGGAGTCTGGAGCATAATATTTTTTGCATTTTCATTCATTTGTTTTACTCCGTAGCGCATGTGATTTAAAATGTAGCGAATTACAATACTTCAAACAAAACATACTTAAGTAAAAGTAAAATTACAGATTTTAAAAACTACTTTAAAAAGAAGAAGTACACACACACACACACAAAAAAACTACGCAATTACAGGAACGCGAGTAAATGTAATTCATTACTTTTCATCTCTTAGAAGAACTAATGGTTTTTTTCGAGGTTGATTTATTTCATAATATAATTTAAAATTAAAAGTAGCATATCTTCTCTTCCTGTGGCCTGATTGCGATGAAACAAAGCCTATATGTTACCTCAAGCTCAACTAAATAAACCTGTGAAAACATCATTAAATTTCGTTAAGTATTTTTTACATGATGCGTGCACAAACAACCAGTGTTCTATTACTTATCTTAGTGTATGTCTCCCCAAATATTTTTTCCACAAATATCTTTAATGTACAAACATGCCATCTTCACAGTTTTATTATAAGTATAGATGAACAGTAGACATGGCTCGTAATAGACCTGTGAATCTTTAATTATCGATAAACTTTACAATGCTCATAAGCTAGCTAGACGTTTCACTTACTTATTAGCTAGTTTAATAGCTGTTATAAACTAAGCCAAACAAACTGCAGACTGTATCTGATCTAAGGGAAAAGTTTAGCAAATGTATTATTTTTGGTCAAGCTACTGCTTTAATCCTCCTTATTATTATTGATTGTAAGACAGCCTGGCAGAACGTCCATCTCAGCCCAAACTTTAATTCTTCATAAACCTTCATATTAAAACATGGGAACTCTAATACTATTGGAGATTTATAGCAACATAAACACTCACTGGCTCCCACCATGTCCTGTTTACACTGAGTAAACACAGAGACAGGGAACACTTCAGTCTTCAAAAATGGTACTTACATTGATTGACTGTGTGTGTGGTGTGTGTACGTATGTTTGTGCGTGTGCCAGTCTAATTGTGTGTGCAAGTTATGGTGCATGGGTTAGCACTTTGTGTCATATCCCATAAATGTTCGTTTGCATAATCATGACCTCATCATCCACTATTTGGCTTTCCCATTGCTCGCCAGACCACGAGGGAGGCATACAATGTGCATCTATGCAGCTTAACTGACCGTAATTGCTGCAGTCATAATGTGCCGCTGTACAGCTAATTCAGTCTGCTGGCAAGGCCTCGACCATGCTGACTTGTTCCTTTTCCATGCAATTTGAGTTAACCAAAAAATGAGGTAACAGCATTGCTAATAGGGATAAATGACAAGCTTTGTAAGAGTGCTTCGTCTAAGAGGCTTGATTACCTCACGGGACTGGAGATTATTCATAGGGAGACAAAAGAAGGCCTGGAATGAGCACTCGGTTTTGTGCACGTCTCTCTACGGGTCCATGGCTGTCGTGCAGGGCCAGTGGGGACATTGTTAACCACAGTAACCTATCTATGTGAAGAACAACAAGTTCCTTTGCAGTTTCCTGTCTGAATGTCTGGTACTGTGGGTGACGCCATCCTCACACAGGTCACATGGTATACTCATCTGAGCACTGTGTGAAAAATCCTGCTTGCTCTCTCACCACTGGGTAAGCCTTCTCAACCAAAGCTTGATTATGCTTTAATATGGCCTGTATGAAATCTCATGACAGAGAAAATGTCTTTCCCATCTCCATACAAACATTGTTCATTCATTCAAGTATTAAATTAGTTGTTACCAAAGATTATAAACTTCCAGGGCACTATCTGGATTGCAAGACATCGCCAAGCGATAATTGGCCTCTGTACTGTATTTATTGGCTAGGATGAACCTTTTCTTGAAACATTGCAGACAAAGTACATTTTTAAGTCGCAGGAGAGATTACACATGAGTTCTATATGGTGGTTAGAATATATAATGTAGGTGTATGTGCTGAGTAAAAGAAATTCAACATATATACTGTGGCAAGAAAAATTATGTGAACCTTCTGGAATTTCATGGTTTTCTGCATTAATTTCTAATTCATAAAATGCAATCTTATCTTCATCTAAGTCAAGTGTATTGACAAATATAATGTGCCTAAAATAACACACAAAAAATCTGCTCTTTCATATCTTTTTTGAGCACACTCATTCTACAATCAAAATGGTAATGGAAAAAGTAAGTAAACCCTTGAAATTAATAACTGGTTGACCCCCCCCCCACCCCACCCCACCCCACCTCCTGGAAGCAATTTCTACAACCAGACGCTTCCTGTACATCGTTCAAGAGGAAATGGAAGCCCATTGTTACTGGCAGGTCTACTTTAGCTCTGTCATATTTCTTGGATGCCTTTATATCATATGGTCATGTTCTTGCTGCTTTTAAGAAAACAAGGCTTTCCCATCCTCAAGAAACCCTGCCTGGATCCAGCAGACATTAGCAACCATTGCCTGGTATTACTTCTCTCTTTTCTTTTGAAAATTCTTGAAGGGATTGTTTATCCACCAGATGTCTCTTTATTTCTTGCAGAACAACCCCAACAATCCCCATGAATCCGGATTGACACATTGCACAGAGAATGCCCTTCTGACGGTCATTGAAAAGCTCGGTACTGCTAGATCAGCTAAACTGTCATCTGTCCTCATCTTTCTGGACCTGTCATCTGCATTTGACACAGTGAACCACAAGAGTCTATTATCTATTCTTACAAGAATTGGAATATGTGGACCAGCATGGCAATGGTTTGCTTCCTACCTAGAAGATACAGTAGGTTGTATGAGGTGACATAGAGGGAATCCACATCTGCCACATGTATACTCTCTACTGGTGTCCCACAGAGCTCAGTCCTTGGTCCTCTTCTGTTCACCATCTATACCCGGTCTCTTGGTAAGGTCATATCATTGCATGGCTTTTCATACCATTGTTATGCAGATGACATGCAACTTAATTCTCTCCTTTCCTTCCTCAGACACTCAGCACGTCTGGCAGATATCTCATCCTGGATGGCCAAACCAAACCTCTGTTCATCCCTGCTGATTAATCCACCGGTCAAGATCTTGTAAGCTCCCTGGACAACAATCAAATCACTCCTTCAGCCACTGCTCACAATCTTGGGATAACTCTGCACAATCAACTATCAATTTTCACATACATGGTTAACCTTACTTGCTCTTGTCGATTTCTCCTTTACAACATCCGAAGAATTCACCCATTTCTTTCTTCACAGGCTACTCAGGTGCTTGTCCCAGTCCCTTGTTATTTCAAGACTGGCCTACTGCAACTCACTTCTGGCAGGTCTTCCTCTGTCCACCATATGTCCTCTGCAGCTGATCCAGAATGCAGCTGCACGTCTTGTTTTCAACCTTCCCAAGCTGTCCCACAACACCCCAGTTCTCCGCTCCCTGCACTGGCTTTCTGTAGTTGCCCATCAAATTCAAAAACCTAATGCTTGCCTTCAAAGCTAAAAATGGCCCAGCATGTGTACATCTATACAGCAAGCAGAGTCTTTGGCAATCTTTTAACAATGAATTAAGACTCCAGGTATGCTAATACCTGACTCCAGATACTTTTTCCAGATACTTCACATACTTTTTCCACTAGCACTATGATGTTTTTATGGTTGTCTTAATAAAGACATGAAAGATCAGAATTGTTTTGTGTTAATAATCCTGGTGCTATCTCTTACCCAGGTAAGTGACGCACACACCTGGCCATCTATAGTACATTATGTAAAATAAAATGTGATTTCATCAGACCAGGCCAGCTTCTTCAATTGCTCTGTGTCCAGTTCTGATGCTTGCATGGACAGGTTTGTCAGTGAATAGAGTTCAACATGGGCACTCTGACAAGTCTGCGGACATGCACCCAATTATGAAACAAACTGTGATGCTCTTTGTCTTCTGACACCTTTCTATCAGAACCAGTATTCACATTTTCAGCAGTTTGAGCTACAGTAGCTCTTCTTTTGGATTAGACTACATTCACTTATCAGTGGTCATAATGCTGATCAGTGTATAGATAAGATGGAGATAATCTGGCCTTGTGTAACCTTTACATATTAGTATAATGTCTATTTTACTAAAATAAATACATTTTAAAGTCCTTAAATCAATGTAAAGAACATAACCAAAACATACCAATATTTATTTTTGTTCAACTTGAGTGAAAATTCTGTAGTTTAAATATGTTAATACATGAGTGTATTTTTTTCAGCCGTCTTAACCATGCATGTGCAGCAATATGAACTACATAGAATACTAAGTTGAGTCTAAGCAATGATTGGATGTGCCACACATACCTGGTTTCTGCCACACTTTAGGCAATGCCAAACACATTTGGCTAATAATAGCCATCCAGGCTGAGAGTGACTCTTGTGTGAGCTGTGTGCTTTGGGGTCACTGGGGTGTGTTGGGCCACAACGAGGATGGAGCCACAGGGGAGCTAGTGTCCCTGGATAGTGCCCTTCACCCTAATGTGGCCTGACAGCATCAGAGCAGTGCTTGTGCTGTGAGCTTGGACCTTTCTAATTACCAGTGCGACGGAAGGGGCAGCACAGAGGGTGACTGTGTTCCCAGCAGGTCAGCCATGCTGGAGACGCTCTGGCAGACACAGAATCATCACTCAGGTGGTGCCCATCAGGCTTTGAGTGCATTCACAGGCCCCACACAGAGAACAGCATTCATATGCTCTTGGCGAAGGCCATAGAGAAATATGGGAAAAGGGGACATGGGGACCAAAATCTGATATCTGGGTTAATAACATTAGATATTAGTTAGATATTAGTTATCTAGAAAGCTGATGATGTCATTATATTGTCTGTATAAAAGAAATGTCTGTCTAGATTTGTAATGTAAATATACACTCACTAGCCACTTCGTTAGGTACACATGTTCAAAATGTTCATTAACAAAAATATCTAATCAGCCAATCACATGGCAGCAATGCAATGCATTTAGTCATGGAAACTTGATCAAGATGACTTGCTGAACCTCAAGTCGAGCATTAGAATGGGGAAGAAAAGTGATTGAACTGACTTGGAATGTGGCACTGTTGTTGGTGCCAGATGGATTAGTCTGAGTATTTCTGAAATTGTTGATCTACTGTGATCAGCACAACCATCTGTAGGGTTTACCAAGAATGGACTGAAGAAGAGACAATATTAGTGAGTCATTTCTCTGGGTGAAAATGCCATGTTGATGCCAGAGGTCCGAGATGAATGGCCAGTCTGGTTCAAGTTGATAGAAAGGCAACATTAACTGAAGTTCTGTAATATCTCATTACAACTAAGATCAAAGAGCATCTCTGAACACACAACACGTCTAACCTTGAAGCAAATGGGCTACAACAGAAGACGACCCCGGATGCCACTGCTGCAAGCTAAGAATTGGGAAACTGGGGCTACAATTCACATGGACTTACCAAAATTGGACAACAGATGTTTGGAAAAACATCACCTAGTCTGATAAGTCGTGATTTGTGCTGCAACATTTAGATGTTAGGGTCTGAATTTGGCATAAACACCATGAAAGCATGGATTCATCCTGCCTTTTATCAGTGGTTCAGACTTTGGCTTTCTTAGTACCAACTGGGAGCCAAACTTTTTAAATGCACAGTGTACCTGAGTATTGTTGCTGACCATATCCCGCATCGCTATATGACCACAGGATAACAGGCCATGTCACAAAGCTAAAATCATATTGAGCTATGTGGTTGCTTGACCATGAAAATGGGGTTACTGTACTCAAATGGTCTCCACAGTTAGCGGTTAACCAGAGCACCTTTGGAATGGGGTGGAATGGGAGATTCAAATCATGGATGTGCAGCCACCAAATCTCCACCAACTGCATGATGCTATTACTGTATGTCAATATCGACCAAAATAGGAATAGGAATAATTCCTTCACAAACAGGCTGAATGCGAATGACAAGCTGTTAATACAACCTGCCTTAAAACGGTAGATTACTTTGATCGGGAATTAAGTTGTAAAAATAGTAAAAGTATCTGCTGAGATACCCGCAACATTAAGTTGAAAAACTCAAAAAGTCGGTCCAATTGCTTACAAGTCACTGTGTGGTTTGTTGGGGTCTGAGGTTGACTGGAGCACATGACCGGGATTCATTGTACTAAGCCTACGGTCAGGAGCATTCACAAAATGAATCTTGGACTTGGGTTGACAGGGGATGCTATGTATGTGAATGCTATTCCATGACCCAATAAATAATCACTCATTTATTGATTTTTATTTTATTACTATCAATCAATTACATTTTAAAGCTTTTTCTCCGGTTATAAGTAAAGACTATCTAAGCTCTCTTTTCTTTTTTTTAATGATGAAATGTTACAAACATACAGTACAATGTGGACATTTTTTACATACTCGAGTTATTAGTCCCATATCCATTTAACTATGGCATGTAACCCTTGATAAAACTTGATAACATCTGGTAAAAGCAAAAAATGTTTTTTTAAACTGGCCAACTCGATATGATTTTGAAGATGAGAGCCAATGTTGGATAGAAATAAAACCATTTCACATTTCTACATGTAAAATGTAATCATGCCTGTTTAAAGCAAGCATCTCCAAGTATATTACTGGAAGATAAATTTCGATCAAAACCTGCTTTTTTAATATTTTGATTTCACATACGTTTTATACTGTATTTGGCTTATGTTTTAAAACATTGAAGCACATTTGGTTAAAGCCAGCCTTTTAAATAAACACTTTTGTATCTTTTAGTTAATTAAACAGGACAGAAATGTTTGATTGGGTTGTGGAACTTTAGGTTAGTTTAGGGATCAAGGTTAACTAGTCTTCTAGTGACCCTTCATATTTAAGGACAGGTGCTGCTAGGGGGAGTGGGGTGACTATGGCATTAGGAATGTGTTCTAAAATCCACACAATCTGCAGGTTATGAAATTCCTGAACACTGCCAGAAAGTGAAAAGTCTCCTGTTGACAGATAGGCAATGCATTCCTCCGGCCCGAGCTGCAAGCCAGCTTGCGTTTTTTGCACATACATGCCTCATTTCTGTGAGTGGCCACTGGACACGTACACCTAAACATGGGCTGCTGTGTTCTCAGTGAGCTCAGCTCAGACTCAGCTATGTGAAAAATTGCTATCAGGGACCAGAATATGGCAGCCCATAGCCTGAACATCTATCCTCACCTTCCCGTTAAACAAAACTCCACAGTGGAGGGTAACAAGAGAAAAATACCAGCACTCCTGTTCTAGCCTCTGACTGACCAGCTGTTCATTCACTACCTGCGTCACAAACAAATGGTTTAAGTACTTTCCCGTAAGCATGATGCACAAAACTGATTTATAGATCCAACTATTTACTTGAGAAATGTACACTATCGTAATCACCCACTCAAGCTTCTATATAACTTGCTCTGCCCAAATGCAACCAAGTCAGTTACCACATTTTCATGTTACCACAGTATCATGTTACAAATTTGTCTTATTCTCGTTGATGATCAGTCTACCTTTAGAACATTCAGCACCCCAGCCATGCCAGATGTTCCTTCTGTACTCATCAAGATTATGATGATCTAGTCTTAATAGCTAATATAAACATCTTCCATTCAATACACACATGTGACATTTCGAAGACAAATGGTAGCACAGATGGCAAAATGCCAAGCACTCACTACCTGTTCAGGTTTCCAAACTTGGCCAGGGGCTGAAAGAATGTTAGTGCCAATACTCCATTCTGACTGGGTCCTTTAATGGTCCAGTATTTTAGTATGTGTTTAACAAGTGAACACAGTCAAAGTGTGTCTATTAATGATCCAGCTGAAATACCCAACAGGTAATGCATCTTTCATACTACAAACTCTCTCTGTTTCACTCTTCTTCCAAATGTATATATTTCTGTATTTATGTTTCTGTATTTATGTTAATGAGATACTGCCAAACCCCACCCCACCAGAGAACAGCAGAGCCGAGCAAGCTGGGAGAGGACATCCTCTCCTGTGAGGTCACAATAGGGAGAAATGTAATTGCTTATGAAAGCTCTGGCCAATACAAAAATGTAAAAAGGACAAAATGTCGGTAATGTCTCATACATTTTCGCACAGTTTTCGTGTGTTCATGCAGAGTAGAGACACATATGAGTGTTTATAAAATTGTATAATAAAAAGTGAGTTTTGTATAATATGTCTTCTTCCCATTCTGGCCTTCTCATCAGAAGTAAGAAGGTTTTAATAAAAAAAAAAAATACCATTATTCCATAAACTCATTTGGGGAGTTAATGTAGAAAAATATATATATATATAACATTAAGTAACATGCTAATTTAAATACTTCAGAAAGATGGAGGTCGTCTGATTTGCTTGAAGACTGACAGTGACTCAGCTCTTATGGCGGAAGTTACCTGACATCATGGGGAAATTCATTCCACCACCAAGGTGCCAGGAGAAAAGGAGTCCTGCATACCTTCCCTGTTCTGTATGACATGGTGGGACCAGTCAGAAGTGGTAGAAGATCAGAGAGGGTGTGCTGTGGTGCAGTCCTTTGAGGTAAGCGAGTGCTGTTTTTGGCTTTGCAGGTAACCATCAGGGTTTTAAATCTGATGTTGGCAGCTACAAGAAGCACTCTGGATCAGTTGCAGATGTCAAAGGGTGCTTAGAGGCAGACCTGCGAGTACCAATTTGCAATAGATGAGTTTCAAAAGGACAAGAGACTGAACAAGCACCTAAGACGATTGTAAAGGAGAAATCATTTGTGTTTGTCAGATGAGCAAAATATGTGAGGGAAAAAAATAACTGGTGGAGTTGAAGAGGAACATCATGTGATGTAGGAATGATTCACCTGGGAAGAGCAGCAGTTCAGGTTGGTGGGATTACGTTTCAGCTGATGAGCTACAATACAAGCTGAAATGTCGGCCAGATATACTAAGATCTGAGGAAACATCAGTGAGGAAGGTAGAAGAGCTGTTTGTCATGTACGTAGCAGTGGTATGAGAAAACATTATAACCTCACAAAGACGTTATAATGATTATAGAGGGACTCAGGAGAAGATCATGTACTCAGCCTTGTGGGACACTAATGAAGTTTCTGTGGAGCAGATGTGGATCATCTCCAAGTCGCTGGACATGATAAGCTTTATAAATCTTTTCTGACCAATCACTTGCTGAACAGGTCCTACGGCAAAGAAGCTCAGACCCACAGACCATGTGATTAGTCTGGTTCCTTTCATGTCCATGTAATGAATGGAGAAATATGCCTATTTATTAATAGCCAATAACACATTTTAATAAACTGAGCAATTTTTCAGTGCAATTGTATAATTGATTGATGACCTCTGCTTGAAGATCAGACACACTTATAGAGATCAAAACCTTGAAAAGGTGTAAGCAATGATTAATCCCAGGCTTCTTGGATAATTTTCAAATTTGCATTTTTCCCCCCATATTAAGGAGTAAAAGCTCTGGGTGTCCATCATTTTTGGTGAGGTGTGAAAGCTACTTTTGAACCTGGATTCAGTTCACTGAACCTGCAGTGCTCTTGGTGCTTGCCGCACTCAAACGCATGAACTTACTGTAGTGCCATTTTGCAAACCTGTATGCACAAAGATTATGCATGAATTTGTGCAATTAATCCATGGTTCAGGGATACTTCTGTGTTTAAAAGTGAACCTACAATTATAAGCCTTGATCCAAATAAGCACTAAATCACAATTCCATAATATGTGTGAAAGTGTTGTTAGTATGAGGACTGGTCATAGACCATATGTATAATCAAGTGTGCTATTCTACAAATAGTAAATCAAAACTGTAACATGGTAAAAGGCACTGGTTTATAGAGTATAGAGTAAGCAGCAGCCCCTGTATTTCAGTGAGGGAGGGAGAGACATGAAGCTGTGGTAAACCTCACTGCCTGGTGTGAGGAAGCATGGGAAATGCGTGGGACTGGGCATGACCGCAGTGAGCGGTTCTGGCGTGATGCTCTGGGGTTGATCCAGATCAGCCTCAGCGACTGATGATGCAGGAGCCAAGGCCATGACATGGCCATCGTATCAGCCCCTTAGCCCGCACGTCTCCACAGTTAACCCACCATGGAGCCCAGATGTGCTTCTCACAGCCCAGATCTCACAGGTCTTAAAAGACATAAACCAATAATTATAATATATATTGTTTATATGGTACTCCACAGTATGCCTTGCACACAGTAATATTATAATGATACTTTCCTTGGTAGGTTAGTTAACACTGTGGAATCCGCCAATATTTTATTAACTAATCCTAGTTATGTTTTATGTTTACAAGGACACGGTGAAGTTGCAAAGGAATGTTCAGTAGTTTCTAGTTTAATAATATTTTGCCCAGAACACAGGCACACTTCCAGCTAATGACTAATTACCATGATCTACATGATTCCTTAATAAAAAAAAAAGATGAGCATTTTTTTCCCCGTAAGGTTGGATTTGAATATCTGTACTATATACAAAAAATAAAAAAGGCAGAGAATTTCCATTATACTACTCTCTCTTTCAATTAAAAATTGTAAAAAATTGCTTATTTTAGCTAGATCCAAAAACTTGGACAAATTTAGTCAGATTAACCTCGTGCACAATGCTTCCCAAATCTTAAATTCTTTGTTTTAAACAGAAGTACTGAGAAAGTCTCTGTTTTAGGTGGGAAAATGTGAACATAGCACTGTGACCCAAATTCCAATCTGTATTATCAAGTTCCCATCCAAGAGGAGTTAGGAATTTAAAATTCCAGATGTACTTTAGGGTGGCTGTGGGCTTAAAAAAAAAAAAAATATTATTGTCCCCCCAGAAAGTGCAAACAATAGGTTTTTTATTGTTAAATGTAAAAGAGGTCTAGCAAAATAATACATTTGCATTTATGCACTTGCTGAACACTATTTACAAGGAACCAATGCACATGCTTGATTTAACATTGCCTTGGAATTTATCACAGTAGGAAAGTGTTCGGACTTATTATAATTTAGCCATCAATGCCTTTTTGTGAGGTGGACAAATGCATGCAAACACACTTCAATGGTAAGCTGAAAGACTAGAACAACAACAACAACAACAACAACAACAACAAAAAATAGAGTGTGAATTATTTGATGGCAGCCACCAGGGGGCAAAATGATTTCAGTGACCTTATCACCATATACAGTATTTTGGAAACCAAAGAACCTCAAATTGTCTTTTAATTACTTCCAAACCTATGTTGATTTATCTGTAGACGAATAATAAATAAATAAAATAAAATCTAGGTTGATTATGTCTGCATTCCAATTAATTTCCGAAAATATTTAAACCATAAAATCACAGATAAATGAATGTAACATTGATGCAATTTCTATGCCAGGCCAAGCATGCTGTTTAGCAGATGTATATGTGGGGCCTCTGAAAACTAGCTTTCAAACTGGTTCTTCATTAAATGTTGTGTAAGCAGGGCTGGAACCATAGCTAATCTGAGAAATGGCAAATAAAGTAAGAAAGAAAAGGTTGTATTCTGGGGAGCCATGGTATGACCAGTCACACTGAGGAACTGCAACTAAAATCTACAAACACGTATCAGGCTCATATACTGTAGACCACAAGTCACCATACCAGGAAAAAAGAAAAAATTGAAAGAGTTTCTGTTAAATACATGTCTGGATTATGTCTACCCATTATTGATGATGCTACATTTAGCAAATCTGAGCTATTTTTTTCATTTACATCCCACTACACACTTATCAACATCCAGCTAGAAGACTTTGAAGTGGTGTAAACAAGGTCGTGCTGCTCAATAAATTGTTTATTAAACACATTGTTTCTTTTTAGGTATACAATTTATTTTTTTTTAGAACTATTTAATTAATTCATTACCTCATTGCCTTCATATTTATTGCTCTTGTGTTTCTGTTAGTCACGATTTAGAAACAGGAGGTCTGTTATTTTGTCGCATGGCCGACATGCAAGAAGCATTTCCAAAACCATTAGCATAAAGTGGTACAAGCTGGTACAAGTGAGCTATAAAAAGCCACCAACAAAACATGGAATGCTTTCTGGAGCAGCGGAATAAAGTATAAATAGACCTCTCAGTCTGCAACAAGCAAATACTTCATCAGAAATGTCTGGTGTTACATCATGTTTTCATGTGTGTGCGTGTGTGTATATGTGTGTGTGCGTGTGTGTGTGTGTGTGTAAGGGAGAGGGACTGTGGAGTTACCTAACTCACACTCACTGAGTCAGCTCTGATGGTTTGTTCTGGTCTTAAAATGAAACATCCCAAAATCATGCTATTTGATTTCCTTTTTTCCTTTTTTATTTCGTTCTATGCTGAAGGCATCCAAAATATGCAGTAATCTCCTGTGAACAGTTGATATTGCGATGTGTCTGCTAGACACTGGTAACTCTAAATGAACTTCTCCTCTGCAGCGGAGGGAAGTTTTGGTCTTGCTTTTCCGGGATGGTCTTCATGAGAGCCAGTTTCATCATGGTGCCTATAACCCAATGAGTTTTGCAAATGCATTTGACAATACTGTTCTTGCAAGAACTATGCCGTTTTAGGTCTGAGAGTGCGAGAACTATAACAGCTGACCATGACCTTCTAGATTTCTTCTATGTTGTAGAATGTAGACAATAAATTGAAACGTGTCGAAACTATTACTGTGGTCATTTTGATTAGCTCAGCATGAAAAGCTGGAGTATTTTAGTTATTGATAGAGCAACTGAAGCAAACGATCAACTATGGTTGGCAAGGGACTGTCAAAAGACCTTCAAGATAGGTACAGGCACAAGTCAGGAGATGGATAAAAAAAAATCAAAGGCTTTATCACTGTCTTAAAGCATAGTGAAGTCTATTATTAAGGAATGGAAGTTTTTTTGTACAACACAGACCGTCCCTGGATCAGGATGTCACTCTAAATTTGATGAAAGAGCCAAAAGGAAACTGATCAGAGAGGCTACCAAGAGGCCTACAGCAACTCTGAAGCAGTTGTAGGACAGAGAATGGTCATTGTGTGCATGTGACAACAATAACACAAATTCTCCAAAAATGTGCCTCGAAAAAACTCTCAAATGTGAGAGTTTGTAAGAAAAAAGTGACTCTTCAAGATAGGCCACATGCAGTCACGACTGAGCTTTGCAAAAAACGCAGGTGGTCAGACTAAAATTGTCTGGCAGCAATATAATATAATACAGCTTACCATCCAAATAATGGGATACTAGTAAAGCATGGAGATGGTAATATCCTGTTCTGTGGTGTTTCTTTGCAGCAGGGACTGGACCACTTGTCAGGATAGAAGGAAAATGGATGGGACAAAATATCATCCAATTCTTGAGGAAATCTGCTGCCCTCTGGGTTTACTTTCCTACATGACACTGACCCAATGCACACAGCAAAACAGACCACATAGTGGTGGAAGGAGCAAAAGGTGAACGTCCTTGCATGGCCTAGTCAGAGTCCAGACTTAAACCCCATTGAAAATCTGTGAAATTAGTTGAAGAGTAGTCATTGAAGAACTATTACACTAGAATTGTGAGGAACTATACAGTATATGGGAACTTCACTGACCTTGATTTTGCAAGCATGAAAATGACAAGAGTGAAAAATTTTAAGAAAAGTATTTTACTGAATGCCCTTTAAAGCTTTAAACCTTAAAGCCAACATAAACCAAAAAATATCGAAAACAACCTATTCATAAAGCTAAAAATTTTGGTCAGTTCAAATGCACAAGATGAAAAACCACGCCCCACATTTAGCAAACAACTGGTTCAAGTAAACATTTTTTTTAATAGTTTTTTTTTTTAGCTCTTGAAAAATATTATTAAATTTAACTTGGTAAATTAAGTAAAATACAAACTTTGGGCTTTACCTGCATATTTACATGAATTAATTTAGCATTTCCAATAATATTCCTTTTTTGTGTGCGTAAAAACAGATTTGTTTTGTGTTACATACTGAAACACTGAGTCAGTACTTTGGTATACACTGAAATGAGTCTCATATTTTGTTAAGAGAGAGAAGCAGGAGACCAGTATGGCCTCTTTATCAAGTGTGAGGGAATGCAGGAATGCTAGCTACAATTTGTTAGCAGATTCACATGTGTGGATGCTTTACACGTGTTTGAGTGCATGTGCGTGATTTGGGTGAGAAGGAACGAGGCTAGCAGTAGTAAAAGCTAAGCATCTGTTCTCATGGCTATGTTCTGTAGCTGATGGGTATTGCATTGTGCGCTGATGTTTATCAGCCATGAGGTCACCTCTTCTTTCACGGCACAGTGAAAACGATACTTTAATGTGCTATTGGAAAATGGAATTGGAATTACAGGGTCACGTGCAAACCTGTGAAACGATAAGGCGTCCTGCTTTCCTAAACATTTTAAACTGACCTAAAATAACCGACAGATGTGATTGTCAGAATAGGTTCAGGCTTCAGTCATTTTGAACTGAGATTGCGAAGGGAGATTACTAGCTTCTGAAGTATTGTACTACTTATTGGTGAAGTTTCCACCTCTTACCACTCTTGATGCTGTGTATAATCTTGATCATGGGATCTGTCCAGTTTGTTAATGTGTTGTGTCCTTTATAAGTCTATTCTTGTCAATGCCGAATGTAATTAAACAATGTGAAAGTGCAAAATGTAGGAAAAAGTTAGAATTGTTTAGCGAAACACCAACAGTAAAGAAGGAAAGATTGCCAGCCATGTGGAAGGCCCGGGTTCAGTTCCCATCTAATGCCCAAAACCCAGCCATTCCCAAGCTCGGATGAGAAAAATGAGAGGGTTGCTTCAGGAAGGGCATCCAGCATCAAACCTGTGCCAAGTTATGTGTGGATTGGATGGTCCACTGTGGCGACCACTTGATGGGAGCAACTGAAAGAACACGTAAAGAAGGAAAGATGTACAAGGCCTAACTTTGTTTAATCAGCAAGACATTTTCATGAACTGCTTCAGCTAATTATTTTATTTTTGACTTTATAAGTAGCTGTTTTTGCAATTTGCTCTCATGTTGTAAATGTATCTAACATCAGATGTAAATATCAGGCAGACTTTTTTTTAAATGTAACTGTGTTGAGCCCGACACAAATGCTATGGCTATGTTATATTTACAATACTAAACAAAATAAAGTTATTTCTAATAAATGATCAAAATAAACCTCTGTATAACTTATCAATATAATGCAAGAGGGAGTGCTGTGTACTGAATAACAGGTGGGATTTTTGGAAAGATATATCTGTAGTTTCTGTGGCAATTATTTACGGGATCACTGAGATACACCTGCTCTACTGAACAGCTGTATGGCTATGTTGTTGTAATTAACATATGTGGAAGTAGTTTACAAGTACTATTTTCAGTAGAAGAAAGCTGAGGAGAATAAAGCATGGTGTAGGTGGACAGTCCTGAGAAACTTAACAGATGTACTCTATTTTTCCACTTATTCTGCTTTACAATATCAGCTATTCAACACTATCAACTTCCGGAATTCCAGGGTTGAATCCCAAATAGCTCGTTGGGTGGAACGGATGATCGTCCGCTTACTGCCCTGTCAATTAGTGTGAAAACTGTTGTGGCTGACTACTTCAAGCATCTTCAGCTGTGCTCTGATATGGCACAAGCAGCAATTATTGCACTAGAGGTTTAAAATGATCAGACATTATCTGGAAAGTAGCTGTCATGCAATAAGAAGAAACTATCTAGTAAGAGGAACTTGGGAAACATAAAGTAAAAGTCTTTTTAAAGTCTGGATTTGACAAGCAGCAACTATCCAATCAAATCCCAAAGCTGTGCCTGTTGAGCTAACACGACCACATTTTGCTACTGTTTTACATTAGATCAGCACAAAGACAGGTCCAGATATTTGTTATGCTGTTTGTCATACGAATGTTCTGGCTGATATCATGTTAGCCATCTGTAATGTGAATAACAATCCATATCTTAGTGATTGATGAGGTTTCCCTGTATCCAAAAACAGAATTTGAGCCAGCTCTGAAAAATAAAATGATTCATCATTGCAGCATGACAGTGTAGGTCTCAGTGTGCTGGCATTTCAATGCATTCCTAAAAATGTCTTCTTGAGAAAAAGAAATCAAGATCATTATGAAAGGCCTGAGAACAGTGCAATGGTGTTTTCAGTGCCTCTGGTAAAACAGAAAAAACAATCAAATGCATTACAATGTGTAATGTTTGCTAAAGTTCAATTTGATTTCATTTATACAGCGGGTTTAATAATGGTAATCGGCATGCTTCACAAAAATAGAAATTTCAGACATGAATGATGTAATTTATGCAAATGTGTATATACTTACTTATATACAGTAAGTGTGAATGAAATATACAGTACAGTCAAAATGGAGCAACTCTCTATGATGTCACAGGCTCTGTAAGACAAAATAAATGATGTGCACCACAAAATCAAACACCCACAACAAGAAGCATCACTACTTTTCTGTAAAATTTGTCCATTTGCAAAGTGCCTCATATACAGTATACAGTAGTTTTTGGGTAGCATAAAGCATAACGTTGAACTGGGTTCTACTAACTAAAAGAAAACAAAAACACCATAAGATAACAAGACACACAAACCGGGCAACAACAGACAAAAACAATAAAGCTAAGAAATTTCCATGACAAAATACAAAAGCACATTACCTGTGATAAAAGTCAAACATTAAAATGGGTTTTAAGTAGTCTCTTAAAAGAGGCCATAAAACCATGGAGAAAACAAAAGCACAAAAGCAAGGAGAAAACAAAAAGCACAGTCCCCCTTCATTTTAATCTAGTTCTTAGGACAATCAAAAATCCTTAACTAGAAAACCTCAAAGACATGCAACTTTCAAAGGAAGCTAACATTTTATATGACCATGACTATGTAAATCCTGTAAGCAACCATTAAAATTAACAATCAAATATTTACAAATATTTATTATAGATTTATATAATATAGATTAATGTGATCCTTAAATGTAGTCTATGTAAGAAGTAGGTGGAGTACACCTTGGAATCACCCAATTCTTCTTGGGGAAGAGGAAACCAGAGTACCCGAAGGAAACCCACTAAGCACGAGGAGAACATACAAACTCCAAACACACAACCATGGTGGGAATTGAATCCTTGACCCTGGAGTGCGAGGGTATAGTGCTAACCACTAAAAGACCAATACATGTCAAATTTTAGAAGAAAAAAAATCTTGATTGAGGAAAAAGAAAAAAAAATCCTGGGAATACATGAAAACAGAGATAAAAAAAGAAGGTTCTAGGACAAGAACTAATAGATAGTTGAAAATATTTAGAAACAATATAAAACTTAGCACATACAGTATCTTATATACTGTAGTAACAAGTAAGTGCACTAAGGATTAAACAAATCCATCAGCATAAGTATGAACGCCAATGTGTTTACTTAGCCCCATCTTTAGGAAACCTTACTGGCCAGACTCAAAAGAGATAGCTAACATACTGTAATAAGGTATGGCAAGGTAGCTACAAAAGCAGACATTCCATCCTGCAAAAACTGATTCAACTCATGGAGTCTTTTTTTTTTTTATCCTATTAGAACTTTAATCAAGTATCCAGGAAGTTGCTTAGTTAATAATGACTAAAGGCACTGACTAAAGGTACTGTCCAACATTTTGGCTAGGAGCTCTCCTTCTTATATTTCAAGTAAAAATATAGTTAGAGCATTGTTTTTCTCTTAATCAACAGAAGCATGAGTCGAAAGGTTGGACACATGTTTGTATTTATTTTACTACATTCTAGAACAATACTGGATTTTTGTTTTTCAAAACTATGAAATACCACCTTACCAGAATATACCACAGGCTTTACAGAGCATAAGTAGCAGACACATGTCAATATCAACTGTTTAAAGGAGATTATTACATATTTCGGATGTATTCAGCATTGCTTTACAATGTAAAAAGAAATAAAAATCAGGAAAGACAATGGAATCAACAAGGTGTGTCCAAACATTTGACTGTTATTGTATATTTTGCTTGGTTTCATTGGTTTATTCACATACCTGTCAGGTTAGTGATACAGAGAGCAATGACATCGAATATAAGGTTTGGCATATTCAAACTAAGTAGTAGTGATCACTAGAGTGGACCAGAGTGTGATTTTATAGGGTGTAAAGATGGTAAACTTGATAGTTTCTCATAGAAACTGCAGCCTGGAATCTTGGGTTTCACTACATGATGTTCTTGACCAATTGCTGTGCCAAGAATTCCATGCCATGCATCCTGATTGACCAAGCCCTCACCACAACAAAATAATGCAACCCCCAGACTAGGGGGCATGGGCAGATCAGGTACAGTAGTTGTAAACATGTGTTTTGGAGACTAAGGTGTGTTATATGAAGCAAGATCAGAGCAGTTTCAGGTGATGTCATGTCAGAAGACCCACTCCCACCCTGTCCAGCACCCATGACATGATTAGCCTATCCACAGTAAAAACAAAGATTCTTTATATGATTTTGATGTTCCACTAATGATATCTTGGATTGACCCAACTGCATTGGTTCAGGGATTCAATGCTATGGCTTGGGCTACTGACCCCCATGTGGACTTGTTGGTCATGAACAAGATAAGAGAGTTGAGATAAGGGAGTCAAGAGATGCCAGATTGTTGTGGCAAGCCAGCTCATTGAGCACATACGGATTTAATCCTTGATAAAAGGTGGCTTTGAGTACTGCCCCCTTCCACCCACTGCCAGCTGCCAGTATGCCAAACTCCAATGCATACTCTGCTGTCTTTTTCATCCTTGTGTGACACTGAGAAGCTGCTTAGTATGCTATGAGTATGCTATGTTTTTCAGAGTATGCTGTGTTGTTCATCTTTGTGTGACACTGAGCTGCTCAGTGATTTCCTTTCCCTCAACTATGTGATCAAACACCCACTTGAACAAGTCATTGAACTGTTTGTATGAAGACAATGGCTCTCTGCCCTTTTCCCAGATGGTGGTAGCCCAATGCAAAGTCTAACTAGTAAGTAAATCTGAGAGCCCTGCATGGACTGCCATAAATAAGGAGCACTGAAGTAAGAAGCCTTTGCTGAGTGTTGTTTCTCCTGCATATTTGTCAGGCATGACTCTAGAGTGCAGATTATCAATGCGAAGCTAGTTAAGACTTTGATGTGATGGCTATTGATCTTGGCATTAAACTTGGCCAAGTGCTTATCGTATTCCCCCAACAACTTCCCATACTCAGCTATGCAAGTTCAGGGTCAGGCAAATAGTCAGGCAATGAGAAAAAAAAAAGTGGTAGTGGAAAATTTAAAAATCACAAAACCAGAAAAGGAAAATGTGGTCAGACCAGACAGACAGTTAAGACAGAATTCACGGTTTGGTAAGTGTAGACTAATGAGTAGTGAGTGTTAAGTGTTAGAGTCTGGAGTCCATGTTAATGTAGTGTGTTGAAGATATTGTAAACAGGTGTCAGTGACTGCACATGACATGACCATGTTTTGATGCCGTGGTGTATTATGGGAAGTGTAGTTCGGAATACATTCAGGTAATATTCTTGAACCAACTCATCAACTGAACAACTATGAATAAAAAAAGAATAACTCTGGCTTAAAATCTGCTCGTTCCAGGTGCCCGATGCTTTGTCCACCGCTAACCTTATTTCCCACTGCCATAATCCGTTTCAGTTCAAACATGGTGTAAAAATGTTACTATAATTATCAGCACCAAGGTAAACATTGAGATTCTATTACCTATGTCAATATTGTTCTCTCTGCTCTTGGCAAAATGCAGAATAAGACAGGTGGTCAGATGTTACAGCTTTCACATTTTTCCTCCTGCTCCCCATCTCTGCTCTCCAAAAGCTGCACATCTGATGCCAATCTCAATATGTTACTATTATGGCATTGACAGAAGTGTCTACTTCTGTAATTGCTCTGTGATTGCAGAGCAGTGCAGTGGCAAGAACATAGTTATTAGCGAGCCCCAAATCAGGACTGAACACTCTGTTACTTGTTGCCTTTCTAACAAAAGACACATTGTGTTAATGACACTGTAACTATAAACTTGGCTCCAAGATTCGATTTCATAATTCACCTGTTGACGTCGATGATCAGATAGGTACATAGCAAACTAAATGGCCGTGCAGTGCACCAGTCACTAAAGCACATACGAAAGCCCATTCCATATTAAGGAGAGATATGAACTACAGTAAGATGTCTATATTATGTCCTTGCTAAGGCATTAAAACTGACAAGTTGTGCCATTACGAAAAGTGTTAAATACCTGGGGTAGGGGTGTCTCGTGTGTTCATTTCGATACACATATCCTTATCACTTCATTTTACAGTTGGCCTACTATTTTTAGCAGTGGTTAAATATATGATGGAATTTGGAATCCACATTCGCAAACCGCATGCATGTGGGAAATCAAGCCTTATTACAGCAATTCAGGGCTGGAAGACGAACACCGAGAAAGCAGGCTTAGAGAACGGCGGTGAGAGAAAAAGCACAGTCAGCCCGCTGCACATCTTAGATGTCATTCCATGTGCTGCTGGTTTATTAAACGCATTCTGAGCCGCAGTGCGCTCAGCAGGAGGCCCAAAGTGCTGGTATGCTGCCCTGAGCTGCATTGCCTGCTGAATGCCAGCCATTTCAAAATGAAGACCTGCTGTGAGACACAATTGAACTTTTGTTATCATCCCATCTATAGATATGTACTGTATACAGTGGGATGAAATATCGCAGTTACGTTTGTCACATACTGTATGCTCTAGCATACAAGACCAACCATAGGTTCATATACACATGACCTCTCATTGTGGAAGTAAGTGTAATGTACAAAATGTTCAACATGTGGTCTATTTGCTCTGGGTCCATGCTTAATGACATTGTTCTGTGTTTAATAAAGCACATCTATTTTCCTTCAGCAATTTTGAGCTGCAGATTTCTGATGTGAGCGAGCTTTCCGTGAGCTTCTCCGCACGACAGGCCGGGTTGCGTGGGACGACGAGCCATTCTTTGTGGTCCGCTCTCGCCTTCCCCGAGCACATGTGTTACGTTCAAGGGGGAAAAGAAGGAACAGATTCTGCCGAGTTACAATCCAGACGAGGACAATTAGAGCGCCACGCAGATGAACAGCCTGTTTGCTTTGTCCAGACAGTCAGAGGCTTGTAGCAAGAGTTTAAGGTCATGCTGTGGCATCTCAATTCATCTAAGTAAGTCATTTATTTTTATCACGGGACCTATTTTAAGCCTATCCGATACTAATTGGCATCAGCATCTGCGACTCATCTGAAGCAATCGATGCCTGGGTCCATCTAACAGGCAACAACAGCATATGTGCACAATTTCCTTGCAAGTGAACAAACAAGAACAAGGACAGCATTTTAAAAAGGGGACAATGTTGTAAAACATTGAAATCGAAATAGATTTCTTCATCATCACCTTTTTTTGGATAGGAGAAGCCAGAATCAGTACACCTGCTTTATTTAGTCGTGACAGTAAGTCATGGTAAACAACATTCTGAAAACAAATATCATCAAAGGTAAAACCATTATCATGAATCCAAAAAGACATGTTGATATAACATTTACTGATCGTAAAAATATTTCGATCAGATGAAATTAAAGAAGGTAGTTTCTTACTTTTTAAATCATTTGATAGGGAAAATAAGGCAAACCCAATAACATAACCCAATGCTTACCTCTGTCTGCATCTGAATATAATAAACTGGAAATTACATTCTGCTCATCTTTTTTATTTTCTTCTTCAAATTTAAATTTGAGTCAATGGTTGACCTGGGTTTTGTACTGACCTTTATCGCACTGCAAATATAAGAGAACATGTTCTGTTTCTGGATTGATGGCATATAACTTTGGTCCAACACGTCTGGGTTGTTTTTCCAATTTATTTCGGATCCATAAAAATGCAGTTCCATCACTCAAACACTTTAACAGATCTCCTTCAACATGACCAAACATGGTAATTTCAATTTGCTAGTTTAAATCATTGCACAAAGTGCATGTATTTTAAGTAAACTGTTTTATTATTTTTAACACACTAATTGCAAGGCAAATTCCCTTAATTGTAACCCCAGACTGTGAAATAAACAAGGCTGAAAAATGTAACTGACAATTATGGTTTTCAAAGTCCTGATGTGGGATTTGTGGCACTTTTGCCAAGTCTGTTTTCATGTTTCAGTTTCAGGTTTCTGCCAGACATAGGCTCTCTGGGCCATTCATCAGGACACAGCCCTTAATGAATAAGAGTTTGAAGGATTGCTGAGTTAGTAGATGTGTGGATGGCGTTTATTCATTCACTTACATTACATTCCATATGAACTGCCTTTTTTAAAAAATAAATCTGCAGCTTGATGAATTGACCTTAAAATAAAAAACTGCTGTCACCATTCATCTTGTTCCCAATCCTATGACCTTGCTCCGTCATGAATAAAGAAGCAATGTATACGTGTGTGTGAGAGAGATTGATTTTTTTTTTTTACCCTATGAGAAACTGAAAGGACTCCGTGTGACTTGATAAAAATAAAATCCTTATAATCAATATACAATTTAATTACATTTTATTTGTGTATCATTTTTAACAATGGCCAATGTCGTGAAAAAGCTTTACAAAAAGAAAAAAAAAATGGACCAGAGTACCTGGAGGAAACCAACCAAAATTAAGTCGCACACTTTAGTATTTCGTTGGACCGCCTTCTGTTTTGATTAAGGTCATGGTATCATTTCAATGAGCTTATGCAATGTTACAACATTTATTTCTGAGTCACATTAATTCATCTCTATGATCCTGTATTGATGATGGGAGAGTCCAACAATTGCATAAAGTCTTCTCCAGCACATCCCAAAGATGGGTTTAAGGTCTGGACCCTGTGGTGGGATGGAAAAATGGAAAGAAAAAAAAAAAAGGTCATTCAGTATATTCAGGTTGTCAGCATACCTCACTTTTTGAACAATTAACATTGCTGACCGTAGACCATGGGAAGCAACTCCAGATCATAATGCGGCCACAGAAACTTGTACAGTAGAGGATTAGGCACGATGGGTACATCGCTTCTTATCAATGCTTACCTTTCTTCTTAACCTGATGCTCCCATCAATCTCAGAGAGAAATCTAAACTCATCAGACCATATTACCTTTTTTATTGCTCTGCAGACTATTCTTTATGCTCTCTAGCAAATTGAAAACTTTTTCTGATTAGCCTCACTGATAAGTGAATTTCTTAAGGCTCCACAGCATTTTAGTCCCAAACTCTAAAGAGTCTCTTCACTGTGTGTGTGTGTGTGTGTGTGTGTGTGTGTGTGTGTGGAAATGCTCTTACTTTCACTATTAAACTTAGAGCTTTGAGTTCTACTGTTGTATTTTTTTTGTTTACAATTTTATTGCACTAAAATGTTTATCCAATCTCTGATCTCAATCATTCAAAAAAAATTGTCAGAACACACTTCCTCAAAAATGATAGTTCAGCATCATCCTTCTAGGTTGTAATTATGCCTTTTACAGTTCTTAACCCAATTTAGTAGTCTCCTTAGTTGTTGCTTTGCTTGACTGCAATAGTTTTACTCTTTTGAAACAGAGTAACATCTTTGCCATGAGCACAGGATTTGTCTTCTGGCATGGTTGTTTAAAAAAAGAAAGCTACTCATTGCATCAGTTAGGGTTAAATAACTTGTGGCCAGCTGAATCATATTAATCATTGCAGTAATTATCCAATGGAAGGCTCTTAACTATTTGCTTAGTTAAATCCAGGTGGTGACTTTTTCTTTTGCCCAGGCAGTGTATAAATGAAAACAATTAGTTTGTCCCTGAGGCAGCACGGTGGTGTAGTGGTTAGCACTGCCGGCTTGCACCTCCAGGGTCGGGGTTCGATACCCGGCCAGGAATTCCCGTCTATGTGTGCATGTTATCCCTGTGCTTGGTGGGTTTTCTCCGGGCACTCCGGTTTCCTCCCACAGATTAGATTAGTCTAATTGGAGTTCCCAAATTCTGTGTGAGTGAGTGTATGTGTGTGTGCCCTGCAATGGATTGTCACCCTGTCCATGGTGAACTCTGCCATGTGCCCTAAGCCTCCTTAGGATAAGCTCCAGGCCGCCTGTGACCCTGAATACAGGATAAACCAGTATAGACGATGAGTGAGTTTGTTCCTGATGAGCTGGAGGGTAATACAGTGGAACCTTGGATTACGAGCATAATTCATTCTGTAAGTGGGCTCGTATTCCAACACTCATAAACCAAATCAAATCTTCCCTTAAGAAATAATGAAAACTCAAATAATTCGTTCTACAGCCCAAAAAATAAATACAGAAAAATAATTAATACAATATATAAAGTAAAAATGAAACAAATTAACCTGCACTTTACCTTAAAAAAAAGTTAAAATAAATCCCAACAGATAAGTGTTTCTGTTTGTGCGCGCAGGCGCCGTGTATTTGTGTGTGTATGTGTGTGTGGAATAGCCCCTTCCCTCACCTCGTCTTACACAGTAAAACTTCTCTTCCCTCCCGTCACCTCGGCTTTTTAAGTTTCAAAACTAACACACACACAACGGAAACACTGTTTTAACGGGAAAAAAAGAAATCTCTCTAATGACACTCGCGTGAGCGCAGACTAACGTACTCACTGCTGTAAAGTAAAAACAAACAAACAAATGAACCAGCACCTTACCTTTTAGAGCAGAGTTTCTGTGTAGAGCAGAGTGTGTGTGTCTATGTGAAGCCGGGGAGGGGGGGTGTAAAGACGAGAGTGTGTGTGTGTGTCGATGTGTGTGTGTGTGTCGGTGTCAAAAAACTTGGCACTCGTAAACCAAGACATGCTTGATTTCCTAGTCAAAATTTATTAAAAATCTTTGCTCATCTTGCGGAACACTCATAAACCGAGTTACTCGCAATCTGAAGTTTCACTGTATAAGTAATATGTCATGAATTGTGCCCAAAAAAGAGAGTGATGCAACAGTGCTTTATACTTTAGTTTATTTAGGCCTTTCACTTCATTTCATCTGTACTCATTGCCAAGAGATCAGGTTTCAAAGCTTCAAATGTCAGCACCAGTTGTGTTTACTATATATTTGCACACCTGCATTATGTAGTCTTACTGGATATATTATATAGCATTCTATAAATCTGACATGGAGATGAATTATTTTTAATTTATTTTATTTTTGGAGCTAACAGCATAACTTGACTGATATCTCTGATGAGAAATGATTGAATATGTCTTCTATTACACAGCAATATAATTGGAACTTAGTATCCCTCTGTTATGCACCACTGCTAATTTCTCACAGGAATACCAAAAATACAGCTTCAACCAAAATATTAGAAACTTGAATTGGTAAACACATCATAAACATAAATCTATATTAACACAAACATATATATTTTTTTCTTTTCTAAGCTTTGGACCTTGAATATGCAACGCCAACAACCTGAACTGACTTGAATAAATACAGGGTTAGCAATTCAAACAAACAAACTCTAATATTCAAGTGTACACACACACACACACACACACACACACACACACACACACACACACACACACACACACACACACACACACACTTGGGAAGGTTTTAGGTAGTGCCTTATGTCATAGTAAGATTAGCTTGGTGATGACAGTCTCACTCATTTAACACAGCAGCCGTGAGCTATAGTGGATCTGAATACCTACGATTTCAAGCAGTGTGACTGATACTTCCTGTGTAGGTCTCATGACTCCTAAACAAACTTTGTGATTATGCACATGCACTAGATGCCCTGACCTGTGAACCAGTCTTCATTCTTGAATGTCCATGATGTTTTGTTATGGAAGCTGTACAATCCTCACTTGTTATGACTGAGGGAGATTCCATTCGATTATTTTTAAGTCATGATGGCTCAAAAGCTGTCCCACTAAAACCACTTAAGTATTCACAAGTTTGCTTGTCTGTGAAAAGTTCTCAATTTACAGTCATCAGGTCATGGTTGTGCTGTACCTGCGTCGTTCCTCTGTGTGCCCGCAGGTCCCAACTCCTGCATGCCGAGGCTGCTCTGGCTGCCGCTGCATGCCAGTGCTCCAAATGGGGCTGGCATCGTGCCAGTGTTGGGCTTGGCCAGATGCGTCGAATGCTTTCGGCCCTGGCAGTACACTCATGCTTTTCGAGCGTGTTGGCTAACAGTCGGCAGGCCTGTCACACAGAGCACTGATGATTTAGGAGCCTAAATTAGGTTTTACACTGTGCTCCATTTGTTCCACTGTGTTTATGGATCATTAGCAGCTGCCATTCCCACTTCTGCAGGAGCTAGAGGTCTGATTAACTGACTAACTCACAGAGGAATTAGGACTGATAGAGGAATAGCTTCCTCCTACCTGCAGCATTCCAACAGATTAGAAATATAAAGGAGTTAGTTGTACTGCTCTCGAAATAAGCCTCCTGCAGCACCAATAACAAATTATATAGATAGCAAGATGTTTACTGTATGGAATCCATTCAATTCGATTCAATTCGGTTTTATTTGTATTGAGCTTTTAACAATTGTCATTGTCGCAACCAATGTCTAAAGGCCAGCAGATTCACCACTGATTTTCAAAAGTAAAAAAAAAAAAGATCTCATGTAAGTGCCGCCAGTTTTTATACTAGCCAATACAGGTTAGTGTACCAAGCTCAGGTCAATTATAAAATTAGCTTCATCAGAAATCTTTTTACTAGTTTCTCAAAATTTAGGCAAAAAAGTTTTGAGAATTGCCTGAATGTCTAAAGCACATTAAGTGACCCAAATCCACAACATGTGATGTGAATGATTAAATATTAAATATGGAAGAAAATAATATCTAGTGTGAATGAGGTAAACAAATTAGGCGAACAACTGCACTCCTCTCATGTCTTCTGTGCAAAAAATAATAATTTGTTTATTTTAAACTCATATTTTGAATATATTTACAACATTGAAATAGTCATATTGTAGTTATATCAAACTGTCAGAAACTGGCATGGACATATGGCCCCTTGTTCTAGCAGATATTATACTAGGTGAGTGTTTTAGAGACCTGTTTTCCTTTCCTGCAAATGTTTGTTGGTCTTCCATGAATTGCCTATGCATTAACCACAAAATGTTAGTCACAAATCATTTACAATTGAACGGTCATGACTGTCAAGTCTACAAACTTTTACAAACTACAGAGTATCTATGGCATATAATAATTCACGGATTAATTATGGATTGTCAAGATTTGTCAAGAACTTTTTACTATTTCTCTAAATATAAATCTCTCTATACTTTAATATTTCTCTAAACTCCCTACAAAAAAAAAAAAAAAAGTTTTTTGTTTATGGACCATACAGCAGGCAACTCATTTGTCAGAGAGTTTCATTCATGTCCTGTCAGCTCACGTGTTAATAGTGATCTAGAGCTCCTTGTTTTATTTTGTTAGTTTTAAGGTTCCTGCTGGGCCAGCACTGCATTGGGTGGAAATTGCTCCACGTCGCCACTTGACCATGAAGGTGCATGTGATCAAACAGACCTCTATTAATTCCTTATTCATCTAAAAAATGAAATCATAACACTTTGAGAGATTTGTAGTTATGTAGTAGCAAATGGTAGAAATTAGGCATACTGTATTTCTGGGTTCTCTGATTCACCCACAAATAACTTATGACCCGTTATATTTTTTTGAGTCTACAACTTCATTTCAAAAATTTAATTTATGAGCATGCTCAAAAAACATATTCATGGCGAGAAATACTGAAATCTGATGAGTCGTACAAGTGGTGTATATTGATTTGACATATCCATCATGGTCATATAGAGAGCCCACAATGAGAGAAAAAAAAATGTAGGTACAAGAACTACTTCTGGACCTACGTGTAGTTACAGTTGAATACATGTTAAAATGTCAACAGATACATTAACATGTAAAAGTTTATTCTGAGTATTATTTGCAACTGATACTAGACTTGCATAACAATTTACTAGATTTTCAGAAGATTTTCAAAGATAAATAAGAGACATAAACTGTGGCAACTTTACTTGCCAGTGGGCTTAAATTGGATAAAATATCATAGAAAACTATGTTTCACAGCGAGTCTGACAGATTTGTTCCAGACAAGGCAAACTTTATTCTCATATTTTTAATGAGAACACTGATCTGCATAAGCCAGAGGGGTCTGGCTCTCCACAGGAGTCCTCTGTTCCAGCCACTGTTTTCCCATCTTCCCTTCAGCTGAATCATTAGCAATGCCCTCCACGATTTAGAATTTCTAATGAAAAATAAAAGTTGTTTAAATGAGTTGAGAGAGTTGATATGAAGTGCTTTGAGAGACGAAGCTATTTGTGGGTGTGAAAGGGCTCTCAGAAGGACATGTTCGAATGATACTGCTTAATATGTACTATAGAGACGTTACTATTACTACAGAATCAATAATAGTTGATGCAGAGTGTGTACACATTATAAGAGAAATTTTGCACCGTGAATAACAATCATTAGGAAAGTTATTAGAGTGATAGCACAGTGTGGTGAACCGGGCAAAGGCATATTTAGAGATCATGATCTTGGCCAGTGCCTGAAAGCAAAAAGCATTCTATTATGTTTTGTTAGTTTGTTCTGGCAGTTAAGTCATGAGCACCTTTTATTCTCTTGATAAATTAAAAAAAAAATTTCTACTCTAAAGTTTTCCAAACAATTTAAAAGCTTTCATTATTACAACATTACTAAATTACATCATATAACACAAAGGAATGTGAGGTTGGAAGAATAATGCTTTCTCGGCTTTGAAAGTGCTTACTTTCACAGTATAGACTCCCATATCTGCTCTCTCTCGCCCCTCCATCTTTCTCCCATATGCATGCTCTCTAATCATTTTTGCATTGACATAGGGCAGTAAATTCTGATTTCTGTCGAGCAAAAGCTCTCTTCTCCCCTTGCACTACCATTATCTACTCAGTCAAATCCACATCTGGCCTGTTTCTGTGCTCAGCGCACAGGCTGGGTTGGAACCAGCCACTATCTTTTGGGCACAGGGCTGTAAAGCAGCTTCCAGCCCGCCATTTCACCACACATGAGCTGAACTCTGGAGCCAGGGGCTGGTCTAGCAGTCAGCAAAACGCAACCATTAATATCAACTTTGGTTTCAATGTAAAGTAAGGAATGCAGGCTGTCCATATACGTAAAAGCCTGATGGAAAGTGAGGAGCAGCTGAAAGAGGATTACGCCTTGACATACTTACACACCATTCATGCAAAACCATTTCTGACAGGAAAAACCAAGAAATTCCACAGGGATTTGGGTTCGATCTCTCTCCATTGTCACTCTTGGGGTTTTAACCACTCTAACTGACCTGCAGGCCGATCCTCTGTGCTTTGGAAGCAGTTGCAAGCTTTTCATCAGTTCTTTGACAGAGATTTACATTTACGTTTAGATTTTTGTGGCATTTGGCAGACATTCTTGTTCTTATCCCAAGCAACGTGCAGAAGTGCTTTGTTGCCTACTCGAACATAAATTGTTGAACCAGCACAGATCAGCCCAGGTCTAAAGATAACAAACCAGTAAAGGCTTTGCCAGACACAAGAGTCAGTGTCGACATACACCAAATGTTGATATTACAGTACATTTTATTTTTAACTACATTTACTGCTCAGTGTTAGATTTTCAGATTTTTTTCTTTTCTTACGCATTTATCAGTCTTTTAGTTGTGTGTAAAAATTCCACTGGCTTTTGGAAAGGCTGATTTTCCAACTTATGCTGATATGTTGATGACCTGTAAAGTGCAAAGCGCTTTCCTGACACAGTTGATTTGCATTTCACGATGTCTAAAAAGTTCCATGAAGCTAAATGCATAGAGTGAAAATTAACTGTGAAAAAAAAAAAGAGGCGGAACGAGACATTACTCTGATTGATGAGTGTTAATAAAAACAGGACTGGATAGGGGCAAAATCTAGATAAAAGATAAATTCGGTGAGATGACAATGGAAACAATAAATGGATCCACTATGTATAATTCATACAGTAAATGCTCCAACAAACCGTTTTGAGAACAGTTCTAGAATTGGTTCTATGATTCTATGACTGCATTCAGAACTTTCTCCATTTGTGCATTTAGAAATTTACATTTCACCAATTAAATGGACCCCAAATGTCAGACAAGAGGTTTGAACATAGAAGTGCTGGTGGGTTTATATGAAAGAAAACACTGAGCATTTATCTGAGCAGTTGAGGGCTTTGCTCAAGGGCCCAACAATGGCAACTTGGTAGTTGTGGACTTTGAACCTGAGACCTTCCGAACCACAGCCCAATGCCTTACCCACTGAGCACATGATAAAAGCGTGGCAAAAAAAACAGACAATACACAAAAGTTAAAAAAGGGAGCCATTGTATAAAAAAACGTGCAAGATGATGATAAGTGGTGTAGCTGTTTATCACTATCTTTAGTGAATTGTCTCAGCTGATGTCACAGTGTTCAATAAAGATGCCTGATCTAATTCACAAGCCAGATTCTATCCTCCAAACCCTGATCTTTAAACATCTTTTTCCATCATAAGCATGATCTTAATCTTCGGACAGCTGAGACATTATGGGTATGTGCAGAAGGAATGGCCTGTCCACCATTTATACGGCAACATTTCTTATCTTCATAACTGAATGACTGGTTTTATTTTCCTTACAAACTTATGGGTTTGCGTTGACTTGCTTTCTTTATAACTACTGACAATAATATAAAATGACTGGCCGTTACAAAATGTTCTTGATAGTACTCTTAGTCCCTGACTTACAGCCCAGTGTTTCTTAATGGAGGAATCCATTTCACCTGGGAGAAAATGTTAGTCAGGGTGGCTGTTTGAGCTTAACCATTCACTGACCCTGCACTGTGCTAATTTTATAATCAGTGCCGTGTTGAGAGCAGTTGTAAGATTTATAGAGGTCTTGTTAGTATGAGTCAAATTAATACAAATGACATCTGTCAAAATGCTGCAATGATATAGGGGGAGAGCAGCTGGCTATATTGTCAAAAAAACATAAAAATGATAATTAGGAATAGCAAGTCCGCACCACTGTTAGAATTCATTAATCACCTAGTTACATTCTTGTTAAGTATCTAGATACAAGTCTCTCGCTCTTTCTCTCTCTTTCTCTCTCATAGCCTAATGCTTCACCATTAACTTAATACTCTATGATTTGGAGCGCAGTGCATGTCATTATATTTAAGATACAGTACATACTCTTATAGTGTTTGGTCAGCATAATTTCCTAGATGTCAGATATCCTATATTTGTGCTCTGTAATTACCCGATAATTGTAATCACGGTGACTGCCTGGAAACAGTGGGGCTGAGTGCCATTTATTTTGGGATCATGCCATCTTCTTCTGCTTTTGGTTAGGGAGGAAGGAGGAGCACACTTTGTATTTTTCTTTAGTTGTGTTTGCCATACTGGAGGTGGTTTGGATTCTTAGTTGGTCGTATTTTCTTTATTGTTCTGTAGTCACCCAAGCGCTACTTTCACAGCAGCAGGCCTATACTCTCTTATTACAGTATATAAATGTCAGAGCGACGGGTCTTTTGTTGATGCAGCTTTTCTATTTTGTTTCATAAGAAACACCTCATTTAACAAATTTAAAGTGATTTTTGGTTTGTTCTTCTTCACAGGAAACCCTTAAAGTAGAGTTTTCAAACTGGCAGACTACTCTCTGGATGCCGACCCCACCAGGTATTTTACCCGTCCGAACCAATCGAATTATACAGTAACAGGACAAATCAGCAAAGACTATGAAAAAAGTAGCCATAGTTCAGAGATTTAAATTTTTAAACATGGACTAACCTACTCAATCACATACAGTAGGTGGATGGTTTAGGCTAATTGGCTTTCCCAAATTGCACATAATGCATGCCTGACCCTGTATACAGGTTAAACCGATATAGAAGATGCATGAGTGAGTGAGTGAGCGAGTGATCCTGGCACATACATTTTCGTAAATGATATAGCTAAAATCAGCACGCCATGTCAGAGAGAGCTAGAAAAATTAGAAAGTGAAATTGCGACAAAAAGAGAATTTTTAAACACAAATGGACCGAGGCGTATGAGTATTCCACCCGTTTCAAATTCAAAACTGTTCACATTTTGGTAAACACAAGTAACTGTGTTAAAAAATATATATTGTTCAAAAGTGCAATAAATCCTAACTATAGGAGTAGGTAAGATTTGTTATTTCCTGTGGGCTTGAGCAGGGTTAAAAAAAAAAGAAAAAAAAAAGTCCACAGTACTAGACAAAACTGAAACAAGAATCACTTTCAACCATCCTATTATAGCCATGAACTAATCATAAATGATTAGAATTGAAAGGAAACTGCTGTCATCACCAGCCATATTAGTAACTTATTCATAACTTTGTAAGCAAGCAATTTTTCTTTGTTACAGGACTGATGGAAATTGTGCCCCATCACATGAAATCAGGTATTAAGGCAGGTTTGAATGATTTGAGTTTTGCATATTTTTAGATTCCTGGTCCAATAATCTCTATTCATCTCCACACAAAGTTTATTACTGTTAGGTTTAAATTTAAGTCTACAGATCAGAGTGCACAAAATTTAACATAAAATGGGGAAGAATGCCACTTCTAAGCTAGCCACAGGAAGTACCAAAAACCATAACAGTTACTGTATCATGTCTGGCTGCTGAGATATGACCAGTGTGGGTTTGTTTAAAAAAAAAAAACACACACATAAAAATACTATTTTTAGAATATTTAAATGAGGATTCTGTGACACAGTATGAAATAGGGAACCCTCAGCCTCATTCTAGCACCAGGATTTCCCTGTTATCTCTAAAAACAGCATGGTTTTATCATGAAAAAAATGCATGTTTTTCTGTCACAACTAGAGGAACCAGTTGTGCTTTAAAACAATATTTAATCCTAATCCAGTGTTTAGGATTAAACCTAGTTTAGGAGTAAAACTAAAAATCAACCATGGGGAAGGATCACGAAGATACAATGGTTATTAGTGGATTTTTCTGAAATTGGACATTTAATACATTTCACCTACTGCACTCTATTGGCCAAAACTAACCTGTGTGACTTACTGTAACACCTGACTTGATATGATGGGTTACAATTTTTTAGTAGCCTTAAAGTAAATCCCTATTAATAATCTAAAGAACCTTTATGTTTCCTAAGACACTTTTTGTGTGTGTGTGTGTTTACATGGTTCCCTAGTGGTGGGTTACTTATGGGTTTTAGCTATTGCTTCAGCAATGGGAATCAGTCCAGTAATCTGACTGCCTGTGGCGGTTTTTTTCACAAGACGCTGTTGATGTGTTGGTTTTAAAAGGTTTAAGCTTAATATTCTTTAATGTACACAATTTGATTAATTGAAAATTCCAGGTAGACCATCAATTCATGATTAAAACCAGTGAATGGGCTAAATATACTTTATAGTATTTAAATGCAGTATTTACAGATGTTGGGAGCAGATCATTTTTGTGCTAGGCCACATCTAGAGAGGAAAGGCAAAATGTGGGGAGTATTTGTAGATAGATAGTTTACAAATCATAAAAAATAATAAGGTATGCAATAATATATAAGAAAATATACCTTATACATGGAAGAGCCTATGTATCTATGTACATGTGTACTTAATTCTTTGATAGAATGTACATTTTTGCAGGCAGGTGGATAATCTAAGATCTGAACATTACTGTAAGGTGCATCTATGAAAAATGACCAAGCTTTAATAATGAGTAATGCACTGATTCTACGTACATGTTTGTAAAGTTGAAAATGTTCCTTTTCTTTTATTTAATGCTGTTGTGTAAAGCACAGAGTGGAATTCAAGTTCTGGCTGCTTTAACAGGTAAAGAAAGCAACAGCAGTGTTCTTAAGCTGTGTGGTTAACCTTAATCTGGAAAAGCCAGAAGATGGCTTGGAAAATGCACTAAGAATGCAATAGGAGCAACAGTGGTGAGCCAGTTCGGTAAAGAATTATTGACCACGCTGAGATTATTTATGTTTGTGTTTTCATTTTGCCAGTCTTTATATCCTGGATTAGTCTTCCGGGAACGTCTTAAAAAATGAGCACCACACATATTTCAGTTATTGCCAAAAAAAGAAGAAGCATTCTTCTGCATTTGAACACTGGATTTGCGGTGATGAATCTCATTCTCAGAAGAAGAGCAGGCCTTTGAACAAGTAATTGAAGTGAGTCGTGCAAAACGATGGTCAGAAGTGTGTCATGACTTGGCTGATGGTTAGCAGCTGTGACTCACACAAACACACATACACACGGCCCCACGCATGACTTCAACGACCCAGAGACGCGAGTGTGACTAAAAATACAAGGAGAAGAAAAGAGCTAATAATAACTCAAGCGTGAGAGGAGGGGAGGGCATTGCTGCTGAGATAAGCTACGTGTACTTGGACCTTGATGCGGCTGGGGCAAAGAAATTGGTACCAGCTGCTGTGCCAGGAAAATCGTTGCTGCGGTACAATGAAGGTGTCCAAATATCAGGAATTAATCATTCACTCATAAAATCTGGCCACTTAAAAAACCTCAGGCACTTCATGCATTTATTTCCATTTATTCGGAACAGCTCTGTCTCATCCTCCTTTTTTCTTTCATTTTTGTCTTGTGCGTTGACTTTCTCCAGTTTTGCAGCATGGTGTTGAAATGAGCGGTAGATGTGAGTGCGTTTTGTGTCACTTTCTAGATATTTTTGCAGCAAATGATACAGAACTGGAGCTTGAACCACTACACAGTAGCTGCAGGATAGTTTCCGGGAACATCCATAAACGTTCCAAGACATCATTACAGTTATTAAATCAACTTTTTGTGTGTTTGACTGTCTCTACAGCCTAGTCACTGGCAATCCTTAAATGACTAAAGACCTACCTATTTCTTAGATATTTGGGTTAATGTAATGATTGACTGATACTCAGTTCATAACATAGTAACCAGTGTAAGGATTTAACCCATGACGGAAACTTCAAAGCACTTTTGTCTGGATAAGAGCGCATGTAAATGTTATGGGTCCATTCAAAACTACTCAGAGAGAACTCACATGAACATGTACAGAATTCATTTACACAGATGTAAATTTGTGTAACCTCAGGATGAAACCCCAACCTTGGGATTAAACCCAAGAGCCAACTGGTGAGGTGGGAATGCTACCTGTTGTACCAGTGTAGCATTGATTGGTATACAGTATGTGGTTGACAATCCCAAATAGTGACAGACTGAAGAGGAAATTTTGGACTGAACTGCCTGACTATGGGCAGCACTGTGGCCTCTCCACAGAATCCTCCAGGGTCAATTCCGGCCTTGGGTTTGTGTGCATGCGCTTGGTGGGTTTCCTCCACTTACTCTAGTTTCCTCCCGAAGTCCTGGCACTCCCAAAGACATGAGATTAGGTCAACTGGCATTCCAAAAATAAAAATCTACAACTCCTTATGCTGCATTCATTTAAAGCTAGTAACTGTTTAGGAATGTGATGAATTGCCAACCTCTGACTAGGAAAGTCCATATCACGTGACCCTTCAGTCTGAAATTCCTAAACAGGAAATTGAAGAAAGTGTCCACAGCCCAAAGATTTACATGGTAATAATATAATTTTATTGTACTATTTTTCTTGTATTAAATTGTATTATTTTTTATTTTGTTGTACTTTTAAATAAGACGATAGTATTGTGTACAATGAGTGCATCTAGGCTGGTGGTTAGCACTTTCGCTTCATGCTTGCAGGTTTGTATGTAGAGTTTGAATTTTCTCCCTGTGCTTGAGGGGTCTCCTCCTTTTTTCCTCTGACAGTGCAAAGACATGCACATTAGGTTGACTGGCATTTCCAAATCAAATTTCCTGGACTATGTCTGTCTTGTGTTGCCTCACACTTCCAAAGCCCAGAAATATATCTTAAGTAAAAATATATAACAATAAATTTAAGAAAAAAAAAAAGAGTTTTATTGTCAGGTTGAATAGCTTTTACCTCTAAAAGTATAAAACAGCATGGTCTAAGTCATTTAACAATATGGAGTGAAGCTTTAGGAATGTTGGAATGTTGACTCCTCATCCTGCTCTTCCCTGCACAGAGACAGCTCAGGTAAGGAACGTGAGCTCATGCCTCTTCACTGCCTCTGAATTATCCAGGCATTCATGGCAGCCTCTGTGAGTGGTGCTTTAAGAGACTCCCGAACATTCCTGAGGTAACCAAACCTGACTCCCTCGCTTAATGGGCCTTTAAAAAAAAAAAAAAAAAAGAGTAAGGGGTGCAATGACACTCAAGTTGATGACTCAGGGAATTTGGGCTGAAAAAAAAAGAGAGAAAAAAAAAAGTACACACAAGACACAAGACCGTACACTCACACACCACGTAAAAGCCTATGCATTCATACACACAGCTTAGCGCAGTGTGGGTCTTTGGTTTATTGGTCTGGAGCTGCTGCATGTGTAGCTGAGTGAAGCCTCTGTTTACACTAATGTTTTTATTGGTCTATAAAATATTATTCAGAATCACTCAGGTCTTGTATAACTTGAAAAGCCACAACTGCAGGCCTTCAGCTTGTCATACAAGACCATAGGGGAATCACAAAGTTCCACCTATCCAAACTAAACAAAGTGGTTTAAAAAAAAAAAAAAAAAAAAGCAATAGGGCTTGATCTGTTAATCTGTTAAAAATCTGGATACAGCAAACTATATTAGTAATACAAGTATACTAATAATACAAATATACTTTTTTTTGCACATGTGTTTGAACATGCAAGTTGGGAGCCATGTGAAAGGAACCACTTAGTCTACACTCAAGTCAGTAAAAAGAAGGAGATGAACATAGAACAGATCTACACAGGGCATTCAAGTCAAACGTGGGATTTGTCATCTGATAAGCAGAAGAATGAAGACATAAAACTGACTTATATTTTCCAGAATAATCCAGAAGCACAGTGCAGTGATGAGATTCTTAACTGCAGTAAAACATTTAAATGTTTTACATCTGTGAATGAAGATCCAGGGTGGTTTCTGTGAACATTCGGCGAGTGGACCACCTGATGCTTGAAAATCAATGGATAACTTGTCACCAGCTTACAGAAGTGAACTTTCTACCTTGATGGTATCCAAGCACTAATGAAACACTGGGATAAGCACATTAGTGTTGCAGAGGATTATATAGAGACATAAAGAAAGTTTTTATTAATAGCCGAATTATTAAAAGGTTTTAAATTTTCAATTTAGTACTTAAGTTTAAAATTACCATAAAATATTTGGATTAAATGTTTACATTTTAAAAAGTAATCGGAACTATTAACTGATTAAAGGTTTGCTAGGAAGAAGTTTAGATTTTACATTTTTCGTTTAGAAAGGACCAGTTTACAATATAAAAATCTTTATAAAAATATTACACACAAATATGCCAGTTGATATGATGATTCAACATTTTTTATTATTATTATTCAGTCATACTTTGTGATCAAATGATTGAATGAATCTTTTGTTGAAAAATACATGGATTTTGAACCTGTCACATACATGTACAGTAGTTGTTATAGGTATAGCTGACCACCTGCTAAAGATCAAGAATCGGTATAAAATATAATAATAATAACAACAATAATAATAATAATAATAATAATAATTTAAAAATATTTTTGTTTTTATTCCATCCTTTCCAGGCAGATCTGGAGTCAGAATTCATATGCATGTTAAATGCAAGGAGAAAGTATTAGGCACTATAATTACAACAGTCATGAGGGCAATGGAGCCTATCCCAGGAGATGTAGGGCATGAGACGAGGTACATCCATTTCAGGGCACACACATTCATTCACACACTACAAGCATTTGGGAACGCCATTAGCTTAATCTGCATGTCTTTGGACTTTGGGAGGAAACCGGAGTAACCAGAGCAAACCCGCCAAGCATGGGGAGAACATGCAAACTCCATACACACAGAGACGGGAATCGTACCTGGCTGGAACTTAAACCCGGAGGTAAAAGGTGAAGGTGTTAACCAATACACCACCGTGCCGCCATAATTACAACAGTTTTAAGTAATAACTTAAAAGTTATTAAGTTCCTATGTGAATTTAATCTGGCAGTTTAAGCACAGCGTTAGGCAAGAAGCTAACTTGGCTAACTATAGTGGAATAAGTGGCTTGCTTTAGCCAGCCACTATTAGAGCAGTAATAAACTCATTAGCTCACTCTGCTAACGCCACATAGTAACCTCATGGGAGACTGTCAGACCACTGACCGACTCATTTTAGAAACATTCTGTTTCTTTTCGTTGTGGCTTAATAAGAATCTGCCTGCTAAATAATTGTCTCCGTCACGTACTCAGAAACTCCTTACTTGACCGTTGTTTGCGCAGGCATGTACACAGGCATGAGATGGATAAATACTGATTTTGGTCTCCTATTGAATGTTATAATAAATGTAGCAGTTTGAGAAAGTGATAGGTGGGGAACGTGCAACAGTATAAAAATAAAGCCTGTGAATGCCATTGTATACCATGTAGCTCATTTTTATGTTAATCCGTAACATTACTTATGTTAGCACGCTCGAATGATACAAAGCCATAGACATTCCCTCACTCACTTGAATTGTCTGAAATGTAAACATATTCGACTGTTTGGAACCGAAGCAGACTTGTGAGACAGAAACTTCTGCAAGTTTTATGTGTCCTCATTGACTGGGCAGATCCTTCATAGGCCACATATATAAACAGGCCAGGAGTCCAAGCAAGAAGGGAAAACAGTTGCAGTTCTAAAATCGTAAATGATTCCAAAAAAGGAAACAATACGAAACAGCAGTGATGGAGACCTTCCATGTCAGAGAGATGGAAAGAGAGAGACCTTAACATGCTGCAATGTAACAGTCATCATCACTCCTAAAATAAGCACATGCACAGGCTTTCTAATGCCTTTTAATGTCACAATGCGACAAGCTCCACATACCCGTCTTCATTCGGTATTCACCTGCCTATACGACCCCTAACTGGAGTGGAGGACTGGACAGATGGTCACCAGAAGACAATAACTATTACACATCTCTCACTGTGGTATGTATGTATGGTATGTTGTTAACACGGTCCGCACAACAACGCCAGAGATCCAACCAATATCCACAGAAATAAATAAACAGCAGGGAATCTTCATTCTAGCCAATGCCATAGATTTAAAGACTTATTAGATTAATAACATTTTTTCATTATTAGATAAATAAATATCTTAATAGAATCTTAAAGAATCATTCACAAATGCTTGTTTTACGAGCAGTCTACAGTTTAGCTTTAAAGATTTAGCTGGCTCACCAGAAGGTTTGAAAAATGAATTGGAAGTGTGTCAGTTAGGCGAGCAGTCAGCTAGGCTAGCAGAGCTACATGCCTTCAGCTACATACATCCCAAGGCTATTTTGGTAAGAGCCAAGAACACCACCAGTGTAAACTGTCAACAGGAAGTAATGATAAGGGGTGAACTTTGACCTCAGGGTCAGGGTGCTACTCATGTGACTCAAGCCTAGGATTAAATGATCTCCCACCTTTAAGTGCTAAAGCATTCATTAGGTCATTTGAAGTTCTGAATATAGAAGCTGCACTGAAATCTGTGGCAAAAATATGAAAATTATTAAACATGCTGTATATACAGTGCCACTTCAAAGTTTGAATTGTATTATTTCATGTGCAATAATCTCCTTTGAATAGTTATAATAATATATATAAATCAAATAATGTGTACGAGTGTTGCACATTGCCACATTTAAGCAATTCCAGTAATTTTGCTCCTTTATTTAGTATTAAAGCTCACCAATTATACTCACTTTTAAACTAAAAGTTTACATAAGTCTAGGGGTCTACAAATGATGATCAGCTAAAATACAATTCAGATCATTCTTTATTGTATGCTTTGTTTTAGTTTCTTTGCGTTTTAATAATTTGTCAAAATTTCAATTTAGTGTCTGTAATTTTAAATAAATCATCCTTTCCTGGAAAGGGGCTTACAAAGAAAAGTTTCTTAGTAGCATCTGTGAATCTCTTTTTTTTTTTTTTTTTTCACCAAATAAACTTGAGGATGCAGCTTTAGGACACACACCTGAGCTTTGGCAGTTTCACAAAACCAACTTAAGATTGTCCCTCGTTAAGAAAGTAGTCTGATGTGAAATGCCTAACACACAGTCCTGAACAAGTTTCAGGAGAGCTGTCAGAAATTTTCCACCGTAAATCAATGATACCCACTGCTGTTTCAGCAAAACCCACAACCCACTCATCATCAATCCAGAGCCTCAACTGCCTGAGCCAACACTGCCCTAATAAAGACCCATGTGCCTGTCCAAAATGATCAAAAAGTGAATCATCGGTCCTCTTTAAGTGAGACATAAATCATGACAGAGCAATTAAATAAATGAATCAATGATTGAGTAGTGTGATGCCCTAAAGTGATGTCTTAGCACATCTCAGCATTTTTAATTTCGCTTTTATTGCCACACATTTCTTAAGGAATTACTTGTCATATTATATGTAAAATTAATGACAATGAGTGTCTGCGAAAAACAAGTTAGCTCCTGTTATGCCTAAATTTATACCAGCTATAAATATTGTGCAAGCAAAGTGTAAAATTAGCTAAAACTGACAAGTAGCTGAAAACTGGAGCGCGTAGCTTAGAGTTCTCCCCTAATGTTAATTCAAAGTCTTCTAACAAAGGAAATACAGTTTCAGTTGTACATAAAGTTAATGTTTTTTATAATGCATATAATTAAGTCTAATTTATTACACTGCTGTTATAGGAAACCCTGAATAATCATATTCAGAACACTCAACAGCAAAGATGTATAATGCTAGCTTATAATTTTTCATAATGTGGCTAAATATCATAATGTATGTTGTGTACCATGCTGTCATTTTTTACTACTATACATCTTTATATAAAAAAGTAATCATTTTCATTCTAATATATCTTTGACTAGACCGGCTAGTAATGTCATGATGGCAAACCTAAAGTACAAACTGAAGATGGTGTTACACTCACGTGGCTGTTTGCTTAGGCTGACTGGACCCACACTTGTTCATTCTAATACAGTCTTATAGAAAGGGGGCTAAGGTCAAGAAAGGGTGTTGATGGGTCCTACGCCATGGATGTCATAATTATGGGGAAACATTCCCAAAATTCCTTTAGAAGCTTTGACGCACTCCTAGTAGCTCGTTTCATCTCATTTCAACGTCTAAGCTTACTGCCTCTCGGAAAAAGGACGACGTGTTCCCACAAGCAGTAGGGAGAAGCATCAACAAAGGCCAGGAGATCAAGATTACAGGGTCAATTTCCATGCGCGACAATAAAAATGCTGTATAAACAAAATCACAAACATTGTTGTGTGGGTGCCATGACTTTTATTGAGCTGTTATATTATTAGAGTGTTCTGTGATGATGCATTTGCGAAGCTGTTTGATTTGACTGACCTATCATTAAACCGAGCCAGACTGCTCTCTTATCAAGCTGGTTTGTCAGTCTAGAATTTGGCATCGATTTGCTGAATTCCCAGCCATTATAAAATTACAACTCTGCATGGAAAACTTTCAGGCCAAGACCAATGCTGGAGAGAGAGAGACAGTTAAAAGTAAAAAAAAAAAAAAATCAAAGGTCGTATCAGTGCATAGAGGCACTGAGAAGTGCTGAGAAGGAGCAGACATTATTTATCCCAAAGGTTTTTTTTCCCCTAACAAAGCTTTCTGATATTTAATGCTGAACTTGTAATGGCTAAATTGTAATTGCAGTGGATATGTTGCCTTTACTACATCTGGGCCTGAGGCTGGGGTTTAATTAGATGGCAAACAAGGGTATGTTTGTTCACAAGGAAAATATATTGCGTTTTGAGAGAAAGAAAATGCTGCTTGGGTAAAAAAGAATTATCACTGGATTGTCTTGAAGTTCATTAGATGCATACTGATGTGACGGAAAAAAAAAAAAAAGATTTGGAAGTGGATTTTATGGGCCAGAGCATCATGGAAACTATAATTAGATTCCATTTTCATAATAAAAAAAAAAGTAAAAAATAAAAAATAAAACTTTTTATTTGGTTGTTTTATCACTTCACTTCTTTATATGTTTTATGTGAGAAAGTGAGTTTGTGTTGAATTCTTGGTTTTTGCCAGCTACTGTCTCAGTCGTGCAATTAAATAAGTAGCACTGATATTTGACAAAAGGTTTAGTGTGAAAATATGCAGAAGATTAACAAGAGGGGTGAACCAGCCATGTGTGGTACATGCAAAAAGCGCCAAATCAATCAGAATCCCATTAATTATCCCCCCCGTTTCACCGAGACACTGCAGTGCTGATACTGGACTCACTGCAATCCTTTTGAAGAACTGCTCCATGTTTCCACTGTATTAAAGACCCAAATGCTCTGTAATGATGTGGGAGCTTAAAAATATGCAACTGTTGAGGGTTTTACAAGCTGTATATCTGGTGTTGAGAACATATTTTACCATCTAACGTCAAATCCTTTTCTGGTTATACATGCCACAGTGACTCTATATGCAACAGTTATAATCCATTAGAGTAAGTTGTACCATGGTGCTGCTGAACAAATGAACTGGATTGATCAGAAGGTGTTTATTACTTTTCTGACGGCAAAGGGTGTATGTACAGTCTTCTTTAAAACGTTTGCAGCATTGAAATGTTTTACTGCAGCTAAGAGCCTCATCACCGTACTGCACTTTCATCACAAGTCCTGGTTTGACGTTCTACATCAAATATAACTTTAAACACTAAAATGCAGTATGTGTCATTTTTTTGTTGGCAGCTTGCTGTGGAATAAGAAGAATAAACATTTTTGGTAAACATTATCAAAATACATACATAGTTAAAATCAATTTAAAAAATGCATTTTAATGAATAGAAAGTCAATGGTCATGCTGTTATTTTAAAACAAACTGTTAAAAATAACCCTGCTTTATGCTGGGCAACATGACATCACTCCGCTAACAGCCAGCCCCTGAGTGTTTTATTCATTCGTTGGTTTTTTGTTGTTGTTTTTTTTACATTTAGCTATGTTCAAGTTTACATCGTTGTCAAGGTCAATAGAAGGGTTGTTGACCCACATATTGCATGATGCTAATTTTTTCAACAATGATCACCAAACCCTCTCACACCATTCAAGTCTTAAGTTAATAGCCCTCAAACCCCTGATGTCATTGGTTCTTGTTCCCAGTCGAGCACTATTTTGGTGCTAGAATTGAAGCATGTCTTTGGTGGTGGAAAAATGCTAAAATATCAAGATTAGACACAGGCGTCTTGTCAGTGGAAAAGAGCTGACGGCTATGCATGCTAGATCTCCAGGTTTCTCACATCATGTAATGGTCCTCTTGATGTGCTGTGGACCACTTAGTGCATAGTGATAACAGTGAAAAAAGACCTTAGTAGACCTTTTTTTTTTTTTTTTTACAATTATGGTTTGTATATCATCGCCACATAGTGTTTGGAGGTGATTATAACATGCGAAGAAATGAGAAAAGAAAAAGACGTCATTCTATTTGAGCCTACGTCATCACTGGTTGCAGGTAACAGGGCACCTATTAGTTAACAAAAAGTAAACATAAAAAAGACGGGGTTTAATGATCTGCTAAGACCCCTAGTCCACCACAATACACCATTCATGTCTAATGAGCTGATTGATAGTTTTTTGTTTTTCTTTTGTCCTTCACGTCGATAAATATAGCAATATAGCATCACTGGGTCCAATGAAATGCAGCATAACCCAGAAAAGGCTTTGGTTGCCTCGTTACATAATAAATGCTGAAACTGGAAGCCAGGGCCCCCACCACACAAAAACACACAAAAACACATGCACACACATATACACACATAAAAACACATAAACACACAAACACATTTCTGCCATCTTTGCTCATCCGGCTATGACACTATGTGCCACCCACGATGAAGACCACATCTCCTACTTTCAGGCTCATTGTGTGGGATTATTATGTCAGACTGAGCCTTTGTCCCGTCTCTCTGCCCAAACCGATGCAAAAAAATGGCATGATCTCAGCTGCTCACTTCATCCAAAGGGCAATCAAAGTAAGAGACTGGATGACAGATGCCCCTGATTTATTAAGACATAAATGATATAACTCTTCAGGGTTCTGTCCAGAGGTTGTATTTCCCATCAACAGATAAATAATGTCAAAGATAATTTGACCTAAAGTAAGTTTTTTATTTAATATTATTAACATTTATTCCAGAGAACATTTTAGAGAAACCATGCCAACCATTTCAGAATGATCATGTCAGTTTTTACACTTTTTCTTTTTGCATGTTGAACATATATTTATTTCTATATGTGATTTTTTTTTTTACTTATGATTATTATATGTAGTATGTGTTTATATTTTCTCATTATTTTTTATTTATTGATATTTTGCAGTAATGTAATGTAATGCATGTGATAATCTTTTTTTTTTTTAGACATCCATTCATTTTCTTCCTTATGTTATTAAGGCTATGTTTTTTTTTTTTTTTTTTTTACTTTTTTACAATCAAATATGGTTCATTTCATAACAAAAATGTTATGTGTGCACTTAAATTTCTATGGTGTCTTGAAGTTCATTAAATATGACACATATTTTTTTTAAATACATGGTAAATGTATCATCACTTATCAAATATATGTGATTTTTGTAGGGGATTTTATAGGCATTTTGTTCTTTTTAATGAAACAAAAACAGATTAGGATGAGGGCCTAAAACCAGACCCAGCACATTATCAGCCGATGACTCCCAGCTATGTTTGTGTTACAGCCATTGTATCATCCATGCTGATCCTAAAAGCGGCCTAAACTGTTGCAATAAAAGTAACAGACACACAAGAATAGTACTTTGTTTGAGAAAAATAAAAATGCAGGACACGCATTAGTACTCCACTTGTAAATGCTGGTTTCACAAGTCAGATGAGTTTACACACCAGAATGGGCTTTCTTGTTTTCACCTCACCAGGTTTTCCCAGCTTAGCACACAGTGAACTGTACTTAACTGTGCATAATATCCCTTTCACCCCCCAACACACACACACACACACACACACACACACACACACACACACACACACACACACACACACACACACACACGATTTTATTATCCAAAGGTATCAGCTTGACCATCAGAAATATATGGGCTAAAGGTTCCTTTAAAAAATCATAATGATATATTTTTATATAATAATAATAATAATATAATAATAATAATAATAATAATAATAATTATTATTATTATTATTATTATTATTATTATTATTATTATTATTATTATTATCTACTCCACCAGAATGGTAATAAAATTACAGGGAACATCAAAGAATCAGTCAGATAATAAAAAATAAAGTACAACTATAGCTTTATGTACAGTAAGTACCCACACATATACGTTTTAAACACTTGTATAGGAAGCTGCAATTTGTTTCTCTGAAGATTGATAATTTGTGATTAAATCTATTCAAATCTCCAACTGTATAATTGAAAGCATTTATTAAATTCTCTAGCTTCTTCATCATTTTGTTAAGATGATGTTTGATGACTGATCTTAGTTCATTTGGCTGATCAGTTGATCAGTTGAGTAATAATAATAATAATAATAATAATAATAATAATCAGCATTCCACAGTCTCTGAAAAAAGTTGCATACATTAATATATTAACACAATATAAATATGATCAACATATTAATGTTCATGATCATTATTGTATGGTAAGAAGATGCAGAATACATAAATAAAGTAAATAAAATGCAGAAGTTACACATTTACATAGCCTGTTTACTGGGATTTTTGGACAGGGAGGGGTGAGATGAGGCAACACACGTGGTATGTAGTATTTTTAGTTTCATACCACTGTAAAGTAATAAATTATAAAATATGATTTTATGCAATACTTGTTTTACAGGATATTTTATCTTCACAAAATGAGCCAGGCATGTCAGCTAAGATATTTCAAGTCAAGTGAAGTCAAGTAGTCTGTTATTGTCATTTCAACCATATACAGTTCAGTACACAGTAAAACAAAACAACGTTCCTCCAGGCCTAAGGTACTACATACAACATAAAAAATTAACAATGTTAACATAAAATGTGTGAGTTTATACATGCTTATAAACTCATATACAATTAGATACATATATGTATATACCCACACATATACTTTTAAACACTTGTATAAGAGGCTGTAATTTAGATAAAAAATAGCCAAATCACCTAAAGGATAATTAAAAGCACACACACACACACACACACACACACACACACACACACACACACACACACACACACACATTAACCGACTATATAGCTTACTGTAGATTCTTACTGCATACGATTCCCTATAAACGACAGTATTCATAAAGTATAAATTACTAAAGTAAAGTATTTCTTTTTTAGCGAGAGATCAGTGCTGGAGTGAAGCACAAAACGTGGAAATAATAATCATCTGTTATATTCCACGGTCTCTGACACTTGTATTAAAATTACTGGATTTATTCGCGGAGAATACCATCACTCCGGTGTGTGTGTGTGTGTGTGTGTGAGAGAGAGAGAGAGAGAGAGAGAGACAGTGTGTGCGCGCAGCCTGTGGTGGCGCGCCATTACAGGGATGGGAGTCTGAGCGGTTGGCTCTGATTGGTCGAGGCCGAGGGTGTGTCCGGGGGAGTGGGCGGAGATTGTGACACGCGGTCATTCAGTCACACTCCTCGCAGAGAGAAAGAGATATTCAGGAAAACAGTGGAATACCAGTGGATGACTACTTCCCATACAGCATTCTAGTGTACAAAAAATAGCCATAGTAACTACTGCACTGTCTTCTAAAACCTCTGCAACTAAATATAATAACCGGCATTTGAACATCCACCAGCAAGCAGGACACAATCGAGCATTTATATTCATTTGAGTCCAGCTGGACTTGAATAAACACTGCCAGGGTTAGTGCAGATTTTAGTGCGCGAATTAAGTTCCAGACTCGGGTAGCTCTCCTCAAGCTGTGAAACATTTCCTGGAAAGCAGTGGGCAAATAGTGTGATGCTTGGTTTTTGGGTGAAATAAACTACCAGTATTATTATTATTTTTTTTTTTCTAATTACAGGTAATTGTGGGTGCTTCACTTTCGTATAAGACCAACTATATATATATATATATATATATATATATATATATATATATATATATATATATATATATATATATATGTGTGTGTGTGTGTGTGTTTCTAGTTCTAGGGAAAAACATGAACAATTTGTATTCACAAATCTAACCTTTTATCTAGGCATAATCTTACACCCATCTATCTTACCTTGATATGGAGTTAAATATTATATCACAAACACTCTAAAAATCAGGAAATAAACTGTACCTTTCATAATTTCTTATGCCATAGGTGTGTATCTTTTACCTGGGAGGATGCACCAGGTTTACCTTTAAACCTTTACCTTTATACCCTACTGTAGTACTGAAGGTGATACTTCACCTGGACAAGTATGGTGTACTCTGGTTGGATTGGCAGGCTATGCTTTTGAAAGTTAATTGAAAAAGACAGTAATTATTTCAAGGCATAATTAAATGTCAATATTGTTTAAAACAGATGCGTGAAGCATTCCATCTTACAAACAATCTGAATACACTCACAGTGCAGGATATTAACAGCTTAATTGTTGAAATATAAGAGATATCGAGACTTTATTTAGTCTAGGAGACTGCGTGGTCTGCCATATTTTGTTGGCAGAACTCGTCAGACTATTTGACGTGCGTGCGTGTGTGTATGTGCTTGCGTGCGCGTTTGTGCGTGCGCGCGCGTTTGTGTGTGTGAGTCAGTCAGCCAGTGCTGCACGTTCACATGGCTTTTGTATATGTGTGTGTGAATGGAGCAGCTGCCTTGGGGGTGGGGGTGGTTTTGAATGATGCAATCCCTGCCAGCCATTAGCAAAGTTGCCCTCTTTTTCTCCACTGTGTGAACTTGGCACACACTGGCCACAGTGACACAAAAGAGGCAGAAGATGATTAAGTCTGTTGATTAGTGACTTTTTCATAGCGACGAAGTGTAAAATGTCACCTTCTGTTCATTTCCATGTGCGTGCACTCATTCTCCCTGGCAATCATGACACTTCACCATGTGTAGTCCAGCATCCAAAATATAGCCTAAATGACACTTTCCTTCTGCGCATGCATTATAATAGACTAGGATGATGTGGCTTAAGTAGTTTAGAAATGTCTTGTCGGTTGACTGAATTATTTTATGGGTGTGGATTTTGTACATGCATGTGATTGTGCAATATATAGAAAACAACAAAACAAAAGCAACAACACATTTAAAAGCCTTCGCTCTGAGATTCAAAGGGGTATAAAGCTAACTGTGATTATTGTAACAATGAAAAGTATCCTTTGATATCGAATAATATACTGCATCTATATTATAAATCATGAAATGGAAATGTTTAACTTTAGGCACATTCCTCAAGCACCCCCTCGTGCACACACTTCACGAGTCGACTTTGTTATGGCGCGCTGGGGCAACTTTGGCCAGGGACACACCCCCTAGGGCCCCCCTCCCAACAACACCACCACCACCACCTAGTCCCTCTCTCTCTCTCTCTCTCTCTCTCACACACACACACACACACGCACACCACCCCCACCCCCCTTCCAAGACTTGGCCGTGGTTATCGGCTCTTCTGATTGGTCGCTGCGCCGCGGCGACGTGACAACACCTGCTCGACCGATTCATCAGCACTGACAGGCCGGGCCGCGGGAGATATAGGCAGCATCCATCCCTTTTCAGCGTGCTCATTCCCGGCAAAGACACGCCAGCATAGAAAAACACTCCGTGTCTCTAAGAAACTCGATTATCTAAGGTGTCTCCCGGGGAAAAAAATAAATAAAATGCTGGCCAGATTCGCCGTGGCGCTGCTGGTTTTCTCGGTGATCGCCCTGACGGAGGAAACAGACACTATCGACGCTCATGAAAGTCACCCGGAAAAAGCGGCAAGCGCAAACCAGAAAGGACGACTCTCTTTACACAATACAGGTAAGACACGATGGGGAACACCGACGGACCAACCAGGAGTCCAAATTATTACAATAAATTATGAGCTGATTATCTGGATTTTTATTCCATGATTATAATTTTTTTCCCCCGCAAAAGTGCAATGAGCCTGCGCTCCGAGTACAGCTGCACATTATACACGGTTCCTTTTTTCGCTTTCCATGGCGTGCCATATCTGTAGAAAACAGGTTAATTGATCGGAAAATGGCCACGCTGCGTTTTCTGATCTCGAGGAAAGACTATCACGTTGTAAATACACGGAGATGCGGAAATCCGATAGCTTCATAAACTATTAATAGCGCGGCGCAAGGTAGGCGAAGGAGAGGTAATGCATACGCGCGCTCTTTAATCGTGTTTATTCGAGTGTGCCTTTCGTTTTTCCACGTACTAGGGTTTGTGTTCCGCAAAAGACCGAGGCTGCCGCATTCTAGGAATTAGTGAGCGGTAGATGCCAAGCGCAACAACCTCCTGTCTGATCAATGAAACGAAGTCAGATTTCGTCCGCGCAACTTTCCTGGAGCTGCATGAGTGATGCAACGACCCCTCACGTTACACGCGCTAAGCCTTTCTCGTATCAGACAGACTGATTTGCATAACTTCTTCGCAGAGAGCACTCTACAGCACCAAGTGCAGCCCTGTTGGACATGAATGTGATAAGAGGCTTATGGTGTTGGTTAGAAATACACGGCGCATGAGGTGATTTACAGCCGCCGTGCACTGTGTAGGTATGTTAGAATGTGTGTCTTTAGGTATAGGTGCACAGTCCCTATCTTGATCGTCTCCTGAAACCCGATGCAAAGCTGCGGCAGGCTCGCGCGCTCCGAGCGCATTCCCCCGCGCGCGCCAACACAAGCAGCGCGGAGCGACCGAGAGTCTCACTTTTCTTCGGCGCGCGCCGATCCTCATCACGGACAGCGCGCGCGCTAAAAATGCATGACTAAAGCCTTCTCAGTGCAAAAGAATGCATGTAGACTTCCGATCTTAAAGAAGAAGCCTGTAGCCACTACCACATTATTGTCATTATTATTATTATGCAGCTAGATGTACTGAACAATTCTGTGCACAATTTATGCACAGATTTTACACACATGGGTTGTTTGATTTTTTTTTTTTGTTGTTGTTGTAGAATTCTTCGTAGAATCTTTCCTGGAAGGTTCCAAATAGGAACACTTTACGATGTCACTTCCTTAAAAGTGTGTTTTCTTTCACGTTTAATTGCACGCCTAAATTATGTGAACCACCAGATATATAAAACAAACACCCTTGAGGATATCACCCATGTGACAAGCATTTATACCATAAAACCTCACTTTTTTCATTTAGCCCTGCATTTATGTATAAGAATGTTATATAAGAATGTCATTTTGTATTAATTTTGAATTAAGGCTTCTCATCTCAGCAGAAATTACAAAATGACTAAAATGCTTACTGAAGACTGCTCCATTCCTTAAGAGGCCCTTACGGATTCCATGATTGGATTCTGTTTGCAACCTTTTCTGACAAAAAAAAAAACAAAAAACAATAGGGTTTTCATTTACAGGATCTTTTCAAAATCTTCCCAGAGTGACAAGTGACATTCCAGGGTGCCGAGTGAAACCTTTTTCTTTACTTGAGATGTAAGCTTTCAAAAATGAGTGTATAAGCATTGTGTCATTGTGAGTGAATCAGTTTCAGCCTGTTTGCAAGCCACTTGTTTGCTGGATGAATTATTTCACATTGCACAACAGAATACCATCATGTGAGTTCATCTATCTTTGTACATCAGAGAATTTAGGCAGTATGCAAGCCTTTCCGAGGCTTTTGGACAGGAGATGGAAAGCCGCTTGCGTTGTACTACAGTATGAAACAGTCAGTCACTGTCACACTTTTACATCAGAGCTATCTTTTCTTTCGCTAGCTTCCTGTATCACAGAGTTTCTTCTGCACTTTTATTACCTTTCCCTAATGTAAAATCAACATAATTTCATCCTGCCCCCCATACAGTTAACCTTGCTTTTCCACCACTCACTGCACTCACTGCCAGATGCCTCCCAGTTTGACTTTAATAGCATACCTTAATTACCTCAGCTGAGCTCTGCCTCGCTCTCTCTCTCTCTCTCTCTCTCTCTGTGCTAAATCCGTCCTCTAAGTACAGTTCTTGCATTTTCAGTTGAGAAACAAAGCCTAAAATAGGCACTAAGTGATCATCTTCCAAGCGTATGAGGTGAAAGGTTATATCTTTATATGTATTCATGCATCGTTTAGCTTTAATTCTCTCCAAAATCGTCCAAGCCCTTTGGCAAGTAGTACTCTTGCATAAAAAGAAAGGTTGGAATAGAAATTTGCCTGAAAGTGCATTCAGGGTATAAGCTCAAAGGAATCTTAAGATTGGACTCAAATATCTGCTTTTTACTATAGTGACAAATCACATTCTCGCTCTCTCTCTGCTGCCTCAGCTGAGATTCAACACTGTCTGGTGAATGCTGGAGATGTTGGCTGCGGCGTGTTCGAGTGCTTCGAGAACAACTCATGTGAAATCCGGGGACTGCAGGAAATATGCCTGACTTTCTTGCACAATGCCGGGAAGTTTGACTCCCAGGTAATGAAATGTCTCTTGGTCCCTGAGTGCTACTCTGCTCTCTCACAGAGGTCCTATCTCCCATGTCAGATGGTCTTAGCCTCGGCTCCGGTTTCACGAGCCACAGGTGGATTTGGAGCAAAAAACGTCCGCCGCCGAGACACAGCCTGAAACCTTGCGTTGAAACATAATTGAGCTCTTAATTCACATTGCAGGAATGACATTGGTTCATGTTATCCCAGCAGATGCATAGGGGCCCTCTGATTGAGAATTCTGTGTGTATTGCAATGCTGGCAAGTGTGACAAAGTTGTATCTTGTGCAAGAGGTACAGCTAGTACCCTTAAGCAACAGGAGAAAATCTAATCTTTGTGTCTTTTCAGGGAAAGTCTTTCATCAAAGATGCACTGAAATGCATGGCCCATGGCCTGAGGCATAAATTCAGCTGCATCAGTCGAAAGTGTCTAGCCATAAAGGACATGGTGTTCCAGCTCCAGCGGGAATGCTACACAAAGCACAATTTGTGTGCTGCGGCTAAGGACAACGTTAATGTCATTGTGGAGATGATCCACTTCCAGGACTTGCTCCCAAAAGGGTGAGTGCTCACACACAGTTACAGGCCAGTCTTTCACCCAGTTCCCTGCATGTTCCTTCCTTTACATGGAGTGCTGCTTAGTGAACCTGCCAAGCAAACCAACAAAGCCACTTTCTATTACATGTCACACTTCTGTGCACTTACATTTGCATAAGAAAAAGACTGTGGGGTGTCTTAACTTACATACTTGCTTTATGTTTGGGAAGATTTTTTTCTCAAGATTTTTTTTTAAATGCAGCATCTAAATATAACTGGATAAAAGCTAAATTTATTTTTGGGGCAAATCTGTTTTCCACCTCATGTTTGTGCACAGGCTTGCATAATGGGAGGGCTTAAGTCAGAAGAGTGTTAAATGGGTCTTTGTGGAGTCTCATGGAAGGTCCATGCTGTCATCGGTGCAGTGACACAACCTTCCAGTGCTTTTCTCACTACTTTTTACTGGCGTTCTATGTCCCAGTCCCAGAATTCCATGTGGTTCAAAAGATGCACTATTCGGTGTTGTATTCTGCAACATGGTCCTAAAGGCACAATGTTTTTCTCTCATTTCTTAGGCCGTATGTTGAACTGGTGAACATCTTACTAGCCTGTGGTGAAGAAGTGAAAGAGGCCATTAGCAGAAGTGTACGGATACAATGCGAGCAAAACTGGGGTGCTCTCTGTCACAGCCTGAGCTTCTGTTCATCACCACCACCCCTTGCCAACCAGGAGCGCCACGCAAGCCAGCACGAGCACCCTAAAGGTCCACGTCAAGCAGAGAAAGACAAAGTTGGCAAAGGGGGTCCGAGTGCCCATCCACGAAGTCGTGGCCATGGTACACGACGCGCAAGCCTTGATGCCACAATGGCTGAGCAGGAGGACCCCGAGAACACCGACATCCGGAGGTGAAGACCCCCCCCCCCCCACAAGCACAGACTGAGTAACAGGCCCAGTGAAGCTCTCCTCTTGTCCTTTTCCCTTCCAGCAGTCATTCCATATCTCCCAGACTGTTTGTTTACTTTTGCAGGGTATTGTGATGAAGCTCATTTTTTGATACTGCAAATCATAGGTTCTTTTCTCCTTGTCACATGACTCTAACATAGCATTTCTATTTCATAAACATACCCCTTGTAAGTTATTTATTTTATTTGTTATGCAATGTTGAAATCTAAAATGTACATATAAATACATGTATATCTATAATTACACAATCCTGTATAAATATAGCCATTGTATGCAGTACAGATGTACTATATGTAATATAGTACACGTAATAAATAAATGCTTGTTGTATTAGTTTACATTATTTCACGTACTACAATCAAACTGTAGATATGTAACATATTTTGTTTTTTGTTATTTTTTAAGTTTGAAATTTCACATGTATTGTAATTTGAAATACTTGTTAATTAAATCTATAAATTGTACAGTAAAGTCCATGTGTGGCACATAAAATAAGAAGAGCTTATTATTGGCTTAAAAAAAATACATAAAAAGCCCTAATCTTGCACCATGAATACTATTCTATGAATGTTTCAATTTTGATGCGCGCGCACACACACACACACGGTCGTTGCTAACATAAAGAAAACGCAGTCACTCACCAGTTCCAGAATGATGAAGTGTCTATGATTATCTCATTTGTGTGTCACTTATGCACTATTTGGGATTTACCCCAAACACATTAGTCTGACACAAAAACAGCAGCAGCTCAGAGAGTGTGTCATGGAAAGCCAGGCTGCTTGTATTCCAGCCAACCCTTCAGACAACTCTACTGGTTCCAAGTTGAAAAAAATAGCAGTCCTCGCGCTCCCTCCACTGAAGAGAGGCAGCGGTTGGAGCCATAATAAACTGGCGTAAGACCTAGAAACTAGGTTAAGTCTACACAAGAAGCAAAAGCTACTATGCATACTACCGTTGAAAATACCACTTTAGCTCGAGCCATAGGAGAATTCCCTTCAGCCTTGACTGTAGAAGGGTTTCATAAGGAGTACAGAGCCACATAGTGTACCATTTAACCATTTAACTGCGTAATTCGGCTGTAATTTTTGTTGGCGCAATCTATCGCCATTCCCCAACTGTGCTGCATACAGACAAAAGTTGTGAAGCTTTTATTGTTAGATTTCCAGATTAAATCAAGTTTTGGAATGAATTATGTGGCTTCCATTTACTAGCCTCTGTCAAGCACTGTGGATACTCTTGATAATTTTTTTTTTTTTTAAAGACCATTAATTGTTGATGCGTCAATTTACATTTCGGAGTTGGGAAGCATGAATATACCGGCATATTGCAGATTAAATAGTTTAAACATACAAATGTATTGTTCTGACGTTTGATTTTCTAGTCATGCACACATTCTCATTATCAGCGACATGTTAATGATTTGCAATTAAATATTCAAGCTGATCACGTATAATGGTAATATGGTCATATGTTAGTTTTGACATTTGGCCAAAATAGACGTCATGTCCTAGAATCATACCAGTATTTATGTGTCAGAATGTCAATATACGTTCAAGCTTCATATTAAATATTTCTCTTGCAAAAGATTTTAGTCAATTGCCTGCATTTACATTGTCCATATATTATATTATATTAGGAACACCATGTCTGGATTCACACACAAGCCGTGATTATTTCACACCAGAGAGTACACAGGCATTAATCATGCTGCTGTGGGGTCCAAGCAAGCGCTGATTCTAAGAATCTGCTCTCTCTCTAACGGGAAAAACAGCAAGCCTTAATGCTGCTCCGATCCAGTGGCAATAATCTGAAGAGCACTCCATGAAACTGGCGCATAAAGCTGTCAGGGTGTGTGGCATGGCCTTGGCGCCAATCCATGCCATGGCAGCAAGCACGTCCTTCATGCTGCTGCAGAATCCCACAGGCCTGCCTGGGAAAAAAAAAAAGAAAAGTTTTCTCTCTTTCTCTGCCTCTGTCTTTCTCTCTGGGTCTCACCGTAAATAAGCTCTCCTGCGTTTTGGCCCAGGCCACGCCGTCAGTGAGCTGAGATCTATAAACAGGCTTTACAGGGCCCCGGAGGGCACGGCTGCACCTGAAACATAACTGTCCAGTGCCGCAACAAAGTGGCCTTTCTGAAAACTTCTGAATTTACAGGACTGGAGGTGTGGGGGATCTGGTCTGGATAGTCAAAGACGCATAGTCAGCCTTCCAGTAGGCCTGGGAACCTATACTCTGGAGCAGGTTAGCAAAAACACTCATACGTCATATTACAGCCACACTACAGTCTTTTATTACTGAGATGTCATGCTGAACACTATGTCATTTGCTTTAAATAGTCGTGCTCATGTCATACTCTGCTGGTGTAAGTTACATGCAGAAGTTAAGACAGGTCAGAGATTTACACCGATCAGCCATACCACTAACACAACTGCCAGGTGAATTGAACAGCACTGATTATGAATTATATACCAGTAAACTGATGTCAGGATCATGAACACCCAAGGCCCACCTATGCCCACAGTCATCAAAGACCAGTCTGTCTGGTCCAGTCCCACAGAAGAGCCAATGCAGCACAAAATCAGGAAAAAAAAAGTCAATGCTGGCCACTACAGAAAGGTATCAAAACATCTACTGCATCACAGCCTGCTGTGTATGAGCCGTAGCAGGCAAAGAGTTCAAGGTTGTTGACATAACCTCCGAATTCCCAGATCCCAGTCTGATCAAGGATCCATGGGGTGCAATGAAAAAACTAATCTGATCCACTGAGGACCCACCCTGCAACCCAGGGCACACAAAGGATCCACTGCTAATGCCATGGTGCCAGTCACCACAGCACACACCAAGAGGTCCCATGGTGCCACAGCCAGAGGTGCCAGAGCTGCACAAGGGGAACCTAAAACCTATGTGGTTTTAATGGTAATGTTTTAAAAGTTATGGCTGATCAGTGTATAAATGAATTTCACCTAGGGTGTTATCAGCACTGGCACTTATTATACAGTTATGGGCAGTGGGTAAAAACGTTGGACTACTAATCAGAAGGTCATAAGTTTAAACCACAGCACTGCCAAGCCGACACTGCTAGCCCCTTGGGCCCTTAACTCATCATTACAATAGTATGTAGTAATGGCCATAGTGTCAGTTGTATAAAATGAGATAAATGTAAGTTGTGCTCAGCAACATAAAACCCTCCCACAGCAAAGACCGTTGTTACGAAATCATTGGTTACTGCAACCAACCCCCCCCCCCCTACCCCCCAATGATAGACCTTAATAGAGAAATCGATGCAAGTTGCTCTATGGACATCTGCTGTAAAAGTAAACGTTAAAGCAAGCTGAGATGTAAACTAGAAATGGCAGAAAAGACATTCTCAGCCATTCCGTCATATAAAAAATAATAATAATTATAAGTATAATATACTGCATCAACAGTTTTATATACTAATTAGGTAGACAAAAGTGTCAACTTAGCTGTGGTGAAATTTGAACATACAAGCTTCTAATCCATAGGTAGGTTATTCTAAATGAGCCAAAAAACAGACTCTTAATCTTCACTCAGTTGGAATTTATGTTCTCTGGTAAACCTTATGAATTGGATAAAAATGGCAGCCAAATACATAGCAGAAGACTCAAGATTAGATGGCTTTAAAAAACAGCAGTGCCGCTTAGCTATTAAAAAACAGGGGCCTGGTCTGAACAACAATAATGCATTACTGCCCTCTTGAGGTCAATTTCAGACGAGGTTCAAAACAGAAGAAAATCTTTTGCATCTGGATAGTTTTGATTTCTCACCGAGGTTCATTGAGTTTATATTGTTTCATTGCTGTCTTTCCAAACAGGGCTTCATACAATTGATACTGGGGTATGTGAACTTATTAGTGTTTTTTTTTTTTTCTTCTTCTTCTTTTTTCAGTAGCTGAAAAGCTTGTACAGTTTAATAATCCATGCCCATACATCATCTTTTATCTGTTAATATTTGTATTACATTTGACATTTATAAAGGAATTCCATAAACAAAAAGTGACATAGAAAACCCATTATAGATTAACACTTGTTAGAGTGTTTTCTCTAATAACTAATCAGCTAATGTTTATAACTCATCAGCTATTCAATCTTCTTCAGTGGATGTGAATAAAACACCAAAGTGTGCAGGACATGAGGGTAACCCAAGACCAGGGCAGGGAACCTGTTCAGTAACCCAGTGCTTTGCTTACATTACATCTGTTTATAAAAGGAATTGCCTAAAAGTCTATGTGTTTGCCTACAACAACAGCATACATAAACAACATGGCTTTAAAGCTTAGTTCTGCTGAGCATAATGCAACCATTAGGACAAAAACATGAAGTACATCATCGTTTGACTGCATATGAAGGTTGGACACAAAGTATAATCATGCATCCTGCACTTTAAACAGATCCATGTTCTTTCTAGAGGTGGTGATAATGCAAAAGCACTTTACAAAGAGAATGCAATTGCACAAATACATGTCATGTTGAAGAATTTTTGAGAATGGGAATCATGGTTTGCCCCCAAAATGTTGCGGTAAAAGACAAAACCCATGCTTTCTCCAAGATGGGTGAAACCTGGGACTTCTCACCACTCATTCTCTCTAGACTAAAATAAAATAAAATAAATAAATAACACTGGAGATGATCATGTCCACACTTTAAATGATTTTTAAAATGATCACAAATTTCTGGTCAGAACTTACTTTTTCTTCCCTTGGATTATAAAATACTAAGCAAAAAAAAAAAAAAGATTACATGAATTGATGAAAAAATATATATATCACTAAATACTGTGTTACCAGAGTGACCAAGAGTAAGCCGCCATAGTTAGGCCAGCAGATCCTCATCATCACAGCCAAATCTCATCAAAGGATGCAAGTGCATTTGTTCCTTTATTCATTAATTCATTCTCAAATTCTTATTCTTATTAATCTTATTATTATTATTACCACTATGCATCTTTGCATATATTGATAAATATGCTTAGCACTGCATTACTGTATATTCCACCTGTATTTATTCTGTATACATTGTACAGTTCAGAACTCACACATGTACATATGTATATCCTGTAGGCATGTAATCTTCCAGATAATGCACCTTGTGTTTGCTATAGCACATTTAATGCACAATGTTATACTGTACATTACTATATCATATATCATAATTCTGTTAAAAAATGCATCTTCTGTTTGTAGAACACATTGTATTTATTTATTGTAAATAGGCCACTTATGCACATCTGGTTAGATGCTAACTGCATTTCATTGGCTCTGTCCAATGACAATAAAGTTGAATCTAATCTAATCTAAGATGTTGAATCTAATGTAATCTAAAAATGATATTTTACCCCGGTCAGAATCATTGTAAATTTAGAGACCAAAGAAGACTGCGTAAGAGGGGGGAATACATCATAGCCACACCAGGGCACTATATACATTGAAATCTGTAGACACTTGATCATAGACAATTCATCTCCTTGTTTGTTTTGATACACATGAGACAATTAGAAAACCCAGAGGAACCTCACAGAGGCAAAGGAACATGGAAAGAAAAGGATGCAAGTTACACAAAGAGACAGGAAAATTAACAAGCTAACAAAGTTTGTTAACAGGTTCTAGCTAACATTAGGCATCAGGCATGGGTCATGGCTTAGTGGGATAAAAAAGAGAGGCAGAAAAGGCTCCAGCAAGGGGAGACAAAAACCAAACACACAAGGAGATGATAGACAGCACACCGATGTTGCTCACACATACACTCATACACAGTGCAGTTTAGCGGGAGATAAAAAGAAGTCAGTTAGCTCATGTTTGATCTGCTGAATACAGCTATAACTGAAACTAATATGTGAGTAAAATAGTATGGCAATGAGTTGGACTACGCAAACTTTTATTTTCTCTCACTCTTTTATTCAAACTACAACTACACTTTTCTCTTTTAACATCTATGGTCATGACTCAGTTAACCTTTCTTACAGTCTTAACATAACCCCATGTCATTTATAAAGAATGTGAATCTGGGTATAGTTTTTCTAGTCACTGGCTACTGTTCAGTCCTTTTTAAACCCAGCCAAGTTATGAATACTACCACTTTCTCTTGTTTTTCTTTCTTTTAATGTCATGAAAGGATACAAAGGGTCTATGCAAATTGTTTTAAAATATTTGTTTCAAGGAAGACATTATATGTAAGCATTTATTAACTACCTGCTTATATACCAAACAGCTGTAACATTAAAATGCAAAATAATTAAGCTCAATCTTGTGTTCCACAGACTCACAACTCTGTCACCTCAGGTTGTAGCTCCACAGGGGCTCCATGGGTGTGTTGTGCTAGACACCACAGCACACCCACAGAGGTCAGTGGCACAGGAGGAAACTACACACTAGCACTGGGTTGTTAGCAACAGATCCTTTGGTTTGGGGCTCCTTTTGTGTCCGCTGCATTCCATAGACGCGCGCTCAGATTGAGATCTGGGATTTTGGAGGCAACAGCCTTGAACTCTTTGTCTGCTAAGCCCATAAGTGGCAAACTGTGATGCACTGGGTGTTCTAATACCTTTCTGTCATAGTCAGCGTTGACTTTTTACAGCAGTTTGTGCTACATTAGCTTTTCTGTGTTATTGGATCAGATGCCTTTGGTCTCTACGGGCATAGATGAACCCTGGATGCCCATGATCCTGTCATCAATTTACTAATATATCGTTTATAATCAATGTTATTGATTCATCTGGAGGTGGTGTTATTGTTGGACTGGTTGGTGTATATACTAATGAGATGTTAAATTCAAGCCTATGGAATTACTAATGGAAAGCCAACAAGCTAAGCCTATAGAGTAAGGTCTCCTAGACAGTGCTAAGATATTTTAAGAGAAATACTGTACATGCTGTGTGTTCCCTGTTCTTAATTATCTTTATCAGTGTTAAGGCTTATTATTTATTAGATCTAAATTGTTTCCCAAAGATGTCTTATTCTACTGAACCAGACTCCTTACTTAGTTATTAGAATGTTAGAGAATGTAGACTCAATTCCTGACGGACCAGGAATACAGGTAAATATATTTTGGTGGACAATGTATTTAATTTTGATAATTATTCTGTTAATAATTTTTTTTTTTAAGTTTTGTTCAGCCTTTCCTCCTTCAGGTCTGTTTCCTTTACCCACTTAAACTGGTAGTTTGAAATGCGCTTAAGCAGTTTAATATTACATGATATTGCAAGAATGGTGAAAACCTGAGCACAAACCTGCACACCATTGCTGAACCTCAGCTACATCACTCAAGTTCATACTTAGTCTCAACTAGAAATCCTTTCTTTGGCTCATTTCATCACCACAACCCTAACCAGACAGTTACTAAAAATAAATGTTGCAAATGCACTAAATAATTGATAGCTTTGATTTTAATCGCTCATCTGAAAAAAAAAAACCCTCCTATTTGTATGAGTACATATATATCTAAAAAAAAAATATATATATATATATATATATATATATATATCATGCTCATTTATATTTAATTAATAATAAATATATTATTTCTGAAACTGTGCTATTCCATGCTCATTTAGTGTCCAGTGCATTAAGAGGGTACAATTTATTTTTTTAAAGAAAGAAAGAAAGAAAGAAAGAAAGAAAGAAAGAAAGAAAGAAAGAAAGAAAGAAAGAACTAATTCTTAATACGGCCTTAAGCTTCACAATATATAAAGTCCCATGATTTAATTGTCAGGGCACAGCTACCAAATTTACAGAAACACTTTCAAAGAATATTTTTCTAGAATTCCAAAGTTAAAACAAGTCAAGAAAACGACATCTGCAGTTTCAGATCCCTTAACAAAAAATCCCCAGCAGGAAAAGTATCACTTAAATATGACGAATAGACTCTAGGTGCAAGGCCTTTTCTGATGTTTTGAAACGCGAGAACCTGAACATCAGTTGAATCTGAGCAAGTAGTCAAAACTATTTCCTGACATCTAACAGAGGACAGGTCATCTAACTCCCTGTGGGAGCCAACATGCTACTCTCTGAACACTAATAGACTGTCTAATCTACTGCCAAACATCTGAACATGAACCAATGAGCCTGAGACAAATGGAGAACAAATTGTGTGATGATAAAAGACTTGGTTTTAAATTTTCTCTGATTATTTTTTTCATTTTTAATGGTGCTTTAATGTCATGTGTTTTGTCATTCATTTTGCACATTCTTTTCTAACTTGTAGGTCTTTAGCAGATGCTTATCTTTTACTATTTTAAAAAGACTTGCTAAAAACAGTGCTGGGTGCCTGTAAATGTTAATGTGCTGAGAAACTAACACTGAAGATTAGTGTTGACAATCATAATTAGTGTAAAATAAATGTATCTTTATTCTGTTAAGATAAATGTTTATTAGATTAGATACAGTCTAATACAATACAATTGTGCAATTTTATTATTTTCTCATTATTTTATGTAAACTATTACTACAAGCTCAGTGTACCTTGACTCTTAGGTCAAGGCCACTGTAAGCTATAGCTCTCTAAATATAATTGTTTAATATGAAATGAATATCATACATGAGATGTGAGAGACACACGGTGAGACAGATGGGACACTCAAGACTGTCCTTGACTTTCGGTGAGACTGTGTCTCAAAGTTCAGAAGCATTTTTACTGATGGTTTTTAAAGTGAAGCCATTTTCTAAAAAAAAAAAAAAAAAAAATCAACATTATTTTTTAAATAATTCATCTGCAGCAAGAACATTCACTGATTTTAATTAATAAAAAAAATAATAACTAATGCTAATGCACTGTTGACAAACTTTGGACTTTTTACCCTTTATAAGCAACTTGATAAATTTTTTTTTTAAAAAAGCCCAGTGACAGATCCAGCGGCTTTTGGGGAAGACGATAATGACTTTGTTGCACTTAATATGGCTCTCCATCTAACCTCACAGTCTTAAGAGAGCAAGTTTTTTTTTTTTAACTTACCACCAGTGAGTAAAGCTTCACTGAGTTTTGCTTGTAAGAACCTGTTTCCAAATACCTATCACTGTTCATCATTGTTTGTCCACACACACACAGTATTTTATTCTTCATTTTGCAAAATTACTACGTTTAAAATATTAAAAGCTTTCTGTTTTCCATAATCTAATATGTCTTTTCAACTGCTTCATATTGTTTAATTTATTAGAAATTATATGTTTTTGTAAAATACTTACATTTTTGTTAGAGGTGCTATGACCAAAGAAATGACCTATTATGCCACAGCCTTATTTAATTATTTTTTTTTATAACATCAGGTCTGACAATATTACTAGGCTGTTGTATACAGTTATTATTTCTATAGTAACAGCTCATTCACATAAACTATTACTACAGAAATAATAACTGTATACAACAGCCTAGTAATATTGTCAGATCTGATGTTGTATGGTAGATGGTCAAGCATAATCTAAGCTTACAACTAACTGATTAAGAGTGTCATTTAACATAGAAAAGTTTTTAATCATTGACAACATAACGTTTTCTCTTAAAGGTTTATGCAATATTTATAGAGGAAATATTTAGTCTTTATATGTTTCCTGATACAGTATGGAGCATCTCTAGTACAAAAACATTTGTACTGTCTGGCATTTCAAGAGAGACAGAAAAAGAGGCTTGCGAGCAAATGTCTGATTGAAGTTGCTGTGATGTACTATATGTAAGAAAAGGAGCTAAATAAATTGTCTCATGGATGTTTAATAGCATTAAATGTGTTAATTAAAATAACACATCTCAATATAATTGATTGAATATTGTTGTCTTATAAGAAGAATAAAGTATAAAATGTTTCTATTGAAATGTTAACATGAAAAAAGACATCTGCAGAAAACTACTACATTACAGCCACAACTATTATCAGAGTTTTTGCTACAGAAAATAATTTAACATGATTTTCTGATTTGGGAATTAAGTAGTACCTTAGCATCACACAACCACAAACGCTATTTTCATGTAAGGAAACTATATTATGAATATCTTCCTGTTTTAGTTGACATGTTCCCAGGTTATGTTTCAAAATTATTATGGCCCAGCTCTGGCTCACCTCTACACCGGTCATCTGGCTCACATGGAATGATGGCCCGTGAGCAGTCCACTTTGGGTTGCCCAAAGGTACACCTGCAACTGTTTCACAGTTATGGAGACTAGAATTTTTAAACTATTTTTAAAAAAAAATGTAAACAACACTTTATCACACATTTATTAAACTGGGAAATTTTGTGGAAATTAAATCTAAAAACAGTGCAAACATGTCTTTAGAATTTGTGTCCTTTAAATATGATGATTATTATTATTATTATTATTATTAAGCAATGATGCAAGTAGGCCACATAGTACCTCAGATCGAGGTGCTTATCTAGGTTTTTACATGCAAATGATCATGACGATCAAATGATTAGCTACACAAATTAGTCCCGACTATTATGACATGGTGAACATTAGCTATAGTTTACTCTGAAAAAAAGTCGGTAACATTGGAAAATAAAGAAAGTATATGTAATGAGATGCAGAAACGAAACCTCTTGAAGTGGATGTTTTTGGTTTCTCTGAGAAACTGCGACAGATTTTTTGAGGATATTAAAAAGCGCATATTGCTGACTTTTAATGCCTGGGGTAGTGGCTAGGTGTGAGTGTGAACACGAGGTCAGTTAATAGCTAATTGAATAAATTGTTATTCCAATATGCATCAGGCCTATAGAAACTTAAGCTGTGTGTGATGTTTGTTTAAAAAATACTGCACTAACCTAGACTTGGTGTACATCGAGGCTAGATTTGGGTTCTTAGGAGTAAATATCTTAAGCACCTAAGTGAATATTGTGATAATAGTGTGGATGCCGTTGAGTCTGGGAGTCGCAGGATAACAGCGGATACGCAGGTGAAGAAGCGGAAACACGGCAGTCCTGGTTTCAGTAAGCCAGACCAATTTAGATAAGACCCATCGGGCCATTTCAGCCCTCCGCCCGAGAATATCCTCCCCAGGTCACCGAGGAGGAAGTTTTCAAGAACTCTTATCCTCTTTTCCTTTTTATCTGCTAGAAGCACGCCGTTGAAAGACAAGCCCGAGACAAAAACGCGCGTAGAAAGTCTCATCCATTGCAAGTCTCATCCAAGGCTTATTATTTACTTAAATCATGCTTACAGTATATCAAATGTAAAAAGCAAGTAAGAACACTACTAGGCTAAATGTTTTGAGAGCAACAGCTATGAATCCTAGAATGCTACATTTGTTGACATAATTTTCCCCTTACAAAAGAACGCACCAAAGGCGTAAAATTATTTGAACTATTTATTTAAGCTTTTCTTCTTAAAAAAAAATCAATCCAGGTTATTTCGCCATCAGCTTTGTCACCCACAAAAAAAAAAAGAAAAAAAAAAACTGCAGGAGACAGCAGGATATTGTTCTGTTCATAAATCATCCTGAGAAAACCCAGCTTTCCACAAGCTTACGCAAGTTTACATTATTTCGCCAATTATTGCTGCGGTGGCCTGCAGGACTGCTCACTCTGCACTGCGCGCAAAAGTGCTGGCGTTCATTCATCAGACACGGGCAGATCTTCCCCTAAAAACACTATAAACACGCAGCCGGAGCCGGAGACACGGCCAGACCATTTACACTGGCGTACAGCGCCAACCGGGGGAGATAAAAACAAACGATAATACTGTCTGTCTGCCGTGAGGAATTACAGCTCTCTCGATTTCTCTATTTCTAGGAGAGGCCGGAGCGTGCCAAGCTTCTTGCTTTCACACCCGGGCCAAAGCTGCTGGAGACTGTGTTTAGCCCAGGGTAACAGACTGGACATAGATTTAGCATCAGATTGTTTATGAATTTTTCCATTACATTTTTTTTTTGAGAATTCGTCTTGTGTGATTTCTAGGCTTTTAGGTCTAATTATATCGTATTCATCGGTTTAAAACTTTCCTGTTTGATATCAGAATGCAAAAATCAACACGAACTAAAAAAGAAAACATCCATTAACATCTTTAATCTTCTTATCTGCACTTCGATCTGGGCATCCCACATGGACATAAGCATGTTTCAAGTGTTCCTTAATGCGTCACCCCGAACCAACTAATGAGCTAATCACTTAGTCCTTAATGAGTAGGGCTTGCTGTGCTGAGGACTGGCATTGGGGTCTACGTCCAAAATCACTTTAGCTATTGTGACACTGTTGTCCATTTTAACGACATCCTGCGTTCGATTTGCTATTTGTTTGGCGTGTAATTCGTCTGACCTTTATAACTCGGCTGCTGCTGGGTGGATGTGGGTGGCTGCTGGTTTGTTGTCATCTGTTATCACATCCCGATAAGAGTCGGTGACACCGCGATCTGTCGGTGAAAGACAGTTGGGATAGCGAGTTCCAGTTCCAGGCTTCAGGTTCCAGCACTCTGACATCTTGACGCACTCACTCTCTTAAGACCGTTATAAACCCCTCCCGATCCCCCACTGGTTGACGTTTAAAACTATACTATACTATACTATACTATACATTGCCAAGACTTATCCATGACTTGAACATATTCCTTAAATTTTATTATACTATGCTAAAGTACCAGCCAGAAAGTTGGACACTCCTATACTCTTTCATCTTTCTATCTTTCTTTCTTTCTTTGTATTCTATTCTTCCTCATCTTTCTTCTTCTTGTTCATCTTCTTCTTTTGTTTTACTATTTTCTTTCTCTGTATAACCATACAGAATGCATCAAAATGATGAAATGTAATTATCTCTAAGCAAAAACAAAGTAAGCTAAGATATTTTATATTTTACATTTTTCAAGGAAGCTACATTTTGCTTCAATACCAGCTTGTCACGCTATTAGCATTCTCTTAACCAGCTTCACTAGGTAGTCACCTGGAACAAATTTCCAACTTTAAGGAGTTCCCATATATGTCGAACTCTTTCTGGATGCAAGTGGTGTGCAAAGTTGTCATCAAGGTAAACGATGACTACTTAAAAAAAATCTAAAATATGAAGAAAAAAGGGGGAAAGAAACACATTTGCTTAGCACGTAGATCCATATGTGTTATTGTGAAAATTATGTCTTCAGTAATTCCCTAGAAAAGAAAACAGTTAAAAAAAATAGTTTTAAAAGTTAGAATTATATTATTTTAACTAGTTTAACTATTTTTACTATATATATACTTATAAAAAATAGTTAAACGAATAGATATGTGCAAACTTTTGACTGGTACTGCTATAGTATAGTTTTGGCCCCGTTGACTCATCATTAATTACCAAACAGCCCTTAAATACTTCACTCTACTTCACTCTATAGTCCAATCTACTCCAGCGGTTCTCAATCCTGGTCCTGAAGGACCACATGCCCTGCACATTTCAGCCTGATATAGCCTGATATAACTAAACAGTTACTTAGAGGCTTTTCTGAATATAAGTGGGTGTGATAAAGCAGGGAAAACATTAAAATTTGTAGGACACAGAGTCCTCCAGGAACAGGGCTGAACTTTGGCTTAGAATCAGCATTTGCTCATGTGAATACTGCAACTGGTCAGATGGTGTACAAACATTTGTTATGACAGGCATTTGTAAATTACTGCGTCACGGTATCCGGTTTAGCCAATCAGATGCCCGCAACCTTACTACGCCATAGCCCCTCCTTGCTTACCCACAGCAGTCACTCCTCTTCTCCATAGAACCCGAGAAAGGGATCTTTCAGGGGTCAATTTGACCGATTTGCACCCTGGTGAAATTTACCCTGGAGAAATATCACTGAGGCCATGTGCTAAAGACTGATAAATGACAGCAGAGGCACTTGCGCGTGGTTGAACAGGACTTGTCTTATGGCGATGTTTTCGAGCCAAATGTCTTCCACTCCCTTCTCAGTCAGGGACATTTTAAATCTGGAACACAACCACGAAGACATGGTGTCGTTGGATATGTCGCTCCCCACTTCATCCTGCATGATGTTCAAACCTGAGCCGTTCGTGGACGCCGTGAACGGAGCCGCGCTCTTCGCTCCTGGAGACGAACAGGACGCTAAAGTTGACAGGGGCACATCTCTGGACTTTAGTCCTGCCTTTTATGGGAAGAGTTTCTTAGAAATGGATCTAGCCAAAGACGCAAAGTCGGACATTCTTGATGTCAAAGAGAAAAAGGGTGAGAATTAAATTACTTCGAATCTCAGATTGAATTTATTGTGTATTGATTATGAAGAAATTTGGTCGGAATTGTTCAAGTTGTTTAAAACCACACAATTTATTAAAAATAACATTATTATTATTGTTATTATTATTATTATTATTACTGTTGTTTCTGCTATAATAATAATAATAATAATAATAATAATAATAATAATAATAAACACTCTACCCTTTATTGCACGTGGCTTCACACTGTAGTCCGTGATTTTTTTATTATTTTTTTTTAACATTTTTGAATAATGTTGTTAGTTTTAGAGTCTTTGCTATAAAATTGTCAGCTTGTTAATCTCTGTCGTTGGATTTGATCTGCTCCACGGAAATTTGTTTATGATTTCATGGCAGAGTTACACTGTTATGATTACTACAAGTGAACATTTGTGCGCGATTTATAATCCATCCCCGCCAAAAAAAAAAACATCCAAACAATTTGACAAATGAACAAGGAAGCTGATTTCGCACTGTCAGCATTTTTTGCACCCAGTCCGACGGTTTCACAAAGTTTCACTGCCGAACAAATACTTCAGATTTTGCAGCAACGCATACTGTCAGTGAATTAATGCATTAATATGTGAATTAATATGGTGGTGGTGTTTGGGGATGGGGGATGCCATATGATTAGTGCCCGGGTAGACATTTTATTTATGTATGTATTTATTTATTTATTTGTTTACATCAAATATACAGAAGGTGATTAATTACCAGATATCTAGTGTTCTAATTAAGACGAACGCTAGTGTTCTAATTCAATCCTTTTAATTAGTACAAATTAGTATAGCAGTGAACTAATAAACACTTCTTAAATCTTATTCTATTTTTTTATTTCTAAAAATATATATTCATTCTCTATATTTGCTATACTTTATATTTTCAACATTATAAGATAGCTGTCTAGGTGTTAGTGAGTATAATATGGAATACAACACTGTAGGTGTTAATTGATATGTAGAGCATTGTTATAATGCTGCAGTTGTTAATCCATCTTCTGGTATTGATTGGCCACTGAGCAATAACACTCACAACTCACAATGACGTCTTTTAAGATAATTAAAAGAATATATAGTCTCTGATTAGTTTGGATATTATATAGTATGACAAGTTATAAAATATATAAAATGCAGAGTGAGCATACGGGCTTTCCCTGATTTCATAACAAACCAAATATTTGTACCTGAGATACACAATATCCATATTTCTATATTGCAAATTTTTGTAATGATATGACTGTGAATTATTGTATACAGGGAAGAACTTTATGCTGGTCATTAATTATCATATCATATGATATCATGCATCTCTTGTACTTTTAACTTTTAAACAAATTTAAGATCTAAACAATATGTTCTCAGTGTAGGAGAAATCCACCATCGCAATATAAATATATAAAGCAATAAATCTTATCTGTGTCATTTCAGAGAAGGTGCGCTCACCCGAAGAGCGACAGAAACCGGATGAGGCGGAGCGGCCCGGGCAGCGGAAGCGGCGGAAGCCACGCGTGCTCTTCTCGCAGGCGCAGGTGTACGAGCTCGAGCGGCGCTTCAAGCAGCAGAAGTACCTGTCGGCGCCCGAGCGGGATCACCTGGCGCACGTGCTTAAGCTGACGTCCACGCAGGTGAAGATCTGGTTCCAGAACAGACGCTACAAGTGCAAGCGGCAGCGCCAGGACCAGACGCTCGAGATGGTGGGCGCGGGCCCGCCGAGGCGCGTGTCCGTGCCCGTGCTCGTGCGCGACGGCAAGCGCTGTCTGGGCGACGCCGGCTCCGCGTACAGCGCGTCTTACAACATGGGCATCAACCACTTCCCGTATAACGCCTACCACAGTTTCGGCAACGTGAATTTTCCGAGCTCTGGCAACACGAACTACACGTGCAACTACTCGGCGAGCGCAAACGTGCCTCCGGTGCAGACGTCACCGTCCGGCGGTAATTATGTCAATTTTGGAGTTGGCGATCTGAATAACGTGCAGGCGCCGTTTCAGGCCAGCGGCGGAGTTTCCTCGTTACACGGCATTCGGGCCTGGTGAAAAATGCCGACTACTCCAGACATGGAGACAATGGTTACAAGCACAGATTTCATACGAAATTAGTATGCATTAAGCTTTTTGGGTAAATACAGTTCTGAGGATGTGAACTTTCAAGCTAATCTGTAAAATAATAAGGGACCTTAGGTCAACTTAGTTCAATGCATTAACCTAACTGATGAAAAAAAAAACACAATATAACCCATATATTTTAATTTATTGTTTTTATTAATCTGTAATGGATCCACATTTCTGTTGGAGTTTGTAGAGCTCGCACGCTTTTTACGCGCACATCGTGTTTGGAACACTTCTCTGGTTCTCGGGTGTTTCTCTGCTTCAAATTATACACTACAATTAATAAAGTCACCCGACTAATGTTTCCTTGTAGCTGAGTTAGGACAATAATGAGGATGGTTTTGCACGTTGTCTCCCCCCCCCCCTTTGGGAGTTGTATGTGCTTTTAGATCAACTGTAAAAGCTATAAACTATAACTTTAACTATAGAGCAAAACCTTAGAAGTTCATAAGTGGTCCTTAGAGGTACGGTTCATGTTTTTTACCCCGATATGTGTCTTAATCAAAATTGAGCTGCATGTAAGTATACATTACCATAGGCCTTGGTCCTTACCTGTTCTGCACACCGACCGTTAAGTCACTAGGACAATTTTAATGACCAAGACCACAATTTTTATTAAGACAGACTTGAAAAAAAAAACGAACTGTCCATTTATGTATAAATGTAATACTTTTTGAAGGTTTTCAGGAGACACTAAAGATGCAAAACATGTCCATTTGATGGTACATTTTGGTACCTTTATTTTTTTTTCTCCAAGAGTTTTTTTTTCTTTAGAAAAGGTACAAAGTCGAACATTTTGTTCCGAACTAGAAACTTAATTATCCAACGAACCAAAAACACTTCTCCGTGCCACAAACCATATTTCTTCTTTAAAAAATAAAGAAATAACCGGATCAGTGTTTAAAATAAGCTAAGTAAGATGCTGACGTTTCGTTTTTTCCCGAAAAATGTTTTAATGTCTTTTTAAAAATCTAAATCTGTATTAAATGGAAGGATAAAACATAACAGTGTAACCCTTTGTTGTGTTGTCTACATAAAACTTGATACATTTTGAACGATCTGTGAATCTCATGTTGCTAGTGTCAGACATGTATGTTCATGTTGCCTTTGGCGCATTTCCATAATTAGTTTAACATCTATGTAGGACAATATATAGATGGTTCACTGTACGTTTGGATACAAGGCACTTCAAGAGGTTTATAGAAAATGAAATTAACAAATGGATAAACATCTCGGCGGATGTATTTTCTTTTTTTATACGAATGAAAAATATCTTTTCGAAATGAAGACAAAAATTAATAAAATATAATGAATTCTATTGTGGGCAAGGCCATGTTAAGGAGACATGGTGGGATGCTATTTTGCGAAGAGTATAAGATGAATATATTTATAAAATTAATAAAGAATACTTTTCATATTTCATTAATGTCTTTAGGGTTATAGTGCCTTGTTCACAGGTGCTACATTTCTATTCAACGTTCATGAAGTATTCCAAGGTGTAAATAGTAACCCTTTAGCAACTACACCAAAAAGGATTAATAAATCTTATTCATTTTATTATTATTGATATCATTTTAAAAATCATATTTGTGAACATTTGAAAGAAATGAAAGGATTCTTTCTTTCTAAAATGAGGAAACTTGGTGCTGTTTTCTCAGAGAGCTGTGATGTGAATGAATGATCATTTACACACACACACACACACACACACACACACACACACACACACACACACACACACACACACACACACGTGTCATCATTTGTACTTTTGAAGTCAATGTGGTTTGTTGTATTTTCTTTCTTTCTTTCTTTCTTTCTTTCTTTGTAGACGTGTAAGAAATATAACTTGTGCTTGATTTAAATTGCTGTGCTTAGAAATGCGGCGTTCTGAACGAATTCAGCTTCTGAAAGATTTAAAAAACAAAAAGTCAAACGGAGTTAGAACACCAAGCCCGGACACCCAATCCCATCTAACAGTGTGAGCCTTTGTGTTTTTATTTGTTTGTTTTATTTTTATATTATAATTTTGTTCTCATAATGACTTTGATTTGGGTGACCACTTAAAAGCGGACCCTCACTTGAAAAGTGATACAAATACACGTTTGTCGATAAAGTCTGTAGTCTGTACATATGTGTCTATCCAGTAGCTACCTTTGTGTAGGCATGAACTGTAATCCTGTAACCTAAAATAAACTCGATGGGAAAATGAAGTCATGATTTGTTTTGAAGATGGTGGTATAATAATGATAATAATAATAATGATGATAACTATTAATAATTAGTATTATTACTAATAGTAGTAGTTGTTAATACGACAGTGAAAGTCCTGCATACGTTTAAAACTGTATTAAAATAAAATGTAAATGATATTAATTTAAATAATTGTGCAAAATTTTCCCTAATATTTCTTACTTTATATGTTTATCTACCTTCAATAGGTAGATGTATATTTTATATTAGTACTATTTATTTTACACTTATTTACATTTAATAATAATAATAATAATAATAATAATAGCTAAGGTGGTTGAGGCAGTGGTTTGTTGACTGAAGGGTCAGGGATTCGAGCCCCATCATCGGGTCACCACTTTTGGGTCCTTGGGCAAGACTCTTAACACTATGGCCCCATGCCATGCAATACAACCCACGCCTGCATGCAGTGCTGGTCCCAACCCCAGACAGGATATGTGAGGGTTGCAACAGACAGTGCATCTGTTGACCGCTAGGATAAAAGAAAATAATAATAATAATACCCAAATATAAAATGTGGACTCTGCATTAATAAAGATGATAATATAACACTTTATAACACTTTTCCAAACAGACGTAACCACTGTGCTTCAATCTTTTCAAGAGCTCATTACAGACTTTCACTCAGCAATCTGTGGGGAATAATGACAACTTTATAGCTCCCTTAGAAATCAGCTATCTGTCTGACACTAAAAGCCACCCGTTTCTTTAACGGAAAAAAAAAAAACCTGAAACCTAAAAAAAAAGTGCTTAAAAGGCCATAAATCAGTGCCCTGCAAATATTTATTTGAAAGTCAGAGGATATTAACATGTTTGGATCAGGTGATGCTGATGTGACAGCTCTTCCTGTGAAAGCGTTCTGATTCATAGCACCAGCTTCACTTGTTGTTGTGTTTTTACTGACTGCTAGAAAAATAGGCATTACATCAACAACCTCCATTTGCACTCATTTGAAAGTTAGATTCAATAAATCTCACATGAAAACTTGGGATTTTGTCAGATTTACTATTATTATGTAATGTTATAATATATTAATTTTATAACACACCACAGGGCTTGAATTATTAACTGCCTCACAGATTCACAGTCCTGGTCCTGGATTTAATTGTGCAAGATGAATGCTACCTGAACACTGTCTACACAGCCTCAGTTGACTGACAGTCCAAAAGTGTTGTACTTAATGTTGAAAATGGCTCAATTTGCTTAACACATGGGCAAAGGAGACAGAGAGGTGATTTGTAGGGCCAGAGAAAAAGACAGACAGAATAGCAGCCACTTCACATGAGTAAGCAATAGTCCTTGTACATCTCTGCAGTCTCTCCACACATGTCTGGAGACCCTCATGTGTATCTTTTCTAAAACTCTGTACACATAAACAAATGAAGGCCTGCATGTAAATCTGAATGACTACTCGTGATGTAGGCTACAAAATGGCAGCCGGTCCCTGGGTCCTGACTAAATGGGATTATTTTGAGGTAACGAGTAAGGGAGGGCAACAGGAAGGTCACACGGGCAACAACGGACCACTGGCTCTCCTAGGTGTTGAAAAGAACAAAACAGATAACATGGATGCACAAGCCTAAAAATAACAGGCCTTGTCTTACTCTTCCAATGGAAAGAGTAAGAAAAGAAGAGAGAGGAAATAAAGAAAGAAAAGGGGGAGGAGAGGGTAAGAGAGTAAGAGAAGAAGAGAGAGAGAGAGAGAGAGAGAGAGAGAGTGCATGTGGGTGGTGTGTTAATTATCAGCTCTTCCGACTCTTATCGGAGAAAGGACAGAGCTGCATGCCTCTTTATCTGCACCGTTAAGATTGCGTCCTAGGCTTTTTTGAGCTTTTCTTCTCCTGTGCTCCAGCAGAACTGCCAGATCCACATTACACAGGATGGAGTTTAATTCAGGCAAGGCTCTGGGTCACACTGAAGCTGACAGCTCATAGCCTCCACTACCTGAAAATACCCTGCAGTGTAAAACGAGAGGCCATGAGAGAGTTTCTAGGCGACCAGGGGAGATTCAGATTGGAATAAACTTACATGTAGATTTCTGAAACAGTCAGACAAACAATAGATTTAACATGCACATCAGACTTACATTGATATGGTGGTGAGACCTTTATACACAAAACACCCCCAGCACTTCTGTTTGTAACCTTAAGAGACACCCTCCTGTGCCACAAAAGATCATGTCTTAAATGTTGCTATGGTCATTTAGGATTTATTTGCTTTAGAGACTTGCTTTGAAGTGCACAATGTCAGAGATCTGTGGTACACTGGAAACAAAATAATGACACCAAATCAACGCCTAGCCACAAAAAAACAAAACAAAAAAAGGGCACTTTTTCCGCTGTTTGATTTTCAAGGCAGAAGTTGAAGCAAGCCATAAACAGGCTCACAGCTTTCACACAAAACCTTTTAATTGGCTGAAGTATATGCAACAAAATGCTATGTAAGTGATCCTGCCTGAGCACTCTGCTTTCTTAACAAAGATCACATGGTTGGATAAAGTCATACAGTGTGTGTGTGTATATATATATATATATATATATATATATACACACACACACACACATGTTAGTTCTTTCTATTTACATAACCATTATCGAAGTCTTTAATAGTCACATATAAAATTATAAAATTACAGCAGAGAAAATTTTCTTCACATATGCCAACTTATTAGGAAATTGAGGGTCAACACTGGCAGCTTGACGGTCCTGGGGCTTGAACCAACCTTCTGATCAGGAACTCAGAGTCTTAACCCCAGAGCCATCGCTACGCCTTCCCCTCATGTGATCAGACAAACAACCTCACGTTACTTAATTCCAAAATAATATAAAAACCTATGACCTGATGAAAACCAAAGGCTGCACTTGGAGGAACCTGGAGATGAAGCTGTGAGGCAGTAAAGCTACCCGCTGTATACACCTTTGTTTAAAAGCTCTTTTTTTCTCTCTTAGGATCCCATGACAAAAGACCCAGGTCAATGGTATTAACAAAACTAAGGGCTATGACATCAATAGGGCATATGACATATGAAATGCTGGATTGTAATATTTATTGTAGATGTTTATTTGTTATCAGTATTAACAAAGATTTTGATTACAGATCAAAACTCAAATTTGAGTTGGAGATAAAGGGGGACCAAAATTTAATTCTCATATTAAAACAAAATTCTTCAAAAAAAAAAAAAAAAAAAACATCACATCTACTCTTAATCTCTGGAATGTTTTTTAAAATTATTATTATTACTATTATTATTTATTATATTTTAACATACAGTAATGATTCAGCACTGGTGGACAGTTAATTAAGACTTTGTATGGAATGTGCAATAATATATTTTACAACAGAGAGAGGTGACAATTATTAGTAATTGAATCAGGAATGAAAAGAAAAACACAAAAAACTAATTAAGCAAACATTAGTAGACCTAGCAGACCTCAGGTACATTAGCATTACTGGCACAAGTCAGTCATCAGCTACTTTATACTTCACACATAAAAGTTAAAAGTGCATTTTCTTCCTGAAATCCATGCTGATGCTTTTCCTCATACACATTTAAGGCAAGTTTTATAATAAATATATGAGGGACGTACAGGTCAAACCGGGACTCTTCTTGTGAAAGAAGCCATATAACTTATTGACATTTACAGAAGCCTTCAAGCGCCGTACGGTCATGCGACTCTTAGCTGCAGTAAAACATTTGAATGGTGCAAACGTTTTAAAGAAGACTGTACGTTCGTGTATGAATGGCGATCCCGGTCGAGATGGCTCGAAGCCTTCTGCAGCCGTTTCCGTTCACCAACACCACTTGCACATTACAGGAACTTGTCTGGGAGTTATTGTCAAATCGCCTGTACAGTCCTGACCTCACTCCAAAACATTTTCAGATGTTTGAACCGTTAAAGGAGTTCCTGGAGGGCCAGTGTTTGAGACATGAAACCGAAAATCTTATCAAGGCTTCGGCATACGGAGAAAACCTTCCACCTTGGTCGTATCCAAGCACTAGTAACACTGGGATGAGAACATTAGTGTCGCAGGGGATTGCAGTATATAGAGGAATAAAGTGTGCTTTTACTCTCATTCTGTTATTCTGCACAATCAAAAGTTCCAGTTTGACTTGAACATCCCTCAAAGCTTTTTGTGTAATACAATTGCAAATCATCAGTGGCTGAACAATTGAAATCCAACATTAATCTAACTCTGTAGTCAGAAAACTGTCCCGTGGAGACTGATTCCAGCGTCTCATCGGGTTACACCCGATGCTCCGGATCAAAGGAAAGGGAAGAGTCTTTTTTTCAGGATATACAGAACGGTGGCCAGAAAGAGTGCCAAGGCCAGGAAGATGAGCAGCTTGTCTGTCAGTTCACGTCGATTGTATTTTGTAATGAGTTTTCGTCCCAGTTGGATGGTCCCTGTCATAGCCTTAAACTCTTCATTGGTTTCTTGAACCGTTCTTGACGATGTTGCTATAGAGAAAAAAAAATCATAGTATACTTATTCTGAAATAGGGAAACTTTTAAGCTTTTGATGTGCATGTGTGTGTGTGTGTGTGTGTGTGTGTGTGTGTGTGTGTGTGTGTGTGTGTGTGAGGTCCCTGACATCAGTAGTCTATATACTGTATATTAAGGTTTACTAAGGATTTTAGTGCAGATCTCAATAAAGAGACCAATCTGCCCAGTCTAATAGCAGCTATCTTTACATGCAGTTTGAATTTGAGATGTGTGTTTATATGATCAAAGTATGATCAGAAAATGTTTTTAACAAGTCCTTTGAAGTATCAGGTGTTTAATTTAAATATGGTAGAAGAATGAGAGTTAAGTTATGTTAGGATTCATGCAAAGGCACCAAATCATGAAAGCATGAACCAGAGTTTTTAAAAAAATTTTTTAGATTTGGCATCTTTTAGATTTTTGAGTATGATAAAGCTTGTCTGTGAACCAAAGGGCTGTAGAGATGATAAAGAGTCCTTACACAGAGTGCTTATGGTCTCCTCGCTCTGCTTCACTTGCTGCGACATCATCCTGCTGATGCTCATCAGGCTCTCCGTGATGTCACTGGAGGTCTGAACTAGGCTCTCCTTTGTTAACTTTCTGATTGGAGAAGAGAAAGAAATCGGTTGAAAAAAAAATCTATTTTTAATTATCAGTGTTTAAGGAGAGCAAATGTTAACAATTCATCTGTAACACACCAAGCTGCCACTTTAATCCGGTGCACTCACTCTTTATTTGATCTTTATAGCATCTGTTATCTTTACCTGATAAAATGTTCAATGTAAAAAAAAAATCCATTTATATTTCAGTTTTCTTAAACATCTAGGAGGAACATACAAGTCTTAAAAAGTATTTGGTCGTTTTACCTCAGGAAAACATTCCTTCATACGTTACAAATGAAGAGTGTGAATGAGGAATGACTGCCCTCTACCGACCAATGAGAGCATTACACCTACATTTAATGAGAATGTTTTTTTAAATTTTATTTCTTTTTACAATAGCTTTAGTTAAAACATTTAGCACATTGATATATTTAAAGGCTTTCATAATGAGAATTCCAACAGCCCTTGTGTTGTTTTTTATTTATTTTAAATAACCCTGAGTAATGCCAATCCAGACCGTGCATCCCATTTTTAAAACCACTGGACTTAATTTACATTATCAATCAGGAAAACAAAGTACATAGGTAGTTAAGAAAGAAAGTATATAAGACAGGAAGTCCGGAAGAATGGATGGAAAGACATAAGGAAGGAAGAACATAAGAATGGAAGAAAAGACATAAAGACACAAGAAAGTAAGTGTGGAAAGATGGAAGTACGTGAGGAAGGAAGAAAGATTGTAAGGAAGTATGGAAGAAGGGAAGAAAGTATGTAAGAAAGTAAGGAAGGAAGGGAAGAAAGAAATATAAAATAAGTATGTAAGAAAGAAAGGAATGACATAAGGAAGGAAGAACATATGTAAGGAAGTATTTAAGAAAGGAGGAAAAGAAGCTAAGTAGTAAAGAAGGAAGTCAATAAATACAAAGCAGATGTTTTTTTATGTCTATTAAAAGAAAAATAACTACAAAATAAAAGACGTATGCTGAATTTCTAAAGATAAGTAAAAACTGACATCAATGCCAGTAAAACAAATAAGTAAATAAATTAATAAAGAAATAAACTAACAAAAATTAACTAAAACATGTAACAACACTGGAGTTAATAGAAACCTAGAACCCTAATAAAATATTTCTGTGCAAACAAAAATCAGATCCTGGGTATGAACTCTGTAGATCTGGGTATGATCTACAAAAGCTCAGTGCTGTGGATCTACTGTAGCTATTTAACATCATCACCTCTGTCTTGCAGCAGTGTCGCCCACGCTCAGCAAATCTTCTTTCTCCAGTTTATCAATCGCCAGGTTACTGGCCAGATTGGCTTTCCGCCAGGTCGTCTGGTTACTGCAAGAGCAACAGATCTCTATTACGCAGAGAACGTATCGATTTCACAGAGCATGACAGCCACAGACAATTCCTGCACATTAATATTTGTATTTGTAGAATATAAACCTCTTCACCTCAGCACACACACAAAGGTAAAAGATGCATTATCAGTTTCATACTCCTGACCTGAGCATCTGTTTCCGATGGCCCTCCACCTGTCTGAGTAACGCCAGCTTGTCAGATTCTTTATCCTGTTCCTTACCCATTTGCTCCAGATCCTGTGACATGAGATATTAAAGTCATTGTGGGAAATATACAAAAAAGACTCTCCAGTTCTCCATAAAGCAAGATCGCCCTGTGGCACCTGGATCCGCTGGCGAAGACGGACGAATTTCTCCTTCACTGTCCCGTTCAACTCTGTTAGTGTAGTGTGTGGCCCGGTGCATTCACTGATATCCTAAAAATAAAAAAGATTTATATTATAAATGAACAAACCAAAATATATATTTATTGTTTTATGAATTGTAATATTTCAACCATTTTCGTCACAGAAAAAATATTATTATTATTATCATTATTAACATCATTGTGGTAATTATGATTTTATTCACATTTTATTATTTTATGTTTTAATAATAATAATAATAATAATTATTATTATTATAATTATAATAAAAGAACAAGCTATATTACTTGTAATAATAATAATAATAACAAAAATAATACTCTTCTCTGTGCAATTAACGTATTTATTTAGTCGATGTACATTACCTTTTCTTTTATTCATTGTGATAATCATAATAATTATCACTCACTCTCACTCACCATCTATACCGCTTAATCCTGTATTCAGGGTCACGGGGGGCCTGGAGCTTATCCCAGGAGGCTTAGGGCACAAGGCGGTGTACAGGGTGCCAATCCATCACAGGGCACACACACACACACTGGAATGCCAAATAACTTAGCCTACATGTCTTTGGACTGTGGGAGGAAACTGCAAACTCCATGCACACAGAGATGGGACTCAAACCTGGCCGGGAATCGAACATGAGACAGTGCTAACCACTACACTACTGTGCCGCCCATAATAATGATGTTTTTCGTTATTATTATTATTTTACAGATTTTCTTATTTATCCCTATGGAAAACTCTGTATTATTATTATTATTATTATTATTATTGTTGTTACTATTATTATTATTATTACATTCTTCCCTGTGCAATTAGTTGTTTTTCATTCAATCGATGTACCAATCTATTTTCTTCTATTATTATTATTTTATTCCCATTCTTTTGTGTACCTAGACATATTTAATTAGTTTCATTTAGATATAAGACAATGAGCTCTAATCTGTGCTCTATTTGCATGCACAGACAGAAAGAAATGCAGACATCTGAATAAATTTCTTTAAAAAGCTTGTTGCATCACTGCAGACTGTGTGTGTGTGTGTGTGTGTCTGTGTGTGTGTGTGAGAGAGAGAGATAGAGTGAGAGAGAGAGAGAGATCTTGAGAGAGAGAGCGCGCGCAGTTTCACATCACACACAGACGTAAAGAACACTCCTGTACCTGTATGAGAGCTTTGATCTCCAGATCATATTTAAGAATCTCCTGCTCACAGATTCGGACGTGGACATCAGCCATGGCTGCGCAGGCGCACTGAGTGTTCCGGTGTAATTCCCAGCCTGTGTTTCAAACCACTTCAACTCTGAAATATAGTCAACTACATAGGGAGTGTGATCCATCTTTCCCTTCAGAACCAGTGCTGCTGTTTCACGATCTGTACCATATTTTGTGTCCTAAACGGATTCCTTCCGGCTTACAATAGTATCCACAAAACAGCAGAGCTACAACACCCAGATAGAATGGCTTTCATTTTAGCAGACTATTAAGTGCCACAGGAATTCGATTTGAGACGTAGGCCAATGCAATAGCCTTCTACGCAGGTAAAAACAATGAAGCAAGCAAAAATAATCCATGACAAACCCGGAAGTACTTTCGGTTTCAAAATAAAATCGTTTTTTCTCCCCCTCTCTCTCAATTACAAAAACAAAACCTTTTTTTCACGATATTAATTTTTTTTGATGATGAGGTAAGTATTACATACAAAGTATTTGCTCCCTTTCTGATTTTCTTATTACATATTTGTCACACTTAAATGATTCAGATCATCAAACAAATTTTAACGTTACACAAAGATAACCCAAGTAAATACAAAATGCAGTTAGATGATGGTTATATTTATTAAGGAGAACAAAAGCTGTCCAAACATACCTGGCCCTTTTCTACATAGTGTCAAGTTATAACCACAGTGGTGTGTCGTATTTGAAGCCGTAATATGCTGTATAATTGCAGAAATCGAGACGGTTGAAGAAAGTGACTAAACAGCACTTTCACATTTCAGGAAGCAGAGTGAGAGTGAGATAGAGAGACTTTTATTTCTGACCTAAAGACTACTACGTATGAGCTAATACAAGTTCAGCACTAGATGGCAGTACAATAAGCCTTGAAAAAAGCTTCATGAAATTTCATCTGTTGGTGAAACTGTTAGCTGGGAAACCTCAACACCTAAATGAGGCTTCACCTCATCATCACTAGGGTTAAGGATCTTGATCAAGGGCTCAAGAGTGGCAAATTGGCAGTGCTGGGACTCGAACCCATGACCATCTGATCAGTAATCCAATAACCCACAGCCAGCAAAGCTAAGTTAAATCTTACTTGCCACACCCAGGCCGACATAGTGCCAGACCCGTAGAATCAAGAAATCACTTAAATAGGACCCGTCTGACAAAGTGAAGCACACTAAAAGATCTAAAAACATCAGGCCCCTTATCCCCAGTAAATGTCAATCATAATCTTTCAGCATACCTAGACAATGCTTTGCTTCCAAATTTGTGGCCACAGTTTGGGGAAGACCCTTTTCTATTCCAACATGACTGAGCTCCACTGCACAAAGCAAGGATTGTAAAGACATGGTTTGATGAGTTCTGTGTGGAAGAACTTGACTGGCCTGCACAGAGTCCTGACCTCAACTCCATCAAGTGCCTTTGGGATGAACTGGAATGGAGATTGCGAGCCCGACCTTCTCATCCAACATCAGTGCCTGACCTCATAAATGTTCTACAAAATGAATGGGCACAAATTCCCATAGACCAAAATCTTGTGGGCAGCCTTCCAAAAAGAGTGAAAGCTGTTATAGCTGCAAAAGGGGGACCAACTTTTGGCTGAGATGGTTTGGGATGAGGTGGACTGGAGAGTGAAGGAAAATCAGGCAACAAGTTCTCTGGGAACACCTTTAAGAAAAAAAAAAAAAGGTTAACTAGGGTAGGCAGTAAGAGTCAGTTCATAAAACATGAAATCTAGGGAAGTTTATTCCGTGACTTGCAGTAGGTGATGAGTTAACCAGCAAGCCAACATTCAGCTTGGTCTAAGTTATAATATTTAATAAATCTTTGAAATAATAATAATTTTAAGAAATCTGAATTGTAGTAGATGTAGTAGGTGCAGTGGCATAGTGGTTAGCACTGTGGCCTTGCACCTCCAGCGTCAAGGGTTCAGTTCTTCTGGCTCTGTGTGAGGATTTCATGTTCTTCCTGTGCTTGGTGGATTTTTTCCAGGTACTTCCTTGCACAGTCCAAAAACTTGCAGGTTAGGCTAGTTGGCATTCACAAATGCCTGTAGTGTTGAGTGTGTGTGTGTGCCCTGCAATGGATTGGCACAGCATCCAGGGTATACCCACCTTGTACCCCAAGTCTTCTGGTATAGGCTCCAGCCCTCCTGCAATGCTGTATACAGGATAAAGCGGTTTAGACGATGAGCAGTGGGTGAGTGAGTATAACATATTACCAACACTAAGATTTGTATTGGTGAATTATTATTGCTTGAAAAATAGATCGCAAATGACATTTAGTCATAAAGTCATGTAGCTCTTAGGTAGACTGGTGACTGATCCCGGTTTCAGTCCAAGGATAGAGATTACTGGTTTAAGAGAAGACTTCTATGCCAAGCTGCATATTCCTGTAGAGGGCACCAAACATCTGTCACAGTCCAAGTAATAAAAGCAAGTAATAACAGTCATTATGTACAAGAGGCATTTTATCTCCTTTTCAGATAACTAAGCACCATTTTTCTTAGACCCCTTAGCAATTGGGCAGCATGTGACCCTTCTGTTTGTAATGGTGGTGCAAAGGGGAACCAATTATTGGTGACATTCAGCCTCCGCAGGCATGATGGCAAAGACGCACTCAAGCTGTGACCGAACAGAGGAAACAGGAAACAGATGTAATTAGTGCCGTTGTGAAGTAGGTCTCTCCTAGTGTGACGGTATGACATCGATGCCAACTTGGCTGACGCGTGCCGTCAAAGCCATTCAGGCCCGCACTTCCAAGCTGCTTCCCATTGATATTGCATCAAATGTCACACATGGACAAGACATGGGCTTATGATTCCTGTCTGAATGTTTCCTCTCCACTTTATTTCTTTATGCTATGCACACACAGCTGCACATATAGCATATTTCTTTTGTCATTGAGTCATATTTTTCATTGAGTTTTCAAATATTTTTACCTCGCAGTGTAAAATAAACTTCACAGACCCTTCCGAAATATAATTATAGTCATATTTGTCTCTGAACATAACGGCAAAAATTAATTTGTATGGAGTAAATGCCATGTACCCCTGAATAACCAAAGCTTAAAGTAAAGTGTTGCATTTCACAGCAAGAGCTCATGGAATGAGAGCACATGCTTCACTGAGTCAAATGTGACAACAGAGGACTTATTCCAGCAGCTAACACATCTCTCCTTTGCTGACAGTCAAAAAATAGCCTCTGATCATAGAACTAAAAGTGTACTAATCCAAAGTGAGTGGAAAACAATCCTGGCTGTACTGGAGAAGAACATATTGGCCAAGTAATATATTCAAATAACGCTGCTATGTTGTGAACCGGATGTTCAGCCAACTTTCCAACTTATGTTGGTGACATTTTTTCGTTTGGGTCACTTCTCCATACTGTTCCCTATATTGTGTTCCGTGCCGATTACATAAATTTGAGCTGATCCTGTGCTTTATTCCTCCTGATGTCCAATAAAAGAACAAAACATTCAGTACGTAATCAACGACCAGTCACAGTCCTGGCAAATTGTGTTTGTGGAACAGCAGAACCTGTTGAAATACGCTCACAAAACACTGCCAGACGGTTTCCAGTCACCTCACACGGATCTGAGACATGTCTCTTTCGTTACATACTGTACTGTGTAATTACTGCTTTATCACAAAATACCATGATGCTCTCATGATTTCTTATCATGTCTGCTCGGGTCATTATTCAAGATAGTCACATACACTAGTTAAATGTTAAAAGTATAAAGCTTTCTTCATAAAACAATCCTATTTGAAGAATGGGATTCAACTTTTCTTTCCCATGAAATAAAACAGCTACCTAGTACTGTACACTATGGCCAAATGTTTAGGGACATATGACCAGCACATCCAAATGTCCTTGTTGAACATCCCATTCCAGATTTCACCCCCTTTCCTGTTATAAAAATCTTCACATTTCTGGAAAGACCTTGCACTAGATTTTCAAGGGTGGCTTTCAGGATTTGTTTTCATTCAGCTACAATAGCATTAGTGAGGACAGATACTGGTGTTCAATGAGCAGGTCTGGGGTGCAGTCAGTGTTTCAGTTCATCCTGTAGGTGTTCACTTGGACTGAGGTTAGGGTAAGTTCTACTCTGACCTGTTCAAACCATGTCTTCATGCAGCTTGCTTTGTGCACAAGGGCATTGTCTGCTGGAACAGGTTTGGGCTTCCTACGTCAAGTGAAATGATTTTGTAATGCCACAGCATACAACGCCATACATGCATGTGTTGTAGCATCAGTTTCCTGTTATTAGTTGAGAGGAGTGGAACAGGTGTGGTCTTCAGCTGCTATAGCCTGTCTGTTTCAAGGTTTGATGTGTTGTGCATTCAGAAATACTCCGTGGCATACCTTGGTTGTAACGAAATGTTATTTGAGTTACTGTTGCCTTTATATTAGCCTTAACCAGTCTGATCATTCTCCTCTGACCTTTGGCATCAACAAGGCATTTTCATTCAGAGAACTGCCACGCACTGTGTATTTTCTCTTTTTCAGACCATGCTCAAAGTCACTTAAATCACATTCACCTTTTTTCCCCCATTATGATGCTCGGTTATGTCTACATGTCTAAATGCATTTTGTTGCTGCCGTATGATTTATTGATCTGATATGTGCTTTAACAAGAAATTGAACCTAAAATTTTACTTATAACAGACTTGGGTGTAGAATAAAGAAGAAGAAGAAGAAGAAAACACTTTGCTACTGTAACATCTGTACCACCGCAGCACGGGGAAATAAGCTCACCGGATTACTGAGTTGACGCTTTGTCCCCACCTAGTGTGTCTACGTGTGTACTGTCTACACTTTAACACTAATGAAGAGCACCTGTGTATCCCCCGTGTGTCTACCTATATAGCACTTTGCCTGTTCACTGTTGTGCACCTTCCTTGTTGTCCGTATTTTTATGTATGCTGAACGTACAATATCTCCTCTCTATTTCCCCCAGGACTGAGCGGTGTCTGCAGGTGTGGGTCTGTTTTCACGTGGACAAATCATCACTCCGGACAAGGTCCGCTGGTCTACGAGCCTGTTTAAGTTTTGTTGTCTTTTGTTTTCCCGCCTGCAGACCCAGTCTGGGGAGAAGCTATTGTGATATTTTGTGTTAGTTGTTTTTCTTTAAACTTAAGTACACAAGAAAAAGAGAAAAGAAATACAAATAAATTAAGTTAAGAAACGGAACCTGCTTCTGCGACCGCTTCCTCTGAGATAGACATAACAGCTACACTGTAAACATGTTCTGATCACTATGGATGCAAAGAGTGGTTATTCAAGTTACACTAGCCTTTCTGTCTGCTCAGTTAGTCTAGCTGTTTCCTTTGACCTTGACAAGTCCTTCTGCAAGTCGATCTGCTTCAGACAGATTTTTTTTCTTTTTTTTTTGCACCATTCTATATAAACGTTAGAGATTTTTGCGTGTGAAAATCCCATGGGCTGCTGCTCCTAGATAAGTCTAAAACACTTATTCTATTTCCATGAGTGATTTCTGTTCATTTCACCACTGTTGTCACGGACTAACCGGAGATGAAGCAGAAGACTTAGCAGTTAGCCCTGTAGCGTGGATGGTAAACCCAAACGCGGAAGTAGCGCGAGTAGGCAGGATAACCACGCAAGTTATTCCTAGAACTCTCCCGAAGCGAGAGCAAGAGTTTACACAAATAAACCCGCGTTCTAAGTACACACACCCAATCAGAAGCGATAACCCAAGAAAGTGAGTACTCACGTTTGGACGAGCGAGGCGACGGCGAAAGCACGGGCATAACTCAATGACTGAGCAATGTGAGGCGTCATCTTGTTTCCTTTTATGCTTCCTGAAACCCGACCGTATTACTTCCGGGTCCTAGTGCCGGTCGTGTTATGAGTGTGCATGACAGTACCCCCCGTCCAGGACCGACTCTCGACGGTCCTGGGGTGGAGGATACCCGACGACGGTAGTCCCGGATGAGTTCGGGGTCTAAGACAAACCGAGCCGGAATCCAAGATCGCTCCTCGGGACCGTAACCTTCCCAATCCACCAGGTACTGGAGCCCTCTGCCCGAGGACGTGAGTCAAGGATCCGGCGAACGGTGTAGGCAGGACCACCCTCAATCATACGGGGAGGAGGAGCAGGGTGGGTGGGTGGAACCATAGGTGAGGTGGTGAAGGGTTTGAGCTGGGAGGTGTGGAATACCGGATGGATCCGGAGCGCCGCAGGCAGCTGGAGCCGGTAGGTGACAGGGTTAATCCGGAGGTTGATGCGGTATGGTCCGATGAATCTGGGTGATAGTTTCCTTGACTCAGTCTGCAGGTGTAGGTTTTTTGTTGAAAGCCATACCTTATCACCTACTTGGTACATTCGTCCCGGTGGGTGTCGACGGCGATGTTGCAGGGTGTAGCGGCGATTGGCCTTTTGAATGGCGTGGTTTGCTTGTCTCCAAAGCCGTCGACACCGGCGAACCAACTGTTGGGCCGACGGCACTTCCACCTCCGGTTCCTGATGATCGAACATCGGAGGTTGGAAGCCGTAGCATACCTCGAATGGGCTTAGGTTGGTGGCAGAAGATAGGAGGAGGTTGTGTGACAGCTCAGCCCAAATGAGGTAGCGGGCCCAGGAGCACTGGCGATCAGCAATAAAGCATCTCAGGTAGCGCTCCAGTTGTTGGTTGGATCGCTCCGTCTGACCGTTAGTCTGTGGGTGGTAACCGGAGGACAGACTGCAGGTGGAATTGATCAGACGGCAGAAGGCCTTCCAGAACCGGGACGTGAACTGGGGCCCCCTGTCCGAGACGATGTCCTTTGGGAACCCATGCAGGCGGACTACGTGCTCTAATATCAGCTCAGCGGTCCTTTTAGCTGACGGGAGTCCGGAGAGGGCCACCAGGTGAACAGCTTTGGAGAACCGGTCGACGATGGTGAGGATGGTGTCCTTTCCTTCCGAAACCGGCAGGCCCGTGATGAAGTCAACGGCAATGTGTGTCCAGGGTCGGCGGGGAACCGGGAGTGGTTGAAGTTCCCCGGGTGATGGTCTGTTGCTGTCCTTGGACCTGGCACACACTGGGCACGCCTGGACGAACTCATCTACGTCCTTCTTCATACTGGGCCACCAGAAAGCACGTTGTACAAACAGTAGGGTCCGCCGTCTCCCGGGGTGTCCTGAAAGGGGGGAGGAGTGTCCCCACTGAAGCACTTCGGCCCTGATGGCGTTGGGGACGTAGAGTCGGCCAGGCGGCACACCTGCTGGTGCGGTCTCCGTAGCTTGTGCCTGGCGAACCCTGTCTCCAGGTCCCACCTGAGCGGTGCGAGGATCTTGGTGGCTGGTAGTACAGGCGCGGGGTCCGCCCGGGGGACGTCTTCCTCGTGTTGTCGGGAGAGGGCGTCGGCTTTGGTGTTCTTGGACCCCGGGCGGTATGACAGGTGGAAATTGTAATTTTCAAAGAATAGTGCCCATCGCGCCTGTCTGGGGTTCAGCTGTTTTAACGTGCGGATTGTAATGAGGTTTTGGTGGTCGGTCCAGACGATGAACGGCTCTCTGGCGCCCTGGAGCCAGTGTCGCCATTCCTCCAAGGCCCACTTTATGGCCAGCAGCTCGCGGTCCCCTACTCCGTATCGCTGCTGAGTGGCGTCAAATTTCTTGGAGAAAAAACTGCAGGGATGCAGTTTTTGGTCTGGACCTCGCTGGGAGAGAACAGCCCCGGCGCCCACATCCGAAGCGTCCACCTCCACAACGAATGGTTTATCAGCATCCGGGTGAAGGAGGATGGGAGCAGTGGTGAAGCGGCGACAGAGCTCATGGAAGGCGGAGACAGCAGTTGGGGTGAGATTGAAAGGGTGAGATGATGGGCGGGTCAGAGCGGTTAGTGGCGCTGCAACGGTACTGTAGTCCCGGATAAAGCGGCGATAAAAATTGGCAAACCCGAGAAATCTCTGGAGCTGTTTAAGAGTCTTGGGTAGGGGCCAATGACTCACAACTTCCAATTTCTGCGGGTCCATGGCCACACCCTGGGGCGAGATGACAAAACCCAGGAACGTGGTGGAGCGCTCGTGGAAAGCGCACTTCTCCAACTTACAGTACAGCTGGTGGGCGAGCAATCTCTTTAGAACCGCTCTGACATGCTGGATGTGCTCGTTGAGTGTTCGGGAGTAGATGAGGATGTCGTCCAGGTAGACGAACACCCAACGGCCTAACATGTCTCTGAGAACGTCATTTATGAACTGTTGGAAAGCGGCAGGTGCGTTGCAGAGACCAAACGGGATGACCAGACTTTCGTAATGTCCTGTAGGGGTGATGAAGGCCGTCTTCCACTCATCGCCCTCTCTGATGCGCACCAAGTTGTAGGCGCTCCGGAGGTCCAACTTAGTGAAGATGGTGGCACCAGAGAGGGCGTCCAGGGCAGAGTTGGTAAGAGGCAATGGATGTCGGTTCTTTATGGTAATATTGTTGAGCCCCCGATAATCGACACAGGGACGTAGACTACCATCGCGTTTCTTCTCGAAAAAGAACCCCGCAGCGGCAGGTGAGGAGGAGGGCCGGATGGTACCATGGCGAAGTCCACTGGAAACATACTCCTCCATCGCCTGCGTCTCGGTGTTGGACAATGAATAGAGATGGCCGCGGGGTGGTGTCGCACCTGGCTGAAGATCGATCGCCAGGTCGTATGAGCGATGAGGTGGTAGATGGGTCGCACGTCTCTTACAAAAGACTTCAGCCAGGTCCCGGTAGTCTAGCGGGATTTTATCTGTGTCGACATCGGGGGCCTCGGACTCCCTAGAGCACGTCCCAGCCTCGGCCCGTAGGCAAAGCTCAGTGCAGGTCGGCCCCCATTGGAGGATCCGGCTTTGGGTCCAGGATATGAGCGGGTCGTGCTGCAGCAGCCAAGGGTGTCCGAGGATGATAGGTGGTGAGGAGATAGTGGTGGTGTGAAACTGGATCTGTTCTTGATGTTGGTTAATGATGAGGGTGATAGGTTGGGTTTGAAAGGATATGGGGCTGGAGGAGAGAGGCCGACCATCGACTGATGTAATGGTTACAGGCTGGGATAACGCCTCAATCTTTATCCCCAATTTTTTGGCATAGGAAGAGTCAATGAAGTTACCTGCTGCCCGGAGTCGACGAACGCGGTACTTCCGACCCGTTTGTGGCCAAACTGGAGATATACTTTAACCGTGAGACGGGAATCATTGGTCATGGTGGTGGAGAGGGACATGGGACCCGGTGAGTTCCTCCCATTTCTCACCGGGGCTGCGCGTTTCCCGGCCGCAGAGGACAGATGGCCCGATGATGTGCAGAAGATCCACAATACGCGCAGAGCCCCTCTCTGAATCGGCGTTCCCGTTCTGCAGCGGTCAAGGAGGCGCGCCCTAATTGCATGGGTTCCCCGACTCCTGTGTCAACCACGGCGGGAGGTGGAGTACCGACGGTCCTGGTGGGTGCTGCAGTGAATGGGGCGTGAACTTCTGGAACTGGTGAGCGGGAGAGGAAGGGCGTGGTGTGTGGTAGTGCAGTCATGGTGGGTGGCAGGGTACGAGGAGCTGGCTTGGGGCGAACGAGCAGCCGTTGGTCGATCCGGAGGGCGAGTTGAATTAAACCCTCCAAGGTAGCTGGAAGCTCTCGTCCGGCGAGCTCGTCTTTTATCCGCGCAGCCAGTCCCTCGTAGTAGGCCGTCCGGAGTGCGGAGTCTCCCCAGTCGGTCTGTACGGCGAGAGTACGAAACTCCGCGGTGTAACGGCTCACGGACGACCCTCCCTGCTTTAGATGATACAACTTGGAGTCGGTCTCCACCTCAGCAGCTGGATGTTCAAAGGTGAGCTTGAGCTGGCGGGTGAACTCGGTGTAGGAGTAGGCGACATCTGAATCCGAACGAAGAACCGCCGTGGCCCACTCAGCTGCCTGCCCGGATAGCAACGAGACGAGAAGAGCAATGCGCAGTCGGTCTGTGGAGTATCTGGTGGAATTAAACTCAAACACAAGATCCAACGCAGTTAGAAAAACACTGCACTTCCCATCCGTGCCATTCCATTTATCCGGTAAAGATAAGAAAACATCAGAAGGTGGAGAGGGAGTTGGCGGCGCAGCAGCCGCTGCGATGGGCGTGGCCACAGCCGGCTGAGCGGCCGCCCCGCGGAGGACCGCATTCTCCTGTCGCAGCTCCGCCACCTCGCGGCGCAAGGCCGCGACGCCCTGGAGCTCCGTGCGGAGCGATGCGACCTCACCACGGAGCTGATCGATCAGCTTAGCATGCCGGTCAACCACATCGCAGAGGTGAGCAAACTCCGCTGGGTTTACTGCCGGAGGCTCAGTCATTCTGTCACGGACTAACCGGAGATGAAGCAGAAGACTTAGCAGTTAGCCCTGTAGCGTGGATGGTAAACCCAAACGCGGAAGTAGCGCGAGTAGGCAGGATAACCACGCAAGTTATTCTTAGAACTCTCCCGAAGCGAGAGCAAGAGTTTACACAAATAAACCCGCGTTCTAAATACACACACCCAATCAGAAGCGATAACCCAAGAAAGTGAGTACTCACGTTTGGACGAGCGAGGCGACGGCGATAGCACGGGCATAACTCAATGACTGAGCGATGTGATGCGTCATCTTGTTTCCTTTTATGCTTCCTGAAACCCGACCGTATTACTTCCGGGTCCTAGTGCCGGTCGTGTTATGAGTGTGCATGACAACTGTGTGGTATTACAAAAGAGGAGACAATTGGCTTCTGGATTTCTAATCAAGTAGCAGTCCAATTTTGTGCCTGATGAAATTCCTGACCTTTTTTTTTATTATTATTTAAAAAACACGAAGAGCTTTTTCCTTTCACAAAAACAGAATTTGTTCTGAAGCTTCCAATGAAAAATACATTTGCATTGTGGGTTTAAAACAGTTGCTGTGGACATGATTTATCATCAGAGATTTTAACCCAGCAGTTGCGATGTTGTCTTAAAGTAGATTGAACCTCAGGAAGATGCACTTTCTATAACAATACATCCACGCTCAGCTGTGTTAACCCCTGTATACAGCGGCATTTTTATTTATTTTTTTTCTTACTGAGAAAATTGACAGTTCCCTTAAAATATGATATATTTTTAGACCTTAATGGAAGAGCTGAGCATTTGCTCCTGTGTGCTCGTGATGCACATAAGCCCCATCATAATCTCGCACTTCCGCTAAAGTTGTAATAATGTATGCTGGAAATGTTCGGGCAGTGATGCTTTCCAATATCCGCCTTTATTCCCAGGTGAACTGAAGCTGGAAAAATGCTTTTACAGGCAGGAAGCAGCGCTTGTCACTGAATTACGGCCTCTCTTAAGATACACTTTAATGCCCTGAGCAGTGGACCTCAAACTGCTTAAAGAGACACTACAGACAAATTGCTACATTTAACCTTCCTGACATCGGTTGTAAAAATGCATTCTTGCCTTTAACATTGGTGACACTGTACAAAAGCATAGGAAAGAAATTTGATGAGGATAGAGGAAAGCCAGAGATTACAGGAACATGAATATATGAATGAAAATATAGGTAATCGTTCTTCACTTCAGACAACTACTGTACAGTGACAAAAGTGTCTCTGAAATTACTAAAAGAAAGCAGGAAACCAAAGCTAGGTCTTGCCTACAGTAGCTTATGTTCCCTCTACTGTATGTCCACCAAAAATGCAGTAAGAATTATGCAACTTTTGCAAACCGGTAAGGATGTGGTACTGTCTCGTCTGTCTCGTTTTTTTTGGACATGGATCAATTTTCTTTTTAAATGTCTGATATGTACATAAATAATTCTTACTTAATAAGGACAAATAATGACATTGTGCAGTTAACGACATCACGAACACTACAAGCATGCCGCAGAACGGAAAGATTGGATGGAGTTCTGATTGAGTCGTCCTTGGGATGTCTCTCCGTCGTTTTTCATATCAATGGAGTTCTCAGAACGACCTCTTCAGGCTCGTGCTACTGTATGACCATGGTTCATTTTATGTTCTTGTAGTGCTTATCACATTTAAGGCGAGCATTCAGCAGGTTATAGGTGTGTCTGCAGCAGTATAGCAATGACGCGGTTCGATGTGCGTGGAAGGAAATTACTGACAATATGATAGACACATTGAGAACCTGACAGAGACAAGACTAGGAAGACATCTATACCGCTTAATCCTGTATTCAGGGTCACAGGGGGCCTGGAGCCTATCCCAGGACACCTTGGACAGGGCCAATCCATTGCAGGGCACTTTTTTTTTCCTTCTTTTTTAGAATTTAGACAATGTTTGAAGACTGCCAGTGATCAGATGCCACTCTTCAGACATCTGCAGGAAGGTTATTCTACTGTACCTCCTGGCTGGTAGAACAGTGAACTACTTTTACTACTACTACTATTACTTCCTATTAGTTTTGTGGTCAGGTGTAGATCAGTGCTTAAGCCATTCGACTCTGGTTTGGAAGGTCACAGGTTTAAACCCAACAACCACCAAGTTGCCACTGTTGAGCCCTTGAGCAAGGCCCTAAATCCCCAATTGCTCAGATGTATATTGAGATAAAATGTAAGACGCTCTGGATGAGGGCGTCCGCCAAATGCTTAGAAGTAGACGTTTTAACACAATTTTCAAACCTTTAATGAGATCATACATGTTCATATGTATGCATATTTAATTAAACATTCCTTAATACTGTAAATACTGTAAGAACCATTGAGAAGGAAAAACAAAGTCTAATAACCTGATAAATGCCTCATACTGTATATCCCTCGCTGCCCTCAAACCCTGCACACTGGGGCACCAAGCAAGATAAACAGGCAGCACATCACTGAGGACTGATTTCATAGGTTCAGATATTACTTCAGAACAAACTTTATTTTAATTACCTTGTCCAGCCAAAAAAAAGAAACGCAATCTTTTGCTGGACAGCTGTTTGCTTTGATTATTACGAATTATGGCATCGTTTCGATATCAAATGTCAAAGGTTTTATTTCAGAGTTGCATTAATTTCTCTCCAAGATCTTGTATTTATATTGGGAGAGTCAGACTGCTGTGTAAATCCTTCTCCAGCACATCCCAAAGATTTTCAATGGGGTTAAGGTCTAGAGTTTCACATAATCCTTATGTGAAAATGATGTCTCATGCTTTGTGAACCACTCTTTCACAGTTTGAACCTGATGAATCCTGGCATCCTTATCTTGGAATATGCTCATGCATCAGGGAGGGGGGAAAAAAAACTGTTGATGGTCATTCAGTATATTCAGGTCATCAGCTGATCTAATTTTGGGGCACAAAATGTTGCTGAACCTAGACCTGACCAGCAGAAACAACCCCAGATCATAACACAGACATGATGGGTGCATTATGCCATTATCTCACCTCTATTCTTATCCTTATGTGTCCTTCACTCTGCCACAGGGTAAATCTGAACTAGACCACATGATCTTTTTCTAATCCCACAGTCCATTCCTTATGCTTGGCTAGTAGCTCTTAATTGACCACAATATAACACTAAAGATTGGTGGCTTGGCATTTTCTATTGATTCTATGATTCAGTCAGAACTGGGTAGTCATATTAGATTAGCAGAGCTAATATCTAGGATCATTCAGTAGCTTCACAATGAAACTATGACAGCTGAAAAGTACTTAACATCTTGAAGTGTTATAGATGACAAAATAATCATACACACATGTTTATAGATAGATAAGTAGCTGCATTTATCAATTTTAATATTTCTTCAAGTCTAATATCCTACTGGGTTTTTTTAGTTTAAATATTTTTCGTCTGAATATTAAATATGTTAATCAAAAATGCCGTATGATTTAACATTAACCTTACAGTCATGTGTTGTTGTGTCATTAGTGCTTTGATTGGAGAGCGTGTGTTAGATCAGTCTATCTAGAAGGAAAATTATGACAGAGTAAATAACACACTTCATCCAAGTTCATTACACCTGAAACTGTATTGTGGATGAACCTTGTCATCACTGCTGATGACATGTTTCAGATGAAAGACAGCGGCCCAAATGAAAATCGAATCTAGTGGGGGCCTGTGTAATCACCTGACAGGAGCATCACTGATAGGGTGCATGAATCTACATCCAATCAGCCCTGGCCTTCCTTCTTTCCTTCTTCATACCCTACAGTGTATCATTCTGAAAACTGTCGTATTTTTCTAAACCGTAAATGGGACCTTTTACACAACATTCACTCTTTAGTCATTTGTAGACATTCAGATGGATCTATAGTGTGCATGCACAAACAAAAGACTATTAAAAAATTCAGATCCAGATTTGTATTGGCCAGGGCTTAAACAAGCCAATTAGATTTTCCACTTTTGTGACCTCATATACTCATTTGACCTCATAAGATACGCATATTCTCTATAGTAGTACACCAAAATACAGTAGACACCAAAACAGTGAATGAAATAAGGGGAGAATGGGAGGTAGGAAAATATACCTGAGTGGTATTTCAGCTCGAGCGTTAACAGATTCACTTTCGTTGGCCTCTGAGACCTGAGTTTCCAGTTCGATTCCCGCGTCTGTGTGCATGTTCGCATGTTCCCCCTGTGTTTGTTGGGTTTCCATCAGGTCCTCAGGTTTAGGCTAACTAATCTGAATTCCAAAAAAATGGATACATTAATGTATTCTTTTATCGATATGGGGTTTATCATTTCCAGTTAATTTAAATATAAATTCCATTGCTTCAGATGTTCACCCCTGTGAATGATAATGCAGTATATTGCAGTATATATTCCAAAAGGAAGGGATTTCTTTACAATTGGTAATTTTTCTCGATTCATAATTGATATTTGTGACAATTTTAATAATGAGGAGTCTTGAAGATCCAGGAAAATAATAAATTGAGCTTTGTAATTTTAGGATAAAGTGTTAATATAAATCAGCAGAATAGTGGTAGCACAGTGTCCTCGCACCTCCAGGGTCGAGGGTTCGATTCCTGCCTCGGATGTGTGTGGGTAGAGTGGGCATGTTCTCCCCATGCTTGGTGAGCTTCCTCCTGGTACTGTGGGTTTCATCCCACAGTCCAAATACATGCAGATTTATAGACTTGCCGTTCCCAAATTGCCCATAGTGTGTGTATGTGTGTATACCATGCAATGAATTGCTACTCTGTCCACAGTGTACCCTGTCCAAAGTCTCCTGGGGTAGTCTCCTCCTCGGCGTAGAAGACGTTTATAATAAAGATGTTTATATACTGTAAATCCTATTAATCTAATCAATTTAACTGGTCTCATTTAAAGAAGCCAGTTTTGATTAATATGTTTTTACTGTTCATGTTAGACGTGATATATGAGGGTGAATCAAATGATAATCCGTGAACACCTAATAACCTGAAAATGTCTTAAAAATGAACACTTTTGTGATACACAATTTGAAATAAATAATAAGGTTTTCATTTGACTCATTCGTTTTCATTCGAGTATGCAGCAGTTTGTTTTACAGTTTCAGCACTTGCGTTAATAGTCTGATGTACATCCGGTAAATATAAATAATACTATTGTGCCATTTTCATGCCTTATTCTCTTTTTCCACTAATTGCACATTAGCCACACTTGAAGGACTAATGTGTGGTGGCACGAGTCTTTGCAGAAATCAATATGCAGTGGGAAGAATTACGCTAATGGCCTGGCGTAATAGTCTAACACTGAGATTATTTTTAAACGTTTACATTCACCTTTAAATTTATTCTTCAATAAAACCATAATAAACTGTGAAATATATATGCATATTTCTTATATATATATATATATATATATATATATATATATATATATATATATATATATATATAAGAGAGATGTGCGATTTTATCACCGTGCTCTTTCCCGTCCGTCGCCTATACCACAACTTATACTCAGCAGCACTTTTTGATGAGTTTACTTGTCTGAGGCTTTGCGCTCTGCAATTTAAGATGACAAAAATCATTGCTCTCAGCCTCTCTAAGCCTTCTGCTCTCACGCAGCACATAATGTTGAAGCGGAGCAGGCGCACATACATTTTTTTTGTGCTACGGCGAATACTCTTCTGTTATCTCGCCTCAAAGCTCGACTGTGAATGATACATTCAGAGTGCGGCTGCCTTAAAAAGGAGCTTGAGAAATAGTATGTGAAGTCAATTCATTCTGAATACTCATCAAGCTGAAACCACGCAGCGCTCAGTGATCCTCCCCACAGGCTGAGCCTTCAAAGGCCTTCCTGTGGAAATTAATCCCTCTTCTTCACATGAATACGCTCAGGTCCCACTGCTTTGCACAGGCAGGCACATCCACAATAAAAAGCTGTTAATTCATCATTTACTGATTCTCAGATTTAGATCCATCCTAATACCCATACACAAAAGGATGCTCCAGTAAATGCTGGGTAATGGTGTGATAAATTAATTAGTGCATTTTTGTTGTTGTTGTTGTTGTTTTTTTAATCAAATTTGGATTTTGCAGTCTGAAGCCCAGCAGAAATATTCAGAAAGTTCAGAAACTCTGTGGCTTCCTCCAAGTACTCTGTTATTCCAAAGAAAATGGATGTGACATGCTGTGAACCGGATGCCCAGGGCAGACCTGACAACCATAATGCATTTTATTTAGGAACATTGGAGGCTTGTCTATTTATATCGGCCACTCAGGTTCATCAAGTCCTCATTCACACCAACCTGTTTTTAATTCAACTGAACGACTGATTACCCCTCTAGAACAATAATTAAAATGCAGCTCTTTGATAGATTATAAACATTTCTCATTTCATCGTATTAGTATAGTATACCTGGTGGTCAAACATGGGAACTGCTTCATGCATTCATAGTGGTCGACTGGAGTGGAAATCAGACTTCCCTATGCTCAAAGGTAGCAGTGGAAAGGATAGTTAATGACTCGGTTGCCAGTCATTAAAACAAAACTACAGCTTCTAAAATCTTGTTTTCTTGAGCAAATCCTGAAGATTAAATCTGACACAATTCCAGAAAAGTGTAGTTTAAGTGTAGACAGTGTGTTTATAGTGTGAAAAGGTTCGTACACCACAGTCAGCTTGTTTTTCTCTCAAAAGCAGAGAAAGATGAGTTTCAGGTCTTATGTGCTTTTATAAAATGTAGTGGAATTTCCCAATTTGCTGAAACCTGGCAACACCGATTAATAATATTACCTAGACTGGCTAGCCAAAAACAAAAAGTTGCATACGCTAATTCGACATTATTTCAACAGCGTTTATCTTTGATAACACTCACAATTTGAGTCCTGGACTATCCCATGTGAAAAAAATCCATTGATGGAGATATTCAGTACTGAGAATTCAGTACCTTCAGGTCATCAGCTGACTTCGGTTTATTGCCGAATAACATTGCTGAGTCTAGACCTGATCAATTGAAGTGACCCAAGATCATAACACCGCCTTCAGGATCTTGTTCTGTACAGTGGGCACTATGCATGATGCGCTTCCCTTCTTACTCTGATGTACACATTGCTCTGGAATAGAGACCACCTGACCGTTTTACATTCATTATGCTCTATAGCAAAATTAAGCTTTTTTTTTCCTGCATTAGACTCACTAACAAATAGTTTCCTTACGAACACAAGGCCGTTTAGTTCCAATCCTTTACTTTTACTATTAAACATAACTCCGAGGTCAACTTTTATGGGTTTTTTTTTTCACTATGCAACTTCATCAAGTGATTTCTTCTGCAAACTTTTTTCTTCCGTGCTATTTTATTTTATGTGTTGAGAGTTTTTTAAGCCAATTCTAAAATCACCTTTTAATTTGACCTTCCTGAAACCCAGCCCAGGCAGTGTAGAATACATCTGAACAAATGGACATCTAAAACCACTCAAAACAAGATGCTGATTAGTATGCTGGATGGCTGTTGTCGACTCTCAACTACTTACAGTATTGTGGGGTTATTCTAAACCATTCACTAAATAGTAGCCTGTAGGATATGTCAAGTGTTACAGCCTTTCAGCTTGCGTTTCTTTGATAATAAACATATCATTATTAATGTTGTGCTTCGCCACCAAAATCTATACCCATGAGCCAGTGTCTCACAGAAACTCAGCTTTTAGCAGGCATTTATTTGTGCCATTAGACACTGCTTTACATCAAGACAGAAATCGAACTGTAAAATGCAGCATGTGTGAGTGCGTTTTACTTCTTACCTTAATAGATTTAGGAGAAGTCAGGAAAACATCATATTTAATTATTCACTGACAAAAGGAACACATTTAATCAATATCGCCTCTTCCGATAAGATGCACTGTGTCTTATAAAGACATTAAGGCCCGGAGTTGAGCGGCGTCCTAATGGGATAGGCCTTTAAACGAGTATAATTACCATTTGCCAATAACCTTATTTGTCATCCAGACAACATGATTGTGCTGATGCAGAAGGGGTTGTCTCGATGTCTTAATTTGAATTATGAATCGAGAAATAACAAATAGTGTTTTGGCAGTTCTCCTGCGTGGGTGTTTTTGCCTAAAGCCTTCATATGCTTGCAGGATTTCTATCCTCATGTCGTCAGGTTGTGTTTTTCTCACCTGTTTTCGTCAGTTCTTTGCGCAAACCGTGTCACATCCTGAATAACTGATAATCAGTAATGTTATAATATCCAATAGTATATGGCATTTTTGTTTACACTGTTGTGTATCGTTTAGATGCAGAGCAGCTAGGAGAGAATTGCTGTTCAAGGCAACTTTAAAACCCTAACCATAATCAAGCAAATTGCACTGACGGCAATGACCTTCAAAATATCTATAGTCAAATCCCACTGAGACATTTATAGATTTTGCTTAGGAGCAGAACAGTAAATCAGAATAAAAAAAACATAATGGCATGAGACAGACGATGCAATGCAAATATCTACACAAAGCTCTTGTATGATGCGGTAACAATGCTGTCAGGGGGATGACGTGAGACATTTTGTATTGTGCCTCAAACTGTGACTTCCCCAATTTCTCATCCAAGTTCCTAGTTAACATACTTTCTGGTTTTGATCTGATTTATGTATCCCATTTATGTATTGTGACTAAAATAGATTGAGCCAAATAAAATAACTGCACTTGCATCTGACTCGTTCGCATGTGTTACCATTTTAAAAGAATGATTTAGTGTTTTATCTCCTCTATATTCTCACCAATCAGTGTCCTGATCACAGGTGGAGAAACTGTAATGCTATTGATACAACAATTTGTTTCAGTCCAGTATTATGATTGGAAATGCTCGTTCCAAGAGCGCTAATATTTACGAGGGGCGTTCAGGCCAAACCGGTACTTGTGAATGAAGGCGTAAAACCGATTGATGTTTATAGAAGACAACGTTAATGAGACTCTGAGCTGTAAAACATTTGAATAGTGCAAAGGTTATAAAGAAGGTTGTACATCCGCCTGAGGTGGCTCCGAGCCCACTGCATTCATTCCCATGAACTCAAGTGAATGGAACATCTGATAGTCGGATAACTCACGGAAGAGATGCATCTGTCTGTGGGAACTATACATGCAAGCATTCCTGAAATTTCACCACTTGAACATTCCCGGAACTTGGATAGGAGTTTTTCTGATATGTTTAGGCCATTAAAGGAGTTCCTGGGAGGCCAGAGTTTCAGATATGAAACAGACAGCCTGATCATGGCTCTAGTCTACTGAGAAAAACGTCTGCCATGATAGTGTCCAAGCACTAGTGAAACGATGAGATATGTGCTTTTATTCTTATTTTTATTCTGTTATTCTGCACAATCACAAGTCTCCATTTGACTTGGACACCTCTTATAACAGCACTGGTACATTTCACTCTTTGTATCATTCCACTAATCTTTGTTCGACCACAGAAATTCCAGCTCTTGCCAGGCTTTTCTTTTTTTTTTTTTTTACATTGAAATAGGTACTGTACTGTAGTACAGCCGACTTACCATTGTCAGAGGACACACCGTAAGATTTTTTTTTTTTAAACTTGACTTCAAATATAAAAGCTCATCAGATAAAGATGAAAAGGTAAAAGTGAAGCCCATTTGACATGATGCCTTTTAAACAGGAAAGTGGGTATCAGTGTGAAGCCAACAAGCAGCAAGTTAGCTGCAGTCTGTACTGTATGTTGCATAGCAACACAAACACACTCTATCTGTGGCTTCTTCGTAATCTCTGTCCTATAGCGGAGCAAAAAAAAAGAACGAAAAGAAATTCCTATATTGTGCCAAAAAGGTCAGTTATTCATTATTAATGTATTGTTTGTATAAATAAAAAAACACAGCCTATTATTCACTACATTGCTTTTGTGTGATGCACTGTTGATGATTATACACAGTGATGTTGATTTCTGGAATCTGACTGGTCTATTAGTAATCTGACACAATTTCATCATGGCTCAACAGGTAAGTCTGAGGGTTACTAATCAGAAGGTTGGAATTTTAAGCCAAGGGGCAACATCCGGTTCCGGATAACCCGCAGTTCCTTAAATGTCCATGCAGGGCTGGCACCAAGAGCGAGTCAATCCCTGTAGACCTCTCCTTGTTAAAATCCCCTGCTTTATAATAGAAATAAACGTTTACAGCCTCGAACTAAAAACGGTTTTTGCTTCAATAGCTAGATTGCTTTTTCATGACAACTGACTATGGGATGAATTTTTATGTACTGTAACTTACTCACTCATTGTCTATACTGCTTTTGTCCTGTATAAATATCTGAGGAGCTTTAAGGCTTGAGGCATGAATCGAATTAATCGAACCCAGAGGTGCCAGTCGACAGCGCTAACCACTAACTCATCAGATCCAACATACTGTATTTAAATAATAAAATATGCAGAATTATTGGTGGGGCCAATTTGAGTGACAGCTGCATTGCAGGTGCAAATAAATTACCCTTAGCCACCATAGCATTTTACAGTAGCTATGCTAAAGCTAAACTCACTAGGTTGTTGGTGCTAATTGTCTTAGACTGGCAGATTTCTGGCAATTTCTGTTTTGCCTGTTTGCCCATTTATGGATTAACTGAGCTTTAGGCGGATTCAGCACCTGCCAAGATGGCGGCGACCAGAGCGCCCACATATGAGCTTCAAAACCGCTCTTCAGAAATCCTATGAGTGACGTCACAGAGGTCTTTTTTTTATACAATCTGTGGTTCAAGCCACAAGACTGCAGAGCTGCCCCTTAACCCTATTTGCTGAATGGATGCTGAATCATGGCTGCCCCTGCAAGCGTGGAAATGTGTAAAAAATAATATTTAATGTGCTATAATGAGTTCCTATAACATAAATTATGGGTGAGCCAACAGTGGCTTTAAGTAGTAACTCATCAGCCTTGTTGTGCATGTATTCAACACAAGAAAAAATTACAGTCAACTTTTGAAAAGTAAGTTTCAAAACTTAAATGATTTAAGGAAACAAATTTCCTCAAGCACTTTGAGTAAAGTCTACTTGATAGAGTTTACATTGTTGTGGATGCGCCACATAAACCGTCAGAATGAAAGCTGTTCCTTTAGGCTTTGTTTACACATATTAACTTCAAGAGGAAGAGAGAGAATGAATGCTTAGAACTTCTATAACAATATTCAATCAGCTCTATAAATATTTATACAGTGACAATGTTCATGGATTTAAATTACTTTTGAGCCTGTGAAAATGGAGGAACTTCTATAAAAAGTCTAATATTTCCGAACAATGGACGCAATCATTTTCTAAAATCCCTTGAATTGAAGTTAAAAGCTTACACTTCAATCACATCTTGTTTGTGTCATCTCAAATCTATTGTGGTGGTGTACACAGGCAAATATACCAAAAATTATAAGATTAAGATCAAGATTAGTCATGGTATTGAGAATAAAAATAACAGTGAATAAAAAAGAAAAATGGCCGTAGAACACACTTCGGCCGTAGAAGTTTGTGAACTTTTAGCAAAGACAAATACTCTACCTAATTCTTTGAAATAATCTCCTTGCTTTTTGATACACTTTGTCCATCTGTTAACAAGCTTTCATATTCCCTCAAAAAAATGTCACCGCTGTCTTCTTCTTCATCAGGAGTGAGTCTCTGTCCCTGTAGCGCTTGTTTCAGGGGACCAAACGGGAGCAAGAGCAGCACTATAGAGAGGACTCTTTAACACCTCAAATAAATTTTGTTCCATTTTTTTAGCGTCGACTGCGCGGGTAGAAGTGTGCGGATGTGCATCGCCACGCTAGATCACACCGAAACTGGATAGTCCTTTGCGTTTAATCCGTTTAATCCGGTATTTAGGCTTCAGCTCTTATATAAGCCTCTCATTTTAACGAGTGCTCTTGGTTTTTCAACTTTTTTCCTGATCATTTTCCAGTACTGACCCTTGAGAATCCCAGAAAACTGTAAGCATCAATTTTCCAGCTGATGTTGGATTTCTTGGTCAGCGATTGAGGATGTTTCCATTCCATAAAATACAAATAAATGCACCAGGAATCACTTCATGCTGCTCTGCTTTCTTGCTAATCACGTAGCGCATCCATTTTTGCTAGCACTGCAGTTACAAATGACCTGATGGAACACGTTCACACCTGCATGGCAGTGACTGCGGAGACAGTAGCCTTTAACGGAAAGCGCCGATAAGACGATGCAGCCAAAAGAAATTTTAAAATAACCGGAGTGCGGATTATTTTTGACTCACCCTCGTAGGAATAATAGACAATACTGAAAAGTACGAATGACCTTACATGACTTCCTTATTGCTTTGTCCATGATATTTATGTCATATAGCTGCGTTATTTGTTTAGCAGTCTCATTAAGGTAGCATCACTGTCGCTGTCCACATATTTATGGACCTGCCAGTAAGTCATAACGGGAACTTATTTGTTTTGTGGACGTTCAACAATATAAATCATAAATAGATCTGAAGTACAGTACAATGTACGCTGACAGCATATAAACACTCATGGAATTGTTTAACAGGTTTGTCATACTCCAGATGTGCCGGTGTTAACGTATTTAGCGTGCGCCAACGCACATGATTGCAATAATTTATTTGCTAAATTGAATTAGTGATTGAGAGGTAATTTGCATGGCAGCTTTCAGGACACTATGTTGATTTTCCCGTCTGCTGCATTGCTTTACAAATACATAATTAGATAGAAAATACAAAAAAGAGTGCGAGTGCCATGACATGGTTATTATCATCTTTTGAAGGTAATTTCTTTCCTTTCTTTCATGAAGGTCAGTAGGCTGCGCGGCAGGGTTTAGCATGCTTTATAAATACGCTAGCCTTGAACTTATTGTACTTCTTAGACTTCCGTTTCTAAGGGCCAACACATAATATCAGCGAGTTAGCATTATAAAAAAAAAAGTCTCTGACTCTATCAGGAAATGCTGCTTCCTTTGAAAAGTTGTGAATTGATAAGAAATGTATGAATGCAATGAATTAGAAATTCAGTGCTGGGAAAAGTATTTGCATATGTGTCATACTTGAATTATTCAGATCATCAAACCAATTTTAATATTACACAAAGATAACCTGAGCAGCGGCGGCGCGGTGGCTTAGTGATCAGTACTGTACCTCCAGGTTCCGGGTTCGATTCCCACCTCGGGTCTGTGTGCATGGAGTTTCCATGTTCTTGTGGGTTTCCTCCGGGTACTCGGTTTCCTCCCACAGTGCAAAGACATGCAGATTAGGCTAATAGTAGTAGTGTGTGAGTGTGTGTATATGTGTGCCCTGAGATGAGTCCAGGGTGTACCCTGCCTCGTGCCCCAATAGGCTGCAGGACCCCCATGACTGTGTATACATGATAAAGTGATATAGACGATGAGTGAACCTGAGGCGCCCAAACCTGCCTGACTCTATTGTAAAAAAAAAAAAAGAAGTAATTTCCCCTAAATCTAATAACTGGTTGTGCCATCTTTGGCGGCAACAACTGCAATAAAGCATTTGTGATAATTGGCAATGCTATTGCTGTGGAGGAATTTTGTCCCATTCTTCTTTGCAGCATTGTTTTAATTTAGCCACATTGGAGGGATTTCAGGCATGAACAGCCTGTTTAAGGTCATCTCAATTGGATTTAAGTCGGGATTTTGACTAGGCCACTCCAAAACCTTAATTATGCTTTATTTGAGCCTTTCAGAGGTGGACTTGCTGGTGTGTTTCAGATCATTGTCTTGCTGCATACCCAAGTATGGCCAGGCAGGTTTGAACAGCTTTTTTTTCCCCCATTATAAAATGAAATCATCATTTAAAAATTGCATTTTGTATTTACTTGTCCTTTAATAGAAGAACAAAAACAACATTTTGTCTTTAATGATTTTAATGCACTGATAAATGAGCCGTAAAAATACCGAAGAAACATATTAGGCTTGTAAAATATGCCCCAAAGGGAAATTGCGCGTCTGTAATTTTATGCATACAATCATGGATTCAGTATGAAGAGAGATTAATGTTAGAACGATATTATAGTGTTTGCTACATTTGTTGAGAATTGGCCGGAAAGACTGGAGTAACAGACGGCCTGTCTGAATAACGCCATCATGATTTATACGGTTCACGTTCATCCAACAGCATTTGCTGAAGGTTTTCTCGTAACTCGTTCTGAGAGGCGCTGGTTTTGATTTATGCAGAGAACAGGCGTGTCAAATCCGAGTACTATAATGCACGTACAGCTGTCAATAGTTGTCGATGTGTTCTTGTGTCTACATTAAAATTCCGTTGGCTTGCATGAAGGTCATTTCAGTATTGTGCAGCCACTTTTGTTTTAATTCTTGGGTAAATAGTCATTCAGATTGCTCAGGGTCATACTTAATTAAAGATTAAGCTGTATTCAGTTCATCTGGCAGGCTAAAGTGGAGCAGTACTTTGCAGATAAGTGGAGGAACCGAGCAGAGAAAATGTGCTTGCTAATGTCTGGAACGTTGGTGTGAAAACGGGGGAATTATGCTGCAGCCAAGGAATGTCCTAAACACGAGCTTCCTTCTCTGCTATAAAGCGACTTAAAGACACCATCGTCAAACACCGTCAAAATCTCACACAGTACTGTAGCATGTTTTTTTTCTCTCTCTTTTTACTTCCTGGCAATGTTACAAGTGCCTGCTGGTTGTGGTGTCATAACTTTCTTCCATTTTTGATGTATGGTTTCATTTTGTTTGCTTTCCTGTTGTTTGCGCACACTTGACATTATCTTCTTCTTATCATCATGCTGCTGTGACACCTTCAATTCCCAGTGATTGAGTATAACATGCTCTGTTTTCAAAGGCCCATCATTTTTTCTTTTTTTTAATCATTATGATTAAGCTGCTTTTATAGCTTTACCCAAACGAAAAAAATATATATATCATAGTAAAAAAAAATAGTAGGATTGTTTACTGTGTAGTAAAGTACTGCGGTAAACTTTAACACTTTAATGTGTCAAATGCGTACTGTAGTCAGTGGTTTGATTGTGTCAAACAGCTTTTTTTTTTCTTTTTTCTTTTTTTGTGCTATAATTACTGTATGTTAAGGTTAAGATGATAAGACAACGCTGTTATCAAAATTTGACGGTATTAATTTGCTTAATTATATTTTGTTGCCCAATTACATTTCATATTAAGCTGACTGGTGAAACACTGCAGGTTACAGTAAGTGCAGGAGGGGATAAAGAAATGTGGATCTTTTTTATTAGATAAAATGTAATCGTCCCCCATTAGTGGTATCTGTATTTAATCATTTACAATGAAACTGTCATAAAGTTATTTTATGCCTAGATCATTAATATAACGAGATTAGTTGATGGTAAATCTTATCTTAATGTATTCGCAGCATCAGCGCTCCTACTACTGTCTGAACTTAAATTGCATCAGCATGTCATAACTGTACATATACATATAGTGATGTTATTATAGTATAGTTTCACTCTCTGGAATTAACTTCTGGCTTCTCCATTGCTTTAAACCATACAGTATATTTTACACACATTTACATTCATATTCACATGCAAAGATTAAGGCTCCAATAATATGACTTTAACTCAAGATAAATGATTATGCTGTTTATTATTATTATTATTATTATTATTATTATTATGACCTGAGAGCCATTAGAGAATCATTTTCACCTTAACTCATTTATATGTTTTGTTAAGACATAAAATTACATCATCACCTCACAGCATTATCGAATTCTGAATTTCGATTAGACAAAAGATTGTTAATATTCTGTGCGTAATTGCTGATATTAGCATGTTTGGAGGGAGTCTCCAGTGTCGAAACTTAGTAAAAGTCAGAGGTACAGTCATTTTAAGCATTGCTGCACTGGAAAATCTTTAGTATGAAGTGCTTTGCAATTTCTCCATAACAGGACAAGCTGCATTTCTGAAGAGAATAAAGACGTTCTTCAGTGGACATGACATTCTGTTTATTTTGCAGGTTTCCTAAACAGACACATGGCAATGATTTATAAAATCGTTATAACATTAACTTTTTACATTAAAGCAAGATTTACATGTGTCTATTGTAGTAAATATATGGGAAAAGATTCAAGCCTGGTGTTCTTAGCCTCCTGTGTGTGTGTGTGTGTGTGTGTGTGTGTGTGTGTGTGTGTGTGTGTGTGTGTGTGTGTGTGTGTGTGTGTGTGTGTGTGTGTGTGTTGGGGAAGAGATATAATTCAGGCTTATTAAGTGCTTTACCTTTTGGTGATAGAAATGCTATAACATTATTATGCATACTGTCCATATTCCGTTCAACAATTGTATAATTTGATGTTTTATGCCTCATGATTTTTAGATTAGTCTAATTGGCGTTCCCAAATTGCTCGTAGTGTGTGAATGAGCATGTGAGTGTGTGTATGTGTGTGCCCTGTGATGGATTGACACCCTGTCCAGGTGTACCCCGCCTTGTCTCCTTGGCCCCTGCGTCCCTGTATACTGCACATGATAAAGCGGTATAGATGATGAGATGGCTGGTGTCCAAATAAAACTGACAATGTGCATGTTGATGCAGTCATTTATCACAGCTGTCATGAATATCTGTCTCCCCCTACTGTCTGAACTCATCAATTACATTCCTGTGCCAAGCCTATTGTTAGACATAGTAGGAAGACAAAACTTGTGCAGATGTTGTTCCATCTGTTAAATTGAGGGGGTAAAAAAAGTAGCACAGTCTCTGTTCATGCATTTGTAAGTTAGCATTCAGATACCGAAGACATGATATGTTATCGGTATTCCTATCTAAAGCATCAGTGAGGTTACATCTTTTGTACCTTTAAAGATTTACTCTTAAACTGCTTAAAGTTACATCACATCACATCACCCAAGTAAAAGATTGCCTGAGTAAAAATTGGTGCGTTTTTTTTTTTTCTTTTTTTTTTCTCCCTGTACAGATGCAGGAGCTGTTCTATGAAAACTATGAACACAAGAAAGGTTTCATCGAGGAACTGCACAGCAGCAAGATTCACAACGGCATCACCCTGCACCCCAACAAGCGTCCGGCCTACCAGTACCGGCTGCACAGCTACATGCTCAGCCGGCAGATCTCGCAGCTGCGCTACCGCACCATCCAGCTGCATCGTGAGACCTTGAGCATGAGCCACCTCAGCAACACAGAGGTGCAGTGGGAGGACCAGCAGCTAGGTGCGCCCCCTTCCTACGCCCGCTACCAACCGACCGAACGAGCAGACGTCATCGAGTGGGATTTCCTCAACGGGAGGTACCTGTACTCTACTAGCGAGAAGAACATGCCTCGACAGGGTCTCGGGAGCGTACTACGCTCCGCCTTAGAGGACACGGTGCTCCAGGTGATGGAAATGATCAACGAGAACTCTAAAGTCCGAGGCCGTGTCATCGACTTCAAAAAGATCCAGTACGGTTATAAGAGGGTGAATCCTTTACACGGTGCCGAGTACATCCTAGACCTCATGCTGCTCTATAAGAGGCACAAAGGACGCAAAGTGACGGTGCCAGTCCGGAGACATGTCTACCTGCAGCAGTCCTTCAGTCGGCCTTATTTTCATGAACCCGAGCAGCTAGATGTAGCTGAACTAGTGGAGGCAATTAATAGTGACTTTCAGTCGTTTTCACTCCTTTCGAATTCACTCAAAATCTTTTACCCTTTTCAGTTTTCAGAGTCTAACAGGGAGATGAGCGAGCAAGGTCAAAAGAAGCTGCACATGCTCGTCCCGCTTACTGGTCGCTACGATACGTTTGTGCGCTTCATGGACAACTTCGAGAAGGTCTGCCTTATTTCCAACCAGAATATAAAACTAGTAATCGTCTTGGTGGACAATGATAGCAACCAGGACAAAGAGAAGCATTTGGACTTGATTAAGGAGTACCATAATAAATATCCCAAAGCAGATCTGTCTGTGATACCAATGACAGGAGAGTTTTCTAGGGGTCTGGCCTTAGAAATGGGTGCCTCTGGCCTTAACAATAACTCCCTGCTATTCTTCTGCGATGTGGATCTGGTCTTCAGTAGTGATGCACTCCAGCGCTGTAGAGATAACACCATTGAAGGCAGACAGGCCTATTTTCCTGTCGTCTTCAGCCAGTACAATCCCAAAATGGTCTTCGTCGGCAGCCATTCAGAAGACAGCAACTTTGTTTTCACCAAAAAATCTGGCTTCTGGCGAGATTACGGCTTCGGCATCGCCTGCATATACAAAAGCGACTTGCTGAAAGCCGGAGGTTTTGACACTTCAATACAAGGCTGGGGGCTGGAGGATGTCGACTTGTTCACCAAGATCATCAACTCCGATTTAAAAGTGTTCCGTTCACAAGAACCCGGCATAGTGCACGTTTATCATCCCGTCCAATGCGATACTAATCTAGAACCCAAGCAATACAAGATGTGCCTGGGGTCCAAGGCGAGTACTTACGCATCTGCAATGCAGTTAGCCGAACTGTGGCTTGAGAAACATTTAGGCGTAGGATACAGGAACAGGACTTCCTCCTGACATTCCGGCTGTCTTGTCAGTGTCCCTGGAGATTACCTCAGTCCCTCAGTATCTGAACACAGAAGACTGATTGCGCGAGTCTAATGAGTATGTCTAACGTTTAAGCAACAGTGTGAAGTTAAAGGTACCCTGGCGACATTTGCGCGCAACGTATTTATTTCACAGCGTCTTCCAAAGGTCACTTAGGGAAATGTTAAAACCATATGTTTCGTGCTCTCTGTTGAAAACATAAAATCTGCTGATTTACTCAGGAGCATATTTCTCATCACATGACCACCGTCTGTGAACGTCCAGTATTATCCTTGCCGTTAAAAAGCCGTATGAGAAGTGCTCTTGTTTCTGGGTTAAAGTGGACACAAACACCACCATGAATTAATAAATTATTAATAAATTAATATATTTCCATGAGGTCAATACTGTATTAATGAAAGTACCATGAATGGGCTTTAAAGGGGACAGAAGAAACATTTTCTTTATATTAATAAAATATTTTTTATTTCTGCAGTATTTTTTAAAGTTTCTGTAACTTTTATTTTCTAGTTACAGTAGGATTGTTTTTAAGGTACTGGTTGCCTTTCGACATTTGCTATATTCAGTCTTTTTTCTTTTGTTGTTTTTCTGAAGCTTTGCTGTGGTGAACAGATTGCATCTTTTATAATTTTTGCTTTGTGATAAAAGTTCATTTTATGGCAACTAAAATAAGCTTTCAGTTGATTATTTATAATAAATGTTGAAATGCATAAACCTGTGCTTTGCTCCTGGTCATCTGTGGCAGTTTACTAGCAGCCAGTATATATATATATATATATATATATATATATATATATATATATATATATACTTCCATATTGTTTATCCTGTACAGGGTTGCGGATTGCAAATCATCTTAATCTGCATTTTTTTGGACTGTGGGAGGAAACCAGAGTACCTAAAGGAAACCCACAAAGCACAGAGAGGACCCTTAACCACTATGCCCCTGTGCTGCCAATGTGCAATTAATTGCATTAAAAAACAATTTTAAAAAACACACAATAATGTGTAATAATGTAATAACCAAGGCTGGAATTTATTACACTGACTCATCTTCTACACCGCTTAATCCTGTATGCAGGGTCACGGTGGAGGCCTGTAGCCTATCCCAGGAGACTTAGGGCACAAGGCAGAGTACACCCTGGACAGGGTGCCAATCCATCGCAGGGCACACACACATACACTTACTTACACACTCATTCACACTACGGGCAATTTGGGAACGCCACCTAGCCTAATGTGCATGTCTTTGGACTGTGGGAGGAAACCGGAGTACCTGGAGGAAACCCACCAAGCACGGGGAGGTGCAAGGCTAAAGTTAAAAAATACATTTTGGTAAGCAGAATCTTAATTAAATACATTTGAATAAAGCATAGTATATTTATATAATAACTGTACATATCACAACATGTGTGAAAATAACCTCAATGTGAGTTTCTGATCAAATTGTACAGCCCTAGTTGACTGTAAATATCACCATATAAGTCCACCAGTGCAGTGCAGTGCCCTCACAAGTTTTTGCAAAAAAATTATAATATCCAAAGACTGAAGTTTCTCAGCATACATTGCTCTTTGGTCTCTTGTCATGCATTCAGTAAAATCCGTGGGGGTAAATTTATCCAGTCATTCATCAAGTTTTAGCTCAGCAGTATTATTTGTAGCAAGCATGACTGCCAGACAAAATGGGGAATGTTTTGATTGTAGATCATGTGACACAAGAGCTCTGTAGTTTTATGGGTTTTGGCATGTGCTATGTTCAGTATATCTTACAATAGCCATTAATACTGTTTGCATTGCATCCAATGATAAAAGCTGCCTATGAGTGTTTACCAGTTAGTGTAGTAGTGTAACTAAGTTGGGTGTTTCACATAGTAATAAATAAAGGGGGAAATGACCTTTGGACTTCTTAGGTGACCTGGCAACCCTAGACACTGGAGTGACCAACCTCATACAAAGAAAAGGCAAGGACATGTTTAACGACTACTTACCGCTTTGAGCACTTGCTAGTTGTATACGTAATGCATAAAATAACATTTAAAAGTTGGAAGAACATGCATCTTGTATAGAAGGTAAGTGTATGCTCTAGGATTACGGTTTTCCCTTCACGGGAACTAAGAGGCTCAAACCTGTTCTAGCATGACAATACCCCTGCACACAAGTGAGCTCTGTGAACACATGGTTTACTAATGTTATAGTGCAACAACTGGCGTGTCCTGCTCAGACCCCTGACCTCAACCCAACTGAACACATATGGGATGAACTGGAACCCAACTGTTGCTGAATGAGCACAATCCCCGCACCAGTTAATGTTTCTCCCAGAATACAGTATACTGTAAAACACTATCGCATAGCTGCACATTCAGCTGCTGTTTTTAAAGCTGGTGTGGTTCTGAACTGAATTTTTAGTTAGCAAATTCAAACTGAATTGATTATTTAAGATGATTTTGAAACTGTCTTGAACCTTAAAATCTAGCAACAAAATGACAGCTGCAAAGTACTTAGAAGTATTTTTCCTGCATTTGCTCACTCAATCTGCCTGTATTCCTGGAAATTTTGCCTTTTCCAGGAATCTGAAATGTGAAAAAAATTATAATAAAAAAGAAAAAAACTTGCATAGAACAAGCTGAAATGGCAGCTACCTACAGGACTCCGTTTCACTAATGTCCAAAATGTTATGTTGTGATCTGTAATGCCTTTCTTATTCCTGTTACTGTTGTTATGATGCCAGCAGTTGATAGTCTAAAACTGCAACCTCTGAAGAGTATTTTAAATCGTTTGTTGGTTGTGTTTTGGATGTGGAGAAAATATTTGACTTTATTTTTTTGTTCCTCACCTTGCACTCACAATTCTGCAATGAAAAGTGCTTAAAATGCCAGGTTTTAATCTGAATAAATCTATATATGAAGTTTTGCAATACTTGAAATCATTTTATAAATGACATTCAGGTTATACTAAATTGTGTTTCCAAATTCTTCATAGTGTGTGAGTGTGTGTGCGTGTGTGCTCTGTGGTGGATTGGCACACCATCCAAGGTGTACCCTGCATATGCCCCGACTCCCCTGGACTTGGCTCCAGGCTTAAGCGCTATAAAGTGAGTGAGTGAGTGAGTGAGTGAGAGATAGAGAGATAGAGAGCGCCATCAAGTTTTAAATTACTTTAGATGATCGTCAATTCAGCCAAAACTTTTTAATGATTTTTAGTTCAATAGCTCCTAACGCACACTTTGATCACCATGCACAGCATCCACTAAAGCTTTTACTTCACATTTTCATTTTTTTCAGTTTACAAAAAGTTCAATTCTTTACTCATCCAAAATTTAATGGCTTCTGAGCCAGAAGAGCTTGACAGATTATGTTCACTACACTCTTTAACACATCAGTTTAGACATTATTAGGTTAAACCAGTATTTTTAAAGATTCAAAAACTGAGGGGGAAAATATGATCTGAAAAACTAAAGCTTGTAGTGAGACCATTAGGGAAAATCTATTTGCTTCTGCAAATTGCATTTTACAGTTGTATATTAAAATATTAAACAACCTAGATAAAATAAATGTCAAAATTCAAAAACTGAAGTTTTTAGTTAGAAAGTGAGGCACCTCTCTGTTCGCTGGCTTTAAGCAGAATTACATAAAGTACTTATAGTTTCAAATTTATTGGACATTTCAATATGAAACTCTATGAAAAAAATTATATATATATATATATATAATGCATATATATAGAAATCATTTTAATATGGTCCTTAGCACAATGATTCTAGTGGCGTTCTCATAGCCTTTTATTTCTTTTCTATTTCATTATAATTCATCCCAATGGAATAAAAAAAAGAATAAATTGTTGACAATTAAATTGAATAGTTTTCAGCATATTGATTATGTTAGTTCAGTGCACTATAATGCTTGCTGTTTTATTTAGTACTAAACAAGGGCAAAATTTGTACTAATATACATACACAGGACCTTGCATTTGCCATTTTTGTTGGTGGGCTACATGTGGCGAATATTGGTAAAACATTCATTGTGCCATAAAGACCATTTGGATTTAATGGTTTCAAAAACATATATTTAAAACACATTATATATATAATACAGCATTATTTATTTAGTTAACATCAATAAATAGGAAAACATAGGTTGTTGAGGGACAGAGTGCTGTAAGGTAAGTATGATGAATCTCTCTGGAATAAATAAAATTCAAATGAGAGAGAGGAGAGGAATTTCTGTGACACGCTCACAGTATGATGATGCTGCCAGCTGTTTCATTACATTATGACATAAAAGCTGGTGCACCTGCAAACACAAACACAACCCAGTCCTCTTAACTGTCACAATGTCACTCACAGTAGCTACAGAGACAGAATCTCATGCCAATGGCACCTGGAAGTGGGTGGGTATATCAGGCAGAAAGTGATCGTTTTGTCCCTGAAGTTGACATGTTGGATGCAGAAAAAAAAATGGACAAGCATATGGATTTTTCTAAGACTTTGACAATGGCTAGAGGACTGGGTCAGAGCAACTCCAGAACTGCAGGTCTTGTGGGATGTTCCTGGTCTGCAGTGGTGATAACAGACACAAAGTGGTGCAAGCAATTTAAGCCATTGAATCAGCAAAAAGGTCTTGGGCGGTCAAGGTCTCTGATCATTTATGCATGTGGGGGAATGAAGGCTGGTCCATGCACTCTGGTTCAGTATAAGGGCTGAAAAGTTTAATATGCTGAATTCCATAGAAAGGTGACAGCTCACACGTCAGCCTATTAGGCTTTTTGGTGGCAAAAGGGGGGACCTACTAATAAGCAGGTGGTCATGATGTTACGTGTATATATAACTTAAAGAGAAAGTACAAAAGCATTACATGCTTGCGTGCGAAAAACGGTTAAGCTATTATTAAAATAATTATTCCACCAATCTTAAACAAACAAAAAAAACTAGACAAGCAGGACTGTGTGATTGCTCTTCTGATCTCAGGGCTTTTATTGATCTTCAAGCCATCTCAACCGGATGTTGCGTCATACGCTCGCTGCGCTGCAGCTGAATCACCAGCGCGTCCCATCTAGCGGAAACTGTTTGGAGATCAGATACAGACCGACAGAGCGGTTGCGTCTACCACACAGAACAGGATTCCGGTCGGTTCAGTTCTGCTACACTGCGATATGGCTGACGAAGTGGCCAAAGCGCAAACTGCAAAACCCGAGGGTGACACTATCTTCGGCAAAATCATTCGTAATGAGATTCCTGCTAAACTAATACACGAAGATGACCAGGTGTGTATTTATTTGGATTAGCTGTTGCTGGCTCGTGGTAGTTGTTAGTTAGCATGCTGCTGTTCGAGTAGAGCGCGTGCACGGGAGCGGGTCGGGGGTTAGACGGTGAGCTGCATGAACACATTAAAAAGATTTAAAGATGCGGTAGGCTTTCAACTGATTTCTGCCAAGCTGCGCGTTAGCCAAGTTATGTTGCACAAGTCAAATTTAGTTTTAGTGAATCTAATCCTGAAACTTAAACTGTTAGCTGCAGTAATACCGAGTGACATAAACTCCATAACCTCATAATGCATTAATCATGTACACACATGTCCAGCTTCCTGTTTTATTGTACACTTCATTACCCATGCATTATCTCTGTCAAAATATACAAAGGTGAATTATTTCAAAGTAAATAGAGCCATGGTAAAACTCTGATACTACAGCATAACCCTATTGTTGTTATTATTAAATCATTGTTTCGTGTGTAATGTGTATTATTACGTCATAATGACTTGTGTAATGACGATTTAAAAATGTAAAGACATCTTTCTAAAATATTTGAATCAATAAATGCACTATTATTATTATTATTATTATTATTATTATTATTGTTATTAAGTTATTTTAGAAAATGTTTCCAAAAGATGAAATTGACAAATAAGAGTTTAAATAAAGAGTTTTTAAAGTGAATTTACAATACTGCTCTTTGCTGGTTCAAAGGTGATTTGCGTCTTATTTTATATACTTATAAATTTTATATATATATATCACAATAAAAAATGGTCTTGAATGTGCTGAGTGTAGACAACACATACAGTATAGAAGGGAGCACTTATTATTATTATTATTATTATTATTATTATTTGGTAACATGACCATTACTCTGAACTCTTACATTTTAAATAAGTCAGAAACCTTAAAATCTCACTTACCCCTAATGTATCTGTGAAAATTCTGGAATACAACAATGTATAATGCTATAAAGAATTTATATACACCATATATGTATACATTTATATATATATATATATATATATATATATATATATATATATATATATATATATACACACAATAAACAAAATAAACAACAAGCAAAAAATTTAATGACAAGATGTTTAAATTGTTGGCTTATATTCAGGATGTGTTTCAGGAAATTTGTTTTACTGTTAAATGTTTGAGAATCTTAACAGCCAAATATATGGGATATATGTATATATATATAGATAGATAGATAGACACACCCTACACTATATGGACAAAAGTATGTAGACACCTCACCATCACACTTCCAGAGGGACATTAGCATGGAGCTGTTTGCAGTGCAATAGTGATGTTGAGTGATGTCCTGAAGGTGTTTTGAACGTTAATAAGCTTCGTAACAAGATCTTTAGCTTTTCTCTGCACGGATGATTAGCTCAGAACAGAACTGCCTGAAACAAACCTGGCTGTAAAAGCTTGGAACGTAAAGTCAAGACCTTTGTATTACTTTTTTGTTTGAAGATTATACCATTTGACCTGATACGCTTTTGTTTCAACAGAGCAGCCCTGCCATCAAAGTTTATATTTAACTCCAGTCATGTTTCCAGTTGTGTACCTTGTAATATTTTACATTATAATATGTTTTCAAAAAGATATTTGAAGCAGTACTTCATTTCCAAACCTACAGTAAGCTCTTTAACTGTGAAAACCAGTTCCACTCACCACTTACTGTAGTACAGCTTTATTTCATGTTTTATTATTTAAATGTGTACAATAAAATTTTGTCTAATAGTTGTACATGATCTTTCCTATTAAAGAATACATTAGGGCCAAGTAATAATTGTATGGGATCCAGATAAAATCTTGTCTGAGAGAACGCATTCTCTAGATCAGATCATTAGATAAAGATTCTCTAATTATAGAAGATGTTCTGTTTAAGTCATCAATCAGCATGATATGGAAATGAGCAGAAAACATCTTGAATGTGAGCTTGAGGTAATAGGGACATTAGTATGTTTTGTTTGTTTCACCATGGCTACTAACATATTAAGTCTTCTTGTGAGCTTCATGCCATCATCTTCAGTCCGCTTTTTTATGTTTTTTTGGACAAACGTCATAGCAACAAAATGAGACTGCCACAACTTCGGCTGTTTTTAGTCAAAGTGGCATAAATCAGCCACTACCAAACACGTCATACCAAAAAAAAATATTTACATACTGGGGGGACATGTGAAGTAGTAAAGATACTTTGCATTACGGCACACAATAGATCTGAGACAGTCAAATCCAAAACCTTCCTGACAAGCCATTTCCTGTAAAATCTGTATGAAGTTCGATAAGTGAAATGCTGGTTTAATATTTTGTAAGTAAAAGTGTAGTGCATTTGTTAAACTATTCTGTTCTCTCTGTTCTAAAGTGCATAGCCTTCCTGGATGTGGCTCCCCAGGCTCCTACTCACTTTTTGGTAGTTCCCAGAAAACCCATTACTCAGATCTCAAAAGCTGAGGACGGTGATGCCGCAGTAAGTAGAACATGGTTGCTTGTATGTATGTTCATAAACATCTTTTGAAGCAGTTCATCAAAAAAGAAAGAATCCAGACTTCCAGTGAAAACATGAACTCTTCTCGGACTACATATTCACAGGTCTGAATATTACAGGACATGGTGACACTTCTGACTTGTAGGCGTTCCATGACATTTAACAAATGCCTTTGAGCAGTGCAGCGACTTGTGGATTAGTTCGTCTGTTCTGCCATCTGGCTTTTTCCCAACTAAATAATACTGCAAGTCATCTTATTAATCCAGTTTAATTGCTACACCACAGCTGCAGCAACTCAAATATCTATTCAGGATTAATTTTTCAGTCTAGCACCCTTAGACCTGTGTCTTAGTCACATCTGCACCCTGACAATGGGATGAAATTACAACCCAAACAAAGATTTTGCTTTTCGGCACCTCAGTGAGATCATTGATACTTTCATTGTGCATGCTTGGAAAAGCAATAACAGCAGAAAGAAATTATTTTTTTAATTAAAAAGTAAAATTTCAGATGTTATAGTTCAGGTCTGCTTTTCTGATAAATCTGTAACAACTTCACAATCTTGGTAATGTATGTTTGCCAGGGCTACGTTCATTATACACAGATCAGACTGTGTATAACACCTTCGCCAGGTGAACTGTACAACATTTATCACCAGTTATACACCAACAAACTGGTGACAGGATCATAGGCCCCAAGGCTCAAGTCTTGTCTGGTCCCACAGAAAAGACAATGCAGCACAAAAAAAAAATCAATGCTGGCCATGATAGAACCAAAACACAGTGCACCACAGCTCACTGCACACAGGGCCCCGCAGGCAAAGAGCCCAAGCCTCCAAACTCCCTAGATCACAGTCTGATCGAGCACCCATGGGATGCCCCGGACAAACGGTGGACATAACCCACAGCACACCTCCAGAGGTTTTGTGGAGCAATGTTTGATGGTTGTAATGTTATCGCTGATCGGTATAAATGTGTTGCAGAAAAATACTTTGATTATAATGAACATTAAATAAGATAATTCATTTGACTAGTTTGTTGATTTAGACAGTATTTATATACACTATTTATAATTAAAAGCAACTTTTGTCACTGTGAGTAGAATTCTGTTAAATATTTTATTTTATGCATGCATTTTTTTCCAAGACAGGTTGATAGGGCACCAAGTCATGTACTCAAGTTATGTGATAACCTAATCTTGATAAGTTTCTTTTTCTCTCACTTTTTCTCACTCTTGCTCTTTTTCTGTCTCACTCTCCTTCTCTAGCTTCTAGGACATTTGATGATTGTTGGCAAGAAGTGTGCTGAGCAGCTTGGATTGTCCAATGGTTACCGGATGGTGTTGAATGAAGGCCCTGACGGCGGTCAGTCTGTCTACCACGTCCACCTTCATGTTCTGGGTGGCCGTCAGCTGGGCTGGCCTCCCGGCTAAGTGACTCCACATACAGCGATAATGTCAGCGCTAGCCAGAGAGTTGTGCTGATGTCAATATCATCATCTTAAGTGCTCTATTGCCATTTTAAGCAGTGAAGATGTAACACGGATAAACAATAAACTCACTCACCATCTAACACACCAGTGTCTCATTGACTCTTTAACATTTCTACTTTTGTGTTCTTGGTGATAACTGTGTTAGTAGTCACGCAACATTTTGTTCCTACCCTCTTGGGGGCGCTCTTGCATTATTATAAGAAACCAGGCGTGCCCATCAGAACAGTATGTAAAGCCTAAATTGTAAGACTATATTTTACAAGACCGTTTGAGCTAACAACTTTCTAAAACTCAAACCAATCCTCCTGTTCGGAGCAATGATTTTAAAATAATATAGCGTAAAGCTTTCATCCTGGGGCTGAAGACTACTTCAGGTACTGCTGTGGAATCCAGAACCTTTCTGTTACATTTTATTATGCTTGATACACATATGCTGAGAAATCCAAATACTGTTATCAACAGTGTGTTATGCCTACATCTTTACAAAACATTTCTCTTCAAACATCCATGTATGCAGTGATTACACACTGTGCTGGCCTACACCAAATACAGGGAGGTCCATAATTCTGAATTCATATTTCTCTTGTATTTCAGGCCCTATATGGCTTTAATGTTAACAATATAAGATTGACTAGAACCAGACCTAGCACCACTCATTGGTCTTAAATTTTTTATTTATGGTAATCAGAAGTAATCAGTAATCTAGTGCACTAATGGGGAAATCATCTCTGTTTTGATACAGTTAGAAAGTTCAGTGTTCTTGTATTCAGCCAGTACTCAAGTCCTGCATTAATAAAATAAGCATTTCATTTTATTTTTTACTTAATTTTTTTTTTAGGGAAATATAGATATAGTCTAGGAATCCAGACATTTGGCCACCCCGATATGATAGGCCCAAATGTATAATGTCCATTTAGCCATTTAGTAGGTGCTTGGTGCTCGACATTAGGCAGGATGGTACGTGAAGTGAAATGAAGGGATGGATCCTGGATGGAATGTGAAGTGTGTGATTGATTACCAAAGTGCACATTACGCAAATGATTTAATCTCATAGTATTATAACAAGTGGGTTATAGAAATTGGATCATTTTTAATTTTCAAAAAATGTTCATTCATCTCGTTCACCTTTCGTACACACTCTCCTGGTCTGAATCCATGTGACAAGGCTTTGATGCTTCCTGGATAGGGGTCAGATAATATTAGTGAGTGAATTCCAAGCAGGACCAAAGTAATGGTTTCACTCATTCATCTTCTATACTGTTTATACTGTACAGGGTGACGCAGGGCCTGGAGTCAATTCCAAGATACTTTGGGCACAAGGCGGGCTACATTCTGTACAGGGTACTCATCTATCATAAAGTACACACCCACACACACTACAGACAATTTTTTGGGGAACACAATTTAGTCTGATCTGCACGTCTTTGGACTGTGGGAGGAAACTGGAGTACCCAGAGGGAAGGCCAAATTGCTAACCGCTACCTCATAGTGCCAGCCAAAGTTACGATATTACATCAAATCCGATGGCCGATCCATTTAGACTTTGTCATACTATCCAGATTCATAATTACAGCTTTATTACTACTGTACATCAGTAAAGACTTGACAGTATCAAACTGGATTCCCCTCCAGCGAAAATAAGACCTTTACGAAGGAAAAACTGGACCATGAGAGATATTAAGAGCTTTTTTTCTTTTCTTTTTCTTTTGAAGCTGTCAAATCACACACCTACCAAACCCAAGCGCGGAATTCAGAACTGGGGCGGGGCTAGTTTATGAATATTAATCATGCGGCCCAGAACTCTGACCAATAAGAGCTGCGTATGGGTGGTATGCTAATGAACAATTGACAGCTGCAGAAGAATCTCATCCAGTCCAGGCGTCGCTCGCGCAGAGATGGAGAATGGAGTTAGAGTTTTGGGAAGAGGAGGATTATCACTGTGCAGACTCACACTGCGGGTTTAGAGCAGAGGGGTAACACGGTAGAATGTTAACACCGTTCTCGGGATAGTAGGAAAGTGGGTGTAGAGTACAGCTTTGGAGGGTTTTTTTCCCCCCCTCACAAGTTGTCCCAGGGTGTTTAGTTAAAACCAAAACTCTAAATAAAACATTAGAATGGAACTGGGCGGTTTGAGGATGCACCGCGCCTTCTCATTCGCGATGGCGGCGGAAAGGAGCCGGTATAAGGAGAGACTGGAGGCGACTCTGGCGGGGTTGTGCGAGCTCGAGATGCTGAAACAGCGGCAGGAGAGTCTCGTGCTCAGCGCGCTCAGGCTCGGAGACTCAGGCCCGGGGGGCGCGCGCGCAGCGTGGCCGCTCATCCGACACTGCTTCCCTGGTGCTTCAAACCTGGAGCAGGTACAGCCGGGATCAGCAGAACAGCAGGTAACAGTCAGACGCTTCGTGCATAGCACGTGCATATGCATACCCGTTCACAGGCTGCTGAATCGGATCAAAGTGGATACTCGTCTAATTTAACATCGTGGACCTGAATAATCGCATTTTAAACTTAATGTATTCACGTCATAAACTTATTGCACGTCATGTTGGGGCACATTTACAAATTTTTCCTCTTCTGCATGAAAAAGTAACTTCTTTGCATGATGTGATTTCTTTGGATAATCAATTATTGTAAGATTCTGGTTCTTCCTAGTATCAACTCAACTGAGGAAAGCTTTAAGGACCAAGCAATGAGAGGAACTATTATACTTTACCAAAAAAAAAAGAGAAGGGGAAAAAAGGGGGGGCATTTACTTATGCAGTGTTTTAATAGATAGAGTTAAGTGTGACGATACTACGTCCAAATGAATGCTTCATGTTTGGAACACTATTAAATATCATAAATTCTAAATCTTCGAATAACACAGACTAAAAAATGAATAAAATGATCTACGTTTTATTTTCTTGATTCATTTTTTAATGAATAAAATGCTAAATGATTGCATACGCACATGCGAGAAAGTTATTCATGAGGGTGCTGTCAGATCTCTCTAAACCTTGGAAAGTGTCATTTTTTTGGAAAGAGCTCAAACCGTGGGTGACCAACTGATGACTGTCAGCCTGTGCCACCAAACCACACACTAACACTTTACTCCTAGATCCTAACAATGCTGTCCACGAGCACATGATAACAGCATGCCCTGGGTGCAAAAACTGTATATAGCTCGACATTTAAGTGTAGCAGTTTTCGGATGTGGTGCAGTATCTTGTGACTTTTTATAGGTAGCAGTTATTTCCTAAGCTAAACATAGCCAATTTGCAGCAATTTATTTAATTGCTTTGGAGCAGAGAGCTGTTTATTTTAATGTAAAAGTGAAAGTTGGTTTAAAAATACTATAAGATATCTGGGAAGTGTAATAGCACTGGATGCCTCAAACCGCAGGTCACTGCTGCATCTACTCCAGATCTTCATGTCCCTTCTGTTCCTGTAGATTTGTTATCTCTTTCGCTGAGAATGAGCGTCTGCAGAGGCTTAATCTCATTGTTTGAGTATGTGACAGGCCCTGGTGGAAAGAAGTGGGGGGTCTGTGTACCAGCAAGGCACCATGTGTTTGTGTGTGCATGTGTGTCTGTGTGTGAGGTGGGGGCTAGGGGGATATCAAGGCTAGTAAAGATATGCAGTAGGCCTGCTGTTCAACAAACACACTCAAATACACCAGGCCGGTTTATTCCTGGCATCGTGGTGCTGACAGCAATCTGACAGCACGCGACAGCTGGGAAACCACCGTTCATACTGTCCTCAATCTGGATGTGAGCATGAATGTATGCATGCATGCATTTGCGTGCATTGTGCCACATTTTACCTCATTGAGCAACTGTGGCAGCGTGTCGTTCGCGACCTATCAGTATTCACTCGCACGTCCGGTGTCTGAGTGCAAGACGGAGATTATATGGTCACGTGACATTGTGCTCTGATTGATGGGTCATGAAAAAATGTATGAGATTCAAGGTTTAAGTGGGCTCCTTGAGGTTTAGTCAGCATGCATCCTGTTTGCAGACCTTTAGTTTTTCAGATGTGGGCTCTCGTAAGAGTGTGGCTGGCAATTGTTTCCTGAGCTAAATATCATTTACGGTCAGTGTTTCTCCTTGCTTTGGAGTGCAGAGCTGCTTTTAGAGCTTATTTTTAGTTGAAACCTTTTGTCTCTAACTTTTATCCCTGGCTTAGCTCATTTAGTGAGCTCTGGAGAGTGGTGTATGGGGCCTAGGAGGAGAACTGTGCTGTAGCTATTGGCTTGCTGCTCTAATTACCACAATCAGCCTTTTTGCCAGTTTGCAAGGAGCAGAAAAGCAATTGAGCAAGCAAGTGAGCTACAGGAGCTGAAACGTAATTGAGCTGTGAGATGATAATATCAGTGTTCAATACAATCTTGTTCATGTGTTATGTGTGGCCATCTTTTTCTCCGTCCTTCTCTGCATCCATTTACGCCCTTCTAGGCTGTTCCCATGTTAATTTGAGTGATGACATAATTTTGGTTAAGCTAACAGGCTTTGGGTGATTTGGTCTGAGGCCAGGGGGATGGGTGTGTAGGTATGGGGGTGTAGAGCTGTAGGGTAAGGTTACAGCCATGGTGCAGACTCCAGCCAACTCTCTTCCATGGATGAGTGGTCTAGATTAGTCAAATGGAGTCTGTCTTCGAGTGTGGAGGAGTGAAGCAGACTTTGAAATTGAAAGTGAGATCCATGCAGCTTTGCACGTGGCATTGGAATTTGTTCATTACATCATCTGCTTGGATATTTCGAACAATAATGCTGTTGCTAAACTATTCGTGCCTCAGAAAATCGAAGCACTATGATTTAGAACTTTTTTTGTACAGTATGTACTAACTTCTCTATGTACACACACTGTACTCACACCAACGAATCTTTTTATTCCTTGACGTTGGCTAAACTGCTATTCAGTCAAACATCAACAGCCAACGGCACCATACATGGGCGTAGCTCTGTTAAGGAATGTACAAGCGGAGATAAAAAGCCCTTATTCTCATCACCGTATTCATTGTATTTCTGTGAAATGACATCATTGTGAGAGAATCATGGGTAGAGTAGAACCACAGAGCCTTTATGCTCAGAATTCCAGCTTAGTTATTTTCTGCTGCACTGACAGAGCGGCTGTGCCACCTCGCCATTGTGCATGATAAAGAATCATATGGACTGCTTGTCACGAATTATGGCTTTTCATAGAAAATGTAGTTAAAGACACTTTTTGGTCCATGGTAGCTACAAAAATGGTCTGGACACACCGTACACATCTACTTCATAGCAAGATTTATTTTTTAACTTGGATCTGGATCACCAATATTACAGATCTATTAATCAAATACTGTGAATGATTGACATGAAAAACTGCCTGTGTGAATAGGAGACATTTTTGGCACTTAAGTCTAGGTACCAGTAGGAGAAGTAGGTCCTGAACGGAGCAGTATGGGAACATTAGAGCAGTGTGGATTGGGTGAGCGTATGATGGGTGGGTGGGGGGGGGGACTCTGTAGAGAAACAAATGATCATTGAGGCAGTGGCCTCACAGGAGCCCCTTAACCACAGAGCCTAAGCCAACACTTGCATTAGCACATTTAGATGAGTGCACAGCGATGGCTCTTATTTCTGCTATGATGGCAGGGGGGGGAGGGGGGGCAGTTCCTAAATGACATTTCATATTTAATACATGTGGGTAAGTGTTTTAGCAGATCAAGGGCAAAATCATCTGCATGGGATCGTTTTTACAGTCTTGCGGAGCATGGTATGCTAATGTAGGCAAACGTTCCTAGCTACAGTACGTTGAAGCTGCAGCTGTCTACTTCAGTATATATTTTACCTATGCTAGTGTCCATATGTTAAGTGTTTAAGTAGAAAAGAAAGATGTCTAGCAAAAATGAAATTCGTAGTATGCTTAATGCATACTGATGCTGAACTAATATTAATAATAATAATAATAATAATAATAATAATTATGTAACAAATAAGTCTGAAGATAACATCTGACAACTTTTTTGTCCAAGTTCATTCAGTCAGCTATCCACGAAACATTTGCATTGTGCAGTGAAATTTCCCTCAGTTCCTCTGGGCCACATGCACTCTCTCACTCCTACGTGTCATTTTACACTTAAGCGTTGTTAATACAATGAATCAGGGTGTGTGGGTGAGGGTGTAGCTGTTAGCAGTGCCACATGCAAAAACAAAAGCAGTAGGTCTGGAAAATTAAATCAGGCCTTTCTTTAATTTTCACACCATCCCTGAGATAATTTTTCCCCCCTCCCCTGTCTGACACATTATTATGTCATCTACAGTGAGATACTTAGGAAAGAGCAATCAGGTGATCGCGGAACTTTGGAATTTTGGGAGATAAAGCTGTGGCACAATCTCTCATTCTTTCATCAATGGGACGTTGTGTTCCTTCCCTTCCCAGACATCTCGTAGTGTATGACTGAGTGCATTGATGGGTCGCTGATTCACCCTGTTTTTCTCACTCATCTGGGAATCCTACATCCTACACACTCAGCATGCAACACACATAGACACCAGAGATCTTCAAAGTAATGGAAAAAAAGTCCTCAGTCAGACTGTATACAGACTTGACTGATTATGCCGTGTGTTTATAGTCTGCTTAGTCCCCATGTTCCGCCTAGTTGAAAATCACCTTAATTCTTGATCTGTGTAGAATGCCTAACTGAGCTTTTCATTTTCAACCTCACACGATGAACTAGGTGAAATATCGGTTAAGACTTAGCAGGCAGGGATCTGTCAGTGATGTTTGTTAAATAGATTGTATTAGCTTGATCATTTCCTGCCTCGTTATATTTATCGGTAACACTTACACTTTACCGGTGTATATAGGGTTACATAATGACAACAGACAGAAACCGACAAAATCCTTAGAGTTATTCTAACAGGCATCAGATGTCCTTTGACATGTTGTGAGTTTGTGTGATGACATGTGCAGAGCTGACTTACATCAGAACATCATGGCATCTGACCTTGGAGCTCAGTGTTCCGGTATGTGATGATGGATATGCTACCAAAGTGTCCCCTAAACGCAGCTCATGCTGAAACTATTGAAACACGAAAAACCTACTGAACGGACAAGATGAAGTAATTTGGCTGTGAAAAACTTGTCACACGGTAACAACATGATTATGCATAGTTTCTCAGACTCTTTCTTATTGTTTGTTTTATTTTTGCTGTTTATGTGATTATTTTTTACCATATACACTAGGTCAGTATTGTCAGGTTGACCAAGCATCTACAAACCTTCTGATTTAAAGAAGGATTGTGGCATCCAAGTAGGATCATGGGGATGAATCCCACTTTTGACATAACAAATTTTCCTCAGGGATCAGCAACTACTGGGCCCTTTTTTTTTGCAGTCTTCAACCATCCAGTTTTGGAGAGCCTGTGCTGACTGTAGCCCCAGATTCCTCTTCTTGGCTAACAGGAGTAAAACCCTTATATGGACTTCTGCTATTTTAGCCCATCTGTCATTAGCCAAGGTTTGATGTATTGTTCATCCTGATATACTTTTCTGTTTATCATGGTTGCAAATAGTGTTTTTTTCTTTTTTTCAAATTACTGTATCTGTCCTTCTCCAACAATTCTCAACAAAAAAAAAATTCTGCCATCAGAACCACTGCATATTTGTCTTGTTTTCTTATGTCATTCTGTGTCAAACGTGGAAATCCCAGGATATACTCAGTGCAAACCCCAACAACAATGCAATTCTCAAACACACTATAATCTTATTTTCCCCACATTGTTACAGTATGTTGAACATTACCTGAAGCCACTCATCGGTTTTTATTACTTACGCTTTGTAATATGTTTACCAAAACATACAAAATTGTGGTGGTACCGTTGACTATTCTTTCTCTCTCTGAAAGGATCTGTTCCTAAAATGAAGTGTGATATTAATATTGCATAAATTGTCATTAAAATGTATGACAATGCCTTGACACTGTAAAGACATTAAAATTGGTTTTGATGTTTGCTATCACATCAGCATCATCATTGCGTGACTGACATGCCAGGAATAAATTACACTATAGTGTTATTCAGAGGACATTATGTTCTATTAAAGGGCAGACCTATAAGTGTCAGCCCAGTACGGTTATGTCAACAAAATGCATGCATTCGATATGAAAATGTGCAAAGGCATTTGGATATTGCAATAGAACTTATATGAAATCTGCCGGTTGTCATTAAGGGCGTATGCAGGATTCAAATATTTTTTACTATTACTTTATAGTTTTACACAGTTTCACATCTGACAGAAGAGAGATCTTGTATGGAAAAAGTACAAATCTCTTGTATTATGTAATACAAACTACCCAAAAGCAGCCTTTAGGAGATCTTATAAGATTGTATGGAAATATGATTTAAAAAAAGTATATTTCTTGTCCCATTTTAGACATTACTAGATGTGCCAGTGACTTTGTTCATATGAAATTTAATTATACACTCATGAATGTGTGTTAAAGATGTACAGCACCATCTGTTGAATTTTGAGATGTTTTTTTTTTTTTTTTTTATGGATTTTTCCCCGATTTTCTCCCTAATTTAGTCGTGTCTAATTCCTCCCCGTCACTAGGGGGCTCCCACATTAAGGCAGTAGCCTTAGTAGTAGTACTACCACTCAGCCAGGGCCGAACACTCGGCGAGGGCCGAAGACCGAAGTTTCCTCCGAACCACGTGACGCCAGCCGACCGCATCTTTTCGAACTGCTCGCTCGCGCACCCTTGGGGGCGGCGTAACACACTCGGAGGACAGCGCTATCCGCTCCCTCCGCTGCGCGAGCTCACAGACGCCCCTGACTGGCTGTAGAGCCATAATTAATGTCGGAGCACTAACCTCTCATCCCTCCCCTCTGAGAGAGCTCGACCAATCAGCTCTCACTAGACCTCCGGCTGCGAGAGGTTACAGCACCACCCGGGATTCGAACTAGCGATCTCCGGATGATAGGGCGAGCGCTTTAACCACTGCGCCACTCGGAGGCATGAATTTTGAGATGTTTTAATGATTTTTTTCAAGGCAGACTTTTTTACGATAAGGGCGTTTTTCGTAAAAAAAAATTATTAAGTGGCATATCGTCTGAAACAGATTTTATATGCTACGTCTAGCTCGGCCAAACACATCTGTAAAAACCCCATTAAAATGAATTCATTAGTTTTTACGTGATGCGTGCACAAACAAACAGTCAAAAATTCCAAAAAATATCTCGATGTTTTCTATTACTCATCTTACACCCTCCAAATATGTTTTTTTCTCGCAAATATCTTCAATGTACGTTTGTATGTATTATATGTATAGATTATTAACATTCTCTTGGACACATGCTGATGTTTTGGACAATCTGTCAACTATTACTAAGAATGCTAAGCTTTTAAACCTCATCATCAGGTCCAGGCAACTTTATTATTCATTTCACTGCAATTACTAAATAATTCACAGCGGCTGCAGAATAATCAGCTTGAAGATGAATAACTGAATAATAATGCGGGACTTGAAGGCGTTCGCCTGCTGTTCTATTTTCCTCATGAGTGTTCGCTGGAACTTAACTTAGTTACTGTATCATATCAGCGTTGCCTGTTAGCCTGCACACAAGATAGTCAAAAGAATGCTGAATAATAAAAGGTCAGCTGCATTCTTTTGAACACTTTTTAAACAGACAATAAATACAGACGTTTTCTTTTTTTTTTTTTAAAGTTAACCACACATTAGTCTATCTTCATTCCCTCTCTTATGAGTCAGCCAGGCATTTGGAAGCTGCTGCACTGTTCCTGAACCTTTCATAAACACAAGGCTATGACTTTAGTAAGTGTTTAGCACTAGCCCAAATTTTTTACTGTGGAGGAACTCTGTGTTAGTGAACTTTCAAAAATTCATCATGTCATTATGGTGTGTTTGTGTAATTTTAGGGTTTGATGGCAGTACTCCAGCAGCAGGTAGGAGAACTGAGAGTGGATACAGAGACCAGCTCAGTGGAGCACCTTCCAAACACAGGAGATGGTGAACCAAGTTCAGGTGCACATGAATTTCTTTGTTTCCCCCAAAATAAATAAATAAATAAATAAATAAATCAGCTTGCATTAAATTCAAATGACATACAAAGCAACTTTATAGAAATACTGATGTGGATTTGGTCCATAATGAGTGAGCCAGCAATGACACTGACAAGAAAAAAAAACTCTTAGATCATATGAGATCTTGGTTCTGAATGTGAACAAAAACTTAGCAGTACCCTAAAGGACAGATAAAGCCAAGTATGTCTGTATATGGCATCAAGTTTACATCACAGCTCATTTATCTCAGCACTTAATAGCTCAGACAGAGCTTAAAATCCTGACTCCTGACTGTTGTAACATGAAGTATTTCGAGATCACACCAGCATTAATAGTATTTACACCAATCAGCCATAATGGCTCAGTGGTAGATTTCTCACCTGCCATGTGGAAGGCCTGGGTTAAATTTTCACCCAATGCCAAAACCCCATCTACTAGATGCAGTACTGGTCCCAAGCCCAGATTAAATAGGAGAGTTGCATGCAGAAGTGTATCCAGCGTAAAACCTGTGCCAAGGTGTGTGTGGATCGGATGGTCCACTGTGCCGGATTCTCGAAGTCAGCAGCCGAAAGACCAACAACAACGCCAAATCAGTCATAACCATTAAAACCACTGACATGTGAAGTAAACAATATTCATTATTCTATACATTACTATATTACAGTGGTATCTGATGAAAGATGGGATATAATGTAAATTGCCAGTTCTTGAAGTTGATAAGATGGCTGGGTCAGAGCTACTGCAAAGCAGCAGGTCTTGTGGGCTGATTGTGGTGTACAGTCATTAGTACAGTACCTACCAAAAGTGGTCCAGAGAAGGGCAGTGGGAGTACATGAAAAGAGATGCCAGAGATGCCAGAATGTACTATGTGAATGAAGTGAGGAAGCCAGTGGTTTGTTCACAGAATGTTCAGGACCTCCTGTTGACTTGGCCTCCATTCTACAGATCTTAATCCAAATAAGTATCTGTGGAACATGCCAGACAAACAAGTCTGATCCATAGAGGCCTAACCTCACAACGTACAGGACAATTAGGATATGCTTCTAATGTCTTGGTGCCAGATATCACACACAACTCAACTTCAGGAGGTCTTTTTGGAGTCCATCCTTCAATGGTTCAGAGTTCAGTTCAGTGTTACATAATTTTAAGCAGATGGTTTTAATGTTATGGCCAATTGGTGTCCAGTTTACAATATGTTCTCAGTAACCACTTGTGAAGCTGACACAGGTATTGTTTTTACAATTGTAATATCTTCCACTTGGTTTTCAAGTGCAAGACGTTATGGTGTATGTTATGGCAGGAGTTAAACGAAGAGGAAAAACTTCCAGACATAACATCCTCTATACAATTGTTATCAAATATTAATCTAAAATGAGCTTTTGTATCAGGCTGGTTGTAGCCTGTGTGTGTGCTTGTTAACTGAAGTATGGTTTGATATGTTCTTTGTGAAAAAAAAAATGGTGTAAAAATTGTGACGTCTTGAAAATATTTTTTCTTTTGCTATAGAAAACTATTGCCTAGACCAAGCATACTGTACCTAGTAGATGTTAAGTCAAGATTAATTCATTTTTGTCTCATTGTAACATATAGTTGTTATTCTATTCATCATGAGTATGTGAACATGCTGATAATTGTTATATAACAATTATCAAAACTACGAGAGTCATTATAGTGCCGAAGAAGCACAAAAAAGCATTACCCATCAGCCCCTGGAGATAACATATCTTTGATCATGTTTACATGTGTCTTGTTAAGCTCCTGTTCTTAGTGTTTCTTTGTCAAACTATTGTTGTGTGTACAGTTTGCTGTTGTGTGTTCTATAGTTTTGTGTCACAGGATTATTGTTTTCACATTGTTTTTATTTCAGTAAAATAATGATCTTCACCTGCATCCGCCTTTGTGCTGTATCATAAGAAACAATGAATGCAAACACTTGATTACTTTTCCTAAGGCATGAGCATTATAAACTTGCAATATACTGCTAAATACCCGTCTGAGTAAGCACTTATTTCTCCCAAAAAAGGACGGCTTCTACAAATTGCTCAGATTTTTATATCACCATACTGTTCTGTTTAAAGCTAGCCTGTGGTTCCACTATATTAAAAACATTCTCTCTACGAAATAATTGCAAAATAAATCATACTGTTTACATGGCAAGGATATTCTTCTAGCAAACAGTATATCAAACTCAGGCTTTGCAGAGATTCATACATCTGTTAGTCTGACTCTGTGTTTGTGTAATCGGCCAGGTTTCTGTGAGCAGAGAGAGAGTCAGACTCCCCTGGACTCAGGTGACCTCTCTTCCAGGACTTCACTCTCAATCCACTCACCTAATACCAAATCTTCTGGTAAGTAGCCAACCAAAGTTCCTCTTCCTTCATCATTTCATTTATATCTTGTTAGAAATCTATAAAATGCCTCATGGTAAGGTTTCTCCTTGCTGCAGAATTTCTTCTTATTTTTTCATTTTCATTACCTCACTGCCGTTAAAGGGTTAACATCTTTTAATTACATCAGTCAAAAACTCCTGCAGGGAGGAACAGATCTCCCGTTCAGTCATGAAATTTGCTGTGCACTGAGACCTCAGTGTGTGCACACAGTCCCAGGACACAGACAGAAAGGCAGTCTATGTAAGCGAAAGCATGCATACACATATAGTTTACGGGTTTGCTTTGTCAGACATCGCATTTTTGCCCTTATCTCCCAAATTAGTCAGTTAACTGCAGTAGTATGTCTGTCCTCAGTTTCATCTCCCACGTATCCAAGACTTAACTGTTTCCTCACGACAAGAACACAGTCAGTATGCACAGTTAAATCACAATGTGACATGTAATGTGTGGTACTTCAGCCCTAGCAAGTTCTTTGCTTTGCTTACACAAACTTTCCATATGTAGGGGAAGGTAACTCTTTTTAGGCAAGCATAACTTTATTAAATCCTCAACATGAATGTGATTTTTTTGTGATTGCAAACACATAATTGCTTCATCCTGTTTTTTTTTCTCCTATTTCTGTAGAATTTAGGGTCACTCTTTATTCAAGCCTGTTCATATTTTTAGGAGAGAATATAATTTAGGTAGAAGTTTAATATGGCTTTTATTTTCCAGCCTCGTCAAAAATGGTTATACATTAGATAAACCACATAAACAACATTGCATAAATAGTGCTATACATCCAAACATTTGCAATAATCCATGTGATGTTTATGTCTAAAGCAGGCCAGCACTCAATCTTAGCAGCGAAATAATAATGTTTTACTCACACCAAAACCACAATGACACTCTCTGCCTCTACAAACCACACTGGGGTTCATTCTTAGCTCCAGATACGTTTTCATTCTAAAGCCTGCGTTTAAGCCAGTTAGCAATCCTTAATTCTCATACCTGAACCACAAACACCTCATCAGTCAAAAGACCCAAAACTGAGTGTGTTTTATAAAATGACTGTAATGTAAACAAATACTGTGAACTAATCAGAATAATGACTTTTTTGGGCCATGTGCATGTGGAATGTGTTTAATGAATTTTGACACATTTCAAGCCATTTTTTAAAAGGGAAATTATAATTATAATTATAATAATTATATCATGGAATAATAAAAATAACAGCAATAGCAATGCACTTAAAATAGCGGGTTCTGGATATTATTATTTTTGTTTGTCAGTCAATTACAGCTTAAATGAAATGCACCAATTAGCGATACCACCATGTGACTTAAACAGCATTGATCACCAAGTATTCACCAGCAAACATGTGACAGGATCATGGGCACCCAAGCCTCACCTATGCAGACAGGAACCAAATGCTAATGAGACATAAATTGTACATGGGGCGGCAAAAAGTCAAACCTGGCCCCCAAACGCCCCAGATTCCAATCCAACTGAGCACTCACTGGATGCACCCAACAAACAAGTCTGATCCACAGAGGCCCCAACCACAACCGACAGCACCCAAAGGATCCACTGCCAACATCTTGGTGCTACACACCTTTGTAGCTCTTGAAGAGCCATGCCCTGAGGGGCTAGAGCCATCCTGATAACACAAAGAGAACCCAAATTCCAAGTGATTATAATGTTAATGGTTTAATTTTATGGTTGATTGGTGTATAACAGCAAATTGGATAGTTATTTGTATGGCTGATGTTAAAATAACACAAGCTTAAAAGAACAGCAATTATTTTTACAAATGCAAAAATACCTAAAATGCATGAGTGATGCATAAAGTGAAATAAACGCGCTAAGCAATAGGAAATAAAAGAAAAATAACAATTTAGATAAAACAAAACACAATTTAAATTCTATTTTGGGGTAAAATATTCTTTAAATGGTATGTGGTGAAAGTAACCCACGTAGCTTTCATGTTTGTCTGTTAATTTTGTATGGCTGACATCTTGCATTCACCTCTAATTTCACCTCTAATTTATAGGAGATACGTTTGTGACCAGTCGTGATGGACTGCAGGAATGTGGGGGCTCTGCAGGACGATCTCCAGTTCCACGGTCACTTTCAGTCACCCAGCCGCCTTTGATGGGTCTAACAAAGAGAGGTGGAGAGGCTGAGTGCTGGCTTTGGCCGGAAGGTAATGGAGCAGGAGATGATGATGAGCCCACTGCTGAGGACTATCATCAGACTCAGCATGTAGAGACCTACATCCTGGGTTTGATACAGCGCCGTCTTCTGGCCACAAGGCAGTGCAAGCCTCGAACCAACATGAGCCCTGAAGCCAGAGGAGTAATGAGACAAAGCAGTCTTTGCCGCAAGGAACCTGCCTTCATTCCAGATCATTGCAAGGTTTCTTCAAGCCCTGAGAGACCAACATGGGCCTCATACAAAATTGAAGAGAGGCAGCTTGAGGGATTTTCTCCTGGAGAGCAACTTCCTGCTCACTACGCAAGGCTTGAGGAGCAGATGCCTGCTCATTTCTCAAGACCTGAGGAGCAGCACACTACACATTATTCCAGGCCTGAGGAGAAGCTTTCTACACAATATCCCAGGCCTGCACTGTCAGGAATTCACTCCACATCTTTGGATTTTCCCTCTGGAGATTTGGACCCCAGCAGTAGTGAAGCAGACTCACCCCAGCACTACCAGCTCCCCCACTCCCCCTCTTCTGAAGAGCATTTAGTCAATGCTCAGTACATCCCAGCACAGCCATGCCAGGCTCCAATGAGAGCCAAAACTTCTCGTGCCCATCCAGCCCCCAAAGCTGGCCGCGGTGGAGGCAACACTCATTCCCCTGAAAGACCACAGACCAAGCAACGGGCCATGCCAAAGAAGTGTCGCTTTAGTGAAGAAAGGACAGCTGTGAAGAAACCTGGAAGAAAAGCCTGTCGGTCACAGTCAGAGAACAGCCTGTTGGGCCAAAAGGGTGTACCTGAGCGAAAGTACAGCACAGTGGAGCGGGACACAGGTCGCACCAACCAGACCAAATCCCGACGCCAGCAAGGCAGTCTTGGGCACCGCCGCTGGCGCTCTACACTAGAGCTCAGCCAGGATGAAGCTGAGCCCACACCAGAGCGAGAGGTCAGACGCACCCGTAGGTCTAGACCTGCTGCACCATCCTATGTCTACAACCAGACTCCTCAGCACCATCATTCACATCATCCACACCACATTCCTCATGCTCACCTTCATTCAGACTACCCAATGCACACCTCAGTGTGCCGTCCAGAGGGGGGCTACAAGCACCCAGGTCCTGGAGAATGGGAATCCAGTCTGAGTGAAGGAGAGTCCCCTGGCTCCAGTTCCATGTCCAGTGACTCTGATGAGAGTGGAGGACTAGTGTGGCCTCAGCAACTTGCCCCACCCCTGGCTCCTCCTTCGCCTCCAACTCCTTCTGGGGCACAACTGCAGTCCAAAGCCTTGGTAAAGATTAAAGCCTCACATGCCCTCAAGAAGAAGATCCTTCGCTTTAGAACTGGTTCTCTTAAAGTCATGACCACCGTTTGAGCTACTGGGTAAAGCATTGTGGAGGTCTTTCTCTTCACTGTTTTGGGATGTCCTAAGACAGAGTTGAAAAGTCTGAACTCAAGCTACCTGCCTCGGATTATCTTGAATCTGAGCCTAAAATCACCATGTACATATCTGTGTATGTGATAAAGGTACTTGTATTTATGATTCTCTGTACTCTGTAAATAAAACACTGAGATCATGTCTTGAAGATGTTTGTGGTTTAAAAGATAATGGTGTGAACACAGGAAAAAGAACTCCAGGATACAATCATAAGGTGTAGAATATAATTACAGTATTATATTAATTTCAGTCACAGTAACCCACATTAAAGCAGCAGAGGAGAAATACATTTAGCTGTTTCACACTGAGAAAAGGAAAACTTTAATAGTCTGCCCTGCCCAGACAGATGCAGACAAAGGAAACATGCCAAGCATAATACAGACAACTCACAGGAAGTCAAACAGGGTTGTGTTCAGCAGAGTGTTTTACTCCCACAATAGCAAAGAGGAGGTAAACTCTGGAGAAGGTAACATTTTGTGTGCCCTATTAATGCTATTTACGTCTGCAGCGTTCCACAGTAATTTTCTCCTAACTTGACCTGGGAAGTGATTTGTTTGTTTGTAAAACACATTTATGTGGGTGTTCCATCATGGCCAGTGTGAGCAAGTTCACTGCTGAAGCTTCACATGCAGGCCACCCAAGTGTATGTCTTTAGGGTCTATGAAAAGAGGTGGATGTTCTCGAGAAAGGTCCGGTTTGGCAGGCTACCAATATAGGTGCAACTTTCATCCAAAAGTACTTACACATAAACACTAATGATATTAACTCCAGCTGCTGGACTTTAATTAATCTCTTAGAATTTTTTAAACATTTCCTCTGCCTAGGGTACATAACAAACTTTGGAGAGCACTGTGCACTGTGCAAAGTATGTACTCATATGTAGAAAGAGGATCCACCAGACTGAATATCGGAGTGGCCAAATCCTACCAAATCGTAGTTCATTAAAAAATGCAAGTGTTGTGCCACCCCTCGGATTTTTATTTTTTGCTTCTAAGTCATGACTTTGTTTTATTTTAATGTAGTCTAATGTAGTTCTTCAGGCTTCCTCATTTTCAGTCCAGTCCCTATACCCAAGTAGTTTCAGAAGATTCTTTTTGTTTGTTAAGTCACTCAGTGTCCTATAAATAATTCAGGCATTAAAAAAACATCCAACTTAAGACATATACCAGTAAGGAACAGGTGCAGATGACGACAGAGCCTGTATGGATGCTAAATGGCTGGAACAGACAAGAGGGGAAATGAGATTGCTGCTCAAGTTTTGTTACATTATAAAATTGTATCTTCAGGCACACTGTAGTCTGTTGCAGGTTGTTCCCATCTCCTTTATTTTCATTCATTAATTCATCTACTAAACTCCAGTTTGGGAACGGCAGTGCAAACAAACAGACCCAAGGCGGGAATCATACCCTGACCCTGGCTCCAGACTCAAGAATTCATGATATTTGAGCATCAACATATTCTCTTATCTGTCACCACAACACTAGTCAATCACAAGCCTCTGATAGTGCAAATATGCAGACGCACATTCATACATTGCCATATAATGTATCACAAGCAGTTTGAAAATATGCAGTACATCTTTTTTTAGTTATCTAGGGTAATTTGTTACAGATCACCGTTCCAGATTGTAGTGAAATAGATGAGTTGGATGATAGAGGATGATAGTTGTGATGAGTATTTGCTGTGTTCAGAGGACACATCATTATGATTAGGAGTAGGTTAGCTTTTTTGTAGGTTAACAAAGAGAAAAAACTGACAAGGATAAGAGAAAAAGGTAAGCTGTTCTTAGAGGGAAAACTTCTATGCCCATTTATGGAATTAGAGTCTTTTCTGATAGGATCTTTCTGTATTACAAAATTCCTGCTCTGGTCATAAACACAATTACCTGATGTTGGCATGAATGCATGTCCTGAGCTATTAAAAACTCAGTTTTCTGCCATAGCGATGGTGATGCACACATCAGGACTGAATTGGACCCCACTAGCAGCCAAAAGAACAATGCGATGCACGGGATCTATGTGCTGCGGTGCTTTTGGTGGTCTGTGTTGATGCAGCAAAAGCGGTGAGCCTTTGCTCATCCAAGCCGGCCTTAAGCTTCAATCTGAATAAACTCTGGGAAGAAAGAAGCTTTGTGCCCATGTCCCTATATTCCTAAAACCCACTCTCTCTCCCTTTCCCCATCTGGACGTGGTTAAAGAGGCTCCCTTCAAGGCCAAGAACCTGGAGAATTTCCTGTAAAAGGGGGAGGGGCAGAGAGGGAGGAAAACGAAGACAGAAACTCAGAAAGAGGGAAAAATGAGACTTTTAGCAAGACAGTCCCTACTACACATCTGGTTTATATTAGACGGAGGAAAGGGGGGCGGGGGTGTCCTATGATCAGAAAGGGGAGAAGGATAAGGGAGGGACTGAACAGAAAAGGAGCTACATTTTCGGTGCTTTGTTCAAGTACGCCTGCCATATTTCTTTCTCTCTCTCCCACTCTCTTTCTCGCTCTCTCTCTTTCGCTCACTGTGTGAATATGCACATCTGTGAGACTGTCCAGATCGCTGTTCTCTGGAAGTTGAATAGCTGTATCTTGACTGTATGTACACCTCCTTATTTTTCCTCTTGTCGTCTCTTAACTTCTCATTTTGCCACATAGTTTCTGTAACGCATATAAAACACCCACTCCCACAAACCGAACTTTACTCATCTCGTTTGAAGACCATTTCAAGTCCTGGACTTATGTTTGAAACTGGTTGGCTCTGTACGCATACCAGAGTCTGGGAGTGGGGCCAAGCGGAGCAGTGAAGGAAAAAGGGGGCAGAAAAAGAGACAGAGTGAGAGACAAAGTGGGGTCTCTGGGACAAGTTACATTTTAGACAGCTGCACCATGTCCACCAGGCCAGACCCATTCCCAGCCCCCAAAGCTGGAAGCTGAAGACATTGCAAGACAAATCTTGATTGACATTGGTTCTGCACTGTGTATGTCTGAGTGAATCTGACAACATGACTACTTATAAATCCCTCAGGTGGGCAGTCTTCATATATGTTTGGACATAATCTAAGACCTGTGGATCTGAATGTGTTAAACGCATTTCACAGTGACATTTATAGGGATACTTTTGAGAAATAGTGGATTTTTGGGCAAGTTTTATGTTTACAACTAGTGAATATATAATATAGTTTATCAACTGCTATTTGCTGAATTCTCACCATCTGCCATGATTTAGATTATAAAGTCTAAGAATGTTCTCTCTTTCTGTTTATCAGCTCTGTCTTTCCTCATCATGTCTCTCTGTCTTTCTGACTCATAGGCTGAAAGGAACAAAATGTCTCATGGCTCATCGTGCTCATCATATACATATAGATGACTGCTATACAACTGTTTGTTTTTTCTTCTTAATTGAGCAATTGATTTTATTGCGCCCTCAAGTGGCTGAACTAAGAATTTCACACTCTGTGTTTCTATATCATTTTGATAGCAAAATTGAATTACCATGAAAAAAAAAGAATATATTGTCCTTTTTTCATTTCTTTTTTGCAATTAAGGCACAGTTTTTACCAGTCTAATGTAATTAACCTTGGGCTAATTGTTTCTGAAGGCTGAATACGACTGGTAAGATGAACCTGTTGTGTCTCCATTGTGTGTAGGCTCTCAGCCTGGCAATTTCCTAATGAGGAGAGAAATATATTACTTAAAAAAAACATCAGGGTGTTGTCACCTCTGATGTCTGTCTTAAATACAATTTGAGAAGAAAGAGTAGATAATGTGTTCTACCAAAACATTTTGAGATCAAAGGAAATACAGTAATATATTCTAGATATTTGGTAACGAATGTACTGTATTATGAAGAAGGCTGCATAAAATGTTATTTCCTGTGAAATATAAAAATAGTACAAATATATGAAAAGTAGTTTATTTAAAAAAATATGCATTTATTTTATCAAGTTATTTTTTTTCTTTATTTCTTCTGGTCCGGTTGGCACTGATGCCTTGTATCTCCAGGATCCGTGGTTGATTACTGCCTCGGGTCTGTGTACATAAAATTTGCATGCTTGGTGGGTTTCCTCCGTGTACTCCGGTTTCCTCTCACAAAACATGAAGATTATTTCCTAAATTGCCCATAGTATGTGTGTGTGTGTGTGTGTGTGTGTGTGTGTGTGTGTGTGTGTGTGTGTGTGTGTGTGTGTGCCCTCTGATGGATTGGCACCCCATACAGAGTATACCTCGCCTGGCATAGGGTCCAGGCCGCCCGCGACTCTGTAAACAGACTAAAGCCATAAAGACGATAAGTGACGACGGCTTCTGGTCCTCAAGAACTTCTGTATGTTAATTTTTTTGTTTTGTATTTTAACTCACTGAACTAATCAGCTACTTAACAGGCTTGAAGTGAGTCAGACTGGGTAAGTTATAATAGAGAAAACACTAAACTGTGCCTTGGTTTAGAAACAGAGTACATACACAATTACAGTATATACTATGTTTAATTGCAGCCCATAAAAAAACTAACTAATTTAATAATACTTTTTTTAAAAAGCAGCTTCATTTTTATTTGCCATTCAGAGATAAATACAATATAAGTCGCAGTCTGTCATGGGATATGATGGGAGGGTCTGTCTGAACATTTTGCATTTAAAAGAGGAAGGCCTTTTTACTATATACTCAAACGTCCACCTCATTCCTCTGGTCTATCCATTATAAAATCTGTGAGTCATTTTAACTAATACTTCTAACTAATGTTTCTATACATACAAGGTCAATGACATTTTTTAATGTGTGTTCCTCTTAAAAATGATGGGGATAGTGTAAATTAGTGAATGAATTACTGTATATGCTGTAACTCTTATAAAACATTGATGTCCTTGCAATCTGCAGTTATCAATTTTCTTCTCAAGTAGAGCCTTCTAAGTGTGGTAAAATTTCTCAAAATTTAATTATTTGTCACTTTGTGGAATTAATTAAAAACTTTTGAAGTCTTTGCTTAATGACAATTCTTTGTAGAAACTGCATTGGCTGACTACCTGTCTTCAATTTCCTCTAAACCCTTTATATACAGTGGTGGTTTGGGGGATGCAATGGTTCTGGAAAGTGACACCTGTCTCCTTTATCTAGGCCAGTCTCTCTAGCAGCCTCAGAAGTTCTCCCCTACCTCTCTAGTTATGCGTGTAGGCTCTACTCTAGAGGGCAGACATTCTCTCTTCTCCTTTAACTCCACAGACTCAAAGTGTTTTAATGAACCTGGAGTAATCACGAGCTGCTGCAGTAAGATTATGCTGCTTTGCTGTTTTACACATTTCATTTTAAAATACGACAATTACTGACATTTACTGTACTATGTATGTTTTTGATGCGATTTTTTTTTTTAAGTTTATTCATAAGAAATCAAAATAGTGATTTTCATAATTTGATGGTTGGCATTGCTAAACAGTTTTGTGTAATTCACATGTTCTTCCTGCCAGGTGAATAAATGTGTTTAAGGTGCTCTGCAATGGAATGGTGACCTGCTGTATTCTCTCCACATGGTCAACATTTGTGAGACACAATACCGGTTAATCTTTTAATTTAATAGTTTTTTTCTTCATTGTGCCACAGGGTTGAAGGCTTTCAAAATATGAAAAAAAAATCTTTTGAAAAGTGAGATACATCAGATACTTGAGTTCTGTGAAACACTAGTGTAGGCTCTAATTTGAGGCTTGGAGACTTCTTAAAGCGCAGAGCATTTTAGCTGTTTTTTTTATATACATATTTAGAGCTCTGGATTGTGCAGTCCAGACTGACATATCCTTTTTTCAGCACAAAATAGCCAATATGATGAACTGCATTTTAGTTCATTTTAACCAACTATCCAAACATGACTGAGCAAAACATTGCAAGATGGGTTACATAGGAAAGAAAATAATCCAGATACATCACATGTTTTTTTTCATATATATATATATATATATATATATATATATATATATATATATATACATTATGGCATGCCGTTTAGGAAATATGGCATGCCGTTTAGAAAATATTCTTGAGAGAACTTAATGAAAACTCTGAATATATTGAATGAAACGTGAGAATATTGAATGGATTCCAATATATATATGTATATATTCATATATATATATATATATATGTACACAGACACATATAAAATCCTCATTGATCTATGCTGTGTCCCACGTACCTGAGGCTGGAAACTCCATGAACTTTGGTAAGTCTTTGGCTTCTTTTCATGGGGGCGTCCTCATGAGAGCCAGTTTCATCATCATTTGACTGTTTTTGTGACAACAACTGAAGCTACTGTACAATTAGAGTTCTTGCAATTTTCAGGATAGAGTGTTTTGCTTTACTTAACAAATTCATTTTATACATGTTGTTTTAAATAAGTTTAATGTATTTACCATTCTTATACAATGTATCAAATAATAATAACTGGATAAAGCAGCAACCAACAATGACCAAGCTGTCACACAAATAAATGATGGTAGAAGCAAAGAGTTCTGTTAAGACCTTTACAACCTTATTGTTGCAAAACATCCCGATGGCATTGGTTACATAGGGATTTCAAAACTTTTGAAAGTTCCAGTGAAGACTGTTGGGGCCATAATCCATTATTTCACCATAAACAGGTGCAGGTGCTCTTTGCGAGATTTCTGTCAGAGGAGTGAAAATATTTATTTATTATTAGTTAAATTATTATTATCAGCAGAAATGGCACTGCACATCACCACAAAAACACCAAACCATCAGCAAAGTTTGAAAGTGGGAACATCCTGGTGTGTGGCTGTTTTTCAGCGTATGGTACTGGCAAACGTCATATAATTTAAGAAAGGAAGAATGGAAAATATACAGAGACATTCTTGATAATGTGTTGCCGTCTACCAGGATGATGAAGATGAAACAAGGGTGGATGTTTCAGCAAACAATGAATCCAAATCGTCAAGGAAACTCCAATTGGTTTCAGAACAAAAAAAATAATAATAATAACTGGAATCTAATTAAAAATCTATGAAAAAAACAAACAAAAACGAAATATCAGAGTTCATAGAAGGGATACACGCAACCTTTAAGATACAGTATGAAGACTGTTTATGTGGAGAATTACACCTGAGCAATGCATTCAACTAGTTTCTCCTTACAGGAATCTTTTGCTCAACATATTAAACAGAATTCAGTAAGCGTGTTCAATACATTTTCCTTGTGTCATTTCATATTATTACACATAACTTAATTAATAGACCTCTATGGTTTAATTCCTTTGCATGTATGGATTGCATCATCTGGTGAAAATTTCATGTCAATAGCACCTTCAGAAATATCTTTACTGAGACAAATGATGACATGTTCAAAACTTATTTTACCTGCTGTACTGTATAATTCTTTTGTCAAACTTCTTCGTGTTTAAACACATTGAACAAGTTAATGGACATCATGTGCTAATAAAGAGAAACAGTGAGGAGGAATTCTAATGTACACAACGGTAGAGTCTGGGTGTCAGGAATTCATTTTTATTCATATTTTCATTTCTTAAATAAAAAAAAAAAAAAGAAGAATTTATATATAAACATTAATATATATATAAAAAAACTAATACTACTGTATGTCCAGCAAAATAGCATATACAAAACAAAGTCACAATTTACCACTAGATTTATGTTGAAGACACAAAGCATCAGTGATCAGCTTCATGTTTACGCATTTTCATAAATATCCATCTTTGCCTCATCGTGCTCGACTAGAACCAGCTTGTGATTGCCTGTTGAGGCCGCTGGGATGAAAATGTGATGCAAATATTTGTCAGAAGACTTGAGCTCCTAACAAACATTCCAGATAAATGCGCCGGGTTTGACTGTGTTTGTGTACATGATATTCATTAACATATAAAAGGAGAAGAACTGGCCAAGTTTTGTATGATTTAATGATTTGCAGATTTCTCCATGCTTCAACACTAGAGAGCACCAGAACACACTGTACTGTACAATCATTCAAGAAGATGGGAGGTTTTATTATTATTATTATTATTATTATTATTATTATTATTTATTTTATTATTTTTTCGAAACAAGAGTTGTTGCATTAACCCTGAATTTACCTTTCAGTTTCAAAAATCCATGCGTTCATTTGTCTTTCAGAGGACAACTTATTTCCCTTGCAAATAAAAACACATTTAGGCATGCTTAGCAAAAAACTAGCACCACTTCCTTCTAAAGCTTTTCAAACAGACCAAAGGTAATGCAATCACTTGCACTAGTTTTCCTTATCGGTGGGCGTTCTCCGGACTTTGAACAGTGCTCTAGTTATATATAACTTAGTGATGCTCACTTCATATGAAAAATAACCTATTGTTTTAGATTTAAGGGTGAAAAGTAAGTATGGTAGCATTTCTTTTTTTTTTTGTGCTTTCTTTCTATAATATATACTGTAGGATGATCATATTTATATATGGCTGCATATATCATTGCATATAACAATGTATAAAAACTGAAGATGTCATTTTTATTATATACAGTACCATAATCATTTAGTGAAGTAAATAAGATGGAAGTGGATGAAACATCAATACTTAAACGTAAAGTAGATAACAATCTAAATCTAAAAAGCTGTAATAGAGTCACAATCTCTCCAATCTCAATGTGGGGTAAACTAAGATGCAGCGCACGCAGTCATCGAAGAGCGAGGGCAAAGTATTAATAAACAAAGAAGGAAAAGGGAGGGGTGAAGAGGCAATGTGTTGTAAAAGGTACAGCGCAAGAGGGAGAAGTTAGAGAGAGAGAGAGAGAGAGAGAGAGAGAGAGAGCTGTCCTCTCAAAGAAGCAAGAGCCACAGCTGTTCAGAACAGACCCACGTCAGGACACATGGTGCAAGTAATGACATGCTAAGGACTGGACAACTGTGATGAGGGAGAGATGAAGAGCAGGAGAGGCATGCATCTGGATTAGAAAGTGAGTCCCACTAGATATGTGGTATTCACAAAGAGAAACGAGATTAAGTAAAGGAACTCTGACGAATGAGGAACAAAGCATATATGAGCGGAGTGGCACAGTACCTGAGAGATAGAGGGAAGTAGAGAGAGAGACAGAATATCAGAGGAAGAGAGAGAGAGAGAGAGAGAGAGCAGAAGCAAAGGGGTGGGAGACACACACCAAAAAAGGGCTTGAGCCAGAGCTGGAATCGATGCTTGCTGGACAAACGCAAAGACGGCAGGGAGGAAGAATAAGGCAACAACAGACAGAGTGAAAGAGAGAGGGAGAGAGTAAGAAAGCGAACAGCCTGATTTGTGAGGGGCAGTAAAAAAAGAACAGAGTGCACTAAGGACTGGGTAAGTGTATTAAAGTATGTGCAGTATGTTTTGAGGTAAGTGGTAGTGTACAGATTTATAGGAGTGGGAGTGTACTTTAGTTGAGGCTATGGAATAGAGCTGCACCAGAACACAGATTGTAAGCTGTGTTGTTCCACCATGTCCACGGGCCCCGGGCCCCGAGAGGCCCCTCTGCCCAGAGAGAAGCTGTTGAAGGAGGCTGGTGTGATGATGGGGAGCCTGGCACACACCAGTCCGGTAGGACTTCAGACGCTACTCGACCTGTTTGTTGGAGTCTACCAGGAGTTCCAGTCCTCCAATACAGCCAGAGATAGATACGTCAGATGCTTCCTGCAGTGGGGTCAGTAGTGTTCCCTCATTGTGTGTGTGTGTGTGTGTGTGTGTGTGTGTGTGTGTGTGTGTGTGTGTGTGTGTTTCGTTGCTTGGTAACTGTGTTGTGCTCCAGAGGGCTCAGGAAGGATGTAGCTGGGAGGTGAACATGAACACAAGGTCGTGAAAGGGAACACTGTTCTGAGGTGATGTGGTCATGTGGGCGAGAGTGTGCCAAAGTCACTGTGTGTCCCAGAGATCATCACAAGACTCTTTGAATATTCGTATTTATCCCTATGTGTGTCAGATAAGTGAAATGTATATGTATCTTGGTGGGGACAGTTTAGATTTCGGCTGATCCATAAAGATTCTATTATCAGTATTGTTCTATATTTCCAAAACAAACAAACAAACCAACCAACCAACCAACCAACACGTTTGTTGTTGAAAACCTAGGTTGGGTTTAGGTGTAGGCATAACACTACCTAACTCTCAGCACATTAATAATGTCTTAGTAATTGATAAACCAAAGATTAATGGTTGAACCAAAGATTAAGGTGAACTGCCATCTGTCAGTGGTTTATAACAAAAGTACCTGCCCCTGCCACATCCATCCATGCCTCACACACACACACACACACACACAAACACACTGGTCTTGTCACTCCGTACATGGAGGGCTAGACTTCGCCATGACTTGATGACTTCATGATGGAGAAGTAGGAAATATAGCCAGAATCAACATACACACAGAAACAGGCTGTTACAAATATACCTCTCAGACACTCAAATCCCCAGACACTCTAATTTGCTGTTATACTCTACATGTTCAGTCAATACAGTCAAGACACTTTAAAAAATGCATGACTACATGTGTGTAAATGTGCTAGAGATGGCACAATGCCAGAATCACCGGGTATCCAACAGGTGCTGGAATACCAGTGGCCACTGGACAGAGCAAAGCCCCAGCAAAGCCTGGGTTATTTTTTACTTAAGTTACAATTGAGTCTCCAGCTCCCATGTAGTGTCAGCTGCCAGTAAACAATCAGTCACTCTGTAACCATAGGAAAACTTGTTTATGTACAGTATGTCATGGACAGAGAGAAGAGCAAGAGAGATTCACTGGCGTTGCCTCTGTTATAGTTATATTTCCATTTATGTGGCTGGCAGACTGCTCGGCTCTGTTCGACTGAAGAGGGGAAATGGTAAACAGAAGGAAGGGTGGGGAGTGATTCCCAACTTTCCATAAGCATGCCTATGGCTCACCATCAGCATCATGTTGGTGTCACTGACCCCTGAGCGGCTATTACGATAGGTGCTGTTTCAGCACAAACACCTATCAGCATGTGACACTGTTTAAAAAAGTTGATACATTTTGTTAATTGTTTAGTTGACTGCAAGGTTTAAAGTATGTTTCATAAAGAGTGGCGTGTTGTGTAGTTGATGCATGATGTCAAGAGGTTATTGTATGTCTTTAATAGTCATAATGACATTTGAAACATTCCTGGTTCTCTGAACTCAAGTTCAAGTAGAAACAGATCACAGATGCACACATTCCTTAAACCACTTACTGATTTTGGTTACTGATAGTACATTAGTGCAACTTTTACCACAGAACAAAGGAATGTGGTGAAACATTAGCGTAGCCTAACTAACAGCTTTATGCCTAATCTATTAAATGTAAGATCGCTACACACAGCTACACCATGACAGTAATGATATTAGGTCTCATTCTCATCGTTACATCTGATAAATTTTATATTTTGTTAGAAATTTAGTTTTTCTTCTTGATTCTTTATGCTATCTGATGCTAAAAGGCCACCTTATGCCTTTACAAATATATTATTACAAAGAAATGTAGTGAGGTAGTGATATTGAACAGTAAGTAATGGAAATATAAGTGTAAAATGTAGCAAAAAGTGGTGACTTTTTTATGCGTTTCTATTAAAAGTATTGTTAGCTGAAAGAAAGAAACAAAAAAACAAAAAAAAAAAAACGTTAAAAAAAACCCCAGACACAACGCAGAGTTTATATGGATACTAAATGTGTCCTCGACTTAATTGGTATTCGAATTTAATTGCACATCCATAAGCACATACTTAAAAAATGTATAGCGCCGTCTGTTGAATTTTGGAATGAACTAAAGTTTTACGTGTTACCGTGACGTGCATGGAATGAAGGTGTGAGATTTATTGATCTAGGTGCATTTATTAAGTAGATTTCAATTGCACACTCATAAGTAAAGTAAAAGTAAAGTAAAGCCTTTATTTTGTCACATATACATTACAGCACAGTGAAATTCCTTCTTCACATATCCCAGTGTAACTGGGGTCAGAGCGCAGGGTCAGCTATGGTACAGCGCCCCTGGAGCAGTTAGGGTTAAGGGCCTTGCTCAAGGGCCCAACAATGGCAACCTGGCTGAGCTGGGAATCGAACCACTGATCTTCCGATCAGTAACTCAGTGCCTTAGCCCTCTGAGCCACCACCGCCCCCTCATAAGCGTATATTAAAATGTTTTTATGATATGAGGGCATTTTTCATTTAAATTTCTAAGTAGCATATCTTCTCTAACTGTGGGCCGATTGCGATGAAACAAAGCCTATATGTCACCTCAAGCTCGGCCAAATACAAATGTGAAAACTCTGTTAAAATTTGTTCAGTAGTTTTTACGTAATGCATGCACAAACAAACAGAAAATCAGTCAAAAATTCCCCAAAACATTTTGTCATGTTCAATTACTCATCTTACGTCACCCCAAATATTTTTTATCATACATATGGATTTACAGTGAAGTCAAAAGCCCTACAATGTGTACATGTTTGATCAGTATCTCCTCTTTATAAGGATGTCGGTATACATTTGCACATATGCCTACACATACAGACACTGTGTTAGCAATAGCATTTGGATAATACAAAAAAACAAAAAACATTACTGATAATTGTGCCTCGGTAAATTCAAGCCTTAAAAGTATTGATCAGAATTGGATTTTATCTTGCGAGTGGATTTCGACAAGGTTCCAAAGGTTTGGTCCCAAAAACGTATATGCTTATGACTGAGTCATGCCATACTTCTCATGCTTAATCAGAAATCATTACTCACTTCTTTAGCCACACAATAAATGCAATCATTTTAATATGGCTGTGATTATTAGCAACAGCTGTATTGTAAAACAGCACTGCAATGAATTGCTTATATTCAACCCTTATCTGCCATATATTTGTACAGGAATTAATTAAGCTAATAATCACAACAATTTCCCTAAAAATACTGTAACATTTACAAATTCTACACTGTATCTTATAACTTGTGTTTTTTAAACACCTTGTTATCAACCTACATCCTGAATAATGTCAATCAGGTGTTACAACATGGAGCTTATCTTAATAGTCCTATAGCCACTACAACCACGTCAGCTTGAAGAGATTGAAGAGATTTTTAAAGCTTGTATATTTACTAAATGTGTATAAGTGATACCAGAAATAGTTTAATTGCTACATTTCACATTTCTTCACATTAAAGTCAAACTTCAGACTCTTCTTAAATAGCTGTTAGTCTCTTCTATAATTAGACTAGTTTAACCCATTTAAATTGTCAATAATACCGTGTCGAACTGGTGTGATTGTTTCTACACATTATAGTATTTCTTTATAAAGTGTCTTTAAAAGTCCCTTCCTTTGAGGCTCAGCTTTGGACACTTTGTTTTTTTTAGATATGTATGTGAAGGCTTGGAAAAAACAATATGATGACATGTTATATATTTTTTTATACTCGATACGGACAGATTGATAACCAATATCTGATTTATTTCCACTTCACCACAGCAAGTAAATATTCAACAACTTCCTAGCATTCGCTGTGTTTGAACTTAGCTAGCAAGGTTTTAAAGAGCTTTAGGTAAACTATCTGTGTTTATTACACTGTAAACTGGTCCCTCAACTAGGCAATGTTAAAAAGTAAATAAATACATTTCTACAGTGATATTTATTTATTTTGAACATTAAAGTCTCAAAGTATGTTATAAGAAGAAAAAACACATATTCTGGCTCATTTCCCCACACTGTCTTGGGTTTTTCACAAATTGATTAGCAATATCATTAACAATACCAGCCTAATATTCCGTAGGTCCCTCTGCTGAAACCAAAACAGTAATTATATATTATATATATATATATACCAAACCAGCATTAATATTTTCAGCAATTTAAGCTCCAGTAGCTCTCCTATTGGTTCGGACTACACAGGCCAGCCTTGGCCGCCTATCACACTGTTACGGATTCACCGGTTTTCCTTCCTTGGACCACCTTTGATAAGTTCTGATAAGTTTTTTGAGTTGCACTGACTCTAGCCATCACAATTTGGCCCTTGTCACAGTAACTACAGTTACAATATCTTTAACAATGGCGCCTGGAAGTGGGTAGGATATATTAATTATCCAGTGAACAAAATAATTTTTTTTTAAGTATTTGATCGATTTTGACAAGGATCAGAGCGCCTTCAAAACTGCAACTCTTGTGGGATGTTCCCAGTCTTCAGTGGTCAGGAGCTGCCAAAAGTAGTCCAAGGAAGGGAAACTGGTAAACCAGCAACCGGTTGATTTGTGACCAAAGTTCCTTGAGAGAGCAAAGTAAATCCAAAATTTTAAAAAGCTAGCGTCGCTCAAATTCCTGAAAAGAAAGGTGTCAGAATACAGACAGAGAGAGTGTCGCTGTTTCAGTTTGCAGAATGTTGAACTTACTCAATATTAGACAGGTGGTCATAATGTACTGTAATGGCTGATCAGTGTATGTATTTGCAAGCTATGGCTTACACAAGGGATGAAACATGACTTGGTCCTGGAATATTGTATTTCTATTATGAAATACATGTACATGCACTGATACCATCAACACCACCACTAGATGGCCTGAACAAAATTGATCACCAGAAAACTGAATCATACAGGATCATGAACATCCAAGGCTCATCCGTGCCCGCAGAGACCAAAGGCCAGTCCGTCTGGTCCCCAATCCACAGAAACACCAATGCAGGACAAATCACCAAAGCTGGCCATGATACAAAGGTACCAGAACACCCAGTGCACCACAGCCCTCTGCACAATGAACCCAAGGCCACCAACCCAGGCTCCAAACTCCCCAGATCCCCATCCGATCGAGCACCTATGGAATTATTTCATTTGTACATCCCAGTGCTTTAGATGGACGTAGCAGCTGATTGTCACAGGACGGTAGGTTTTCTGTTTTGGCAGCATAGCTTGTGTAGGGATCAGAAGATCTTTTTAACTTCTCTATATCATAAACCTCTGGCCAGTCTCTGTACCCCAGCTATGCGGTTTGTTCCACCACTCTCCTGCCTCAGTTACTATTGTGCGAAGTGTTTGGGACATGGAGAAACACTTCTGGAAACTTCTTTTCACTAAAACAGTTTACACTGTTGCCTTGCTCTCATTCACATTCCTCTCGTGTATGTGTGTGTCTGTGTGTGTCTGTGTGTATGAGTCTGCAATCCAAGGCACTGGAAAAACTTGCCTTAAAAAAGTCTTAAGCAGTGGCAACCTATTCTTAGCATCATCTGGTCTATTTATGAACATTTCTTTCTTAAAGGGAAACTGTTTTTTATCTTATAACGGGAGGACCTTTGATTCTGATTGAGGAATGGACTTATTTAAAGGTAAAAGTTAAAAGGAGGGAAGGAGTATTGACTTAAAACAATAGCAATGGAAGATCTGCAAGTTAGTGTACATCAACAATTTCCTAAAAGTTCCCATTTTTAGCCATTACTGATAATTAGATAAATGTCTGAAATGCTATAAAAATGCTAAGCATGATTTAATATTGTGCGCAAAAGTAATACTGACATTCAAAATAATTTTTCACCTGCAAAAAAGGGATTCAGGATGTCTGTGGTCATTAGTAAAACTGAAAAGTTTGCACAAAAGTTATTACTGAAATATGAACTATGGCCATGTACAGCATAGTAGTGGACTAGACAGTTGGTAGATAATTTGGGTTCCATTTTGACACCTACAGTATATGCATAATTAAAATCCAACTTCGAATTCAATTCCTGGTTTGAATATATTGATGCTTCTATAGCTATTTATTTTCTCTGATGTTTATGGCAGACACATAATCTAAACCTAATACTGAACAAAAAAAAGTTAAGTCTTTTTTTTTTTAAGCTGACATTTTTTAACAAATGTATGTCAAAATGTTCTGCTGCAGAAAAGTTTTTAAAAAATCAAAGACTAATAATCTCATTAAGTTCAAGATCTCTGTTTATAGATGTTATGATGCAAGCGATAACAGGAATTGACCTGTATTTGTCTGACATTCCACAATGTTAAATGTAGCTATAACGGGATAAAAAAACAACTATGACACGTTCTTAAAAAAAAAAAAAAGCTAAGAATTGTAATAATTGCTCAATTGTTATAGAATGGAAGGTGCGGTCACGCCACCCTATAGTTTATTTTTATACAACAGCAAGTCATGTTTTGTTTTTGTTTTTTTTCTTACATGAATTGCTTTAGGTGGCACAGTGACTTGGTGGTTAGCACTGTCATCTCACATCTTCAGGGATTGAGGTTTGAATCTTGCCACTAGTGTGTTTGGCGGGTTTCCCCTTATATGCTCATGTCCTCCCATGTGGTCTAGGTTGATGGGGTTTGCAAAATGCCCATGCTGTGTAAGTGTGTGTGTTTGTACGCTGCAATATGTTGGTATCCTTGGTGTACCACTCCTTGGGCCTAAAGTTTTTTGATATATGCTCTAGACTGCCATGGTATAGATAATTAATGAATGGATGGATGGATGGATGGATGGATGGATGGATGGATGGATGACTTGCATTATGGTAGTGGGATGGCATGGCTTATTTTAATATTGTCAGCCATGTATAGTAACCACAACCCTACCATCTCACCTGCTCCTTCGCCTTCTTATCACGATTCTTGTTCTCATTGTGTAGGCAGCATTACAAATAAACTGACAGCCAATCACAGCTGACGTTATTCATCTCCTCTTATTGAATTATAGCAGAGCCTCTGGTGAGACAAGTGAAGAAGACCCGCATAAGAAGGGATGATTTCAACATCTTAAAGGTGATTGGCCGGGGAACCTTTAGTGAGGTAAGAGTCTTTTTATTGTCTAATACACAGTCTAATGCGGACAAATGTAGTAGCTATAAACATATGAATATGCAGTTGGGTTGTTACAGGTTGCTGTGGCCAGAATGCGCAAAACTCAGCAGGTCTATGCACTAAAGATAATGAACAAATGGGACATGCTGAAGCGTGGAGAGGTAAAACAGTTCACATAATTCTTAAGCCTTCTGTATAGCCTTATTATTTTTATTATTTTTATCATATCATTAAGTATGTCTCACCCTTTTGTTTTTTTCTTTATACATATGTTCAGACAGCATGCTATCAGGAGGAAAGGGAGGTTTTGCTAAAAGGAGATCGTCGTTGGATCACCGAGTTGCATTATGCCTTCCAAGATGACAACTACATTGTATGATTTTATAGAAATCACACATTTCATCTACTTTTTTTTTTTCATTTGGCTCTTATCAAATATATTAAGTGTCACCAAGCTCACTGTACATGAATAATATGTTATTTGTGTATTTTTCTATTGTAGTACTTAGCAATGGATTACTATGTTGGTGGAGACTTGCTGACGTTGCTAAGTAAGTTTGGTGACCATATTCCAGAGGACATGGCACAGTTTTACTTAGCAGAGATGGTGATGGCTATTGACTCTGTCCACAGACTTGGCTACGTCCACAGGTAGACATTTGGGTGCACTAGTGGGGTAGATTGATAAGTAGATGGGATAGATTAACTATTTCTGCTGTTTATTTGACTGTCCTAATTATGATGCACCTTAAATTATTATCTTTATTAAGGACAACATACAGTGGACATAATAAACCAATTAAAATTTGGCGGTTGTTATATAAAAATGAAACAGAGATAATTGCAAGACTTTTATATAAAGCCTCACAGCATAATGCTGCTACCACAATATATCACCATGGGAATACTATGGGTATTCTTTGATTTGAGCTTGAGCTGTCTTATTTTTGCTCCATATCTTTTCAAATCAAACCTAAACAGTTTGCATTGGGGCAGCGAGTAATCAATACTTGCCAGATATTGTACCACTTTCTCCACTTTTAATGACCTTCATGGTGTTTCATGCAGAGGTGGGTAGAGTAGCCATAAAAATGTACTCAAAATAATATTGGTCAAGTAGAAGTAAAAAGTAGTCATCCAAAATTTTACTCAAGTAAGAGTAATAAAGTATTCGGTGAAAAGACTACTCAAGTACTGAGTAAACGTAATGTCCAATAATTTGTTTTAGAAATTATATATATATATATATATATATATATATATATATATATATATATATATATATATATATATATATATATACACAGTACAGACCAAAAGTTTGGACACACCTTCTCATTCAAAGAGTTTGAATTTGTATTATGGCAAGCAAAAAGCAGCTAAGTGAAGAAAAAAAACGAGTGGCCATCATTACTTTAAGAAATGAAGGTCAGTCAGTAACTTTTGTCCCCAAGTGCAGTCACAAAAAGCATCAAGCGCTACAAAGAAACTGGCTCACATGCGGACCGCCCCAGGAAAGGAAGACCAAGAGTCGCCTCTGCTGCGGAGGATAAGTTCATCCGAGTCACCAGCCTCAGAAATCGCAGGTTAACAGCAGCTCAGATCAGAGAGCAGGTCAATGCCACACAGAGTTCTAGCAGCAGACACATCTCTAGAACAACTGATAAGAGGAGAATGTGTGAATCAGGCCTTCATGCTAGAATATCTGCTAGGAAACCACTGCTAAGGACAGGCAACAAGCAGAAGAGACTTGTTTAGGCTAAAGAACACAATAAAGAACACAATCAAGAAAACTTTTGGTCTGTACTGTATATATACACAGTATATTATATTATGTGTATATATTAAATTATATGTATATTATAGTATAATTTGAATAATTATATATGCTAACATTGCAATATTCAATGAAACAGCTAAACTTACCGCGACATGTTTCCTCAGGTTAGAAGGTGAATTTTTATATGCTGAAATGTTTGTCTTTCTTGGCAGACAGAGAAGACACCACAGTATGAAGCTGTTCTTTTGCACTGTGTGTAAGCAAAACATGCTTTGTATACTGTAAGAGGCCAGGAGTGTTGTACCATTGGAGATTGGCTAATTTTATGTTTTCATTCCTGTCTACCATGTCTGAAGATTTTTTTTTCTCGCTATGCCGCCAGTTTGTGTGTGGTCATGTGACTACATTTGGTTATTGTTGCTGCGTCTGATCATGTGGTAGATCCACCGGCTGCACGTGTAGAATAAATGGTAGTAAAAGTAACGAGTTGAGTGTAGTTGAATGTAATGGAGTAAGAGTCACGTTTCTTCTTCACAAATCAACTCAAGTAAAAGTAAACAGTAAAACAACTCACAGAAATAATTTTTTTTCAACATGTTACTCAAGTAAATGTAACGGAGTAAATGTATCTTTTGACTACCCACCTCTGGTTCCATGGTATATCTAATATTTTGGCAATCTATTTGTATCCCTCTCCTGATTGATACCTTTTGACAGTAAGATCTTTGTAAGCTGTTTGCAGTTAGTCAGTGTGTAGACTTTTAATACACACTGTACTGTATATCTGACAAGTCCCAGTGTGTAGTAGGATATTCAGCTGTATGAGTGTGTGGTATGGTATAAAAATCTGTGTTCTTTCCTCTAGAGATGTAAAGCCTGATAACATCCTGCTAACAGCAGATGGACATGTACGACTGGGGGACTTTGGGTCATGTTTAAGACTGCAGGATGATGGTATGGTGAGGTCACAGTGCACAATCCAGGAATAACAACAGGCATAATCTGACATTATCCATCATTTGTTCGCATGTGTTATTTCTTTTAAGTATTTGATGTTACCCAGACTCAATAAATGCCTGTGAGTAAAACGTAGGAATGTGTAGAATTGAATATACAGTGTGTGTGTGTGTGTGTGTGTGTGTGTGTGTGTGTGCAGGTTCACTCTTCATTGGCCGTAGGTACTCCAGACTACCTGTCTCCAGAGATCTTGCGAGCGGTAGAAGGTGGAGGAGGCTATGGTACAGAGTGTGACTGGTGGGCTCTCGGAGTGTGCGCGTATGAGATGCTATTTGGGACAACTCCCTTTTATGCAGAGTCTCTGTCTGAAACCTATGCAAAAATAATCCACTTTCAGGTAAATGAAGAGAAAATGACTTAGATAGAAAGGAATAAAACTGTCATCATGAGTCCTCATCCAACATCTCAAGTAATAGTAATAGAAGACAATTGAAATTTGAGTATTATCTTGGGTTGGGTATGTATTTTTGTCTCCACAGGATTATTTTGAGTTCCCTGCATCTGCTGTGGAGATTTCCGAAGAGGCACGCTCCCTGATCACAAGTTTGCTATGTGACAGGAATGAGAGGCTGGGTGCAAATGGCTCTGCAGATTTCCGGAGTCATCCTTTCTTCAGTGGACTTCAGTGGAGTATCCTGCACCAGTTGCCTGCTCCCTATCAGCCTGAAGTCTCCAATGCTACAGACACCTCCAACTTTGATGTGCTGGATGACTGCCTCAGTGAAACAGTACATACATATCCGCTTTATTTTAGAGCATTTTATTGCCCAAGTATGGTTATGGAGCTTGATACAAAGCACTGGGATCTTGTGCCTGTGTTTGTGTATATGTGTTGTAGGAAACTCTAACTGATGTAATGGACAGAGCACCTACAGGAATTCACCTAGCATTTGTTGGATACTCTTATACTGCTACCAGGTGATAATTCTCTAAAATAATACGCAATGTCTCCATTATATACAGTACCTAATATACTGTACAATAAAACAATAAATTTGCCTTTTCCTAAATGTCTCATGTAATCTTCTACATGCGTAGTGTGCTGCTTTTATTCTTCTCCAGAGAAACAGGAGCTGTGGACCGCAGCCAAGACATAATGATGGAAATTGACCAGCAGCCAGTTCAAGAGTCTCTGTACCTGCAGGAGAAACTGGTATAAGAAAAATATATTACACATCAGTCTCATATTTCATTATCATTTCACCAGGAACATTATATTTCTGAAAACTAGCAGTAAAAAATGTGTATTAATTATTTAAAAACTACATGCATTAAATCATTTAATACCCATGTAAGTGTTTAACACAATATGGTAGATTTCAGGATCAAAGAAGGCTATAGATCACCAGTCAGGACTTACCAGCATTTAGGGTGAGTAGCTAGTACGTAGGTAGCATGTAGCCCCAGGCACCCAGATTTGATCCTGAGCTTTACTGAGGTTACTGCAGGTGTAAAGTTTGTCATATTCTTCCCATGTCCATGTGGGTTTCCTCTGGGTTCTCCAGTTTCCTCCCAACTCCCAAAAACATGTTGGATGGTGGATTGCCTACTTCCAATTACCCATTGATGCAAGTGCTGGTGAACTTTGGTGGAGATTGACCCTTCAGAACTGGATTTGAACACTCCTGCTCTAGATACACCCTAATCAGGAAAAGTCCGTTACTGAAGATAGATCACATGTAATCATATTAGTAATGAGTGTGCACAAAAACCCTGATTGTAAATGATGTAAAAGGCATTTAATTTTCTGTGATACAGTACCAGCTCTGGGTAACACTGCCTTTATCATGGTGCTCCAGATAACATTAGTGAGTGTGTCTATGAATATTTCAGAATCAAGTGTGGCAGCTCAGGGAGGCTCATGAGGTGTCCACTCAGACAGATTTTCCCCTGGCCCTTGAACACACTATTGTAGAGCCTCCAACCACACCAGATACAGAACAGAGTAATTCCCAAATCCAGGAACTGCAGAGGTAAACTACTGTACCTGTCCTACTTCCCTGCTTTGCATTCACCTGTCTGCTCTTTGTCTGCCCTACTTTTCTCACTAACCCACTGCCTTACAAACCACACTGCCCTTCCTGGTCCACTGACCTACAGTACTTGTCTGCAAGGTTGAAAATGCCATACGTGTGAACACCCTTATTAGTTGCTTGCATACTTTTGTCAAACAGAATATTTCACACAAGGGCGCTTAAACAAGGTCATATCCACCTTGGAACAGGACTTTATGCTCCTACCTCTCCTACTGTATTAACCACTTTTGCTACCTATTTACACAGCTTATTTCAATTAGCTGGTATTATCCCACTCAGTTCCTAACTGATGACCTTGTTCTCTTAGGCAACTGAGGGAGGCTGAGCAGAGAAACAGAGACCTGAAACAAGAAGTAGACACTCTGCGTGATGAGATCCACAGACTCAAGGACCAGCAGGACAAAGGCAAGAAACAAAGCCATAGGGGTACACAAGCAGAGGCATGATATACAGTTCTGAGAAATTAGTTATTCAATTTAGTTAACAGTTTAGAAATAAGAAGAGTGCCAGATTGTATGGTCAATGAAGAATCATTAGTGAATTCATAGTATTTAGCCATTTCACACAAACACACACACACTCACTCACTTATCGTCTATACTGCTTTATCCTGTATACAGAGTAGCGGGGGGCTTGGAGCCCATTCCAGGAGATTTAGAGCACCAGGCAGGGTACACTCTGGACGGGGTGCCAATCCATGGCAGGACAGCCATTTCACACAGATAATAATTACAAAAATGTAACTGAAGCAAAGTAAAAGCATTCTCTGATGGAACATAATTTAAAAAAATCAAAGTACAGTACATATTTTGGATAAATCTGACTAATTAACAGAAAATCATAATAACAAACACGAACTGCAAGGAAATGCAAGCGGAAAGCAAGAACTAAACATAAACGCCTGAGACACAATAATTAACTATAGCACATGCAAGATACACAAACACTTAACGGCAGCACATGTGGTTATGATTTTCAGCTAAAGATGCCTGCAAGCTTATTGTGCTTGTATTACTATTGTACATGAGGAGCTTTATAATAAATACACAGGACACAATTAAACAAAAATAATGCCAGAAAGAACTTATATGGGATCCAAATGCTTAATGATTTGGGAAGCTGAGTGTTCCGGGACGGTTTATTTATTTAGCCGATGACTGCCTGTGTGCTGCAGAGCCCATAAAATTTACTGTATCTTTTTCTGCCAAATGATAACAGCACTGAACACGTCTTCTGTGTCTTTAAATAGTTAAAGCTTATTTTTAGATCGGTGATGCAATCTGATAAAAAGTTATTTTCAACTATTATTATTATTATTATTATTATTATTATTATTATTATTATTATTGCACAATGAACGAAACTTTGCTTTTAGGCCACAAAGAAAGTCAGAAGCTGTTTAGTTTAATTATACCTAGTTTAATTATTGCTTGAAACCTACGCTTCAAAGCTCAGAATAGTTGCTGAATGATATCAGATGGACATAAACCAACTCCCCCCCACACACAAACACAGCGGAGCTCATTGTTATGCCATGAATGTTTATGTTTAAACCTTTACCCAGAGAACAGTTATAAATGTGTCATCCAGGAATAAGCCACCGCGAGTTCTGCACCAGCAGGCGCCAATCAAAGAAAGAGTGCAGCCGCTCCTCAGCCAGGCCTTGTGACTAGGAAGCAGAGCGCTGAACCACCTCTCACTGCCTTCTGCTTTCACATCAGCAAGCCATTCATGAAGAGAGAAAACACTACTCTACAGTATCTTCTTACGCTTAACATGTGTGGAACAGGCACCGGGCTTGCACTCGGAATTACAGTACGCATGCCACCGCACAGTAAAGCATGACCTTTCTTCTGTTGTGTGGCTTAGTGGCTCGCACATTCCTCTCTAAAGTGTAGTGCCTAGTCATGGGAGAAGGGGACGTATATATGTGTGTTTTTTCCGTTTTCCACAGGACCGCACTAACGGCTCTTTCTCATCTGACCACAGAACTGTGTGTGTGCCCATCGCCTGTCTTTCTGCCTGCCTGCTGTGTGGAGCCTTTCAGGGATGTAAGCCTGCCTCTTAGCTTCTCTCTCTCTCTCTCTCTCTGCTTCTGTGTGAATGGAGCGATACAAATTGTTTAAAATACAGATGGCACATTCAAACAATGCATGAAAGTACCCCTGAACTCAAAAACTTTCTTTATTATTATATTTTTCCCTTCTTTATTCTAATGTCATTTTTGGTTTTGATACTAGTGTCAAACTATTTCTGTGCTAATTATACAGTACAAATAGCACAACCAAGCAAATTAAAAAAAACAAGACAAAACAAAAACCTACATTTTTCAGCACTTACTCCATTTTGCTATTTTGACACCCTGGAATGGACTTTTCTCGTTTCCTGTCTTGTTCCTTCCTGTAATAGGGTAGTGCATGGGTCCACAACAATTTTTTTCTGACAAGGAGCATTTTAACATTAAAATAAAACATGAATTATATGAACATTTCATTTAATGTGTACAATCATATTTAGTTTATATTTTTACAGGCAAATAACTTTTAATTCTTGAAATTTAATTATAAACAATAAGTTGCTGATAAGTTCAAAATCCTTTATAGGCCTACTTGTTTTTGAGTCATGAGGTTTGGAAAAACCCATTTTATTGACCAATCAAATGGGAGAAAAAAATCCAGAAAGCTCACCATATCATTATTATAATAACTTTGATAATTGTGAGTAGGGAATTTTTATTGCTGCACCTAAATCGATCATCCATGGCCGAAGCTTCACAGACCACTGGAGATGCCTTGACCACACTTTCACACTCACTGGGTTGTATGCTATAGCTCACAGGGTGTTTCCAATGCTTATGCATGCAGATTCACGGATACTGATTTCTTTCATGAAGGAAAAATATAAAAGATGTTGCCAATTATTTATTGTAATCACAAAATCAGTGGCACGTTCATCTGGGAAATAATTATGAAAGATGTCGAAAGAGAGAAAACAGCAAGTAATCCTGAAGCCATGACCTCCCTGTTGTGTTTTCATTGTGCTTCTTAATGCTGTACTGTACACTACTTTTATATTTGCAGAACTCAGCAGTGCCCCCTGTCTGCCATTACCCACTAGTGAGACCTCTGCTGCGCCACCTGCTGATCTTCCACAGGGTGAGTGTAAAAACATCTCACGGCACAACTACACATGGAGTTCACACATCAACCACTGATTAAGTAGTTGATTAACTTTCAGTTCATTAACTGAAAGTTAAATGTAATATATATCCGAAGCAAAACAGTTGAACTACATTACATCGCAAGATCTCACTGATGCCATGGCATAGGGAAGGGATATGCAAGGCATACACCGCATGCATGAAATGCTGGACCACACTGGTGTAAATTTATTTACAAAAACCACGGATAATGCTGCGTCAGGGCCATTTTTAGATTAGGTTAATCACCTGACACAACCGTCACTGGTAAAGCTGGCTTTAAATAAAAATCACTCTTTGTATCACTTCTTCTGTGTATTTTTATGGCATAATATTGGTGGTGGTGTTGTGCTTGGTTCAAATTTTTTTAAAAATTCAAAAAATTAAGCCTCATATGTTAGCATGTTAGCTCTGTTAGCATGTATGCATCTATGTTAGCATCTGTTTGTTTTTTCTGCCTCTCAGGTGCGTTGGCCACAGGTGAAGACTGAGTCGTACCTGCTGGTGTGTGCAGAAAGCAGAGAGCTCCAGATGTGGGAACACTACTTCAGTTCTGAGCTCTCCTGAGCACAGCTGTGCAAAGAGCCAGTGTCAGGTTTTCTGTGTGGGTCCAGCATGATTTTCTGACGTTCTCAGTCAGCTTAGCTATAGTCCAACCTCTAACTAAAACTCTCCACACCTTATCCTAAGCCACACTGCTGAGACCCGTCCTGTCTTTAATACCAATCAGGAGTACTGTAAGTGCAACTGGGGTTCAATCAGTAACAAGTAGCAAGCTTCATTTGTTTACTTTCTAGGCCTCATTGATCTTCACTGATTTCAGTTTCATGCAGGCTGACACTTGATTGCACTTGTTAATGAAAAATGGGTATATGGTCTTTCAGTTTGTATGATACTCCTTTTAAGCTTGTGTACTGTGATTTTTAACAAATCCCATCTGATCCATCAAAGTGATTGGGTGTACTGGATCAGGCACGGACACTAATAGACTCACATTAGCTTAGGTAAAATCTAATAAATAAAAAAAAGAGAGGAGAGGACATAGAGAAAGACCACTGAATCCCAGGTATGCTGTTATAATGCACTGTGTACTAAGAAGATTTTATTATCTTTTGTACAAAGTAAGTATTAAAGGTATTGCACATTTAAGAACTATAAATGTTAGCCAACTCGAACATATTTATTACAGGACTACTAAATTGTATTTGTCCATAAAATGCTTGAGTGAATAATTGCTGTGTAAGGTGTGGCAAAGACATTATTATATCATTATCAAGGTGTTAATAAGAACTAGCAAAGTTATTTTTTATCAAAAAATAAATAAAAATTGTGTGTCTCCAAGGTAACTTAAGTTCACTTTCGCTTTGTTAACTGAATGGTGTAAACCTTCCAAAAACGTCTCGAGAAATTTTTTTATTTTTTATTAAAGCACAAATATTATTAACATGTATACAAAAATTGACCAAGGAAAGGATTATAATAACTGTACAGACATAATGAACCTGACATTATAAACATATTAGAATGAAATGAAAAACCAGTTACGTAATCCGATTTAAAACAACAGACTGCACCCAAAGAATATGCTAAGAGTGTGCTTTTACATACAGTACACCTTATGACCAAAGGTTTGCGGACACCTGACCATCACATACTGTATATATATCTTTATATGGGTGTTTTTTATGTGATGTTTTTTAAGGTGTAGACTTACACTTTCCCTTCAGCTTGACAGTGCCTTGTCCAAGACATGCACTCTATAAAGGCTTTTTTTTTTTTTTTTGTGCCAAAGTTAGAATGGATGGAACATTTAAGTGCCTTGCACAGATCTCTGACCTCAACCAATCTGAACACCTTGAGCTCTCCTTGCCCAATATCAGTATCTGATCTCAGTAATGCTCTTATGGCAGAATGATCACATCTCCACACAGCTATGCTTGGAAAAATCTTCCTCGAACAGTGGAGGTTATTATAAGAGCAAAGGATAACAGAAGGTTCAAAATAAAATATATGGGTGTAATGGTGAGACGTCCACAAACCTTACCTACGTTGTGTATTTGTATATCATAATGCTAGTGGGCCTACTTGACGCTGCCTGCTCATGTTACCAGGTATGCAGATTCAGCAGAGGCTCAGGGAAACAGTGCGTTGGGTTTCACATGTAAAACGCTGTGGTTGGGTAGAGCATGAAGGGTGAGATGCGGGGCTGAGTGGGGGTCTCCTGCATGTGCTTGCGGTAGTATCTGCGCAGAGCCGGGCTGTCTGGGTGCCTCTGGCGTACGTGCATGAAGTACTCGTCTGGTCGGCTGGAAGTGAAACCGCAGTCCTCGCACACAAAGATCTTGGAGCGTCGCTGCCGGTAAGCATACTGCTGCCTCACACCATGGATCTTGCGCAGGTGAGACTCCAGTGAGCAGCGCTGCGTGAAGGCCTTCTCACAAAGCTCACACCTATACGGCCGGATACCTGCACACAGGGGTGTGTGGGTGAGAAACGGAGGGCTTCTAGCGGGGAGAGATCTCTGCAAGAGGTGCGTGTGTAGGGTGTCATCACCTGTGTGAGTGCGCATGTGCCTCTTCAGGTCAAACGTGTCGTTGAAGCCTTTGCCGCAGTACCTGCACGGGTGTCTCTTGATAAGGCTATGGCACTTCAGGTGTCGCGTCAACATGCGCTGGAGTGGGAAGATTTTATGGCAAACGGGACACTGGAAGTCTCCAGAGCTGGGGGTAGGAACCTGTAGACGAGGCAGGGAGCAAAATGCTTAAAAATTTTCATTTTGGGTTAACTGTAGCATCTTCTAGCTGTAGCAAAAAAAAATAAACTAGAACCACCATAAGATCACATAGATTTACAAATGTAATTGTCACAATTGTAATTGTCACAATCCCCCCCCATCAAACTGCAAATAAATGAAATGAAAGAGAGCTTTATTAGGCATTTTAATTAGAGTGAAAGTGTCATACCTTGGCTCTGGTTGCTGACGCTGAATCAGAAGGAGAAATTGATTGTAAAAGACTCTGTTGAGAATGGCAGTGTTCAGGACTCATTGTTTCTGATTCATTGCTGCTAGATGCGTATGCTGACTCGAGGTCAACACTGCTGGATATGTCAATCGGCTCAGAAGGAAGACTATTTAACAACGGCTCTGACTGCAGATCGACGGTGTCAGGTGACTTTACTGTCACCGCTGAAAAAAACATACAAAAAAGAAGATAAAAATATATTTTAACTTTTTTTTTTTCTAAAGCATATATTTATTAATCAGCATATGAGATGATTAGTTACCTATAACTTTACCAAATCTATCAGAAAAAGTTACACAAATGAGGAATGTACATCAGGACTAGCCGACAAATCATAACGGATATGAGGCATTCGATCTGTCTATTCATAATGACGGAATAAAGTCGATTTTATCCTAAAGAATATGTTTAATTCGTTTTAGAAACGCACATCCTTAATCCGCTCACCCACAGCAAGGAATATGCAACAAAAAAGTGGAAATTTGAAATTTCAGTTAAATTAGGAATAATACACTACTTCATAAGTTGAAAAGTGTCAGTATCTTGAATCATTCTACATTTAACCTGAGTATCTAATCAGCAATCTGATTCCAGTGGGAGTTTGATGAGATATCGGTCATCACATGATGAATCTACCTTTACACTGTTTCACTTCTAACATTGTCCGGTAATAAAGATTGTCTAAAGTTGAAAACTAGGCCTAAGTCACACAAATTCAGGTCTTGAAAATAAATAAAGTACAAAATAAAATCTGATTCACTTCTCATACCTTTCCTTTATCGCTGTAATGAATGTTTAATTGCAAAGCATTAGGGATATTATTTCTACGGTTGTTTAGAAACTGCTGCATTACCTGCACTGATGTGAGTGATCCAGGATGAGTTTTGCTCATCTCCCCAAGTCAATCCGCCGCATGCGTCCCGCTTCCTCCTCACCAGAAATGATCGTGGCATCCTTGGTATTCTTTTTTACAGCCTCCTTTGAATCAATCTAACTGCCTATGTACAGTAGCTCAACTCACACTTTAACTCGACTTGAACTCTAACTGGAACTGTATCTACTTCAACATGTCACCTTAAACCGTGCAACCCCTCACCTGTATACAGACACTGTGTTCACAGCTGATCTGCGCTTCACTCTTTACTGTAATACTCCTGCGTGTGTGTCATCTAACCACCCCCCCCCCCCCCCAACCCTATTCAGCGGTTAGAAAGCGCAAATCTCAGTGCTCATTTCCATACCTCTGGAGGGAGGCCACGGCAGCAGACACACCTGTGTGTGTGTGTGTGTGTGTGTGTGTGTGTTAACTGCTGCCCTGAATATTTTGCATGCCAGGTAGTGAGAATCTGGTCTCTTCATTCAACTGGTCCTTCCATGCAAATGGCCCACTGGCTCTGCCGGCATGGAGGGCACGGCCTGCCTAACAGGAGCACGCACAGCTTGGACTGCTAGTAAAATTTGGCTTTTATTTATCGTTCCATATAATTGTCTGCTGGGTTTGAATCACCTGGGCCCAGACAAAGGCCATTCAAATCTCTCTTTTACTGTTTACTATCTGTTAACTACCCGGTTTAGAGACTTGAATGAACCTCTCTCCCCAATTTACAGATGGCTTTATCTTTTGTTGCACGACAGAAAGAGTGAAAAATCATTCCCGCCATGTCCGGGAGCACCATTAAACTTGAAAATGTTCATGCGTTCAGTGGATAAATGAATTGTATACATATTTGAATATGAATGGGCATAGAACTTGTTTCCACACTATAGTTATACAGTATGCTATACAGAGATGAGCTCGGAGGGATGAGCGTTAGGCTCATTACACTGAGCTCTGACTGGCAAATATATCTGCTTGCATCATGTCGTGCAGCCTGTATGCAAACTGTCTCCCTGCCTCTTGGATAGCAGAAGACGATCCCTGAAAGTAGTTGAGTTTTGAACCGATAGTCGATAATAATTAATTAGTTAAATAAAATCATTAGACCACATTTGGCCGTTACAGATAGTCCCAATGTGTTAACTAGACTACTTTTTAAAAACATACTTTATACTGGATGTGTTAAACATATTTATGACATTGTATACTTCTTCAGATTAAAAATAAAACTATTTAATGTAAATTAAAGAGGAAAATATGTGGATTTGTTTTTTTAAAAATGTGCTTAAACTTATGTTTTATAATTAAAGTAAAACTTTTTGTAGGTTGCATATAGCTAATATTTGCATATTCTTCTTCCTTGATCAGGAGTAGGTTTTTACTAACTGAGGCCTACTGTTGTGTTTATTCATGGGTTATTCCATTCATTATTACTGTATATGATGGAATGTTAAATAAAACAGTCAGACATTTTCATGCATCATTTAGGTTAAGGGTGCTTTTTAAGCATAGCTACTATTATACAAAAAAAAAATGCTAATAACTTTTATTTACACAAAATTTAAGGAAAATGCTACGCAAGTATTATGTACATTATTTCCTGCATAAATCTAATTCAAATTTCCTCCTTAATGCATTATTAGAAATACTTGCTTTATTAAAAATTTTTATATATTTGTTTCACCTAATACTATTTAAATTACTATACTTTCTTCCTTTGTCCATTTTTGACATGATACCATCATAAGAACTCATAAGTATAGTCTAATACCCTGAAACTTATGCCTTTTTTTTTTTTAACTGAGCCAACAACAAACAACTTGCTGTTTCAAAGTTACCTGAAACATCACAAACAACATCACAGTACAAGTTGTGTACGAAGCTCAGATTTGCATTACATCAGTCAATATCACATGTCCGCTCATGTTAGACTGGAAATCTAAGATTTGCACGAGATCCCTTATAGATGACATTATAACATTATTGGATCAGTACAAAACGCCTATTTAAAACTAGGAGAGAAATCATAAATACAAATTTACACAAATTAAATTTCATAAGCATTCCTTAGACAAGGAAGACAAGAAGGTTTATTAGAATGAAGGTTATATACATCTACTGTATACTCAATACCATATGCAGTCTGTGTAACAGTATGAAAATTAGTCTCGTCCGTTAAAACAGAGAACAATTAAAAGTCGAAATTCCCCTTTTACATACATTCACTTTATTTATATTTCCACAGTTTCAGCTCAGTTACTCTTCTATCGCAAAACTAACAATCTTTTTCTCCGGGTCTGTGAACAGTGGATTGGTTGCGTCAGCCTGAAAGGCCACTGTATATAATACAGTACACTCACTGGCATCTAGAGACTCTCTCTAACTGTATGCAAATCCCCTCCTGCCTTGCTGCCCTCTGCCCTCAGACAAACACACAGGAAGCCTCGCTATTTCTGCTATTGCGTGTGGAAGTAAAGTAATGACTCTAAGCACATGATCAACTGTTGGAGGTAAAGGAGGCAGAATATAAGCTCTTTGATTCAAAATGCATATGAGCTGCTTCTATTGTTCTACTAAGTGTACTTTGCAGCGCAAACATAAACACTCTGTACTGAACATTGCAGTTTTGCATAGTTATTTGAACAGTGACCAGTGAGGGAGGGTGCTGTGTTTGACTTTTAAATGTTCCTATTTCTAATGTGAACCACACCCGCACAAGAAGAAAAGAACCGGGCGTCTTTTTGTTCACTGCTAAACACCAGGCTGAGTGAAAAGAGCTGTCTGTCCGAACAAAAACAATGTTGCCTGAAGAATATAGGACTGTTGCAAACTGACTTGGACTGTTATTTTCAGAGTGGCAATAAAAAAAGCTTCTAATGCATTGAAGCACAGGTGTTTTTGCTTAGTGTTTCGTTTTTACATTTTGGAGGTTGAGACAGTTTTGTCAGTTTTCTTTAAATATTCCTATTTAGTCTATAGTATATGCAGTGCTTCTTTACATTATTACTGTAAATGACAAATAATCAAGCTACATGACAAATTACATATTTACATGTAAGTGTATTTGCCTAATGGATAGAAGAACCTTTACTCTTTAGTTTACTGTCAAAGTGAAAAGGTACCTTACAATTTTCCCCCTAATATTCCTTTAATTAAAGGGACAAAAAAATGTATCGGCCTTTTATCGTATCTTTAGACCTTTAGATAAGTTTAGCACCTTTTGTAAAAAGATTAGAAAATTAAACATATTTAGCAAATATATTAGAATATACATTTTAACTGTTTTTTGATGTTTATTCTCATAAATGTTGTTGTAATAGAATATACTAACGTGACCCTATAAGCTTCATATATATACATTTGTAAGCTCTTTGCATACGTAGACTTCTTCCTGTATGAAAATAAACAAGAATTACAAACAGTATGGACAAAATGGAGCAGGATTAGATAAAAAAAAAAAAAAAAAACATTTTGACTTAATTTGTCCTATGTATAGGATACATTTTGAAAACAGATTAGATTAAACTTTATTGTTGAGCAGAGTACAAGTACAAAGCCAGTGGAACGCTGTTAGCATCTAACCAGAAGTTCAAAACAGCAAGTCACATTAAGTGTAATGTGCAAAGAGGCAATAAGGCGGCAGTAAAGTGCAAGTGACAACATGTTAACATGTTATCAAAACTGTAAGTGGAGTTTAAAGTAGGTCACATCGTGCACATGGCATCAGTCTGAAAACATGAATTACGGTCATAAAATCAGTGCAGTGCTGTGAACAAGTGCTGTGAAACGGAGGTCTGTGTGTGTGTGTGTGTGTGTGTGTGTGTAACAGTGCAAATGATCATCATTTATATTAGCACAATGTATGATATAAGGACACACACAATTGTTTTATTTATGGTGTATTCATAATACACAGTGCCCAAGAAAATAGTCATAAAAATACCAATTTACACACATTTTATTGTTTATGGCTACTGTATGAAACTAATGCAGTGATATTAAAATGCAATTTTGCCTGATTACATTTACTTGACAAAATAATTTGTATTCTCCATAAAAATTATGATATTTCATAGTATAAGAATATGTATAAAGTTTTAGAGTACCATCAAACTAAAAGCATGTTAGAAAGCAGTTCTGCAGCAGAAAAAAAAAAACACAAGTCGGCAGATTTTCTTATTACATTAGTGCTGATTTAAATGCTTGGTGGAGAAGCAGGTCTTTGTTTGAAGAGAGTCAGAGACACAGCTGTTTTGACAGCAATGGGAAGTTCAAAGGAAGTTCAAATCACCACCCGGGTGACAGAGAAGAGTCTTGATGCCTGTCTTTCTTGTAGAATATCTTGAGGGTACTTGATGAGATTGATAAAAGAAATCTAGCAGCTGCATTGTAGATTAGTTGTCTTAAGGTGGCAAAAGATTAAACAAATCACCTTGCAGATGCATTGTTAGATCCTCCTTATACCGGAAATGAGAAATCTACTGTACATGACTGGGTCAAGCAAGCAATGCAAAGATAAACGTACTGTATACCTAGACCCTTAGCTTCAATGCAAATAAAAATATAAAAATGATGTTGATTTTCTTTTAGTGTTTAGCCAGCAATTTGGATACATTGCAGATAGCAGATTGTTTTGAGGCTCTAGGCTTAAGATTCAATGCGTTGGACCTTTAGTGTTCACTTCAAAGACTTATCTTCCCACACAAGCCCAGGCTCAAGTAACGTGATTGACAGGCAAATAGTGTCACCTCCTTGTCATGGCTGGTTGGATTGTTGTTGGTCTACATTTGTTTGTTGTTTTACACAACACAAAAAAACTGACTTTATTTAGTCGAATAGTTTTACAGCTACCAGAATGTGAACAGTACTTTTTAAAGGTTTCCCACCTTTAATCTTATCGCAGTATTAATGTAGGATAAGACTTTATTTTTTCTTCTCACTTTTGTGGATGGTTTTCTACCATTATTGCCAGAAAAGGTGAACGTTGTGTAGATTCTTTAAAAGTACACCAGTTGTCCTTAAGATACGATTATTTTTAATAAAATATTATTTATATTTATTTTATGTTATTTATATCAGTTGGAAGATACATACTAAATGTGCAGACATTCAGATTTATTTTTATAACGCTTTTAACAAATGCTTTTTCTCGCAAAGCAGCTTAACAGAATCAAAAAGAAAATTATGAAAATCACTTGTGAGGAAAAGTGTGAGGAAAAATACATAATTCATAATTATAAAATTCCCTGATGAGCAAGCCAATTGTGGCAAGGAAAAACTCCCTGAAATGTCAATAGGAAGAAAGTTTGAGTCCACAGAAACTGTCCTTGAGCTTTTCTCTTGGCCGTTGTGAAAATGCGAACAGCGCGAAAAATGACACAAACTTACAAACTTACAATATTGAATTCTGATTGGCTAATCAAACCCTGGACAGGGTGCCAACCCATCGCAGGGAACGCACACTCACACGCTCATTCACACAATATTGGCAATTTGGGAAGGCCAATTAGCCTAATCTGCATGTCTTTGGACTGTGGGAGGAAACCAGAATGCCCAGAGGAAACCCACCAAGCGTGGGGAGAATGTGCTTCCTTCCTGGCCGGGAATTGAACCCGGACCCTGGAGGTGCAACGTGACAGTGCCAACCACTAAGACACCTCAGGACTAGCTATGACAGCATAAATAAAATGAAGCGACAGAAGAAAACACAGACACGATGGCCCCCGGGGAATGTAAAGCAACCAGTCACTCCGCCATCAACAAACCTGAGTGATCAATAGGAGTGTGGGAAGACTGCATCCAAACATAGTGTAGCTGCTATTCACCATCCTTGAGCCCCACAGATCTGCACCTTTATACAGTACACGGACACTCCATCTCAATGATAAGGCTAGATTTATAATGCAATACTATAAACAGCCACAAGAGGGCATGAGAGTAGTTGGACTCCTGTTTTGATCTAAACAACAGAATAATGTAAATCTAATGTACAAATACAAATGTATCGTTATTCATTTATCTTTTTGACCTTAAGGTCTCTTTTCTTCCACTCTAGTAATTTATATTTATGGTTAAGTCGCCTATAAAGTCAGCCTCCTACAGTATAAATCTAAACGAGAAAAAAAAATGCTGACTTCCCCACGTGTATAAAGGATGAACGTTATTTCATGTCAATGCGTCTGAAGCGTAAAACTGGTCTCGGATCAGATGCGTCAGTTTAAACCAGGAAATTGTGGCTTGTTCTGAACAGCCGCCTGAGAAGCGGATGCCTCGGAACACTTCACCTCAGATGCCTTTCATATAAATGTGGCTTGTCGTTCTGTGACAAGTTTATCACGTCAAAATGGGGTAAGTCCAACAAAACTACGTTTAGTTCGTGTCTTGTTTATATTATTTTAGTTTTTTTCTTCATACCTTTAGATGTTTTTCGCGTGTCTTCGCCTCTTCTGCCTTCCGAGGTCAAAGAAGACGAAAAAATACAGCTGTGCGTTTTCATCACCGCATGTTTGGTTTTCTTTGTTTGTTTGTTTGCATTGTGTGAGACAAATGATTATATGTATCAATGTGTCTGTTTCGGTTTTTTTTTGTTTGTTTGTTTAAAAGAAATGGTTTAAATCCTTCTACACATAACTTTGAAGTGGGAAAGCCTTTAGGCAACATTTACTTTCTTCATTGTTCGCTCTGTACGCGTGTTGCCAGATTGATACGAATCCCCGTTTTATTTGAATATACTTTGTTGCAATATTAAGATTTAACTCGCTTTGAAATAAAACGAGGCAGATGTGACAAAAGCTCCCTGAGTCGACACGAGGAAGCAACCTTGAGAAGAACCAGACTCAAAAGGAAACCCATCCTTTTCACAGTGTCACACTTGGTTCATAAATCCCCACTCATTTCACACTGTAAAATCTAACAGTACGAAGTGTATTCAAAGGATGTTCAGTGTAAGCAAATTGTGCCTGAGATGAGCGCAGGACAATCGTTATCATTACAGCAGCAGCAGCGCTTTAGTACATAATCCAGGTAAGATTATGCACTAAAGCATTTTTCCAGAAGTGCAATCCTATACTCTAATGCCACCCATATAGTGCAACAGAAGATCAGTCACACATACTGTACAGGAAGCTCCAAGCAGATTTAGAGAATCAGAGGAAAATGTTATGAAGAAAAGGAATTTTTTTTTTTTTTTTGCAGCAGTAGCATATGTCAGTGTCAGGAATCACATCAGGCAGCAGCCGTGTATGTGCGGAGAATAGGTTATTTTGTATGCTCTTATCCTTGAGTGGATTAAAAGCGTGTACAGGGTGTAATTGGCTTGGATTAACACTTTCCACACCCAAAAACAAATGACCCAATTCAGCCGATTTCCCAACATGGGAACATGTTCCCCATCATCTCGGGGATCATGTTTATTATTTACCTGAGATTATTTACCTGATTTGATGATGCCAGATTAAAAAATTTAAAAATAATAAACAAATAAATTTCTAAAAAGAACATCTATTCACAAATGTAACTCTCGGTTAATGTCTGACTGGCTACAGAACCTGAAACAGAGCCATGGGAGTTCAATTACAATAAACCTAACCATTTCCTCCACAGTTTTGAGGAAGTTAATACCAATCCACTGTGGTTGAAAAGCAAACATCAGGTGTCAATGACTTTCTCATATAACTGTTTATTTTTTAAATTGTGGTTTCCAACAAAACATAAAACTTCAGAAGTACGCCGTGCTAGCCATGGATATACTTCCAATCTAAAATGCGTGGACGTAAATTCCAACATAGAACGTAAACTTGCCTGTCCCTAAAGCTAATAAGTAACCATCATTTTTTTTTTTTATTTGTGTGCATGCAAATTTGCAAACAGTTAAAGCAACAGTTGTGCCTTTTGAATTCTGAATGGTCGCTGTTCATCTTAAAGCTATTATGACAAGGATGACTTAAAAAAAAAATGAAAATAAATAAATAAATAAATGTCACCACCTTATAAACACAACCAGGACTGAAAAGCATGAAAATTGTTGTTTATCAGGTGAGTTTTTCTTAAAGAATGCGGTAATGTATCAGTAAAGTATCTGAAGTAGAGGATCAGTAAAGTATCTGATAAGCGAGCATGTAAAGTCTTGCTTATCAGATCGTTTTCGTTTATTTATTTTAGATGGCTGTAAATAAGACACTGTACAACAGCACAGCTAGAGTATATTCAGCTAATTTAACATCACCACTATATGGGTATATGTCTATTGTAATTATTTCCATGAAATATCACTGTGTGTGTGTGTGTGTGTGTGTGTGTGTTTGTGTCTACAACAGGCAGGCCTTGTAGAAGCACAAACCCAAGAGCCTCAAAGCCAGTTTGTTTTGTAAGCTGGTGAAAACTTGAACTAACACCTTTGGCATATACTCCGGCCACCAAAATAGACAGTATGAACTGAGAAACTCATCTCTGCACCATCGCATGTCTAAAACAGCCACATATCCGGCGTGTGTAAAGCTGTTAATAATAACAGCTGTATTAGAAGCAGTGTGTTAGAAGCTCTTTGTATGTACACTGGAAAACACATCAACAAATGTTCCCCAGATCAGAGCTGATAAGAATTAAAAAATCATTTTACACGACACACACTATTGGCATTGCTTCTATTTGTGTGTCTTCTAATCAGTGCATTAAAATAAGAACAACTGCATAAAACTGTTGGCCTCTAGCAACACTATAATATAAAACTTGCTAAAGTATAAACTGTAAAATTAGACCTTACACCTACAAACTGTGAGAACCAATACTCTGCTGTGAAACCTTATATGGGGAGTGTGTGATGGAGGCGTTTTTGAAATCCTACTAGGGTTCAATGTCCTCACAAGAATTGAAATAAGTAGTATTAACCTTCGTCTGGTCACCATAAGCCAAACCGATAAAAAAAAAAAATTAAAAAAAACTGCAGATTTTATTAAGAACAAACTAAAGAGACAAAACAAAATGTATTTTCTGTTTGTTAGTTCAAGGTGCTGTCAGATGTTGTAAGTGAGGCCTAGCATTAATAAGCTGCATTAATCATCATGCAAGTGGAAGGTATCATGAATAGAGTAAAGACAAAGTGTGTCTTTACTCTATTTGTGTGTGTGTGTGTGTTTGTCTGTGCGTAAATCAGTAAATCGTTCTGTAGTCAGTGTCTGCAGTAAACCACAATTTCCTACTCTGCATTTAGTGCTAGAGAGACTAAACCATCATAAACCAAACCAGTAAAAAGCATTTTAATATCGTCATTTATGTGCAAGCAAAAGAGGAAGTCTTTTGCACTATAGAACACCAAAGGGAGGCTTCAGTGTTTCTGCATTTTTTTTACCGTGCTAGTCTTATCTTGCTCTCTCTCTCTCTCTGAAACAACACTTCCTATTAATTAACATCTCAGATCTGCTTTTAGCTCTGCTACGTCTCGTTGGTCAGACCGAGTACAGTATAGTTAGTCACCAGAGCTAGCTAGTGCTTTGCAGAAAGTTGCACTTACTGACCAACTATGCACAGTATGCTTGCTCGAGCTTCGAGTCATTGTTTTCTCTTCAGAAGCAGGCTGTCATGTCAGCGGAAGTCAGTAGGTGCAATATTATAGTTGAGACAATCACAGAGGAAGAGGGAAACGTGCTCCCACTTCCTCCTGTGTGTTTTTCTACACGCGTTTCATGCGCCTGTAAGAGAAGAGTTCTAATAATGGTAGTCTGTGAGTCATTATCCTGATACAGACAGCATCGATCACCAATTGTTAATGCATTTTTCCCCCCATGATAAAAAAGTTTTCTGTCTGCATAAGTGTGTTTAAAATGAGAGAACTGATGGCTGATCATTTCTCCCCCCTGTCTCCCATTTGCTCAGTGAGGTGAGCTTGTGCCAGGCACGAGCCACTGTCATGCTATATGATGATGCAGGGAGACGCTGGGTCCCCGCTGGAACTGGAGGTCAGTCTGTGAGCAGAGTGCACATATACCAAAATCCTGCCAACAACACCTTCCGGGTCGTAGGACGAAAACTGCAGGCTGACCAGCAGGTAAAACATGCCACAGTTATAAATGTGTCACAGAACTTAGCGTCTAATGGTTACCTGTCATGAAGCATTACTTAAGCATAATTAACATTAAAACCACCACCAGGTGAATTGAATAACACTGATATCAGTATCAACTATATACCGGTAAACGGTTGACAGGGTCATAGGCACCCAAGGCTCATTTATGCCTCTGGGGAGCAAAGACTAACCTGTCTGGTCTGATCCCACAGAAAAGCTAATGTAGCACAAGATGCTAAAAGAATCTAATGCTGGCTATGATTGAAAGGTATCAGAACAGGTTCAGGTCACACAGGCATCACAGCCTGCTGTGTTAGGGGTTCAGCAGGAAAAGTGTTTGTTGATCTGGCCTTCAAATTAACCAGATCTCAATCTGATCAAGCATCCATGGAATACAAGTCTGATTCATGGCCGATCTGCTTCTAGCGCCCTGGTGCCAGATACACCAGCAAACTTCAAAGGTCTTGTGGAGTCTTGTGGGGCCAGAGCTGTTTTCATGGAACAAGGGGAACCTTAAACCTAGGTGGTTTTAATGTTATACCTGATCAGTGTACATATATCACAATACCTGATATATATATATATATGTGTGTGTGTGTGTGTGTATATATATATATATATATATATATATATATATATATATATATATATATATATATATATATATATACACTATAAGTCTTATAAAATTAAAATAATAAAGATGGGAAAAATATAAATTTATATAAATATAAAATAAAAATTCTTCTTTGGGTGACCTTTTCTCTGAAAGACTCCTTCGCATGACTATAGCGTTTCTCAGAAACATGACAAAGTTTCACCTCCTCTTTTCAGTGGTCAGTAATGATAGTTCATTAAGTATTTTTGATCAGCTATAGAACAGAATACAAATTTAGCAAAAGTATTAATTTTACAATTCAATTATTTTTTTTACCACATGCTCTGTAGAGGGATGGGAAGGATGCATTATGCGTGTGGAAAACGGCAGAAAACATTGTCAGTTTGTCCTCACTTAGTGGTTTTTGTCTTTTTTTCAGTCTCACAGTTTGCTGTCTACGTTTGACTTCCTGTGTCTGTGTGAAAGCAGAGTGAATCACACTGCCAACAAAAACAGATTCAATCAGGAGTTTTTTTTTTTCAAATCCCATTCAGAACTAGACCTGTTTAGGATATCATAATGGTGCAAAGGCATCTGCAGGTTTTTTAAATGTAAATAAAATTTAGTTAGTTGATTTTTCATTAATTTCTGAAAAGTTTACACTGTAAGAAAAAAAAAATGAGGATGTGACTCACTACCATGCTCATGCTATACAGTAGGTGATAGCACACCCTTTGAGTGGGCGATTTACATATCCCTCTAGACTATCACTCTACTAGTAAGAGTCACATATTACTGCAATCTGAATGCATTGCCTCTATGAGAATTGAGTGCTTTGGAGGGTAAGCATCAAACTTACTCTGGAGTGGAATTTGTGCTGAGGCACTTTGTCATTGCTTATAATGCCCAGTTAAACCAGTGCAAACGTGACCTCATGTATCTTAATACACGCTACAGTAAGTGAGTTCTAGTTGCTGCATTCATGGGAACAGAGCAACATGTAATAGGTAATTACATGCATGTTCAATATTTGGTTTCTAATTTGACTTTTTCACAAATAAACACAGAACATCACACAACCACCGTCCCAAAATACTGGCGCTAGCTCTAAATAGATTCTTCAAAACTTACAGACAGTAATACTACAGGTCTGGTTGGAGCGTTCATGCAGAACAGATCTGATGTGCTAGAACATATAGACCAGGGTTTTTATTTTTTACCCTGTCCTAAACCATGTTAAACTGGCCCATGTGAGACCTGGGGTGTTTCTTAATCACTAGGGAGTCCAATTTGCTGCACACAATCAATATACAATAAACTATTTCAAGTATATTAATGTTTGGTATGCTTAAATTTCCTTTTGCAGGTTGTTATTAACTGTCCACTGGTAAGAGGTACAAAGTACAACGAAGCCACACCAAATTTCCACCAGTGGCGAGATTCACGGCAGGTGTGGGGCCTAAATTTCGGCGGCAAGGATGAAGCTGCACAGTTTGCTAGCACCATGCTGCATGCACTAGATGTGCTCAGTGGTGAGACAAAGTCCAGACACACTATTACTCCCACTCAGTGTACTGTATACATTTGCATCAAAGCATTTGCATTAGTGTGTTGAGGGAATTTATTATATTTTGTTTGCTTCGTAGGTGCCGCTCCTCCTCGGCCTCCACCGAATGGACCGAGTGTTGAAGAACAGCAGAGGTACTCACTCACCAGTGCTTTGCACGCAGTAACCTCGACCTAATTCTGTCATCACCACACACAGTGACTCATCACTGCTCATTACGAAAGACAGTGTTTGTAGTTCACTAATATACACTAACACACTCCGGAATCTTCCATGTACAATGTAACACATAAACCACAAAAGGCTGACACCATCCTCAAATGTTGTTCATATTCAGATGGATTTTTATACATATATACATGTATACATTCATGATAAGTTAAATAAATTAAGCATTCCTCAAATGCCATATTTCTTAATTCCCTTTCTATGTCAAACAACAGGAGGGCAAATTACTGTGTTTTAGTAAACTTGGGTTATTTGACTAAAATTCGGACAAGGATCTTTTTAATTTTTTCGAATGCATAAATATTATGAACATTTGAATAGTTTTCTGCTCAGTCATGCCTCAACAGAGTCTTTGCATTTTCCCAACAGACTTCAGGAGCAGCAGGAGCGAGAGAGACAGGAGAGAGAAAGACAGGAGCAGGAACGCCTAGAGAGGCAGAGACAGGCGGCTGCTCCTCCTCCAGCTCCAGCTCCAGCTGCAGGTCCTCCCCCAGGAGTTCCACCTCCACCTGGACCTCCGCCACCTCCTGGGCCACCCCCAGCTCCTCCACCACCACCCTCTGGTAATGCTCCATCTGCCCCGCCACCACCTTCAGGAGGAGGAGGAGGAGGAGGAGGAGGAGGAGGTGGTCTTGGTGGAGCTGGAGGACTAGCATCAGCTCTAGCTGGGGCTAAACTCCGCAAAGTGGCCAAGGTAAATACAATATATAGCGCTAATATACAGTGCAAATCAAGAAAGATTGAATATATTAATTGAATTAATTAAGTGAAATTATCATATATTCTAGATTCATTACATGTAAAGTTCAATATTTCAATGATTACAGCTTATAGCTCAGGAAAATGAAAAATCCAGTATCTCATAGATTCTCTGTGGGGTTCAGGTCAGATGAGTGCAGTAATATTTTTTGCAACTGTAAGCAGATGCTAAATCCTGCTGGAAAAGGAAATTGGCATCTCCATAAAGTTTGTCAGCAGACAGAAGCATGAAGTGTAAAATCTCCTGGTAGCTGTCTACGCTGACTTTGAGTTCCAGATTAAATTCAAAATTTACTTTCAGCTGAAAAGAGGACTTAGGACCACTGAACAATGGTCCTTTTCTTTTTCTCCTTAGCCCAGGTAAAACTCTTCTCAAGTTGTCTCTCATACATGAATGGGTTGATAATAGGAATGTGCCCATTTCCTGAAAACAGCTGTGCATGGTGGCACTCGATGCACTGACTCTGGCCTCACTCTCTCAACATCTCTTCCGAGTTATTGAAACGGGTTTACTTGACAAGCATCTGAAGGCTGCAGTCATCTCTGTTGCTTTCAGCCAACTTTGCATAAATATGATTTGATAAAGCAGTCTGTGAAAAGCTGGACAACTGTCATGTCAGCACTCCTCCCTATTCATGTACTGAAATAACCTGAGAGATACACACTATTTATGCTGTATGACCAGTAATTTACTCAAACTCAAAAGGTGAAAATATTGTAATATTATGAGATACTGGATTTAAAAAAAATTAATTAGCTATAAATTATAATAATTGAATCTAAAACAAAGATAAGGTTTGAAATATTTCACTTTATGTTCAATGAAGCAAGTAAATATGGGGGTTATGATATTATAATTTTGTATATGTATGTACTGTATGTGTTTGTGTGTACATGTCTGTCATGTTCTGTTCTGAGATGCATTTTCTTTCAGCATAACAGTGGCCATTTAGCCTACCTGTCAATTATTACCAGTCTGACAATTCTTCTCTGTCCTCTCTCATTAACAAGGCATTTAAACCTCCTACGCATAATTTTTTTTTTTGCTTTTTAACACCGCAATGTGTTGACTTCAGAGACAGTTTCAAAGACTTTCTCACAACTGTTTTCTAAAAAAAAAGGTTATTCGGGTGTTTCTATTAAAATGGCTGGTGAGAGTAAGATAGTATATTATGTATATTGAGCTGAGAATAAAGGAAGAAGAATGCCAAAGTATACCATAGTTTATTTGTTGCAGTGGGGCTAATAAAATTGTGATGAATGTCTGGTAATAATGGTATGGAGAGTAGGACAAGTACAATATGTTAACATACAGTAGGAGTAAAGGGATTGAATATGATGTAAATGGAGCTAATGGATGGCTCTCCCCTGGGCATGTACTGTAGGATGAGAGTGGATCTGGTGCTCCACCCAAAGAGAGTAGCCAAAGCTCTGGAGGAGGAGGCGGAGGAGGTGGTGGAGGAGGAGGAGGAGCAGGGTTGATGGGCGAGATGAGTGCACTTCTTGCAAGAAGGTTAGTATACACTAAACCTATGATTAACATGTCTATATTTTGAAGATATAAGCCTGTGCTTTTTAAATATATTCTTGCAAACATAATCCAAAAACGGGTTTTGACAAGAAAGATTATTAGAAGGTAAGTATGTTACTGTAATAGCCAATCAATACACATTCCAATCAGCTCATCTCATTAGGTTCTCATGAGCCTCCCAGAAGTGTGTTCATATTAATATTATATACAATTAGATTTCACTTAAATACAGATATTAGACAGTATTTTGGTGGTATAAATAATCAGCTGAATGGCAATGGTTATTTCAAAATTGTTTTCTGACTTGTCTGTAATTTTTTGACTTGTGGTCAGATGTGCATGAATGTTGTGGCAATATTGGGCTTGCAAAGTTTTTTTTTTTTTCTCAACTGATCTTTTTCTGGCATGTATCTTAGTAAAGGAAAACCACAAGAATTTATACAGTTATATTTAACTTAATATTTGGTTAAATGTTCATAGCTGATACTTATAGGTAACATCAAGTGTCTTGTGGAATTCTGGTTGGATGTTTGACCACTCTTCTTGACAGAATTGCTAGGGGTCTATTAAATTTGTTGGTTACATAAATGTTTAATAGGGTCGAGGTTCTAGAGGCTTAAAGTTAGCCTGCTTTACCCATACAACACCCAGCTTTGATGTGTGTTCGGGATCATTGTCTTGTTAAAACACCCGATTTTGACCAAGGTTCAAATGTCTAGCTGATGATTTAAGGTTATGTCAAACCATTCTGAACTAGCCTTTTCTCTTTATTATTCCATCCAATATGTGCAGTGCATGGGTTCTTCTCGCAGTAAAACAGTCCAAAAGAACAGTATAAGTGTAATTTTGACCATGTATTGATATATATAAAAAAAAAATGAATTCAACATTTTGCTCTAAATTCTTGTTTTTTTTCTATTAAAGTTGTTGCATATTCATTCTCCTCTTGAGAAGACCAGTTTAAAGAAATCTTTAAATGACCAATATTACCATGACCTTCATGTCTGTGATGTGTTTACTGTAGTGTGACAAACACAGAGCCTAGAACATATGTGCATGAGTTTTTATTCTAAAGGCCTTGTTCAAAATGCATTAGTGTAGTATCATTAATTAAACAAACGAATAAATAAATGAGCAGGAAAAGGGGCAAAAATACATGTTATTATACAGAAGGTACAAATGAGGCAATCATGTGAAAGGGTCAAAGGCACTGTCACCACGGGACATGCACCATATGGTTAACTGTTAGGAAAGGTGCAACAAAGATGTTTTCGGTCTTCTTGTGTCTTTTTTAAAAAGTTTTATTAGTGTTTACTCATGGCATCCGATAATTCATATACGATATGATGGAAGAAAATTGGTTGTGTAGTACTTTGAATTCTAAAATGGTAGTTGGACAGAAACAGGTCAAAACTGGCTTACGTCCTAAATCAGCCTTATCAGTATAAAAGCAAATTTGACTTCTACCTAGCTAAAGAAACCATGTTTTGCAATATAAAATAATATTTGTTGCATGATAAATTCCTTTTGTGTCCTTCCTTTACAGGCGCAAGGCTACAGATAGCCCAGTGGTGAAAAAAGAAGATAACAATGTAAGTTTTAATATATATATATATATATATATATATATATATATATATATATATATATATATATATATATATATATAAAACCCATCCTTCAGCTATACTGTTGTATACAGTGCCGTGAGAAAATCTACTTTTTTTCTCTTGCTTATAGGACAATTCAACTCCCTCAGAGCCCAAATCAGAAAGTAAGCGTTATAAGCAGACTTAAAATGCTTCTTCTGCCAGGCAGTTTCCCTTTACAGTAATGTCTATAATCAATCTTTTTTTTCAGCTGTTTGCAAGCCTTGGGAGAAGTCTGGTACCCTTCCCCGGTAAAGTGCACTTATTCATTGTTTCATGCTGTTTCTCAACTGAGCAGAAGATATTGAGTAAAAAGAGGAAACACAGAAGCACTTACAGTTAAAAATGTTGATACAATAGCAGATAAAGTACTAACACAGATCATTGCAGTTAATATGAAATGTTTCATGAAATGTAGAAATTTAATAAAATCATGCTATTAATTTTCATACAGAAGTAATTCTGGCCCCAAGGGTCTTGATAGGAGCACGTCTTCAGCTTCAGCTTCGGCTCCATTAAACAGGTACTCCTATTCCTTCAGTTGCTCTCTCTCTCTCTCTCTCTCTCTCTCACCCTGAGTGTGTAAAGAGTGGTGCTTTTGCTTCATCATTTTATTTACTTTCTGAGCTTCAGTACAGACTGATTCTGTATCTTGTCAACATTCAACACTCCATGTTTCTGTTTTGACTCTCTGGGAATTTGATAGCAAAGTTATATCGAATAGTAGACAAAGCCAGTCGAGTAGACGAAGCAAATGGGTCATTCAATCGTTCACATTGTTTTATGTTATCATCTTTTACCAAAATGTACACTTGAAGTTAATTTTATTAAGTAAACTTGAGTAAAATTCAACAATGTTTTCCAAATATGTAATAAGTATATTATTATCAATGTACTAATAGTATACTTGAAAAACTACTTTAATATTTCAATAAAAATTTTTGGACTAAATTAGCCACTTTTTAGTTACATTTAAGTATACTTTAGGTTTAAGAGTAGTAAACTACACAATTAGTTCACATTTAAGTATTTTTTTATACTCTAACTATACTATGACTTTATAGGTACTTTATAAGTACTGGTTATGTACTTTAATCACAATGTTTAGTTTACGAAAGTATGGTTATAATTTTTCTTCCAGTAACCCTTAACCCCTCTGTGCATTGTGGTTACTAAAGTAAGCAAAAATATATCAACATATATTACGCCAACATCAAAGTAAGTAAAGTGGTCATGCAACAAAGGGTTAACACAATTCATGGAGTTTACTACTCATATATTGTTTTTGTACTTCAAAATATAGTAAGTTAATAGGTTTCTAATTAGGTGCAACTTCCTATAGTTAAAAATAAACTTTAACTGTATTTAAAGTAGAATTGAAGTTAATTATGAACAATATCAGTAAACACACATACAAAAATACTTTCACAAGGACAATATGTATATTTTTCTTTATAAACCAAACATTTAAAAATAAATACTGTACTGATACCAAAATATAATAAATCAGCATTACAGTTCAAAAGGAAACACACAGCATGAACTCATTCCTGATCTGAGAACATTGGCATTTAGAATTTGTGCCCTACATCCTCTCTAAAATCAGTCCCTGGTTACCCACAAACAGGTTGTACCTCACTACAATTTCTGCTTTGTTAAATAACTTTAAATCCCACCAACTGCAAAATTGAAACAACCATGTTCTTACCACATCAACTTTTCGAAGTGGCTTGCCTGGTATATCAGAAGTGTTTTTATGTATTACTTTAACATCATTGAAGGAATCCGGGAAACATGCCCCCCTAATGTGCTAAATAGGGAAATCTAATCCCTCTAAATAAGCCGACATCCATTAGCCAAGATTAAAACTCATGAAACAGCGTTTTGACATGGACTATCCTGTGCATTATCACACTCGGTCCGGAGGAAGTAGAATTCAAAGCGTTAACTTTTGGGCCACCAGAAAAATTAACACAAGTAAAAGATGATATTTTGCAGATGCTCAATCGAGTGTAAGTCCATGAAAGTTTTACTTAGAACATGCAAAACTGTGAAAAGCAGGTTTGAATAGAACTTCAACAGAATAGTACAGAAACAACCCTAACAAGACAATATTTGCTGGTTGTCAAATGTCACACTAAAATTAGTGTTAGTACTGTTATTTACTCCATGGTGTGAGTTTAAGTATGAAACCAGATGTTATGTCCATAGCTTATTAGTTTGTTTTCTTTATGATATGCAGAAATATGCCCTGCTGTATTTTGACTTAGGACATTATCAGTAAACTCAGCAATATGTTTTTCTGTTTTTGTGTCAGGTAGTAACACTGTACATAAAAGGTCAGGATCAATACCACCATGTACTATTTATTATTAAATTATTCCTCCCCAAAATACAGGACAAGTATACTTTACCTTTAAATATATAAAGCAAGAATATTATTAATATTTTTTCTTAAGTATGTACTAATTGAAATATTAAGTAGAATTAGAGGCTGAAGTATACTGAAACTTGTCTGTATAGCTGTCAGGTTAAGCCCAGTATACTTAAGTGTAATTGTATTTATTATATTTATAATAAATATAAAAAGTAAACTTGTCTTATACTATATAATAATCATAAAATAGATTTTGTTTCCATCTCTGTAGCAAAATTGGGTAGTTTAAATAAACATTATAATAATTACAAATATACAAAACTTTTTTAAATAAATACTGTACTGATACCAAAATGTAATAAATTAATATTACAGTTCAAAAGGAAACACACAGCATGAACTCATTCTTGATCTAATTACCAGCACTGCCACAGATTTTATATGGCTATGAAATGCAGTAAATACAACACAGTATATTTCAGGCCCACTCATCTTGCATCCATTAACTTCTCTCTCCAGGCAAAGACCAGGCAGCAACGTGAGTGACACTGCCGCCAAAGAGAGTATTGATACAGAGAAATTAAAGCAGGTCAGATAATATACCATTGCTAAAGTCTGGATTAATTATAGATAAAGCATTATGATACCTTATTTTCCATGGGCAGAAAGTGATTTTGTGTTATTACAGGAAATCCTGGAGGAGGTGCGCAAGGAACTGCAGAAAGTTAAGGATGAAATTATTGGAGGTCAGAATTCAGATTTTCTTATTCGAAAAACTATATTAGCTTCTAAAATCTTAGAAATCTTTAAACATTTAGACAGTCTTACCTACGTACTTTATAAAAACATTTAATTTGACTAGATTTGAGTCTGGATAATGAAAGCTTGATTTAACTACGTATTGCCTCTTTTATATCTACAGCATTTATAGAAGAGCTGCAGAAGATAGGCGCCCCCTAGCGTCACAACGATAAAACGGCGTGTGCTTTGCAATGCAATAAAATGTCCAAACAGTGTTGCACGTAGAACCATTTATGCAAACTCTTGCAAAGAAAAAATGGCATTTCTCTCATTTTCATCTACCCAAATGCACTATGCTGATGTTTCATAATTACCAAAGCTGCCAAAACAGGATCTGTGTTCCTTGGCAAGGGTTCTACAATGGTCTGGAACTGTACATGAGGGACGAACACCATTCTACAGTCTAAGGCGGAAGACTTAAACCGGTCCAGCACAAAGCTTCTTTATGCTTTAACCTCTTTAATTTGTCACCCATATGCAGAGTTCTCCAATACCGTCTCCTATTATAACACCTGCTTCTTTTTCTAATATGTTTGTTTATCAGTATCTACATACTCAATCAGTCATAACATTAACACCACATATCATTAAAACTGATTATTAATTATACTGAACACAAGTAAACTGGTGGCAGGATCATGGGCACTGAAGGCCCATGTACATGTACATTCAAGGTCCCCTTGGGCGGCTTTCACACAGCAGTGGTGTCAGTTTTATGGCTGATCTGTGTATATTTATAATGAAGCACATGCGCTGGTGGAACATCAGCCGTGCGTGTGGTGATGAATGGTGGGTGAATGTCAGCTTGCTGAATTTTTTTTCTTTCCCTCAGGGATTAGTAAATGCAAATACAGGTATACAATTACACTTTTAATTTTGAAATTTTTAAATTGCAAAATTTTTGCTCATGCTACTGCTGTGTTTGCTTTTTGCTACTTTATGTGCCTTTGTGTTTTTAATGGAAAAAATACATATTACTAATGACTATTGTTCAAAAAGTGAGTTGTATTTTTAAATTTTGGTTATATTTTTGCTTAGTGGTACTGTTCAACAACTTGAGATTTCTCAAGATTAATTTGAATTAAAATACTGGTTGTTATTTAAGGTATTCTGATAACAAATTTATACCGATTTTCACCTACCTATTTTTCCTCAATTTATGAAAGCATATATAACACTCTCAGTGGCCAGTTAATTAAGAATGAGATTAACCTACAGTTTACTGCTAACTGTAGTTCACCTTTTGCTATGTGCATTTGCTGGGGGTTGGGCTCTTTTAAGGTCTTCATGATCTACTTAGGTTAAGTTAAAAATTATGTGCCTGTTTTCAGCACTAGCACTTGTTTGTTTGTTTGTTTTTTTGAGACTTGAGCTAATGTATCTTCCATTGGAACTAAGTGACATTCAATGACCTCAAGTTTTTGTATGTGCAATTCAGCCTTGATGTGTCCTAATAAACAGTGTGTTTCATCATTTCCACCTGCTTGCAACTATGCCAAGTTCCTGTTCTTTAGCAGTTGCTCTTCTCAAGTGACTTAGATCAGCCTGAAGCAGAACTTTAATAAATTTTGGTACATTTGTTATCTGATGAGTAGTCAGTGGTGAAGATGGGTTTACAAAAGCAGGATATTTGCCTCACATATATGGAAGAGGCAAAAGACAGGAAAAGTAAGGAATGATTTGCCTGGAGTAGACAAGCACCAAATATTAAGCAAGAGAACAAACTTTTTGATTACCCAAGTCCAGGTTAAGCCTAGTTAAATTCTGAAATACAGAATATGGGCTTATTTATACATTACTGCTATTTCTTACTTATACATTCCTTATACATTACTTTTGACCAAAAATTGTTTTACTTAATTTATAACAGTTTTAATCTGAGGTGCCTTTAAACTGACGATTTTTGAGGCCAGTAACTCTAAATGAACTTCTCCTCTGCAGAAGAGTTACATTTTGGTCTTGCTTTCCTGTGATGGCCTTCATGAGAGCCAATTTTATCATGGTGCTTGATGGGTTTTGCAAATGCACTGGACAATACTGTTCTTGCAAGAACTGTTCCAAAACAGCTCAATGCCTATACCTGTACCACACATATGAAGTGGAATCAAAAAGCTTAGAAATTTGCTCTTTTAATGAGAAAATATTTTATTACTTACTTAATAATACTTTATTATTATCTGCCGAGTATGGTGGGTTAGATAGCAATCATGCATAAGCTGCCGAATGGTTTCGACATTTTCAGGGGTTAAGGCTCTTTGAAGGTCTTCATGATCTCGCATCAACTTCCAGTCATATTCGTCCACTCTTGAAGCCTGTGTGTCACACAGAACATCTCAAACGACTCATTTCAGCATCACCGTCAACTTGCCGAATCATGTCAAACATCTTCGTGGCAGAGTTGGTAAGTTCTGCGCAAAATCTCACGTTCGCTCTTTGTTCTAACTGAACATGATTTCCACGATGAAGTAGCAGACATGCTAATGCACGTGGCCAGATTAGCACCAGTTGCACAGCTTCCAATGTACTGTACACAGGATGATATCTTTTGGCACAATGACTTATAAAGCTTTGTGCTCCCTGTGACTGCACACAGCCTTGTGCTGCCATCTGTTGGCGTTACAAATTACTAGTGTTGCTAGTGTTTAAATCTTTAGACGCCCATTCAAGCCAATTTGCCTAATCTGCATGTCTTTGGGTTGTGGAAGGAAAGCAGAGAACCGAGGAAACCCACCAAGCATGGGGAAAACATTGCTGTTGTTACTTAATTATCTAATGCCATAAGTGTTATTTCATAGTTTTTTTTTTTTTGGGGGGGGGCGGGGGGTTATCGAGTATTGTTGTTGAATGTAGAAAATAAATCCAAACTTATGACTGGCAGACTATTGTACTGTTCATGAAGACGGGCTAGGTCTTTAAAGGGTTAACCACGTGGTGCACACGTGATCAGTCAGCTGACTCACTGCTTATTATTATAGCCATGGAGCCGAAGATTGTGAGAAGCTGACAGAAGACAGGAAATAAGTGACATTGTGGGGGGTTTCGCTCTACTTCAGCAGTCATTCGGAGTGTGTGTGTAAAACTGTCCTGCAGCGTGAAGCTATCCCCCCCCTCCCCTTTTTTAAAGTGCGATCTGGTGGTTATTTTACTTCCTGTCAGAAATCGCAAGTCACTCGCCCATAATGCGAAACTTTAACTCATAGACGCCCTGAGAGATACTGAGCGCTTCACTGTCGGATTACATATCTCTGGAAGATTCTGGAATTGTGTGTTTATTGAGAATATCAGTGAGGTTTTGCTCTATCTGCGATACGGATGATGAGTGTGTGTTTGGTCGCAGTAGTTGTTTCGTTGCTAGCCTCTCTCTGCTCCTCGTATCCTCTGTATGATGATGTGGATATTGCTGACCTCATGGCCGGGAACACACTGGATCGATTTAAGGTTCACTTCAGCTGGCACAACATTAGCTGCCCGGTGTGTAAAGCTGTCTTCACCGTTTTGGACATTGCTCTTTTGGTAAGGAACCCCACTATTGAGTATTAATAGCAAGGTTAAAATAATTTCCAAACAGTAACAGGTTATAGGAGGTCTTCATTCTGTTAACATTTCCTGTGTTAGTTTTGGGGCGTTTCGTTTCCATGAGCTAGAGCGTGAAATTGATGTAACTGATTCTCGTTGTATTTCAGAAGCTTCAGTAACAAATACTGCTGTATTTTAAGGGATATCTTCATTTAGACTTATGTGAAAGACCTCAGTTAATATATTTAAGAGCTGTGGTAAAAAATGACCACAATGACTATGATGCTCATAAGTAAGTGTGCGGTTAAACAGGACAGCAACCCCCGCCCCCCTCACACATTCCCAAAAACATGCATATTAAGCTAATTGACGTTCCCAAATAACCCGTAGTGTGTGAATGATGACCGAAGGTCTCACCACAATCTAAAAATAAGAATAAATGCAATAGTAATCACAATTGGTCTCTACGGTCCATAGTCGGACTACAGAGGTTCCCAGGTGTATGGCTTGATGGATATACAGTTTACGTAAGAATTTAGATAAATAGAAAAATAAAACATTTGCTCTTCTTGTATTTATTTCATTTCTTGTTTTTAAACATATCCTTGTTCTCTATCGTTTTTTTGTTGTTGTTCTTAACAAACCTAAAACAACTGTGTTTCTGAGGTAGTGTAAAGATGTAAGATGAGCTATTCACACTCAGAGTTTCGTGCTGACTGCACAAACCCTAAAACTGCGAGCCACATTGTCTCACTTTGTCAAACTGCTTTAGCGGAAAATTGTGGCTCATGGTTAACTTTGTATGAAGTGTGAGGTCTCGACGCTTTGCATGTTCGAACATATGTCACTGTTGTATTCACAGGACTGTAAACTTGTTGCTACACTTGTTGCTCTCTTTTTAGAGTGACACAAACATGGAGCATGTGGCTCGTGCAGTAGGGGAAGCCTGTATCCATTTGCATTTGGCCGAGGAAAGCGTCTGCAGGGAAATCACTGAGCTTTTCCGTGATGACTTCATCCGTGCCCTACAGGAGTCTTTTCTTTGGCCATCAGAGGTCTGTGCCTTACTCGTCGGGCCCTCGTGTGGCCGTTTTGACATCTATGCCTCCTGGAACATCACATTGCCCCGTGTCCCCAAACCTCCAGTGGTTCCTCCGTCACCACCCAAACCTGGCTCGCCTCAAAGCAGGGTGCTTTTTCTCACTGATATTCACTGGGATGCCGAGTACTCGGAGGGTAGCGCAGCCGACTGCAAACAGCCTTTGTGCTGCAGGAATGGGTCTGGTAGAGCCAACTGGAGACACCGTGCTGCAGGCCACTGGGGTACCTACAGCAAGTGTGACCTCCCATTGCGTACAATAGAAAACCTCCTGCAAAATGTAGCCAAAGCTGGACCCTGGGACTGGGTCTACTGGACTGGGGACATTCCTGCACACAATGTATGGTCCCAAACAAGGGCACAGCAGTTGAACGAGCTGACCACCATCTCCAGGCTCATCAGGAAGCACCTCGGACCTGATGTTAATGTATACCCAGCCGTGGGCAACCACGAGAGCACACCAGTCAACAGCTTTCCTCCTCCGTTTGTGCGCGGGAATCGCTCTTCCCGATGGCTGTATAACTCTATGGCAGAAGAATGGGCTCCCTGGCTGCCTGCCAAAGCTCTGGTGACTCTGCGGTAAGTGTGATACTGTCAGATTCAGTGCAGGAACATCATCAAATTCCATTAAACATAACTTGAAATAATGTATAATTTAAGTATAAAATTTTTTAATTTTGAATGTGTGAATATTGGTGAAATAGTCTTTCTATACACTGTTAGATTTTTTTTCAGGCAGGACGTTTATCAATGTACTGCTGGACAAATATTCTGAGTGTAATTTTTTTAGATGTACATTTTCAAGTAGAGTCCTGCAAAAAATTAATAGCATTTGTCATTTTTAACTAAGCCGTATTAAATTTTGGAAATTCCATTCCAGCCGAGGAGGCTTCTACATGGCCCAGGTACAGCCAGGTCTGAAGGTGGTGTCCCTGAATATGAACTTTTGTGCAAGGGAGAACTTCTGGCTGATGGTGAACTCCACAGACCCAGCGGACCAGCTTCAGTGGCTCGTACACATCCTGCAGGAGGCTGAAAACAAGGGAGAAAAGGTAGAGCTGCTGTCTCTGTTGGACTTGCCATGAACATTCCAAACCAGTTACCTGACTGTGAGTCTCTTTGAAATCTCTTTGAAATCCGAGCTCATATTTTAGGTTGGGAGAAGTTCTTTTGTAAATAAGTTCCAATTTGAATACCAGAACATGCACTACAAACAATAAAACAATTTTTTTTAATTGCCAGCAGACTTTTGCTAAAGAATGATGCATAATACCTTTTTACTCATTTACAGTACATTACATTTAATATTGTGTAACATTTATGAAGGCAGCATGGTGGCTTAGTGGTTAGCATTGCACCACCAGGTCCTGAGTTTAACTCCCGTGTCAGGCTTGTTTGCTTGGTTGGTTTCCTCTGGGTTCTCCTAATTGGCTTATTGGCATTTTTAAATTACCCGTAGTGTGTGAATACAATGGTCACCATTGGTGTCCATGGTCCTTAGTTGGACTACAAAGGTTCCTAGGTGGATGGATGGAACATTTATGAAATAAGTTAGAGATTTTTATGACTCATGTCTCCGCTGCCACAAACTTTTTTTTTTCTATTTTTTTCTCCCGTGTTGAATCTCCTCACAGAAAACCTTTTTAATCTGTTTATATAACTGTCCATGTAAGTTGTTATAGAAACAGTAACACATTAGAATAGGAAGTAAAATACTGGTCTAGTTTCACAAGACACATTCTCTATAACAACTGTCATGGAGATGTCATTTTGTTATAGAGAATAGGATTGTGACTTTTGGATCTTAAGTCCGTGAAAGCTAATCTAGAGACCAAGTAATAATAGCTGTGGACATGCAGTGGTGTGTACTGTATATTATCCAACCTAAAAGCAGAGTGAGATGGTGAATACTTGCTGTATTAGCAACACGAACACAACATGATGAACACTTCCCAAAATACAATGAGACATGGTGTTGTTGCCTGTTCTCTATTCTGTACTGGCCCATAAGGACTGTTTTCCCTCTTGCTAGGTCCACATTATTGGCCACATCCCTCCTGGACTTTGTTTGAGCAGCTGGAGCTGGAACTACTATCACATAGTCAACAGGTTAGTCCCAGACTGGCTGTCCCAATCTCTCTGCGTGCTATGTCTTGGTCTACTGTGAGCACATGACTTCAGAAGCGGACTTTCCTCTACTTCCTTATTGCAGTTCCTTCTAGATGAAAAGAAGTGGCTATCTTATTTGCAATTGAGGTCACAAAGATTATTGCAGACCATGTGATCCAGTTTGAAATCACATATCTTTATATCAGCTGCTTGTCAGTGGTTTTTATATTGTTATTGTGTAATGTTTCACATGTATTGCAATGTTGATTAGTTATTTTAAGCTTTAACTAATGTGTTTATTTCTTTGCTTCAGGTACGAGAGCACTATAACAGGACAGTTTTTTGGACACACACACTTTGATGAATTTCAGGTGTTTTATGATGAACAGACGTTGACCCGAGCAGTCAGTGTCGCTTATATTGCTCCAAGTGTAACCACGTTTATTAACCTGAATCCAGGTAAAATGACAAACATGCATATACTGTAGTTCTTAATGAAGATATTATATTAATTTAAAGAAAAAAAAGTTTACCTTAAATGAAAAGTTCCATGGTATAGATTCGCTTCAGCAGTTGAGTTGATTTATTACTGATACTGATTTAAACAAGAATCATGTTTGTATCACAACCAATCATAATACTGCACCACTGAATTACTGTTTTACAGGTTACCGTGTATATTATATTGATGGTAACTACTCTGACAGCACGCATCTGGTCCTGGATCATGAGACCTTCATACTAAACCTCACCTTGGCAAATGGATTTCAAGATAACTCCTCATGGTTCCCCAAGCCTGACCCAGACCCAGCGTGGACACTGCTGTACCGAGCCTCTCAGGCCTATGGTTTACATACCCTGCTCCCAGCTGACTGGGATGGTCTGGTCAGATCCTTTACAAATGATCGCATCTTTAAACTATTTTGGTACTTTATGCACAAAGGCCACGTTTCAGAGCCCTGCCAGGATGTGTGTAAGAGCACGCTGATCTGCTACCTGCGTAGTGGCCGTTATGACCTGCTGGAACACTGTGATCACATTGATGGAGTCAAGAAGCCAAGAGGACATTCTGTCAGAAAGACTCTGTGCTGATCAGTGCACTTATCACTAGTGATTTTTCAATATTGGCCAAAAATATTTCAGTGATTTCAGTGAGCCAAGTTTTCAGGGTTTCTGTAACATGTAATATGCAATTTGTGATTGTGCTATATGTAATCCAAACATCAGCCTGTTTTGAATCACTATATACTACAATGTTCTAATTATTTTATTCCTGATTGCTACTGATTTGTAATTACAGCTAAATGTCATTGCAAATTTGAATGAAATACCATGGGTATTCTGGTAGTGAGAATTTTTTCTGATTAGCTGAAATTAAGTAGTTTGTGATTGTGCTGTGCAAGAATCAAGTGAAAATACAAGATTAATTCCCCTAAATGAAAACTAGAATGCAAAAGTAATGCTAAAACCTCACATGAAAAGGTCATCGTATTGAAACTGCACTCTTATGTATTTTACCTTTGTAGACTTGGTATACATAAGATAGTATACATATCTTATATGAAGTGATGTGATTTGACCTCAACACCACTGTTTTATTACTGTTTCCACTATATTTACTAGGACTGATTTCATGTCAAACCATTGATTTTTGGAGTTTGCAGTGTACACAGTTTCGATATTGTCCAAGATTAGAATGTTACACAAGGCACCTTAAAGGTTCTTTTATAAGTTACAGTTAACCTCACCTTGTCTTTCACTGGCAGAATGTAGCGCATTTAATGCACAATCTCTTTTGTAACAGAAAATTGTTGGGTTTGGACTTGGGTTATGTGTGTAAAATTAATTTAACTGATGTAAATTTTATGTAAATTATTAAATTAATTTAACAATCCATGTTCTGTAATATTTGATTTTGTTAAAGCAGATACATGTGACAAAATTGTATGAATAGGTGTGCACCCCCCTCTTCCTCCTCTCTCTCTCCCACTCAATCTTTACCATAAGTTATGAACATAAAGAACAGACAGGAATGTCTAAAATAAAATGTTATCATGTGACATTTAAAATATTGGGCTGAATGTACTAGGGGAGACATGTGCACCCTAACATGTGCTTTTTTCCCCCACCAAGTATTTCATTTCATACCCCTTAAAAGTTTATTTTTATTGAAATGTTTTATATGCCACACACCCATCTGAGTTTGTTTAACATCCCATTACAAAACCACAACAATTAATATGGAGTTTTAAACATTGCAAACCAAGTAAAACCCTTGGATTCCCTAATGGCAATTGTGTATTTCAGCAGTTCATGTGCCTTAATGTGCCTTGCCAAATGCAAAAAATGATTCAGAAATGGTTTGAGGAACATGACAGAGTTTAAGGTACTGACTTGGCCTCCAATCTCTTATCTGGATAAATTATATATGGAATGTGTTGTGCACAAAAAGTTCAATCCACTACAGGATCTGCTGCTAACATCTTGGTGCCAGAAACCACAGAATGGTATCCATGCCCCGACAGGTCAGAGATGTTTAGGTGGCTTAAGCATAAAATTAGGCATGTAGTTTTAATAGCCATGTGCAGATATATGACTTTTTGAAGAAATGTAAGGGATGTCTTTGTATGCTTTAGCAGTAAGATTTGACATGACAATGCATAAAGAAATGAAGAGCGGAGATTATGACAGTAAAGGGAAACGACATCGAACAACATAAAATGGGATGTTCAAAAAGCAGTTGGCCAAATGCAAATGGATGTAGTTCGTCAGGTTTCCACAAACTCTTGGTCACACAGTGAAGCAACTGGAACAGGACACCTGATCTCTGGTACTGTAAGTACATCATTATATACATATAGTGTATGGAGTTCTGGTTGAAAGGGCTGTTTTTTGTGGTATAGCACCTAACTAGAAATTTTTTAATTACCCACAATCCCAATCTATATCTGCACTAAGAGATAATTATTACTGGATGGTTAATTCTTTTTTCTGTTATTCTTGTCGAACAGGTTTGCTATCCAGGATACTTGACACAGTGAATGATAAATGATGATCTGTACTTTTTTTTATTTTTATCTAATGTCACATTTTACTATTTTCAAATTTAGGAATTTGTCTGTAGTGCTTACTTGTCTAAAATAAAATATATAAATATATATAGCCCCACTTCATGTTCACACTTTAGCCTGTTTAAAAAGACCTACTTTTGTGCTGTACATCCAGAGATCCATCTTCAGCCTCACGCTTCAGTGAATAAGAGACTGTAGGCAGGATTTACTTCTTTGATTACTTTAATTTCTTTGTCATATAAAATTCTGTTTCCCTATTCTCTACCTCTTCCACTGTTATTAAACAAGAGTTTTATTTAAATATCAGTTACTTAGTGAATCTGGAGTGTTTACTTTCCATGTAATCTGTAGCCTACACACCACTGTACAGTTGAAACCCCACATTATTGCTGAATAAAACAACATATACACGACATTGTGAAACTTGAAAGGCAAATCTCATCCTGCACATGTGTAACCAGAACATTGTGACATTTTGGAAACTTGTGAATATTTCCTCCAAAAGCTATGCTGCCAAACATTGCACCATTTTCTATACATTTCCCCTTTAACTCACATTTTCCCTTTATGAAAAAAAACCCACAACAACAACAACAACAACAAAATGCAAATAGGACGAACAATATTCTGGACCAAATCGTGTATACGGCTCAGTGCCTATTATTCTAGAGAGAATAGGGTATATACAGTATAGGGAATGATGTTAGTTGTTAACATAGTTAACTATGGTGTGGATCACATCATTAACTCTCTCTTCAGGGGTCAGTGAATGACACAGTCACACCAAAGTCCTCTTTGTAGATGTCCCAGGTCTTGGATTTGTGCGAGTTGTCCAGTTCTTCCCTCGACAGATATAGCCTGTGTTGAGATCAGAAGTACTTTAAAAAGTATGAAGAATCTTAAACAGTTATGATGACTGAGAACTACCAGTGGCAAAATATTCTTAGAGTAACTGTCCCACAGTACCTGTGTTCCTCTATAAATGAAGTGTTGAACCAGAAAAAGAATGGACAGTCTTCGTATCCCTTTGGAATGCCCTGGGCACAAAGGAAAGTGAGAAGCATGGTTAAACTTAAAAATAAAAGAATGCAATATGGGATATCATTACAATAGAGAGCTAACTTACAGCACTGGATTCAAACATGACTTTGACATCACCACACACTACTGGGCCATTGTGTAAACTGATCACCACTGCGTTGTTTCCAGCATCAGGGAACAGCTAGGACATAAATATACGAACATCATATGCAAATAACTAACCAGAAGTGCCAAATAGAGAAGAATTTATTTCTCAAAAAGATTTGGTAGATGTAGTGGATCATGTAATTTGTAACGTATTATTATTAGTGCTTCCTACTGAACACTTTAAAGCTATCGGAGTCATCTGCTTGAAGTTAGTCATGATTTCATTAGAAACATTAAATGGAAGGCCTTAAAAAGACGACATATTTTGTCAACTTTATATTTAGGACTGTCTCAGCATCCTAGATTCGAGAAAAAGTCTAGTATTAACTAGTATTAAAGGCCAGCATATGGAAATAATCTCTAAAGGATAATCATTCAGCTAATTTCCCACCTAAAAAGTAGCAACTACTGTAAATATCATATGCCAGCAATTGAGAAATTATCTGGCAAGACAAATTACAATTAAACAATTAAAAACATTTACTGGTAGAATGAAGATTCTAATAAAAATTGTACCATTTAATGATTTATACTTTCTAGAAGTATAATATGGACATTTTATTTTTATATATTTATTTGAATATTTAATATTATTTGAATATATTTTAATTTTCATTCATCTACTATGGAATAGGCTGTGGGAAGAAACCGGAGTACCCTGAAGAAACCAACCAAACATGGGGAGACGATGCAAACTTCACACACACACATACCCAAGGCGGGAATCGAAACCTTTGACTATAGAGGTGCGAGGCCACAGTGCTAACAACAATGCCACCTTGCCACCCGGTATTTCTCTTACATACTATTAAAATATTTTAATTTGTCTTATAGGTCAACCTTTTAATCACCAATACTACATGATCAAACTGTAGCAATGTAAACATCTGAAAAATGAACAAAGTGATCTCATGTTGATATCTCTATGTTTTTCTCCAACACGATTCCCACCCAACTGGATCACAGATAGGAAAAAATACCAAAACCCTTCACAAACAGAGCAACATCATTCCTTTAAATATCATTCCTTTATGGTGTTTTATTACCGTGCAGTTCTCTTGTTTGGCACAAACGCACTGGAACACCTGCTCCTTCCTCACTATGATGCGGACTTTCAGATCGCTGCCATTGCCCCTTCCAACCCCTGCAAAGCAAACATACAAGACGTACTAAGGTATCAGGACTAAATCAAACACTGTATACCTGTACATACAGTCACCTATGAGGAAATATAAATATCTGATGAATACCTGCGATGGAGTGAATGCGCAGACTCTTGATTTTTAGGCTTTGTGGTGGGGGCAGCTGCCGGTTGTATTTGTTCTTCATGATCTCATAATATCCAACGTACCGGCTCTACAATATGTTACAAGAAAGCAGCTATTTAAACTGATTTTAAAAAAAACTGGAAAAACAGTCTTGGCTTGTGCACAGTGCCTGGCATGGCACGACTTACCTGAGACGGAGTTTCGACACCCTGGAATTTTGAACTCATGCTTTTATCCGTTCGTCTTTCACCAAAGTAGTCCAGGCTGTCCTGCCAAACACGAAAGCAAGACGAAAGTTAAAAGGTACACTTCTGTACAAAACAAATTCCGTTCATCTTCTTTAGAAGTAGTAGTAGTACCTGTGCACTTTCAAACTGATCACTGTCGATTAGCCACGTGCACACCATTGTCCCTGTTCGTCCTGTCACGACAGAAAAAGATTTCTCAACCTGACCTGTTACAACCACTCCATGCATCAAATACTAAACAAGTGTGTTTACACACTAAATAAGTGCAACATCACCTTTTCCTCCTTTGCAATGGATAGCAATGGTGTTGCGCGAGTCTGCAGCCATCCACTCTCTAACACTGGAGGTGTACCTTAGCATGTCGCTGAGAACCACATAACACACACACACACCAATTACACTCACACTATAGCCCCACAAAGCAAGAAGAGACATTTAAAATAGCCAGACTTATTACTTACTCTAATGACGGCACATTATGGTCATCTATCATCACACGTTCCACTCTATAATGGAAGAGTTTTGGATCATAACCTTTCTCACCTGAAATAAGACAAATATTAGGCTTAAGGTTGTTCATCAGTTGATCTACTGTATATGCACTGTACAGTAATAAAAGTAACTCACTGCAGAGGTTGTAAACTTTGTAGTGATCCAGGTGTTTAGTGTCCAGGAATCTGACAACTTCCTAAAATAATACATGGATAGTTATCTAAACTGTGTAGCCATGCCACTGAACAACTGTTATTTGTCCAAAAAAATAGCTCTTTTATATATATACTTTATATATTTACTACTTTCTCTCCTTTCTGCTATTAACTCCCTTTCAACATGTTACTTACTCTGATGGGATTCCGGTACAAGGCCTGTTTCCCGGATGAGGGGAAGGACATAGCAATGACTCTGTCTAAAAAGGCACAGGTGCAAATTTTATGAAGGTTGTCAGATAAAAACAGATGGGAAAAAAAAAAAAAACTAAGGAACTCAAACCTGTGACATATGTGAGGTCCAAATCGAATCCATCCTTTTGGTACCGTCTTTTGTTCTCTGACACCTGAGACAATCACAAATACGAATGTAAGATCACATTGAACAGAGATCAAAGTGAATGAAAAACAGGCCCTTGCTCATTTAAATCCATACCATTCTTCTAGTGACTTTCTCCATCTCTTTCTTCTGGGAGGCCAGTCGGAAGATACGCACCAGGATGATTATTCTCAAGGACCTCAGAAATGTCACTAACCTGTTGATAGTTGGAAGAGTTCCACGCACTCGTTAACATGTACAAAAGACTATCACAGTGCTCCTAAATTCCTGAATCTGACTGTGACCAATTTCCCATAACAGCAGATCTCTTCATAGGGCCTGCTGCAAAATGTATATTAATGCTCTCATTGTAATATACTTTTTGTTTATATAGTAAAAGCGCATTTTCAGTGGCTTGGAAAGCTAACCTACAGTAATTATGAAAGAGGTTTAAGAACATGTTCTTATTTAACAGAGCTACAAACAGTATACAGGAAAAAAACATAAAATATGAATATCATTTAAGATGTGTGAAATAAGACATTCATCCATCCATCCATCCATACTGCGTATCCTGTACAGGGCCGTGGAGGGAGACTTTGGTCACAAGGGTGCCAAACCATGCACCCACACGACACCCACATACATGTGCAATTTATTTAAACACCAATTAACCTAAGCTGCATGTCTTTAGACACACACACAGACTTGAGACAGGAATCAAACCCCTGGCCCTTGAGGGCAAATCCACAGCGCTAACCACCATGCGACTGTGCTGCCTCTGCATTTATTTTATATTTGTGGAAAAAGTTTCAAGTGTCTGAACTTTCAATAACAGTCAGAGGTGAATCTGAGCAGTATAAAAAGTTAGATTTGTTGTCTTATAAACTCCAAGACAAAGTGAACCAAGAGGCTGGTGAGGGATTGACTGCTTACAGCTGCTATAATGTAAGTGACAAAGAGAATTGCTGTGGTCTAAGTGGAATAAAACATTTTGGGGTGTGTTGTTTTTTGAAAATACAGTATTCGCCAAAGTATATAGCACTGAAATGAATAGACGACTCATATTAGCTTGTCATTTGTGAGTTTATTTCTTCTGAAAGAAACCACCATACCCTCTATTAGAGTGTGGATTTACCACAGTATGCATAATGCAAGTGTTCGAAGTGTGTGTTCGAACTGTTCAGCGCCTCGCTGTAGACAGTGTTCATATCGTTCACAGAGATTCTCAAGCCGGATTTTCGAAACAAAGGTCGCTGCAGACTCCTGCAAAGGGAGACGATTTGCTGGCGTAACGCAGGCACGGTTTTTGGCGGATCTTCACAGTTGAAAACACTCTTCTTTAACATTCCCCGCAAGTAGGCATCAGGTGGTGTAAGATCGGGGGAACTCTGATCGAGAGACCCATTTCCAACAAGGAATGCACAACACAACTTCCTTTTCATTACTGAGAAGACGTGCGGCTGGAGCTACGGCCCGTCGACAAACAAACGTGTATCCGAGATGCGCGTGTTTTAGTACTATATCTTTTGTTGCATACCATAATATTTTTTCAGCCGGGTAGGAACCACTTACCCATCACCCAGTCACTGATTATTTTTTAGACAACTGAACATCCCTTTGGCACTAACAAATTGAAATATATAATATGATGTATAATATATGCAGTACAAAAACCTCCAACAGACATAAAAAAAATCTAATTGTCTAGACTGTCAACACTTGAACCCTAATAAAAATAAAACAATACGGTCTAATGCAGGACTGTTTTAAAAATAAGTATTTACCTGGGAATGAGGCTTGCTCCTGAGAAATCGGAAAATGTATAGATCATAGTGACGACCAGAGTGATGACCACAATGCAGGCGTCCATGATGTTCAGCTTGGAACTGAAGTACACCTTAAATCTGAAACATAAAGAGTGTTGGGCATTAAGCACTGCATTGTTAATTCACTTGTCACAGGGTTCAACAATCCTTGAACAAACCTCACATTTATATTGGCAACAAGAACATGCATTACATTGTTCAACCTATTGCATATAGAAAGTCAGCAGTTCTTATTTTTCTGCACGATTTACTAGAGTCAGACAGGAAATAGCTGCCACAACACTTCCTGTATCCTTCTGAAATGTCAGCACTCTTTTCTTTTCCTGAGGTCTTTTCAAATGTGGAAAGAAGTACATAACGCTAGTGTATTGTTCCATACTAACCCTTCTACATAAATCCGCAGGAGCACATCGATGAGGAAGAAGAAGGAGATTATAAGTGAGATGACCTCCAAAGTAGTCCCCACACTCTCACGGTTCTTGGTTGACAGTGACAGGTCAACAATGACCAGAATAATATCCACAAAGATGAGTACCACGCCAAAGACACTAGAAACACCACAAAAGAAATATGCCAAAAGAAATACCAAATAATATTTTAAACAAGACACTTGAGTTACTGTCATCAAATGATGGTACATAGAGTTTGGCTGCAAAGTACTTTAAAGGATACTATAAGAATATAATTACTCACCGAAAACCAAAAGACATTACAATAGGAGCTATCCATTTCCTAAGACGGCTGAGAAACAATGAGAAAACATTGAAACCCCAATGAGCAAAAGGAATAGAATCTCACTTTATACATTTATCATTTTCTTCTTCAATGTGTATGATGACACGACAGGTTCTTACTAGTACATGGTGTCCGGTTCCTCAAGTTCCTCTTTGCCATCATCAATTTGAACCTCTGCATCCTCCATCACACCGTTCCTTAGGGGGGGAAAAAAAAAAAACATGAATAGCAATCCAGTCTGTTACCAACCCATTAAATTTACTGTGTTAAGGATGGATCAACATTTAAACGTTTAATTGAAGAAAAATACCCACAATTAAAGTATTTATGTGACCATATAAGTGAGTGACCATATAGGGCTGCACAATAGATAATTTCTGCATTAATAGGGCTCCACAATATATACTGTCGTTTGCTATACCAGTTATAAACTGAACCATTTAATACATTGTACTTGGGACATCCTGACCTACAGAGATAATACCTGATCTCTAGGGATAATCACTCCAAATAATTCAGGGCAATCTTTATCCTTGTTAATTCCGGATTAATTTCAAAGCACATCAGAATTAGTGGGATATCTGAGCACATTACAATATTTTGTCCATATCATGCAGCCCTACTGCGGCCGTGTACAAGGTGGTATCAAAAACTTTAGAGATTAGTTTTGCAACATGCCAACAGATGGCAGCACAACGCTGCACACACAGTCACAGGGAGACAGGGTGCCAAAAGACGTCATCCTGTATATATTGAGAGCTGTGTAACAGGTGCTATTCTGACCACGTGCATTTCCACATCCTCTATTTCAGCACGGACAGCAAATTAGAACAAAAAGCAAACGTGAAATTTTGCGTGAAACTAGGCAAATCTGCCATTTGACATGGTTAATGAGAGTGGAGAAACATCATTGGAATGCAACAAGAAATCAGGAAGACCATCAAGCTCAAATAAGAAAAATGTGGAAACTATTTGGCAACTTGTGGATTGTTCTCCGATAATCATCATGCATAACACTCTCAAACGAAACAGTCCAGGCAATCCTTAGGTGTCATTTGAACATGCGCCATGTTGCTGCCAAGTTCGACCCCAGGTTGCTCCTGAACCAGGAGCAAAACGAACATTGCGTCAAAGTCTGCCAAGAAATCCGTCAGCGTGCCATGGATGATCCGTCCTTCATGTCAAGGATCATTACTGGTGATGCAACAGTCTCTTCAGTGAAAAAGCCCACCATTTCCATTAATGAAAAAAGTGGGGTCGGTCAGCAGCTTGATCAAGTGCATGCTCATCATCTTTTTCGACATTCGCTGCATTGTGCATTGAGAATTTGTCCCCAGGGGCCGGACCAACAACAGCAAATTCTACTGCCAGGTTTTAAGGTGTCTGATGGAGGACATATTGCAAAAAAAACAGAGCTAATCTCAAAACTTTTTGATACCTCCTCATATAGAGGCTTTCCCTTAAGTGCATAAAATTCAGTGTTTAAGTGATTATTTAAGATCCCATTTACGTGGCATCGCTGATTGGATATGCAATTTTGTGATCACACTTTGTGCTGAGTAAAAATGTAAACTGAGAAGCGTGATGTGCATTGGGCTCAAAAATAAGATGACAGTGCATGAGGGAGGAGAGGAGTAAAGGTCATGAGCGTTGGTTAAGGTGAAGTCATTGCACTAAACGTTGTTCACTCACCCATTAACATCTTTGGAATCCAAGTGGGCATTATAATGCACAGAGGTCATTGTTAAGAGACTTTTGTTTTAAGAGAACTTGTCTCGTGTTCTGTTCCATAAGAAGAAACCGGTTGCATTTAAGAGTGTGATAAGTTGTTTCATGTTACATATATTTAACATTCTAAGAATGCTATTACTCAAACACAAGAAAACCTTGAGCAAATAAACATAAAATAAAACTGATGCAGGTCACGTGACAGACATTTACCTCAAATGGTCCAGGTTGTTTTTCAAGAGCTCAGAGATTTAATAAGCATGCATGCTCCTTCTTCACACTGGAATCTTTGTGGCCTGTTCCAAAAGCGAGCAGCAGATGGGAACAATTGAAAAGCTCAGCAGCTAAAACATCTCAAGTATGACAGCAAACATCTGATTCAGGTTTTCAAAGGCGTAACAAGGAGAGGTATCACTTCTACAGTTGCTCGTTGCTAAAAATTCTAATCTAGATTCGTGAACAAAATTGCAAAACAAACAGATCCAAACCAGAGAGCATCGGAGAGAAGTGTAGTCTGGGTAGTCTGGGTGCTCTGTGTACTCTTTGCTCCTTTTCAATCCTGCCGTAAAACTCTTCCAGAAAAAGTAACGCTCTGCTCAGTGTCGCGTGTCCTACCCTTTTTGTTTTTTTTTAGCTGGTTTTCTTTACGATGGCCTGACTATCCCGTGACAGAGGAAACGGTCCAAAGGTTTTCCTTCCTCCAGTGCCCATATTCCGTGTAAACACTACGGAGGAACATTCCCGCCGCAAATGATGAGGTGTCGTTTGCAAACGAGTCGATTCCTCGACTCTTAAACACTATGAACGCCAGGAGTGACTCGTTTTTTTTCCCCTTTTTTTTTCTCCTGACTTTTTCGCTAAAATGTAACAGTATGTTGCTTTCATGAGTGACGTTAATCACGAAAACCTTCAGTTTTTTTCCCACTCTACAATGGTTCTTCTATTTGGGAAACACAACCAGGTGGTCAGTGATTTGATAGGATATGTACAGTGGAGGAATTTACCACCTACAATTACCAAAGTTAAATGTTCTAATTGAGTTGAATTCGGTCCTTTGTCTCATCGTCTATAACACTTTATCCTAGGAGACCTTAGGGCATGAGGCAGGGTACACCCTGGATAGGGTGCCAATCCATCACAGGGCACTATGGATAATTTGGGAACACTAATTAGCCTAATCTGTATGTTTTTGGACTGTGGGAGGAAACCAGAGTACCCTGAAGAAACCCACCAAGCACAGGGAGAACATGCACACAGACCTGAGGCAGGAATCGAACCTACAACCTGGAGGTGCAGGGCAACATTTCTAACCACTAAGCCACCGTGCCACCGTGCCACCCTGCTCATTCTTGTAAACATGTTTAATCCAAACCTCATAACAGAAAAACAGCTAGGGAGTTTAAAAACACACTGCATACTATGTCTCTTTCTCTCTCTTTCCCTCTCTCTTTCTCATTCTCACCGATCAGCCATAACAATAACACCACTGCCAGGTGACCTGAACAACACTATACCTGCTTATACACCAGCAAATCCTCAATGTTCAGCCCAATCCTCTCCGATTCAACAGAGTAGCCAATTCAGCACAAGTTGCTGATAAAAGTCTAATACAAAGGCACTGTTGTCGTGCACCTCCAGGATCCAGGTGTTCCCAGTGAACAAGCATGTGGTGTGTTTATGTGTGTGTGCCCTGTGATGAATTGTCACTGCGTCCAGGGTGTACAGTACGCCACCTCGTGCCCTACGACCCTGTATATACTGTAGGATGATGATTAGTGAGTGAGTGAGATAAAAAGGCACCAGAAGAGCAACTATACCACAGCCTACTGTCCAGGGGGCCCAGCATCTCAGGAACAAGATTGGAGTAATCCTGCCTGCTATGAATTATAACTTTAAATAAATACCTAATAATTCACACTTACAGATTCAAGCTTTAAACCTGTAGTACAAAATATTATTTATGTCACACAAGATTCTGTGGAAAGTTCAGAGATAGAATGTTATTTGGCTCAAAATAGACAAAATTGGTGACTGTTGTATACATTTAAATATTCGTGAAATAATTTACTGGGGCTTAAAGCTGTAATGGATGTGTGGGGGTTAATAGTTAAAAGAAGACATTGACAGAACCTTCTTCAAAGTGCATATAGCAGGCACAATATGATTACAGGAGTGCACTGTACAGTACATAGGGTCCTCAGATTTAAACCTTAATTTTCACATTTATTGAAACATACTTTGTAACAAACACAATACAACATATATTCAGACAGTAAACTACATTTTATTTAAAAGTTAAACCTCTATAAAAAGCGCACTGAACCATTTGGGATTCAAAAATAGTCAGCTCTTATGTTTGAGCTCAGTCCTGTGATGTGACTCACTGAAAAGCTTCGGAATTCCCATCACTACTTCCCTGAGAGCGCGGTCCTAAACCTCCCCCAACATTCCGTTAACTCAAACCAGACAGTATGGTCCAAGAATTTTAGTAGCAGTTGTTCTGATATGGGTGTAAAAGTTCTGATAGACAATTTAAAAAAGAAGAAGAAAAACGAATCACAGTTTGTACTTATAATGCATAGAAGGCAGGGTTATGGATTACAGAGAGGGAGAGAAAGCACAAGTGAGAGAGCTCCTATTAAAAGTACCTATTTTCCTAATAATATAATACACATTAGTAATCTATTTTAAACAAACCTATGTTCACAACTTTGGGCAACAATGAAATCAAGATAAAGGGGTTTCCGCTTCTCGCCTTTGTGTATCATTATTGCAGCATGTACTGTAGTTCTCTCAGTTATGCCCAGCCACAAAACCAACTGGTTAACTATCAAGGTCATACCATCCTCTGTTTTAATGTGGGCAGCTGTGTGTGGAAAATACTCTTGGAATCTTTTTTGAGCAACTAAGCAGTCTTACTATATACATTTTACTGCTAGCTTAAGCATTTTGTATCTGTTCTGATTTTTGAGAATGGGAATGTCTCTAATGTTTTGCAGAAGCTGCACATTTTTGCAAACTTATGCCATAAATTACAAATATATCAGCATAACTGCTACAATGTCACAAGATTCATTTCCGTCCAGAGTAGCATTCATTTTTGGATCTTGTAGAGAACCAGATGAATCTTGGCACTGACATCTTGCAATATGCCTGTGAGCTATAGCCAAGAAATACCCATTGATGTGATAACTTGGACATTCAGTACACTCAGGTCATCAGCTGACTTCATTTTATTGCCACATAATGTTGCTGAGCCTATACCTGACCAACAAAGTCAATTTGAGATCATAACAATTATTTAAAAATTTCTCACTCATCGTCTATACAGCTTTATCCTGTATTCAGGGTCGCAGAGGGCCTGGAGCCTATCCCAGGAGACTTAGTGCACAAGGTGGGGTACACCATGGACAGGGTGCCAGTCCATCACAGAGCATGCATACACAGTCAGGAATCAAACCTGGACCCTAGAGGTGCAAGGCAACAGTGCTAACCACTACACCACTGTGCCACCTTCTTTAAAATGACAATTATTTGAAGTAAGTAATTAAGACTGCCCAGCCAAAAATAAATAAATACATCACAATATTTCTGGCTGTGCAGTTTAGAGGTGTTCCATAAAGTCATTAATATTCAAGAAATAGTATGTTAATTAAATATATTATTATTATTATTATTATTATTATTATTATTGATTCTAAGTCCACTGGGATACACTCCAGGCCCCCTGAAACCCTGTATACAGGATAAAACGGCATAGACGATGAGACAATGATTATTATTATTATTATTATTATTATTATTATTAGTAGTAGTAGTAGTAGTAGTAGTAGCAGCTGCATTTACCTAACAGAATGCACACTACAGCATCTTTTGTCAATTCTAAAAGTTATTTGTTAAAAATATTGTGAAATACATAATGTCATACATAAGTTGCTAGGGTAAATGATCTGTCCATGAGCTCAGTGTTTCCAGGATAGACTCAGGATCAAATGTGACTCTGACCAGGAAAAGATTACTACTGAAGATGAATTAATGACTGTAATTTGAATGTGTATGAGACATTAAAATCTCTTAATCTCTTCTCATAAGATAGTTGTTGATTAAATGAGTCAGTACTCCTCAACACTTACAAATTGTATGATGGTCTTTGTCAGTGATGCCACAGATTTTTTAACTGTGCAGTGAACATTATCAGTGGCCTCACTGCGAAACCCTGTTGTTAAACTGCTTCCAACAATAATATTTTATTTTGGAAGTTTGTTTATGTTTATTGTTCTTTTTCTTTTGCAAATTTGTTATTCTATTCCATAAAAGATTATCCATAATTAAAATGTCAAGAATTTCCTAAATTACATGTGGAACAGTTAGCATGTTACTTTATGATAATAAGTACACAAATATTTAATATTGGTACAATAAAGTGAGTGTTTGAATGCACAAGCTGCAGTGGTACCTGTGTGTCCAGTTGCTAACATGGGTTACAAAATCACTTCTGAACTTCTTATTAGGAACATTATTAAAACTGGGTAGTAGCCTCCCTTTGCTTTCAAAACAGTCTAAATTCCTCATGGCATGAATTCCACAAGATATAGGAAACATTCCTTTGAGATTACGGCCCAGGTTGATCTGATCACATCAAGCAATTCATGCAGGTGTTGCTGTCCATTTTTGGTGCTGTGCATTCTGAGATGATTTTCTGCTCACCACATCACATGGAGAGTGGTTCTCTCAATAATTGTATCTATCAGCTCGAACCATTGTGTCCTGTTGCTGTTGACCTGAAACAGTGTTTCAAAGATTACTGTGAATAGTCCCACACACTTACTGAATTTAGGTGAATTGAACACATATTTGCCACAGAATTACAAAGAACATAGTCTTTTTTTAATTCAAGGTGGATGTTTATCTTTGGTTTATCTTTGGACTTATTATTATTATATAAAAAAAAAATATATATATATATATATATTTTTTTTTAGAAAACTATTTTAGTGATTGATTATAGTATTGAAAACATTTTAGTTTGTTTTTCGAGAGAGAAAAAAAAAAGACCAGTGGAATGTAAGGAATGGAAAAGTGGTGCAACACCTTTTTTGATTTAGCGGAGACCATGCGGAACTAACTGATCCTATAAATAATAGAAATAAAAGCATGTAAAAGTTCTGAGCCATCAGCATGTGGAGTACAGTTCTTGGAAATGAAGCTAGCAGTACGCATGTTACAGTCTACAGTTTCCACTGCTGATTGGAATCTTAACTATCTTAAAAGACGCAGATTTTAAGATTTTAAAAAGCTGTCAAAACAGTTTTGGAAGTGTGTGCACATTATTGCGCTGTCTTTGAGTTTTCTGATTTTGTAGTCATGTCTGCGGTAATTCTCCTTTTTATGGTATACTTTACAACTCTGCCATCAGCTGGCTTGGTAAGAATTATTCCTTTTTTTTTATACAGCACATGACTTATGGTATTACTTTTGCTCTGACAAATCAAGTGCTATTCCAAAAGCGTAAAGTTGGGGTATTTTTTTGCAAGTCATCTAAAACACCTATGCATGACTTTAAAGTGTATGTTGATATTAACCTCAGTCTATGTTTAAAGTTAAAGTTAATAAAGTCAATCCCAAAACCTAAATCTAATTTTATATTTAAAGATGATGTCACCGTACAAGACAACCCTCAATCAGAAAACTGGCATACTGAATAATGCAATGCAGATGCTTTACACCAGTTCAAGTTGTCCATAGCATAACAAGGAATTGTGTTAAAGTTAAAAGTACTTTAGGGTCCTTTTTTGAATAGAGAATGTGGATTTGCAGTTGTTAGAGTTAAAGTCATGTATACATTAAAGGATAGAAATTACATTAAGCAGTCACTAGCTATTAAAACAGTTTTCATTATATTAGGATAAGTCTTAAATAATAAGAAACCAAAAATACATCTCAGCTTAAAGTAATCCATTTGTCATATGTCATATTTATATTTATAGTATTTATCTTTTTAATTAGGAAAAGCATTTATAAGTAGCGCAATGAAAACAAAATAAATAAAAATATATATAATAGAGAACTTTAAAAGAGAACAACATAGGACATAGCAACATACTGTAGTTAAAGTAACATAGTACAGTACTGTATGTATTCCAAATACAAGAAACAAACTCAAAATATTAATACACAAACGTAGATAAACGTCCAAGGACATAAACAACCAAATTAAACATCATAAACAATAGAAAAGACAAGAAGAATAATATATATCTAAATAAATGTTTAAAAAAGAAAGAATGAAAGAAAGGAAAAAGAAACAGGGAAAAGAAGGGGGCGGGGTCAGTCAGTCAGAATTTGGACGCTGCTGAGTATTAAAGAACGCGAGGCATGGCCCCATCTGCTGGTAAAATTTAAAAATATATTTCTCCCATGCACAGCCTTACACAATACGATATGCAGTGAAAAGCTTATACGATACGATGCCTTACAATATGTACAAGGTTGCTCAAGCATTATACGCCAAATATAGCTTATTCCTTTCGGGATAGTGGAATAAAATGTTGCCTGTCTAGCTTTTAAAAATTGAACTCAATTTAAAATGTATGACTTAACCTGGCAAACAAACAAACAAACAAACAAACAAGATTTCCCAATGATTTTTGTATAGTTAATGAATCTTGTGCACTCACAAATGATCCCTTTGGCACACTCTCTGAAATGGAAATAATTTGTTAAACTGTTCTGTATTTTTTCTGTATCCATAATCCATTGTTTTGTGTTAATTGAGACAGAGGATGATTGCCCCTTGGAGTTGTTGGAGCTGAAGGAGAACATTCAGAAACTTAATTATGAGCTCTTAATCGGGGCCTGGAAACTGAATTACCTGCATACACACCGCCGCTTCAGACCGACAACAGAGTCTAAACAGGACAACATGACCCTACCAAGTCTGCCAAGCACAGGAGGAAACCTGCTGGTTTATGACAATGGTGTTATAATGGCCCATTTGTTTTTTGTTTTTGTTTTCTTTTCATATTTGCATTTTCATATTAAATTAAGTTTTTTAGATGATTATATTGTTTAATTACACAAATTTTATCTAGATGCAAATGTATGGGGCATTCAGGTCAAACCAGAACTTTTGACTTACAGAATAACAGAACATTAAACAAAAAATCCCTTTATTTCTTTATATATTCCCTTAGAAAGAATTTAGAACTCAAAAAGTTCTCACATCCTATCTATGATCAGACTGCTTGCGTCATATCACTGCTGAAACACTGGCCTACCAGGAACCCCTTCAAATGGTCCAAACAGAGGGAAATTGCAGGACTGTATGAGGAACATGATAATAACTATCAACCAAGTTCCTATAATGTGCAAATGGTGCGGATAACAGTATGAGTGTGGTGATTAAACCAGGCTGCTTCCCCCCCCCCCCCCCCCCCTCTCAAAATGTTCATAAGTATGACTACAATAGGCACTGAGCCACCATGGATTATCATTCACAGACCTACAATCTTCTTTAAAATGTTCAGACATTTTCAAACATTTCAAACACCTCCTGCACGATAAAATGTTTCATGAAGAGAAGGCAAATCACGCAATTATGCATAATTGTCAGCAGATGGCGATAATGCTACTTATGCAACACAATGCCGATTAGAAATGTAGTGAAGTAGAAAGTACAGTTCTTGTATTTGTTGTGGAGTAAAAGTAAAAAGTATCCACTAATAAAACTACTCCAGTAAAGTAAAGATAGACAAAATATATAAAGTACGGTAACAACCACTGCTGAAATGTGGTATGAACATACAATTAAGATATAGAAACAAAAATCTGTAGTGCGGTTGATAACAGTGATTAAAAACTTTTTAAAAAGTTAAAAAATATATTACAATTCTCAGTAATAATCTAGAATTTTTCTCGCTGATTGAAGAATTTTTTCTCACCAGCCATTTTACACTCTTTCTAAGAATTTGTGTCAGATGGCCTTTTTGGCACCTTTTGAGACAGCCTTGCATGGGGTACAGTATAGCATCAGAGTAGACGACTGTACTGTAATTATAATTATAATTAATGTATTTGGACTGTGTTTTTTAAACTTCAGATTGCTCTGAGCTATTTGACAGGCTCAGACCTGAAAGTGGGTTCTACCGGATTAGACCAGATACAACTCTTGAGCCTTTTCTTGTGTACTGCGATATGGAAGATGGAGGAGGCTGGACTGAGGTACAGAAACGTCGCAACGGTAAAGTGGATTTCAATAGGTAGGCTATAACACCACTCCACCATTAATGGGACGCCATGAAAAACACAGTGACAGATGGGAATGTCCATATAACATAACACATCGTAACGACTAACCAATAACTGCCCCCCTTTTCAGAGGTTGGCAGGACTATAAGAATGGGTTTGGTCATTTCCAGTCGAGCAAAGATGAGTTCTGGCTGGGCAATGATCACATTCACTCCTTGCTTCACAAAGGTATGTTGCTGCTAAATAATCTGTAAAACATTTTATCATGGAAAAGACTTACGTTATGTGCATTTTCTCACGAAGGTAAAAACGTAATGAAAATTGATCTGATGGACTGGAATGGAGAAAAATCATATGCGATATATGATAACTTCAGAGTGGCAAATGCAAAGGTAAACTTTCATTACATTTTGTCATTATCTAAAAACAAAACTTATAATGTTGCAATTGTAGTGATTTCAATCCCTAAAATTGTGTCTTACATTTCCTCCTCCACACACAGGATAAATACAGGCTGTACTTTGGCATGTACAGTGGCCGGGCTGGAGATGCACTGTTTGGTGGGAGCAATATGGTGGAGCAGTGGTCTGCCTCCCATAGTGGCATGCAGTTTAGTACCAGAGACCAGGATAATGATCGATACCTGCAAGGAAACTGTGCTATAGAAAACAAGGGTGGCTGGTGGTACAACAGGTAAGGTATAAAAAGTATACAAAGTGCATATTTTGGGCCCAAGCACTATGACATCAGCCCTATGTCATCAAAGTGTGTGAGGGCCCTCTTGTTCTTCTAAAGATTACTATTATTATTATTATTTCATTTCAAATTTGTTCTCCATTACAGTTAAAATAGAGATTCAGAACATGGAACATATCCTTCATTAATAGCTGTTACAGAATGGTTTGCTCTTCTCCAGGTGCCATGCTGCCAACTTGAATGGGAAGTTTTATAGAGGAGGGAAGTACACAGCGATGTATGACAATGGGGTGGTGTGGAGCACCTGGCGAGGATTCTGGTACTCCCTCAGACACGTAAGCATGAAAGTGCGGCCTACAGCATTTATGGACAGTCTTGGGAGTGGAGCGGGACCAGACAGCTAAAACATTACACTTTTTAATGTTTCTGCTCTATGTTATCATAAGCGAATTTAGCTGCACCTTTATGTAATCCAAAAGTGCAACAAAAGTACAGAACATTCTGGTTGTAACCTAGAATTTACATGCATGTGGATTATAGATATAAAACATTATTCCTTTGCTTTCTGGAGTGCAAAATAATATAGTAAGCATGCATCAAGAGCAGCTTGTTGAAATGTCATTTATGAGAAATATATATTTTTAAAAGTAGTTTTCCTCATAGGGACCAGCCATCCTTATTTCTGTCCTTGCAAAAAGCCCTCTACATTCTAATACTGTACTTTCAATTGCTAAAACATATACAGTATTTAGGATCTGCATTTATATGAAGTACAACAGGCATAAATGTAACAAAGATTGATAAACATGAAATAAATTTATTTACAATGCATAATGAACATTTATTGCCTTTTTATGAGCTGAGGCATTTCTTCCAGTGTAAAGAGACTTTAAACTACTCTGTATTGTCCTCTAGACTACAGCCAGATTATGACTGCATTCTTTTAATCCTGATCCAAAAACAAAATTAATATGCACTTATCCTGCAAAATGTTCAAGACATGAAAATAGCTTATTTTTCATTTACAACCTATATATACAGTACTGTGCAAAAGTCTTAGTATCTTTGGTACAAATTTTGTAATATAAGTTTATTATGTCTGCATTATTATGTACAAGACCATTCCCTACAAAGATACACTACAATTAATGAATAAGTAACATTACAGAAGAATATTTGCATGCCTGTAAAGAAAGCGACATATTACATGACAGACCAGTTTTCAGATGGGAAAAAAAATCAATAATCTAGCATGCTCAGTAAAACCTAACAGCTGTTTTACTTGGAATACTGCACAAATCTGCAACGAACACTACCGCTTAGGTTCAAAAAAAGACTTTCCACACCAAATATTGACCGTTTATTGTTTATGTTATTACTTAGTGTTTTTTATGGAAGTTTCTTTTAATGTAGAAATGTTTTCAAAAGCATCATTGCATATGGCTTTTGTTTGGAAGTTCCCAAGACGTTTGCACAGAACTGTAAGTAAAACAGCTGTTAGGTTTTACTGAGCATGCTGGAGAATATGAGTTCTTTTGGTACTGTAACTTCGTCACACTCGCTCCTTTCTATTTATATAAATAATAATTCAGATACAATATAACAAAATTTTATATAATAAAATTTGTACTACAGATAATATGGCACCTAAGACTTTTGCACATATACACACACATATTGATACAATATTGTAATTTAAATGCTTATTAATGCAGTGAAAGTTGCAATAACCAAATTTTTCGAAGAATGTTTACGCATTTACTTGATAAATCAAGCTTAGTCTTTTATACAGTATCAGTATCTGAACTTATGACAGCATTAACGTAATAGTGCTTATATTCAACTGGTTAATTAGGTGCCAATAACATAATCAATCTATTTAGAGAGGAATCTTCAGATTCCTACGATGTGCACGTTTAATATAATTTGTGATGCTAATAGATTACTAAGTAACATGACATTTAAATATAATAAATTATAAATTTTCCAGATAATCACAAATCTTGTTCCCAAAATTATTTTACCTTAAAACCTAAAGAAACGTTTACTTGTGAAAATCCAGCTCTGGAGTTTCTGATCAGGACATTCTCAGATACAATTAGGTGAGTCCGAAGTCTTTCATAATTCCTGTCCCAACCTCTTCTCCTAAATATCCAGAAATATCCATCATTCGCTGCTCATCCTCAGTCAGGCCATAGGAGGAGCTGCTGAAGTCCGCAGAGAGCGGGAGGCTTCGGCATCGGCTCCTGCTCTGATCAGAGCTAGAGAAGGTGGAACTTCTCTGTCTGTTGTGGCTGGCTGATGAATTGGCTTCTCGCAACTTTCTGGCCAAAATGTTCCGCTGTATGGGAGATGGACCTCTTCTGTTCCAATTTTGTTCTGCCCTTTCTACTCGATCCATTTCAAAAGATGGTGCCCAGCCCACTGCATGCCTGTCAGTTACTCGATTTTTTGTTGGTATTGAAGTCCCTGAATTAACCATTGCAGGTTTGGATTTTGGGAAGGAATGCATAATTAACCAAGGCTGCTGTCTGTGGTCACTAGAAATTTCAGGTATCCTACATTTAGCTTGAGACCAGTCTTCCAGCTCAGGTATTGTATGCTCCCAAGCTCTGGTTCTACAGCTGCCCTCTGGAAGCTGCCGGGGGGCTACCTGAGTCATGCTTCTCTCCCTAAATGACCGTGGCTTAGTTAACTGCTGGAGGTTGCTCTCATTGAAGCTAGATGTCCTTCTGAAATTTGGATTCTTGGAAGAACTGAGTCTGTTTCGTTCCACCATTGCCACCCAGTCTGCTGTGCGTTCTTGCCGTCGGTCCCAATCACTAATAACAGCTTTTGGAGTGGCCAACAGGGGGTCCACCTTGTGGCTCAGTCTGTCAGGCAGCGTGGCAGAGTTTCTGTGAGGCCATGTGGATTTGTGGAGGTGACTGAAACTGACTTCTTCTTGACTTTCCAGGTCCTGAGGCACTGGTGTAAGACCAGCAGATGTTGAAGCTGTGGCCTCCACCATGGCGTCATCAACAGGACTCTGAGAGACATGATAGACTTGTGTGGCCTCTCTGAGCCCTTTCTTCTTCATTTCCTTAAGCTGTTGCTGTGCCAAACGATACCCAAAAAGGGGAGGAACAATCTTTTGACCAGAGGGGGAAAGTCGCTCAGGATCCTGGGGAAAGGGCATGGGGAGGGAAAAACTCTGCTGACAGGCCAATACCCCCTTGTCTGATGCTGCTTGAATAGGTACAGAGCATGATTGGCCTTTCTGAACTGCCCCCATACTCTCAGATAAACTAGGCCTCTGCATGCTGTGCCCACAAATAGAAGCCTCGTCTGAGTTCTTTCGTCCACCAGGAGAATGCATAGACTCAGGCCGTGCTGAGCTACACTTTGGGGCATGGCACAGTTTTCTCCATACTGTGATGAGGATAGTCACAAGGATGACAGCTAGACAGAGAACGATACCAGCCACAACAACTAGGTTACCTCCAAGAAAGGAATCCACAGGTGGAGGAGGTGAGACAGAAACAGGCGGCAAGACATCTATAGACAACAATAGGACAGATTTAGAAAATGTCCAGAAAATGTGTTACAAATACATAACTGAGCTTCTTCAGACTGCAAAATAATAAATATATGGTCCTTAAGAAATTTCTTACCAGTGCAGACCTCAAGGGAGCACAGTGACTGCTCTCTCACCATGCCCGTGCAACGCATCCCACCACCAGGGGGCAGCAAACACTCACGGACACGTTCTCTCACCCCATCTCCACAGGTCACACTGCACCCACTCCATGTTTGCCATGGGCCCCACATCTCTACTAACAAATCAAATACAAAGCTGATTACGCATGCCAGGAGAAATACTATATTTCTATTATATGGATATAATGCTGTTTTGATGGTGGTATACTGTATGAGCACTATTGTATTATCTGGAAATAACAGAAATAAACATTCATTTAAGTGACCTGATGAAAAAAAAAAATCTTTACCACATACAAAAACTGTTGTAAAAAATGCTCACCAGCATTTCTTTGCACAATGATGCACGTCTGTGCCAAACTGGGGGCCTGACTGTAGATGCGTGCATAGTGAAAGCAGTACTTTTTCTGGCCAAGATCAAACTGGGAGCAGTTAAATTCTGTCTCATTCTCCCCTCGACTAAGAAATTGAAAGGCAAGCTGAGAAGAAGTTTCTTGCTTTGCAGCTGAACTGGCCTCCTTATACAGCAGCACCTTCCCTGTGGTGACCGTGCAGGGTGGATAGAGCAGCCGGACAGGCACAGTGCCCTCACAGCCACTCCTGTAGATGTTCTCGACTATGAGCTTATAGGAGAATATGCGAGACAGATAGAGTGGTCCTGAGGATTTTATGTCATGTTGGGTATAGTGGGACTTGAGAGCTACATGGATGAAGTCAGAATCAGTCAGCAGGGAGGCGCACTTGATGTCCACATGTTGTGACTTTACAACCTGGATGTTGTGTGTCGTTCGTTTCTGCACCTTGTCGATGGTGTTCTTCCCAATTGTGTTGTGCTCCATGTAGCTGACCTCTAGATAGAGGGATGCACTGATGTTCAGGCAGAAATGGAAGTCAACGTTGGTAGACACAGAAACCTGAAACGCACCAGAGCTGTGGTTGTTGTTAGTACGTTCTACTCCAAAGTGGAAAGTGGGCCACTGGACATGTAATACTGGGCTCCACCAGCTGGAGGTACTTTTCAGGCCACCCTGGTGGCCCCGTTGATCTAATCTGAAGCTGAAGTTTCCAGCGTATGAGAAGGATGTGCAGTCAAACTCCAGAATGCCCTCCGACTGGTTGAATGGCAAACGTCTAGTTAGCACAGTTAAATTCTTATCTAGGTCAACCAAATCCATGGACATTTCACTGGCTGTCATGTTGCTGCCTGCATTGTAAGTGACAAAAACACTGGCATTGCTTAGAGCAACGTGTACTGCGGGCCACAGATGTAGACCAGCCATTGCTGAAAACAGAATAAAACACAAAAAAGGAAGTAAAACATAAGACAACCAAAAAAGCATATAAATGAAAGAATTATGAATATAGAATTATATACAGTATAAATAACAGCACTCATGATGTTTTCTCACAAACCTTCTCACAAAATTGATATCTTCAGAAGAAAAACATTGTTAGTCAGCTGATCATGTGTGCTGGCAGCTGAGAAAAAAACTGAAATGTGCAAGGGAGAGGGATCTTGTAGGGACCGCTATAGCATTCACTTTGTCTTAAGGCTTTTTCCTCATATCCTTGTTTGCTATGGTCACCTCTAGCTTCATAGTTACAGATGTTAATATAAATGTACTTCATCAAGTTGCTTTATTACAATATCATGCAATATTTTAATGCATTTAGTATGAGATATCGCGTTTATTTGAATGAACTAAGCTATGAGTAATGCACCCTATAACCTAGGGTATTTACATTATTGCAAACCACTCTGCAAATCCTATTTGCCCTCCACCTCCCTTCCAAAACACTTTGTCTTCTTTTGACAATAGGCTGTGAGAACCCACCGTTTCTTAAGCAAGACATTGTGATTTACGAATGCCACTACACATAGGTCACTTCCCAAGACAAAAAATACATAAGCCAACGGAAAAGCGGGCAGGAAAAACACTCCCTCCCTTCTCTTCCTATCTAAGCCTGTGTTCAACTAAAGGACACTGCTTGTACTAAACCACCATATGATATCAGGTGTCATAATTAAATGCCTAATAGTAAATAATTATGCACAATGAATTTATATAGCCATGGACAGAGGTAAACCTTGTGGTCTTGTTGAACTGATAAATCAGTGTAGGTAGTGTATCATTACAATCTTTATTTATATCTTAGTGTTTTTACTTACCACATCCCATAAGGATGAGCAGGAGTAGAAATTGGACAAGTGGGGTGGAACCCTGTATCATTCCGACGCATGTGTCCTCGGTCTTGCTTGCTCAACATCACCTTTATTTTTTTATAATCAAACAGCCCTGTAAATTACACACTATTTCAACAGAGAGCAGAAATTAGCGACATAGTTTTACAATACGCTTTATTTAATTCATGGTCATTTCTGTCTCAGGACATCCAAAGATAAAAAACAGGATTATAATCAGTAAAATGTGGTTTAATTATTAACTTCATCATTATCATCATCATCATCATTTTCTTTATCACAAATAAATGAATAAATACATAAATGAACAAACCTACTGGATTGAGAAAATGCAATTGAAGTCCTTATAGAGAGCATGATATTTTTTAGATTACTAGATTTCTTCACTTGCTACTCACATAAACATCTACATCCAGCCCGAGCAGTTTGGTTCATGTATTGAAAAGTCGGTCACGCTTTTTCCATTCGACTCAGCATTAATCCTCATATTTTGGGGGTTCCTGGGATCCTTATACTTTATACTTTCTGAACAATTCTGGCCTCAGGAATGAACGCATCAGAGTCGGATCTGTTCCTCAAACCAGTGCTTCCAATTTTCCGGCTTGTCCAATGTCCAGTGAAAATACACAACCATCAACTCTCCATCTCCAGTGTTCCATCTCTAACACACACACATACACACACACACAATGTAGATGTGTTTTTGTGAAACAGCTTACCATAAACAAATACCTCTATAATTCCTAAATGTGTCTAAAACAAACATATGGATCCACAAATGGATCCACAAGCACACAGATCCACAAATGGATTATATAACTCCAGGAGAAACCTGAATGCATTTGTATTCACTTTATTATACTTTATTTGTACTTCATTTTGAAGACTGAAAATAATAAAAGAAGATTACTTTTTAGACCTTACTCCCTTGTTAGTGAATTCATCAGCGGTGTATTTAAAACTCGAGTCGACCGCAAGAGGACTATTTAATTGAATTTGAAGTTGTGGTGAGTTTAAATGGATAGTCTATACATTTAAATGGATAGTCTATACGCCCATTCAAATGTGTGGTGCATGTGAACGCACCCTCAATACAACGGGAATGTATACGATGTAACACCATTTAAAAAATAATGAACAAACATATTGATACAAAGTGAAAACTTATTTATTTGATGTTAAGTTAACTTGCTAAGCTTTAATGTTGAATCGAGTCCATGCGACCACATTTAGCTTTAAATTTCTACATGAAAAGCAGTTATTCCACTGAGAAGTGCTAAAGGCTATGAGGTACAATCGATAAAATGTGGTTCACTTACAGCATGTGTGTGGAAGAGAGACAGGAGCTGTTTATCCGCCGCTTCCAGAAGATTCGGTAGAGGAGAAGCTGTTGAGCGCGGAGTCTCTCACACGGCTCTCTCCAGACTGGGCGGGTTTCCGCGCTGGCTTTCATTGGATTGTTCAGAGTGTAATATTTTTGTTTCGGCGAGTGGACAAAATGTTGGCTTTTAAAAATAACAAAATCATATATTCACTGTGTGAAACCAAAGAGCCTACACTGACCGGACGCTTTAATAAGAACACATGCATATTTGCTCATTCATGCAATTATCCAATCAGGACGTCATGTGGCAGCGGCCTAATGTATTCCATAAAATTATGCAGATATACAGTATTATGCCAAGAGATTCACACCAAACATTATAATGCAAAAAAAAAAGGGGGGGGGGGTGACTTTTAGCAAAGAATAGTTTATGGTAGCAGAAGTAATTTCACATACTGCTCTTCTCTTGGGATTTTTTTTTACACCTACAGTTTCTTGTGATGATGTAGTGGTTAGCACTGTCGTCTTGCACCTTCAGGGTCCTGGTTCGATTCTCGTCTCTGTGTGCATAGAGTTTGCATGTTCTCCCTGTGCTTGGTGGGTTTCCTCTGGGTACGTACTCCGGTTTCCTCCCACAGTCCAAAGACATGTTGGTTAGGTTAATTGGCATTCCCAAATTGGCCGTAGTGTGTGAATAAGTGGATGAGAGTGTGTGTGTGTGCCCTCCGATGGATTGGCACCTTGTCCAGGGTGTACCCCGCCTTTCGCCCTAAGTCTCCTGGGATAGGCTCCGGGCCCCCCGTGACCCTGAATACAGAATTAAGCGGTATAGATGATGAGTGAGTGACTGAGAGTGAGTTTATTGTGAAAATCAATAAATCGAGTGATGGTATTGTGAGTGGAAACAACTTGAGCACAGGTCTGTCGATAATGCTTAATGTATAGTGGTTAGCAAGGTGGTCTTGCACCTCCATGGTCGAGGGTTCGATTCCCTCCTGGGTTCTGTGTGTGCGGAGTTTGAATGTTTGCCTCATGCGTGGTGGGTTTCCTCTGGGTACTCCGGTCTCCTCCCACAGTCCAAAGACATGCAGATTGGCATTCGGAAGTTACCCGTTGTGTGTGCCCTGTGATGGATTGGCATCCATCTAGCGTGCACCCTACCTCATTCCCCAAGTCTCATCATTCTCTGCCGTTCCCAAATTGGCTATAGTGTGTGTGCGCACATGCTTTGCAATAGATTGGTGTACACAGCCTCATGCCCCAAGTCTCCTAGGCTCCATGATAAGCGGTATATAAAGTGAATGAAAAAAATAACTAATCTTGACAACCACCAATAACAAAAAAGACAACTGTTTATAATGTATAGCGATCTTGCTAGTATTTTGCTCCTAGGGAAACATATCAGTAAAATTATATTAATCATCTAATGATCTTCAGTAAACTCTTTTTGTTGTGGTGGATCCAGAGCTGGTCTTAAAGTCAAGTAAATATTCAGCCAAAAATACACTGGAAAATTTTTCACTTTATTTAGTTAATAAAGGAGATGTAGCATTAAACTTACACTATATAGTCAAATATCTGCGGACACCATCATCACACCCGTAGAGTATATGGGCCTTTTATAAACTGTTGCCCCAACACTGGAAGCACACAATTGTCCAAAATGTCTTTGTATGCTGTAGCTTTAGGAGTCACTTTTAAGGGGCCCAAACCAGCTCCATGGAGAAGACATGGTTTCCCAAGGCAGGTGAGGAAGAACATAAGTGTTATGCACATTAGCCTGACCTCAACTCCACTGAACACCTTTAGAACACTGATTGCAGCAAAGGCCTCCCCATTCTCTAGTGCCTGACCTCACTAATGCGCTCCTGTGGCTGAATTAGCACAAATTCCTACAGCAGGAATTCCAATATCTAGTCGAAAGTCTTCACAGAAAAATGGAAGTTATTATAACAGCAAAGCAAGAGTGAATTTGGATCAAGTTGTTCAAATTATAGATGGGTGCAAATGTGCAAAAACAGTGTCAGAAGATAGTCATACATTTTCTGTGAATTGGAACATTTCCCTTGGATGCCTGCATAATGAAGCCCAAACCTGAAACTTGTACATTAGTGAGGTTCTTGGTCATAGCCTTGATGGGTTGATTTATAATATATAATTACTGTTTAGTAACAGCACTTAGGATATTATATAGTACCTAATTCAGTGGGATTTATAGATATATTTTATAGACCTCTTTGAACTAGAACAATTAAACATTACTCCTGCAACCCCTTGTACAAAGAAATAAGTATTGTAAACTTAGAATCAAAACGTACACCAATAACAGTGCTCACTAATATTATAGAGATGTGAACTGAACATCCTGCAGTTCCACTAGGTCCAGTATACAAAGTGAACAGTACTGTTTTGTAAGCAGGGTGCTGTGCGGTTAGCAAAACACGAGTCCAGTAAAAGAAAAAAAAAGGAGTATTCCTGATTTTCAGACTTCAAAAACATCAGAAAAGGTTGGGATAAAAGCGCAGGCCTTCCACAGAGTCGTCTCTGCATAGATGCCCCATTTTCTCAGCCAGAAGCAGTCTGGAAGAAAGATATTGAGAGTTAAAAAAAAGCAGCAAGTTGACAATGCTGTTACAACAAAAAACAATGGAAACAAGCCGTACCTCTCTTTTGCAAGAAGAACGGAGAGTCCTAAAAGTTTAGCAAACTCCTCTGCGGTTAAGGACCCCTTATCAGACACCTGTGGAACAGAAATAAAATGCCATTAAATGCCACTGAGACATGCACCACGAAAATCTGGTGTCTTCACACAATGACATTATAAAAAATGTCATTCATAACATTCAACATTGATTGCGTTCCCCCTGGCACCTTCTATAAATTTTCCTGTTTTTCAGAACTACTATAAATATACTACATACTGTATTAAAGGGTAACGACTGGAGTGTCTGGATAATAATAATTGAGCAATATCTAAAAAGTCCCTGCATTTTTTTGCTTTATCTCACAAGCCTTTCGGTCCCTGATCCAAAAAAAATAAAAAATGGGTCATGACGTAGTCACACATCTGCTGTTTGTTTCCCACCAATTTGGACAACATTTACATTTTTTTTTTACAAAATAATAGAAGCATTAAAAAGTCTCTTTTGACATTTTAAATATTAAAGTTTAGATACAGTAAAAGAGAAAATATAGTAGATTAATAGGGTAATGACATTCTTTGATAAATATTGTTGATTTTGGTGCATGATGCATAATTTTTCAGTCCCCTAATGGTTTAGTAACAACAAACCTGTAATTATGCTTCTACCACTTGTGGGCAGGTACAACGCTGCAGACAACCAAACAAAATAGTATGTGGTATTTGGTGGTTGGTCTATTTTGACCTCGTTGCTCCTCTTAATAATATTTGCATGACAGTAATCAACAAAAACACCAAACAATTAATAATTTTTGGTAGGTTTGCTGAAATGTTCTCAAAATCTACAGTTTTATACAAACACATGGCCACTATTAAGCAGTTTCATGAGGCACTAACTCTGTGTGGACTGAAGGCCTAGTTTCCACGCAGCTGCTGAGGGAATGAGAAAGAAAGCTGCAGCACACGGCAACCATAATCGTAGCATAGATCCAAGTTCCGCTCTCCCAAACCCCTAATTAAACATGATGTATAGTAAGGGGCCGAGGTATGTATGGCTAACTCCAAACGATTTAACAGAATATGGAGGATGACACTCACATTATCGATAGCAGATGCAATCATCTCTTCTTCACTGTGAGACTGAAGCTGAACCACCATTACGCCACTGTCAAACACTCGCAACCTGAGAAAGATAAACAATAATGTACTGAAATTGACTGAGAACCACAAGTACAGGAATATTAAAAAAAACAAAAAACAGACCAAGCTCCTTGAAGCAGTATCCAACCAATACACCATGGCTCAATTTAGGTCGGTGATATTAGTGGGATTGGGAAAGCGAAAGGATGTTTTCCTTTGCAAGATGGAAAGCAAAGAGGCCTCTAAAACAGGAAGTCAGACAGGAAGTGACTGCCGATTCCTCCATTGGCTTGCATCCCCTTACTCTTACACATGTACATACACACTCACCTGAGAGGCAGTTTCAAAGACTCAAACAACCTGCAGGCATTGACCATGTCCTCAGGAGAAAGAAGCTATAGTGCAGAAAGATGATTAACCAACGTTAAATACATTTTTTTGAAAACCTTTTAGGTTCACTTGATTCAACAAAGATTCAGGTTTCTGTATTTATTCTACAGTATTTGATATTATACTATAGCAAATGATCCCATAGCATGATTAAACTCACACACTCCATATTGCTTATATATATATATATATATATATATATAATAATCAAATATACATAGATATATCATGCTAGTTTACCTCCATCCCTCGTGCCCGGTTCACTAGACAGTAAACCTCCGTGAGGGCCATCATACCCCCTCGCTCCTATAGAGACGAAGCACTGAATGATTACAAAAAAAAAAAAACAAAAAAAAACACTATGGGGAGCTACAATATATTAAAATGGAAAATTCTATGTATTTTCTAGAAGGGGTTCACAACTTAATTATAAAAAACACTAAAGCTCAGCTTCAGTCTTGCGAGGAACTGCTCGCAAGACTGCTTGCACTGATTGCTGATATAATGTAAGAGAGATAACATACAGTAAACACAATGGAAGTGGTGCATTTCTTTCTATGTGAAAAGAGATTCACATATAGTTTTACCTCCAGTGGTGCCTGCAGCATGTCTCCTAACTGTTTAGCAAGCTGCATGTGGTAGTGTGTGCCTGAGCCATGTGTCTCCCTGGTTACGGGGTTGGCAATGCCCATGCTCAACAAATACGACTTGAAGCGGATAGTCTACAAATGGAAGATGATGACACTGGACATTGTAACATCAGGAGCAGAGATTTCCATTTTAAGGCAGTCTTTTTGACTGAATTAACCCCAATAACACATTTAGATAGTCAATAATAAAGAACGTGTGTAATTTAATATTTCATTCATAACTGACCAATTTCTCTAACCATGTTTATATGTTAAGGCTTCAAGAAGTTTGGCTAAGTACTGTAAAAGAATTGCTTGCATGTGTCCCCTAGAGCTACAGACCATAACCAAGTTAAGCCATTAAAAGCACTCAGCGTGCTTCATATTATCGATTTAATGCTGCTTTCAAAAGAAAGGTGAAAATGTACACAAATGTTAAATATTTACATTCACCTGTAAGAGTATTTTTTTGTTTAGAAAAAAAGAAAATCATTAGAAAACTGATCAGTCGGTCCTAATTTTGTCTTGAGGCAAATGCTTGGCTACAGGCATGGACTGCCTTACTCTGTGCTTTGAGTAAAATCATCATGAAAAGGGTCTACTGACACAATGAACACAAATGATATAAATACATGGAATAAAAGTGATGCAAATTGCACCAAATGTTTAAAAGGCATTCTGAAGCAACTTTGCAAAAATACAAAAAATGGACAACCTACACATTATTGTGCTTAATATTTTGGGGTTCAGTTTCATAGCTGTGTATATATATATTGCAATACATGTGTTTAGACTACATTTTCTACCCCACCTCGTCCTCAGTGATGTCCCCCTGTTTGTCTTTGATTTTGTTGGCAATGGATCTGGAAAGCTCAACCATCTCTTTAGCCTGAGGGAGAACAAAAAAAAAGGGCAGGTCACTATGATGTCACACTGTGCCTACAGAAATGAGAGGTATGGCATGAGGGCAGAGTGCCTGACCTTCTCCATAAGCTTGCTGAGATCTTCAAATGCCTGGTGGAAAGAGAGAGGAGAGGAGAGGAGGATTAGAACAGGTGATCACCTGACAGCAGCCCACCCTGGCACTTAACACATAAATACATCCCAAATCCAATATTAAAAACAAAGTGATATTAGTATTAATAATATACTGTATTTATCATGTTAAATAATAAAGCTGTAATCAGATATCACACAATTTTATTTTATATAATTTTTTTTTGTAATTCTTTTGGCTAAACGAGGAAGGGACATGGCAGTTAACATCACTAGGCGGTGTTTCAATACAGCTCCTGGCTGGACAAGCTCTTATCTCTACTTTTAGCCAGGGCAGGAAACCCTTTCATGTCCCACAGCATGGTGTCACACGTCCACGCAAACAGGGCCATGTCCTACTCCAGCATAAAAAAAATTAGCAGAACTGAAAGGGATACAACTGTCCTGCAATGGTATAACACATACCTATAAATTAACCCTTTATGTCCCACCTTCATCCTCACAAGACATCATTTAATTAACTCTCTCTAACAAGTTTTTAACGTTGTCACCTCTGAAATGTTTTTATCTGTCTCTTTCCTCTTCTCCTCCAGCTTCCGCTCAATGCCAACAATCCCTACCGCACGGGTTTTTCCTGTCTGCAGAAGCACAAAAGATGAGAAAAAAACATTAGTGCTTCTTGATCTCACGCACACGCACGCACACACACACTCATCCACCACCACGACCACCACCAAGAACAACACTAACATTACCCTGTTCCAAAAAAAAAAAAAAACAACAAAGGGAGAGGAAGGAAAGGGTAAGGCTAGCGGTAATTCCTCATTGTCCTAACTATAATTCTGGATGGTGTAGCTTAGCCTACTCTCATCATAATTTTAGCAGAACAATGATTGAAGTACCATATAAAAGAGGTTTGTCTATCCTTAACCATATTAAAACAATGCCACCTACAGGCGGTACTAGACACTGCAGCATGCCTAATGATTGGTATCAGTAAAAAAAAAAAAAAAGCATACTTCCCAAAACATCCTGTATCTCCTAACCCAAGGACAAGGATGGCCCATTTATTCTTTTAAGGATGTAGCAATTCTTAAACGCAGACAAAGGAATCAAGGAAGGCATAACAATACTCCAGAGTGAGGATACACAGATGTTTCCTATGTAGAAGCAGTATTTGTTGTAGTATTAGAGATTAGCTTTACTGACCCCAATATAAGTGACACAATAATAAGAACTATAAATATACAAACTGATTGGTCTTAATAAGAACAAAATTCTACAATTAGGGGCCAGGTTACCAATAGGTGAATTCACTTCAGTTCAAATGTAATATTCTTGAACTAGTGTTATTGATTAACAATCATGTATTAAAGTTCAAACAATTAAATATCTCACTCAGGTTTGGTAGATCTGGTTTTAAATATTTAGGGATCAGGGTCAGAGTCCTTCTGTATCCTTGTTTACTTACTGCAAATTTTGTAAAAATAAACAATTAAATAAATAAATACACTGCCATGAAAAAAGTATTTGACCCCTTCCTGAATTTTTACCAGCACGTCCACCTCCGAAGGGCTCAAAAATAAATACATTTAAAAAATAAATATATAACGTTTTGGAGTAGCTCGGTCTAAAGACAGCATTTTCTGTGACTGGATAGATTGTAGCATGGAGTTAAAATATATTTTCTCATTTACAGTAGTTGGATATATGTAAATTTTGCGGTAAGTATAACTTTGTATAACTGTTTCAAGAGTCTCCAGCTTCACCTTCAAATAACGATTGGGAGGACCTGATACTTTTAAAGCACCAACAGTAGTCTTTAAAAGTTATAATCAACTTTCTCCTCTGGATAAACCCACATTTCACAAAAATAAAAGAGCATGAAAAGACAAATTTGGATTGGTGTTCACAAAATGATGGGAAACGAAGGTGCAACAGGATATATATATAAAGACTGCCTGGGCAAAAACGTAGCACTAATATTTAATTTGACTGACTTTAGATTTGATTACAGTTCATATGTGTGCAGTCCTGATCTTTTTAGTCCTTGTGCGTTATTTCTGGAATCATACTGTATGTATAATGATATTACTAGAAATTTTATTCTATTAAATGATTTAACTGCTGAACATAGTTTTTTTTTTTACTGATTTTTACTGTAATTTTAAAATGATGAAGCTTCACCAAGTTTCATTTGTGTTTGTTTTAAAAAAAATAAATAAATAAAAACACATTTCATCTGTAAGATGATGGTCCAACGTTATAATTTTTTTCTTTTATTTGTTGGATAGTCATCACCCCAACTGCATTAAACTGGATGTTTCTTTGCTTGATGCAAGCCAAAAATATACAGTAACCCTTCTAAAAAAGAGCCTTTTTTCTGGCCAAGTGGTTTCAAAGCTCAGCATGTCTGCCCTCTGAATGAATCATCTACTTTTTAATGATACTGATGTTTCAATTACTTATTTTTCTTTTGTAATCTCTTATAACTTATACTCTTGCTTTGTTGGTTGTCTTAAGGCATAGCTATAGACCATTTTGTTCTCTTTCTTTCTATTATTTATTAGATTGTAAAGGAGGTAAATTCCATTAACTGTAAAATATAATAGTAATTTAAAATATAAAATACATTTGCTTACTAAAAATAAACAACTAAAAAACGTCTTATTTGGTAACCATTTTTTTTTTTTATTCCTCCTGCAAATTTCTTTTTGTAACAGTCCTGGCATTCTTTCCTCGCTTTCTCAAAAGGAAGAGCAAACACATGGGAAAGGAAAGCAAAAAAATGCCACATAATTTTACAATAAGGAAAGTTTCAGGCAGACCTTCAGTGCTGTTGGTGTAATGGGTTGTGATGCTGGCGTATTCTCCCACCTCCTCTGAGTCATTTCTTCCGTCAGACGTCTGTAAAACTGCACACAGTTAAAAAAATAACTATAAATCAACGTAACATTATAAACTAAACTGTGACTTTGTATACACATAAATCATTGCATTACATTAAATATATAACATTTCTAAGAAATATATAAATCACTTTTGTCACTTACTTCAATTTGTCCATGTTCCTTAAAGGATAACTTAATGTAGGAGAACTTGCTATTCTGGTATGGCCCAGGCTCTTTATTAGCAGGAACTGGATGCAGGTGAATGACAATCTTGGCACTGGAAGCATTTAGAGATACCATAAAACATCACAGTGCAATAGATCCACATGTAATATTTATACAGGATGATGCAAAAGTCCAGATCCATGCTAAAATTTTTATTTAAAAGCATAAATTACAGCAAATGCTCAAACTGATGATCTCTGTTTTCATGGCACTTGTGTATACACAGTGTAAAAGAAAGATGATCTGAGACTGCTGACTTCACACAAACCCAAAGAAAAAAATCAAGTGGCGTTAGGTTTGATTCTATTGAATATTTTGATTGTTAGCTTTTGAAGCCAAAAGGTTATTTCCGGAAATAACCTTTGATTCTGAAATAAAATAAAAATATTATATTTAATATAAGCAAAATGTCTATGAAACATGACTTTTTTTTTTTTCACCCTCTATATGGAATACTCATGGTCTGTGTGAATGGAGTTCTTATGTTCTCCCCATGCTTGATGCGTTTAGTCCGGGTGCACCAGTTTCCTTCCACAATTCAAAGACATGCAGATTAGGCTAACCGATGTGCCCAAATGTGTGTGTGTATGTGTGCCCTGAGATAGATTGGCAACCCTGTCTATGGTGTACCCAAAGTGCCCCAAGTCTCCTGGGATAGGCTCCAGCCCCCCTGTGATCCTGTAAGAGTGGATGAGTGTGTATGAAACAGAATGCAAAAACAGGTACCTCTTTCCAATTCCTGCAGCCTGCTCCTCAAAAAATATGATCTGAGACAACGGTATACATATACAGCACTCCTGTGTATTCAGACACAATGGAGAGACATGCATTTAACTCTAAAATGTGACTAAAATCAGTGCACATTTCTTTATCTAAAAAAAAAAAAAAAAACATAACGAGGACTTCAATCTATTTTCACTGAATGTAGAAAATGGCAGGAGAAATCTTACATGATTCTTTAAATCCCTCCAAATTAATCGATGTGTGCTTAAGAGGACCACTCCGACATCAATTTTCGCCTGCAAAACAATAAATAATTATGATTTAAAGTTAGTAAATTAATACTAATACATAAATACACTTATTAATTAGTCCATAAACAAATTAAACTGTCATTAGTTATGATTCGCCAAGTAAAATCCACAATGTGGCTAGCTAGGTAAATGGCGGACTCGCAAATGAGATAGTATTTAAGATGTAGTGCACTACAAAAGACCATAATATCAAATGTTTTTTCCACTATGAAGTGCACCTATATATGGTCCAGGGTGTCATTCAGGATACAACCAATGGTACTGTAAACTGACTAGCTGCTCTAAAGTCTGTGTAAAGTTAGATACCTTGTCGTCCCCGTCATATAGTCGGACACCCCTTTGCTGAATTACTAAGGTTTCATTCATTTCAAGGAGTCCATTGGTCCACATGAATCGATCCATTTTTATTATATAAATACTTGCGGCTATAAATAAATTTGGATTAATACATTTCCTAGGTGAAGTTTCTTAGCGATCAATTGTTTTCTTCCGGTATGGTGCCCAATACAGTGCCTGTACATAATAGCGCTGGGTCTTTTAGGGCTCATTTTTAAGAATGGAAAAAAATAACCCAAATAGAGAAATTTTGGTGTGAATAATCATATTAAAATTTATTTGTTTTGATCCTCAGCACCTCCAAAAATATAATTCAAATCAGTTTTAAACCTCATTGGATGGTCAAAGCACATTACACCAGTGTTTAATGACACAAGAATAATAAAAAGGGCTTTGTATGAGGTTACAAATGAATTCACTCTTTTTCAAAGCTTAAAACATAAGCTTCATATTCCGAACCACAATGTATAAAAAAATATATATTTTTTTTAGACAACGCTCGAGCTCACAACGCATGTTGTGTCCGTGCGTTGCGTGCCGCCAGACAGGGGTCCTAATACCGGAAGTCGTTCCCCACTTGGACCTCCTGCTGCCGTGAGGCTAGACAGTTAGCGTAGCTAACAACAGATCCGAAACAAACAATCGCGAAAAGTATGCTTCTGTGATTCTCCTGTCTTTACGCTACAGCGCAAATGCGTCCGACGATATTTCTCTGATTACCCGCGTATACGAGTAGTGTATTATATAACGTCATGGTTATGCTTTTGTGCGATCTGCTGTCATGTTCTCAAGCTAGCTAGTCAACCAGTAAATCAATAACAACCTAGCTGACAAGCCAGCTATCAAAATAAACGGTTGGTCTGCCAAAATGAACTCGCTGAGACATTGAGATCGCGGTTATTATGCATGGACTGTATTAATGAACTGTTGTAGTATAATTTATCGATTTTAATGACTCGTTTTTCATTGATCGCTGCTAAAATGCAATAACAGAGTCTTATTTATTTGCTGAATATTAAATCAACAAGCTCGAAACTAAGTTTAAATTGACTAAGAAGGTTTTTTTTAATATGGATAAGAAATCTTTTGACATCGTTTTGGACGAAATAAGAAAGGTAAGACCACACAATCCTAGCATTTATACTAACTCTTAAAATGTTGTGAAGTAACTGGTGCTAAATTCCTGGAATCTGTTTTCAGTTTGCACTGTAATTAGAGAAGACAGCAGAGCTTTATTCGTTTTTTTGTTTCTTTTCAGTGTGTTTTGACAGATCAGCGGATTAAGGCAATCGAGCAGGTGCATGGATATTTCTCCAGTGAACAGGTACAGCTATAGATCATCTTCAAAATGCAGTGTTACTCCAGTTCATGTTCTGGATATTTGGAGATTTTCCTGCTTTAAAAAAAAGTATATTACTAGGATTAGGTGCCATCTAAAATGGTTTCCCTGCTGTCTTGCGTTTCTTGTTGGCACAAACAGGCTGTAGGATGCTTCATTCTTATTTGATAGTTAAGAAGGGAGTACCTGAGCTTGTTCTATGTGATTTTAATATTTATGTTTTGATTGGGTCAACACAACACTTTTTACCACTTCAAAACCCAAAAAAAAGTAGTTTATTCCTCTATATTGAAATTTATTCCAGGATCTATCTATCTATCTATGTTTCTTACTTAGGGTGCTCTACAAAGTATTAGTATAATTTTAACACAGGATCAAATTTGAACATCACAGTTTAGTTTAAACATTTTGGCAACATCTATGATGACGATGGGATTTTGATGGGATGTTCAAACAAATGTTTTGTCTTTGCGCCTGTGTTAGTTTTCTTAAGCTGCAGTAAAGTGAAATAAATGAGAGACACTAAAGCAACCCTCCAATCCTTCACTATCTCTTCTATTCTCACCCTGAACTGGAAATATGAAATGCTGCTGTGATCCTTTGGTGTATGATTTGTTTTCAAATTTCTGCTTATGCCATAACTTATCTCTCTTTAGGTGATCGACATTCTGAAATACTTCTCCTGGGCAGAGCCTCAGGTGAAGGCGGTGAAAGCATTTCAACATGTAAGTTCAACATATTTTGTTAAGATCGTTACCACAATGCAGGTGTGAGATGCCCTTGCATGGCGCAGTTCAATAGTGGTAATAACTAATATTTTAAATCTGTTTTGTTATTTGCAGAAAATGGTTGCCATTCCTACAACCAAGGTTGCAAAAATCTTGAATACTTTCACCTTCTCAAAAGATAAGCTTACTGTGCTGGAGCTTATAGCTCTGTAAGTAATTTATCCAAGACACAACATATTAAATAAAAAACAGGTTGAATGCAGTTTTTATTTTTAAATGCAACTATGTGTGTTTAATCGTGGTCTTTTCATGACAGAAATATATCTGATGCCCATAATTACTCACCAGTGGAGGAGCAGTTCCGCATTCACCTGGCAGAGAAAAAACGTGCACGACGGATTCTTGAGCAGGTAAGATGGTCATTACGTTTGGGTTGTACTTCAGATGTTTTTTCATTTAAAGTTTTTTATTTTTCCTCTTTCGGCATTTCTGTGGTTGCTGTAGTCTTAACTGAACTGTTTCTGCCAGCCCTAAAGGCAGACATAATGGTAAAAAGAGTGTGACCCAAAGGTTGGACCAGCAAAGAAAATTGTATATTTATTCTTTCGTTGAACATTTCGGAAAATGTTCCTTTCAGCTTGTTCATGTGCAAGTGCTGCTGTTGATAATGTAATGTAATGGAATAAAATGTGTCGGCACAGAATCGGATATATCCAAGGCCTAGTGGTCATGGTTGTTCAAGCTGAAAACCAGCCAATTCCATCCGTTTCCTGATGCAAAAAAAACTTGGAGTCAGTGTGGTGATCACATCACCACACAAAATAATCTTGATTGATAACTGAATTTTTTTTTGCCCCCATTTCTACTGAACAGTGCATGCTAAATCACTGTGTTGTGTGAAACTCTTCAGGTGTGTAAGGTGGGATGTAAAGCCCCAGTGGCAATGGTTTCCTCTTGTGGGATGATTCCTGGAAACCCTTATCCTAAAGGAAAACCCAGCCAGGTCACTGGTACCTTTCCCGTAAGTACTCTTTAGATATTTAGACATTTTGGAGCTTTGAAGTATGAAGATTGCAATTACAATTCCCATGCATGTCTAATTATTTCTGCAAATTGTCAGGGTATGCCTCCTAGGAAGGAAGGAGAGGAGGTGAGTTCAGAAGGAAAAGGGATTGCGAACCGCATCATTGGACCCAGCAAACCAGTGAGTTATTCTCTGACATCTATTTTTTTAATTAGTTCTGCTATTTTACTGGCATCATAATATTTCCTTTTATTGTTTGAAAGACATCAAAAACTGTCTAAGCTTTTGAGGTTTTAGATATATATATATATATTTTTTTTTTCACAGTCTCCATCAACCTACAATCCACACAGGCCAATACCATACCCGATTCCTCCCTGCAGGCCACATGCCACTATCGCACCAAGTAAGTTTTACTTGCATAGACAAACACATTCTCTTACACAGATAGACAGCAAGCGTAACTGCATGAGAGAGAAGTGACCCAGCACAGAGAGATAGACGTTGAAATTGACAGGAGGATGAAGTCTGGCTATATAAATTATACTGTCGGTGCCATTTTAGAGAGAAAGGGGGAGAACCAGGTGACTGTAAGAAAGAAGCAGGAAATCAGGCATGTAAAATCTCACCATGATTTTGATTTAAGCGGATATAAGCAAAATATATATAGTTTTTTTCTCATGAGGAGGGAAACGCACACTGGGAAGCGCTCTTTCTGAAGTAAAAGCACAACAGTCCAATTGTCCAGAGAGTAAGAGAGAGCTAAAGAAACATGTCTGTGTAGATGGCACTTCTCATAATGACAGGATTTATTTTAATAAATAATGAAGATGAGGTGATATAGTGAATGACAGCAAATAGTATTTATTCAGTATTCACGAGGGCAAGATGATCTGTGTTTGTTAAACTTGGTGGCAATATGATGCATTGAAGTGATGTACCCAGAATCCAGTAGGTTCTGTTCCCCTACTCAGGTGCGTACAACAACGCAGGCCTGATGTCTGTGGGAGGGGTCATTACAGCACATGTGCCCCCCCCACCCTACTCTGCCACTCCAAAGTTAGCAGGTATGATGGCTGCTGCTGCTAATGCAATCTCCGCTGCTCAGTGACACGCCAACTCGACCTCTGCTAATTGCGCCTTTGCTAACAGCACCTACCCTTTTCTTTTCAGTCCTTGCCTCCTGCACTCAGCATGCTGCTTAATAGACCTGAGTGGTTTAAACACATTTGAAAGAGTGCATTTTAATTGCTAAAGCTTTTTTTTTTTTAATAATAGTGCGCAGTAACAATGATTAATGTGTTAACATGTGTACATCACAAGAAGCTCTGCAGTGTTTTACATGGCTGCTAATGTGACCTCTGGAGTGTACAGTACACTAAAAAAAATTAAAAAAAAAGTCACAATTTGTACAGTTTATAATAACACTCATTACTATAGGGATGGCATTGGTGTCTCAGTGGTTGGTCTCTCACCTGCTATGCAAAAGGCCTGGGCTCGATTCCCAGCCAATGCCCAAACCCCAAGTACGGATAAAATAGGAGGGTTTTGACAGGAAGGGCATCTGGAGTAAAACTTGTGCCAAGTTGTTGTGTGACTCTAATGGTCCACTGTGGCGACCCCTTGATGGGAGTAGCCAAAAGACTAACATCATCATAACACTCGTCACTCTTCAGTCAGACTCAACATTGACCAGACAATGAGATTAAAAGTTAAAGTTATAATTTGGTAGGTGCACAAAACTTTAGTGGTAAATACATGGGAAGAGCATATGTTGGGTGGAGTTTGTGTTGAATGTTTTGGTTGAATTTGTAATATGATAAAAATTGTTGTAGTTAATTCTTTATGTTCTGTGAGTCGTTGCAGTTATTTCCTCAAGCTTTAGTATTCGTTTTTGATGGAAACAGAGTTTTTACAAAAAGTTAAAAGGTTAAAGCAAAAAAAATAAGCTGATCAGCTTTATAGGAATCGGTGATATTATTATTTCAGGTCAACCTGTGTTTTATCTCATAGTGGTGCTCCACATGGCTGCTTTAATTAGCACCATGGTTTTAAACATATGAGACTGGTTTTGAGCATCCTGAAGGAAGAATAAACATCTTTGAAGATTCAAGACTAGCAAAGTTTCAGAATTTAAAAAAAAAAAATTATATATAAAAAAATTATTCATTAAATCAACTGGACAGACATTCAGATATACATACAGACTTATAATTGAAGAATAATTGATACAGAAATAAATTTTTCTGAGACTGATTTCCGGTCCTCCAATGTATGAAACGTAAAGATATAATTGAAAGAACGAGTTAACAGGTTTCATTTGACAAAGAATTGTCATAAGGGGGCACTATAGCAGCCAGAATGTCAGTGCAAACCTTGAACTTTGATTCTTGGCTTGAGTTCTTGTGGCTTTCTTAAGTTGGACAAGATTTTCTTTGCTATTAACATTGGTCTGTTTTTCAGCCTGTAGGGTTTTATAGCCATTTAACACTTCGGTGGTGGCTTTAGAGAAAGGGTTATACTGTGGTCGAATCAAACTGCTTTTATTTTGAAGCTTTGCATGAAATGCCTGTGCCAGTAGACATCACTAAATGGATCCTAATTTTCATATTTGCCCAGTCTTGCCAGTAATATTTTTTTCATGTTTATTTCAGCTTATACTCGACCTGCCAGTCAACAGAATCCTCCCTCTGGTTCCTCTGCCGCCTCAACTGTAACACCTACAAGTTCAGCTCCTCCTACCTCTGTCAGCTCCCAAGCTCAACCTAGCACTCCAGTTACTCCTGTTTTCCCAGGAGTTGTTTCTTCTATGACAAGTTCTGTTGCCCAATCTCCCGGCCCTGCCTCAACTTCCTCAGTGATCAGAAGTCCCCCTTTGCCTTCTGGTTCTCCTCAGGTCACACCAAACCCCAGTGGTCATAGCACCCCTACTCCCACTGGCCTACCACCTTCTGGAAGGAACACTCCATCAGTTATCAGATCCCACACCCCGTCCAGCACATCTGGTATTCCTCCTCCACCATATGGGACATCCCGCTCTGGAACACCTTCAGGCATTCCCACTCCCAAGGGGGCAGTAGATCCTTCCCAGAGTTTAGCACTTTCCTCCTCCAAAGGCTTCCTGCCTTCTGCTGAACTCCAGTCAACTCCTCCTAATTCAAAATGCTCTACCAATTCAGTCATCCGCAGTTACACACCTGCAGGAGCTCCCCCTGGACGTTCCACCCCTATGCAGGTAATGGGTACCCCTGTGCCCCCATGTACACCTAGTCCCAAACTGTCCTCTGGCACATCTCAGAGTGGCACAACTAACACTGCCTTGTATAGCGACCAGCCCTCAAACTCAGTTGTCCAGCATAGTGGAGGCAGTGGCAGTAACAGTCCAGTCCCTTCAGCCTTCAAAGGTCCATCATCCAGGTCAGGCACACCCTCACTCAGCTCACTACTGATGCCCAACTCTGCTGCCCTGGCTCGGTCACTGGGCCTGAGCCACAGTGCATCATCTCCCCTGGGCACTCTAGGCTCCCAGCCTGGAGGCAGTCCTGCCACACCATTCCAGTGCATCTCTCCCTTTTCTGCAATGTCCACAGCATCACCTCTTAATGTAGCTCAATCCTCCATGCATACTTCAGTTTCTTCTGCACCAACAGCACCTTCCATTGCATACTGTGATCCCACTGGAGCTCCTTCTCCGTCACCTTTTGGCCTCGGACTCGCCACAAATCCCTCCATGATCCCAGGTTTGGCCCCGGGACAAAACCCTGCCTTCCCTGGGTTTGGGGGTTCAGGTCCTCCAGGAGCAGGTAGTCCTGTTCTTTCCACCCTGATGGGGCTTACAGGTGCTTCTTCCTCAGTGGCTACAGTGGCTCCCCTCCAAGCAGCTGCAGTGGCAGCTGCAGCAGCAGGTGTCCCCTCCACCTCACCTGTGCTTCCTGGCTTTGCCTCTGCATTTAGCTCGAACTTCAACCCCACTTTGGTGGGCCAGTCAGGGTAAGTGTGTGCAATTTTACCACTCAATTTAATTTAAATTGATCAATTTAAAATTACATTTAAGTGGTCTTTAGGCACATTTTATAATTAGGTTTGACGGGAGAGAACATCCATTCTCTCTTGGGGTCACGTTTTAAAAGTTGAAAAAGTCGGGGTGCAAATTGGCATTTATTAAAAACAGGGTAAATGTCTACACTGTTGTGCATGTTCATGCCCTTTTAAAACACAAAATATAATTAGGTTGTAAAAGATATATATAAAATCCTCATTTTCAACACTGAACGTGATGGGTTGATAGTGTGGGGTAATTATTAAACACAAAAGCTTTAAATGTCTCACAGTCTTCTCTAATTGCTTAATGCCAGAAGAAAGTTTTCTGTTATGAGGCAGCTCAAATCTTTAATGCTTTTGTTTGATTGAATGTATTTTTTTTGCTTTTGAGGAAAATATTAAACTACTCATCTGCTTAATTTTTCAGTTCACATGGGGTTGGTTGGATTAAAATTGTAATAATTTGTACACCTTGGTTTTGTTGTTTGTGCTCAGTGGTGGTCTTCAGGCCCCAGGAGGGGCTGCCTTCCCCGGACTCCTGTCTTTTCCTGCAGGGGTTCCTGGTTTTTCCTCCAGTCCTGCTCCAGCAGCTCTCTCAGGCATCCACAATTCAGCTGTACAGTCAGCTTTGCTGCAGGTACCAATGAACTTTAAGACACACTTCATTAATGTTTTTACTCCAGATATTCCTAACCATCACACACACACACACAGACATGAAATATTAGTGTGAAGTTTTACAAAACCATTTTTTCATTGTGTGCGTTTAGGCTCATTCTGCATCAGCGTTGGAAAACTTTCCTCCTCAACCTAATGGCTTCAGCAGCTACCCTGCAGCGTCTCCATTCCCCCCTCCAGCTGCAGGAAGCCCCTTTCCCCTTCAGCCTGGTCTGCACCCACAGCTGGGCTGGCAATAATCGGTTGTATTATGCACTGTGATATTAAACATCAACAGTAATATCATGAACACTTCAGAACATCATCATTACTACATCATTACCCTCATGCTTTCTCTTCTGGGGAAAGTTGTTTTGCATTATATGGTTAAAAACAGCATTGCATGCAATAACAAATGTAACAGTTGAACTTAAAAATTATTTCAGTAGTATTAAAAAATATTTTTTCTGATTAATTCTTTTTGTGAGAAGTGCCAACCAGCTGTAAGTCCAAGAACAAGGATAACGGATAGCTTGTTCTTACCCTAAAAGGAAAATTCCACCCTGAAAAAACCCACGTAAAATGCAGATACAAGACAGTGGTTCTGAATTGTGGAAGATACACAGCTCAGCTACTAAATGACGCACAAGGCATGAAAGGGTTGATAGTTGTATTAACATGAAAATCGAACCTCTGGGAGTCAATATGTTTAACAGAGTGCATAATTAAGGAAGTGAGAGCTGGATAGACTAAAGGACTAAAACAGTCTTTAGGTAGGAAAAAGTAATGGCATATCCCCACTGGCTGTGAAGTTGCGTTCCATCTAGGAAGCCATTAACCAAATTGAAAATAAATAATTTTAAAAAGAAATCGGAACAAACATAAAAAAGTTACCTCAGAATTTCAGTATAAATACATTTTGGAGGTCATTGAAGATCACATGTCATTTATAAAGATTAATATACAAGTTATTTAAGATAGATTATTTCTTTAAATGGGGATAATTTTTTTTTCATGGTATGAAAATTAAATACTGTTACAAACTGAGGACGAACTCAGAGTGAGGGTATCTCATTAGGCTGAGCAATTGGATGAAAGTGTGCATGAAATATGGAGTATGACCATAATAACTTTCTCTGTGGTCTACAGTGAGTCAGTGAGAGTGTAGAGGATGTTTTTGGGAATAAACATTCATAGCTACCAGAGTGTGAGAGGGAGTAAACAAATAATATTTTTTGTTGATCTGCAGCTAGACATGTTCAGATGAAATCTGAAGTAGGCAAAGATATAATGATTTGAACATCTATCGGAAATGGTGAAAAGTATGGAATTAATACTACAGTATTGTGTGGTGTTAATTATTATATATTTTTTTGGTTTGTGTTTTACATTTTCTTTTGTTTAATGTGATAATGATTTAAAACCCTCAAACCGTGAGAAAGTTGATAAATGCACAGGCTTGATAAACTGTGAAAAAAAAAAACTCATGATGGTTTCCTTTCACTTTCCTAAAAAGTCTGTGCAAATTGGAATTATTACCAAGAATTTCTTTTATTGGTAATGTACTGTATGTGTACATAGCAACAGTTAAATGTGTGTCATGTGTCTGTCTGTCTTTTATTATTATGATTATTTTATTTTATTATTTTGTTTTGTTTTTTTGTACCAGTGTCTGTATAGAAGGAATTGGGTAAATGAGACTTCCTGGGCTTGTCATGGATTTACACCTGTTTTTAGATGAATTTGACTATCAAAATACTGTACTAGACAGAACAGTAGATGTAGGCTGCTTTATTTCATATGAAAATAAATAATTTTTTTCTACAAGAATGCATTTCAGTTTGTGTGTAACCATCGGAGAATCTTGTTAGTACAATATCTTAAGAGCTTTGGTGGGTGGAAGCTTATAATAGGATTTATGGAATTATTATTACAAACAGATACTGTAACTCAGACTTTTCTTTAATAATGTTTGCCCTTTTTGGTATGCAGTGATAGTTACACGTATTACTACACACTCAGGAACTTAACGCCATTTGGGCTGTTTTATTTTTCCGCAATAAATAATTAATACTAAAAAAAATCTTTAGATTTTTAGGTTCGGAAACATTCAAGATGACAGGCTAAATGCTTTAAGCTGAAATTGAAATGAGTTCTAGCAAAAATTATTTTTGCTTGAGCTGTGCACTTTCTGTCTAAGTACTGTTGAGCATTTGGGGAAATAACCACAGAACATTTTTACAAAGGTTGTTCAGGTCAAATGGGAACTTTTTATTGTGCAGAATAACAGAACACAATTATTGTAAAAACCTCATTTATTTTTCTTTAAATTCCTTAAATGGAAAGTTATTGATAATATGTTATACTTGTAGAGTTTGATATGAATGGTTTCTGTATGGTTTATGTTACCTAAACAAGATCATGTATTTGAAAATCATTCTTCAGATGCAGGCATTGGTGCAGATTTCAGTGTAGCAAACCCTGCACACATGTAACTGGAAAACAGGAAAAGAACATTTTCTGTTTCATTTTTATTTGGGTCTTTGGTATCATATCATATAGAAATATGCATATCTCAAGATTCAAAACCGCTGATCTGCTGAACACTGAAAAACATTTTTCACCCAGTCATTCTGATGCTGGCTATAAAAAAGGGAAAGCGACACAAATGGATTGGGAAAATGAGTCATGGCTTAATAGTTGAAATGTTTGCTTCATTATAAATACAGGTCCTAACCACAACCTTATGTTTGAGCTTTGAGTCATTCTATTTTGTTTCATTAGTCGAAGAGAGTTGAGCAGCAAATTATTGTCATTTTTAGCACTAGCATAGACACTTTAACATAAAGCCTATTCTCTTTCACTTTTATCATTTATATTTTATACTAAATCAATTTGGGTGCCAAGATACAGAAGGCATTTATTATTTATGCTAAATACATTTGCCAGTTACAGTACATAGTGTATACAGGGTGGGCCAAAGTTCTGTATCCATAATCCAAATTAATTTAAAACTCTAAACTATAGCAAATTTCTCAAAATGATGACCTTCGACTTTGTGGCAGGGTGTTGTGTGAGGTGGGGGGGGGGGGGTCACAGTATTGTGATATTAGTTCTATTAGATCTTCGATTGTTCGTTCCAAAGACAGCTTGAATCCGAAATAAAAAAGAAACATATAACATTTTATATAAGGCAAAATGGCTGGAGATTCAGGTTTTGGCACACCCTGTCTAACAAAATGGATCATTTTCTATATGCATGCTGTTCTGACCAAACCGAGGACTCTATAGTCTTGAGATAGTGTTGCTATATGTCACATCCTGTATTGTAGGCATGTGATTATTTATCACAGCGGCCTTTTCACCCTTTACTGCATGAACTTGCTATGTTGTGCAACACTAATTCATTATCTGTATGTTGGTTATTAAATAACTAGTACTATCTACTGTATTTCAGAATAGTGGATATTTTTAGCCATTAAGAGGACATCAGATAACAAACTTTTTTTTTTCACAGCATAGTTTAGCTGCTAAGTGAATAGTTGGCTCAGCACGGAACTCTATGTAGATCCAGAAGAGAAGAATAAATTAAATGTAATAAATATGCAGTGGAAACTCTAAAAGCATTTCTTCCGATATATAATTTTTTGCAGATTTTCCAGAACTGAACAGGACGGCTAAGTATGTGTGGAAGAATAAGCCATTATGCACAAGTGTGTGTGTGTGTGTGCGCGCGCGTGTGTGTGTGTGTGTACGCGTGTACATGTGTATGGTCAGCTGTCCACACATTTTTGACCATAATGTATAGTGCACATACTGAGTGAGGAACAGAACTTAAATGTTTTCCTTACAATCGATTATTTTATGCATGTATTAATGATTGATCCACTAAACAATGCACATCCTGCTGATCACCAGATTTTAGGATGCATGGATAATTGACCTGAATAATTTAGCAATTCTAATCAAAGGAGAGATTACTGTACATTCATGATGGTAATAGAGCTTATAATAAAAACACATCCAGTCACGAGGCAATTCTCTCCATGTGATATTTCGTAATGACACTCCTTCCTTAAAGCCACGCCTTTGCACCCTGGAAGGCTTAGAAAGCAATAACCACTTCCTTCAAAGTCTTACACTCCTCTGTTCATAGAACCACAACAGAGACACCTTGTTATATGAAAATGGAGGAACGAATAGAGAGAGGAACTACAAGCAAGCAAGACTTGATTAGTAAGTCATAATCAAATTTTATACGTCTGACTTTCTCTTAATATATCATTTACGTGTATTTTTATTTAAATGTTTTGCATTAAAAATGTATGCATGATCATATGTTTGAAATGTTTATTCTAAAATGTTTATTTGGCTTCTGAAATTAACCACACGCTCCCCTCCCCTGACTCCTTACCTGGGAGAGCAAAGTCTATGTTTTTATTTGAGGACGCAAGTCACATCACTGTAATCACTGTACTTGTGATGAGTATGATTAGAGACAGTGCTATTGTACCTGAACACAAATCAACATATGAACTAGCTCTGAGATAATGAGAAGTAAAATAAGCACAAAGCAGTGCAATTAATTTGATTGTCTAATCACCCTCGATAAGACAATATATCATTTTGATGGACTGAAAAAAGCCAACTAAAGGAAAGATTGTTTAATCACAAAAGAAATAAATGTAAGTGTTTTTGAGTAAGAAATTGGAAACTGCTTGCAAAGCACAGACTGCACAGGAAAGGGTTAGATGTAAAAACCACACCGGTGATCTACATCAGACCAACCCTCTTTATGATTTTACTGTATACTAAGCAAACAGTGCCCTTTCGAGGCCATCAGACATTGTTTACCTTTGCACCCATTCGTGAACATACACATGACCTATGAGCTCTGTTTCTAACCCTGGTAACATGTTTAATTAATAAAAAGAAGAATGGCAGGGAATGGCTCTCGAAGTGGAATTATATATTATATCAATATTTATAACTACTTATAGTTAATACCTACATATATGCACACACACACACACACACACACACACACACACACACACACACACACACACATTTATATATATATATATATAATATATAAATATAATATAATAAAAACTTGGCACTAATTTCCAGCCAAGTTCTATAATGTGTAGTGGGTGTTCGTGAATGTTTGCATGTACATTTTCCACAGTCAGATACAGTATGTCTCTTTCACAAGTTACAGACAAGTTATCCGTCAATTTTAAACCATTAGTCGTTCCACTCACAAGAATTACAAGAAAAATTGCAGTGGGCTCTGAGCCACCACACCCAGGATCATCATTTATGGATGTACAGCCTTTTTAAAAAATTTTTGTACCATTCAAATGTTGTACTGTACTAAGAGTCTCATCACAGTACTGTGCTAGAAGACTTCTGTAAATGTCAATCATTTTTAAACCTTCATTCACTAGAAATTTCATCCCCATTTTAACATTGAACAATACTGTAAGTTCTTTACCAGAATTGGTAGTGTTGCTTTATAAAACACACCCTCTTAGGCACAGAGAGTGAAAGCCTCTGTCACTTTCACAACATGATTAAAAAAAAAAAAAAAAAAAAAACTACCAGAAATTAGTGCATTTGACAGGAACTTCTTAAAGCATGTGAGTTGCATGTTACCAAGCCACGTGACTTAACCAAGGCTTATAATGTCTTGTGAAAGGAAGTTGTAAGAAAAAAAGAGTCAAAATGTCTATTGTTGTTACTTACAATAAAAGCCATTTTAAAAGTACAGGAAGAATTAACTGAGATCTTCTTTAAATTATACTGCTGAACTGACTAATTTGCTTGCAGTAATAGATACAGGGCTGTGAGATTCAAGAACACACAAAAAAATGACAAAATGTGCAGATTATTCCAGGATTAGACTGAATAAATGCGGCAACCCATTTTTTCCCCCCTTTTAAGAATTTTTTTTTCTACCCATAAACTTTTACTATTTTGTGCACATTACATCAATCTCTCTCACTCTCTCTCTCATACTATTTGGTTACAGGTGAGAATACAGGCAGCCTTGGTGTTTGCGGATGGATCCTTGTTGCTCTGTCTACTGTTTTTATAGTGCTGCTTTTCCCGATAACAGTTTTTGTCAGCCTGAAGGTACCAGCTTTATTCAATAGAATATCAAAATTAATTACAGATACACAAAGCATTTTTCTGGTTATTCATTTTGAACGTGTTTATGCATAAACATCAACTAGACAAAGAAAGTATATTATTCTCAAAGCACATTATTGACTAAAATATTTTTATGCAGCCTTGCAAATGCTTTTCATTTCATTTCAGTATTCAGAAACACTGTTGTTGCCTTTTTAAACAAGGAACCCCACCGAGGGTTCAATATAAAAGAGAGATGGTTATTATGCTGCACAAAGGGTATAAAATTATGTAGACACATAGCATTAAACATAACCAAGGCCAAAATAAGAGCTTAGCCAGTCTGAAACTATTATAAATGGCCAGAAGGTGCATTTGCACATTTGCACAGTGACCATAATTAGATTGTAAATATTAAAACAAATTAAGAATAGAAATAAGAATTATATAAATAAGAATAAATAAGTTTTTCCTGAAGGCATATTAATGAAAATCACCACTCATTAATAATAATACCAATAAGAATAATAGTAATGTATACATATATTACATTATTGTGTGAATTTTATTTCATTATTTATCAGCAGTCATACTGGATATTAAATGTATTGGTTTTCATTTCAGAACCATGTAGCAAAATGGAGTTTGTAAACCTTCTTTAATGTGTAATCTTGCTATTTCTGAGCATAAAAAATCCAGTAATGTTTTATTACTTTCTTACAGATTGTTAAGGAATATGAAAGGTCTGTAATATTCAGACTTGGTCGCATCACTTCTAGAAAGCCAAAGGGACCAGGTAAGCCAGTCTGCTACTTCAGCTATTACAACCTTTGCTACTTTTCTTCCCCAGGATTCTATGCCTTTCAATATTTGGCTAGCATACAGTATTTAATTGAAACTTTTACTGAATCACTGGATGGAGAGTCCTTTGAAATTTGAAGTTGAATTGATATTATTATAAATGGGTGACTAATTAAAGGGGGGAAAGTGTCAAATTAAGGTGGATAATTTCACTCCAAAATCTTGTTTGATTTATACTTTTCTTTTTAATCATCAGTCATTCACTAGGGAAGGGAACATTGGTATCATGGAAAATAGCTTTCATTAGGACCTCATAGGCAAAAAATAATCACAATATATTTGTATTGATTTGAACTTCCCTTAAAGTGGTAATTTACCAACCTAACAAAAAGGCACATTTGTTCCTGTGGTTAATTTTCCACCTATATGCAAATTAGTAGCCTGAATGTTGTTATTAGAATCAATGTGCAATAAAACGAAAAAAGAAATGAATAAATGAACTTGTTCCCTTTTCCCCCTACCACATGTAGGTATCTTCTTCATTATTCCTTGCACTGACACCTTTGTTAAGGTAGACATGAGAACAGTATCATTCGACATTCCTCCTCAAGAGGTAGGATCAGCACAGATGAGCATAATATCTTATAATATATACAGTGGAACCTCGGATTGCGAGTAATGCAGTTTGCGAGCATTCCGCAAGACGAGCACAAATGTTTCTTAAATACGTTTTTACCTCTTATAAAACTGCTTATGCTTGCAAAACATTAAATGAAATTTGCAATCTTCACAGATTCTGACAAAAGACTCTGTGACAGTAAATGTGGATGGAGTAGTGTATTTCCGGGTGAGTGATCCCATTGCCTCTGTGGCAAATGTCAGCAATGCTGATTACTCCACACGCCTGCTTGCTCAGACTACCCTGAGGAACGTTTTGGGCACCAAGAACCTAGCTGAAGTTCTGTCAGACCGTGAGGGTATCTCTCAAAGCATGCAGGTGAGAAAGAAGACATAAGTGTAACCCAGTGATATTAACCCAGTGTAATTATCTATCCAGTAATGTACATTTTAAAGCACTTTTTGTAAGTCGCTCTGGATAAGAGCGTCTGCCAAATGCCTAAATGTAAAATGTAAATGTAAGTGGGAACATAAGTACAGTACATGCTCCTATGTGTAGGAGATACATTAGTTATCCATTTAGTATACCAGTTTATTTATTATTAGTTTATTAATTCCTTATGTATTTGTTCATATTTTTATTACCAAACCTAATGCAACCCACACACTTTCTGCAGATGACTTTGGATGAGGCCACAGACTCATGGGGCATTAAGGTGGAGCGTGTGGAGATAAAGGACGTGAAGCTGCCACAACAACTTCAGAGGGCCATGGCTGCCGAGGCTGAGGCAGCCCGCGAGGCTAGAGCTAAGGTCAGAGTCTTTGGCCTGCGAGAACAAAGCTGATGTACTCTATGAATTTTGATATGCCTGTAGTACTCTAATGGAATATTTATTCCCAAAACAAAGTAAATGAAATTAAGGCAACAGTTTACAGTATATTTCAATATATTTCAAGTGAATTTGTAAGTGAAGTACAATGGAGTCTGGAATTATTCTTTTCATTCATTCATTACACTTGTTTTTCTGAATGTTTGTACAGGTGATTGCAGCAGAGGGAGAGATGAATGCTTCACGTGCTCTGAAAGAGGCTTCTCTGGTGATCGCTGAATCTCCATCTGCTCTACAGCTGCGCTACTTACAGACCCTCAACACCATTGCTACTGAGAAGAACTCCACCATCATCTTCCCACTGCCTATAGATATAATGGGTCACTTCATGAAAAAGTGAAGTCTGATTCCAACAGCCCCCCAGACAGTGGATTGCAAATATGGTTTATCACTGGTTATCTGTGAACCCATAACAGATTTGCTGTATATTAAACTGAAATATGATATTAAAATGTGATATTAACGTTATTACAATAATTAATAAGAAATTAGTTTTCTTATATTCATATGAGAAAGCAATATCTTTATTTTTATATACCCTTTTATAAAAATTTTACCTAATAGAATTGCTTGACACATCAATAAACATAGATTAAAAGATCTTGGAATTCATTATTTCGAAACATTCAGTTACACTGTCCATCAATATTATTGAACTTGTTGACTGAAAGATTTTCAAGTCAGTTCCAGAATCAGTGTTTAAAGAATACTAAAATATTTTTAGTATGCTTTAAACACAGGTTTTTATGATCATAAATGCTGTACTTAGGTCACTTAAGTGCACTTTCCTGTGAGTAACTGTATCTCAGTAGCTATGCTATTGAAGTATCTCAGAGCTTGTGCTGTCCTCATTATCATCTTCAAAGGTCACAATTTTGGACTCCTCCTCCTCCAAGTCTAGTCGCAGCCAGAGCATAACACTGAAGAACATGATTAAAATAACATTTGGTACATAACATGCTAATGACAATATGATATTTACAGTGCTTTGCAAAAGTATTCATACCCCTCCACATTTTGTCATGTTACAAACACAAACATAAATGTATTTTATTGGGATTTTATGTAATACACCTACACAAAGTGGCACATACTGTAATTGTGAAGTGGAAGGAAAATGATAAACAGTTTTACATTTTTTTAACAAATAAAATGTGGTGTACATTTGTAGAACCACCGTTCGCTGCAATTACAGCTGCCAGTCTCTACAAGCTTTGAACATCTGGACAGTGGAATTTTTGCCAATTCTTCTTTGAAAAATAGCTCAAGCTTAGTCAGATTGGATGGAGTCTGTGAATAGCAATTTTCAACTTTGGATTAATGCTTGTCTGTTTAGGTAGTCAGCCATGTCTTTTGGTAGGTTTGCAGTTGTGCCATAAACTTTCCATTTCCATTACATCGGATGGTGGATTGAACAGGGATGTTCATAGCTTGGGATATTTTTATATAACTTAACCCTGCTTTAAACTTCTCCACAACTTTATCCACGACCTGTCTATTTTGTTCATTGGGCTTCATGATGCTGTTTGCTCGATAATGTTCTCTAACAAACCTCCAAAGGGCATCACAGAACAGCTGTATTTATAATGAGATTAAATTACACACTGTTGGACTCTATTTACTAATTAGGTGACTTCTGAAGGCTATTGGTTTCACAGGATTTTAGTTAGGGGTATCAGATTAAAGAGGGCTGAATACAAATGCAAGCCTCACTTTTCAGATTTTTTCCTTGGTAAAATCTGTTTCACATATCAACTTCACAATTACAGTATGTGCTACTTTGTGTTGTTTGTCACATAAAATCCTAATAAAGTGCATACTTTTACATTTATGATGTGAACAAAATGTGGAAACGTTCAAAAGGGAGTAGATACTTTTGCACTGCACTGTAACATGGAACAAGTGTTTCCCTGTTAAGGGAAAATTCACCAGCTCTGTTGTAAAAGCATAAAAAATGAATAAACATTGATTTTGTATAGAAGTAATATTGTATTCCTAACAAAACAGAAGTACATATTTGATTTGTTAACTCACCCAATCAGCAATGATGGTATCAGTGTAAGCCCAGCAGCTAGAAGGAACGTGAACCCAGAGAACCAGGAGATGGTAGCAGCATAGATGCTAGTGAACAATGGGAATGCCACTCCCATGCTCAACATTTCCACAAAGGCCATACATGCAAACACAGCACCTGTAGATGTAGTTAAAGCGATTTGACAAGGTCCATTTAGTGCACCAGACCTGTCAGTGCTGAGATCATTCTGTATTATGTTTCACTGAGTGATGGTGGAATATTGTTCTGGTCTGATTCTCACATTGAGCTCCAATGCCAGGCTAATTACTAATGCTATTTAGTGATTGAAGCCAGGCATCATAAATAAACAATCATTTTGCTTGTAACTGGCATTTATAATTTTGTTTATAACTTTTATATTATCACAGTATATAAAATTACAGACAGACACTTGACCTTTTAAAACATTCACTATAAATTATAAACAGAGTACTTTATTAGTCCTAAAGGAAAATTGTACCCTTACAGCAGCCAGTCCACATAATATACCACAAGTAAGCAACATGCAAGAAAAGGTAAAGTTAAAAAGTGATGATAAAGTTTGTACATTGTCATTCCTTTCAAGTTCAGAATGTTAAATTACATTGTAAGGCATTTTTTATATCACATGTAATGCTATGTAATGTTTTATTTCTTGGTATTCTGTTGATTATCACTATAAGGTTTATTGACTGTTCCAGTCAAATAAAGAAAAAAATTATACTTGAAGTTTCAAGATAAAAAATTCCCAGAAGAAACCATAGCCAAGTTTAATACTGAATTAAAAGCATTTCCATACTTACACACAATAAAGAGAACTCACAGGATTAGGACAAATCAACTGTGTGCTTCTTAGTGAGGTTAATCAAAAAAAGATCAATGGACTTCAGAGTACTGGGGAAAAAGGTCAGGTGGTATGATGAATCTAGACCAGGGGTGTCCAAATCCAGTCCTGGAGAGCCAGTGTCCAACACAGTTTGTAATTCACCAACACCTAAACACACCCACTGAACCTAGTAATTAACAGATTAGTTAAATCAGCTGTGTTTGAGAAGAAGAAGCACCAAACTGTGTTGGACACTGGCCCTCCAGGACTGGATTTGGACACCCCTGATCTAGACCGACCCTATCCCAGAGTGATGGATGCATCAGGTTAAGAAGGGAAGTGCATGGGGTGATGCACCCATCATGCATAGTGTCCACCGTACAAGCTTTAAGCCTCTGATAAACTGAAGCTACTCCAGATCATAACACAGCCTGCTTAAGATCTGGGATTGCTTCGATTCATGAGGTCTAGGCTCAGCAACGTTACATTATTTGCCAATAAAATTAATTCAGCTGATGATCTTAATGTACAGAATGACCAGGTAATCTCATCAATGGAGCTTCTCTTTCTGGCCACCACATTGTGGGCTGTAATCAAAGCTAAAGGTGATTGAAATCTTAACGTGTAACTCGCATACAGTGTATAAATTTTTTCCCAATATTAATTCATATTAATTTTAGATAACATGCCAAATATGCACATTATAATATTTTCCCATAACGAAATAAGCATGAAATAACGGTGGAATCTAAAACTGAAGAACGTAAAAGAAACCAAAAGGAAAATGGAGAACATGAGAAACTCTTTAACCTTGTTCAGAGTTCAGCACCAGTTTAGACATCATGGAGCGCATCACAGGATCAGGCATGATGGACAAGAGAAGAGGAAGTCGCACTGTAAAACCACAACACATTACTTACTGCATGACTGTTGTACACTGACTGAATTAGACATGCATTCATGCAGTTTTCTGTACTGTACACCTGTTCGTTTAATTAATACATACTACACAAATACAGTATGTATGTGTTTACTCATCAAGGACCAGAATTTTAAAAATGTGTGGCTCCTTTATAATGACATTTTAAAAAATATTGTCAACATATTGAATAACGAAGTATGACAAAAAGTCATGAAGATTCTGGCACTAATTCCACAGCAACAAGAAAACAAAAAAAAACTTTTTTTTTGATTATGATTGTTACGTGGTGCAGTATGGAGAGCCGAACCACTGGATGTTATAATATTAATAAGAGCCTTAACGCAGGGTTTAAGAGCGGGTCAATAAAATAGGAGGCAGTGAGAGTGCTTATAACAGGCACGGGAAGACCTTATCGTTTAGAGATGGCGTGGGATTATTAATTAAGAAACTTAAAAGAAAACTGAAAACCAAAAATGAACAGAGCTCCGCCGTCTACACGAGAACGGACGAAGAACTGGAAACTAAAAATAAAACTAAAGATCCTCTCGTGGCATTCGCCCGTACCGAGGATTTATTGTAGAGGAGAGGGAGAGTTTGTGCTTTGTACACTTTAACCCGAGAGCGCACGCGAAACTGATGAGTGTCGCTCTCCCTCACTTTCTCTCTCTCGCTCCCGCCGGCATCTTATACAGGAAGAGGCTTGGGGTTTGCCTCAGCCTTTCAACAGCACGCTTTGTCTGTCTGTCTGTCTGTGTTTCCTTCCTTCCTTTTCTTGTCTGTCTTTGTCTTGAGCCCTGAAACCTTACCGGCGCTACCTAAATGATCGCACGAAGTGCCGCGGTATCAGGACCCTTAAATAAACACGCCGCCAGGTGAGGCGCGTTCACGCTGATTGCGGCGTTGCCTGGCAACCGCGTGTCTATAAATGGCCGCGCTTTGCCTGTCCAGAACTCCGCGTGTTAGCACGGTTCTGCCCCTCGGGAGACTCGCTTCGTTACAATCATATAATTAATCAGTTAGCTTTGCAAAATATACAGTCATTTCTGTAATACATATTTTAAAAAAAAATCATATTCACTTCTGATTGGTAAAATATATTCAACAGTGGCCTGTTTACTGTTATTTCTATGGATTTCTTACGTAAATCTGGTACCTGGGATATTAAGATACATAAAGGTACCTGATACCCAGTGGCGGCTGGTGGAAAAAAAATGGGAAATTAAACTTTTAATACTCGCCTGTAAATAGCCATTTATCACGTGATTAAGCATCATTACTATTAGTATAAAATAGGCATGACTCACATCGCATCCAGTCAGCCAGCTCCGCATATCATAAGAAGTGCTGGAAGACTCGTTGAGAATGGTCCAATCACTTGAGCCCAAATATTTAAAAACAATATTGATTTGCTAAGAACAAAAGTGGGAGGGTTCAGGTCGCACAGAGCTGCGCCCCAAGGATGATTTTGAAATGATCCAATTAGAGCTCAGCCTCAAGTCACATGCTTTTCAAAAATGTATGTGCCTACATAGACACTCGTTTGTCCGGCGCCCCGCGTACCCGAACACAAATGTACGTAATACAGTTTAGATTTTTTTATTGCAAGTAAATTATATTAAGAAATACAGCGGAATATTGTGACTAAATGACTTTATTTCGTTATTAAAATGATTAGAAATGTATTGACCGGCCGCCACTGCTGATACCATTAGTTATACCATTTATATAAAAAATGTTTGAACTATAAATGAGAATATTTTGGGAAAAGGGCTCACTTTGTTAACCAGGACATAATGAAATGGCTTCCAAAAACATAACCAAAGAAGAACTACATATTAAAGGAAACTGTTTGAACTGGTTATAATCTGAAAATGACAGTTCCTTTGATTGATTTATTTATTTATTTATTTATTATCAATTTATTTATTTATTGTTTGTTTTAGGGAGGCAGTAGTACAGGCATCTCTTATTAGGCTGAACAATTAATTCAATAAATTTTAAACAAATTATTTACATTTAAGATATTTCTTTCTATCCTTAAATTTAGACTTTCATAAAGGAAAAATTATGAATGCAGCAGACATTACATTACATCTCTCTCTCTCTCTCTCTCTCTCTCTCTCTCTCTCTCTCTCTCTCTTACTTTTACTCACCTAGAAACATAAGCAGTGTGGTCTTGGCAAAGGCAGCCATGAAGAAGCCAGTGGCCACGCTCAATAACCCAAGTAGGGTCATGTAAGCATCAGATAGCCATCGTGACAACAGTGACACACCTACAAAACTGCTCAGGTAGATCAGAGTGTTAAGAGCCGAGCCATAACCAATGAGAACCTCACTCCAACACAGGGGAGGATTCAGCTCATACAGGAGGAATATGGACATGGCACCCAATTTGGACACCTGTGGAATAATAACAATACTAATGGCAATAATATAAAAATAAAGTAAAACCAACTGGTCAACAATGAAACAATGAACCAATGCCTAGTGAGATTCAGTAGAAAATTAACCATATACTGTATTTTTTACACTAGTTTAGCAGCATCCAATTAAAATATTAATTCTCTATTTTTGTGGCATAATGAGACAGCATTTGAAGATTATAAAACTTCATATGAGATTATGCAGATGAAAAGACATTAGTAGCTTAACCACCCTTGATGAATAATAATAATAATTATTATTTTTTAAAATAATAATCTCTACACTATATTTACTTATTTAGCTTTACCAGACTTGGTAAATTTGATTATATATATACTGCACAGTACAGTATATTTGATTGGAATTTTTTTTTGTTAGATTCCACACTATGTTAACTATTTTGTTGTATAAAAGTCATATAAAAAACACTATAAATGATTTAATTAACTGTGTATCTATAATGAACTAATAAATCAAAAGATATAGATTACTTGACCATTTTGTTTTCACCTTGTAGAAGACAAAAGCACTCAGCATGAGCAGCAGCCCTGCATTTCGTTTCTTTGTAGAAGCTGCAAAAAGCAGGTAGACACCATGAAAGCGCCTTGTCATGACCTGAGGCCTCACTAGATGAGGAGGCTCAGCAACTGCCCCGTGAATTGAAGAGCTCATATTTTGTACTGAATAGCCCTGAGGCTGCTTCAGGATTGCCAGGACATAAATCAGGTTGAGCAGATGAAGTACGGATGCTGAGAGGAACGGCCAGCTAAAACCAGCAGCTTGAATAAAGAACCCAGTGCAAAAGGAGCTTAAACCTGACAGCACACCTAGAACCATGTCTAGACGGGCCATTCTTATGGTCTTCTCTCTTCTTTTATTTTCTGCCAGTTCTTGTTCACAGCAGTCAGCCACGTAGGAGAAACAGCCTCCAATCAGAGTGCTTGTACCTCCAAAAAGCCCAGCACAGAAAGCAGAACCCAGAAGGTAGCTGAGACTGAGTGAGTACTTGCTCACTATGAAATAAGTGAGGGTGAAGAGAAGACTGCCCACCATTGGGGGCACCATGGCCAATTTGCGGCCATGGGAGTCACTGTATGACACCAGAAACAGCGAGGAGACCAGGCTGGGGAAGAGGAAGCACAGCTCAGTCTGGATGAGGAAGTGAGACGTCTCCTTCTGCACAGCCTGACACACAAACAAGTGCACTGAATTAGCTGAGACTGCAAATAGATCAAATGACCTGCAATTACAAAACCGATTAAGCTTGTGTGCTGTACAATCACTTTGCAAACCAGTTCTAGACATGAAAGATTGCTTTTCATTTGCTTACCTTTTGTTTTCATTGTTCTGTAAGTCTGTATATAGTTGGGTAACTGAATTTACACATATTAATAGTGTAAAACTGTTGTTATACAGAAAAAAAAGCACAAACCCTTTTCATCTCTTACCCATATGTAGAAAGAATAATTAATTACAAAGTGAACCATGATCTCAGAGGCAATGGAAAGCATAGAGGCTGTGGGTGAATCCTACCTGGTGAACACTCAGATTGGTGTAGTTGTTGGAACAGTGAGACTGGTTTATACTGACTGGAAATGGAGAACCACTCAGCTGTTCCCACAGCCTCCTGTAGACGTACTGCTCTAGTAGTGGATAAGTCATGAACATAGCAAAGGCATGCAGACCCACCACAGGCTCGATCACAGTCACACACCCCATCTCACCTCCTGCCTCTTTAGGCTGGTACAGTGGCGTGACACCAAAATTTGAATTCATATTAATATTAATATTTCATGTTGTCTGTGGAGTACCTACAAACATTTGCAAAACTTTAAGAATATTAACTAAGAAAATCCATTTTAAAAAATTAATTCAGGTTGATTCCGTTAAATAAGCTGCAGCTGATAACTATACACACCATAAGAACATTATGAACACATACCAGTAATGCATTTCTTACCTGATGAAACTAGTATGGGATACCTATCCACTCATTTCTATTGTTAATTATTCCTGCCTCTTATTATTCCTGCACCAGTGATTATTTTCCCATCTCTTGAAAGATTTTGCATGTTGCATTTCTAGTCCATATTCCTACGTAATAGATGACAATGACCTCTTTAAACAGTTGAGCACCTAAAGCGAACACCTGCACTGAAGCTCTGACGCTTTGTTTGTAAAGTAAGCAAATCCCAAATGAAATACTCCTGTGTGTGTGTGTGTGTGTGTGTGTGTGTGTGTGTGTGTGTGTGTGTGTGTGTGTGGTCACTAGAGGGTGTGGAACAAAATGGAATACGTCAACTTACAAAATGGTACAACAGAGAAGTAAGTAAATTATTGTTATATTGAGAATCCATTCTCATTCATTCCTAAGCCTTACTGTATATACTGTATATATTTCATAAAGTAATGTTGAAAGATGATTTACAGACTTATGATAGAATTTGTGAAGAGTTGTGTTTATCTTGATTTCATGTCATGCTTTTTATTTCCTTAATTGTGCGTCCTTGGTTACAGTTTTTGTTTTCTTTCGTCGCATCTTGTCTCCCTTGGGTATGTGAGAAACATATGCAAAAGTGCATGAAGGGAAATGTGATGCTCATATGAAATTAATTGTTAAATTATGGTCAGTCCATTCAATAACTGAGGACTAAATAAACGGTCATATAGTTGTCATTTTCTTACCTAAAGGTATGTTTTATTTACAATGTCTGTCAAATTTCTGAGTCTTTTAAGAGTAATAAAAATGATGTTAGAAGTGATTATTTTAGTGTCAGACAAAAATGTTACATCATTTCAATATTGATATAGTCATAATTATAACATTATGTACAGGGGTTGGACAATGAAACTGAAACACTGGCCAATTTATTGTTGGAGGTTTCATGGCTAAATTTGACCAGCCTGGTGGCCAGTCTTCATTGATTGCACATTCCACCAGTAAGAGCAGATTGCGAAGGTTTAATTAGCAGAGGAATAGCACAGTTTTGCTTAAAATATTACAATGGACACAACATTATGTGTGACATATCAGAGTTCAAAAGAGGACAAGTTGTTGGTGCGCGTCTTGCTGGCACATGTACCAAGAGCCACGGTATCCAGGGTAATGTCAGCATACCACCAAGAAGGACAAACCACATCCAACAGGAGTAACTGTGGACGCAAGAATGTCCAAAATCCCTCTGGCTGCTGTGCAGGACTTGTATCTGTCATTCCCAATTCAAATTGATGCTGTATTTGCCGCAAAAGGAGGCCTAACACCATAACATAAACATTTTGTTATTCCTTTTCACCTTTATTTCTCTATACAGTATACTGTACAGTAGTCCTCTGCTACACTATTGCACTTATCCTAGTGTTTCACTAATGCTTTGATAGCACCAAGGTATGAAAGTTTTCTCAGTACACTGGAGCCATGATCAGATGGCCGGCATCAAGTTTGAAACTCTGACCTCCAATGAACTCCTTTAATGACCCAAACATGTGGAAATGGCTTAGAGTGAGGCAAGAACTGTACGTGGAATGTGGCCCAGCCATGTTCCTGTAATGTGCAAGTAGTGTTGGTAAATGATTGTGTGTACAGTTCACACAGACAGATGCGAAGTTCACACAGACACTTCTGCAAAGTTTCTGACAAGTTATACTGTACATTTTCAAGGCTTAAGATTCTTTCTTACAACTAAGGTTGGATGATCATGGGAATGACTGCAGTCGGCTCTGAACCACCTCATCCGGCATCGTCATTCATAAACGTACAGCTTTCTTCAAACTGTTTGCACCATTCAAATGTTTTACTGCAGATAAGATTCTCATCACTGTACTTGTGTTTGAAGTCTTCTGATAAGGTCAATTAGCTTATGCCTTCATCAACAAGAATTTTTTTTAAAAGTCCCAGTTTGACTTGAACACCCCTCATTTGTATTCCTACTATTAAAAGAAAAACACTCCAGGTAAGTTTTTTAAACTACTGTAGTATTTTATTTAATATTCATCCCTCCCAAAGTGCATACAAATGTTTTAAGGTATAAATACTTTCCATTCCTTAAGACTAATAGTAACTAAGCTACAGTTACAGATACCGTTACAGTGTTAGCTATCACAAAAGAAAGTTTTTTTTTTTTTTTGTTTTTTAACAAAAAAGCACATACACAGAATAAAGATGATCTGCACAGACAAACATGCACTGCTGATTTCTAAGACACAATAAATTTTATGTACATAAGCGACTGAAAATTCCAATGACCGGAAGAAAAAAGCAGAATGGAGGAAAACAAGGATGGTGAGATTTTCTACAAACATGTCGTCTGTGTGCAGTGATGATTTTGTATGTCGTGAGAGCTGAGATTCAGTTCTGTAGAAAGCTTCAGTCCCTGATCCAGTTTTAAACCCTTCATGCTGTAGCACAGAGTTGTCAATAGTTGTCAAAAACTGAGGTAATTAACCCCATAAACTCTAGGCTCATTAAGCAGATATATATCATAAAGCCTATTGCTTTATGGGAAAACTGATGAATGATTAATTATTCACTAACTACAGTGAAACTAATATGAAATTTGAGGAATGTAAATCTGTGCTTACTAACATGTCCTGGAGTTTAAGGGGTTAAAATATTTAGAAATTCAGCATTCAGTTTTGGTCTTTTGATCATATATTTATAACATTTATGACTATACACAATATTATGTAACACTGGTATTATAAAGCTCCGGCTATGTGAAACATAAATGACTACAGTAAGATGTTTGTAAAGTGCAAATCAGGATGTTCTGAGAGGGATTCTTTGGGTATTATTTGTAATATTTGTAATATTTCACATCACAGCTTGGTTGGTTTGAAGATAGAAAAGTCTCTCTGTTCAGTACTGAGGTTTTGAACCATTTATTTATTTCAAGGTACAGTAGAAATAATGAGTTTAATATGTTCATATTGAAATATGTACTGTAGCTGATCTCTAATAACATTCTGATTTGATAATTAAAAGGTGTTCTGGAGGGACTTAAGATATAGGAGGCAGAACACAATCAAAAAAAAAAAACATCGGTGCGAAATAATGAAAACGAACAAGCATTTAAAATGAACTTAATCCAGCACTGATCCTTATGAAACATTCAAAGAACTGCAGTAATATTGTTGTTAAAAATCTCCTCTGTTTTTGCTATGGTACTGTAAATCAAGGCACATTTACTTCAATGTGTATCAGGTGAAAAATTCTTGAATAATTTTAAGTGTAGAAACATTTGTTCATAATAATACATTGGCTGGTGTAACAGTTGCTGTGTAAGAAAAAGTATATTATACTAAAGTTTTTATGAAACATTTTCTGAAAGCTATCTATAATGATGATGGCTAATTTATAGGTCCTATTGTTCATGTTTAATGTAACCAGGTGACCATTTGTGATAACTCGGCTATGTTAGCAAAAACAGAGGACTTTTTTAAGAAAAGCAACAGCAACAGGGATTGACTACATGTCACGAACAACCATTTAAAAAATTAACAATTTAAGCCACAATACAACAGGCAGTTGTAAAATGATATAAAAATCAAAATAAACACAATCAAAAATATTTCCATAAAAGATAAAAAAATAGTCTCTAAAACTTTCCTCATTCCTACAAGAGTGTGCTCATGAACAAACCAATATGTCCAGAAATCATAGGTATTACACGCTGTATTTAAGAGAACATGAAACAGCTTTTTATTTTGTTAGCTCTTCTTGAATTAACCTATGAAAAGCACCATCGGACATTAATATTATAGAAAAAACATCAGTAAACATCTGACAATTTTCTTTAAAAGCAGTATCAAAATTGATATCTGAAATTGGAATACCTTTGTGACCTAACACTGGATCTAGAAAATGTCCAATTTAAAAAAATTGTGTGCTGGGAGTTATCAAAAATGATAATCATTGTTAAAACATTGTTTTCTCTACAAGTCCTACTGTGCAACATTTTTCTTCAGTCTAGGTACACTTTTTGCTCTGTCTGTGTAAATTACTAAATGATTAATCTTTTATCACTGATTTATTCAGGTGGAATTTTATTGCTATAAATAAATCTACCCAGGGCATTGGTCAGTCAATTGTCAGTCATTTATTACTAAAATCATTCTGGGTATATTTCTAAGTCTCAAGAAACATGCTATTCATTATCAAAAAAAAAAAAACCCTCCACTATCTAAAAAAATCCCTGAAAGTTAAAGTACAATGGCATTTAAGACATTTTAGGCTACATTCCCTTCTAGTTTATTTATACAGAGAGAATTATTTCTATAAGTTATGCTACTCTACACAGTTAATAATAATGGTTATTATAAATACAGATAAAACAGCTTAAAATAGTCAACATTACATTAACAAATTATTAATCTGTCAGTCATTCTTAACTGACAGTGTTCTGTCAGTGAAGAACAACAAGCTTACCGTCTCATGTGTATGAGAAGCAATTTTGGCTCATTACTGAGGTGTAATTCTTACCTAGTCTTATGTATATGGAAGCTTTTGGAGCAGAGTCCTTGTATCTATATTTACTACAATCCCAAGTTTCACAAAGGAAAACCAATAAGGCTTTTACAACACATGCACATAGCAAAATTTCATTACAACACCATACAAATATTAATATTAAAAATGACGAATAGCAACGTTTCCATGGAGAAATTCCTGTAGTATCTTTATACATTGTCCGTCAACTGTTTGGTGTGTGTACCGTATACTGAGAACTAGAAGTTGTAAGAAAGAAAGTTGTGAGACAGTTAAGTGTGTGTCTGTGTGTGTGTGTGTGCGCGTGCATGGCGACCTGAGGGATGTGACCCTGAGCGGCAGCCATTACAGACAAGACTGGAAGACCAGGTCAAGTGTGGTGTTAAAAAATGAACTATGTAGTTTAAGTTTATACATAACTTACATTTGCAGACAAAAGTGTTCACCTGGAGTGATCACGCTAACTGTTCTTAAACCTGTCATTGTACATTGAAAGTTGACCTGAGCATGATGTCATAGATATTAGGCAGGACAGCGTAAAGACCTGGATACACCAAGGGCCAAATACAGTAATCATGTTCTGAATATTCCACACAAAATGTTTCATTTCAGTGCAACAAGCATTATGACAAATAACTAGTGTGATACTAAGCTTCATTCTGACAGCTGCTCTGGAATTTTAATAAACATCTGACTGTCCATTTGATATGTTCAATATATACTGTATACATTAGAGCTGCGAATCATACATAGACTGACGATTCGATAAAAAAAAGTTTTGGGCTTTGCAGTTTTTTCTTTTATTTAAGGTTTATTGTCACTAATGTTTATTGTCTAATTTCGCTTTTCAGCTTGCAGGTTTTGAATGAATAAAAACTACAAGGAAATCATCTGTATTGAAATGCTGTGCAAATTTCCTGTATCATTCAAATCAATGATCTTTTTTCCTCATACAATTTCGACGCCAGTACCTAATGCACTAAAATCTCTCTCTTATACAAAATAAGGATATTTGGACGTTTGTTTATGCTTAAGCTATGATATTTTTTTTAAAGGAATTTGTCAATTTTAGACACATTAACATTTACAGGTTTACCTAAATAATTGATTAAGTTAATTGATTTTCAAAAAAAACTGACCCATCAATTCAATTCAATGAATCGTCCAAGAAAAGATTGCAAAATCAATATTCTTGCACAGCTCTAATAGTATATACTATATAAACTTGCTATATATCTTTTTATGTCTCAAATGTGTGCTTTGAAATTTCACTTATCCTTGATTTCTTAAAATGAAACATTAACTTTTTCATTCTGTAATGCTGCCAATAATGCATTTATTCATACTATTCTATAGATTGGTGTAGCTAACTAAGTAGGTATTGTGATCATTATCTTTTAACTATGTATGTTTCTATCAGCTTCTTTTTTTAATTTATATTTTTGCATATTTTTGAGTATTTGAAGCATTGCTTATAGTAAATGCCTCTTAACACCAGGTATGTCTATGAAAGTTTGCATGCCTCACATGCAAAAGCACAATTTTTAACCAGTAAGACATTTGGTGTGAGCCCCCCACACATTATTATTTTTGGTTTGGGTGCTAAAGACCTTAAACCTCCACTTCAGTAAACTCCTCAATTTTAACTTACATGAACAGTAAAACTTCAAATTATTCTCTATTATTGTGTGATAATAGTGAAATCTAATAATGGGAATGGGAAATCAGAATAATCACAAATAGGCTTTTTTTTTTTTTTTTTACAGAAGGCCTAATACTGGTTGTCATTATTTCTTTTGTTTCACAGATACTGAGGCACTAGTTTACTTTTTAAAAATGGTAGCGTTAATGGTTTTATTTGGTCTGGATTGAACATATATAATTGCTGTACAATTATGCAATGTCAGGTGTAAAGTCTAGGTCATGCTGCTCCAGTGAATAGTAATAGTGTGATATTGTGCTATGAGCTGATTAATTTGTTTTCCCTAGATTGCATAAGCAGGAATAGGGCAGGAAGTTATATTTAGTCCACCGGTTCTTGAGTTTAACTTCTGTGGTTCCATGATTTCCATTAGTGCATCCAGACTTTAAGGCCTGCCAGTGACCTCAACCATGCCCTAAAGTCTAAGTAAAAACGTACTGCATGGTAACAGTAGAGTTTACTCTTACAAATTGCGTGAGGTTAAAATGTACAGAATGCTTTTGTTCTGAACACGATAACCTGCTGGTGTGCTAATCACTTAGAAGGCTGAGAATGTGTGGGTTGGATACAAAAGGCTTCTGTTGTGTATAATATTGGCCCGTTTGTGTCCTGCCTTAGAATGAAAAGGCTATAGGATCTGAATGCACTATAGAGTACTATAGAACAATTACAGCATGTAGAGATGAAGTTGCACTGATTTATAAGACGCGGTCGAGATATCAAAAAGATTTGGGGTCTGACATCCAGACAAATGGATCCAATCTGACAGTCATAATCTCTGTCCAAACATTTATCTTAGACAAATGTCGACATGTTAAACACTCCCCACTCTGTGTTTTCACACCATAAGCAATGCGCAACAATTTTCTTAAACATCATACAATTATAGCACTTGAAAGACAGAAGAAAGAGTGATTAAACGAGACACGTAAGTAACAGGTTACTAGTTATTTTTTTCAAAGAGCTTATCTGGGAAGTGTGTTGGCGTTGGGGACTCGTGCTGGGGAGCTCCTGGCTGCTGGTGAGGCTCTGTGAGTCGGAGTACCTGGGCCAGGAGAGCCCAATTTATGTACAGGCGTGCAGGGTCCAGGGGAATACGAGTGTGTGGGAGTTCCCGGGCTGGGAGAGCCAGGAAAGGGGGGATTATCAAACCCTGGGAAGAAGACTCTGTGGCTGGGGGAGGAGGAGGGAGAGAGATGGGGACTTGTCTGCAGTAGCCAGAGCAGCTCTTCATTGTTACGGCTCAGGCGCTTCTTCTCGTTAGACTCCCTCTCCACGTGCTCCTGGAGGTTAGCATTCTCCTCTGAAAGCTGCCTACAATTAGGCATGACATACACACATACAGTCACACAGTGCATTTAATAGTGCGCTTCATCACTGCATGTGCTGTTCTTACTTTCATCTTATACTTACTGTGAAGGTCTTGCTTAACACAGAGTACTAAAAACTATGTTCGGGTGGCAATTTGAGAGAGAATATGAAACTTGGAAAATATGTCAAAAGATTTATCCATATTTAGAGTTGTGTTACGAGGATGATGATTTTGAGGGTTCTGTTTTTGTAATCACACTACATATGGAAAAGCAACATTTGTATATTTTTGACGAGTTTCACAAGAATGTTTTAGTTTGTTAAGCCACAGTGACCTATGTATCATTCAAGCAAAAAAAAAAAAAAGACATGAACCGGTGAGAAACAGATGCAAATTATGATGAACAATTAGACCGGTGATTATTATACTGGTGATGCTGAATGCTTGGAATAGACAAGAGGGGAAATGAGGTTGCTGCTTATATTGTTAAATAAAAAAAAAATTTTTTTTTTGTATCAGCCCGTCACAATAAAATTTTATTATATTGTTAAATAAAAAAAAAATTTTTTTTTTGTATCAGCCCGTCACAATAAAATTTTATTAATATATTAATTTATCATAATAATAAGAAGAAATTGAGTGTTGTTGTGGGGGGGGGGGGGGGGGGGGGGGGGGGGGGGGGGGGGGGGGGGCAAGACATTTGCACGGTTATGTTATGGTTTGTGCTAATTATCATTACATCAAACAACAAAAAAAATTTTGTTTATAGGATTAAAAGTACAGTGGAACCTTGGATTACCAGCATAATTTCGTTCCAGAAGTAGACTCGTGTTCCAAAACACTCGTAAACCAAATCATCATTTCCCATAAGAAATAATGAAAACTCAAATTATTAATTCCACAGCCCCCAAAAATAATTAATACAATCTATAAAATGAAAATAAAACAAATTAATCTGCACTTTAAAAGATGAGAGAGTGATGCTCGGTGTCAAAATAAGAGTCCCATGCGTGATACATGATACTCGGCGCTCGTAAATTAATACTTGCTTGGTTTCCGATTAAAAATGTATTAAAAATCTTTGCTCGGTTTGCAGAACACTCGTAAACCACGTTACTCGCAATCCGAGGTTCCACTGTATTAATTTTTCCAAAAATATATATTTTAAACTTCATATTTCGGAAAAAACACCAACACACCTTGGAGCTTTATCCACACTAACAATATGTTATATACTGTAAAACTGCAGTTTTTGTGTTTTACAATAAAGTTTTGTGTTTAACAGCAGGTTTTGTCAGTGTACCCAGACATTTGATAACAAATTTTCATTAATTAACGAAATGTTAGTGAACGCCGAAAGATAATGGCTGGTGAGGATTACCTGGACATGGCGGCATTGCGGTCGATTCGCGCCTTCAGGTCTTCATTCTGCTGTTGTAAAACCTGTACCCTCTCCTCCAGGTATATGTTCTTTTGGGCCTGCTCAAATGATCAGGTAACCAGAGAGCTCCCTATTAAATTCTTATTCACGTCACACACTGATGTACAACGATTAATAGGAGCGTCTGCCAAATTCCTAAATGTGTAAATGTAAATTTCACTTCCAATTTCATTGATGTTTGCTGAGAAAGGATGTATCTTACATATAAATCTCTATAGATCCTTGCCATATTAAATAACCTCCAGAAGAGATTCGCATTTAAAATATGCCAATAAAGGGATTTTATTTTAGATTTTACCACTTTCTCCAGGTGGCAGATTTTCCTCTCTTGGTCATGTATCTGCTGGTTCTTCATCTCCAGCACCTCCTTGAGGCTCTTAAGGTCTTGCTCAATGTGCTTGTATGGGGCTAGAGCATCCTAAATACACAACATTAACTCAATATAAACGGCACACATCATTTGATTGTGTTCGAGCGTGTGAATAAAATTTTACCAGTATCTGCTCATCTGCACTCTTCCTCAATGCCTCTTCAAAGCGTCTGGCTTTGTCTTGTAAGGCTCGGTTCTGAAATGTCAGCATGTCAACTTGATCCTAAAACACAACAAATGTCACTATAAACACCTGAAAAACTGTTGACCGTAAATCTGTTAGTGGCTAACACATCTTACTTAATTGATAGTATGTGACAAAATATTAGATCAAATTCAGGTCGAAAGGTGACATGTGACACTACCTGAAGGGAGAGTTTATGCTTTTCGAAATCAGTCTCTAGAGCAGCTTTCTGTTTTTCATGGGCTTTCCTTAGGTCTGGAATCAGAACGGAAGACATAAGGAGAGTGATGAAATGGCATTCTTCCTATATAAGATTTAACACATAAAATAATTAAAATGCAGACACACACCTCTCATAGTCCTGGCATGCTCCTCCTGCAGACTTGCCATGGTCACGTCGTGCATGGTTCTCAGGTCTTCTAAGGCTGACTCATGTTGAGCTGTTAGCTCTTCAATCTGCAAAGAGATTCATATTCTCATTGTTTTTTTTCATAGCACATACTGTTCCATGTCTCTTTCTCTTAACCTTTTATATATACAGTGTGTGATGTACATTTTTCAGGTCTATTCTTGGCTGTGCTCTTTCCGTTGGGAGATGGCACAAAAAAACACGATCAGCATATAAGGCCAGAACCTTTCGCTGGAGAACAGCTTAGAACTGCAAACCTGTCAAGAAGCCAGCTGTCTTTGTGTTCGCTTAAAGTCAAAATGTCTCATAAATCATATTATAGGAATTACATTCATGTTTAAAAAAAAAGTATTAAAAGTGATTAGTCTCTGATGTATATTATTTTGGGTTTTTATATACAATACTTTGAATATATGCTGATATGGACAATCCTTTGATTATAAATCTAATAAGATGAGAAAATATACTGTGATAATACTCACTAGTTACTTTATTAGGTACACAATGTTTAACTGCTCAATGCGTTTAGGCATGTAGACATGGTCAAGACGATCTGCTGAAGTTCAAACCAAGTATCAGAATGAGGAAGAAAATTGCGCCATATCTAGGGTTTATAGAGCAAAACAGAAAACCTCCAGTGTGTGGGAGTCCTATGGGCAACAATGCATTGGTGATGCCAGAGGTCAGAGGAGAATGGCCGGACTGATTCGGGCTGACAGACAGACAAAAGTATCTCTAATAACATCCCTTTACCCGTGGGGTATGCTGAAGAGCATCTCAACAGTTCAGGCTAAACAACAGTTTATACTGCTGGTCATGGTGTATTGTTGTTGGTGATATTTCCTTGAGCCCTTTAGTGCCAACTGAGAAGTGTTTAAATGTCACAGCCAGCCAGCCAGAGTATTGTGGCTCACCATGTCCATCCTTGTATGACCACAGGATAGCATCCATGTCACAAAGCTAAAATCACCTCAAACTGGTTATTTATGAGTTCACTGTACTCAACTGGCCTCCGCAGTCACCAGATCTCAATCCAATAGAACAGCTTTGGGATGTGGTGTTACGAGATATTTGTATCATGGATCCAAAATCTCTAAGAAGTGTTTCCAGCACCATTTTTTAATCTATGCCATGAAGAATTAAGGACGTCTTTAAGACAAAAGAGGGTCCAAACCGGTATGAGCAGGTAGACCTAATGAACTGACCAGTTAGTGTATAGTTGTGCCATTGTCAGTATAAACTTCATAAAAGATGGGACCATCATTGCCAATCAGTGTGTAACAGTGGTCTTTCACCAATTTGACTAAAGCATATCTCTCTCTCTCTCTCTCTCTCTCTCTCTAACACACACACACACACACACACACACACACACACACACACACACACACACACACACACACACACACACACACAAACAAACCTGCTCCTGTTGCTGGGTTCTTAGCTCCTCCACATGTGACTGGTGCTCAGCTCTCAGGTGGTCTGTGTCAGAGGCGTGCCGTGTTCTGAGCTCTTCCTCCAGAGTGGCAAGCTCAGCCTCCTGTTGCTCCTGGAGCTCCTTCAGCTGCAGTGCAAAACTTTGCTCCAGTGCAACCTTTTCCTGTTGCAGCATCCTCCATCGAGCAGTGGTGCGGACTGACAATGAGGGAGAAAAAAGGCAAACTCAGCATTTACTGTCTTTACCTTTAAAAAAATCAAACAAGTAAGGATGTCGTCATATTATATTACATCCTTTATTATTCTTTCTTTTTTTTTTTTTTTTTGTGTGTGTGTGTGCCCTGCAATGGATTGGTACTCCATCCAGGATCTAACCCACGTCATGCCTTAAGTCTCCTACAATAGTCTCCAGGCCGCCCTACAACACTGTATACATGGTATAGACCATGAGATGAGATGCCCAGAAAGTGAGACAAGGTCGAGATTTTTTAACTCATGATTACAAATTAGGAATTCTACAGATGTGAATATGGTTTATTCTTGTACACTGAAAAAAAGAAACACTTACCCACTTCCTCTTGTATATGGCTCAGCTCCAGAGACAACTCCTTCTCTTTCTGCTCAGCATTTTCACTCTGAAGCACACACAAAATAACACAATTTCCCATTTTTTCCTCTTGAGTAATAGGCCTAATAATCTGCTGAGTGTTGCAGTGTCATGACCTGCACAATGATAATGTGGTACAGACTCATATTTTAAGTATATTCCATTAGATATTGCATATATGACATGAAGTATACTACATTTCATCCTACTGCTGTAGCACGCCTACAGGTAGGAATACTCAGCTGACACTCAAAGCTTTGGTTGTGGGTTTAAATTTTCTGTTCATTCTGTTTCTAGCTGTTTATTATTTCTCTATAATATATGAAACTTGTGACTGAAAGCATAAACTGTTGTGTAGGAGTGTCGGCATAGATATACTGGTGTGTGTGTGTGTGTGCGTGTGTGTGTGCGTGGACATGCATGCCATTTTGATCCATACACAACCTGACAAGCATAAAATTCACGGTTTCATTATAAGGATCCTTATTTTTCTTTATCTAAAACACTACATTTGAGTCCCTAAATGCCCTTAATAATTATCTGACTAGTAAAATCAGGTATACTGTCGCTTTTCAGGAGTGTCTGACACCTTCGATGTAAACAACACAAAGAGGTGGGGGGAAAAAACTAAATAATTTAAACTGCACTGCCTTTCATAAACACCAGAGGGCACTGTGAAAAAGTCAGCCATGTGAGTTCAGTCTAATGTGCACAGTGCAATTAAATATTTTCATTAATGTTGAATATCACATTAGCTATCGGAAGACATTTTTTAAAAATTCACACTAAACAATACTTTTGTGGAGGTATTTTTAAAAAATTGTGTCAAATGTGAAGGCAGTCTGAGGAGTTTTTTTTTTCTGGAAGAATAGCTTAAATTAATATATAAGTATACTTTGTGATATTAATATATACCTAAAGACAGTATTGTCTATAAAGCAACACAAGCATGTTAATGAAGCAAATATCCTTTTAGAGTGTACATGGCTGTATACAGTACAAGGCAGACAAAATGACCCGCTGTTACAAATAATATTGATTATATATTTATTTTTTGTCTTTCATCATTATCCGTCCAAGAAGTTGTAAGAACATGTAACCTTTAAGGAAAAGATCATCTGTTTTTTTTTTCTTGAGAGATCCTGTTTGAGTTTACGGAGTATCTTTGCCGGCTGAATTCTTCTCTCAATACCTTCAAACAGAAGTGCTGGGTGCAGACAGCTAAGACATCCAGACTGAGCACTGTCCTCTTCAGCTCCGCCCGGAGAGCCAGCAGCTGCCCATTCTGCTCCTTGCATTGAGCCTGCAGCCGCAGGATCTCCTCCTCTTGCTTCTCCTGCTCTTTTCGATCTTTCTCCTTCCTCTCTGCCTCTTCCTTTTTCTTTTCTGAGCCACTGCATCCTATAATCGGGACACCTGGGCCCCCAGGAACTCCAGGAACTCGCACTGCTGCTGCCCTCTGTCTCTGCAGGACTGGAGAGAGGAAACCAGTTGCATGTAGAAGTTTAAGTCAATGTCACAAAGCATAAACTGCTTTTCTTTCTGGGGATCTGTTCAGATTAAGATACCTCTTTTTATTTTTTTGGTTAATTATGAGCAGTAAATTATGCTGTTTGGGGGAAACAATAAAAAGCCTCTATGTACCCTGCAAGTGGACACTTTTTCCCTTTTGCATGCCACAGAAAAAGTTCCCTCTTAGCTGAAAAAAATACACCATGACATCCAAACTTGGGATTTCTGTCCATTGAACTATTAAACAATAGGCAGCAAGAAATCAATCTTAACAGCATTAAACAATATCTATAAATCCATTACTGTCATAGTAACTCATAAACATGCGTTTACATTAACCTCAATGCACCAATTACAGGAGCATATGTCAGAATGACATAAAGTGCTGCAAGACGTCTCATGTACAGTATTTAATCTCTAATGCACACACACCCACATCCATCAAAGTGTTCACACACAAATGCATGTAACCATGTACTGTGTATATATATATATATATATATATATATAATATATATATATATATATATATATATATATATATATATATATATATATATATGCCACCAGAAGGGTTCAGCTTATAGTCATGGAGTCATCTCTATGACAACAAGAGAAAAGCATTGGAGTCCTGATAATAAAGCAGGGCTAATACTGTAGAAGCGTAGTCAATGTGACAGATGCTTTTATCTAGAAAGATGCCACTCATGTGTATGTGTGTGTGTGTGAGAGAGAGAGAGACGGAAATATCAGCTATAGTTGCAGCTACTGTAGAGGTCAGCTAATTGTATGCATGTCCCCTCACAGATGTATACACTATTTATTATACTGTATATATGAAGTAACACTCAGTGGTATGTGTAATATAAATGAATGTCAGTGTAACCACAGTCATAGCTGTAGGGCAGACAGTGAAGTTTCAGCAGCTGACCAGAATGATGAGACATAGTCCATGAAAAGTTTAAAAAGTGTAGAAGCCCTCTCAAACTTCACATGGGTTAAGTACGATATTATATCTGTAATCTTTCCTAAATGGTGTCTCATCTTACTAAACTATGGCACTTGTGCAAATTCATTTTGAGTGCTCACAGTTGAATAAAAAAGACAGTATATCTGTCTGGAAAACAAACAAAAAAAAAAGTGAAAAAGAGGCAAAACTGTAGAAGGTGGTGGAGATAATCTAAAAATAATTAAGAATGATAAATATGTTCTAAGCCATAAAATAATGCAATACTAGTCCAACATCATTCTGGCAAAGCAAGCGAGGTCGGAATTGCTGCTCAATTTAAAGCTCCAATGTACGTTATTTATTATAAAGAATTATTATTATTATATATTATATATATATATATCACTCACTCACTCATCATCTATAGTGAGTGGGTCTAAAGCCTATCCGAGAGGGCTGGGGCACTTAGTTTTCATTGTTTTGTTGCAACAGTAGTTTGGTCTTTCGGGGGTCTTACAGAGTACTGTATGTAGAATGATGCTAAGACTTTAAGACAGTTATCTTATAGTTCGTTCATCATAATGCCTACAGTTTGCGGTAGGGAATTTTTTATTTTCTTTGTGGTACAGGAGACGCATTTGCAACCTCACTAGAGTGAAATGAAAATGCATTTGCTTCTTATATTAACTACAAGAAAGACATCTTTATAATAAATGGCAATAAATGAGCCAGGAGAACTCATTGTATTTTGCTGTCATTCCCTAGAAACTGTTAGAAGTGTAATGCAATATTATGCAAAGGAAAGTTAAAGTATTGTTATGTAATACAATGCAGCATAATGTATTTACTATATAGCACAGTTGGTAGTGCTTATAGAAATCTCATAAAGAGAAATTGAAGGATGGTTGGTGCATAGTGAGTATTTCAGACTTGAATTTTGATTTAAAACTGTGTGAAAGGAATAACCATGTTCTTTCCAACAGATTCATATATGCTCTCTGTTTATTGTAGTGTATACCTTTGTTATACTGTATGCAATTCATGGAAGGCCTATAGGTTTTTAGGGGCTGTGCTCACTGGCATTGTTTTTTCATGAGCTGCAGGAATTCTTTTTTTTTTTTTCTCTACTGGCATTATTTAATTAAAGGTTGATTAAAAATGAAGTTCAATGAAAAAGATGAATGATGAGATTGCTGATGGAGGACAAATCTTTATCTCACCTGGTGACTGGGGTTTGGGTGAAACAACAGCCAGACGCTTTGGGGACGAGAGTGCGGAATGAGAGCCTTCAGAAGACTTCTGAAAGTCTTTCCGAGAGCCTAAAATGCATAAAAAGTGAACAGTAAATAAAGATTTAGCATAAAGCGGGTACTTGCATTTTTAGCAGGCATGGAGACATAAAGTTCAACAAGACAAGTTTCTCTTTACTTCTCTCTCTCTTTCTCTGTATTACTTCTTAGCTTTGGCGCCAAAGAGAAAGATCAATTTCAATAAGGTGCAGTCAGGCAATAAATGAGGCAGTCTCATGCTCCTTTAATACCTGAGCCTAGCTGGAATGTCATGCTGCGACCCTGATACACACTACTGCACTCTAATGCGTTGCTCTACCAGCAATTGTTTTTTTACATTTCAACACAAGCTCTCATATGAAATTTTATCAGATGAATTGTGCGACTCAGGCATGGCACGTGCACTCCATAATTTAGCCACGGACATCAAATTAATCAAATATTATTACCTCATTTTGGGACACGACAAGTCAAGTCAAGACAAGCAAATATAAAACATTACACTCTAGACGTATTGGCTCTCCAAGCTCCAAAACCACATGACTGGACCGTCAGGCATGCTAGCATGAAATCACGATTCTCCTAAAACCCCCTCAAAATATTTCCCAACCATGGAACTAAAAAGCCGGAGCAAATTTTAAACAGTTTAAATAACAGAGCAATTCATACTTTGCATCCTTTTTCAGAACATATTAGAGACTTAAAAATGATCTGTAGTGATCATTGCCAACAGCCACTACGAACATTTCCTGCTACGATTCAAACCCATTTCAACAGTCCCTGCTGGGTTTGCAGCTCTGGCGGCCGTCCCTCGCCTCGACTCTGGAGCTCCGGAGTGTGGTTACACACACTGCAAGAACAGCAAAGCTGTGTTTAAAGATTAATGGGCTGAAGAGTGAGAGTGGCACAGAGCTGATAAAAATATGGGATCCAGGTTATGTTCGTGCTGCCCACGCCTTTTGTCCGTCATTGTGCATAATGTGGAACGCTAATGTTAAGAAGATGAGCATAAAGTCCCTGAGGCGCCAATAAATGTTCTTTCAGTGGAATAAACACACCGAGTTGAAAAGAAACACACTGTGTTGAAAGGCAAATGACAAAGGCAAATACAAACAAAAATAATTCACTGAGTTTAGTTGGCTTAAGGACTTAATTTGGGCTTAACTAATGTTTTGTATGGACATGGCTTACACAGAAACCAGTACATTAATAATACAGTATATACATTAATATGTTGGTGTGCTTCTAAAATGTAAGAGACACTATGACTTTAGTCAGCCTGTGCTTAGAATGAATGCTTTAACTTGTGAGGCGAGACTAAGAATTAAACAGAAGGCCAGACTAACCGATAAAACAGAACTCACCCAGATGGGCTCTCGCATGTTTATCTTACATACAAAAACATTAAAAAGTTACACGCTACCATAATTATTATTCTACAGTGCCATAATAAAAAAAAATTACTGATTTATTTATGATTGAGATATTCAAACAAATTTTAATGCTACACAAGGAAAACCTGAGTAAATACAAAATGCAGCTTTTAAGTTATGATTTTATTTATTAAGGAAAAAAAAAAACTGTCCAAACCTACCTGGATCACCAAAATCATGAACGAACTCTAATTTTTGCAAAGCTGAGTTAAATTTCACTTGCCCCACCCAGGCCTGACTATTGTCAGACCTATTGAATCATGAAATTGATTAAATAGAACCTGTCTGACAAATACATTATACACAAATGGAGAAAACTAGAAATAGTGGTGAATCTTCCCAGGAGTGGCCAGTCTACTAAAAGTACTCCTAAAAGTTCACAATGACAACAATTCATCCAGGAGCTCTTAAAAAACCCAGAACAACATTTAAGGAACTACAGGTCTGACTTGCCTCAATTAATGTTAGTGTATTTGGTGTAAGTGTAATAATGGCATCCATTTCAAAGCCTCAAAGTGAAAGCCACTGCTGACCAAAAAGAAAACAAAGACTTATAACTCATAACTCAAACTAAACAAAAGTTGAACTATTTGAAAGGTGTGCATCCTGTTACATGCCTTCAAAAAGGAATATCACACACAGTCAAACATAGTGTGATGGTCTGGGGCTGTTTTTCACCTTCAGGACCTGGACGACTTGCCATAATTGATTGAACCATGAATTCTGCACTCAGATAGGACCAGGTAGGTTTGGACAGCTTTTTTTCACTTAATAAATGAAATCATCAAAAACTTTAACAAAAATCATTAAAAACTGCATTTTGTATTTTCTCGGGTTATATTTGTGTAATATTAAACTTTGCTTGATGATCTGATTCATTTAAATGTGAAAATGGAAAAAAAAGTCAGGAATGCGGCAAATACTTTTTCACAGCGTTGTATGTATTATATTTGCACTATGTTCTGCATACACTTGTGGACCATCCCCAAACCTTTTCCACAAAAGTTATTAAAAATGAAATTATTTTAAAATAACAAACAAACAATATATATAATTTAATAAATAATTGTGGAGAATGTCTTTGGATGCTGTAGCATTAGTTTCCCTTTATTGGAACGAGTGGCTCATACATGTTCTTACATGATAATGCCCCAAGCACATAGTGAGGTGCAAGACAACATGGTGTTCCAAGGTTGTTAAGGAAGAGTGCAAGTGTTCTGTAGAGTGCCGTACTGTACGTTCCTGACCTTAATAATGCTTTAGTGGTTGAAAAAAAAATCGCACTAGGCACATCCAATATCTAGTGCCAAGGTCTTGCCTTAAGAGTGAAGGTTATTATAACAGCTAAGAGGGATTAAATGTAGATATTAAAAATACATTGGAGTGTGACGGTCGGATGGCTGCAACATTTGACCAAATTGTCATATGCTTTTGCATCTAAAAGTGTAAATGATCATTTCATGCCAATAATAAAATCAGGATTTATTATCAACCTCTGCAGTGAATTTTATTTTGATTTTGATTTTTATTAAATATTTTGATTCAACATTTTGTTTGATGTTGATTTACTGTAGACACTCTAAAAACCCTAAGTTTTTTAACAACTTATCATCAAATAGCAAATAAATTCTAAACATTTGTAAACAGTTTATGCACTAAAATCAACTATTCATACATCAACATGTTTAAATGAAGAGCAGAATTACTCTCTGTCTGTCCATTTCATGTAGTGTACAAGTTTGTTATATGCAATTCATGGAAGGTTTTTAGAGGCTGTGTTCACTTGCATTATTTTTTCATGAGCTGCAGGAATTGTAGCCTCTATCTGGTATGTGGCTATCTATCAAAATAAACTTATTCTTACTTTTTATTCTTACTTTATGTTCATATATCAACATGCTTAAATGAAGGGCAGAATTTCTACCTACAGTAAGTGAAGTATGTAAAATAAATAATTGTAAATAATGATAATGTTATGCTTAAGTTAATATCTAATTAAATATAATTAAGAACATTATAAACAGCATTTTTGGTACAATAGACATAATAATATGTAAATGCGACATACAGTAAGGCCAGAATAGTTTTTATTTATTTATTTATTTATTTTTAGCGTGGTTGATGTTGAACAAACCTTGTACACACTGTTAATGTTTATTCTATAAACTGTAGTATCAGCTGCTCTCTGGCCCTGTCAATCTCAAAATCAGTTCATGTCAATTCTACTTACACATATTATGACATGTTGAAAGGTTGATACATTTTATGACATGCTATGCACATACAGTACTCCTGCTGCCTGTTGTGATGCTGATGCCTGATCCTGACACACTTCCACTACTCCTTTCACCCTGAGGACCTGCCCGATTCATCTTGATGCTCTACTTCCGAATCTCTGGGGGGGTTTCTGTACTTTTTACTCATTTTCCGCTGCTGTGGATGGTCCTGCATGGATACCCTACGTTTTGCACTTCCATTGCCTGAAAACCACATTTTCTTCAGTGGATAACCTTATCTTGAGAATAAGGAGGTAGGAACTGGTATAAACATAAAAACTGTGCTACTTATTCCAAACATCAATACACCAACTGTACATCTGTTTGCTTTTAGTCTTCTACTACAGACCGTAATGATTTACAATCCCACTACATGTTGTCATTTGGAAGGGGACAGGTTCTGTTTTGCATTTGGTTCCTCTTAAAGTTTTTTCCCCAGGGATTTTTTCCACCTCTGGCTTGGTCATTAGGGATCTAAATTTAAATCAACCGTACATCCATTTGTCTGAAAGGTTGCTTGGTAAGAATAAGAATGAGCTGATAGGCTGGTTCATGACAGTCTGTAGATGGTTTATAAAGCACACAAGGAGTTGCCCCAGATTTGATCATCTCAGCAATATTGGAATAATAAATCGTCATAGCCTAGCAGGTATAGTCTTATACCCCTGTAATCCCTGTGAGATTAATGGCATCATGGTTGCCGTGGTCACTTGAGTCATTGCTCAAGCTTGACAACCTTTCCTCACTCCAGCTTGATGCTTAAGATAGAATAAGCTGCCTCAGTAAAAAAAAAAAAGGCCCCCATAGGTTTGTACATCTCCTAGCTGCAAGGCAAACATCATTTTAACCTAGACACACTGAAAACCTAAATCTTTTTTTTTTTTAATGGATCTTTCAAAAGTTCTACTTTAAACTTTACTTTAAGATTCTATCCTGAAATAATTTTACGCACTATTGATTTAGTATAGATGTAAGCAGTTGCCTGGCTGGAGGGGACGTTGTTCATGGTGTAAATAGCAGTTTGTCTGGTTGTGTGGATTTATCACTTTTTCAACTCATCATGGAAAATAAAAGTGCTCAGGCTCTTTTTCATGTTCTTACCAACTGGGGAGCCTGGTGGAGGAGGCAGCAGTGGGCGGCGGGTTGGTACAGGAGTGCTAGGGGGTTGTAGGTTGCCGCGGGATGGCGCTTTCTGCCCCTCTCCGCACGAAGCTGTAATCACCCTGTGGAAAGGGGGGTCATCGCTCACATTGGCAGGACCTGTAAGCACATGAACAAATAAAGCACATCCGCTAGTACATTATTTAACAGCACAAATAAGATAAAGCACTGAAATCAATCTTATCCTTAACCCCGCTTTCATGTGACTCTCATAAAGCTCCCCCCCCGCCCCTCAATGCTTCTTTAGCCATTTGCTAAAGCCATACACACTGTCTGTAACAAATCTCACCATTACTCATACATTGCGCGTGCTTTTGTCTTTTTGTTTTGTTGCTTTCTGTATTTACTAGACATCACCATGGTAGCATGTTACCAAAATGGATAAAAGAGAAAGAGTGGATCACCTTGACCTGCTGGTCACTCGAAATCGAAAAAGAAAAAAAAAAAAGAAAACGCAGACATACCCTGTATATCCTACCCTCTGTCGGTTTGAACACACCAGCATGTGCCACCTCCTGGAGTGAGCACCATGTGGAACTACTGTAGGCGAGCAGCTCCTCAAGAGTCATATCATTAAAGATTGTCTCACTGCTTTACTTCTACAGTATGTCATTATCTAAATGGTAGTGACATTTATTGACCACCAAAGACAACACTCTCTGCACATCCATCTGTAACGCTGCAGAAGGAATAAGAATTCAAAGTTAGAATGAACAACACAAAATCAGCTTCAATCCAGGTGAACCACAAACATGTGAGCTCTGTGATTAGAAGACAAGAACTGAAACCCTATCATAATAATTCTAAATAAATCCAGAGCTGTAAATTGGCCATTGGCTTAAGAAATATTGCCACACATAAAAAAAAATTAAAAAAATTAAATAATCACAAAGAGCACCCCCCCGCCCCCACAAGGGAAATGTTAAACTAACTCACAGGTTCACACTTACAGTATACACACAGAGCATATGAGTTCTGAAGAGACTCAACCACAGACATGACTCTACTTATAATGAATGCAAAGCAACATTGACAGTTTCCTCATAATGAGGACAAATGCACAATTGAATAAACACATAAGGTTTTGTTTCTGACTTGTATTGTAAATGCATGCTTCATAATTTGCCATACACAACATTCTTAAATAAATGATAAACATAATTGGATTCAGTGGAAGCTGTACAGGAAAGGAAAACTGAGCCATCAGCATTTTTTGTGTGTCTCAGGTAGGAGCATTTAGAGAACATGGAGTGGCAAGACAATAGGACACTGACTCTCAGGAGAGGGAAAGAGGGGGAGGGTGCGAGAGAAAGAGAGAGAGATTAGAAATGAGGCATTGCTGGTTGAGGAAGAGTAGAGTCATGCTGATCATTACTGAGTGGTAAATGCAAACATTTAGAGCAGGAAATGTGGGAGGAGATTTAACAGAGACAAGCAAGAAGAGGACTACAGTAAATCCATAGTCTATGACTAGGATATAGAGAATGAAAGATTAGACGAGAGGAACAAGGGAAAGGGATAGAACTATATGTCGTTAGACAAACAGAGGAACAAGCAGATGTAAGAAGTGAAACACGATTTGAGATTTCCAAAGACAATTAACTCAGTTAAGACAAACAGAACAAATTACAAAAGGTGATTTTTTTTTACTTCTATAAACAGAAATGGAAACATCAATATTGCTTTGGCTCCACAGGAGGTATTCCATTCTGATAAACACACCACACCACAGACGTGCCACCGTAAGAAACAGCCTGCCATGCATTATTAACCATTAATCATTAAGCCAACACCCACCTCGAAATGACAGTGAGATGCATGACGGTAAAGATTATGCAAAGCAAGCTCTCTGCTGCCACATGTCAGCACGAGGTCACCAGAGTGGAAATGAGAGCATCAAGCTCCTTCCACACCAATTACATTCTTCAGTCCAGCTCATGGCAAACTGACAGGGGACCAAATGAAACCAAATGATTTTACAGTGCTGAAAATAGGATTTGAATGCTGCTGAAAAAAACTATTTTTATTTAAAAATTATTTGCTTAATCTGGTGATTTTAAAGGGGGCATGGTGGCTTAGTGGTTAGCACAGTTGCCTTGTACCTGGAGAGTCTTGGGTTTGGATTTGAATGTGCTCCCCATGTTTGGTGGGTTTCAGGTACTCTAATTTCCTTTGTAGTCCAAAGACATGTAGAGTAGGCTAATTGGTGTTCCCATATTGCCCATAGTGAGAATGAGTGTGTGAGTGAGTGTGTGTATGTGTGTGTGCACTGCAATGAATTGGCACCCCATCCAGGACGTATCCTGCCTCGTGCCCCAAGTCTTTATCCCAGGATAAAGTTGTATAGACGATGAGTGAGTCAGATTTTATTTAATTTGATTAATAAGCAAAATAAACATGAACACCTACTGTAAAAGCCAAATAACAAGTTCTATAATCATACTAAGTGTGGTAAGCTTTAGAATTTCTGCAGGATCAATAAAAATGAGTGAGTGAGTGAGTATCTATCGTACCAATCTAAATCACACTGACCTGAGTAAAATACTGATAGGGTATTAATGATTCACTTGCATAAAGGTAAACATAGTAATTAGGAAGCTTACTCCAGTTAGAGAAGTGTAAATAAACAAGTATTTGTCTCGTCAACAAGTATTTGTTTAACCACTTCACAATTTTGATGCCTACAACTGACCCAACTAATATAATTTCTATATCTGAGAATTTGGATAAATAAACAAATAAATAAATACGAGGAGACATCAAAAAGTTTAGAGATTCGTGGACCACAGATTTGGTCTCTTTTGCTGTACGTTCTTCCTCAGACCCACTAAAACCTGGCAGTAGACTTCGCTGTTGACGGTTTGGCCCCTGGGGACAATTCTCGATGCACAATGCCAGCGAATGTCGGAAAAGAGATGATGGGCTCTTCCACCGTGAAGATTGTTGCTTTGTCTCATTGCGGCATCACAGTACACCTCCCCTTTTCCCACAGAATTTCATGTTTGCTCTTTGTTCTAATTTGCTGTCTATGATGAAACACTGACTTATGAAGGTCGGTACTCCCTGTGACTGTGCATGCAGCCACCATTTGTTGGTGTGATACCATCTTTCCGAATAAGCTATGATAACCAATCTACAATTATTTGGCTAGCTAACTTGGTCAAATGCTATTGGGATTTCAGTAACTTGCTAGTTTTGCCAGTTCATACATGTTTTGGAGCTACCTGGTTAGCCCTTGAGTAAAGGTGCTAGAGCATTGTCTATATCTTGTAACAGTATTTAGGTATAAATTTAGTTCAAAAGACCTTTGCTACCAAGTGACATCTTAGGTTTGATACATAGGTTATTATATAGGTTTTGATTTACAGTACAGTAATTCACTTAGCTAGCTAATGGCATACCTATATATTTCCATGAACAATGAGCTGTGAAATGCTGATGCCTTCTGGGTTTTTTGCTCATGTAAAATGCACACCATTATTACTGCTTCTTTTGAAACATTTCAACCTGAAATTTGGACATGGATGCTCAGTAATTTCCATTACCTCAGACACTGCTGCTGCTGATTAAGCATTTGGCTCTTGGAGTGTAGACTTGAAATTTTATTCTTTATAAATTATACTTTCTTTTGGGTTTTCTTTCTTTTCATTAATTTTTTTTTCTTATACATTGTTATTTTTTACTCTGTTAATTAAAAATACCAAGTAAACCAGTCACCCACTCACTTGGGTACCAGGGTATTAGAGAGTCGAGTTATTTCGAACACTTATCGAGTAGAGCTGTGACATATCTGAGAATTGGAAAAGAGATGGCAGTAGAAACAATACATGTCAATTTAACATATCCTCAGAGACAAAGAACGTAGATCCACCAAAGAGTATAGCACAGTCTCTGCCTTGGCAGACTGACAGGGAACGAAAGTCTCATCGGAACAGACACTACAGAAGCCACAGAGCGGGGGATCATCAGAGGTTTTGCAACTGTACAATGTGGCATATGTTTTGTGTCTGAATGGCATGAAAACAGGCGACAAGAAAGGGCTTAAACATAAAGACTGTGAATCCTTGAATGGTACAACATGATTTTTGAATGGTACAAAAATCATTGTAGGAGAACATCACATCTTCAAAATGTATGCATGTCACTCTAGCATGTATAGCAACCCTTATTTATCCAAAAAGTATACCAGCATACAGAATGCCATTGAGAAACCCCATAAATGCTCAAGAGAAGATTCACTTTGTTCTTTACTTTTTACTTCCAATTAAAAGTCAACCACTGTAACAGCCGGTACATTAGGAGCCATTAGACACACAACACTTAACCTATTAGCGAAAATAATTACTTTATTCTAAGCTAATGCCAACCAAAAAGTAAGGTCATGGGGGCATTTACTACTTTTACAAGTAAGGTACTGACAAAAACATGCTGCTTATTATGTTAAAAGCTCTGAAAGATTTCGCTCTAGCACATCTTGCTGATCTACTGGTGGAGCATATTGCATACTGAGCATTTACCTTATCTGAGGGATCAGTATTATTAATCCAGGATTAATCATATATTCTTATATTATCCTTAATAGTACTGTTCCTATACATTTAGTTATATTCTAGTAATTATAGATTGATGTAGTTCATGTACTTTCTCATAAATACTACACTTTCATCCTGAAAAATAGGGCTATAGTAGTGCAGGAAGACTTGGGGAGTCGGTCAAGCTCTAGCAGTGAATTATTCTATAATAATACAATACATTTATACTACATGCATTTATTAAGCCCAATGTGATTTTGCAAAACATGCCGCCAGCCAAACTGCAATATTACACAGACACAAACAAAACTTTTACTAACACAAAAAAGTGTAGGGAATGAGGATAGACAGTCATGTAAGACTTTAAGCATTATATGGCAGACTTTACTTAAACAAGTGGACTCAAACTGGTAACCAGTTTAATTGATGTAAATTGGAGTAGCATGAGCTGATGATTCTGGCACCTGAGCTTTATACTGTAGGTAATGAATTATAATTATGATTTAGCTACAATTGTAATAAAAACAGGAGCTACTATGAGTGAATTAAATGTGTTTATTGGATTTTTGGAGAATGTTGAAACAAAGAAAAAGGTTGTGTACACTTTTCCCTTACGTTGCAGTTAAGTACAGGTATGCATTGCTAAATGTCCATGATACATTCTGGGAAACAGGACAGTATGCAATTCGGATGCTGGGCAAACACCGTATAATATACTGTACATAAAAAAGCTATGTGGGATATTGAAGTTTAACCTTCTGTTTCACTTTTAAATCTATACTTCTCTTTTACCTGTTGTTCCTGCTGTCACTAGCACTGAGCCCTTCTGCCTTTGGAGCCATAATGCAAATAACAGTAATATATATAAAGAAAACATGAAGCAGTGGACTAACATTAAAACATAAAAGAAATGTGTAGAGGAGACATGAGATTTAGAGGAGACAAGTGTTGTGTGGGAAGCGTTTGCATTTGCTCCATCCTGTTCTCTTTTGAGATTTCTGAACTTTACTATAACCTTATGGAACCACAGACATTTATGCATTCATGTGATGCATGAATGGACCTTATATGGTGCATTCCTCTACTATGATTAGACACTGTCGTTAACTACCAAAGTGACACTTAAACTCGTAGAGAGGGAGGTTAACTATGCATTATATTCTGAAGGAGAGAATGAGTTTGCTGTTTGTTTGTTTTTTAAAACTGATTAATCCACTGTGAAAAAACTGTGGGGGTTATAGAGTTCACATTTCATACAAACTTAAATTCACACAAAATTCACTCAGATATAAAGAAAACAATTCTGATATTTTGCTCTTTAACACCATTGTGACTTAAACAAAACATGAAAAAAATAAAAAAAATCTAATTCAAATTGTATCTGTTATTGTATGCATATTGTATGCAGTGAAATGCTTATATTCTTTATCTGTTTGCATTTTTGTCAAAACTGCACAAATGGAGTTACCTAGTTTTGCTGTCAAATTGTTCATGTAAGCTGCGAATGCTGTTTAAATTGCTCATGATCCAAGGTCAGGATAGGAAAAAAGGAAATGGATTAATTAGTCAATTTTTTTCTAAACTTCGTTTGGATCAGTCTACTCTGCCAATAAGAGGAGAGGAAACTAACGCAGTCTGAGCTATTTCGTCACACACACTGCTGAAGCTGATGGTTAATAAAAGTATTTACTTGTTTTACTTATTTGTCTCTGTTTTTTCTACAACCAGGTTTTACTTATTGTCACATGACAATAACATCATCCTATTTTCACAGTAATACTTTCATTATGTCACAGGCAGTGTTGAGGGACATTACTTTTTAAAGTAACTAATTACATTACAAAACTACTGTCTTCAAAAAGTAATCAGTTACTTTACTGCGTTACTTTCTGATAAAAGTAACTAGGTAGAGTACTTTTCCATTGCAGAAAATTAAAACTCCTTTGTGCTTCCTCATGCATGTTGTTTTAGTCAAGACCTTTATAATTATTCAACCATCATCACTCAGCAAAGTTCGGCCCATAATCTGTTAACTACTAATACCCCTATTTCACCTACGCGGTTTCGCGCGGTGGCCGTAAGTACGGTTCATCATGATTCGAGTTTTGGCGCCGTGATTAGGTTTCCATCTTTCCGTGCGTCGGTCCTCGCATAGTCAAACCGCATAGGTGAGATAGGGGTATAACAGCAGGAATAACAGAGGGGGCGGGTTATCGGGGGCGGGGCTTGGAGGACGACTTTCTCTCACACACGCATACACACAAATTAAAACTGTAGATCAGTGCTCACCATATTTAGAACCATAATGGAAAATTTATGACAATTTGGATATAAAGATACCATAAAGACACCTCTCAATTTGAAAGATTGGTATTTCTAAGCAGTTCTTAAAAACATTTTGATCTCATGCTAATTCTTTTGTTCTGCCTCTCACATTATAGATGAGTAAACAAGGGTGGGCAGAGCATAGCGCATATACCAACAGAAACAGAAATTAGCAATGTAACGTAGCAAGCATCAGGTATATGTTTCACATTAGATATGAGACTGCCCACTTGTCTGACTACATGAATACTAACTACAGAAACAGAGAAAGAAAGATCAAAGGCTCTAACTAAATGTATGATTCGTGCAAAGGAAACCACATCGCACAAGCTGTTGTAGAACAGCATTTCCAACATAAATATAACAGTCCTTGCACTAGGTTTTCAGTTCATTTCTTAGATTTAACAGGTGCACATACTGTATATGATTCTGACATGACACTACAATAAGCAGTTGGTTAGGCTGATTTGTGTGTTGCTGCCCTTGAAGAACCATCTGTGCTCGCCACTCACGATGACTTTCATAAGTTCGTGATACCCTTCACATGTTAACACAGACAATCAACACAAACATTTTGCTCACCTTTTATCTCTTGAAACACCATCTCTAGCTCACTTCACTCTCTCCCTATCCTTACAGTTGGGCCTTCTGGTTCTCTCTTGTAGGTACAGTATGATCTTTGAGAGAGCTGCATAGGCAGGGCTAAATTTCACTATGAGTGTTCGAACATGGCTCTGTAATAGGCTCAGAGAGTAAAAAAGATAGGGCTTTGACATTATAATCACTAAATCACACTAGACATGATGAAGTAAAATGAAAACTTTGATTCTATATTGATTAAAACTTAAAACCAATAATTGAGTTATTAAGAAGCAATTTAAAAGAGGCTAATATCCAATAAGGATATCCATCATCATTGCCTTCTGCCAATAGATCTTAATTTATGGCCATTTTTGTTAACAGAAATTTTACATATTTATAATACTATCTGACCTACTAGCATATGTGAGCATATGTGCACACTGTTTTACCTATGAAACACACACTTCCCTTAAAAAATCAATCATAATTGGATCACTTTGCAAAACAAAGCCTTTCTCTGAATACTAGTGCTGTGCCGAAGACCTAAAAGACAGCAAATATTTTTGTAAATGTGCTCAGTAACAATGTTGCTAATCACAGCTCTGTTTTCCCACTAAACACAGTATAGGAACCTCTAGTTTTTTTCCCTCCATTGGACATTAGCAATGGCTCTAGTTGCAGGGTAAAGGTGGATTGGCATGGAAGAGACAAAGTAGTTCAGTGGTTAATATGATGAACTACTGATCAGAAGATCACAACACCCAAGCACCATCAAGCAACCACTGTTGGCCTTTTCAGCATGACCCTCAATCCTCAACTGCTCTCTGTCAAATACCATAAATGTAAACGTAAGGATACATGATCTGAGAAATTTTAGACCCATTTTTACAGCACCTCAGATTACTACGTACCCTATCCTCAACAATTTCAAGCATTCCATGGTTACTTATACACAGATCAGCCATTACATTAACATTGATTATCATAATATATATAATTAAACTGGTTAATGGGTACAGTTTAATGTACCCATTAGATGGGTACCCAGGATAATGGGTACCCAAGGTTCACCCATGCCTATTGGGAGCAAGCCTCAGTCTGACTGGTCTGATCATACAGAAAAAACAATGCAATACAAAATGGACATAATAGAAAGGCACCAGAACCCCCAGTACACCACCGCCAGCCAAGCTCAGTGCCCCGCAGGCCTTAAAACCCCCCACATCCCAGTCCATAGAGCACCCATGGAATACACCGGATAATCAAGTCCAATCCACTGAGGCCCCACCCCGCAACCCACAGCATCCAAAAGATCTGCTGCCAAGATCCTGGTGCCAGGCACCACATCACATCCCCAGAGGAGTTATCCTGTAGCAAAGGACAAAAGAATAAAATATCCACCAGCCATTTGCTTACTCCTCTGATATTAAGGGCAAGGATGTATGAATGTGTGTAACATGTGTAAGAATGTGCTTGTAGTGCCAGAAAGAGTGAACTGGCCTGGTTATGCACAGTCCTGCACATTCACTGGGAGATCCAGTCAAGATGAAGAAAATACACTGTAGATACATCCTGACAGAGAAAGTAAAATTAAAGAAAAAATATTTAATGCAATTCATAGATAATAGAAGGTGTTAACAGCATACTCTAAAGTTTGAAGGGTCAGGTAATCATTTTCCCCTCATTTCTCCAGTCAATCTTGTACACACCGACAAACAAACAGTAGGGGAGTGTCCTCCATGATTGCATGAAAGGTTCTGTGCTCAGAGAATTTGTTAAGGTCAAACGGTGTTGGAGTCTATCAACATCTCACAGCAAGAGTCCAGCTTCAAACAGAATCTACAGTAGAGACATTTAACAGTAGCTAACCAAGGTTTCTACTACGTGTTCATGGAGACTTGTCAGGGCTGTCCCTTAGCGCCATGCGGCTGTAGACTTTGTTGATTTGTTAGGACTTTTATTTTGATGAGTTGTTTTAATATTCATAGTATTCTGTTTTACAGGTATTTTCAGTTGTGTCAGAATTAGTATTGTTATTTCTGGTCTGGGGATTATACAATTCTTTGTTCAGCTTGGTTTACTGTTTTGATTCCTGGTGGTTTATTCTAGTTTACCTGTCAGAATCCAACACTTTAGCATAGCAGATCCCCTTATAAATTTTTAGAGGCCAATCTTTGTGAGGTGAGCAGACTTTGCACCTGGCCGCCACCTTGAGATCTGAGGGCAGGTCGGCAGAAATGCGGAGCACATGTGAGTGAGGAATACAGGATCCTACATGCCGCTCCAAGAGAGAACAATGCAGCCTAGATGGTTCTTGGCTCACAATTAATACACCGTAAGCATTTAGGTATACACCACAAAGGCGTCCTAGGGGAAGTTGGTCAGTGAATCATGAGACAGGGTAAGGAGAAACCTCGTACCATGTATCTACCAAGGGCAGATAGCACAGAGCAATGGCAATAGATGCATGCCATCCAGCACCAAGCAGTACAGCTCAATGATCAGCTAAAAAAATTAATCTGACAATACTATACTGTAAAGGCAGAGACGTAATATTGCATCAGGGGTACTTGTCTTTATCTTTTTTTACTGATTATCTTTTATAGGGTCGCAGTATGCCTGGAGCCTCTCCAGGGAAACATGAGGCACCAGACGAGGTACACAGGGGGTGCCTATCCAATCGCAGGGCACACATGCACACATTACAGGCAATTTGGGAATCTGCATATCTTTGGACTGTGGGAGGAACCCAGACTAACCTGGAGGAAACCCACCAAGCACATGCCAACACCACACACACAGACCCGAGGAGGGAATTAAACCCTCAACCCTGGAGATGCAAGGAGACAGTGCCAACCACAAAGCCATCATGCTGCCTTCCATCAGGGGTATGGAATAATAATAATAATAATAATAATAATAATAATAATAATAATAATAATAAAAGAAAACAAAAAGTTAATATTTTAAACTAAATGCACAATCTACATGCCTACAAATCAACAAATAACTGAAACGGTTCATAAATTGTCTAGAGCTGTGGGCTGAATTGCTTTTTATTCTTACTGACACAATTACTGTAATATTTTTGCTTATAACATACTGTACCTAAGGAATGGTCAATGATTTTGGTAGAAATTAGCTACAAACAAAACAAAGATTCCACCTTTGTCACAACATCTCACTGGCACGCATCTCCTTAATTCTCTCTAAAACGAAGGAAAGGTCCACAAGGATCACAGTCAACATGGATCAAATAACATGCAGATGCAGAACAGACTAAAGGACTGGATCAGCAGTAAGAGGGAAGTAAGAGATCAATTCTGAGCTAAGGCTCAAGCAGGACCGGCTGTAATGACAGCTTAATCAATCTGCCTGCCTTTGCAATAAAATTCCAAACTCACCAATTCAAACTCAGTCATCCAATTACGAGTCAGTCTACCGCTATCAATTTAGACTCACAAATCGATCAGGCTCATTCAGTCTCAGAGACCTGAAGCCACTGGAGACTAAGGTGCCTTTGACACTCCCAGGTCAATAATTCACACCATTATAACCAGGCCAAGAAACAATCAAGCAACACAAAGGAAGAAGAAGCTCTAGTAGATTCTCCATAAATGCTCATATTTGCTTAATGAGATAGACAAACCGATCAGTGTGATGTTCTCATAGGGTGTGTTCTCTGGAAATAAATAAATAAATGCATGCAACATATATGCACTAATCAACATATATGAATGAATATATGAAGCTGAGGTCCGAATTTCATGTTAGTGTTAGGATTCAGATCTCTGCACTGTATATGCAGTCGTTATAAAAGTCTATAAAGAATTAACAATTTAAAATTTCCATAGCATTTCAATAATATTTATTATCAGTTTTCAGTAACAGTGTTAAACTTGTCGACAATTTGAACATTGATGGCTTTGTATATTTCCCTGTATTTGTATGGAATACAAACATTGCTTCACAATGCTGCATTTTTTGATTTTTTTCATAGTCTACTTTCCCTTTTCTGGAGTAAGCCATGTTGTGTCGCACTTTCATTTCTGATTCTTCTGCACATTCTTTCTATACACAGTAAACTATTGCATTGTATAGCTCTGTTGACGTGTATAGCTACACCCAGCTTATGACAAAAAAAACGTTAGTATATTAATTATTCTCTTTTATCAGGGTCACTCGGACAGGATCCGGACCGGGGTCCGCCATTTAGTGATGCCTGGTATAAAACATGCTCATAATTCAAATATGTGTCAGAATCTTTGGTCATTACATAGTGCTTGCATGGTGTTACAGTCACATGAATGACATTATGTGATCTAATTGCACTTCACTGGTGCAGTCTGCTGGCACGACGTATCAATTAAAGAGTGTTCCTTTTTTTTTCCTAGCTAGAAGCCAATCAACATAATTAGCATCTAGAGCTTATAATTGCTCTTAACATGCAGTCAGGAGAATGATTCATCTGGCCTTAAGCAATGCAGCCAAAGTTGAAACCACTACAGTAAAACAGTACATAATGTTAGATACACGCATGATCCATGTGCTACTGCCTACTTTTGTTATGTGAGTATGGGGAAAATGTGACATTTCTAATTCTTCTTGCTAAGAACATAAGATAAAGGATTTATATGGAAGAGGAGAACCGCATAAAAACAATGTTTGTAGCTGTAAAATGTGACATGGCAGAATAATTTTTCTGCTGATTTGGGGTGATCTTTAGTTGCAATGTGTTTGCATTCTTACAAGTAAGTTCAATCTACCATATTAGAAAAGAAAAGCTTTTCCCACACTGGTTTCTTTCCTCATTCGGGTCTCTCACATCCTAACAGAGGGATTTCTTACAATAATGCCTTTCTTCCACTCTCATTTTTCATTTCTCTCTCATCCTACTCAACTATGACAGCTAAGGGGTTCCTCGCCCTGAGAGGCGAGTGATAATGATGAAATTCCTCCCGTGACTTATTTGTATAAGGCTCTCTGGGACACTGACGTCAGCTGTAACTAGGGGAAGACTAACTAACCACTTACGTAGGTTTCATTTATTTATAACGTGGCGCAAGCACCTTTTTTTTTTATTTATTTTTTTTATACAGACAAGTGTTAATCAAGAACCAAAAAAAAAAAAAAAAAAATCCACTTTAAAGCCTTCTATTACAGTATGTTATTTATATCAAGCCTAGACCTAACAGCTACCCTCTACGGTTTCTATGATTTCAAGTAACAAGCTAAAATAACCACTGCAGTTCAGATATTATTTGTGCAGTAGATCATTTTGAGCACTGCAGTGTCACTGAGTTGATTTTAAAACACCCCGATGCCACAGAACAGTCTGTCAACTAAAAATATCCTGCCAAGAACAGTTCTTGGGACATAGACTGACACAAATTATACATGAGGAAAAAATGAGCTATAGTCTCTAAGCAGTTACGTGCAAGATGATTAAATGAGTCCAAACAAGTAGCCAGAAGTGTTTAAAAGCCAAACCACAAAGCGATTACCGATGTCCACCGATGTCCATGTTGCTGGTGTTCTGAGCATGACCTACCACCCAAACATCAGCAGGTCAGTGGTCCTATGGGAATCCCTCCTAACTTGGTGGTTAAAAAGGGGGCTGAGATCAAGCATAGAACCAATGAGCTACAGATGTATGACTTATGTCCACAAACAGCCAATAATCGCAATCTTCTGAGAATATGAAATTCAGCAAATAATTGACAATAATTTATTCTAAGTAACTTACGATTTGTTGGTCTGCACGGATCACTTCGTGTGCTGTCAGTGGAATGGTTGCTGGATCCAGAAGACACACTGGAGCTGCGGACAAAGCCAAAGGCAGCAAGGCGTGCTGCGGGGATGCGGGAGTAACCAGGAGGCCGCAGGCCTGATGGAGCTGGTTTGGGCAAAAGAGATTTGACAGCCAGTCCTGCTGATGGTGTCTTCCACTGGTCTAAGAAAATGAACAGAAAAAAGGATTAAAGAAAAAAAGCAAATATCCTGTACGAATAAATATGTTCATGTATATTGTATGTTGAATGCATAAATTGGCTCCAACTCCTGGTTTATCAATCTTGTTTACATTTCATTCTTGTCTTCGTTATGTGTTTTATTTCTTTCTCTCTTTTTAAAAAGTTTTATTTTATTATTCCATCTTCCATGTTTCTTACAATTAAAATTTAGTTTTGCATACAGCATCCTGCATACAGCGGATCTCTCTAAAAGCTCATAAGGCAAAAAAGTCCTGGTCTGCATCACTTCAACTGCTTAGTCCAGCACAAATTATTGAATTGCCAGCAATTTTTTTTTTAACACTTTATGACATCTTGAATATTTCTTCGAGCTATTTCCCAAGTGAACGCTGTACAGGCGTGCTCTAGCTCGGGCTTGCTTTAAAGGGTTTTAAATATAACATTGTCAAGAACTGGTTTCCAACATACAGTACAGTAGAGTACATGGAGCATAAATTATGTGCTCAGGGTCTGGTATTGGGAACATAACAGCAGCCGTCAGGCAAAACACCAAATTAAGTCCCTTCAGTGTGAGGAGCCACTCAACACTTGGCTAAAGCCCATGTCCCACTGCATTGCTGCACTTCCTATTGTCATGTATTATTTTCACTTGTCACACTGTATAAGATGGTGCCAACAGAATTCTACAACATCCTGGGTGATACGATATGTTATCCATGTCAGATTATACAATGAAGATCCTCTAACTATATACAGTACAAACAGTACAGAAACATTCTTTAACAAAGGTTTGATGTACAGTAATAATGTTTTCCCCCATACAGTATTTTGCCACAGTCAGCTTTCAACTTGTCACTGCTCCATGAGTTTCACATCCTCCTATGCCGTCCTGCTATGCATCAAGGCAACAGGCATACACTAAGATTTTAATTAAAGTCTAAAGACCATTCCAGACATTCATTATCTGCTGTCTTTAGGAACATCAGTGCTAAATCAGCTGCCAACGAGCATGTTACATTTTGTGTATAATCAATGAATTCTTTTTTTTTTTAAGCAGCAGGAAAATAATCTCTTATGTACACAATAATATCTTTACATATGCAAACATGCACCATATTCATAAGCAGTGGATGAGGGGAGGAACAGACTGGCCCTGCATTAGGCCAGTGATGTGGGGCAACTGCAAGTATGATCCCCTTCTGACTCCTGAAAATAAATTGTCGCTGGTCTCCGTCCCATAAGCCCTGCTCCTGGAGTGCTGCATAATGCATTCTGAATGAGCGCCTCAAGAGGGGCACAAATCAACACCCGCTCTCACTATTCCTTTCAATTCTCGGTTTAGAAAGAAAGAGAAAAAAAAAACATCTGGACACTGAATATGTGTATATGCGGTGCTTGCACGTGCACACACTTACACATAAATTCAGACACCAACATGAGGATTTTTAATGAAACTGCAGTCAGTTTTCTCCTCGGAGGAAAAGTTGTGATCATTAAAGATAAATGTGTTCCAGCTTCCTCCCTCATCCCCCAACTCCCTTACCCAACCCAATCTCTCTCTCTCTCTCTCTCTCTCTCTCTCTCTCTCTCCAGACTAGCGAGGAAACCAATGTTTCATAAACACTCATTTCCAACCCTCTGCTTTCCTGCCCAAGCGAACAAATAATTCATAATGATTTGCTCTTTTCTTTTCTTCTTATGCATTTTGACTTCTTGTAAATTGTATAAGGATGTGCAGGATATTGTAGGACTTATGGATTGAGAACAGTTACTGTACATTTCAGTATGATGTATGATTTCGTTAGCAGAAGCTAAGAACACACGCACATGTTGAGAGATTTTGCTTTTTCATTTGGTATTCAGCTTGATAAACAGTCTTGGATTCTTTCTTAATGTGTGTATTCTGAGCTGTGAGGTTAATCTGCTTGATACCAAACAGCCCACATTACAAAATGTTTTTACATACTGTACACAACGAGCTTGCAGCTTTTTCTTTGCCCCTTTTTTTTAAACAAGAGGCCAAAACTCCAAAATCCTACTGTATATCCTGCAATTTAAATTTGTGGTATATTCTGATTCCTCCCATTATGACACGTCATGTCCCCACTGTATACTGTATTAGCAGTTAAACATAAGGAGTTCTGCATCATTTAATTGAACACCTCACTGTTGAACTGCCATTGTAGAATGAACAAGGATTTATATAGAGGTTATGAACCTAATGTATCCATGATGCGAAAATGATAATTTGAAATGATGGAGTTGTGTGCATGTGACTAATTAGCACCAAGGCGCGCAAAAATAATTCACCTTTCAAATATGCTAGAAACCTCACAAGTGCTATGTGAGGATTGCTCAGTAGCAACCACAAATCCATCACCAGCTACAATCCCTTGAAGAATTCTGCTAAATTCTTTTGGGTAACATCCTGTCAAAGAGCATTTTCTTCCCTGGCAACCCAATAATGAGTCATTGTATAGTTAATATAAAGTCTCCTGCTCTGTAGCTTTAATCTTTTCACATCCGCTTTCCCACATCTCCACATCAGAGCCATTCATGTCAATGCATGTCCAATTAATTCCCCTACCATTTGATTATTTACAGCTTCACTTATATTTGGTACATTGTAGTAAAATTAAACTAGCCTTACCTGACGTCTCTGGTGGGCTTTGAGTGGATGGGGTTACTAATGAGGTGGTTTGCACAGTCACTGATGGAGTCACTGCTTGCACTGGTTGACTGAGAGCTAGAGGTGACTTCTGTGCTGTGAAGATCTTGCTCTTAGCAGCAGCAGATGGGGACTTGTTGACAGCACCCACACCAAGCTGGGGTCTCAGGGTTCGAGAAGGGTGCGAAAAACCTCCTGTATCTTGAGATACTGTCTGGGACTCTGATAGATCCTTGGCACCAGAGGCAATCTTAAATATTGCATAGGATAAATAAAATCCATCATTATAATGCAGTTTTCTGAAAAGGCATCCATTATTTTCAATTATTTAAAAACCATTGGTGAGTAATATTCAATATGAGGTAGATGTTTGCTCCCCATGATTTCAGCATTACACACATTACCATACCACTACTATTTAAGGGTAACAAATTGTACAAATTGGCTACAATAATTAGCGATAATAACTTACCTGATAAAAATAATGCACATAATAAACTGCCTAGCATTTCATATAATACATAAGACAGGGCTTTGCTGGTTTCTTCTAAAGGCCGTTTTATATACATCATAAACACTCAAGTACTCCTTAGAGTCAAGCACTTGCTTAATGTCTACCCTGTTAACGTAGATTTATTTCTGGTTGCCACTGCTGTCTTAGCAGCAGCCAATACTTGATGTCTCTTTTCATTTTCTCAAGGTGACCTTGATTAAAATTGTTACTTGCAACATTCTGTACAAAACCATTAATTTTTTCCAAACATACTGTAACTAGATACTTTATTGATCCTGGAGGAAAATCCAGAATTCCATTACAGAGTAACAAAAAAATATTTGCATGGGCCAGTTATTAGATGGAGGGAAAAAGTAGGTTTCTGGGTTTGTACAACATAGAAATGAGGAAATACGATGAAGTTAAAAAAAAAAAAAAAACTCTCCAGCACAATCATTAAAACCTCCCAGCTGTCTTATAAAACTACACAAATCTGTACCTAACGCTACTCTTAAGTAAAGAGTTTTTACATCAAATAGCGACTGTGTTCATTTTATTACTCTTTAGAGCTCCTTATAGAGGTTTCTTTTATGCAGAAACATTTTCAAAGGTATGTGGATGTGCAAGACTTTTGCACATTACTTTAAAAAAAAAAACGCTATCATTTTTACTGAGCGTGCTGGAGAATATGAATTCTTCTGATGACTTTATCACACTTGGCTTTTGTCTTTTTTTGTTTCCATCTGTACTGACCTGTCATGTAATATGTTGCTTTCTCTTATGTAATGTTATTTATTTATAATTTTTTTTATGTTTGGAAATAATGTTTGGAAATGAATGACGTGATAATCACATGTAACAAAATGTGAACTAAAGACAATAGAGCATATATTATGCTAATAGAAATACAATATGTATAAGTCAGCATATAAATTCTTAGATATTGTATATAATTTACATATTTATATATCAAGTTCATATATAATTCTTATCAGCTCTTAAACCAATTAACTACTAGATTGTTTCTTACCGCTGCAGTCAAAAATTTGTTGCCTAGAGAGCCACAGAAGTTGTTTGTCCTCCCTACGGCTTTGTGAGGCATGGTGTGGCTGGATGGTTTTGGCCCAGACACCATTGAATCAGGAGATATATTTCGGACTTTCTGAAGCTCCTGTCTATACTTTTCATATAGTAGGTTAGAAGCACTCAGCACTGGAGCTCCTGCTGACTCTACTGCTGGTGTTTTGACGTTTGGAGAGCTGGTTGAGTTTGAGAGTTTAGTGGGTAGTGAGGAGACTTCATACGGGCTATCGGTAGCCTGGGGCTTCATCTGCGGGCTCTTCCGTATATATGTGATGATTTTAGGGCGAACGCTTTTCGGCTTTGGGGGGCACTTTGGTGGAGAAGAAGTTACATTTGAGCTTTGTTGGGGTACAGGAGTTTGGACGTTTGTGTTGATTGTGGTTTTGACTGGAGGTCTCAGACCAAAGCCATACCCTTGAGAAGCACCATAACCCAGCTGCGGGCCTCGAGAAGGTACTCGGCTTCTCCCAGGAGAGATGGGGGGACGTCTCTGAGGAGACCCTGTACTCTTTGGGGATGGGGGTGTTGAAGGCCTGGTAGGGCTGCTGTAGGTTCTGCGGCTCAAAGGACTCTTCTTGTCCAGGGGACCAGCATTCTCAGCTGAACCCTGCCTTCTAAGAATGGAGCCTGCCTTGGTAGAAGTCTGGCTGGATTGCATCCCTAAGCATGAGCTAAGAGACGGGGCATTATTATTAATCTGCACTGGGTCCTTTAGGTCTGGCTGATGACTGCTGTTTTTAGGACCTTTTAGGTCTGAAGAGGGAGAAGATCGCTCTCCTTGAAGGGTGTCTTTATAAGCAGGATGTCCTGAGGTTAGCTTTGGCTCCATTCCTGGAGAGAGCGGACGTACAAGCTGCCTGCAAGAAGGTGGGACTCTTTCAAAATTTCTCTGGAATTTAGCAGACAGGACATTCTCCTCTCTGTTGTAGCCTTTGTTTGTACTCCAGCATTGCCTATCAGTCAGAGAGTTACCATTTTCAATGCTCAATCTACGCTCATGTGTTGGTTCCTGAGGCAGTACATTAGGACTATGATTCTGATTCCTCTTTCTGAGTTGCTCTTTGCTTTGTGTAAAAAGGATAAGGGACTTATTTGTGACTGGCTGCTGGAACTGGCACTTCTCTGAGGTAGGCTTGCTGGGTAGGGAAGAAGGACACTGTGTATGTCCTGCACTGTCAAGAGCACTGGCCAAGCTTCCACTGAGGTTGCTTACTGCTGAGAAGGTGGGGACAAAGACATTGTTCTCTGAGTTACTACGTGTCTCTCTAAGGCTCCTCTGTTCTCCAGACCTAGAGGCAGATGTCCTGAGGTCCAGAGGCTGAGTGCTTTGATCTGCATCTATATCCTCACTGTGGTTGGCATTTTGGTCTGTCTTGCTTACATGTGAACATGTGAGAGTAGACTGTCTCTGACAAAAGATTTTCTTTTCACCTTCTATGCTTGTATTGTGACCTCTCACTTCTCGCTCTGTTACGAAAGCTTCCATTTCCTGACACTCTAATAATTCAAACTCTTCCAGCTCTGGGTCCTCACTGCGGGCATGTGTGCCCCAAATAATAATCCTTTCCTGAGTGCTGCTGTGTGACAACAGGGGAGGTATTAAACTGCCTCTCTCAGTGTGGCTTTCTTCCATGGGGATTTGGTTAGCATTGGCATCTCCATCAGGATAGAGGAAAGGCTGCTTGTTGTTGTTTTTTATTTCTTTGTGCATACTGTCACTGGGGCCCTTTATGTTCTCTTCCTTACTCATGTTGTACAAGTCCAAGAATCTCTCTTAACAGCTTCCCACTACTATGGGATCCATTAAACACTTCACTCCCGTCTGGGATTTTCTGTTCATTCATGGAGCGAAAATTTTAAATCTGATCATTTTCATCTTTGTTGGCAATCAGACTTTTGATGTCCTCTTCATCTCTCAGCTGGACATAGTGCTTTAAGCACTATTTTCATTACATTTCCAGAATTAGATAGAAACATCATCAACCATCAAGCCTAATCATGCACAAAGGAAGGGGGGAAGGGCGAGAGAGAGAGAGAGAGAGAGAGAGAGGGAGAGAGAGAGAGAACAAATACATCATTATATATTATTATAAATTTATATACAAAATCACCATTCATTTGGTGACCCTACATAGCAGTATAAACTTATCATAGATGGATGTAAGTTTTAAATGAAAATGTTATTTTAAATACTAATTTTTTATCACTTAAACATGAGAAGTGTGATTTCATTTGTCTAAAAAAAGTTATCTGTCTAAATAAAACATTATAAGAACTATATGGGTCATTTGTTGAATGTGTTTGTAACCATCTAAAAACACCAAGGTCATAAGAGCACCAAGACTATTTTCATTGGTGCTACTGTATCTCCATGGGTCGGTATTCCATCAGAAAAATGTCACGTAGTCAACAGCCTAAGCCTCAATACTGATAATCCATCTGGGAACCTCTATAGTAGGACCTCTGGTCATCATTCATATGGGAATTTTGGGAACACCAATTAGCTTAATCGGCATGTTTTTGGACTGTGGGATAAGCAGATGGGAAGAAACCGGAGTACCCGGAGTACATGCAAACCCCATGCAATACTGATAATACACACTGTAAACTCTAACCGGCTTATGCCAAGTTTAAGTTTTCCAGACTTTGGGTCATGTTCTTCTTCCATGTAAAAGCATATCACCATGTCTCGGATGAGTAGTCTGACAGGGATATGATTAGTTTGTCATAACACAGCTGGCTTCCCTAAAAATGACACTGTGCATGTATCAGTCATGGTGGAATAGGAATAAGTCAGGGAAAATATGCTAAACTATGCTTGTTACTGCCCGATTTTATGTCTGCTAATTCTTCTAGTAATTCATATTATACTGTAGTATAACATAATTCATTATATGCATAAAAGAAGTTTGCTTCCTGGCACATGGTGCATTTTGGTACTATATAAAAAGATTTTAATGAATACAATCTTGGCACTACGCTGAAGCATCCACAAAATATGCTAGCATTTATTTCATAACAATTTGACCAGTGCTGAAACTAAAATAATTTTTGCATCCATTTCCTTTTTTTTTTCATTCCCATGTATATAATAGTAGCAGATCTGTGTGTCAGAAAATACAAGCCATTTGTCAAGCCAATTCTTACTGTATGTTGAACTGTGTGAAGCTTGAAAATGAGCAGGTGGTGTTTGTGTCTTTGGATACCTGCTGCTAACTTAGGACACAGCAGACATGCAGGAAAAAGATACCAGGGACAAACATCTTCCCAGTGACATACTGCCGCTCCGTTGAAGTTAAATGAATAGTTTGTTATTTTAAACCCCCTGTAAGGAAAATGGCTTGTGGGATAAAAACGTAGACAATCCTTTCCCCACCTGCCTTTAAAAGAATGAAAGGCACTTTAGTTATCTATAGACAGTGTAGCCTAGTGAAAAAGTTCCTTGCAAATCCTAGCTTGTTAGCAGTGTGGGATCAGAGTGCATGGTCAGCCAGACAGCACCACAAGAAGAGAGGGATTAGAAGTCAAAACACACAGCTTACCAGCTCAGTAAGTTCAACTAATGACTTTCTGATCAATAGTCCAGAACTTTAACTTCTAAACCACCAAGGTTTTGAGGACTATACATCACAGACAACCTAATTGAAGACTAGAAATGAGTTGTGCATGTATAAAATTAACAATTCAAAGTGATAAAATGTACAACATTGACTAGTACAGATTTATAGGAGTTATCAATGCGTATTGTCTTTTAAGTCTACTGTATGTTTTTTAATGCAATCATTTTGGTTAAAAAGACATGTGAGCTTTTATTTATATTGCCCCTGTGGCCTGATAGTCAGTCTGAAATGTGAAATATAAATGACTTGGCAGCTTTCCAGCTTGCTTGGCCCTTTAAGCTTTGCTCTGCTCATGGCCACTTACAGTATACACATGCTCAGTTCAGTGCTCAGGGAGAAATGGGAACAAAGAAAGATGGGACTTATATTCTGAGAAACAGGGCTCAGGTGTGCTGTGCTAATCATTACACCTGTAGCTCGTCCCCAAACACCATCCTCTCACTGCAGACTAATGCTTTGTTCCATTTCACTTTAAAGTGTGCTCGGTGCTCCCTGATCCCTGTGCAGATAATGTCGTACTTCACCAACTGGACACAATTTCTCCATTCAGACCACCCTGGAATGTCAGCAATGCAAACTGAGTCTGTGTGTTACCCTTGTAATATTAGCACTTCTGATACCAGTGGCTGCTACTATGAACCTAGTATAGTTAGTGACGCTGATTGCCTTGTAGAACATGCTATTCTTATGAATGTACACGAAGATCTTACAAACTGGAAATACTCACTCACTCACTCACTCATCATCTATACCGCTTAATCCTGTATTCAGGGTCACGGGGGGCCTTGAGCCTATCCCTGGAGACTTAGGGCACATGGCAGGGTACACCCTGGACAGGGTGCCAATCCATCGCAGGGCACAGACACACACACATACACTCACTCATTCACACACTATGGGCAATTTGGGAACGCCAATGAGCCTAACCTACATGTCTTTGGACTGTGGGAGGAAAGTGGAGTACCCGGAGGAAACCCACCAAGCACGGGGAGAACATACAAACTCCACGCACACAGAGACGCGAATCGTTAAAATGTTAATTCAAGATTTATTCATTAGATTAGGACTCGTTAACTGTATGGAAAGCATCCGAAATATAGGAGAATCATTGCAGAGAAAATCCAACAACAATTAAACAAGCTGAAAAACACATCCCAAAAGGGCCGTCCTGAAATTGCTGTGAGCTTGTGCTCTGCTGGCTTCCTGCTGAGTACAAAACACATCTGCACAGCTTGTAATTACGTCAATATTCTCTGCTATTCCCGCTTTTCATCTTACAATTACGCCATCTTTATCACCTCTCACACTTTGTTTGCACCTCGGCAAAAAGGGAAGCAGAACAGGCAGAGCAGGGATGGTTGAGAAATTAGAATCGCACAGACATAAGTAAGAAAAAGATTCAGAGTAGACAGTAAGACAAAACAGAAAGAAAGAAATAAAAAAAACATTTAAGAATTTAAAAAATGAGAAAGTAGATGGGAAATCATGATGACACACTTTTTTTTTTACAGACATCATTGGATTTTTATTTGCATTAAAATATATTTGAAATATGCAGTGTTTGTCGCAAGGCCAGTTGTCTTCATCTAATCACAGTAAACAGGTAGACTTTTAAAATAATTTCATAGAGAACGTTTCATGTCATCTACAGGGTGGGCCATTTATATGGATACACCTTAATAAAATGGGAATGGTTGGTGATATTAACGTCCTGTTTGTGGCACATTAGTATATGTAAGGGGCAAACTTTTCAAGATGGGTGGTGACCATGGTGGCCATTTGGAAGGCGGCCATCTTGGATTCAACTTTTGTTTTTTCAATAGGAAGAGGGTCATGTGACACATCAAACCTATTGGGGAGTTCACAAGAAAAACAATGGTGTGCTTGGTTTTAACGTAACTTTATTCTTTCATGAGTTATTTATAGGTTTCTGACCAATAAATGCTGACCACACATATACAATGTGTTCAATGTGCTTCTCCCACTCTTCACACACTGATAGCAACACCGCAGGAGAAATGCCAGCACAGGCTTCCAGTATCCATAGTTTCAGGTGCTGCACATCTCGTATCTTCACACCATAGACAATTGCCTTCAGATGACCCCAGAGATAAAAGTCTAAGGGGGTCAGATCGGGAGACCATGGGGGTCAACTGGCCCACGATGACCAATCCACTTTTCAGGAAACTCTTTATCTAGGAATGCTCAGACCTGACACCCATAATGTGGTGGTGCACCATCTTTCTGGAAAAACTCAGGGAACGTACCAGCTTCAGTGCATAAAGAGGGAAACATCATCATGTAGCAATTTCAAATATCCAGTAGCCTTGAGGTTTCCATTGATGAAGAATGACCCCACTATCTTTGTACCCCATATACCACACCATACCATCACTTTTTTTGTTCCAACAGTCTTGGAGGGATCTATCCAATGTGGGTTAGTGTCAGACCAGTTGAATGGCCCCCAAGGTCCCCTGATCTGACCCCCTTAGACTTTTATCTTTGGGGTCATCTGAAGGCAATTGTCTATGGTGTGAAGATACGAGATGTGCAGCACCTGAAACTACGGATACTGGAAGCCTGTGCTGGCATTTCTCCTGCGGTGTTGCTATCAGTGTGTGAAGAGTGAGAGAAGAGGGTTGCATTGACAATCCATCACAATAGCAGCACATTGAACACATTTTATAAGTGGTCAGAAACCTGTAAATAACTCATAAAAGAATATAGTTAAGTTAAAACCAAGCACACCATTGTTTTACTTGTGATATTCCCAATAAGTTTGATGTGTCACATGACCCTCTTCCTATTGAAAAAACAAAAGTTGGATCCAAGATGGCCGACTTCCAAATGGCCACCATGGTCACCACCCATCTTGAAAAGTTTGCCCCCTCACATATACTAATGTGCCACAAACAGGATGTTAATATCACCAACCATTCCCATTTTATTAAGGTGTATCCATATAAATGGCCCACCCTGTATATAAGTAAAAGAGAGGTTTTCTCTGTGCATTGGTCAGAACTCGCTCTTTCAATGACATCTTAATGTTTCATGCATTGGAAGATATGAAACCAGTCTTATGTCTATATCTCTGTCTGCCTAACTGTTTGTATGTCTGTCTAGTCAGATTTTGTCACTGCACCATACAGACGTCATTAGACAGAATGTGATGAAACTTTTGCAATACTTGGGTATTTTCCTGAAGTCAAATACTATACGTGTAATCAAAATGTTGAGTAAAAGCAATGTTATGAACAGTTATGTGCCGGATTTAATAATCTACTTTAAAATAAGCTACTAAACAAACACCTGCACTAATAGATATTAATTAGAAAAGCTAAAATAAACATATTACATAATGGTATAAGTAAATGCTAATGCGCTGGAGTCATTTTAAGACAAAACTTCATCTTCGATCTACTTTTTTGATTTCTCACCTGTGACTCACTCTCCCTCATTTCCCTTATGATGAAAAAACTTGGTGTAAACAAGGCATATACATACACCTTTTTTATATCCTCATTTTACCATTAATTGTAATAAGATGAAATGACAGTAGATTCAAAACTATTTAAATTTGTTAAAATTTATATAATAGTGAACTAGTTCAATTTTGTAAAATCTTCTAATATTTAGCCACTCATCCGGTGGAAACCAGTACCATATAATGTACACCTAACAAAATTTGGTGAAATTAAGGGGTTCATCTTTATTGCAGGCAGACACGTGGACTTCAGGCTGAAATAAAATCACTGATTAAATAAAAGCTGATCAGCTTATTTTTAGCTTTAACCTTTCAACTATCTCTGCAAACTTTTTTCCTGTCAACGATGGGTATTTACACTAGTTCTAGTACTAAATCCACAAAGTCGATATTAAAATCAATAGTCAGTGAAATATGCTACCATGATCAGTATTCGGCACACAAAACAGAGTGTGGTTCAGAGTCACTACACTGAACCACACATTTATTGACCATGTCCAATCAAGAGCAATAGCTATAATCTCTTGCTATATCTAGATGTCTATAAATTGCTTTCCTGTCACATGACATTTCATTGTTTGCTTTCTCTCACGTCAGGTGGCAGAGCTAATCATGGTGATATGGGTGGAATAAGAAGGCCAAGGAGGAGTCCAGTGATGAGACAGGATATGAGGAGGAGCGTGAGGTTGCTCAGAGACTTGGCCAGCTTTATAAACTTGTTTGTGCAGTGGCAGGCACTCTCTCGCCCTCGATGGAGCTAATTAACCTTAGCCTAAAGTTAGCAACAGAGACCTCCTGGAGCTGAGGTGTGGAGTGCTGCCTGAACTCATCTTCAAGCTTTCACATTCTCCTCTTAACACGTTTCATTTATAGCTGTTTCAGTCACACACACACACACACACACACACACACACACACACACACACACACACACACACACACACATAAACAAACATAACCATGTGCTGCGGTTTCTTTTTTATCTGAGGAAATAAATCATCTGCTGTCCAATTTTTCTTATAAGGGTAATTTCCCTATGGATTTGTGTAATTGAATTGACTGCAAGGAGTAGTAGAATTGAAAATGTGATGCATGTTAAACTTTATAGCATACTGATATAGCCTCGATAAGCAGTCAGTGTCATCTCTCATCTGGTTTATCAGCGCCTTACCAATTCCCATGTTGACTAGCCTCCACTTAATTACATTAGGAAATAAATAGTAGGCATTTCTCCCATTACCTAATCAATGCAATGAGTTCAAGGATATGGTGCTAATTAAGTGAAAGCATGAGAGCCTGGCATTATTGATGAGCCTCGGCGTTCATCTCCATATTTCTGCCACCATTTAACCACAGAGCAAGCTATGTGTGGAAATGGGAAGAGCAGCTAAGCTACTCTACTGCACATAACCTTAATAAACCGAAACTGATGCTAATTGAAGAGGCACATTTTCCTGTCTTAGACACGGTGTACGCTTGTCAGTCATTACCAAGGGCAGAAGTTTGGGGCAGGAACACAAAGGAGTGAAACACACTATAGCAGAGTGATGTGGTCACAGTGTACTCAGTGCATGCTGTACTTACAGTATGGAGAACCAGTAAATATTGAATATGAATATGATAATGGAATATAGGTATATTTACATATCTGCACTATATAACAGTACAGTAGGTATGGAAATATATCTCTACATTTACTGTCCATTGCTTTTTTAGTTTACCTGCTGACATTATCCTGTATAATACAGGGTGGGTGGAAATTAACCAGGCAATATTTAGAACTTGCAGTATCACTGGAGCAGCACCCCATTTTGCTCTTACAGTGCGTACATGGTTAGATCAGCATTTTTCAGAATTGCCTCCAAGAAGTCCAGATCTCACGCCACGTGATTTGTTCCTGTGGGGCTACGCAAAGGAGGAGGTGTGCGGCAAAAAGCCTCACACACTGACTTGGAGGCACGGATTCAGGAGGTTCTCAGCAATATCCCAAATGACTTCCTTCAACAGACTGTGCATTCCATGCCCTGCCATTTGAGGAAACTGGTTGATGCCACCAGTGCCTATGTCAAATTTTAAAGATTTTTCCATGTAATAATGTACATATATAATCTAATAAAGTACATGTACAATCTGTTTCAATAAATTTGTATAATAAATATGGACTTTATTACCATTTTTTAATGCCTAGTTACTTTCCACCCACCTTGTACAGTATGTCCAGTTGCATATAACCAGGGAACACACATGTACATTATAATAATAACTATTGTTTGACAAGAAAGTGAAAAAATGATAATAAACTAATGAATTACATAAAAGCTAGTACAGCTAAAGTGCTGAATTGTACAGTTATCCTAATTGGTAATAAATGCTGATGCGTTCTGAGGATATCATAATTAAATATTTCAAATTTTTGTAAAAACATTTAAAGCAAGGCAGGCATTCTAAAGAAACTTTGGCGTCCTTGCAAATTGACATTTGGTCTCCATAACAAATATAGTTTGACACAGTATGTCTTTGTCAGATTGTTTTTCACTGTTTGTTGAATCTGTTCAAAGTAATAATTCAGTGTTGTAACTAATGTATTTATTTATTTATTTTTTTGGTCTTAGAACCATCATAAGTTCAGTCCTCATGCTTCGATCCATATAGCATGCTTTATGAAGGTTATTTTAGAAGCAAGAAGCAACAAATCCTGCACGTCCAAATCTACTAGCCTGACCTGTTGCTGTATCTTTGTTATTTTGATCTTTAGCTTTGGTGTACACACACACACACACACACACACACACACACACACACACACACACACACACACACACACACACACATAAACTACCCCTTTGTGTGTTTGTGTGTGTGCATGTGTGTTTTTGTATATATATGTATGTGTGTCAATGTGTGTGCGTGTGTGTGTGTGTGTGTGTGTGTGTGTGTGTGTGTGTGTGAGAGAGAATGGTACACAAAATTTGACTGATGTAGTCGTGCATGGTGTATTCCTGCCTCATGTGCTGTTTTCAATTTAGTTTGTTCTTTAATACCTACGATTCATGCTGTAGGAATAAAACACTTTAGATTGTTATTGATTATTTTCCTCTAACAACACAACTCTGGTGTGTTTTTTCCCTTATTTGTAGAAAGTGCACTGGTGCGCAATAGTTAATTTAGAGTAGGGATTCGTTCTCACTCCAACAGAAGGGCCCCTTGCTGCAAAGAGGGTAGCTATCGAGGGGGAAAAGAATAATTATAGTCACAAAAAATTAAATTAAATAAACTTTACAAAGCTAACTCTAATTTAAGTCCATAGTCATGAACTAATTGAATTATTCAAAATAAATTCTTTTTTTTTTTTTTTTTTTTTTTGCAATGCTATTGCATTGAAACACAGAAAATGAAAAGGATTTTAAAAACTGGCTTGCAATCAGGATGATTTTCAATTTTGCCTGCATAGGCTTGAAGCATGCTATCTGCCTTCAGTAATGAGTGCTATACCACTAATTCAAGTGTTCAAGTGTTATTCAAAATAGGGCCAAGCAACTGAAGCAAGCCTATGCATGTTGGCACCTCACAAGCAGCAGATTGTCTCATCCATACGTCTCTGCTACAGTATAGCCAGGCCATGTCATATCCAATGCAGGAAATGCTATTCAGTATTCTACATTACATTATCCTTACATTTTCATTTCAATCAACACTATATATTAAATCCATGTTATTGTTGAGAGTCTACCTACATTGACAATAAGAAATTCAAGCAATGTTCATTCCAAGTCTGCAATTAACTGTGTCTGCATGACAGTAATCAACACTTATTTTAGTCTTGTTTATTCATCTTTCACAACCAAATACTGTGATTGGGATTTGTATGTGACAGATAATTGGCACCCTTCTAGCAGAGGACAGTAAATATTTGCATTCTGCATGCCGATAGAAATAATTTTTTTGCGCGAGTGTCATCTGGGCCATCTGGCTAATAGCAGCATATGCAGATACCCAAGCGTGAATAAGTGAACGGGTCAGTCTGTGAAAAAAAACTCAGTAATTGCATTATTGCTCCTCCTCTATGACCAATATAGAGTGACATACTGCTGCACTTTTGTCCACTATGTAGATGTATATGTATATGCATCAATGTGATTGGACCTTAAAAAGAGAAGGTTGGTGATATGAAAGAAATCTGTGGGTGTGCGCTGAGGAAGAAAACAGCTTGTTTTTTATCATATTATCTCTGTATTACAATACAGAAGAGCATTTCAACATTAGTAATCCATCATCCTGGTGCATATTACCAAAGTGATTACACTCGAATCAGTCATGTTGCACAAGGTACCTACATCCAGTAGCATAATCTTTCGTTCTCATTTAGTGGTATTGTGTAGCTTTATAATGCAGACGGCGGGGTAATATAAAATGATTGCATACTTTGAGACTTGAAATACTGTAATTATGAAAATGATTCCTGGGGAAATGTCTTTTGGGTTTTGTTGCCATGACAACAGGAGGTCTGAAAAGGTGCTGGGGAGCTTTTACTTAAAGCTTAAAATTATAGCTGGGAGAAGGTGGAGGCTGGACAGTGAACCTTTTCAGCTTCCCACTGATTGAGAAAATCTGTTTCTGTTAACTAACAGTGGGTGTAATGTTGGGGATGTTGTTGGTGCTGGTTTGTTCTCTGGTCTGTTTCTTTCTAATGTCAGGAAGCCACATTGTTAAAGGCATGCACAAGTGTCTAGACAGGCTCCCCCGAATAATTTGGCCATTGTCGCTTTTCTGTTAGGCTCTAATTTCTTTATATTTATATTTACCTTGTTAGCTGAGAAGTTAAAGTAGGTGTTATATCTCCTGCTTGAGGGCTTCTGGAAATTTGCAAATAAAACCTTCATCAAGTTAGCTATTTGATCTTCATGCCTCTAGCTACCCAGTGGTACAGAATAATATTCTCACTTTGACTTATGTTTGAAAGAATGATGGAGCCTTCAAAACACTTTTTCTACACTGAGAGAATTTGGTCCAAAATGGCCATTTTAAGACCTTTGTGACAAAGATGTGCATTGTAAAGACATAGAGTCTAGAGAATTTTGGCAGCACGGTGGCTTAGTGGTCGTCTTGCACCTCCACGGACCGGGTTCGATACCTGCCTCGGGGTCCGTGTGTATGGAGTTTACATGTTCTCCCAGAGGTGGGTTTCCTCCGCGTACTCTGGTTTCCTCGCACAGTACAAAGACATGCAGATTAGGCTAACTGGCATTCCCAATTTGCCTGTATAGTGCGAATGAGTGTGTGAATATTGATCAGAGGTCCTACCACAGTCGTAAAAACTGGAATAAATACAATGGTCACCACTGGCCTCCACGTTCCTAGTTTGACTACAGAGGTTCTGATGAAGTGAATTTTCTGTGAATTATATAGAATACAGTTTAAATGATTTTCTTGTTCTTTCATTCATCCTACATTTCCTGTGCCATCTGTGGTGGCAACAGGATAAAAAAGACTTTTCTATTCTTAGTCACAGATTCTAGTTCCTCATAGGGGTGCCCAGATGTTCATAAGCCTACTGTGAGAGTCCCGGGTCTGCCCCAGGTTCTCCTTCCACTGGCAAAGTGGATAAGAGGATATCCTTGTTAAGGTGTCCAGGCTCTAATACACTACTACTATAGTACTTTTATAATGCTTACATAATGTGACCACACTACATCTTTATTGTTATTAGAATATTTTTGTAAATTTTTGTAAATAACTCTGTAAATTACTGTTTTTAATATCTCTACTATCAGATAGACAAGAATGGTGATTTTCACAGAATGAAGAATCACTTGTCACTGAGATAATACTGTTAGTCACATAAATAAACTTGACTAAAAAAGTTAACCATGTTTTAAAACTGAATAATGAATTTGGAGTAAGCACAAAGGTTTTTTTTTAAGTCACAAAGCATGTGCACACAGAGTTGTGTTGACTGGAAGGAGATTGGAAGAGAAGTTGAAACAATAGGACAGAAGAAGGATTACTGTCCAAATCCTGTAGCTTTTCCTTGTACACATCGACTGCACACGACTGACATTCTAGATTACCCATTGCTCTGTCCCAAAGCCTGAGATGAAAATCATGTGGCAAGTGATAACTCACTCAACAAACTATATATAGTTCAAATACAACAGAATCAAGAGGGATGAATCCATTATTTATTCTATTTATACACTATAACAGGTGTTGTATGAACAGTGTGGTTACTGTACAGTATGTGTGATATTCAGCAAAGCCTCACAGAGAATTAGGTCAGTATTCCATGCCAAATGGGCAGCTGGTGTATTGACCAGCAAATAAATTGCACTTGACTTAATGCTGACCACTTTGAGAATAATGTATTACAATTTGAAGAAAGGAAATCTAAATATTAGGAGAAAAAAATAAAACAAAACCAAAAAAAAAAAATATATATATATATATATATTATATTACAGAATATATTCTGTTCTCACTTATTAAGTATTCTGCTTATACTTTACAGAGTCACGAGAGACCTGGCAGTGTCCACTAGGCACAATACACCCTGGGAGGGGTGCCAATCCAGAGAGCACGCGTTCACTGCATGTCTGTGAGCTGTAGGAGGAAACCAGAGTACCTGGAGGAAAACCCACTAAACACAAGAGAACATGCCTACTCCATGCACACATACATACGTGAATGTGAACGCGGGATTTGAACTCTCAACCAAACATTACTAACGACTATGCCACTGTGCCTCCCTATTGAATGCTATGCTATAAACCTTTTGTAACTAGTGATCCTAAGATACAGCAATTACCAATGATAGGAATACTGCATGCTGGAGAAAGATAATTTAGAATACAAAGGGAAATGCTTGTGTTCAAGGTCATGCACCAGTTCCGCAACTGGCATCAAGTGACTATATACAACATTATTATTATTATTATTATTATTAATTTTGCAAATGCTTTGATGTGAGTTTCATCATTTAGATTCACCGAAGGTCAAACTGTTGAATGGAAAATTTTACATATACTTTTTTTAAGCTCAATTCTGATTAAACACACTTTTGATAAGAACCTATATTACATTTTTATCCAAAAAGTAAAGCAAAGCACTGATAAAATATGTGTAAATTGTTTATAAAATATTTGTGTCTTTCCAGCTCTACATGCTAACACTGATAGGATTCATATTGCACAGGCACACGCTGAACCACACCAATCCAGCTCCATGTCCTGCTCCACTGCACAGCAAAGACACCTCCACCACACACGCACGCACACACACACACACACACACACACACACACACACACACACACACACACTTCAAAACCAATATCCACCCCCAATTACCATCCACCCTTGCCTCAATCCTTTCTAACCTGTTTTCATTTCCAATTAGTGAGAGCTTCTAATATTATCTGGTTTAATTGCTTTGCGGTACCTCAAACCAAAACACACTGGAATAGTGCACTTATGTCTACTGGATCACAAATGAAGGGTAGATCAGAGTGTTAAGGACAGGCATGAGGGAGACAAAGAGACTTATCAGAGCTGATGAAAGCGCAGCCTCAGCAGCTGCAGTGCAGATGCACGACTCATTGATTTGACGAAACCGCTAAATCCCTCTCCGCTCACAGACACTCCGTGACCTCTGAAACCCAGGAACATGAATGCGCTTGAGACACTTAAAAAAGGAGGATGTACCTTATTGTGTGGGCGAACTGAAAAGCCCAATTTACTCCCACACACAGGTAATGTAATATGTTTTTAATGCTTAGTTATGAGCGCCCACCTACAGCGGACTGTTTTCTCTCATCTGTGTGGTTACACGGTGGCCTGTACAAACTGGTGAGGAAATCTTCATATGACTGTGGTGCTTTTACATAGTACTGTGATTTCCAGAGACTGTGGTTCCGCAGACATGGTTTAGGAATATGAAGATTAAAAATAATAAAGGAATATGCAAAGATGAAGATAAGGAGAATTTTCACTCACTCGTCGTCTATACCGCTTTATCCTGTAAGCAGTGTCATGGGGGCCTGGAGCCTATCCAAGGAGGCTTAGGGCACAAGGCGGCATACACCCTGGACAGGGTGCTATTCCATTGCAGGGCACAGATATACACCTTTGGGAACGCCAATTAGTCTTTGGACTGTGGGAGGAAACCAGAAAACCTGGAGGAAACTCACCAAGCACGGGAGAACATGCAAACTCCATGCACTCGAGCCTGGCCGAGAATCGAACCCGGACCCTGTCGGTGCAAGGCGACAGAGCTAACCACCAAGAAGAATTCTATAGAAACATAAAATCTTCTCCAATACAGAGGTCAATTAAGCTAATTCAATCAAATTTGATGCCCATTATCTCAAAAAGAAGTGGAAAAGCTCACAGCATCTGTTAATCTGTTAAACACTGGGGCCTCCCAGTGCAGCGGAAGCACCACCATACTGCCACAGCTGGGAAAGTGCTGCTGATCTCTATAACAAGATCTTCAGTCTACAAGCTATAAATGAATCCCCGTGCTGAGCCCTGTGAGCTCCTCGTCACCATATCCATCCTCATTATGTCGCATGTACATCCATTTATCAAGCAGATAATCAGTAATTGGTTTATCAGAAAGGCCATGCTGGTGTGAAGGAAACATCGGAAACAGTGAGACCTTATTGCTGTGTGACCCCCTAATAAGATTTAGGGAAGATCAACAAAGACTCAGCAGCCAGCATAATACGAAGATACAAATGAGCTGATTGCCCCCATGTAGGAAAAATAAGAAAACAATTAAAATAATTATTAAAACAACATTTTTTTTTGCTCACACTTAAATCCTTTAGATAAGAAACACTGCAAATTAGACGGCATACATTAATACAGTATATAGCAATGTAGAAGCAAGTTGGTAAACAAAATCATTAAATGCATTAAAATGGATTAATAACCTAGATAGAAAGTTGAGCTTGGTAGATACCATTTATATTGTAAATGCGTATGCATGTATTAAAATAAAAATAAAAAAGTACAGTATAATAATATCCATTACTCTGATATAAAAGCAAACTTAGCTTTACTAGGAGAATCAAAGTAGTAATTATTGATATTAAGTCCAATGTTGTTAAATGTTTGATCGGTATCCGTTTGGATGTGTTAGCCTAATCTTTTCAACTGATTTTTTTTTTTGCAACAAAAGATATTAATGATGCACATTATTGATAACAAGTTGTCATAGATTATCTACATGATATTTGACTAAAGTAGCCTGGATAAGATTGGTTGCTACTTTTAAACCAGATTCGGAAATCAGTCATTAACATAAGTTTGGAATGGATGAACATTGAAAATTGGGACATGTTCCTATTAATAATTTAATTACCAGAGATAAAAGTGACATTCAAATGAATGAAAAAAAAAAATAATAATAAAATTCACACAGAGCAGATTTTGTCACTAAGACATACAGAATTTAATGATGAGCTGCTTGAATCTATTAACTGACTTACAATGCTGAAAAAATTACTGTAATTTCAACTAGGTTTCAATAGTTCACTACACAATAAATAAATAAATAAATTTTCCCCAGAAGTATAATACGCTCATAAAACAGTTAACATTCAACATATTGTCTGGTAGTGTTTGTGTATCCTGTGCACAGCGAAAAAAACAAACAAAACAAGCACACACATGCACGCACACACACACACACACACACACACACACACACACACACACACACACACACACACACAATTACACTTCCAGACAATAGGAACGTTGCTGCCACTGCTGAGTTCTGACACCACTCTACCGCTACACACATAAGCCAGAAGCACATAGCACGTGTACACAAACACACACACACACGCACACACCTCACCTTTCTGCACACAGTCATCTTTGTTTATAATGGCGTTTTTCCAGCTCTGCTCACCGCCCACTATCTCCTCACAGACTAACATACTGAGATGATGAAAAACCCCAAATACATACACACACACACACACACACAATACACACATACACACACGCACGCGAACATGGACACAAATCTGCAACTAGCACTAAACACCAGTAATTTGACCTGCACAACAAGGTTTCACAGTATTAATGATACTCTTAATTTTTATGTGCAGGCACGTGTGTGTGAATATGCTTGACTTTCATTTGGCCTTGGGAATCAATAAAGTACATCAACCTATTTATCTATCTATCTATCTATCTATCTATCTATCTATCTATCTATCTATCTATCTATCTATCTATCTATCTATCTATCTATATTCAAACCATGACCTCTCTACTTGCTCCTCCATGATGAAACCAATACACTGATTAATATTAAAATCTCTTTTGGCACACATTTCCTGGGACAAAGGCAAATCGTCTTGCCCTTCCCCCACCCCTTCCTCTCTCTCCCTCGCTTTTTTTCTCTCTTGTATGTAAAATGTCTCAGGATGGTGCAAGTTATTAAATACTAAACACACAGCCGGACACTCATCCACTAGAATGGGCTTAGGCCAGCCCTGTGTCAAGACCTGAGAAAATATACAGTCTACACACACAAATCTTTAGCCCTTGCCGCCTTCTTTTGAGACTCTGAGACCACCCCCACCCAAGCGTAATGCATGGCGACTCCACCTGACGGATGTGATCCTGTCCCCTTTGTCCTTGTGCTTGATTTTTGTCCCTTTTGCGCTCTTACCTAAATTAAAGATCGTCATAAACCAGTCAAGGTCTCTGAAACCTAAATCTACACCACAGACATGTTGTATATGAGACTTTCTTCAGAACAGATGGGCCTTCGACAGTATTATGACAGAACACAGCGGATATCTTTGCAAAATCTGACGCTCGCTGCCAAGTCTTGCAGTCCATCAAATGAAGCCACAACAGGAATCCACTATGCTCTCCTTCTCGTGCACAGTGGAAAGGTTGTATGTCTATAAGGTTTCTCTCCAGTTTTCTGTTTTTTTTTTCTATTAAAACTCTATCTGTTATATTTAAAGTACCCACCATTAATGAGAAAAGAGTTTTTAGAAATAGCTAAAAAAAAAAAAAAAAAAATTATCACCTTTAATGTAATCAGTGATATTATTATTTTGGATTGAAACTCACATACATATCTATCTGTCTGTCTTTCTATACAGCAGAACTCTCTGCCTAAGTTATTAACACAAAGAAATAAAATTCTGTAAGATGGAACACCTTACTCAGAGTGTAAAAGTTGACAGGAATTACAGTCGTTTTTGTGTCTTCTGCATACTCCGTTTATATACAGGGTGGGCCATTTATATGGATACACCTTAATAAAATGGGAATGGTTGGTGATATTAACGTCCTGTTTGTGGCACATTAGTATATGTGAGGGGGCAAACTTTTCAAGATGGGTGGTGACCATGGTGGCCATTTGGAAGTCGGCCATCTTGGATCCAACTTTTGTTTTTTCAATAGGAAGAGAGTCATGTGACACATCAAACTTATTGGGAATTTCACAAGAAAAACAAGAGTGTGCTTGGTTTTTATCGTAACTTTATTCTTTCATGAGTTATTTACAAGTTTCTGACCTCTTATAAAATGTGTTCAATGTGCTTCCCATTGTGATGGGATATACTAATACGTATACTAATATACTATACATATACTAATGTGCCACAAACAGGATGTTAATATCACCAACCATTCCCATTTTATTAAGGTGTATCCATATAAAGGGCCCACCCTGTACAATAAACTATCATGTTGACTGGCTCTTTTGAGTAATACATATAGCCCAACTTAAGGGGAACAAAGTGCTATATTTGTCCCCAAAAAAATGCTAGACGTGCTCGAACATTTTGATTTCATTTAAGGTGCAAGTTCAACTTCAGGCATATACTTAACAATGGGCAAAGTTTCATTCAATTCTGTCCAGCCAGTTTTGCATGATGCTGTGACAAAATCTGGCTGGACAGACATACTGACATACAGACATACTGACAGTTTCTTTTCTGAGACTAGTTTCGGGTCCTCCAATTCATGAAACGTAAAGATATCATCGAAGGAACAAGTTCTGACCAATGTACAGACAAAACCTTTCTTTTATTTATAGAGATAAATGGCCATACAACATGTGACAGGTATAACGGAAGTCTTAAGACTACATTCAATGTACATTTACAATTAATTGTACATGGTACATCCTATCAAGGGTATATTTTCACCTCACACACAATGTTCCTGGGACAGGCTCTGAATGACCCAAAGCAGGTATTGAAATATTTCGCTTTAACAGTTAGGTTGAGACAAGCATGAAAGAAAGCACTACTTTACTCTGGTCAGGTTTGAGGTGGATCTGGAGCCTATTTGTGTAAAGTGTGAATACACCTTGAATGGGATATTAATCATCATCATACAAATCACACATACACTCACACACACTTAGGGGGACGTTAGTGAAGACAGTTTAAACATGACTGAAATATTCAGATAAAGATTTATAAAAAAAAAAAAGTATATATATAGGTTTTTTTAAATTATGAAACTGTTATTAGGCAGCAAGGTGGCTTAGTGATTAGCACTGTTGTCTTGCTCCTCCAGGGTCCGGGAACGACTCCTGCCTTGGGTCTGTGTGCATGGAGTTTGCATGTTCTCCTAGTGTTTGTTGGGTTTCCTCCGGTTTCCTTCCATAGTCCAAAGTCATGCTGATTAAGTTAAATGCTGCTCCTAAAGTAACCGTAGTGTGAGAATGAGCATGTGTGTGTGTGTGTGTGTGTGTGTTGTTGTTGTTGTGTGTGTGTGTGTGTGTGTGTGTGTGTGTGTGTGTTGTTGTTGTTGTGTGTGTGTGTGTGTGTGTGTGTGTGTGTGTGTGTGTGTGTGTGTGTGTGTGTGTGGCTTGTGATGAATTGGCACCCTGTTCTGGATGTACCCCACCTCGTGCTCTAAGTCTCCTGGAATAGGTTTCAGGCCCCCACGACTTTACAGGATAAAGCGGTATAGATGGTGAGTGGGTGAGTGAGTGAGAAAACTGGTAGTAGATAAATTATCTTTATTCCACCAGTACAACACAGTACACAGTTTTTTTTTTTTTTTGCTGTTAACATCCAGAGAAGAGTATATAGCTTGAGGGAGGGAAGCACCTGGATAGGTTAAAGCTCTCAAGCTCTCAAGGAAGGATTGATTTAATAACATCATGAATTTATTAAACATTCTCATTTCACCCTGCGTGCTCTCTCTCTCTCTCTCTCTCTCTCTCTCTCTCTATTTTTTCTAGCTCTTTGACCCCCTCTTTCGCAGTTATATGTGTGTATGCGAACAAAGTAACATGGCCGGCCACACACAGAGATTAATATAAAAAATTAATAAGTAATGCTATCATTTAGAGAAGTATTCAGACCCTTTGTTCTGCAGATTTAGAAGCACCTATACCAGCACATACAACTTTAAGTCTTAATGTGTAGGTCTTTACAAGCTTTACACACATTCATTCTGTCTGTGTAACCCGTTCTCCCCGTAAAATCCTTTCGAGCTCAAGCAGACTTGATGGGGAAAAATATAAAAACTGTAACTATCATGTTTTTTCAATACATTATATAGGTTTGGAAACACATTGTAATTAAATTTTTTCACTTATTGATTAATTTTCTATATTCTAGAAGAATCCTGGAGATTTCGAAACTATTAAATAACACATATGGCATTAGGTAAAACAAGAACAACAGCCAGCTGTTATTTTTAAGACAGAGAGGTCAGCTGTTCTGGAACAGTTCTTGAAAGAACAGTATTGTCAAGTGCATTTGCAAAACCCATTAAGCACCCTGATGAAACAGGCTCTCAGCAAGACCACAATCTACCTCTGCTACAGAGGAGATGTTCATTTAAAGTTACCAGCCTCAAAAAACACCAATTAACATCTCCTCAGATTAGAGCCGTTATGAAGGCTTTACAGAGCATAAGTAGCAGACACATCTCAATATCAACTGTTTAAAGAAGATTGTTGGACCATGGAATTAGAAGGTGTGTCCAAACACATTGCTGGTAGTGTACTGTATATTCTACGGCATTCAAGCCTGGTATTTGCTAAGACACTCAGGGATATTCAGATATTAGTCTTGAAACCATTCCAACATCATCTTGGCTGTAGGCTTTAGTTTGCTGTCACGCAGCATAAATTAAATTGCTCAAGTGACAACCAGAAAGTTGATTGATTGGAATTAATTTGTGGACAAATTCATTTGGACAAATATAAACACTGTAAGGTGTATCCCCATACCTGCTGCTGAGAAGCACCACCATAATATGATGCTACCTCCACCATGCTTCACCATAGAGCTGGTCTCATCACTGAGGATAACGTCTGAAGCTCTGTTAGAGTGCACACTGGCTCTTGATCACCCCCATGATTACGGCCTTTATAGGCTGGCTATTTAGTTTGTGCCTTTCTAAAACATGGTGTGTCAACTGAAGTCAGCAGATAGTCTGACTCCAGTCAGGTTTCCCTTAACATGATCAACCGTTGTTCTTCATACAGTATGTAGGTGAATTATACATTTAAATTTCCTATTTTCAATTCATTTACAAAATGGTCCCAAAACAAATGCTTGTTTTGTATTATGGGTTGATTGCCAAAAATAATACAGATAAGTATGAAAAAAGAGAAGGAACTGTATACTTTCTAAGGCTATTTTCATTTACTGTATATATACAGTAAATATACATGTTTGTCACAGTGCCTCATCTCAAGACAAAGAGACACCCACAAAGCCAAACAGACACAAGAGTGAGGTGATGCAGGTTGTCAATGGTGTGTTAAATATAAACTCAATGAAAAATACACTATTCCTCCCTAGTGGCTATAATGTTCTTTAACCCAAAACTCATAAATTCAGCCATCACACCATACCCAAGCATTAGTGTATAAAGGGACTAAAAGGCTGCATGTGATGCTGATGCAAATTAAAAGGTCTTTCTTTTTTGTAAGTGTCACCTCTCTCCCTGGCTTGGCATGAAAAAAGCCATAAGCATTACACTGGCTTGCTTAATTAAAAGTAGAATGATTCTGTTCATTTACATTTGAAAGCAGTGAGATTGACAGAAGGAAGAAGTGGAAAGCAGACATGGTCAGGGAAGGACATTAATGGACAGAATGTTAAAACAGTTTGGTCTTCTCTAACATACAGCCAAATCTATACCGTATACCAAAAACAGGCCAAAAGGGTATTTGGTAACACATTACAGATGCTTATATTGTTTTAATGTTTAAAATTATTATTAAGAAAAAAAAATGCAAATCAGTAGTTTTTTGAGGAGAATACACAGTTGTGTGGCTCTCTAGAGACTAAAAAGATCTTTTCACATTGTGAATTGCTTTTATAGAGGAAGAAACAAAAATCTTTGCTTGATGAGTGATTTAACAAAAAATCTACTTTTGATACCTGCTATCAGAATTGGTTTGACTATGAACTTAAAACCAATTAATGGGGCCTCCGATTGGTGCAGTGGTAAGCCCTATCATCCGGAGATCGCTAGTTCGAATCCCTCTCGCAGCCGGAGGTCTAGAGAGAGCTGATTGGCCGAGCTCTCTTAGAGGGGAGGGATGAGAGGTACTTAGTGCTCCCACATTAATCACGGCTCTACAGCCAGTCAGGGGCGTCTGTGAGCTTGCGCAACGGAGGGAGCGGATAGCGCTGTGTGTTACGCCGCCCCCAACGGTGTGCGAGCAAGCAGTTGGAAAAGATGCGGTCGACTGGCGTCACGTGGTTGGAGGAAAACACGCGATAGTCTTCGGCCCTCCCGGCTGAGTGGTAATAGTAGCCTTAATGTGGAGCCCCCTAGTGACGGAGAGGAATTGGACACGACTAAATTAGGGAGAAAATCGGGGAAGAATAAAAAAAAAAATTTGTTTTTTAATAAATAAATAAAAACAATTAATGTGTAAACAGATCAACAAATTATATTAGCCCTATTTCATTTTCAGTGCAATATTTACACTGATCACAGTTGCATTTTACTTCTTGTAACAACTCAACTCAAAGAAAAAGAATTGTGTCACCAGGGGCGTGGCTCCGCTGGGCCTCCGGAGGTGTACTGTGGTGCCTGGCAGTGCATCCAGATGGATGCTCAATTGGATTGAGATCTGGAGAGTTTGAAGGTCGGGTTGGAAGCTTTGGATGAGCTGGGGTGAACTGGGTGTTCTGCTGCCTTTTATATTGTGCCCTGCATTGACTTTTTGTGGGGGGATGTTTGGCTGCATTGGCTTTTCTGTGGTATCTGACAGGACAGGCTGGGCTTTGGTACCTGTGGGAATGGATGAGCCTTGAGAGCCCAAGATCCTGCCACCAGTTTATAATATACGAGTAATCAATGTTATTCAGTTCACCTGGTGCTGACGTTAATGTTATGGATGACTGGTGTATATCCCTGAGGTGGGTAAAAAGCAATCACTTGTTATTCTTCACCCTCAACCACAAACCTGTGTGCAATTCACTTTGCACAAAACTGTGTGCTGTACATGTTGTACAATATAAGGCGATATTGAGCTACACATTTTCAGTATTCCTGACCTACTGTCTACACCAGACATAATGGTTCAAACTGACTTGTTTGAAATGACCATCCGATTCTACTGTATGCCAGATGTATGTCGTATTTTCTACCTGCTCTAAAATGTTAAATTGCACAAAGACTTTAACCCATGAGAGGCACAAAGATTAATTGGTTTTGTCCAGAAAATTCTTGCTAACATATCAATTCGCTTTAGTTGTTTCAACATCGGGGATGATTACTGAGTTAATCATATTTAAGAGTGTGCTTGCTTCTAGAGAAGATGGAGAGACAGGGACTTAAATCATTTCCTTTCCATATCTTCTCAAAAGACATATCAAATAAAACCAGGCTGGTGTGTGGGATTGCATTTTCCAGGACCAATCTTTCATCATGTAGGTATGAGTGCAAAATCTGAAACTTCAGCCAGAAAAAAAACGGCAATGCAGTTCAATAAACAACACCAGCAAACCAACATGATTGCACTCCAGATGCAATGACAGCATCTCTTTCCGCTTAAAACACCAACCACCGCCATGATGGAGTCACTGAGTCACTGAGTCAATGAAACTGTAAACAAGCTCCCAGAGCAGTACTGGAAGCATAAATGCAGAAGAGCACTGTGCATTTTCATGACAGGTAAGTTGAATGATACTGTTTAACCCAATGCAATCATGCTTAAGAAACAAAACACTGCATACCATCCATCCTTAGTATGAGCTATTCTGCCAGCACAGTGTCAGGTTTTCAAATAGGAAATAATATTTGTGAACCAGTCAAGATTAAGGTTAGTGAGAATGGACTTTTTGTACAAGTAGGAATTTTCTGTCTATCATAATATGTACATATCTGCCGCTTTAATAGGAACACCTGCAGCCTTGATCATTTGTGCAATTATCCAACCAGCCGAACATGCTGTGCCATTGCAATACAAAAAAAAAAATAATAATAATAAAACATGCAAGGATAACAGCTTTAATTAATATTCACATCAAATATAAGAATGGGGGGAAAGGTTGTCTTAGTGTATTTTGCACTGCATTTAATGTTAAATGTTGGCTAATGTTCCCATAGCAGACCATCCAATCTACACACAACTTGGCACAGGTTTTACACCAGATGCCCTTCCTGACACAACTCTACCATTTTATCCAGGCTTGGGACCAGCACTGCATCCAGTGGATGGGGTTTGAGCATTTGGTGAGAATGGAACTCAGGCCTTCCACATGGTAGGCAAGAAACCTACCACTGAGCCACCAATGTGCACTGCAGTGGCTTAATGGAAACTGACATACTACAACACAATTTATGTAAAAAAAAAAAAAAAAAAAAATCTATCATGTATTTTATCCATTATGCATATGCTGCAATACTTGAACTGCTGCTAGTACCTTGTGTATTTATCATCATCCATCACTTCACACGTTGTTTAGCATTTCTTTGTCATTTTGAGTCGTAAGTTGAGGACAGCAAAGAGCAATACTGAAAAGCACTAAATGTTTGGAAAGGATGCCAGAGCCCATACTACAGCATGGCACTGTAGGACATGCATGGACATGTGTGGGGGAGGATTCAGGAAAATACTGTGGGGTAAAAGCCAAAAAATGCTTAGCTTTATTTGGTCATATTAACATTCATAACGTACAGTAAATCAATACAAGAGACATAAGACATTTGAGCGCACAAAGAGACACCCACAAGGCCAAACAGACACAATAGTGAGGTGATGTATGTCACTCAACCAAACTAAATATTTATCATCAAGAAAACGAAATCTCTCCATGTTGCAGAAGGCCACTATTTATCTGGCTGTTGTTTTGGATCTCAAAAGCATGTGGAGTTCTACTAAGGACAGCTCCATTTTGGCGTGGCGTCTGGATATTGTACAATAGTTCTATTTAACTGGCAAGTGGATCACAGGGTGTGCAGGAGGCAAAGCCCTTCTAATCTCCCATAATCATTAACGTAAGTCACTGTCTTTCTCTAACTCTCATGCTTCCCAGTGCATCAGGTTATTTTATTTCTCAATTAGCATCCCTTGGGACAAACTGTTGTGCTATAAAATATTTCCAGAGTGAAGGATGAAAAACTTAATTTCCTTCTCATCCTCTTTGTTGCTCTCTGTCTGCACTGTCCCTTATGAGTGTATGTCATAAGTAAAAACTGAGACATATAAATTTTGGTAATGTCCTCTCAGGGACCATACATGCTACCAGCACTGACAGCAACTAATAAAAATCCAGCTAATGGAAAAAGGGTAAAAGTGGTACTGCTGCTGCGCTAACACATATACAGTAGTACTTTGGATTTTGGTTTCCATGCCCTAAAACTAACACATCCAAATGTTGACTGCCAGATAGGGTAGTTAGCTCAGATAAAGAAACACTACACAGATGAGAAATCTTAAAAACCTTAATGAGAATTGACATACCGTTGAGTTCTACATTCTAAAACAAATTAAAGGAACGTCACATGAATGTTCCTATGCGAGGTCTACCCCAAACTACTACTGTAGGAAATTTATATTATTCCTGAAAGTGTATGGTTTTCCTAGAAAGGACAACTAAAGACATTTGAAGATCTAAAGCATTTTTCTTCTTGTGTAGTCAACAAAAGCATCAAATGGCATAGTGTATAAATGAAATATGACATAAATGACATCACAAATGTTACAAATGAAGCTAACTGAATTCAAACTGATGTAATATTGTAGCAAATATACAATAGTAACCAATTAGTGCACATTTAGACTGTTCTCAAATACCTAACAAGATTCACCTGAATATCTGTTTATGAATGAAAAAAAAAGATGTTTTTTTTTTTTTTTGACACTACCTTATATTTTTGCGGTTCCTGTTATCCCTTTATTCCTGGACGTGTATGGTTTTACTAGAAAAGGACAACCAAAGAAACTTAACCATTTTTCTAGTAGTGTAGTAATTAAAGAGTCAACAAAGGAATCAAATGGTTTAGTGTATAAGTGAAATATGACATCAAATGACCACAAATGTGGCAAACTGATTTCAAACAGATAGACTATTTATTGTAGATGTCATATTGTAACAAATTGGATAGTGCACATTAAAACTAATCTCAAATACCTAACAAGACTCACATGAATAGCTGTTAATGAATAAACAATAATAATAAAAAAAACATTTCTATTTATGTTTTGTCACTACAATATATTTTTGCTATTTTTGTTATTCCTTTATTCCTGGAAGTGTATGGTTTTCCTAGAAAAGGACAACCAAAGAAACTTGAATCGTTTTAGATATTAACCCTTTTTTTTCTAGTAGTGTAGTAATTAAAGAGTCAACAAAAGAATCAAATGGCGTAGTGTATAAATGAATATACAGTATGACATCAAAGGCATCACAAATATTATAAATGGAACAAATTAAATGCAAACAGGATAGATTCATTATTGTAGGTCGTACTGTAATAAATTAGATCGTGCACATTTGAACTGTTTTTAAATACCTGACAAGATTAACCTGAATAACTGTTTATAAATGAAACAAATAAAACCACTTTGTTTATTTATTTACCTATCATATTGCATTAGATTTAGACTCTCTGGCACTATACTGTTACATTCTTCTGGTCATTTGCTGAAAGAAAACAAGACAAAATATACCCAGAATATGAACAGATTATATATTTGTGCGCTTCTAATGCGAGCTCTGACTATTTCAGTCGGTTTTTATGCTGCTAGGAACTTTTGCACAACACAAAAGCCCCAGATCTCAGACCCCTTTGCATTTTTCCCCCTGTATATTTGAATACTAAATTTGTTTAAAAAGAAAAAGTTAATGCATTTGCCAAAGTGTGAATCCGCAGTCGGTGCATAAGAAGGTGTCTTTGTTTCCGCCGCCAGCCTGGACGCCCCTTTCACCGCCCACCAGTCTAACGAGGTGTTTTTGGTGAGACAAAGAATTGCAGCACACATGTACCCACACTGAAGGACCATGTGCACACGATGCACTGGATGTTCTAAGCCTCGCGCTACCCTAATGTATATACTACATACACTCATCATTTATTCTCACAACAGATCACAATGATCGTTTATGCATCCGGAGACAGCCTTCAGTAAATGGATACTTACCTTTAAACTGTAAAAACCCCTCCTGGCTCGCCGAGGTGTGAGCTGAGTAAAATGCCGCGATGTGATGCTCTAAAACTGAGCATCCTCTCCTCCTCCTGCCCACCTTTCTCTCCTCTCTGATGCTGCCTCAGGTCCTCTCCCGTGTAGCGAGTCTAAAACGCGCCCTCTACCGGTGAAAGCCCCAAACAGCACAATAATCCTACAGCAGCGCCCGCCGTTTCGTCCCCGTGTTTCATCATTTGGTTCCAGTACGAATCAGTCGTTCATTGGTCATTTTAGTCCTTATCCCTTGTTTGCAACACATCAGCCATGATATAAATTCCACATACACTATGAGGCAAAAAGTTTATGGACGCACGACCATCACACCCGTATGTGTTTTTCTCCAGAACTCTTGCCACAAAGTTGTAATCACACAATTGTCCAAAATGTCTTTGTATGCAGCTGAATTACAATTTTACTTTACTGGAATTAAGATATCAAAAGATTATCGAGTTTGACAATGCTTCTGTGCACAAAAGGTATGGGAAGGCATGGTTTGTCAAGGTTTCCAAGGAGTAGAAAAACTTGAGCTAATCAGCAAACCTGCCCATGTGAGCCCACAGTGGGTAAGTGTTGGTTTGTGTGGGGTAGTGTGGGCCGGGCATACCCACATTAATTCCTCTCAGGCGCCTTTTGGGGCAGGCCTTGCAGGGCGTACAGCTGTTTTGTACAGCTTTGTGGATTTTTTCTGAGCGATTTTTTTTCACATGTAGTAAACCCAGCAGTATTGCCATTTTGGGGCCCTATGAGTGCTTTCTGTGGGCAACGTAATCCTCTAATCCCAACTGAACACTCACTCACTCACTCACTCACTCATCGTCTATACCGCTTTATTCTGTATTCAGGGTCACAGAATCCATCCCAGGAGACTTAGTGCACAAGGCGGGGTACACACTGAACAGGGTGCCAATCCATGGCAGGGCACACACACATACATGCACTTACACAATCATTCACACACTACCAGTAATTTGGGAATGCCAATTAGCCTAATCTTCATGTCTACGGACTGTGGAAGGAAACCCAGAGGAAACCCACCAAGCACAGGGAGAACATGCAAACTCCATGTACACAGAAACGAGAATCGAACCCTGGAGGTGCAAGGTGACTGTGCTAACCAACTTACAATTACAATTTACAATGCACTTTATATTTGAAGCAAATCTCAAAGTACTACAAATTATTTGTGGTAAATTCTGACTGTATACCTCCGCGAACATCAGTATCTGAACTCACACATGTTCTATGCTCCAAAATCCAGGCTTCCCAGAAAAAAAGTCAATTTTTGCCAATATCATCTATGTTGTACATACCAATGGATTGGTTTGTTGTGTTACGTAAGAGCACGCATTTGGTCATATGTAAATGTATTTATGTAAATATAAGTTGTTGCATAAGTCAGTCACAAAAAATGAATTTAAAACAAAGGTTGCATGACTGATGAACTCAGGGAATGTAGGGAAAAGATCTTGGTTTACAACACGACTGAAGTACCATTTATCCCTTGTAACTCTAAAATGTTAATACTAATACTCACTTTTGACATCTATGAAAGAATTGTATTTTTCTGTTTATTTATTAACTTTTTTTATTACTTTTTTGTGTATATTATATGATGTGTTAATCCATCACAGACAACAATAATCAATTGTGCTGGCAAAGGCTGAATTTCGCTAAGAAACAGACTTGGGTCTTTTAGCATTAGCAAATACATAAAATATTAATTAGTGATTATGCCCATATGAGGACAATAAGATTCTTATATTGATTTGCAGTATGTATGATTTACAGTAACAAAAATTATTTTAAAAAATTATTTTATTTTTCTTCTGATAATAAATTTCAAGAAATTTAGATGATAAATAAAACTTGTGAAACATTAAGGCATTTTATTACCTATATAGATTTTTTAAAAGTATTTTACTGAATATATTCCGTATTTTAAGGTAAAAATATATACAGTACAGACCAAAAGTTTGGACACACCTTCTCATTGAAAGAGTTTGAATTTGTATTATGGCAAGCAAAAAGCAGCTAAGTAAAGAAAAACGAGTGGCCAAGAAATGAAGGTCAGTCAGTCCAAAAAACTTTAAAAGTGTCCCCAAGTGCAGTCACAAAAACCATCAAGCGCTACAAAGAAACTGGCTCACATGCGGACCGCCCCAGGAAAGGAAGACCAAGAGTCACCTCTGCTGTGGAGGATAAGTTCATCCGAGTCACCAGTCTCAGAAATCGCAGGTTAACAGCAGCTCAGATCAGAGAGCAGGTCAATGCCACACAGAGTTCTAGCAGCAGACACATCTCTAGAACAACTGTTAAGAGGAGACTGTGTGAATCAGGCCTTCATGGTAGAATATCTGCTAGGAAACCACTCCTAAGGACAGGCAACAAGCAGAAGAGACTTGTTTGGGCTAAAGAACACAATAAAGAAAACTCTTTGAATGAGAAGGTGTACAGACTTTTGGTCTGTACTGTAGTAGACTGGAGCAGAACAGTGTTTTTGACCCTTGACATGCCTTTCACTTTCGATACTGTACTTTTTAATATCAGTGTCTTATTGAATATCATTGTGTAATATTAGTGGGACACAAGGGACATCCCAGTAGTGGAGTAGCAGTGGTAGTCATCTGCGTTCAAGGGTTTATGCATGTATGAAGATGTGAATAAAGTGGCCTAGTATTACTCATTTACTGTATGTTAACCTACCAAAGTTGTACAAATGGGAATAGTTACATTGGTCACAATTGTCCTTCACGGTCCCTAGCTGGACTATAGAGGCTCCTACTGTAGATTGAGTATTGCTCATTACTCATCATCTAGAAATTCCACTAAGTCAACAATTTAAAGCAGTATAAAATGCATCAAAATTAAGCCAATTTCAAGTTGAACTAAGTATCATCTGTACTTATGTACATTAAAATCATTTAATAATGTAATGACATAATGGGATTATTTCACATAATTATATAATTCTAAATATGCAGTATGGCTATTCCTATAATATAAAGAAAAGATAAAATAAAACAAAAAATATGGCTAACATAATTTTATTTACAGTACAAATGCAAAGTACAGTGATTTGAGCTACAGCACATCTCATCTATACTCGGACACAAACAATACAGCAGAAATGGTCCAAAAAAAAAAAAAGAAAAAAAAAAAAAGATACTGTTCTAAAATGACAAAAAGGTGTAAACAGCATTACATTATTTAAACTATAAAACATGTACACACTCAATGCGCTGTAAAACCTAGCTGTTCTCTGCAGGGGAAAATGATTTTTTAAAAATCTGGTCAATAAACTTGAATTCCATTCTCAGCTCAGCTGGTGGAAGATTGCATCTAATAGGAATTATTTTGCAGATATTCTTTTTTAACACATGTAGTTCCTGCTATGGTGTACGATGAATAACATACTATATTGAGAAATGCTGTTATTGATGAATAAACAATTTTGTGTAATTTTGTGTCTTTGTAATTTGTCTTCATTACACCACCAAAGTTTCTTCCTTAAGAATAATACAATCTGCACTGCTTTAATGGATGACAAATGGAATAGGTAAGCTTTTCAATGTGAGGAAATGTCAGGCGATTGAGGCTATATAAACACAGGTGATGTGGTTATTACACAAAATGTAATTTCATAACTGTGATTTTTCATTAACTGTATTCTATTACAGATCATAGATTCATTAATGCACTTTATCACACTTTACCTGCTGAAACTATGTAAAACACTTTTTTACAATCTGTGTCAGGAAAGAGATTTACGGAAACATTATGCCAACATCTAATATATCTGCATTTATCACTATTAAACTTAGTCATATCTTCACAAGAAGCAACCACATATAGAAAAGTTTCTATTACCCAAACCAACCTAAAGGTTTTAGTCCTACAAACTCTTTTAAAATATTCTTGAGATCAAGATTTAAATTAGCAGCTGAAAAACACTATATGAGGCAAATAAATCTGTAAAGAGGACAGTCACCCAGTACTGGAAATATAACCCTCTCAGTATGCAGGAAATAGCTTGAGTCTTCTGCTTGTGTTCGCTACCACTCCACCAGGTGGCAGTGACTGTAATAGGTAGCGAGGGCTTTCTATAAATATCAGAGGTATTAAATTAGGATCAGACCAGTTCAGCTCCAGCTCAGACTAGTAGGTAACGTTACAGAAACTGAGTGTGGGCTTAAACTGAATATGAATTTATAAAAAGCCCTAAGCCATGTGTGGACTTGATTTACTTATTCAAACAAACTAAACTGTTAATAGAAGCCCAGGGAAGACAATGTGCCCATTATTTCACTTCAGCATGGTGTGTGTGTATTCTAATGGAGTTCTAACATGTGTAATATTGTCAAAATAAATTGTAAAACTGGACACTCGGTACTTAACTACTTTTCATTTACATTTCAGCATTTGGCAGAAATGCTTATCCAGAGCGACCTACTTTTTTATCTCATTATACATCTGAGCAGTTGAGGCTTAAGGGTAGCAGGGGTAACTTGGTGATCCAGACCGTAGTCTAATGCCTTAACCACTGAGCTACCCCTGCCCCAAAGGGTAGCTTAGCAACTTAATCTAACAAAATCTAGCAAGATCTATGTTGCTTTAGAATCAAATATATTGTAACTGTTCTTGTTTCATTTTGGGTGCAAATTAGAACACCAAAAAGCACTATCCAACAACGGGCCTCTCAGTCTCTTATAAGGAACTAATGAACCACCATGATGCATCTCTCCATGCTCAGTCTGTTAACAGTTTGTGCTCCTCAGCGGCCCTGAGTGTTGCAGTTCAGAGAGAAGGTCTAGCAGGCAGTACTGAAGCTCATCTGATCCTCAGCATCAGAGCTCACCATTTTCTTCATCCCCGTCCTCCTGTCTGTTGTTGAGGAAGGCCTCTTTCTCAGGGGACAAGACATCCTCCTGAGTACCGGTGGATTTACATTCATCAGACACTTCATCTGGACTGGAATGAGTCTGGGAACCTTCTGAGCTGTGCCATATTCCGTAGCCAAAGTATATAATAAGGCCTGGGATAAAATGAGTAATAAAGTATGAAAGGTCTATTAATCAACATCTTGAGGCTATTATAGGTACTGTTTTTAAACTTTTTGCACATATAATTGAACTTAAATACTACACAATTTTAATTTAAAAGGCAAACAACATATTTTATAAGGCTCTTGAGGAGAATATGTTTCTCTTTATGTATAATAATCACACATACCGATAAACATCCACATGGCAAAGCGTATCCAGGTCCCCCTGTCCAGCTGCATCATCAGATACACATTAACAAACATGCTCACCACAGGAAGGAAGGGCAACAGGGGCACCTGCAAGCCAAAAAGTCAAATTATAAAACTAATGCATTATTTATTAATATCACTATTACTTCAGTGCATTGCCTTAGGTATGTCTACAATATGACATCATGGCACTTAAGGAAAAAAATGGTGCAAACCAAAAGTGAAAGAAATGTTCGGATGTGACTGCAAATGGATTCACATTTCCCTTATTTGCATAATTCTTCTGTACAGCCTTACTAACCTTAAATGAGAGCTTGCTTTTGCTCTCTGGCTGCCTCCAGATGATAAGCGTGAGAAGGAGACATACCGAGGCAATCACACAGAGGGTTGCTATGCTCCAGCTGGTAGCACCACCCTGCACAGCCACGACTGAAAAAACCAGGATCAGGAAACCTGCAGCCCACATAAGATTGACGTTGATATATCCTCAAAAATTAAGGTCATGGCAATACAGTGGAACCTCAGATTGTGAGTAACGTGGTTTATGAGTAAATTAATACATTTTGACTTGAAAAACGAGCAGGTCTTGGTTTACGAGTGCCGAGTATCATGGATCACGCACGTGCTCTTGTTTTGACACTAAGCGTTACGTGATCACAGTTGAGCCAATGATTTTTCTCTCTTGCGCTCCGGAATTGTGGATAATCGTCTCCCCTGCTGGGTCTTAGTGCTCGTCTCTTACCTGTATAATCAACATCTCCCTCTGTTTTAGCGTGACTCCTATGTGTGCGCGCGCGTAATTTGACACCGACACACACACCGACACACGCACACACACACTCTCTAGCCTTTACACCTCCCTCCCCAGCTTCACACATACATACAGACACACACTCTCTGCTTTACACAGAAAACTCTGCTCTGTCGTGATTCTTTTCAAAGGTAAATGCTGGTTCATTTGTTATTTAAATTTTTTTTTATTTTACAGCAGTGATTCCGTTAGTATGCACTCACGCAAGTGTCATTAGAGAGATTTCTTTGTTTTCCCTGTTAAAACAGTGTTTCTGTTGTGTGTGTGTGTTTGTTGTGAAACTTAAAAAGCGAGGTGGGGGGGTTTAAGGAGGAGTTTAACTGTGTAAGACAAGGCAAGGCGAGGCTAATTCCACACACGCACACACACACACACACACGCCAACTGTGCGCACAAACAGAAACACTTTTTTTTTTTTTTGGATTTTTCCCCGATTTTCTCCCTAATTTAGTCGTGTCCAATTCCTCCCCGTCACTAGGGGGCTCCCACATTAAGGCTACTACTACCATTCAGCCGGGAGGGCCTCCGAACCACGTGACGCCAGCCGACCGCATCTTTTCGAACTGCTCGCTCGCGCACCGTTGGGGGCGGCGTAACACACAGCGCTATCCGCTCCCTCCGTTGCGCGAGCTCACAGACGCCCCTGACTGGCTGTAGAGCCGTGATTAATGTGGGAGCACTATGTACCTCTCATCCCTCCCCTCTGAGAGAGCTCAGCCAATCAGCTCTCTCTAGACCTCCGGCTGCGAGAGGTTACAGCACCACCCGGGATTCGAACTAGCGATCTCCGGATGATAGGGCTTTAACAATTATAATTATATATTATAATATTATAATATTATATATTAAAAAATAATAATAACAAAAAATATTACAATTAAATTATATATATATATATATATATATATATATATATGTAATTATTTTTATGTATTTTTTTTTGTGGGGGGGGGGGCGCTGTGGAAGAAATAATTTGAGTTTTCATTATTTCTTATGGGCAAATCCGATTTGTTTTCCAAGTGTTTTGGAATACAAGTGCACTTCTGGAACAAATTATGCTCGTAATCCAAGGTTCCACTGTATTGGTCTTTCTGGTCATTACAAACACTGTATATACATATATAGACAAGATGGGCACTCAAGTTAAACTGGGAATTATGACAAAATCTACGGTGACACGATTCTTAGTTGCAATTAAACATTTGAATGGCACAAACATTTTACAGAAGGCTGCACATCCAGGAATGACAAGGTGGTTCAGAGCCCACTGCTGCCATTCCCATGAACATTAACGAGTGGAACAGCTTATCCTTTAAAACTGATAACTTAGGGACAACTTAAAGAAGAGACGCATCTCTGTGTGGGAACTATACACACAATCTTACATTAACACCACTTGCACATTACAGGAACTGAGTAATACACATCCCCATACAGTCCTGACCTCGCGTCAAGCCATTTCCACATGTTTGGGACATTAAAGGAGTTCCTGAGGGGCCAGCGTTTCAGTTGTGAAGCAGGCAGTCCAATCATGGTTACGGCATACTGAGAAATCTTACTATCCAAGCACCTTTGTGTAAGTGCGTTAGTGTAGCTTGGATTATATAGAGAAATAAAGGGAGTCATTTGTCCCTTTCATTTAGAAACTTGTGTTAACATTTGTTTTGTTTGTTTGTTTTTTCACTCAAAAAATGGTTCTGACCTCATGTAGCTGTAATATACTGATATTACAAGTGGACATGTTGTACTAAACTTAAGAACATTTGTAATGTTCTTAATTCTATTTAATTAGTCTATCCTAAGCATACCAGTTTTTCCCATGATTTGCCATTCTTTTTTTCCCAAATAAATTCTGACTTTAATTTAAATATATTCATATAGGAATCATTTTTTGTGTTCTATTAAACAGGTATGTTGTTTATACCTTATTCTTGCCTAAAAAGCCCAGTTAATCATCACAAGCCCAATAGTGGGTATGAAATTCAGGTTCATGGTACAGTAAGTGTATATTTCTAACCACAAATGTACTGTATTATATTAAGGAAAAAAAATCCTACCAAGCAGGCTTGCACAGACATTGACGGACGAGCCAGAAAGACCAGACGGCTCGGTGTTGTCGGGGAAAAGCATTGTTTTGAAACTGAAGTGCTCCTCCATGCCAGGCAGGATGCCCATATCCGTAGTACTAAAGGATTCTCTCATCTCCAGCTCCTCGTGTGAGCTTGCCATCTGGTATCCCTGACTATGGTGATCTGGTTGATACCTGAAACACCAAGACTTTTACCCTTAAGCTTTTTTTTTTCCACAGAGCTAAATGATTTCCAAGTATCTCAAGTTCTCATCAATAGTTGGGTTATTTAGAGATAAACATGGTAGTTAAATTAAATGACAGTTTCCAAAATATACGTACTTGTATATTATTGATATTAGACACCAAATGTTTACTTTAAACATGTTCTATTTTTAGTAGCAGTAAATATAAAGGTATTGTGTCAAATGTATACTATTATTAAGTGTGGAACTGTATTTACTGATAACTCAAAATGCAGAAAGAATGGCACAACTCACCTGAGCACTAGCACACATGCAGCGACCAAAGTGTAAGCCAGGAGTGTGCCGATAGACATAAGATCAACCAGATCCTTGAGGTCAAACAGGAATGCCATGATAGCTGTGCGGGAGGAGAAAGAACAGCCACAAGCATGAGCGCATATCAACATTATTCAGGATTGGGACCAAAATAATTATATATTTTTAAAAAAAATTAAGAAAAAAGATAGTTAACATGGTAAATATCAGGAATATTCTATACAAGTCAATCATGTCATCTCCCCATATAAAAGTTCCAATGTTTAACAACACGAGCACAGCCAATAAAAGACTACAGGGCATAGGAAATGACACAGGGCATGAATATTTGGACAACTTTCCTTTATTCTAGCTTCCATAGAACAGATTCTGTTACAGTATTTTTTTTTTTAATTCTGTTGCGTGTAATTCTAAGTGTTTGTGCAGAGGGAAAAACAAAGGAAAAGTGTCTCTTGACCTACAGTAAAGATTCAAATACCACCCACATATTGTAAAGACATTAACTTAAAAAAGGTTTGATTTTGAAAAAAAACAAACAAGGTGAAACAAGATGGCTACCAAGACAAACTAGTTTATCCATATCAAAGTGACGTAAAACCTATGACATGTGATGTCAAATTATACCCGCAAGTGCAACCTTGTTGATTGTAATTGCTCATGATCATGGCCAGGTTTTACCATGGAAGCAAAACCACTACAAACAAAAACAACTCATAGTAAGCTCCTGTCCTAGAATGGTCTGTTTGTAGCGTAAACAGTAAAATAGTATCTATGACTACATCTGAGGAAGTTTTCGACTCTTCCACTAGGGTGCCACTCTTACCGGACAATACCCCGGCGGCCATCGTGGCAATGATGGGTGTCTTCCTCTTGCTCACACGTGCCAGAAAAGAGAAGAGGAGACCATCTCGGGACATGGCATAGATAATACGAGGTAGAGGAAACATAGAACCCAGGAGACTAGATATGGGAAAATGTTTGAGAGAAGATGATTGAAGGTGTACATCATCACAGACAAAAACAAAAATTATTAAAAAAAAAAAAAAAAAAGCCGTTGCAGAATTTGTGGGATATACTGTACAGTATGCCATCTATCAATTAAAATGTGTCAATATGGAATCGAGGTTGCTAACTCCAACAGATAAACCCATCAGACTCCCAACACCCACTACACCAGCCGGTGAGATACTGCATGCACTAAGCTGAATTGAGTCTCAATTCCAGGGCCAGTGCAATGTTAGTAGTATTAAGAGTCTGTCTCACCTGCCACAAAGCCAGATGTTAGAGTAGCAGGCAAGGGGGGGGGGGGTTGTTTTCGGGTTGATTTCTGCCATGTATTTGAAGATCAGACCATCACCTGCCATCGTCCACAAAACCCGTGGCATTGGGAACATGGTACCGATGAGGCTAGCATTAGAGATTGGAGAGGCCATGCCATGCATGTTAAAGAGTGATAAATTGCATTCACTGTCCCATAGCAAAGTGCATTCACAGTCAGTGATGAAACCATGCCACCGTGGTTTCATCAGAATAAACAGTGAGATAAAGACACAGATCAATGCATTAAAAATAATCAAATAATCAAACTTTTTCTTTTCATGGCAACTAATCAGGTTAGATTGCATAGAAGGAAAAAAAGATGCACTAAAGCACAAAACTGTTTAAATTATTATTATTATTATTATTATTATTATTATCTATCAAACAAACCCATTACATTATTTAATCAGCTCTGTTAAAGAAATTGTATACCATCATGCAGGGAAATCATTATAATTGTTATAAATGCAAGACAATGTTTTTCAAATATATTATGAACATTGTATATAAGAATATTTTTTTACAAATATGATGGACTTTCCTCAAAAAAGTAAAAAAAAAAAAGAAAAAAGAAAGCAATAAATCAATCAACTTAGCTTAAAGAAAGAACACATAGTTAGGCACTTTGATGCATATTTTTAGCAAAGGGGTCATATGTACACCCTCAGACAAATATATACATGCAATTCCATGTATGCAAGCATACGGCACATTGCTTATCACCTCTTTCCACTTCCTGTTACAAGTGCATACAAGTGATTTTAGAAAACTGTTATAGCCTATATTATAGGATTAATCCAAATCAATTTTCATTAATTCTCTGTTTTGCCATATTAATAGCATGTCTTACGTATGAGGGTGTTCAAGTCAAACAAGGACATTTAATTGTGCAGAATAAAAGAACACAATTATGAGAGTAAAAATGATATAAATTTTTCTATATAATCCTATTCTATGTTAATGCACTTATTTTGGAAGGTCCCAGGTTCAAATCACTCGACCACCTGTTGGGCCCTTGAGCAAGGCCCTTAATCCTCGATTGCTTAGATGTATAATGAGATGAAAAATGTACACAGCTCTGGATAAGGTCCTCTGCCAAATGCCTAAATGTAACTGTAGTTGGATAACACCAAGGCAGAAAGTTTTCTCAATACGCCGGAATCGTGGTCAGACTACCTTTTTCACATCTGATATGCTGGCCTCCAAGGAAGCCCTTTATTGGCCCAAAAACGGGGAAATTGCTTGGAATGAGTTCAGGACTGTACGTGGGATATGGCAATACCTCAGCTAAGCTCCTGTAACATGCAAGGCACTGTCCTGAAAAAACAGTAGTTATCCATTGATGTTTATAAAAGGATTAGGTATTCATATCACTGAATATTAACTGCAGTGGCCTGAACCGCCTTGGCCAGGAATGTCATTCATGGAGGTATGGTCTTCTTTAAAACATTTGCATATTTTATTGCGGCTAATAGTTTCTTCTAGAAATGTGAACTGGTTTTCAGGCCTTCCTTCAAGAGAAATTACTTTACACGTCCTGTTTTTTTTTCTTGAACGCCCATATTATATATTATATACCAGTTTCTAAATTACATAGAGGATAAAGTGAACAAGTACTCAGCTGACCTCTATTTTTTATACAACATCTGTTTCCATGTGAATAAGCTCATGGCCAAAACAGAGTATTGGCGCTGATTTTATTTTTAATGTTATACATATAATACAGCAAATGTCAGTGCCAAAGAAGCTACTTCTAAAGTTTTTGCAATATGGATGTGACCAGTCGTACTTCCATAAAAGTTTAAAGTTGCTAACTTCAGCATTTTTGGAGAGATGATTTTACAGTTTGTGTGCCCCAAAAATGGCCATTCTTCAGCATTACACGGTTTCGCTACAAACTATAATAATTGAAAATGCAAAATATTCATATTTCTTTAAGTTTTGATACTAAAATTGCTGTAAGCTTCTAGAATCATATGACCTGTAAAATTTCAAAAAAAATTTTTTAATTAAATAAGTTTTAAAAAATTATTAAATTAGATTCTTAAATTAGAGCACTCTAATTTTTGGTAAAATTTATTTTTTTTTTTTAAAAAGCAAAAAATCTGTAGAGTCCGTAACCATGTCAAATTCATGTTGCAATATTTTAACAATTTAGCATTTTAGAATAATACGCTTTTTCAGGTTTATGTCTTTTCATCTAAAATCTAAATTGGACAAGTTTAATTTGAATGACCATTAAGATCAATGAAAGATTTGAATTCCAAAAAGTTACGGACACTACATAAAAAGGCATGAAATTGTATTTAATAGATGTGTTTTTTTAGCTGATACAAATATAAACATGTATGCATATTTACAAAAACAAAATGAAGCAAAAATGAAGTATTATAAAAATAGTGTTATATGCAAAACTTACCTGGTAGAGAGGGCACACAGAGAGCCTACAGCCACTGCGTAGGTGGCTCCCTCCCAGCCTACATATTTAAAGGCCACAGGAATTGGGCTTTTCCTATCCAGCATGTAGTATGGCATCATCATAGTGAGAGCAGCTGACACACCAAAGTAGGCGACAAAACAGATGAGCAGAGAGGAGACGATGCCGATGGGGATGGCCCTCTGGGGATTCTTCACCTCCTCGCCTAGAAGATATTTAAGTGACCGATGTGCAAAAAACTGCAATATCCTCCCTACTTCATATTGCATAGAACAGTGCAATGAGTTTAGAAGAAATTTTAATTAATGACTCACTGACAAATGACAGGCCTGGAAAGATGTTATGCAAAATTCAACTACACAAAGCATACGCAATGCAAATGCAGACATAAATGTTCCTAGCTCGACTTTAGAGAAAAATTGGCACACACTCTCTGGCATGAAATAACATTCTATTTTTCCAAACCAATTAGAATTGAAGCGTCTGAACCCTATCCTTGTAAAAAGTCTCAGAAAGAGAATGCAAACTGAGGAGGCTTCATTCATCAATTTAAATGATCCATTTAAAATTTTAGTACCTTAAATATGTTTTATGCTTTATATAACGGTCCAGATTTATAAGAATGTTACCCATTCATCGATTTCACAGTGTAATTAATATATCAAAGCATAATTAATAACATATGTATCATAATTAATTATTATGTTGGTAATTAACTCATCATATTTCTGCTCATATTCCTGGCACCTTATTCTGCTCATATTCCCCCCCCCTCCCCATCCCCTCACACACACATACAATTAAAGCATTATCAGCAGTGGCATCTGACATCTTACACTAAGCCAGATTTGACAGTGAGCTCTGTGTAGTTTCTGGTGCAAGTTGACTCTGGCTACGTTCATCGTAACTAGGATAAGATATGAGAAATGTCTGTTGCTGCCAAAAGCAAAATAACATAGGAAAGGCCAAATGCCTTTATGGAAGGGGGTTGGGGGACTAGGTTATGAAACCGATCCAAATTCAGCAGCATGCTCTGGGGAGAAAGACATGCCCAGGCAGATATAAACCAAAATTCCACCAATCAGAGCTCAAAACCTAGGGGCGTGAACCTAGCTCAATGTAAAATATAGAGGAGGAGCAGGGGGAGTTTAGGGGGCAGTAAATGCTGGAGAAAATGATGTTAGCTAAATCCTTGAATAAGTGTTAAGAGAAAGGGAACTGGTGCAGAACAATATAACCATTTAGTGTGGAGATAACCAACCACGAATCCAAAGCAACCGAACAACATCCTATTGCTTGAAACATTTGAACTGAGCTAAATTTTACTAAGCCTGGTTTTGGAAAAATATTATGTGAGTTTCCACTTCACCCCCTGCCTCTTATACACTTACTCACCTGTTGTGGCAATGCAGTCAAACCCAACAAACGCGTAGAAGCAAGTAGCAGCTCCAGAGAGGACACCAGTGAAGCCAAATGGCATAAATCCACCCGTTCCCAAGCTCTTGGCAAATTCCTGCTCCTCTGTTGTACTTTTCAGGGAGGAGAACAGAGAACAAAGAGAACCTTATTTCATAGAAGAATATAGTTTAGCTTTAGTACAATATGTGGCCCATTCATTTTTATTCTTTAACACCACAGCACCATTTACTCAAAAGATTGAGTCACTTTCTACGTATAACATCTATGATACAGATATATTTTTTTTATTAATGTGCTTGATTTTTTATTTTATTGTATGCTTCGTTATATAATAGGGTGAAAAGAGAACCTGTTAAAAATCATCATATTATACCTACTCTAATATGATTTGATGACGCATAACATTTGATGTCATTCTCACTTACTCATTGTCTCCTGGAGCCTATCCCAGGAGACTCGGAGCACAAAGCTGCCTGGACGGAGTGCCAGTCCATCTCAGGGTGCAGACACACAATTTGAGGACGCCAATTAGCCTAATCTGCATGTCTTTGGGAGGAAACTGGAGCACCCGGTGGAAACCCACCAAGCACGGGGAGAACTACAAAGTCTATGTGCACAGACCTGGGGCGGGAATCGAACCCAAACCTTGGGGGTGCAAGGCAGCAATGCTAACCACTAAGCCACTGTGCTGCCGTGATTGCAGGACACATTATGTTTTATTTCCCCATACAACCATCAAAATGGCTATATGAGGCAAGAGTTTTAATTTAAAAAATTACAATTTTCAAGAAAGAAAATGGTACAACACCCTTCAAAATTTCCCCAAATCCCAGCACTAATACCCTACTATCTGCAAGGCAATAGCTTTAGAGTTGATGATGAACCTGCTGTACTGGGAAGCACAACAGAAAGGAGTTCAGCTTCTGCATGCTGCTCACTTGAGTCCTGAGGAATTGGTGGCATCAAGAATCTCATCAGGATTCAGCTGCCAGTTTTTCAGCGTGCCTTTAACCAGACCCGATACCACCATGAACAGCAGCACCAGAATATTGATGCAGGTGAAAACCTTATTAACCATAGCTGACTCTTTCACTCCAAAGGCCAACAAGCCTGCATAAGAAAAAGAGTAATAATCATATTAGAACATAACTAAATTTCCCGTGTTGACATTATCAACATTTCTCGTGTTGACATTATCAAAATTTCTTGTGTTGACACCATAAAAAAATGTGGGGAATGCATAAATTACTTGCGTTCGTATTACAGGTAGAGTATTTAATAAAGTACCTGAAAGACACAGAATGATGGCTACTGCAAACATATCCGGATAATCTGCCAAAACACCCGGCACCTTCATGCTCATGTACTGTCGACAAAACATCTCAATATGCTTGCCGATCAGCTCATCGAACGTAGCGCTCCATGCACGAGCTACACTGGCCGTGCCTTTTCCGATTAACAAAGAATTAGAGAAGATTAACAAAAAGAGAAGATTATAAACAAAATTATACTGCATGGAAAATGTTCATATAATAGAAAGAATATTTCAAAAGACTAATTTAATAATGAGAAATCCATTAGTCATCACTCAATCTGGGTCCAAAATGGAATGGTAAAATAAAGCATTGGCCTAAAAATACCAAATAAAAATCAAGAGATTCAATGTTCAAGGTCAGCTAAACTGGTCAGGTATAAATTGGTCAAGCTTGTCAAGCTTGGGTGTAGCCCAGTGTAGTCTAAGATTTCTGTTCTTTGCTGACAAGAGTGGAACCTGACATTCTACTGTTTCATCCCATCTTCCTTAATGTTCCATGTGTTGTGCATTCTGAGATGCTTTTTTTTAGTTGTTAGAACGACTATTCACTAGGTGTTTTGGGCTTTTTGGAAGCATTCTCTATAAACTCTGGAGTTTGCTGCATCTTAAAACCCCAGGAGATCAGAGAGCTTCTTAAATATTTACACCAGCTAGTCTGGTAGCAACAACCCTGGCAAGTGTACAGGCATTCATATTAAATTAGTTACTGAGTGTACTGTATATGCATCTTTTAAATGTACAGAGCAATGTTATTTATATGTACAATGTCCACTTTATTAGTTTTAAATGCGTTTAAAACAAAAGTAAACAAAGAATTAGTATGCATGGTCCTACCTATGATATAAGAAAGGATCAGGTTCCATCCAGTGATGAAGGCCCAGAGCTCCCCCACTGTCACATAGCTGTACAGATACGCTGAGCCTGTCTTGGGTACTCGTGCCCCGAACTCAGCATAGCAAAGGCCAGCCAGCACCGATGCCATGGCAGCAATAAGGAAGGACAGCACTATGGCAGGCCCCGCATTCTCGCGTGCCACCGCACCAGCCAGGACGTACACCCCAGCTCCCAAAGTGCTGCCCACTCCAAGCGCCACTAGGTCAAACGTGTTAAGACATCGGGAGAGACGAGAGTCTTCCAAGCTGCAATTCACCACTTTGACGCGCAACAGCTGCTTGCCAAAACTCAGAAGCTTCTGCAAACTCATGGCTCATCTGATCCAGTTTGTACTGGCCTGATTTGATCTGTTTCCCCTCACAGCCTACATGAATGACAGGAAATGATTAATGGAAGTGAGCTGATGTGCAATTTAAACGAAATAATTGCCAAAAGACAGATTAAATAAGTTGTAATTTTCATGTTGAGTTGTTTGATTGAATTCAGTCCTTGCCACATGTTTGCTTGTGCGTTCTTTTACTATTTACCGTATTGTAGGCCAGCATTGAAAAGGGAACATTTTGTCCTTGTCAGCTCTAGAGTATGTGAACTCGCAGCAGGAAGCGACTGTGCAATGATTTATGGATAGACAACTCTCCACTCAGAAAGGAATGTAATTCATGTTCACGTTCATAACAAGTCAGATAAATGAACTCAACCCAGAACAATAGAGTAGAGGTCACCTTAAAAGCGATTCTAGAAGAGCACTGAGTCTATGATGACACGATAAAGCGAAATGATGCAACACTAAACTCTGCTTAAGTAATGGGCTTTATGAAAGAGACGATCAGAGAGTCTATATGCTTATAACTGTACGCTTTTAGTGGATTGGAGGAAAATCCAATAAGTATGTTAAATACTATAGAAGCTAAAGTATTTACACTTTTTTAAGCCTTTTAATTAACTGAATAAATTAAGGGCACAACAATACAGCAAAATTAAAGCATCTACTGATTATTACTTCTGTCCTCAAACTTTGTTAAGTCTATGATTAAGAGATAAAATTTTGTCAGAGTATCTACTGTAAAAGCCACGTCAAAGTTGTCTGGCCCTTTAAGATCTTCCATTTTGAACACACTTTGGTCTGGACAAACCTGTCAGAATTACACGTGCTTACATTCTCTCCCCCCCCCCCCCATAGATTTAAAATATTGAATGAATTCTGAACATTCTTAATCATAATAAGATTTGTGGTTAGAGAGTGGTTAGACTACATGCTCACATTGGAAACGTGTTAATCAGATATGCATTTCTTTTTTTAAATTAAGATCAGAGATATTTTCCTCTTAAATAAACGAAATGTAATTCCCAAGCAGAGGATGACCAGCTGTTGAGAACAACAGGAAAAAAAAAATACAAAACACCGATAACACAGATAACTGCCAACTTCATAGTTTGCTGACAGAAAAGAAATCACTGAAGCAAATCAAATTCATGCACATTTGTGGGAAGCCAAGCAAACTCAATAACCTCTATAGCACAGCAAAGAAGTGAGAGGTAGAAGAGCTTTACCTACTATTAGCGAGTACGATATGTATGTATGAACTCCTGTCTACTGACCACCTCGATCTCACTCACTGCTGTCCTACAAATAGCACATTGACAAATCACATGTTCAAGTTATTCCAGGCTGACTGTATATGTATCTGTGAGTTCAGTGCGCCACATTCAAGCCTTCAGCTTCCAAAAGTATTCTAAGAAACACACTCACAGAAGTCACAGAGGTCCTGTTTAACTAGACCGCACAAAAGAACAAATTAAGATTGGACATAAAGAGTAGATAGAAAATGATACTATTAGCCTGAAGTGACCTCATTATATGATGTCGTAGACAAAAAAAAGAAAAGAAAAAAAAAGAAAGATTTTTAAACATAGATAGGAAATGCACAGTATATTGAATATTCAATATTCTGCACAAAATTTCTATTTCTTACTATTTAAATGCTACCAAATTATTGAACTTGCTAAAAGATTTGTTTTTCATGAGAATCTTACACTTTCCTTTAATTTATTCATTCAGATGACACTGGCTTGAATTTGATCTCAATATAGATTGGCTCCACAAACCTGAAGAGTCTCTATAATGTGTTAAATTTTTTTAAAGATGCGTCTTTTCACTCAGGTTATAGTTAATAACTTAAGCTGCACAATTAATTGCATACAAATCGAGATCCGACCTGAGCAATGATTTAACCGCAGAATTCTGCAGTGGATTACATGCAATATATGTAGAATCTGGAATTTACCTATAGTTGTATACTTTTTAATACTTTTGAGATGATAAATAAACATAGCCCAACATCCTGTTAGTGAGAACTGTTGTACTGCAATAAGTGTTGTTTTAATATAGTGCAGCCCTACTAATAATATTAATTATCATTAAATTAATATTCATTAAATATCATTTAGAATAAAATTAATAATATTATTTGTAATAATTCAAAATTTCCTTTTCACTAGCTGTCTCAGGCCACTACACATCTTAAGTTGCTATAAAAATACTTTCTTGGCTGTATTTACTGACTCCTCCTATAAAGTACTGTCACTGACAATATGTCACTTGAGGTTTGAGACCTGGTCGAAGATGACCTGTGTTTTTTTTTTTTTTTCTTTTTTCAGTCAGATCACAGTCTAGTTCTCCAGAGAACAATTCAGCATGGCAGGACATTGTGCACAGGGGATATGAGGCAATGTGCGGTGTTCTGGTGAGCATGGAAAGAACTGTAGACACTAAATCAATTTAGACACTTCCAGCTGGAACTACTAGCAACTCCTCTAGCATTGCTTGCGTTACTGGACAAGAGGACTAAACACTCTCTCTATCTCTCTCTCTCTCTTTGCACACACATTCTCTTCCTCTCCCTCTCTCTCTGTCTCTCACCATCCCCACACACACCCACACCCAGGATAATTTAAGTTGGTGGGAAGAGCAGGGGTGTGTTGTGCCACTCTCCAATCATTTTGCAAGGCTTTGTTATTGTGTGTAACATGTAGCACATGACATAAAGATTCTAGTTAGGTCACTTTTGCGAATACTAAACATAGAAAAATAACACCACAGGTTTGTTGTGGTGTTCTCATGAATAAATGGAAAGTAAAATATTGCCAAATATATTCAGGAACTAATCCAGAAACTATTAGATTTAGCAAATTTTCAGTGAATTACTTTGAAGAAAGAATAAAAGTAATCTCAGTTTTCACTAAAGCAATTCGGACATTATGTATGAGACAAGAACAGTTCTGCTGTCAAAAGGCTATGTTGGTCAAATATGTTGATCTGCATCTACAGAACATTGCCATTACAACTTTCAGCTTTATAGAGTCCTAACAAAGAGTAATTAAGATTTAAAAAGATCATAAAGAATTATTTCATTTAGTCATGCTATGTAATATAACGATAAAATTAGACTTAGCAAATAGATACTAGACAAGCTCTAAGGCGGTCTCTAACGCAGTCTTGAATGCTTTAGTCAAATTACAGGTACGGACGGTTATATATCTTGGAAGGTCACAGTGATTTGAACAGAAGCTCAATTTCCAGCTCATACGTGGAATCACAGCCAGAATGGTCATCTGTTTTAGGCTTGAGGTCAAGTTCACACATACAAAAAGACATATTAGCTGTCTGACTTTCAGAGTGACATTAAAACATTCAGTGCTTTCTAGTATTACTGACAGACTTCATAAAAAAAAAGCAAAATGCTTGATTTAAATCATAATTACAACAATTCCATCTCAAAGTATAGAGAGGCACTTTTGTTGTAATCCTGGTAATTAGGAATACTTTTTTTGTTAAAGTGTTTGCTTCTCAAGAAATATCTATCTCAACCTCAAGGAACAGTAAATACAGTATTTGGGACAGATGCAGCTTAAATGGGACCTAGAAATCCTTCCTGGAAACCCTGAGCTGTATAAAGTGAGAACTGAAGATGGAATGAAGAAGGAATTGATTACGTATCTTAAACCTATATATTAATATATATTATATAAATAATAAATAAATATGATTTTCATTTAATTAACCCTTGTCAAAATACAAGAAAATCACTTAATCAGCTCATTATTGCTATTGCATACTGTACAAAGATATATCATCTCATCTTTAAAAATATGTCTAGACAAGCAGCCATAAATAATAAATATATAAAACATAAATACAAATGGCTAGTCATGGCCTTTATCTGTCACATATACATTACATTACACCTGCTAAGAGACAAATTTATTTCCCTGCTTGTTAGCAACCTGGGGTCAGAGCACAGGATCAGCCATGACACAGGGTCCCGGAGAGGAGAGAGTTAAGGGCCTTGGCCAGTGGCCCAACAGTAACAGCTTGGACAGTTGCTTGCATCAGTAACTGATAGCCTGATCCATTGAGACACCACTGTAATGTTTTATGCAACGATCTAAATACTATTATAAATAAGAAATACTATTTGTATTGTAAATGTAACATGTAAGTAAGTAATATTATAAGTCATATAAACACAGGTATCAAACCTGCCATATTCCGAACTTGACAGCCTATTTATAGCGTAACCTATATTGTTTTGGACACAAAGAAGGGATGGAAAAATGTCCAACATAAAGGTTTTTTTATCGTCTTCCCGGATGGGAAGCATGCATGAAGCAAAACATGGGACGGTCAATGAAATTGTACGATTTTAAAATAATATTTACACAGAACACTGTTAAAGGGCAACGGCCCTGGGCGCGCAGGCTAATCCCATGAATACTGTAAGCACACAGCCGGATTTCACAGTAACCAGCTGCATTTTCTCAACTATCAGTTTGTACTGTAAATCCTGAACATGACCATGTGCCTGGATGAACAAGTTGGCTCAGTCATGTTATTGTGTAGTTAGCACATGCACATTATTTGGTTGTGGAATTAAGTCTTTTTTAAAGCCTAACTTTTAAGCAGGGCTGCCAACTTTTTAGAAAAGCTTGGTAGTGAGATTCTGAAAATAAGAGCATTGGTTCTGTGTGTACATGCACATGACGCCCCCGTTGCACGAGCCCAAGCATTTTGTCTAACAATAACTATACACCTTGCCCTGCACGCCTGTTCTGTATATTTTAGCGTTGCAGTGTCAAAATGAAACAGCAGATGTATGTGACTGTATTTTTTTCAGCTGGTACAACTGATATTTAAAATATTTATCCAAACAAAAAAATGAAATAGGGCCTATCTTACCTTATCCTTCACCCAAACCACCTGCATACCCTTTAGTAGCTCCATGTAGGGCAGCAGGGGTGTCGCAGATACTATACATATAGCCTCTATACGTAAGATCCACTTTCCTTCTTGATCCATATCTCTAACTTTTCATTGCAAACTAACATGGGCCCTCCCATCTCTGGGGCCGTGGGTATTGAGTGATCCCCCCCCCCCCCCCCCCCCCCCCCCCTCCCATTATGATGGCCGCGAGAGCAGTAAAATTATTTACACACAGGACAGGGGAAAATTCCGATGATTGCATTAAGTTTAATCGAACACAAAATAATGTATCCCTATTTATATTAATAAGAACATTCAGGGGCTAACGCATCTGATTAAGAGAGAAGACAATAAAACACATGCAATATTATGTAACATGCGACAGCCATGGAACAAAGAGGATGTCTGAGGCCAGCGAGAACAGGTGAAAAGGATCAAATCAAGGTATTATTAATTGTACAATAGAAAAGCCCACCAAAATGGATGAATTCTCCTGGATCAAAAAGTAATGACACAGGTGATGAAAACTACTGAAAAAGAGGGTAAGCAAAAGGGAAAGATAGAAATAATAATACTAATAAAGGAAAAATGTATAAAACATAAAGTGGGATTGTACTCCATGAATGATTGTTTAACACACGTGATTCTCTAGCCTTTGAGTGTTTTTATTAATATAAAAAGTGCTACATGATTAAACTCAATACGAATATTTGAATATTTTAATGTCACATTAAGTATCCACATGTGGTTCCCTTTTGGATTTCTTGCGGTCTGTAAATTCATTTGAATGTCGATTTATTTTAAATGAAAGTATTAACCGTATTACGTGATCTTTTTCCCCTTCTCTTCACTTGGAGAGAGAAAAAGGGGCGGAGCCTCGGTCCGACGGGAGCTCGGTGATTTTTTTTTTCTCGAGAGTTCTACACCACGGACAATGGTTCTAAATATGAAAGCGTGAGAAATTAGATGTATGGCGCGAAAGCGCGTGAGGATGAGTGACCGAGTGAGAGAGAGCAGCTTTGAGAAAGGTTTTGTCAATAAAATACAATATTTACTGAAATAAGTGATGGTAACTAAGTGTGTATGTCCATTGTTGTATGGAAGGAAGGTACGTTCACACTTCTAATGCCGTCATGTTAAGGTGTAGATCCATAGTTTTCTACCAGACACGAGTCAGTGTAGGAACCTTTCCAATTAAACCGTTTCCCCTCCTATTCGTTACATTTGTATTACGTCATCTACATTTCATCACACAAAGTTAACATGTTCCCATTTCCATCTGGAACAAAAACAAAAAAAAGTCTCCCTACCGTCTTCAAGTTAACTACGTAAAGACATCACGTAAAATAAACCAGGTTAAAGATACACCAGTTTGTTCTGCCAGATGCGAGTCTTACCTGGAAGCCGACACGCTCACAACAACCTCCTCTCTTCAGGAAAGCAATACAGTGTGTGTGATTTAAAAGGAGGCGTCGACTTTCGCCTTTTTCACCATCTTTATAGAAGTATACACCCCTCCTTTTTTTTAAAACTTGACAAGGTGCAGATGTTATTACTGTACATTCACCTAATAGCCATGTTATTATACATATTCACTCATCAAACATTCTCAGGGTACGACTAAAATGCCATCAATGGTGCCTTTAGAGCAGAGCAAACGTGTTACAGGAAAAGTAATCAAAATCATTTCCAATATACCCCTACAGAAGAGCCAACATGATAAATTATCATTAAAAATGTCCTCTAAGGTGATGCCCAATAGAACAAATACAATGTATAAAATATGTATAATATAATATTAAAGATGCCCTGTAAAGTGCCCCCACAATAAAAAGCAAACATGATGAAATCTAAGCTGCTCCCACAGTAAAGCAAACACAATGAAGTTCCCTCTAAGATGCCCCTACACTGAGCAAATATGATAACGTGCCCTCTAAGTTGCCAACCCAGTAAAGCAAACACGACAAAGTGCCCCCCTTAGCCCCCCATAGTAGAGCAAACGTGACAAAGTGCGTTCATAGTATAGGAAATATGATAACATTCCCTCTGAGGTGCTCCAGCCCCCACCACAGTAGAGAAAACATGATAAAGTGCCCTCTATGGTGATGCCCAGTAGAGCAAACACAATTATATGCCCTGTAATGTGCCCCCACAAAAAAGCAAACATGATAAAGTACAATCTATGCTGCTCCCACAGTAATGCAAACAGGATAAAAGTTTGCACTAAGATGCGTCTATAGTATAACAGACATGATAAATTTCCCTCTAAGATGCATCTATAGTATAATGCATGCCTTACTATAATTGTTTATAATAATTTTGATAGAAACAAGTCTGACCTTGAAGACAATTTGCAAAAAATATCCTCTTTTTTTTGCATAGTGTGTGAATTAAAAGGAGGTATCAACTTTTGCCTCTTGCACAATCTTGCACAGTTGGAGTGTGCACCAACTGCACCTAAGCTTTATTATTGGCATGAAACTTGACAAGCTTCAAATGTCAGTACATGCATCCATTAACCACATTATTATGTATTTTTACTCATCAGCCATTCTACCGCATACCTATGACAAAGATGCATTTTAGTTATGCATTGACTGTTAGTCCAATATAAATTGTTATGAATTTATAGTTTAATTGTATACTGCATTTTAAGCTGTCTCCACAGTAGAGTATGACATTGTATGGTATTGTGCCCACTAAGGTGCCCCTATAATGTAGCAAGCATGATAAATTGCCATAGAAGGAGCTCCAACTGTACAATAATATGATAAAGTGCCTTGTAAGGTGGCCTCACAGTAAAGCAGATGGAAGAATGTGACCTCCAAGGTGCTTTACTAGAGCAAACACAGTAAAAAAAATCCTCCAAGGTGCCCGTACAATAAGGAACTTATAATATAGTGTCCTCTAAGTATCTTCCCATAGTACAGCAAACATAATAAATGCCATCTAAGGTGCCACCACTGTAAAGCAAACACAATAACTTCCCCTCTAAGGTGTCAGAACAAAGGAGAAAATATATCACAGTTCTATAATGACTGTCTTACTATCAGCAAATCAGGAGGTGCCCCAGATTGTCTGTGTGCAATTGTATTTAGTTGTTTAAATACACTTTTCATGAACATGAATGTCATGGCAATATTGGGTTTTTAGTCATTTCCTTGAACTGGTTGTTTTCCTGTTATATTGTATAACATACAAATTTGAAAACTGCAAGAATTTGGAGCAAAATGTTCAATTTATTTTGGGTTTCTGAAATTAATACAGGGACAGAATTATACATGAGGTATAAAAATATATAGATACACCTCATTTAGATTAATAATTTGTGTTTCTCATGTTTTTTAGCATACAGAACACATAGTAGATAACATCCAAGGAGCTCAGTGCTGAACTGAGAAAATTACAGATGATCTACACAAGTCCGGAATGTCTCTTGGATCCATGCCACTTTGCCAAGATCTGGAAGAAGACCTAAACTTTAACCTTCAACAGACAGGAAATTGGCTTTTAATGATCAGTAACAAACCTGAACCACCAACACAGACCTGCCATAAACAGCAAGTTGCTGTTAAATTGCTATGAATTTCACAAGTTTCATAAGGTTACCACCTAAGAAAGAAGCCCCTACACCAAAATCACTACCTTCAAGCTTGACTACAGGTTTCAGCTGACCACATGAACCAAAAAAAGGATCGAACCAGCACGCCTGGAGGTGCAAGATACAACACTACACAACCATGCTGCCTGTTTGAAGAAAAAAAAAAAAAAACACTTTAATAAGTGCCCTTTGAGGTTACCTCACACATGCACGCGCGCACACACCAGAAAACATGTTGGCATTGATGCTCTTTTGATGAACCCGAATCATGAGGAATGTCACATTGTTTTGGAGAAAGCCATTGTATATACAATGTCAATGAAGAACATGAGATACTATAATCTTACAATGAAATAAAGTGCGCATTATGGTAAAAATGAATGCATTCCTTATGTAAACTGCCTAGCAAGAAAATAATGCACCATTAAAATATTCTGTTGGTCTCATTTTGGTAGCTATATTTAGCACAGACTCACTACTCACTAGTGTGTGCTGTTTGTCAACCACACGTTTAGATTCTTTTATTGCAATATCCATTTATTTCTACAATAAACATTGTAGAACCACCACTAACCAGATATGTTTTGGTGGCTCATTCTCAGCACAGTAGACACATGGATATATATGGTATTGGTACGGTATCAAGGGATGTGCTGAGACTACCTTAAGACATTTAAGCTCTCCATACTTCACACTTATCATGGTGCCTTACATTGCCTATATCAAATCAGTTATCTAATAAGATTATTAGTGTATCCAAATTTTTTCCATAAGAAATAATTTCAAAACAGCAGCTAAGAGACAGATTTACACTAGTCATAACATTAAAACAACCTGACTAATACTGTGTGGGTAATCAACAGCAGCATTAACTTTTTCAGCAATCTTTGTGGCAGATTTCTTTTGAATAAGACCAGACGGGCAAGCTTCCATTCCTCACATACACATTGAGCCAATGGTGCAACTAACCCTGTTGCTAATTCATTGGTTGTTCTTTTCAGACCAGTTTGTGTAGATGATGATAACTGAATACCGGGAAAACCTTATAAGATTAGCCGTTTTAGATGCTCTGGCCTACGTCTCCTAGCCAATGCAATTTGACACTCGTCAAATCCTTAAATTTTTTTGCTTCCAACACATCATCGAAAAACAGACTATTCACTTACTGCTTAATATATTCCACCCACTGTCAGGTGTGCCACTGTTATTTACTTCACTTGTCAGTAGTTTAATATTACGGCTGATCCATATTTATGAGTTTTCATACAAGGTGGCCCACAATCTGGATGGATGGATATATTAAATTCATCAGCAGGTTCATGTGCATACTTGTCTCTCTTGCATACATGAGGCTGAGCTCGATTCGATCTTTTAATGTTAGTTTTAAAGCCATTTGGAAACCAAATTAAGATAAAAATATAAAACTTAATTTAAGAAAATAAAATGCCTTTCTCTGAATCTGAATACCCGTATCAGCTTTCAAATATGTCAAACATTGACATACTGTACACTGACTGAATTACTTTTCACATGCATTAAAGAAGCATGGTACCAATCAAAGGGGAGACTAAATTCTTGCAGCCAACTATAAACACAGGTGAAATTTATTAGAAAAGATGGGAATCTTAATATTGGAGAAAAAAAAACTTGTACTGTTATATTTGTGGCAGATTAAGTGCCAAAGAAGTACTGACATTCTGATTGAATTCTTTGAACATGCAAATGAACATCTAAATCGGATAAGCATCTGTTATGAGCAGTTATGGTGGAAATTGATTTCATTCAGATTGAAGAAATATTGTCCAGGTAACCAGGTAATTGCATTACTAAGAATGGCAGCAGTGATATTGTTGATCCTTTCCTTTGATAGGGTGCTGACAAACTTTAGACTTGCTGTGTGCACATGCAAACATAACACATTAAAATTAATTTCATATTCCATAGAAATAACAGAAACCATTTTTATTCAGATTAATAAAACACTCTGGGGGGAAAAAAATGCACAAAATATTAGAAATTTTAAACCGAGGTCAATGACTAAGATTTATGTATGTCATGCAGTCAAAAGAATCAAGTACTATTTCTACAGCCAAACTGCATCAGGTGAATATAATTCACTGACATGATTAAAAAGTTGGTGAGTCAATAAAACAAAATGAAATCTGGGTTTTTGCCGACGAAATGGATAAAAGTCATGAACTTGGAGTACACAGCAGATTACAGCCACCCTCCAAACTTTGTAAATTTATTTATTCTCATGTATGTCCACCTGAACACCGGAGCTGAATACCACCTTGGAAAATTGAAAACACAATCAAAAAAACTATTTCCTGAAGAACAGATATGTACAGTATGTACACTTTATACACAGTGCACCCTGAGGACCAATCCTGAGTCATCTTCAATCAGGAATGCTCAAGTTCTTTCATTTATTTTCCAGCAATGTCTTAATGTCTTTAATTCCATGCTCAGAGGCGACAGCAATTACATGATCCAAAGCATTAATTCGACCAAGAAGCTTCACCACCTCCTTAATGTGCTCCCTGGAAAAACAAAACAAAAAACAAAACAAAAAAAACACAGTAAACAGTTAAAAGAGTGTTCAACAAACACTATAGTACTTTACATGTAAAAATGTCAGTTGTAAAAACTGTAAATTACTTGCTTTAAGTATCAGTACCATTACATTATAACTTAGAAACATTTGGCCTATGAGTGAAACATGAATGGTTAAATTTTTTCATATTAATGATCTTACTTTCAAGAGAGAAGAAAGCGGACACAACACCTCCAGCGGAAAAAAAATACGAACGTGAGATTAAAGGAAAGGGTCAAGGCTTTCAGGGACTACTACCAGGTTCACCTATTGCTAATGTGTAATGCTAACGCGTGCAGCTTCTGAGCAGCTTCTATTCAGCACAATATCAGGTTTGTGCATGTTAAGTGGTGGGGTCATTTCCCCATATCACCACACAAAGCTCTCCATGTGGGAGTTTTTTCCTAGACAAAATCATACTGTACACATTCCTAATGGATTTCTTATTAATGTGTTTCATGCCCATTTAATACATGCACTTAATCACTTCTGCTAATATTTATTTTCTTTGCTCAGGCAGCCCACTTTCTATACGAGTTCTTACAAAAACATCACCTTGCTATCCTCTTGTCCAGATCAGTAGCTGTCAGGCTGCTACGATACAGTGAACTGGCCATGTGCTTCATGTAGCGGCATAAATTCTCCAACTGTGGAAGAGTCTGCTGGCCTTTCAGACTGCTGAACCACTGCACAGGAAAACACTCCAACACCTTGAGGTAGCAGTGAGAAGGGTGAATTTCACAATCTGAACTTCTGAACACTAATAATCTTCAACAAAGTAACTGACAGTTATGGGTTTTATGGGCTTCATACCTTTCTGCATTTCTCCACACTGTCCTCTCCAACATCTGTGGCCTGTAATGCTGAGAGAATATAGCGGTTCAGTGTGCTGTCAATAGCAAGCTCCTTTAAACTGTTCAGAGACAAGATGCCATCCCACTGCAGGATGTTCCTCAGGAGCTGCAGAGGGAGAAAAGTCTTCCATAATTAAAAGCAGAGAAATCTTTTATAATTTTATAAACAGTGTTAATTAAAACTGTCTAGCTCTGTTATTGACAGACAAGGTGGGTCATCTTGACTCAGGACACTAACCTTCAAATCATTTATTGCAGAAATTAGCATGCAGCCTATGGGCTGAAAACAACCCATTAACAAAGTTAAACTCTTTATACATATCAAAAATTAAAATATCCTTGTTACCTTTAACTGAATTAAATATTTTAAAGAGAACAGCTGAACTCAATTATTCCACTAGGGGGCAAAATAGAGCATTTACTGACACGAGATACTCCAATACCAAATACACTGACTGCCAAAAATAACTTTAGAGAGCACAGACAATAACTGAGGAGAAAACACAGGAAATGGGTTAAGAATTGTCCAAAGGATTAGTAAAAACTGGAGGCCAATTTCATGAACTCTCTGAGAAAAAATTATGACTGACAACTTTTATCATTAAAAAAAAAAAAAAGAATCAGCAGCATAAATTACACCTGTGTTAAATTGTGACAAGCTCATTAATTTATTTCTACACACAGGGTGACAAGTACTCATAGGGTTGGGACTAAGCAGCTGTGAGGGCATCACCACTTGTTAGTAGAAAAAAAAAAAAAAAAAGACTCAGATTTGCTTTAGAGCAATGAAAATAGGTCATGAGTCCATACTGATCCCATTCCAAAACGATGGGTGTGTGTGTATGAAGCGAACAAAGTGATGTATCCTCTATGCATAGTGCCCACTGTACAAGCCTCTTTAGGCAGTATTATGATCTGGTGTTGATTCAGTTGGTCATATCTAGCGAGATTATACGGAAATAACTGAAGTCAGCTGTCCATATGAATAGACTGAATGACCTTAATGAAAGCAATAGTGGTCAATGAAATATTGGAGTGCAATGAATTTTTGTGGGCCTCGGCAGTGTTTATGTGTTCTTATAATCACATTATTAATTATTTAAATGATAAATTATTATTATTGACAATACCTTTACACAGGACCAGAACTGCCGTTGGAAAAACAGATAAGGACTGGAGTTCTTGTTTTCCATGATACTAAGGAACAAAAAATATAAATAGGGGATTTAAAATATCTCTATAAAATATCTCCATGAATCTAACAGACAATCATTGTGCATAATATACTTTTTGGGAAACAGTGGCATGAAGATGTCCTCGTCTAATGTCCGTCTTGTGCGTAGAACAATTGTCCTCAGCAGCTCCTACAAACAAAATCAAAACAAAAAATAGGAATGGCAAACCTCATTAACATAAAATGCTATATTAATTCTGATAAATATTTATTCCGGTGCTGTTTACTGTGTTCTGCATATAACGGAGCAATATTTTGTCTTCAAACCTGTGTGTTGCGGTTGTCTCCGTGTAAAATGGTAGGGTAACCCTTTATTAGTCGCTGCATGAAGGCCGCCAGTCTGCCCGTCTCACTGTGGGACAAGGGATCCCACACCTGCTCTGCAATCACTGAAAACACAATCCAGTACAGGAGACACAAGGGAAAACTACATCAACCCAAGATCTCATTCTCACTTCTTGATGTTTACTACTTTAATATGAATAAAATTAGCTCATTATAAAAACGATCGTCAGTTATATAATACAATCGTTAAATAACACCTAAAATGACAAAACAACTGGACTACACATAAGCAGATTAGTGTAGTTGTAAAGATGTAGGTGAAAGGAACTGGGCTGACCTGCAAGTTTGGGGAGCACCACCCTCTCAACGATAGCAGGTAGGAGACCACTGTCAATGTCCTCCTGGTGGTCAGTGCTCTGCTCCTCATAGCCATAGAACAGCAGTGTCTCAAACCATAGCATGTACTCAAAGTTCGGACAGTCCTCCTACATGCAGAAGGCAAAACGTCATCATAAGCTTTAAAATTATTCCCCGTCATTGTTAGGCACACAGAAGAAGATCAAATAAAAACAAAACAGGTTCTCCCTCTGCCTGATGCTTTCATTACAATTATTCCTATGAATGCTTCAAATCTAGCAAAACAATCAATGTACACTTTTTAAGTGCTGCCATCCCATCGGTAGCAGTCATTATCTTAAAATAATAAAAAATGAGAAACATCAGTAACTAGCATAAACATAACATTGAGTAAGAAAGGTAAGATATGTACCTCCAGAGGCGACCATGGGATTAGCTGCAGTCTGATCAGAGGGTTGAAAAGTCTAGGCAGGCATAGGCCGATGTAAGCGTCTCTGTAGCATGTGAAGTAAAGTTTCTTCCAAACTTCAAACCGGGATTTGATGCAGTTTAAGGAATGGAAATCGTCTATGACATCCTCAAACACCTTCTTTGATTCTCTTAATATACGATCTAGTGAGGTAGAGATAAGGAGTAAAATGATATAAAACACAAAAGTAAAGGCTCTTTAGACATCAATATTTAATAATCATGAGATAAACGAAGGGCATTCAAATCAAACTGGGAGATGTGATGGAATTTCTTGTAAATGAAAGCATAAAGCCGACTGACATATTTCAACAGCTTTAATCACAGTATTGTGATGAGAAACCTTTGAGCGGTGCACATGTTTTAAAGACAGCAGCATGTGCATCAATTGCCTTATCCTTAAAAATCTATGGTTAACCCATTGCCAACTTGTGGAACGAATATGCGAGTCTATGGGAACTGTCCACACATTCATTCACGAACACTTGTTTTTGTCACATCCCGTGTACAGTCCTGACCTCGCTCCAAGTCATTTACACATGTTTAGGCCATTAAAGGAGTTCCTTGGACGGGCCAGCATTTCAGATGTGGCAATGATGCCATTGAAGCATGAGTAAAATGAAAAAATAAGTGCATTAGTACAGCAGGGGATGATCGAGAGAAATGAAGATAGTTTATACTCGCATAACTGTGTTCTGTTATTCTGCACAATCAAAAGTCCTGGTTTGAATTGAATGCCACTTGTAGTTTAATGGGATCTCAATAACAATACAAATGTCATGTACAGACATGATTTTATTTCTATATATACAAAAATCCTGTACTGATTTCAAAAGTTCAAAAGGAATAATAAAAAAAAAAACTTGTACTTAAAACATTAAGTTGATTACCTCTTTCTAAGTTAAAGCTTGTTGCGTCAGTCGATGTCTCCTCATCATCACTTGACAGTCCCTCCTTGTGTTCAGCTCTCGCCCCGCTCTGTTCTCTGGCCTGTCTGCGTCGAGCTCTGCCAAAACACCACAGCATAGTGATATTACTTATATTCCTAAATAAGATATAATCTACAACTTTAATTATTAATACGTAGAAGTACACACACAAAGTTGAAAACATACCTCCTGGCCTCACGCTCTGCTACCCTCCTCTGTCTGCTAAGCTCCTGATAGGCTGCACGATCTCGGCCAAAAGGGTCCATATTTGGGGCCATAACGGCCTTACCTACAATTGAAAGGGGATATATTAATCTTGCGGTCCAGATATGGTCTTCAATTGTACATTTATCATTTTCTACCTACATGAACATTCCAAAATTTCAAGAACTGTAACACTGATCATGATTGTGTGTTTATGAATATTACCTAATTATCTTAAAAAGGTATGTTCAGGTTCTAATGCAATCCTTATTATTACAAATGTTCACCTATCTGACTGAACTTTCGTACTTACGCTGCACCTTAGGTTTCGCTGACAGTTTGGCACAGGAATTTCTGAACCAAGATGTCATAAGCACTTTCATATACATTCAAACCCACACAAAGGTAAGAGGCACACAGTGCGCCTGCTACTGAGCAGGAAATGGTCATTGCAAAAACCAGTCCATTAAAAAAGCTGCAAGTTTAGCTGTGTTATGATTCTGACATCAGCAGCACAATGTGTCCCGACAAACAGGACAGGGACTAGCAGTCTGACTAAATGTGGCTGCTATCATAACAGGAGGAAAAGGAAAATAATGAGGCCATTCAAATAAAAAATAAAAACCTTCAAGATGGACTGACTTGAAAGGCTCGAAAACTCCGCTGATTCATCTTTAATATCATCCTGTCTTCTCTGGACTCGCCGCATCGCCCGTTGCCTTAGTAACTGGTGCATTGCAGCCTCTAGCTCCAGAACAGCAGGCACCTGAAACATATGATAGGTTATGTGACGGCTGCTCCTCAGTGAGGAGTTGGAGAGTGAGAGTGAGAAAGAGGGCAAAAAAAACGGGAAGAATGAGTGGCTTGGGGGCTTGGTGCATTCTTCTGGGGCACAGCCGAGTCAAATTGCATGTTTATTTCACAATTTGCTAGCAAATACAGACATTTTAACACCATGATATAACACACTCCTGTCATCATCTGAACTTTATGTCTGCTGTATATTAGCAGGTCCACTAGTAATAAATACAGTCGCTTCTACTTCAACATTTATAGCTAGCGATTCGTTAAGTTGAATGAAAAGCACTGAGGCACCATAACGAATCTCATGTGTGCTCTTTCGAGTTGAAATTAAAGACATGGTATTAACAAGGTGCTACGAGAGGCACAGCTGAAGAAAGCACATTATTTCCTGCCCCACTCTCTGTCTGATGTCCTGTGGAAAAATGAACTCCAGATTATTCTAAATATAATGATTACAAGGCTTGCATTTAAACAACGAATTTGTCATAGTAAGTGCAATATTTATTATAAAATGTATTGTTTTGTATGATTTACTTCCATTATATAGAACATGTCAATTAAAAAAAAAAAAAAGAAAAAAAGTCAAGTCTATTTATAAGTGCGGTTGGTGAATATTATGACCTGACTGAATACAGTCCAGCATTAACTAATGGGGGATTTTCTCCATTAGGTAGCTTAATTTATATAAACAGGTAGTATGTGGCAAAGGACTTCATATTTAAATATCACTTCGGAGATATAGAATTTGTTCAGGTTTGGAAAGTTGGATGAATAAGTTTATTTAAAATATATTTCAGTGTTGCATCTAAAGGGAAGGGAATTACATCTTTTCCAACTTTGGTGCATTCCACAAACAAAGAGAGAAAGTGGACATTCGGGTTTTGTTAGCAGCATATTTTGGCAGCTAATTCGGAAGAGTGAGCATATTTTCTTTATAAAAACAATGAACTGTACAGTCAGTGTTTTAGATTTACCAAACTAACACATCTGTATGTTGATTAAAGCTAATACTTGTCAGTACACTAGAGATGGGAATTATTAAGGAACACTTGGTACAATATTATCGTGATATCTAGATGGTGTTAATTTTTGTTATTCTGTAATGATCTCAATTTTTATAAATATCCAGATTTATATGTTACTAAAATTTACTCTGTAGAGGAACAAGAGTTTACCGAGTTGTAAACATCACAACACCACCATCAACCCCAGCAACAAAAATTTGTTTTAACAAATCAAAGTATGTCCCTTTTTGTCCAGTCCTTAATTGTTCAGGGCATTATGGCTTGTGCTTAGATTTTTATAAGTTAAACTCATAATTCATGGAAAACAAAAAAACTTTCCATTAAACTGTATGTGTGTGAGACAAAAACAAATTCCTAGCATAAATATCACTGATTTATTATACAAAATCAAAAGGACTTTTGTTTTCCCAATTTAATATCACATGATAAGAAATGGAAGCAGGACTGCTAAGCAATACAACTTGTAAAAACATTCACAGAGATTAGCTTGAAGAAAAAATAAATCATCATGAGACTGTAATGCTAGTACAATTTTACTCTATGCAGTTAATCAAACTGTGATATTTATGGTTTGCCAACCACTCTACCGCATAACAGAAATAATTAAAGTCATTGATAAGAAAAAAAAAATCAGCAAATCAAGCTTACATGGTGGGGGAGGGGAGTGGAAAAACTGTCTCTGAGGTTTTTCTTACCTTTTCGCTGAAACACTCAAGCAAGTCTCGGACATACCCTCGCATTTCTTGCAAGAATTTATACTGCTCAGCGGCATGCTGTGAGGAATCCTCCAGCTGCAGGATGCTATTATCCGAAGCCTGCAGCTCTTCCTGGATCTGCTCGTAGCGTCGGGCGCTGGCATCGCGACCCTGACGCATCGAGCTCAGCCTGTCAAACAGAAGACAAGTGTGAGAGTCCACACCCCAGAGCAATGTCATAAACCCGAGTCTGCAACTCTTCCTCACATGCTTCCACAAGTTTACATCAAGTTTGTCCAACCCTGTTCTGACAACTCTTCCTGTGACATAATGCAAACATTACCTCTTCTCCTAACCTAGGGGTCAGCAACCTTAAACACTGAAAGAGCCATTTGGACCCGTTTCCCACAGAAAAGAAAACACCGGGAGCCACAAAACCCTTTTGACATCTAAACTGAAGATAACACTGCATATATTGTTTTTACCTTTATGCTCTATACTGTGTTGCATTTATGAAATCAATGAACTGCTACCTTATTTCTGCATGCAACAAAAAGCATGTTTTTTATAAAAAGCCAAACTTAAATTATCCACCGGCAGCAAACCAAAAATGGCATCTGCCTGGAGCGTGCAGTCAGCAATTAACCAAAAAAAAAAAAGGGGGGGGGGACTCTGAAAAAATATTAATATACTTATTATTATTATCGACAACATCAAATTAATATGATACAATAAATTAAAGCTTAATTTAATCAAGAAATCTTTAATAGGCTAGTAATCGGTAAAACAATTTTTTTTTAAATAAATGACATCAGCGCTGGTGACTTCGCAGTGTTCCAAATGGTGGAGTTTTGTCGACATTCACTACAAACAGAGCAGGGAGCACCCTGTAAAGTACACTTCAGAATGGAATGCAAATCTGAGCTTGAAAAGATCACCATAATCTTCAAATTTAGAATTACATTTGACAAAAAAACAAAACAAATTAAATACATTTCAATGAAATACTCAATATTTATTTTCCAAAGCCACAGGGAAATGAAAGGGGGATGAAAGAGCCATATGCGGTTCCGAGCCGTGCATTGCCGACCCCTGTCCTAACCAAACATGCCAGACTGATATTCAGCTATCCATCAAACAAAGCACATATGTTACCTCAAGCTCGGCCAAATACACCTGTGAAAGCCCCATTAATTAATTGGTTCTGTAGTTTTTATGTGATGCGTGCACAAACAAACAAACAAAAAAACACACAAAAAACATCTTGATCTATTACTCATCTTATGTCCCCACCCCACTGTCCAAATGTGACCACACTTTTTTTTGCAAATATCTTCAATGTATAGACACGCCAACTTTACAGTTGTATTATATTAATATAGATATATTGATAGTGCATTTATATACAGAGCACTTGCATGTACTGAAGATCAATGTGGCTTATAAGTGGGAGAGCGAGTCTCTCTGAGCGTACCTGTCCATGAGTCGTTTCTTTACCAGAGCAGTAGTGATGGGAGTAAGGCTGCTGCTGGGAATTGGGTAGGGCACCGTGTTCTCCGCTTTCACAGCCTTTACACTTTCTGGGCCGAGTGTTGTGTATCCGTATGGCATGCTATATGATGCCGCATACTGGTGGTTTTCATAGCCAGTTTGGTAATACATGCTTGCATCCTCTGGCTGACTGGTTTGGACCTAACAAACAGCAAGTAGGAGATAAGTCATTTTACTTACAAGCAGCTAATTAAACCAGTTAAAGTCTCCAAACAGGCTTCTAGGAATAAGGTATACAAAAGTGGCAATAAGCTGCTATATGTGGTGTATAAACAGTTACAAAGTATCAAAGCATGAAAACTCAAACCCGGCAAAAATAAACGCTAGAAGTGGTGAATCCTCCTTCCCCCACCAGGAGTTGGTAAAGTCCAGGGGAGAGAGATACTGCAATGTGTTTCTCGCTGGATACATGAGATGTAAAATGTACAGTTCTGTAGAGTCTTTCTGGCATAACTCTAATCTTTCTGAATTGTGTATTCTAGGAGAATCTAGATCAGGGCCAGTTTTACCCCTTGGGCTTTTTGGTTCTAAAATGAAGCCTCTTACAGAGAACTAATAAGTATTTTTTTCAACTGCATAACTAGTAGTATATTAGTAGTCCCACAAATCTACTGTTTCGTAGGCGTTATATAATTAGACAAATACATATGCATACGAACATGATGAAATCAAATAGACAGTTACAGGATATAAATAGGAAGCTTAAAAATCTAAACCTAAAAATTAGTGCTTCAGTATTATCATTAAATATGTTTAATTAAAAGAATCAAGCAATTGTCTTCCCAACTGAAAGATTGGAAAAAAAGATTTTAAGGATTGTGCAGTTTTGTGGACTTTTGTGATTTCTGAAGGGGCTCACCTGAGGAATGCTAATGCCTTTCCGGATCTGCTCCTGCTCCCAGCGACTGACTTCCTCATCATTACCTTCAGTATTTAAGGCCTCATCATCGCTGCACTCAATACCTGCATTATCAAACATTATCTTCAATATTTCACATGCACAACTGACCAATCATGAATTTAACGCAAATCGTCAACATGCTTACTGAATATGAACCACAAAAATTAGGGATGGGAATCACCAGTCACCTCCCGATACGATATTATTACAATATCTCAGTGCCAGTTTGATTCAAATTGAGTCAAATGACAAAGGGGAAGAAAAATTACTAATTGTGCTCAATTTGTACATTTTCACTTAGGGGTGTAGTCACTTTTGTTGCCAGGGGTTTCAGCTATTATTGGCTGTATTTTTAGTTATTTTGAGGGGACAATAAATTTACACTGCTATACAAACTTTACACTATTTCTTATTGTGTCAAAGAGTCATTTATACAGTGTTGTCCTATGAAAAGTTATAATTAAATATTTGCAGAGATGTGAGAGGGTGTACTCACCTTTGTGACATACTGTACATAGAACATTTACTTACTAAAAATCCAAGCACAGCACTTAAACAATATCAACTAACATTAAATACAAGTGTTTAATATTTAAACAAAAAAAAAAAGCAAATTTTTTACTGAGCAGTGCGTCTCTCCGTCATCCACCATAATCTCATCTCGTTGCCTCATCACCTATACCGCTTTATTCTGTTTACAATGTCACTGTGGGCCTAGAGCCTATTACAGGAGGCACAAAGGCGGTGTATACCCTGGACAGGTACACACACGTGCGCTCAGACTCATTCACACTCTACGGCCAATTTGGGAACACCAATTATCCAAATCTGGACATTTTTGCATGGTGGGAGGAAATCTACCAAACATGGGGAAACATGCAAACGGGAAACATGCAAACACCATGCACTCAGACCCGAGCCGGGAATCGAATCCGGTCCCTCAATGTCCAAAGCGATAATACTAACCGACAAAGAAAATTGTTAAAAGCGCTATACAAATTAAATTTAATTGAATTGAGATTAATCACTAAGCCACTGTGCCGCCTCCATCATAATCATTCTTTCTAAACAAACTTAGCAAGTAATTTACTCCTACCAAATAGGATGAAAATGTGTCAATAGTTCAGAAATCACCTGCTGTAGGATTAAAGAAACGGCAACGTTTTACCTACTCAAATGCGTCCAAAGTGTCAATCCTCAATTTGACAACTTGAGTGGATGCAAGAACATGCGGCTTCTAACGCTCACCACCAAGTTTGAGACAAAGTCACTCATAGCTTGAAAAAAAAAGAGGCTTTTTTAGTTTTTTTTTTCTAATGTGTTTCTGCTGCGCCACTCGGAAGCTTCTGTGTTCGGTATAGCACCATTTATATCTGAGGTTGATCAGCCGATCAACTGATTCTGGTCACTGACTGATCAACTCGTTAATCTCCATTATAGACATGAAAAAAAATCTATTTCGGAGTCAGTGTGGCAATGCGCGAATTGCCACATAAAAGAACTGCAATTGATAAAATCGATTCTCCACCCATCTCTACTAAAAATCAAATCAGATTGAATATTTAAAGTCTAATTCAAAGACTATGCATGCGCACCGATGCATGAAAACAAAAGCCTCACTGCGTACTTACCAATTTCCTCTGCTATTTTCTGACGCTGTGTCTTCTGCTTGACGCCACTGAACACGATCCTCTTCTCGTCTTCATCGTCACTTCCACCTTGTTCGTCCTCATGGACCAGCCGCTTATTTGACGACTCCGTCTCCACAAGCGGAGCCTCGCCTCCAAGTTCTCGTGCCATCTGCCGGCGTTTACGGGCCGCGTGAATGAAGGCTGCGTCTGGGATCTCACCTAGTAGAAAAAAATTATTGCCAAATACTTATACACCCATTGAATTCAGCATGAGGCTTATTATTTTATAACATAAGATAACAATAAAAATAAATAAATACTACTAATAAAAATATTGATAGACAAACCTGGCCTGAGGGAGCTGAGAGCAGACAGGGCCTGAGAGAAGTTTCCTCCCTGTCGGTTTTCACTTTCTTCATCCTGTTCATCATTACTGTCCACCTCCATCTCACCTTCACCTTGCTCACTGCTGCCTCTGCTATCCACTGCCTCCTCTTTAACACTCACTCCAGACAGACACTGAACACCTTAAAAATAAAAAAGGCAACGTGTGTCATAGTGCACAGTATCATTAAGCTGTTACACACACACACACACTATTCAGAATGCTTCTATTGCACATTCTTTTCAAATTTAATACAATTTAAGTGGAGGAGAGTTCATGAAAGTGCACTTGAAAAAGCTGCAGAATCTGTGTGTTGCAATAATGTCAATTTCAGTCAACATAAACTAAACCTTCTAAACTGTGTGTATGTATGTATGTATGTATGTATGTATGTATGTATGTATGTATATATATATATATATATATACACACACATATATATACACACACACACACACACACATTGATGGGGGGAGGACCCTAATGTGGGTTTTACATGAAAATACAAAGAAGCAAGTGTGAAAGTTGCCAGAAAACTCCTTCTCCAGCACGCTCAGTACAAATTTTAAACAGTTTTACTTAGTGCTGTGCAAATGCCTTGAGAACATAAAGGCCAATAAGAAAATATGCTTTTGAAAAGATTTCTCCAAGGAGAAGAAGAAACTTCTATAAAGGAGCACTAAGGAGTAATAAACAGTCAATTTCAGGTGAGAAAACTCCTTGCTTGAAAGTACGTACTGTGTGCTTAATTGATTAATATCAATATAATAAATCTATAAATAAAATAGAATCACTTAAATAAACAGTGCGGCTACATTACCGCCTATTGTCTAATTAATACCTTAATTTCCCCCCTCTTTAGATTACCACGACCAGGTTAACCCATCAATTTATTTATTTTTTCTTTCCTGATGAGATGAGCACATTCTTGGACAACAGTGAATTGTGGTGCAGAGAGCATGAGGAATTAAAAGGCAATCAATATATCTATATCTACTCATATAAACAGAGAGACAGTCAGGCAGATATAATGCTGATTTGAGGTTGTAACTTATGTTACATACCATCATGGCGTGGGTGTTCTTGCACAACATGGCTCTTTTCCTCTCTGTACTCCTTCTTGAGTTGTTTGACAATCTTCTTACTGTGATTGGATTTCTTCACTCTGAACACTTCAGTGTTGTCCTCTGAAATCACAAAACACTCCAATAATTAAAAACAAGCAAAAACAAACAAAACAAAGAAAAAAAAAATCAAGCTACTAGAATACAAAATATGTTATTATTTAGGAACAGGTTTGATTTTTGATTAACAAAATGTTTTGTTTTATTAATGAATCATTGATGGTTAACTGCTTTAGCTAATTAACAACAGCTGATTAATCCGGCAAGTGTATTTGTCACCAGCTTCACTTGCTTAACATACAGTAAAGTAATAAATAGTAGTATTTCCTGGACATACTCAACTTTATGAGACCCAGGCACTATATTTCATCTTCCCTGACAAGTATGAACTGTCAGTCAATGTTTTCAAATAAGAATAACTTTGATAGAAGAATTATACCCAACTGCCCATATCTGAAGTTGGTACAATGATATAGACAATGTAGTTGGGGAAATAACATGATGTCCTCATATTAGCACATGCGTGTCTCAAGAGATTAATGTCAATTACATACAAGCCTAATTGTGACCTACTTTGTAAAGCCTCCCTACTATAGTTAATTTTTCTGTGGTTCATATCAGCATGATATTTCCACAAAGATAAGAACGTGTAAAGAGCAAAGGTGATAGAAAGGTTCCATTTACACTAAGATGGTGCGTGAAACGTCCATTATAGCATCATAGGACATCTAGTTCTTCTATTGTGTGACAAATGACACAGGACTAAATTTGCTGACTTTTTCCAAAGAGAAACATTAACATGAGTTAAATGAGATACAGCCAACACTAAAAAATTAAGGTACTTTTTTCTTTTCCTTCCCAACATTTGGTTAGACTCAGCCTTGCCTTAATGACAGCTATTCTGCAGGAGAGGCTCTGGGTCACAAACTGCACATTAAAAAAAGTAATAAAAAAATCTTGAAAAAATCCAGCTCATAAGTTTTAAGATATATTTTTTAAATATGCAACATGAGGCCAGAACACCACAGCTTAAGGAAGCGCCTTCACAAATCTCTTGCTGGTGAATTAACATATGCTAATAGAACAAGCTCATAATCAAACATTTGTTACTCTTAGCGTATATGAATGCATTTATACACTAGCTAATTGACTATACAATCACAAAGTTAGACTACATTTTGCCTTCAGAACTGCCTTAATTCTTCAAATTATAGATTCAACAAGGTACTAGAAACATTCATGTGGTCTGCTTGGGCTGCATGTGGGAATTGGGGACGGTTCCACCTGACTATGAAAACGGTCTTGGACTCAGATAGTTGTCCTCTGATGACTTGTGACTGCAGTCACTCAATAACCCAGGTCTGAACTTCCCACCAACAGTTTTGCACTCAACAAAAAGCGGACTCCAAATGAACACCTCTCCTGTTATACTGAACTTCCAGTCTCCTAACACACAGTGTGACAACTGATGAATCCCTTCTATCTGATATCATCCAAATGAGGAACAGTGTTCTCTGTTGAGTCTGGGTCCTCTCAAGCTTTTTTCCTCTTTCCCTCTCAGGGAGTTTTTGCCTTTCCGCCACCTTATAATTATGATTTAAACATGTTCCTCAGACATTTTAAAGTTACTTCCATAAATTTTTTGATTTAGCAATGGCCATTGTGACAATGACCATTGCTAAAAGTGCGATATAAATAACTCTCCATTGACTTGAGAATATTTCAGGCTAAAGACTTGGTTACCTCTGCCAGAAGGTTACACTTTACCTTAAGTGTTATAGAAAATCAGTTCAACAGTCTTCAACCTTCTTAGACATTATAGGTTCCTAGCTATTATTCTCCCCAGAATAGCCTTAAATAGAAGATTTGGACCGGGCACATTCTAAAACCCGTAAAAAAAAAAAAACTTGAACAGTTATTTCAGTTATATTATTTCTTTAAACTCAATTTAACCCTTTACTTCGTATGTTGCGTTTATTTACGATGGGTGACAATTAGTCTGTAGTTGCATAACGTAGAGGCTATTGTTAGTTAGCTGCTTAGCATTGTAATGCACATCCCAAACAGCTCCAATCTCCCAGTAGAAATGCACTTATACTGAACCGGCAGTACTGCAGTGTGTAACCTGGCTAGTGCCGTTAGCGGATATGTATGCAGCGGGTTAGGATTCGGTCCTGTAATGTTTATCTGTTAATGTTTTACCTTCTTCATCGTTGAAGCTGAGTAAACTGGCTTTCGGTTCGTCTCGCGCTTCCTTCTTCTTTTTCTTGTCTTTGAGAAGCTTCACAGCTCCCGCCTGCACTCCATTTCCATGGCTGTTGATAGTATGCGGGGCGGTGGAGAGAGTTTCGGCGGCGGGTGTGTGTGAGCTGTCCCCGCCGGGCCCGCATGGCTGCGGTTGCTGCGCCTCCTCGCTCGCCTCGTCCTGACCCTCCTCTTTCTCCTCATCGTCGGAATCATTCCGGCGCCTGAAATTGCACCGTTTCGCTTTCTTAAACATTGCGGCGATACAGAAAAAAAAATACACCTGCGTGAAAGTGAATACGGATTATTTTTGCAACGCGCCAAAAGCAAGCCGAAACGGTTCGCTAAAGACCACCATCTTCCCTGTTCGTTAAATTACTTCTTCGGTGACTATTTGAGATCAGATTTTACACGACGGAGTCGGTGTCGCCACCTAGCGAAGAACTCGCATGATTCATTTATCCATTAAAACGGCAGTGTTTCACACAGGTCTGAACTATACTTGCGGTGGTAGTGCTCAGGGTTTTATAGCATTAGCATGTTATACAAAGAGGCTTTCATGTCCTGTTTTCCAGCACGACGTAGAGAATATGATGAACTGAATGAATTTAATTAATTTTAAACAACTATACTAAAATGACTTAATTAAAAATTGTAAAGAATAAAAAAAAAAAAATAGGTTGCGTTGGTAAAGAAATAGCTGAAAAACATATTCACGTGTTTTTACTGTAGGGTTTTTTGGTTGTTTATTATTTATCATGATGTGCCATAATAATAATAACAATAATAATAATAATAATAAGCGACAGTTTTAGTTCTGAATTTTTGCCACGTCATTTCTTTATTCCGGGATTAGTAAAATTTACACGTTTTAAAAGTAATAACTGTTTCTATATGAGACATAAAAAAAACTAAAATGCACAGAAGTGATGGCTGAAGCCTCCCTTAACACACACCGGCAGGACTTCCGTATAAATTCCGGAAAAATATAAGACCTAACCATTTTTTTCATGCAGTCACACGCGCTGGCCACAGGAGGGCAGCAGAGTGTTCAAACATGTTTTTTGTTCAAGCGTTCCAAAACGATTTAGAACACGTCCAAAATGGCGGGAAGGATGCTGCACACTATCTAGGCGTTATAGTTAAAATGTAAGTAGGCAGATTGTAACGAAACCAACAGGAACGCCAAATGTAATTAACACTCTCTTTTGTTACGCACAGTACTACATAAGCTAGCCCAGTCAAGAGATAACTGTTCACTGGAGCAGTTAAGAGTATCGTAATAAACATCTTCACAAAAGTCCAGTTAATTATTAGCGCCTCCACTGTGTTACCACTGTGCTTCCTCACGCAATCTTGGGATGGTTCAATCAAGCTAGTTTGACAAAATGTACCATATCGACCAATTCTGTCCCTGGAGTCTCCGATCCAAATTGCATTGCGTTTGCTTACCTCTGTATTGTAGACATCATTAAGTATTAATCTCTTATGAATACTGTATAAATATGCACATTATATTGCAATATGTACAAACAATATGTTACATTTAATAATGAGGAACATTTAATGCTAACTGCATCAACTGCATAAATATAGGATTATAGATAAAGCCAATTATGCCATACCTTATATTAATTGAAATAATTTCTAGATACACTGCTTGGCCAAAAAAGAGAAGTTGCAATTTTTTTTTTAATTTTTTTTTTTACTGGCCGGCATCAAGCAAAGAAAACGGTTGAACAATGGATGCATCAGGGTGAGATGTGTTATGATCTGAGGTTGCTTTGGTGGCTTAAGTCTCAGCAACGTTATGTGGCAAAAAATAAACAAACAAAGAAAGAAAGAAAGAAAGAAAAAAATATATACACACACACACACACACACACACAGTACAGACCAAATGTTTGGACACACCTTCTCATTCAAAGAGTTTGAATTTGTATTATGGCAAGAAAAATGAGTGGCCATCATTACTTTAAGAAATGAAGGTCAGTCAGTCCGTAAAATTGGGAAAACTGTTGGGAAACTGTGAAAGTGTCCCCAAGTGCACAGTCACAAAAACCATCAAGTGCTACAAAGAAACTGGCTCACATGCGACCGCCCCAGGGAAGGAAGACCAAGAGTCACCTCTGCTGTGGAGGATAAGTTCATCCGAGTCACCAGCCTCAGAAATCGCAGGTTAACAGCAGCTCAGATCAGAGACCCGGTCAATATATAGGAGTATGAGAAATCATATTCATAACCAGGCAGTGTAATTTGTTACTTTATTGGTACTACTAAATATTGATAAAGTACTTGTTCTAATACATTTTTGTTTCTATAATAACAGCTTTTACACAGAGACTTGTATGGCAGGTGATTCACATAATCACCTGAGCCTCCAGGAACAAACTGGACTCCTTTTAATTTTAATACATCTCTTGTTATACTGAACTTCCAGTCTTACACATTATTATGCTGATCACTCCCTGCTATCCATTATCACCCAGATGAGGATGGGTTCCCTGTTGAGTCTGGTTCCTCTCAAGGTTTCTTCCTATTACCATCTCAGGGAGTTTTTCCTTGCCACCGTCGCCCTCGGCTTGCTCATTCATCAGGGACAATCTTATCATTTTGATTAATACACATTCACATTGCATACAAACTTACTTCTTTTGATTGTGTAAAGCTGCTTCGTGACAATGTCAATTGTTAAAACAGCTATATAAATAAAATTGACTTGACTTGACATAATTCAGAAGTACTGGTCAAAAATGATTAAAATAGTGATTTATTTATAAGTAATTTTTGCTAAGAAACATTTACTGTATTTCCCATTCATGAACGGAGTCTCCAGTTTCAATTGCACAGAGAGAGAGAGAGAGAGAGAGAGAGAGAGAGAGAGAGAGCGCGCCAGTCTATTATGTGTTCTTTGTGACGCATAGGAAAAATTAATTCCATTGTGTAATAGAGTGAAAATTAGTTTATGATTATGTTTATGATATTTGCCTTTTTGTTCAATGAAAATAATCTACATGTTTTCTTATCTGGTTACTTTTATAGAAACTTAACAAAAAAGTAAATTCAATACTATGTCTTGTATGGGCCGGTTTGGGAATAGTGGTATTACAATCTATTAAATTATGTTCTGTAATGTAATTCATACATTTGACCCAGCATGCTCCCTATGGCCAAGTTCTTTTTTGTCTCTATTCATACAATATACTATTTATTGGATAAAATGGCTAAATGCTAAATGCCAGTCTGACAGCCAAACTCTTAGCTTTCATGTTTTAAAATAACATTTTGAAATTATTCTTGAGAAATGCCACACCTTCAAAAGGTGTTCCACCCACTTGAGGCAGATTTGTCAGATTATAAAGATTTGTTTTGATTACAAATAACATCCAAACTGTTCCAGTCAGTATCTGTCAGACTGCACCTTTTAAAACACTAAATATATAAACAATAAATGTGTATAATATGGGTTTTTAAAATAGACTTAAGGCTTTATCATAGTACATGACAATGAATTTACTAGCTCGGCTTCTTATACACTCATAAAATGCCCAGGGTATATGGTTTGGTTTTGTTGTTTGGAAACCAAAGCCTTTTTCCTTGAAGGAAACATGATTACATGAATGACATTTTACGTTATAATACAGTCATTATGTTCTATGTAGGGCATCCTGCATCTTCATTTTTAGGATTGCACTGACACCTAATATAGAGGAAGTACTCTTAACATAAAATCAGACCTCATTGTCACTGAGGCCACATCTTCCAGTAATAATGGTACAACATCTTAAAGTAGCAAATCTGATTTCCTTGAGACTGATGAGGGCTTGAAGTGTCATAGCATTCATATGGGGGAAAAAAAGCCTAATTTGATGCCATGGAACTGCATAGCACATAAAAAAAAGCCACAGGAAAACAGATATTATTGTAGATTACTGTGTTGGTCACTTCACCTATTTTTCATTTTACTGTTACAGCAGATCTGCATGGAGATTGTCACATTCCAGATATGATTGCCAAATTTATGAGTTTATCCAATTGGAGGCAAAGGTTGTTAACTTCATGAGATGACATGAAAAAGAAAAACTGAGAGCAAAAACTGAAAAGTGAACCCATCCTCATTTGAGTGACATCAGATAGTGTGTTTCTGCCTTGAATAGTTCAAAAGTGCAACTGTTTAACCAGAAAATTCATTATAGTTTAGCATAAAGAATATTTTGTAAAAGCTCTTAACTATAGGACTCTTGAATGGGAAAATGGCAAAAATGTTCAAACTACTTGTAGTCCAAAACCTACAAATAAATCTTAATTATGTTTAAGCTGTCCATATGAAACATTTAAATGACAACTTCATCCTAAAAAAAAAAAAAAAAAAAAAACTGGATGTATTTTTTGTGGGGATTTTGCTTCATTGCTTTTTCTTCGGAAGCCTGGGTTCTGAGGGGTAAAAAGTGTCCCAAGAGACTTTCCTCACTAGTATCTGTCTTGCTTTGTCTAGGTAGTGCTTGGGTGGGGTGATGATCTCACTATTGATCCAACGCTGTTTACTAGGATGTCCAACCTCTTAAATATAGTCTTTTCTTTTTACATGTGAAAGTTCCACGAGTTATGAAATGTGTATTTGTTTTGAACCTGATGAATTTATAGTGAAAACACTGATTGAAAGAATATGTTTATTTATTATTTGTTATTAAAAAAAAGATAAAATTTTCAAGGGGTTATAGATGTGTATGCTATGAACATACAATCACTATTTGCTTTGTTAATAGCCCTCAGATAAATGCGTGGAAGACCAAAGAACTGATGATTGGATTTCCACAGGCATGAACACACTTCGCAATCACCAGTAAACATTCAGGGAAAGGACATTGAGAGACAACACAGATGCAATTTATAAGAAAAGACAGAACAGACTCTTTCTGCTGAGTAGACTAAGGTCTCTGTGGTGACCTCAGCCATCTTCTATGGAGTGGTCTGCAGGTGCAGTAGCATCTCTACTGCAGACAGAAAGAGATTATACAAGCTGATACGAAAGGGCAGCTCAATCCTATGGATCCCCCTGGACACTGTACAGGAGGTGAGAGAACGGAAAATGGTAGCTAAGCTATCACCATTACTGAAGAATGACGTTCATCCCCTTTATGAAACAGTTTCATGTCTGAGTAGGCCCGTAGGACATATTCTAAACTTTTAATGAAGATTCTGTTTCATTATTTATTTCATTAATCTTCAGCAACCACTACAGCAGGAAAAAAAAGGGTCCTTTATGGCTATCCATATCTGCATGTTATGGATAGCAGAAAGAAACATAAGAAGTTATAGGAAACCCACTGAACACAAGGAGGATATGTGATACTCAGCAGACAGTTGTTTTTTGGCTTCTAAGAAGTAAATGAGGTTTTAAAAATGAAATGTTGTTAACCTTGAAAACCGGGAAGATGAATAATAAAATAAAAACAGATACTAAAAAACGCTAATATAGGACTTCATGTACGTACCAAAACATAATCCAGTTGATATTTGCAAAATATGTAGTCTGGTAACCTATTTAAACAACCCCTAAAAGTATTATGCTGGCTTTTTCTTATTGGTCCACACTTGTCCTGGGGAGTTCAGTTTCTTCATGCTTATGTGATGTTTCATGTTTCACAAAGACTGAAATCTGCTGTCATCTGTTTCCTCAGTCAGTATTCTTACCTTTCAGTGCACCTCACAGCTGGCGACCTGCAGTGCACAAATGGACTTTCATATGAATCAGTGTTGTTTATTTAGTCTAATCAGTTTTTGCACTCTCATTGGAAAAAATGAAGGCATCACACAAACTTATTTTATTGGTATAAGAGAAGAGAACTGGAATTATGCACCAGGTGGTTATAACCGCATCACCGGAAAACCTGTTATTCAGGATGAGTGAGTATTAATATTTTGTAACTTATTTTGTAATATTTTATTGTGTCATGCTGTGTCAGAATATATCGATATTATTGTTACAGCATACAATCATACCTAACACAGACACTGTATGTGATATGACTCATAAGGCAAAATGTTTTTAAATAAAATCATGCTTATTTGTATTTTTCCCACAAATAAATTAGCACATTTAAGATTATTAATATTCATAAAAGCTAAAAGACTGCAGAATTTTAAGCAAGTTTATCCCCTATGCGTGAAAGAATATGATAGCTAAACATTGTACCTTCTTTTAAAATATAATTTCATGTTTCTTTTCCATCTCTGAATTCTGTTCCTATAGTCAGTTTGTAATCCATTTCAGAAAAGACATAAGCCAAAGGGAGCTTAATTTGAAAGCCTCCCTGTGCCCTTTATGAGGAGCTCTAAAAAATTGTCCAGTTTTCTGTTATAGGTTTTAATTTGTTCATTACATTCTATTTTCTGAACATCTGTCTCCACCAATTAATGAAATTCTGTAGTTAGAGTAGAATGTTTTTAACACAGTGACCCTGCTATTGATTCCTCTGGCATGCACTTACACATACTGTATATGCATGCATGAGTCTTGGGAAGTCATTGTGCACACCAGAAAATAGGGCTCCCTCAATAACCACTGTGTTATTTGAAACCTGATTTTAGAGACCATTTAAGATGCCTAAAAACCTGTCTGGTTCAGTTCCAGGTGCACAGTTCTATGTCATGTCCTCTTTTCAAAGAATAACTTTCACTTAAATGATGGTTAATGTAGTGTTCATGTCTTCCTCCAAAATATTTATGTTACTTATTAATGAACTGTATGTAAGAGCCTTATATAAGTCAAATTTAGTTTTACATTTGGAATAATTGAAGTTCTGCAGTAGCTCCCTTTTATATTTATTATATGCTGGAAATAATACGATGTCCCAATATAAGAATCCATTGTGTTTTTTTTATTTTATTTTATAATTTTAATTTTTGTCTTCTAGACATGCATCACTTTTTCTGCTTCAAGGTCCAAATCGGATTGGACCTGTGTATAAGAAAGCAATATACAGGCAGTACACTGATGGGACATACACGCAGGAGATCCCCAAACCTGCTTGGCTGGGGTACCTGGGTCCTGTGATTCGGGCTGAGGTTGAAGATGTTATAGTGGTCCACATGAAGAACTTTGCCTCCAGACAATATTCAATGCACACACATGGAGTCTTCTATGAGAAAGACTCAGAGGGTAAAATATGTGTGCATTATTCCTTTAAAACACATTGAATATACATTAAAATACACGGTTTAAAATCTGAACACATTAAAAAACAGATTAAAAGCTTCATCATTGCACTCAAAAATATGTATTCGGTAGATCAGCTTTATCTCTCCCATAATGACCAGGGACAACTCTGGGATTGGTTTTGTTACTTGGAACAAAAAAAACTCCCAAACATCTTTATGGCAAAGGAAACAGAGGAACGGTAATGTAAAAAAACCATGAAAGATGCTTTGCGTCATAATGCAGGCATTCTTTTCTATGTAAGATATCCTGTTTAGTTTAATCAAATAATCTAGACTACACAAGATAAGGTCCTGAAAATGACTAGGCTTGTTTCTTTATGTTGTCTCTTATTCAATAGTTTTTTTTTTTTTTTTTTTTTTAGTTCTGCACTGACACCTAATATGGAGGAATCCTCTTTCTCTTACAATGTAGACACTGCACCTGGCAGCAAGACATGCAGTCAGTGAAATATGTGCCAAGAATGACCAGAGAAAAGAAAGTTACTATTATACAGACAAAAACATGAAGTATAGCAATTTTTTTTACATTCAGTCAAAAGTATGAAAACATATTTTAGTTTTTATTTTAGAAAATAATAATCATGTTGCCAAAGAAAGAAATATATATAATTACAGGGTCGCTTCTCAAGCAAGCAAGAGAAGTAAATTCTTGAAGTTAATTTGTTGAAAAGTCATAGAAGTGACTCTGACAAGGGGCAAATTCTGATGGGTAAATGATGGGGTATTTTGGAGTATTCCCAGTACAAAGTGGATAGTAACAAGCAAAAGTAGACCAAGGAAAGACAATCAGTGAACTGGCAACAGGGTCATGGGCACCCATGGCTTATTGATGTGTTTGGAGAGGGAAGGCTAGTAAATCTGGTCTGGTCCCAAAGTAGAGCTACTGTAGAGTAAATTGACAAAAAAAAAAGTTAAAGTCATCATAACAGGTCAACTCAATGAGAAGGATGCTGGATATGAATCAATCATTTATTTTCTTGCTCATAGTGAATAAAGTTTCTGCTTTTTAGCGTGCACATAGTCGCTCTCTCTCTCTCTCTCTCTCTCTCTCTCTCTCTCTCACACACACACACACACACACACACACACACACACACACACACACACACACACACACACACACACACACACACACACACATTAAATCACAATGACAAAGAAAAAGATTGAACTATCCCTTTACATAAATATTCACTTAGTACTTTATTCTTTATTTTATTTACTTTAAGTAAATTCAAGTACTAAGTTAAAACACCTTTGTGGTAGACCTTTTATAGCTGATTTTTTTTTTAAGTGCAATAATGATAATTACAATAAATTAAGGATTATATAATTCCCGGAAGATCACTGATTGAGTGACCATATTAGATTACGTACAAACATAGATAGCTACATAGATAGATAGGTAGATAACAAAATTCCATAAGTAGGAAGAGACTAATCTTTTTTATTTATTGCTACTGGGCTACATGCCATATTCATCACCTTTACAGAAATGTAACTAATGTAGGAATGTTTTTTAAAACACTAATTGCATGTTATGTGTTAGGAGCCTTATACCCAGATGGGACATCTGGAGCAAAGAAACTGGATGACAGTGTACCTCCTGGTGGAAATTATACTTATACATGGACAGTAAAGCCAGAGTTTGCCCCTGCACAGGGAGATCCAAACTGTCTGACTTGGGCTTACCATTCACATGTGTTTGCCTACAAAGACATCTCCTCTGGACTCATAGGGGCCCTGCTGACTTGTAAGAAAGGTACACAACTGTCATCCACCAAACAGTGGAGTTATTACACATTACACTCATTCATCTTTTCCATTCACTTACAGCATGTGTCTACCCCAGTAACTTTAGACAGTTCTAACACACTCACCACAAAAAGACTATGAAACAAGAAACAAAATGTCTACCATTTCCTGTACGTAAGTCTTTTCGTGTGGATTTGGAGACTGAAATTTTGCTGAAACCTGGAGCTTGGTTATATCCAGTGGGATTCACACCTATCCTTTAACTATTTTTCATATCCATGTTCATATTCGTTTAGGATGCATTTTCAATCCAAATAATGTATTTCAATTCAGTTGCATCTCTAATATCCATGGCCTTTTTCATCAGGAATCCTGGAGCCTGTTTTCAAAGTGAACAATTCCCAGGTATCAGCAGGGGCTACCCACTCTCAGGTACAAAGGACAGATGTGGATCAGGACCTCCTCCTTTTGTTTAGTGTGGTGAATGAAAACCTGAGCTGGTATCTAGAAGAAAATATCCAAACTTTCTGTCTGAATGCAACTAATGTCAGCTCCTCTGATCCAGATTTCCAACGTTCTAACCAAATGAATGGTAAGTGTTTCTTTTTGTAACTTTGTTTGGGGCAGTTTTTTTTCTGAATGCCATAAACAGAGGTAAAATATTGAAAATGTATAATACCTCTGTAAAAATAGTACATCTTTCTTCCTCCTATTTTATAGCTATTAATGGATATGTGTATGGAAACCTTCCTGGAATTGAGTTGTGCCAGAGCAAAAAAGTTTCATGGCATTTTATTGGCATGGGAAATGAGGTGGACGTCCATTCAGTATATTTTCATGGGCAGACATTGCTTGTTCAAGGACATCGTGTTGATGCTGTTAGCCTGATTCCTGCCACCTTCATGACTGCAGAGATGAAGCCCTTAACAATTGGAAGATGGCTGCTGAATTGTCAAGTTAACAGCCATATGCAAGGTACATGTTCAGCTTTGAGAAGTGTTGCTACTGGAATATTTAGATGTATGCACAACAAAGCTCCAGATTCTGTTCAAACCTTATACATTTTGGAAGAACAAAAGAAAATGTTAATCTATCAGATTCATTGATTAGTTAGATCAGATTAGTTATCAGAAGATTAGACAATTAACTTACAACAATTATTACAGACATCTTGGAAAAAAATGTGCAAGGGCTAATTGGGGTGGGGGGTGGGGGGTGGAGGTATTGAATATTGCAGCGGAGTGGATTCAAATAAAGATTTATCAGAGATTATATTTATATTACATTTATAAATGAAATTGGTAACATCAGTAATATCAATATTAAAATATTTATATTGGGGCAGTAAGTATATTATACAGTAAATCACAGAAGATACAGTATAAAAACAAATAAACAAATATGCCAAAAGGTGCAACAAATATGGTCTAGACTATTATTCTGAAAACAACCTCATATTTTGAATGATTATTTTTCCTATATTATGGATGTATAGACTATTCTGTGAATACAGTATACAGTCCATCCATGCATCTAGGAACCTCTGTAGTCTAACTAGGGACCGTGAAGGCCATTGGACAATATTCAGACACATATTCACACATTACGGTCAATTTTGGAATGCCACTTAGCCTAATCTGCATGTCTTTATAATGTGGGAAACCGAAGAACCCGGAGGAAACCCACAACGTACGGAGAGAATATGCAAGCTCCATGCACACAGACTTGGCGCGAACCAAGAGGTGCAAGGCGACAGTGGTAACCACTAAGCCACCATGCTGCCACAGTATACACTGCTTCTAAAAAAATGTGAATAATAAAAAAAAAATAAATAAAATAAAAAGTTAATTTCCTTTCGGAATTTCATTCACAAAGGCAATTTTTCATATTTTTATTACTTGTAAAATAACATTTTCAAGCCATTTTGGTTTAAATTTTGATTTTAAAATTATGATCTACATGAAAATAAAAAAATACAGTATTTTACAGTATTTTCAATATTACAATTTTCCTAAGACAAATCACAAATAATTTACCATACAGAAATTTGGGGCTTCCTTAGAACAAATTACTGCATCAATGCATCAGCTTGTGGCACTGCTGAGGTGTTCTATCTGGGTGTAATATCATGGTCAGCAAATCAGCTAGTGGTGGTTTTGGCACTGTGGGCAGGTACTAAGTCCTACTGGAAAAGGAAATCAGCGTCTTTATAAAGATTGTCAGCAAATCTGGTAGATAGATGGCTGTAGTGACTTTGGACTTGATAAAACACCAGTAGATGACATGGCACCCTAAAATCATCACAGACTGTGGAAAAATCACCCTGGACTTCAAGCAACTTGGATTCTGTTCTTCCACTCTTCCTATAGACTCTGGGAGCTTAATTTTCCAAATCCGACTCACTTCCATATAAAAAAAGAACTTTGGAACACTGAGCTACAGTCCAATTCTTTTTCTCATTAGCTGAGGTAACATGCTTCTGATGCTGTCTCTGGTTCAGAAGTGGCCTGATTTTAGCAATGAAGTGCCTGTGCGGGGTGGCCCTTGATGTACAGTACCCATAGTCCCTGACTTACGAACATTCGAGTTATGAATTTCCGCTGATACGGAACACACCGCGGTTCTACAAACATCTGTAGATGCGAACAAATTGCAAAAGGAGCTCACGTGTATTATACAAAGAATAGACATTGCAGTGCACCAGATATCAATTATATACAATAATCTCAGTGTGTAAATGAATGTATAAAACGTCTAAAGCCCTGTACATTGTATGTGTATGTGTGTGCACGTGGGGGTGCAGGGGAAATATAGTCAGCCTCACCGGTTTCAATGAATCAGTCCAGAAGCACAATGATAGAAAATGGGTGTCCTGTAAAGCTGTCCTGAAATCCTAATTTCAGAAAATCCTCAACAAAACAGTTCATAGTCCAATACCGTGGAAGACAAAATGGCATCTGGGATTCCCCTCGTGATTTAAAGGCGCAGAGGCAACACTGTTACATTTCACATTTGACTGTAAGATTCATTTCCTGAGGCACAGTTACAGTTTTTGGCCACATTATGGCAGTCTGGGGAGATGGGACAGAAATTTAGTCAAGTGGATTGGTATGCTTGACTAAATGCTTGAAATGTATATTGTATATTTGTGTCAAAGGCATATAAGACTCACTTTATTGGACTTAAGAACTAATCTGCATTACGAACGTGCTCCCGGAACGGAACTCGTTTGTAAGTTGCAAGACTACCTGTTTGTGAAACTCTCCCTAGGTCCTGTAACCCCTGTTGCTTGTGCACCTTTTACAACCACATTTTCCCCTTTCATTCAACTTATGATCATGAATATTGTGGCTGTGGAGGGTTTTGATAATCATCTTCTGGAAAACTGTGAAGTCAGCAGTCTAATGTAGTTAGCATTACATTTCAAAAACTTTACCCAAGTATACATGGAGTTTGAACTCCTCATATAGGGCCTCATGTAGCAGCTAGACAGTTAGTTTTAATAGTGTTAGATATCTCTTCATTAGTCCAGTTTAATGTCCTGTAATTTTTTAAAGTGAGCAAAAAAGATAAATAACACACTTCACTGAAAAGAAAGTAAAATGAACTCCTGGCTGTAATAACAGCCAGGGAAGGGAAGAGCGGTTTTGCTATAAAATGTATATGAATTGCAGGTGTCAAGGAGCTGATATCAATATATAGGACAAACTCAGCACCTGTGGGAGATGTGGGAGGTCTGCTATAATGTCATGCTGGATAGATTAATGTTGTTTGTGTGCAGATGGTATGCAGGCGATGTTCAACGTTTCACTGTGTGCTGGGAAGACAGATTCTATCACTCCTCTAAATGGGACAGTAAGGAAGTACTTCATCGCTGCTGAACTCATTCAGTGGAACTACGCTCCATCAGGAGTAGACAGTTTGACTAATATGTCACTGACTGATCCTGAGAGGTATGGAGCTTCACTAGTTTCTTTTCAGTTTCTGTTTCTATTTTATGATGACATTATATCATCATAGTGCTAAACTTTGATGACTGCCTGTACAGTTTTTGTCTAGAATTTATTCTTGCATCATTCAAAGATACATGCTCTACACTATCAACATCCTCGCTTTTTCTTTTCTTCTACTTAGCCAATCAGAGCTGTATTTCAGGAAGAATAACGGTCATCTTGGTGGACAATATACAAAGGTGGCATATAAAGCTTACACTGATGGAACATTTACAGAAAATATCATCAATGATGCACACTTGGGCATACTAGGTAGACAGACAATCCTTTTAAACATTTCCATTGATTATGCATTTGTTACATAAATGTTAGCTAATTATATGTATAATGCATGAGGTGAATGAAAATTCTCTTCAGGTCCGGTACTAAGAGCTGAGGTTGGGGATACTATAGAGGTCACATTTATGAACAATGCTGATAGAAATTACAGCATCCAACCCCATGGCCTTCAATACACAAAGTCATCTGAGGGAGCTCAATATGAAGACGGTGAGAAGGCAATGATTCAGAACCACAACCAATAATCTTCTACTTTCACTGCTCAGTTACATTTAAAGTTACAGTTCAATTAAAGTTATTATTAAAGTGCAGGAAGAATTTAATAATAAACAAAAAGCACAAATCAAACAAAAGTATCAGACTGTGACTAGTAGAGATCATGCAATCAGCAAAAGTAAAAATGTAAAAAGTAAAAGCAGGACAGGATCAATATACTGTAAATAAAGAGGAAACAGAAACAAATAATATAATACTCTGCTCACTCTTTGTGAATATTGTGTGCGTGATTTAGTTTCGGTGTGTGAGTATTGGTTGTGCAAACTTGCATGTGCGAGCTGGGAGATTTCAGCATAAGTGAATAACATTTAGCAGACACCCTTATCCAGAGCAACTTACATTTTTATCTCATTATACATCTAAGCAGTTGAGGGTTAAGGACCTTGCTCAAGGGCCCAACAGGGACAGCTTGGTGGTTGTGGGATTTAAACCTGGGAGCTTCCAAAGCATAGGCTAATTAACCACTGAGATACACTTGTCCTGGAATTTAAATGACTGATGTAAATTGTGAGAATCTGTCCTCCAGTCAGTAATTTCATATTTTGTAGTTAATAAATAAAAGATAAATTGTAATATAACAACTAATTCATTTTTTTTTTTACGAATGTATGATTCAGAGAACAAGTGACGTGTGATTTTTTTTTATTGCATTAAGTATCCTTTTTTTTTTTTTTAATCAGATGTCATAATAGTAATGAAGTATAGATTCAAAAGCACTTTAAATTCTGTAAATTAGAATACATTACAAGCTTACCTAGACTAGTATGCAGGCAGACCTGTGGGTGGTATGAAAGTACAGGATGCTCATTTGCAGATTTATATATGTATTTTTACAAGCATTTTTATTTGACCCTTAGGCACAGAGAAAAATGGATCTCATGTGCAGCCAGGAGAATCCTTCAACTACACTTGGCATGTGCAAGAGGGTCCATCTGACAGTGACCAGGCCTGTATTTCTTACTTGTATTTCTCCTCCAGTGACCCCATCAGAGACACCAACTCTGGCTTATTTGGACCTCTGCTTGTTTGTAGGAAAGGTGCACTGAGCTCCAATAATACCCAGGTATCATTTTTTTCTACAGTTTCCTGTATATACAGTACCAGGGTAAAACAATGTTTCTTAATTATTTAATCATAATTGCAGAAAAATGTGGACAAAGAGTTTTTCCTGCTTTTCACTATGATGGATGAAAATCTGAGCTGGTATCTGAGCCAGAATATTCAGAAATATGGGACGAACGAATCAGATCCAGAGAATCAGGAATTTCAAGAGAGCAACATGATGCATGGTAGTCTACACATAAGCATTAAACAACCCAAACAACTTTTATTATTTTAAATCTGTTGGTTTTTGATGATTTTGAGCTTTTTAGTAATTATAATATAAAAATATATAACATTCCATCCTAGCTAGTTTTACTTATATGTTTGTTTGGTGTGATGCAGTGGTAAATGGCTACATGTATGGGAATCTACCAGGACTGGAAATGTGTAAGGGTGACCAGGTCAGATGGTACGTCCTAGGACTTGGCACAAATATGGATATACATGGGGTTTACTTCCAGGAAAACACCTTCCGCAAAGACGGTACCACTCGTGACACCCTCTCTGTGTTCCCACACACTACTGTCCGGGTTTCCATGCAGCCAGATACAAGTGGTCAGTCATGTCTTTGGTACATTTGCTTATACTATTGTTTTTCTTTGTTGTTCTTTCATCTTCTCCCATTAGGGGTTGCCACAATGGGATTTGTGCATAAGTGTGAATAGGTAGGGGCGGCACAGTGGCATAGTGATTAGCACTGTGGCTTCGCACCTCAAGGGTCGAAGGATAGAAACCCTTCTTCGGGTCTGTGTGCTTGGAGTTTGCATGTTCTCCACATGCTTGGTAGGTTTCCTCTGGTACTTCTGTTTCTTCCCATAGTTATAAGACTTGCCATTTCCTAATTCCCCACATTGTGAACACAAGTCTGTTAGTGTATATACTTGTCCTCTGGCACGGACTGGCACCCTATCCATGGTGTACCCCGCTTTCTTACATGCATTGTCATATTGTGTCCAGGGATCCCAGGACATACTCCAGATATACCAGTGATGTTTTAGATAAACAGGATAAGGATGTTGCTGAAGAAAACAAAAAGGTTTTAATGTAGTTATTTGTAGAGCACAACAAATTGATAAGGCCCATAATTGAGCCTTGGGTTAAATGATAGACAATATGAACTGAAGATGGTGTATGCTTATTAATCTGAATGGCAAATCAATGTTTGATGAAACCGACCCTAATGCTTCACGATAAATTTTCACAGAAAGATTAAGACAACCTAAAAGGTTGCTGTAATCAACTGTTTTGAAACACAGTGGTGAGGTCAAGGATGAATAAAATGACCCAATTGCAATTGAAAAACATAAGACATTAGTCGAATTTAAAATAGCACACTGTGATATGACTCAACATAAAACCTGAGGAAAACCTGTCTGGAATTACATTTTAACGTAAGTTTGAAGATAGCTGGTAAGAGATGGGGATAACCCATGGAAGGCCTAGTTTAGTCTCTCTGATTAGTTTTATTACTTAAACTCCCATGTTTATTTAGTCTTAAATCTGTTCTGTTTTGTTTAGCACTGTTTGTGCCCAAGGCCTCTGACACAGCCTCCAAACTCCCCAGATCCCAATCTGATTAAGCACCCATGGGATACACAGGACAAACAAGTTCAATTCATTGGGGCTACAGCTCGCAACCCACAGCGCTCAAAGGATCCACTTCTAATGTTCTGGTCCCAGACACCAAAGCACACCCACAGAGGCCCTGCGGAGTCATGCCCGAGGCGTCAGAGCTGCCCAGGTGGCACGAGGGGATAGCAACCAATTGTGTGTGCATTATATTTTGCATTGTAATGTTATGGCTGATTGGTGTACACTCACCAGGCACTTCATTGGGCACACCTGATTAACCGTTTATTAACGGATACACTAATCAGCCAATCACATGGCAACAACTTCGAATGTGGCATGAGTTTGTTGATCGCAGATGGGCTGGTCTAGAAATTTCCAATAAAAATAAAAGAGAAAATATCCAGTGAGATGGGCAAAAATGCCATGTTGATGACGGAGATCAGATGGGAATGGATAGAACATATTGTTATGTATGGTATGGCAAACAGCATCTCTGAGTGCATAACCCATCAAACTGAGGCTACAATTTGCATGAGGTACCCAAAATTGGATAACAATAGATTTGGAAAATGTTGCCTGATCTGTTGACTCTTGATTTCTGCAGTGACATTCAGATGGTAAGGTCAAAACTTGGCACAAACAACATGAAAACATAGATGTATCCTGCCTTGTATGAATAGTCCAGGCTGACAATACCATGTTCAATCTATGCAGTGAAGAATTAAGGCAGAACCGTTGGTCAATATTTTAATTGTAATCACTTACAGTATTTTGGACCAAACAACACAGATCCTTTAATTGTGAGGTATCAATGTTATCAACACCACGTGTTTTGGATGATATCTCTGGATATTGGCAATGCTTTGACACACACATTTGCTAGTGTTGGTGCTTATTTTGCAAATGAAACAAATGTATTTGCTGTGAATAATGGATAATAAAATAGCTTGCCGTAGCAGAGTAAGGAGTTTTTAACTTTGCTACTGTATATGATGCATAATAAACAGGAAGTGCATGCTTTTATGGAAATGTGCTGGTCCCCACATGGTGCTTCATCAGCCAAGTGGTCCTGCGGATATAGGATTTTCTGAGTCTGTCAGCTGGGCAACTCTGTGACAAACAGGTCCACTTCTGAACATTTGTAACTGGCAAAAACTCTGTGATGGGGATGGGTGGTGTTGGGCATGATGGACAGCAGTTTGTTCATAGACCTCTACAGCACTGACCCCAGAGAGTCCAGCTTAAAGCCAAGCCCTGAACCAGCTCTTCTGACAACTTTGTCCAAGAATGTGGCATCAATGATTTTTAAGACTACCATATGCTAACAGTAGCAGCAAGTTGCAGTGGAAGTAGCCCGGATGTACCAGGCTGAGGTTTACACCAACTTTCTCCTAGTAGTTAAACTGCAGAGGATCCAGCGCATGGTAGACCCAAAGTCTGTGGAGATGGAGAAAAGGTCATTTTAAGGTCAAGTCAGTGCCACTGGCCTGAAAGCAATAAGCGCTTTGGGACAGCTCTGCTTAAGGACTGGAATGTCCCTAATGTGTATAAGATCATTAGTTAAACCTACTGGCTTTGGTGGTTCATAGATTGTATGTGCATGTGTGCATGGTTGTGTGTGAATACAGGACTTTTTGAAGTGAGCTGCAAAGTGAGTAACCATTACATGGGGGGCATGAAACAACAGTACAGAGTAGAAAATTGTGGCCAGAGCTCTTCTGCTCCACCCTCTGCTCCCACAGCACACTACTACATTGCTGCAGAAGAAGTAGAGTGGGACTACTCACCAAATCGGAACTGGGAGCTCCAGCTCTTCAACACCACAGAGGAGAATAGGTAAATACAGAAAATTCAATTATGCAAGCCAACAGAAATGGCTTGAAGACCAACATTTTTTAAATTGATTTAGTATTTTTAAATAAAATGTGATCAGGAAATTCTTGCAAACTGGAATGTGTAAAGTCTCCTTTTCTTAATATGAAAGCAACATGGATGTAACACAAAACGTTTATCTGACACATGTCCAGACATGTCAAGATGCACTTAACTGAAACTGTCTTTATCTAACTTGTTACCGATACTCTGCTTCTTAGTCCAGGCAGTGTTTTTGTAGGGACTGGTGAAAAGAGACTTGGCTCCAAATATAAAAAAGTGGTTTATAGAGAGTACACTAATGTCACCTTCATTACCAAAAAGCAGCGGAGTTCTTCAGAGAAACATCTGGAAATACTGGGTACAAAGATATGATTCTCTCACTGTTCTAAAAGTGTTTGTTGCTCTTAATTAATTGTCACTTTGTGGACTGTCATATGTGAACCAGTCACTCTATCTATGTGTGTGTGTGTGTGTGTGTGTGTGTGTGTGTGTGTGTGTTGGGGTATTTTGTTAGGTCCACTCATCAGGGGAGAGGTCGGTGAAGTTCTTCATATTACATTTTTTAATAAGGCTAGTCGTCCATACTCTATCCAGCCTCATGGGGTGAAGACTTCACCTCCCAATTCAATGCCTGTTTTGCCTGGTGAGGAATCCACAACTTTATACTGAGTGCTTACAACCTACAGCATTGTGATATCTAGTAAATACAGTACATTGTATAATGCCTGGCCAAAGTAAAAGTTGCTTACTTTTTTGGATCAATTTTAGCTTTGATTATGGCATCCATTCACCAGGGCAATGTTTTGGCAACTGAGATCTTATGTATTTATGACAGAAGAACTACTCCATAAAGTCTTTTCCAAAGACTTTTAATGGGTTTAAGGTCACAACTTTGTGGTGCTCAATTCATGTGTCAAAATGATTCCTTATGTTTCCAGAAACATGCTTTCACACCTGGTCATTTACTAACTTCAGGTAGTCAGCTGACTTCATTTTATTACTACATAAGGCTGCTGAGCCTAGGCCTTACCAACATAAGTAACCCATCATGATCATACAGTAGAACTGCTTCCAGATACATGTACAACGGGCATGAGTGGTGCATCACTTCATGTGTTTTCTTCTCACTCTGATGCATCCATCGCTCTGTAATAGCATAGCTCTAGACAACAGACCATAAGAGCCACCGAACCAAGAACACAGAACCAAACAAGACCACAGAACAAAAATTTTTGTCCAAATCTTAATGCTATGTAGAAATATTACTTAGTGGTGGCCAAAAGAGTATTAAACCAAAAGTGCATTTCTATTTTAATGACATTCTTAAAATGTAAGAAATAATGACAATCAACTTAATAAATTTTATGATATACATTTGCTGTACAACAGAACTATAATGCATGGGCATTTGTTGTCTTATAACTTAACAATGATATACATACACACACTTACTGATTTCTCTGATAAAAATCATCACGGTTGCAATTACAATCATATGAATTCTAGGTAGTAATGAAAAAAATATAAATTTGGACACAATAAAAACATTTTCAGTTAAATAATGATGTAATGCTTGACTGCAGGAAACATGACTATGTACCGGTGGATTATTCCAGAAAGTTCTGGCCCAGGATCCTCTGATCCAAACTGCACCACGTTTGCCTACTACTCTACTGTGGACTTCATTAAGGTGATTATCAACAACTACATACGATACGAAATTCTAATTTGGGCTACAATTCTACATATGTAAATAAATACAAAAACAATGTTCTTTTTCAACAGAAGAAATGGTGGTTCATGTTAGTTAATTCCTTTAGTGTAACATATCTACTAGTTGAAGAACATAAACATTAGCAAATCTTTCTGTCTGATTATATACACTACTACATATTTACTTGCTACATACAGAGAATATTATTGAAAAATGAGACTTACCACAGTGTGTTTAAAATGAATGACACAATATAATTTAACGCTGGTCACTTAGAATTTGAGCAAATCATTTTGAGTTACAGGACAGGGTTCTGTTAGTAACTAAGATGACTTTGGCATTTAAATTTGGCAATTTTTTTTTGTGTTTAGACCTCTGAAATAAATTTCAATAAATAGTTGTTGTTAACTCTGTTTTGATTTATGATTTTGAAGCCCTCTACCGCAAAAGCAGACAAGACTAAAATGGTCATTTTGTAACATTATGATAAATTTCAAGCTATGTAAAGTAAAGATTGCACATAATGTTTGTCAGATATTATGACATTCTTTTCCCTAATAGGTAAAATATATTTTTTAAGAAAATATTTAGACTTAGAATATAACTTCACGAAGAAAGTTCGAGGATGGCCCATATATGGGTTTAATGGTGTGAGTTCCACAGAAATTTGCCGATATAGTGTATATTGCAAAATTACATACCCAGTATCTGAATGTATGAACATTTACAGTATTTGACATTTGACCTGACCATAATGTGACAACGTGTATGATGTTTGTTACTGGATGGTGTTTTGGGTTTTAGGACACAGTCAGTGGACTAATTGGACCATTGGTGGTCTGCAGGAAAGGGACCCTAAACCAGGCGCGACAAAGACTGGATGTGGATAGGGAGTTTGCAATTCTTTTCTTTATCTTTGATGAGAATATGTCATGGTACCTCGAGGAAAACATTCAAACCTACTACAATGGTTCACAACCTCTGGTCAAAAATAGTGACTTTGTGGAGAGTAATAGAATGCATGGTAAGATTTAACTCGTTTAATCTTTATATTTTAGCAAACGACCAAAACCATTGATGTTCATACAGTAGCTTTTATACCTTTACTATTATTTCACAATACTCAAAATAGTGAGTCACCTTTCAGCATTGTGCTATTCCTATTTCTCAGCAATCAATGGGAAGATGTATGGAAATCTTCAGGGAGTGGAAATGTGGCAAGGAGAGAGAGTCAACTGGTATCTCATTGGAATGGGCAGCGAAGTGGATCTGCACACAGTGCATCTACATGGTCAGACCTTCATTTACAAGGTGATAATGAAACACAACAGGTTATGATAGTCGCAGTTATTGAGATGCCAATAAGTATCACAGAACTTTAAACTAAAAAACTAACCAAATGTGCACTTGTAAGTCTTTCTTCATTTCTCTCCCATGGAGTAGACAGACCTGCCCCACCGGGCCGATGTGTTTGACTTGATTCCAGGCACTTTTCAGACACTGGAGATAAAAGCAGACACTGAGGGAATGTGGCTGCTGCACTGTCATGTGGATGATCACATCCTTGCAGGCATGGAGACAACTTACACCATCAGGAGATCAGGTGATTAAAAAAAAAAATTATTCTGGCTCAGTGGTAGCCTTCTCACCTGCCATGTCGATGACCTGGGTTCAATTCCTAGCCTAGATGCAGGGCATCCATAGTGCCAGCCCCAAGTCAAACATGCGTATCAGACAAGACTGCTGTAACAACTCCTTAAAAAGCAGCCAGTTCCACTTTTTTTCCCCCTCTCAAATCTCTGTGTAAACACAAAAGAGGTCACATCAGGTCATTTCATGACTCTACCTTTTGTAGTTTTTACAGTAAGCACTGCGAAAGCCTTCTTAAAAAAATAGAAACAAAATTGCACAATTGTTTTATGATTTATATGATTATGTGTTTTAGGTGCCACTGCTCTGACTCAAGACCTAGGCATTGTCTCCATCTTGGCCTTTTTCTCCAGCATTGTGATAAAGTGATATTAAAGTGATATTAGCTTAAGTATAATTCATGTACTGTATGTAGATTTTATAGGTTTTGCTAAAATAGTTTACATATATCTATTTTGTTGTGATTCAAATGGACAATCAAATGGACTATTTGGTACATACTGTAGAGGGGCCAAAGAGAGACGAAGAAGGCAGCCGAAAAGAGGTCAAGGAAGAGCAAGAAACAAGTTGACAAATTAATCTCATTCACTCAAATTTCACTTTAGTAATCAGGATGGATGAAGACGATTCTCTAATCTGTGTCTTGTCTGGGATTATGTTTAGTTTAACCTTGGCCTCTTTTTGCCGTTGTAGCTGTTTAACTAAAATATGACAACAGTCTGTTAAAATCTATGACATAACATGACTGCTATGACATTCCTCCTTTAAAGAAATAAAGAGTTGCCTGATTATTGCATTAGAACTGAATCCACATGCATGGGCATAACTTAGTAAGGTTAAAGTATTATATAAATGTAAATATACTGTAAGTATTAGTCATTACTTTCAAATCAGATCTTATGAAACATAAGTCAAGATGTGTGCTTGTTATTAATTATGGAATACTTTGCAAAAGTCTGTCACCCAGTAAAAAAAAAATTCTTGTTCATTCTGATTTCCAAACACTACTTTTGCAATACAAATTGAAATGTAACACAAAATGTTTGGATGCCAGAAAATAAAGTAGTATATTATATAAGAAACCACTTTTTAAACGAAAAAAAAAGAAAAAAAAAGAAATGTAAACTGCTGGGTTTGCATGCAAAAAAGAAGCATGTGCAAAAAAAAAAGTGCTCAGAAGAACTGTGGATGGGTGTGAAGGATGCTCATTAAACTTAGTAGATAATTTCCTTATAAAGCTGCACAAATTGTACTCGAGAGTAAAGGGTCCTCAAAGTGTTGTAATGCCAAATACTGACTTTGGTTCATTAATTACTGTTCTGGGCTTTATGGTATTTATTTATTTATTTTTTACTTCTAAAGCAATTATAGCATTTGCCCTATATCATTTATTTGCATGTGCCTAAGGCCTTTGCACACACATCATACAACAGTTATGTTCGGCCAAGAAATCTGATCGAATGGAAGGCGTTTTACAAGTACTGATAATAGAGCACAAAGCACAGTGGGGTAAATAATTATTTGTTCCTATGCAGATTTTTTTTTAAGTTTGCTCATATACAAAGGAATGAAGGAGATTTTTTTTATCATAGGTTTATTGTAAAGGATAGAGAAGGAATATCAATCAAAAATCCAGAAAAAGTACATGATACAAAGGTTATACATTGATTTGTATTTCAATAATGAAAATAAGTATGTGATCCCCAAGTAAAATATGATAAAATTCTCTGTGGAGAAACCCTTGTTGGCAAGCACAGAGGTAAGACTTTTTTGTTTGTAGTTGGTTTGCACACATCTCAGGAAGGATTTTGGTCCACTATTCTTTACAGATCTTCTCTAAATCTTTAAGGTTTCTTGCCTGTCGTTTGGCAACTTGAACTCTCAGCTCCCTCTATAAATTTTCTATAGGATTAATGTCTGGAGACTGGCTAGTCACTCCATGACCTTATTGTGCTTCTTCTTGAGCCAATCCTTTGTTGCCTTGGTGGTATGTTTTGGGTCCCATCCACCACCCATCTTCAGGAGGTTCTCATCCAAACCCATCCATTGGCTCCACAATGCGGCCAAGTTGGCCTGTACTTTTAGCAGAGGAAACAGCCTCAAAGCATGATGCTTCCACCTTTGTGCTTGACTGTAGGGATGATGTACGTAAAGCATAAACATAATCATCATCATCATCATCAACAACAACAACAAAGGATCTCACCAGCCAGGGTCTGTGGTAGGGTGAATTACCATATTCCAATATTTCATATTGGAAATTTAAAAACTAGACATTGTTTACAATTCCTTGCCATTATTAAAATTAAGTATCCTGACATACAATACATTTCTGAAGTTGTTAATGTGATGATTTAAACTTGATGGGAAAAACAAATGATTGATATGACTGAAATACTGATTTCTTAATGTTATTTAGCCAAAGCAGTGCACAAAAAAATAAACAAAACTGTTCTTCTCACCAATACATGCACTTGTAAGGAAAGAGATTTTTGGGTCTCTATATATAAGAAATAAGTATATAAGAAAAAAAAGGTAGGTCTTTAGACAAATACAAATTTAAAATATTAGAAATAAATTTTAAATTAAAAAAAAAGATTGAACGCAATCTTTCCACTTATTCTGTGTGTCTGTTAGCAGTTATATATCCAGATAAATTCCTGAATCTGGGTTATTATTATTATTATTAGTAGTAATAGTAGTAGTAGTACATCTATTAATTATTCATTGTATATCCAGTGTTAGTTGCAAAGTTCTTGCATGCATTGAATATATCAGAATCATGAATTAGAATGTATTGTTAATTATTATTATTAAATGTCACTCATTTGTATGATTAATTAAGGACCCTGGCGTTGCTTTGCTTTTGTTTTTCCTTTTGTTATCTTGTTTGGTTTACTGTTAGCATGTGTTCCCAGCTCTGTTAAGCAAAATATGTTAATGCTATGATAAAATATTTGCTATGAGGTAAGTTTATTATTTTTTTATAGGCAGTTTTGTTATTTTTTTGACTAAACATTTTCAATACTTGCTAAGATATAACTTAAAGCTGTTGAGTTACCTCAATATCGTACAGTAGTTGTTGGAGAACATGGTTAAATGCTTCCAAATTGGCTTCCAAACTTTGAGCTTGCATGTTTTACTCTTGTAAATCGGTAATTGCAAATACAATGCCTTGCAAAAGTTTTGAACACCCTTAAAAAGTTGTAAGATTTGACTAGATTACAAATGACATGCAAAACCTGGTCATTCAGTATATTCAAGTAGTCAACATCCTCATTTTTTGGACACGTAATGTTCCTGAATCTAGACCTGACCAACAGAACAACCCCAGAACATAACAACGCCCAAACAGGCTTGTACGGTAGGAATTAAGCATGATGGGTGCATATTGATGGATATATCTTCTGATACGGTTGTTTAAAAAAATGAGAAGCTACTCTTTGCATCTTTTAAGGCTAAGTAACCTGTTCCCATATTAATCACTGCAGTAATGAAAGGCTCTTAACTATTTACTTAGTTGGTTACTTATTTTGGTTGTGTATGATACTCCTTAACCATATTGAAGCAGTTTTAATATAAAAATATTTATACTTAACATCATTAAGAGAAAATATGGTGTTTAGAGCTACTTGGTCCTAGGTGGTTGAATAATTAAGCAATCAGCATGTCAGTTTTAGAATTTTTTAATACTCTCAAAGAGAGCATATATTTGCAATAAAAATACTGAACTATGTGTATTTTTCATTTGTTATTTCGACAATTATGATAAATTTTAGTTGGGTTTAATACATTTACAAGAAACTTAACGGAAAACCATGAACACTTATGTTATAAATACACTCACTGGTTGCTTTATTATGAACATGTGCACATTTATGCAACTATCCAAGCAGCCAAACATGTAGCATTTAAATTTACTTTATAGCATTTAGACTCCTATATCAAGAGAAACTTGAGTAAGTGCTTTGTAGTCTATTTCTAAACACATCCTTAGACTAGCTAAGGACTAAGAATAACATCAGATTAAAACTCCAGTAAAATTCCAGTATAAAAAAAAACATTTCATAACATTTATACATTTCATTAGAAAATTTTATCATACCTTAATGAAAACGTATTTAAGTGCATAAACCTGTAAATATCAAACAATGGGAGAAAGATGGTTCTTTGAGCTTTTGCTTATCATGTATTGCTGTTAAAATTAAACCGTTAATTGCTTTGCTCTAAGAATTTGGATATATGCTAATATTTTAATCTCACTGGGTGAGATTACCTGGAATCTATCTACGGGGAATCTGTAGGGGGGTACACCCTGGACGGGATGCCAACCCATTGCAGGGCACACAAACTCACACTCCATTGAGAATGGAAACATCATTTGCCCTAATCTGCATGAGAACCTGGACTAAACCCACCAAGCACAGGGAGTACATGCATACTCCATGTGCACAAACCTCCACCACTTCACCATTTTATAAAATTTTACATTAAATAGGTAATGTTATTTCTATCCAGTGGCTCTAATTAAAGGGCTTGGTAATATTAGACAAGACAATACTGCAGCAAATTTAAACTGTCCACATGTTTCTAAATATATCTAAATATTTTTTGTAATTTACTAGTGTGGTAATGCCTTCCTTTTTATTATATATTATACCTAAACTTGTATCTCCTGTTTCCAACACAAGACCTGCAATAAGACTAGCTCCCCACATAGTGGCACTAATGGGTATGAGTGGCATGATTTGAGTCATAAAACAGGGAGGAGGGTGAATATAGGTAATATAGGACACCTTAAGACATGCTGTTCACTTCCTTGTCGTGAGCAAAGAACTTCTGTTTCTGTAATTAGGAGACACAGGAATTCAGAAATAGATAATGTGATAGAACATTGACGTGTATGCTGTTTCCCAACAGATAGTTTACTAAAGGCAAGAAATCTAGCCTGACCCTAACACTGAAGGGTGATGCAAATCATTTAAAGAATGATGACCTGGCTCAGGTGTAGTAACTACGGGTATAATGATCAAATGATTCGATTTAATGCATCAATTTAAAATGCTATTGAAAAGTAGCAAGGCAGTTACTAAAAAAAATTATCTATCGAGTCAATTTATTGAGTTTATAAATCGATAATCACCATATTATCAAAGTGGACAAACAAATCATTCATGTTTTGAAACTAAGGTGTACATAGACCATCAAGCTGATTTCGCTGTAACTAATATTTAAATTACATCATCATTAAATTTATCATCATTATCATCATCCTCAGAAATGATCAATTATCCTACCCCTGTCTCTGAACAGGTTAGTCACATATCAGTTTGAAGATTATCAAGGTTAGTTTTTCGTGGTAGTAGCCTATATTATATAGTATAAAAGGACATATACTGTGTCAACAAATGTAAAATTGTAAGAGATTCAGTGGTACAATCAAATAGAGAATCATTACCGTAATAATTGGTATTATTATTGGTTATATTATTATTATATTGTAACAGGACTTGTGGTATTGTTAAAAAATATTGAATCCATGGTTTAAGAATGTTTTCTTATCATAGTAGATTCAGTGGTATCATCATATGTTGTCTTAACAATCATGTGCAACATTTCACAAACGGTAACAGGATAAAATACTAAGGTTGAAAAAACCAACAGACACTAACAAACAAGGAGTTATGTCTTCCGTAAAAACAATCAAACAAACAAACAAACAAACAAAAAAACTTTGGCATCACTTTTTTCAGGGCTAATATTCATTACAAATAGTTTTGTATGTGGGCCTCCAATAATGAAAGTAGACTTTCACACCTTTACTAAACACCTTTCCTTATACTAAACTTCCAGTCGCCTAACACTCAGTATGACTGCAGATCAGTCCCTGCTAGCTGATATTACACAAATGAGGATGGGTTCCCTGTTGAGTCTGGTTCCTCTCTAGGTTTCTTCATATAGTCATATCGTTGCTCTCGGCTTGCTCATCAGGGACAATCTAATCGTTTTGATTTTCTCAGATATTCCTACTCATTTCCATTATTATTATTATTATTATTATTATTATTATTATTATTATTATTTATTCTGTAAAGCTGTTTTGCCACAATGACCAATTTAAAAGAGCTACACAAATAAAATTGAATTGAATTGATCTGAAGGGATGTGTGTGGACCATATCAAGAGACACCGTCTGAGGGGTGATACCCAAACCACAGCACCCTCCCATACTTCACCTCCCGACTGCTGACCCGAAATTTATGCTACTGCTGTAAACGGTGAGAAAGGGATGCTTAAACTGCAATTTCTAAATCTGTAGACCTAAACAGAGGGCAGATATAGGGGAATGTTTAACGTCAGACAAGAGCGTGTGTAAACAAGAAGTTTTAGTTAGAAAAGCGCCTAGAAAAAGTGATTCGTTTAAAGACGTGGAATAATAATCTGCCTGTACGTGTGTGCAATTCATTATGCAGGCTTTCAAGAATAAGCCGTTCTTTCGGGGATTAGAGAGGCATTAATGATCCCTTTGGCAGGTAAACCCGCAGCAAGAGCGCACGACATGGAGCTTTTCTCATTCCAAAACTCCCAGCTCCCATTTCCCCGAGCCACCATGTGATCTTGCTCTCTTCTATAATTTTGAATAAAGAGTCAAGACTCAGAGACCCGAGAAACGACTTCCGAAATGACTTGGGAAATGATGTCGGAAAAGAATGCCGACTGTAGTTAACCGTGCGATAAGGATGAGTGATTGTGCTGATCTTGCTCTGTTCGACAGCTAAACGCTGATTGCGCGACAAGTCTTCAAGGAGAAAATGGTTTGTGCAACACGTGAAGAATTAGTCGACACTGACATCATCATCACCTGAAGCTGAAAACTGATGACATGACAAAACTACAAGAGACTGAACTTACACTTTGGTCCCAGTCAGTGACGTTTCCACAGGCTTCCAAAAAAAAAAAAAAAATCCAAGTGAAAAGCTCTGACTAAGCCCATGTGTACTGAACAAGCTGTTGCGTAAAGATTCTTTCCTCGCGCAGCATTTACGTATTAGAGCTGTTGTTTTTCCTCTTTCACACTGACAGTAATGTATTTTTTCCTTGTTTTGATTTTTGCTTATCTGCAATTGAGTTGAAATATTGAACTACATGCCTGTGTCCACATCAACTCGCAAGCAAACGTGTTATGTTTTCGTCTATAATATAATATAATATAATATATATATAATATAATATAATATAATATAATATAATATAATATAATATAATAATAAAGCAGATAAGTAAAAGTTAAATCTGTCAAGTAAATCCACATCCCTCATGGCTATCAATAAATAATAAGTTTGAATGTCTCGTTTCTTCTACCAAGTTACTGTAGTCTATGGCTGTATGGCGCGTTACCTGTTGAACGTTTATTCAGTGTACTTCCAAACTCACCAGTGATTGGCTGGCAGTCTCCACAGTTAGCCAATCAGAATCACGCAGTGTTTTTCAGGCTTGTGCTCCTATAAATCAGAGCGATTGCCCAGATGGAATTTCTCGAGGGACGAGCGAGCAGAGAGAAGAACAGCTTCGACCTGTTTCCCACAGGTAGGATTTGAGCCCATAAATTACATTATTACAAGCATGGACTTTTTTCTTTTTTTAAACTCTGCTTTAATTGTCGTGCTGTACACTGAAATTAATTATTCATGAATGAATATATTTAAATTAAGAGCAAGGTTTTACCAAAAATGTGGTAAAATATGTAGAAAAATAAAGTAAAATGAGTAAATAATAATTAAAAAAAAACAATGGAGCTGAACTGATATTTTTATGTAAAACTTTTTAAATAAAATTAATTACATTTAGAAACTTTTTGTTGTTGCAAAATTGACATCAATTTGCAAAATGGGCCATATTAATTTTAAGTGCAATTTAAAAATAATCCCAAAGTCTTATGATAGATATAAGAAACTACAAGTCCAATGTTTAATTACAAAAATTCTAATGCCTTGATTGGTCAATATTAAGAATGTTAAGGCTACTTTAGTTGTGATATAAATAGGTGTGATCACCTTTTTATTGTTGTAACAATAAAAAAATGGTAAAGTTTAAATTTCTCTCAATATATCTAATTTTCTGTCATTTGTTGTTGTTTGCTGTCAATTCTCTTTTTCATTTACAGATCTGAGCTGGTTTGTGTGTACATCTGTCCTCTTGTAGTCCCATCCATTGTTCACAATGGCTCCTACACTCTCCACTGCGTTTGCTCGCCGCTGGTGGATGGCAGTTACGGCCATCATTGAGAACCTGCTGTTTTCTGCTGTACTGCTAGGCTGGGGCTCCCTTCTCATCATGCTCAAATCTGAAGGCTTCTACTCCTATCTCTGCACAGAACACAGTAAGAGCCTTAAGTGTTAAGAATAACTTTACAATAACAGAGATGCATGTAACATTCCTTTCTGAGTTGATCGTGTATGTGTTTAGTTGATTCTCTATGTGTAGGTTGAAAGTCCTTGCTTGATTTATGTAGTATTGTAAATCAACAAACCAACACCTACTATTTTGCATTTAAAAAAAAGCATGAAATCCATTGTGGCATAGCAATGCTAAAAGGCTTTTATCAGCTCATCAGTTGTAAACAACTTTTAAAAGCCCTTTGTGCTTTCTTTCATCACAGATAAAGAATGTGTTAGTCCTCCATGAATCTGGAGACTTTTCGTCAGGGTTTCTTCATTTAGAATGCTATGTAGTGCATTGGAGACAAGATGTTACTCCACTGGGATTCAGTGACCTAACCAGTTCAGCCATAAATTGAGAGGCCTAAGGGTGTAAAATGTATGCAGCCTTAAATACCAGTGTAGTGTTTTTCAACATTGAAACATTCCTTTTTTCTGTTTGTGTGACATGGTATCAGGCTTATTGATTGTCTCTTAATAGATTTATTGAGCTAAACAGATGCCTCAGGAGGGTCTAAAGACTGCAGCTGAAAACACCTTGTTCCTGGAATATTCCTTTTGTTTCACTGAATTTGAACCAATTAGAAACTCAATCCTGATAAATCACAAAGGTCATGCTAATTGCCACAAAAAAGGCACAAAAGGACATGCTTATGAATGAACGCAGTTGAAGACATTAATTTGGAGTGTTCTGGCTACAGCCACTGAGACCTGCCCTATCTCTTGTGTTGGAGTCTAAAACCCATTTCAAACATGTTTTGCTGTCTAGATCCTGCTGATTTAGGAGCCTATATTTGAACAAAATGCCTTCTTGTTATGTCAGAGACAGAGCTTCAATCAGTCTATATTAACAATAGTCACGTGATGAAAATTAACCAATATCACATATCAATCAGATACAAGGCCTAAATAAACTGAAAATCAATCAAAGGAAAAGCCCTATTGTCTTTTTTTACATGATGAAACTTGATGCTTGTGACATAACCAGGGAGGAGCCTGATGTTCTAATAAACTTTTTCTTTGGCATTGTAATATAATAAAAGGTCTCCAATGGTGCCAAAGTATCAGTACTGCATATAGTATACAGTGTCCTCAGCAAAAAAAAAGCATTTGCCCTCATCTTGAGCAGATTTGAGTGCAAGGTGGCCTCATGTACCATCTGTTCCGGATTTTTTATCAGATCTGGCTAGCACAATGTTCTGGCAACGAATATGAAAGGACACTATCAGTTCTCACTTTAGTTTCCTAAGTTTTACTTTTTTCTTCTTCTTCGGCTTGCTACCTTTCAGCTCTTTCAAACAACTCATTTACCGAATTTAATTCTTCACAAGAGTTCAGACAGTAACAATATACTGTATATGTTGATGAACTAATTAATAAGCCATTTCATCCATTTCTGTGCACAGCTAACTTATACTGTAAACTGTGTAAGCCCGTTAATCATTCTGAATTTTTAAAACTGAAAAGAGTAAGATATAAAAGTACATTAGCTTATATCTGTTGATTTTTTGCATTAGCCTATATTTTTAATTAGGTATGAATATTTCTGACCTTGTTGTAACTATTAAAGATGAGCAGGTCGATGAGGCTTAATAAAAGACCGGATAAAAGAAATGGAAAGGGAACTACAAGTGATACTACTGACTGTGCTTATATCTTTATAAATATTCTCTCTTAAATAAAAACAGATTCATATAAACCTTATGATAATACATTGTGAGCAGTGATAAAAGTATTCTTTTTCATTAACTGACATAGGGCATTGAAATTGTACATGGTGGTAGAGTAACCTTCCTTATATACAAAACTACTAGTCAGCATAGTCTCCATTACAAGTGATGCATTTTAATTGTTGAACCAATCTCTCAGATTCTCTATCAATGTTCTCCATCCCCTTGGTCGCAGTTTGCTGGTCTCTTTGATGGTTTTTAAAGTCAGTATTATGAAATTCACAACATTTCTATGTATAAGTCACATTTTAACTTACTGAATGATCCATTTCTAAAAGCGCGGTAATTCATTCCAGTTAAATATACTTTGAAGTTTTTCATGATAATATAAATGATTTTCCAAATGATTTATTAATTATTAAGTTGTATCCAGTTATAGAAAGTAGAATCCAGTAAACTATGAATAACAAGGTCCATTGTGATCGTTTTAGAGCTCTTAGCCGCCATTATTAATTTTTATATTCAAAACTCTTTCTAATCTTTTCAAATGTTTGTTGTAGTCACTTTTCTAGGCCATGTTTACAAATCTTACCTACATGTGTGTTACAATAAGGCATGCATGATAATATACAGCATGCAGTTTTCTCTAGTCAGAAGAAATCTAGGTGAAGTGGCATTCTGTAGGCTTTTAGTGCTAGTCCTATGAGCTAACATGTTTTTTCCATGTCACCGCACTCCGAGGCCTTCTGCTGAATGAAGTAAATATGGGTAGTTCCAGTTACAGGCGGATTGATTATGTAACAGAGTACAACAATAAACTCTTCCAGCAGTGTGCGATAAAAGAACAGAAAATTGGTGCCTTCTTACTGCCTATCACTGAGTTATCTCTGTCTTTTACTGAGCTCTCCATGCTAATCAGCACTTTACTGCTGGTACAAGGTCATCTGGTAAAGCTAGAGAATAAAGCTTTGCTATTATGGAGCATTTTAGTACTGTTCGCAAAGTATGGTTTAATTAGTTTCCATTATAATGATGGCCTGTATGGTACAATAAATTAATTTTGCGTAAAGTTTGGATAGCTATAAATGGTAATATACAGCAAGTAAGATTTAATAGATAATAAATCACAGTTTACAACCATTAAATCTGAAATAGGCATAATCTTAATTCTGTATTTGTTTTACTCTGAAAAATTAAAATGAAGTTTATTCTTTGATGTTAAGAAGGAATATGCTTCTCGTTTTTAATTTTATATATATATATGTATATATTAGGTATACTTATATATTCCGTGAGAGTTAGATTTTTCAAAGAACAGCTGCTCAATTCCTGGAGCAGCATGTGAGGCAGTGTGATAGAACAACTCCTCCAGCGATAAACAACTAAATCTTATCTCACCTCAGACTTTCTTTGACTCATGACACATGCTCCATTAATTCCTTATGTGCGGGGGTTATTTAGCTTTCATCCTCAGCTGATTGTGAAGATTGTGCTGTGATTATAGTTGCTGAAACAAGTGTTAAAACTCTCCTAAACATAAAAAAAACACAAATTATAAGTCTGAACAGAGCGGGCTTTCTTGCTACAGTGTGAAGGCAAAAACCAATAATGGTCTGATAATTATCCATCAACTGTCTTTTCTTTAGAAAAGATCAAAAACCTAGGTTTGTGAGGTTCTAAAGTCTTATTTCCAAAAGTCAAATAGAGCTTTCATGTGGACTAGTTTCAAAATCATAAATGCAGTATTTGTAATATGCTAGCAGGTGCAGCTGTAAAATAAAACACTACAAACAGTTAATAAAAAGAAATTCTTGGAAACACTTGGAATATTCAGGGAAACAATACAAAGTTATCAGCTGATAATTCATACTGATAATTAGGCCCTTATGTGCTACATTATTATCACAGTTCTTACTCTTTCCCAATTTACTCTTTTTCCACAGTCCTTATTAAGTTTGACCTAAGAAGTTTGTCTTGATTGATGGTGTTTTTCTGTGATTAAATGAATTTTATAACCTTGTTCACATTTTCTTTTCCAGGTAACAGTTCCACTTTCAACATCTCTACAAAACCAGTGACTTTACCAGCAGTGGAAGAGGAAGACTACCAGTACGAGGAGTTTTCACATGATGATGGGGTAGAAATAGTTCCTCTGAAACCAGTGGAACAGCCTCTGCATTTGAACGGCTGGTTGATCTGCAAAGAACAGGATGAGATGCTAAACCTCGCCTTCACTGTCGGCTCGTTCCTTCTCAGTGCCATCGCTCTGCCTCTCGGCATCGTCATGGACAAATATGGACCCCGCAAACTCCGTCTTACTGGCAGGTTCGTTCTATGGTCATTGATTTTGGCTGTACCTTTGTAAACGATTTTTTTTGACTGCTGTGCTTTTTTATTTCAGTGCCTGCTTTGGGTTGTCATGCCTGCTTATTGCCTATGGAGCCAGCAACCCCAGTGGTAGGGCTATTGCTAATTTGATTCACATCATCAGACCATCAATTAGACATATCGATATGGACAAAGCAAACTGATAAAGGCTGTGTTTTTTTTTTTTTTTTTTGTTCCAGAACTTTCTGTACTTATTTTTATCGCACTAATTTTTAACGGCTTTGGAGGAATGTGTATGACCTTCACCTCCCTTACAGTAAGTGTGTTTCCTAATTATGGTCTCTTTGTTTATGTGGTTTGTGTTCAAGCTTATGCTTCATGAAGACCATCAGCTATTAGCACTTTGTTTAAAATAGGATATTACCAGAAGCTCTGGGGTGATAAATGGATACATTTTCTTTTGTTTTCTAGCAACACTCTCTCGCACTCTCTCACTCTCCCTGCTCTAATAACACTATGTGCACTAGGTTAATTATTAGGCCCATCTCCTGTTCGTACTTATCTTTCTTGTTCCTGTTGACTGGGTTTTGCTAACGCATGAGCTATTCTGCGTCCATCGAGCAGTAGAGCGCTGACCCGGCAACAAAAGCCCAAGGTCAACACAAGGGCCGGGAATGCTTGTCAAGTTGTGCAACCTCAATGGAATTTTGAACATTATGACTGTTTTCCCATTGCCAAGCAACCACATCAGAATAAATTACATATTCAGTTTGGAAGGGTCATTTTTTATGGTCACAAAGCATAACTGTACTGAAAAGAAAATACTCATAGTACTAAACTTCTGAAATTTGCACAACCTTTATATACTGGTCGATATTTGCTTGCTGCAGCTACACTCTTGTACAATAGCTAAAAAAAATGCTGCTGACTTTTTTTCTATCAATTCATCCCAATAATCAAATGCCAATATCAAATGTTCAGTGTCTATCCTGAGTAGCTATGTGTTTGTGGTTTAATGACTGCTGAGGGACTGCTTGTCAATAGGCAAGGGAGGCAACTGTTTAGGGCCCCAGATCAGTAGGGGCCCTTAGAGAGTGGACAAACTTATTCATTATTTATGGGATAATGGTGATGAATGCTAATTGCAGATTTTCAGGCCTAAGGCCCCAACAGACACTAGTATTGCCTCTGGGTGTAATGCAATAATGAAGGGTTTTAACTTAACGCTAATGTACTCACACATTGTATAACAGTAGTGAATTTTGAGTTTTGATAGTCATTAGCTTTGCTGGTCACATCACTGTAATCACTGGTATATAATGCATCATTCAGATATCATGCCGTTTAATTCAAGTTTGCTGTTAGTAGGTATTTTTAATCAGCCTATTTCCATGACTGATTCCCTTTATTAATTTTTTTTCCAGGATTTTCCATATTATAGTATGTATCAGTATCAAAATAGTATAATGACACTAGCTTCTTAACTATATTAGTGATAGTACAATGCCCCAATAAAAAAAGCGAGGAAAACTTTTTTGCTCTTAGCTTTTAATTACCCCATGTTTTTTCCCTGCTGTGCAGTTCATGCAATCCAGAGGTGTTCTGAGAATAGTTTGCCATGCTCTCATTCAGTAAACCTCCTGGGTTAAAATGATAAGAGACAGCAGGAAGAGTTGTAACTTGAACTAAATAGATGAAAATTGATAGCTGATATGTTTTTGTTTGTCTTTTCAGCTTCCAAGCATGTTTGGAGACCTGCGTTCCACATTTATTTCACTCATGATTGGCTCCTATGCATCGTCAGCTGTCACATTTCCTGGAGTTAAGGTGTGTGTATAAATTACAATCAAACTATTACTATTTGTATTTATTTTTCTATCCATTCCATGCCTGTTATAAATATAAACGAAACCTAGAAACCCCTAAGGAGAAAAAGAAAAAGTAAATGTCAGATTGAAGGTCAAAGTTTCAGCATGATTTTATTTGCCTCAATGCAGGTGATCTATGACCTGGGAGTGAACTTCATTACTATCCTGGTAGTGTGGGCGGTGTGTGCTGGCCTTGTCTTCCTCAACTGTTTCCTCAACTGGCCTCTGGAAGCTTTTCCTGGCCCAGAAGACATGGACTACACGTAAGAAATAGGACATGTGCACACATAAACATGCACACATATACTAAAGATGTTAGTACAATGTTTCCTAATATGGTATCAAACAATAATGTGGATAAACATACCATAATGCAGCACAATAATATTGCTATATATTTTTGAATCAAGAGAATGCCAAGTGGATTACCATTTTGCACATTTTATACAGTTTGCACAGGACCATTTTTTCATGTAATTTTTCGACATTTTCTCTAGTGTGAAGATCAAGTTTAGCTGGTTGGGTTTTGACCACAAGATTACAGGAAAGGAATTTTATAAGCAGGTGACCACAGTGGGCAAACGGTTAAGCACAAGTGCCCCTCCAACACAGAAGGAGCTGTCTGAGAATGAAGCTTACAAACTCTGCCTCTCCACCATGGACCTGGAGGTGCAGTGTGAGCCCAAAGAAGAATGTAAGAGTTAATTTAGTTTTAATGCATACATTATTCATAAAAGTTTTCAAAATCTGTTACATAGTATAATTAAGGTAGAAAAAAATGTATTCTAACTACATTTTCTGGCCAAACAAACTTTGCAGTTATAGAAGGGTCAAATTATTGCAACAATATTAAATAGTAAAGTAAAGAAAAACATGGAATCACTGGAATTCGATTAAGAACCATCCAATGCATTATTAAAACCTGGAAGTAACTTATATCACTTTGCATCATAAAAAGTAACAGTGGAAATCACAGCCAAGTTATAATAGTAATTAATTAAGTAATAGTGCATGACAAGTAATGTGACAAGAAATCACAGGATTGAGACAAAACAGCTGTGTTGCCATAAGAAAACCATGTGTTAGTGGGGGCATTTTAAAAATGGCTTCACTTTGCTAGGGAGCGTAAAAGATTATTTTTGGACATTGGATAAAGGAATAAGGGAACCACAAGAAGCAATCTACCCATCCCATATAGTGCCAACTGCATAAGCGTCTGGAGGCAGCGTTATGATAAAGGGTGCATTTGGTTTGGTCTAAGCTTAGCAAAATTAGGGGGCAATAAAAGTCATCTGAATACCTAAAGGTACTAAATGACCAGGTTATCACATCAGTTGATTTTTTTTCTTTCCTGATCGCATGTCCTGGTAAAATTGTAAAATAGTTGTTCACTTTTCAAACATGAATTGGCTACATTGTGCATTATGAAACAAAATTTGGTCAGGCAGTTTATCTAGCTGGATGTAATGATTAAAATGTGTTGTTGGTCTTGGGTGCAGCTCAGTCTTTCATGCAGAGTATCCTCAGCCCTCTCTTCTTGCTCAGCCTGGTTACAATGTGTGTCACTCAGCTGCGACTGATCTTCTACATGGGAGCCATGAACAGCATCTTGGAGTCCATGAGCGATGGAGACCTTGATACAGGTGCATAAAGAATAAATGGAAAGAGAGAGAGAGATTATTGGAGATGTTTTTTTTTTAATGTGTATGAATTATTGTAGATGGTGACAGAGTGAATATCTTCATGGTAATTAATATTGGCGTTAATGGTATTTTGTGGCTCTTCCACTGGCATTGACTATTCTTTCTTTCTGTTCCCTTTCCTCTTAAATTCAACATGCTTCTTGGATTTTTTTATGCAGTTGAGAGAATGGAGTTGGGTAAGAAATGAGTTGTATAGGGATGGGTGGTATGGTCTTGAGATTGAAATAAATCACATCATGATACAATTTCATGATAGTACCCGGGGTATCATTAGTACTTAAATAACACTGATTGACCCAAAGAATCACTCACAGCAACAACATACTTCTTTTTGGCATGTTAGACATTTTTTCCATTTTCAAAAAGTCTGTTTTTTTTTTTTTATCTCTTTGCAAAACTAAAAACAAAACATATTTTACATATTTCATATATGAGATTGTACTGTGATAGGATATTTTTGCCATATTACCCAACCCTATTTATAAGCTCACCTAAATCACTGAGCCCAAAGAAGTCCAGCTGCGTTGCTAACCCAGCAATTAACCTTCACCCATACAAAGTGCTACTGGAAAAAATATACCCTCATTCATGGCATTCCTGCTTTTTATGATACTGGAAGCTAAACTCATTAACGCTAACCTTGATTCACTCATTTACCACAATAGTTACTGACTAACATGTGACTATTCATTATAATGTACACTAATACATATTTCTCTTTCCATCCTTTATAGTGAGTCTGTACACCTCTATTTTTGGCGTTATGCAACTATTGTGCCTCTTGACCACTCCAGTCATTGGTCAGATCATGGACTGGAAGCTGAAGGACTGTGATGATGAGACTGATGTGAAAAATGCCAGCAAGTGAGCATCGTTTATCCACGCACTACAATACTTTTCCTATACATTCATATATATAGTATTAATATGCAACATAATACATAATAAAACTTCACTACAATGTGCTAAAGGAAAATCTGTGCAGCTGTCCTGGGCTTGTAGTAATCTCCTAACAGAAAATATTGTCAATTTATTGTCAAAATGAATAACATTTCAATTTTATAAGTACTTTCTCTTTTGCTTTATTTCTTAGAAATCAGCCACAGCCGAAACGAAGGGACAGAAAAATCCAAAAGATAACCAATGCCATTCGAGCCTTTGCCCTAACTAATCTCATCCTTGTTGGGTTTGGCATCATCTGTCTTATCCCAATCCTCCAACTTCAGGTAATTGAATGCAAACATTTCTACTAGCAGAAACTTAAATCTGTTCTTAGATGACATATCCATACAGGAACACTGTCATGAGTGAATAGAGTGGATATAAGCATAAGCTTAAGATTAATAAAGCGGATATAAGCATAAGATTATCCAAATGGCCAGACATAATTGTGGAAAAAAAGTTGATTAGTGGTACTATTTGAAAATGCAGCAATTTCTCACAAACGATCTGATGCGCAGAGCTGAATCAGAATAAACAGGAAACAGGTGTGTTATTGTTTCAGTGTAGGTTGGGCTTGGATTCAGATTTGGCTGAAAAGTTGAAATAGGTGTGACAAACACTCAATTTATGCAGCGTTAACCTGGTCTCTTCATACCTACATTTTAACAAACCATTCTCCTATACAATGCAGCTGCTTTAAGTCTGTACTTTTGTACAATGTCTCCCTCCAGAGGAGAAGATGCTGAAATGCTTTAGAAATAATACAGTATGTACTGTATACTATATATGTAGACTGCCCTTAGGTCTGAGTTATCCATCTGCATGTTCTTCTCTGCTTTTTCTTACTTATCATTCTTCCACCAGTTTATCGGTCCTCCACTTGCTAAAGATTAATATGCAGTGATATTTTAGTTGGTGTGAAAAAGACCCGCAGATGGCATGCAAAAAACATCAAGGGTGCAAAAGGAAAATCATGCCTTGCATAGGATTAAGCAATAAATCGTAAAGATGTGTTCATTAACATCCTAAATTACTTGAATACATACAGCTAAATGCTACAATGGAAGATTAGATGATTTAAGCTCTGATCTTAACCAGCATTATCTCCCACCAGATGCTCTCTTTTGTTCTGCATACAATTGTCAGAGGTTTTATCCACTCAGCTATTGGAGGACTTTATGCTGCTGTGTAAGTTTGCTACTTTCAAGTCAAACTTTTTAAAGTTAACCATCAGAGGTAGTCCTCTTGCTTGTTGTGTAGGAATTAACCATGCTTATGGATATGTATATTTGTGTGTTTCTTTACAGCTACCCATCTTCTCAATTCGGAACCCTGACAGGGATGCAGTCTCTAATTAGTGCACTTTTTGCCCTGCTCCAGCAACCTCTTTTTATGGCCATGATGGGGCCCCTGGAGGGAAATCCACTCTGGGTATGTATATACACCATCAGAAATAATTGTTAAATAATCTATTAAACAGTCTAACAGGATGAATCTGCAGGCTGTGAAGGGCTGAGATTTAAGATCTCAAAAATTTGTCACATGCTCACACTCATAAAAGCTCCTTTTCACACTGTCTCTCTTCTGTCTCTTTTTCTCTGTTATAGGTGGATGTGGGTCTTTTTGTCCTCAGCATGCTTGGTTTCCTGTTGCCCCTTTACCTGGTGTGTTTCCGCAAAAACCTTCACCAAAAGAGGAAAGAGAGAGAAAATGATGCCAAGATCTACATAAGAATAAATGGCAGTGACAAGACTGAGGCCTTTGTCTAGACCCAGGCCAAACCCAGAGACTAAAGCAAGGATGTACAGAAACAGAGAGAATGTGTGTCATTTTTATTATGACTTATATATTAACATACACTCAAGCACACACCTCTTGTTTAGAGGTTCAGCATACTAACTATGCTGTTTTGGAACTAATATAGCATCAATGGATATGGAATTTGAAACCTTGTGTGTTCAAATGAATATTTTTCTTTCTTCACTATCTGTCTGACTCATTTTACATTGTGTGGAGAAAATGAATGAAAGAAAGAAAGAAAGAAAGAAAGAAAAAACGGGGGGAAAAACATTTGAACATTAATGTTCAGGTGCCTAAATCTTGGTGCCTTACCAATGTGCTGTGCAAGAAAACAGCAATGGTAAAAATTGTAAATGACAATTTTGGTTATGAGAATTTTATATTTGTATGAGATAACTATGCATTAAACAAGCTGGTCCATATGCGTTGGTGGAATTAATTGTGAATATTATTACCTACACAATACATTTTGCAATACCATTAAGAGCATAATTTTGAAATTCAGTAACAACAACAGAAATGAGTACATAAATATGTTCTTCAATTCAATAATTGGCCTTCATATACCGTCTATAAATGGGTTTGAAATCCTGGCCTTTGTCACTCCCTAGAGGTAAAAGTTGTAAATGCCTGGCCAGTGCCTGGCCTGGCCAGTGATGCACAGCACCTCAAGGAGGCAGTATTTGACCCAACCGTATAGTACTACAGTAGGTAACATAAGAGGTGCTTTGGAAGATCTATCTGAGAGGGATTTTATTTATTTACAATGGCATTAAAACTATAATGATTTGTGTACTTTAAAATATAACAGAATGTAATACATTAAAGCATTAACCATACACAAAGCTGCTCATATATTTATTTGGTTGTAGAGACTTCTACAAAGCCTTAGGCTATATGCGTTTCCTGTAGGTTACGCAACAATTACACATTAGGTACTGTAATTGCTTAAAGGTGGCTTTAATTTTTTATGTGGTTGGTGACTGGAGTAAATGTTTGCTCCTTTGGTCAACCCTTTATTGTGAACTACAGTACTTTTATGTTACGTTTATGTCAGTTTTCAAAGCCTCACAGCCCCCTACATCTGATCCTTCTGATCTTTGAAATTCTATTGATATGCTATGGACCTTTTTATTGGCTCGTCAGACAGGGATCAGAAATGTTAATGTGTCCTTTAAAAGCGATGCCTTAAAATTTAAGCACAAACATTTTGGATAAGAGTATGTATTTAGAAATGTGATAAATGTGCAATTCTGAAATGTTCAAAATGTGTATTTATTAGCTCTTTTTATTAATTCTAAGCATTATACCCAAGCAAACTACTTCACTCTTGTTAGTTTGATAACAAGCTAGCAAACTACTTTTTGTTTGCTTGCTTTTTTTTATGTATTGATAATATGACTGTATTGAGGAATAACATCAAATAAAATATGACTTTCCTCATTGTGTGCTTTGCTGTGAAATAGGAATGCATCTTATATTGTCACAAAAATACATATACTGTAAAGACATAAAATAGTACATAAAATACATAAAATACATATACATATATAAGCACCTAATATTCGAATCCATATTTATATATACATATAAGTATATAAATAAATAAAAAATGCTCTAGAATTTTGTACCGTACAGTATATATACACATACACTATGATACTAAAAGTTGTGTAAGAACTGTTGCCTTGCACCTCAAGGGTTGGGTTTCGACTTCAGGCCAGGTTCGATTCCCGCCTCTGTGTGCATGGAGTTTGCATGTTCTCCCCGTGCTTGGTAGGTTTCCTTCGGGTACTCTAGTTTCCTCCCAAAGACATGCAGATTAGGCTATTTGGCATTACCAAAGTTGCCCGTAAATGTGTGAATGAATGTGTGAGTGTGTATATGTGTGATAGATTGGCACCCTGCTTAGGGTGTACTCTGCCTCTGTCTCCTGGGATAGGCTACAAGCCATGAATATAGGATTAAGCAGTACAGACGATGAGTGAGTTAGATTGAGAGTAAACGTTAAAAACTATATAGGACCACATCATTACCTACAAGCACCATATTCAGATATTATTTGATTTGTCTTCTTCCTATTATGCAGCATGTTATTGTAGTGATTAGCACTGTAGTCTCGCACCTCCAGGATCGAAGGTTCGATTCCTGCCTCGAGTCAGTGTGCATGGAGTTTGCATGTTCTCCCTGTCCAATCTAAAGACACGCAGTTTAGTTTAGAAGTGCTTGCTATTTAGAAACTTGATAAATTTGCATTACTGAAATGCTAGGGCATTCCCAAAGTGCCCCGTGTGTGTGGACAATGCGATGGATTAGCACCCTGTCCAGGGTGTAACCGTCCTCATGCCCCTTCTGGGTTCTCCTTAATATGGTCTATTAAAAACTTTCTCACCAACATTTTGTCTTACTAGAGTGAGAGAGAGCGAGAGAGAGAGAGAGAGAGAGAGAGAGTGTGAGAGAGATGTATGAGTTATGCAGGCATGATGTAAAGCTATAAACAGATGCAGGGTTCCTGTTACATAATTTCTGGCAGCAGCTCTTTAGTGAAGATCAGGAAGCATGAGAGTGCACCAACCAGATGCCATCCCTCGCTGACCACTCACACCAAGACTGCCTAATGCTTTAGCACAGCATCTGCCATAGGTGTTAAAACGGATGGGGAAATATAATATAAAATAATTATATTATAGCAATTAGACAGAATATTCAAGGATTTCTGTCTGAGACTTGACGTTCTGCAAAATGCATTATAACCAAACGCAAACGGATTTGGTTTTTAGATTATTATAAATACATTTCTGTGTACATAGAGTCCCCCCCCCTGTAACGTGACGTCACGCTGCCTACGCCACGGCTCAGGCTCGTGTGATTAGGGCGAGTGCGCCGCACCCCCTCGGCCCCGATCAGGAAGCGGAGCGGAGAGAAAGCGCTGGCTACAATGACACAGAAGCAGCGCTGAGCTGTAGGAGAGACTGCGGCTAAACCGAGGAACAGCTCCAGCACGACATCACAGCGCCATCTCACCAAAACACACAACAGCGACGACACAAAATGCTCATCAAAGAATTGTAAGTGAGCGCAATTTGCTGTTTTCCCACCCCTCACTGTTATTATTTCTTATACTGATGCGTTAGGTAAAGGCAGCATCCTCCGGCTGTGGAGCTCAGGTGGACTGGCGTTTCTTTGACCCAGGCCATGGCGACATTGCAAAACTTGACTTTGACGTCAGATCTCTCCAAATATATACCTCTATTTGACTGACATACTATTTAGATATAAACTATTGACCTGATCCTAATAGTCACGATGTCCAGTCGGCGATTATTTTCATGTCGATTGCGTGGAGACAGTAGATGTTTTGATATTTTCACGTATTTTTATTTAATTATTATTATTTGCCATATTCATTCTCTTTTTCAACTCAGTTATTTTTATTATTATTATTGCATGCCAGGTGCTGATATAGCGTTAGTCAGTGTAAATCATCTCATATGACCGAGTACACTACACCATGGCACACTGTGTTCCTAAATTCACTGTATTTTAGGAAACTTTAACTCATTACTGATGTTTCCTAACATCTTGTGGTACTCTATACGTTAGCCTACAATGATAAGGCAAAGATTCGGTCCTTTTTTAAACGAGTGTAATTTGAGAAGCGGTGTTTGTTGGTTTAGCATCGAGTGATGCACTACATAACCAAACATACATACCGGCATCCTGAGGTGCAGAAATGCGCGTGTTCACTTCAGCAGGGACATATGGTTTATCAAGGTCATTATACCGAGATGAAGTTATCTAAAAATAAAGGATTAAATCGCGATAAATCTTTTAATGTATCAAACTTATAGCAGGAGACAAGAAAATGTGGCATACATGTAACATTCCAGCTCGCCAGTATTGTATATTATTTGTCTGGCGAGTGAGGAAGGCTGATGAAGACCTGTTCGAGCACGGAGAACAATCCGTGTCTGTGATTGGTCTGCTCGGGCTCGTGCGCTATCGATGAAACGCGCTCGAGGACCGCACGCGCGCGGGAGTCCTGAGAAATGGCTGCTGAGGTCGTAACCTGCTCCTGAGACGTACAGTGTTGTATTAGCTATCTTAATATATGGTTTGTGACAGGAGTTTCCTACAGCTTGCTTTCTTCTGGCCTTTTGCACACAAGATCAAGGGCTATAGAAATTAGAATGGCGTAATGGTTTAGCACTGTGGTTCCGGGTTTGATTTACAGATTCGATACCCCTTTGTGCATGGAGTTTGCATGTTGTTTCCATGCTTGGTGGATTATCTCCACAAAGACATGCAGATTAGGCTAATTGGTGTTCCTAAATTGTGTGTCCTGTCTGCATGTCCTGCACTGTTTTGGCACACTGTCCAGGCTGTACCCCGTCTTGTGCCTGAAGTTTCCTGATAGGCTCCAGGCTTCCTGTGATCCTGTATATAAGAAGAAGATATGCAACTTTTCTTTTCTGAGAAACAGTAAAAATTAATGTTTCAGTGGGCTAGTGGTGGCTTAGTGTGTGTTAAGGGTCTGAGTTACTGATCGGAAGGTCAGCGGTTCAAGCCCCAGCTCGTTAGATTGCTGCTGTTGGGCCCCAGAATAAGGCCCTTAACCCTGCCTGATCCAGGGGTGCTGTAAAAATGGCTGACTCTGCACTCTGACCCCTGCCTTCCAACAAAAAGCTGGGATATGCGAAGAATAAAGAATTGTACAGTGATGTACTGGGATATCTGAAGAATAAAGAATTGAACAGTAATGTATATGTGACGAAAAAAGGCTGAACTGAACAGGAAACCAAAAGGATGAAAATATGGTGCTTTTAGAACACTGGTCGAACAAATCTCTATAACTATAAGGATATTTGAAATATAGATATTAGATATTAAATATGAATAAAGAAATATAGATATTTACTATATTATGTTAATATATTATATATTAACATACTATATTATGTTATATAGTAAGTCATGTGTAAGTGAAAACCTCTCCACAAAATCGTTTGCCCTAAATAGCTTGTTTAGATGCTACATTAAACATGTAATATTAATATTAAGGAATGGAAAACTTTTAGATTTGCATTTTAAAACATGATTTTTAGAGACTTGGATTACTTCCTTAACACCGGTTTACTGTCTGTGTAAAGTTTCTGATTGTGTTGTCGTCTTGTACTTGTGTGGGTTTCCTCCTCCACCCTTCTAGGTGCAAATAATTGTGCGCATATTCCCCTGTCATGTACAGGGTATATTCCTACTTTGTACCCAGTGTTCCCTAGATAGGTTTAAGATCTAATGTGACCCTAACCAGAATAAGTGGTTACTGAAGATGATTTCATGAACCATAATAAATCTAAACACATAATAAATAAACCAACACATTTGCATCGATTATCAATTATATACCAATAAACTGGTCCCAGGATCAATTGGAACCAGTGCTCATTTATGCCTGCAGGGAGCAAAGGCCAGCCTGTTCAATCCAACTCCACAGAAAAGCTATCGCAATGCAGCTCACCAAAAAAAGTAAATGCTGGCAACTAAAGAAAGGGAGCAGAAGAGTCAATGTGCACAGGCCCTGGCAGGTAATGAGCCCGAGGCCACCAATATAGCTTCCAAATTTACATCTGATTTTTGGTTTGATTTAATTAATTATTAATTACTATAAAAATATAATAATAAATAAATAAACAAACTGCAGGACTGCTTTTGGGACTACAGTTGACTTTTGGTGTGAGCTGTCCATGGTACCACATTTTCCTTGATTGATAGTGCAGGTTAAAACAAATTCTGTTAATTTGCATGGAAGCCAAAATTACCTTATATATTCATACCTTTCTGACAGAATTGTGTTGATTTCAAAGCATCACTTTAAGTTCACATTCATATTACAGTCAGAGTATACTGTTTAAACACTCATGGTTTTGGAATTGGAATTTGTTCATGTAAGCATGTTTGTGCTTTTTGTTTACTTGTGCTAGACCCACTTCATATACATAACCCTGAAGTGTTTTTGGACTTTACTGGTTCATTACCTGTGTTATTTACAAATGTGTAAGATGCAAAAGGGAGGGAAGTAAATCTAGCATTTAAGATAGATGTTCATATTGCAGCAGATTGTGGTGTTAAGTAGGAACAGAAGAACAGAGACACTGAATCTCTCATAGTGAACATTAGTGGACCTGCAGGCTATAGAAGGGCCCAGGAAGGTGACTCCTGCTGGTATACAGTAAATTTTACATCACAACACCTGAAGCCTTAGACAGCCTTAAAGCAAACTCATTATAAGCACTGGAGCTGAACTAGTCAGCACTCTGTGTTAGAAGTATGGCCTTGTATGACAGTATAAGGCAGCTGGGAGAATGTTTTGGTGCTTAAAGTCATGAGATAGATATGAACGTAGATGTGAAGAGTCTAAAGCGAGTGAGCTCCTGGTGTCGTTTTACTCCTCAGGAGTATTGATAAAAAATGCAGACAGTACAGAATGAGCTACACTGCCTGTGACAATAAGAAGTTTTTGTGTAAGAGATTTGATAAAAGTTTTGTTAAATAGATTTTGTAAAAGGATATAAATTAAGCTAATTACTGCCATTTGATGTGCCTGAAACTTTGAATTGTCCTTAACTACAGGTAAGAAAGACCTAAAATACCAGGATTATCATGAATGCTACAGTATATTTCTCCACATTATTTTGTAGAATTGTACTGAAAACACTATGTTATTGATGTGAGAACAGTGAGGCTCAGTGAAAAGAATGAGGCAGTGATGATGGTGATGGAACAATGAAAATTGTAAAAAAAAAAAAAAAAAAAAGTTAACAATGGGGAACCTAATCATTAGATCTGATATTTTATAATGGTTGGTTTGTGATCTGTATTTTTTTTCTCTTATCGTTTCAGTCGAGTTATTCTACCCATTTCTGTGGAGGAGGTAAGTGCTAAGTGTGTACTCATTTTTTTGTGTGTGTGTTTGTCTGTGTATGTGGTGTGAAGCAGGATTTTGCACAGCAAATTATTCATACGGACTGCAAAAAAAACCTTAGAGATGATTTCTTTGCTTGTCTGCAAAGGCTCAGCGTTGTCATTTTTGATTAGATTGCTGTTATGCATGTCAGTAAGCTGCATATTTGTCAGCTCTACAGGGAGTTCCTTCACTTGGTATTGCTGTGTGTTTTTTGTACACAATGTAAAATGACTAAGTTACTGCTTACCTATCTGCCTGCCAATATTAAAATCTTCGTCAGCAGTTGTATCCTCATCAGCAACTCTCGCTCGCTGTGACTTTATAATTAAATAATCCAAATTAATCCGCGTAGTACACAAGTCACGACACATTTTTAAATTGCACACCATTCCCTGTCATTAAGTATTGTATTCCTGTCTTACTCATCTTCTCTGTTCCTGTCACTGTCTCAGTATCTTCTGTGTTTCTTTAGCATGTCCATCAGTTCAGTGATTGTCTGGGTTTGAATAGCTAATGAGATATCTGATATTACTCAGTGTCCTGCTCTTCCTGCTTCTTTCCCCTCATCCTCTCTAATTTTCCATGCATTCATGACTGTCTTTAAAACCTTCATTCTTGTCTTTCTCTGTCAGTTAGTATGTATAGTATAAATATGATAATTACAATTATACAATTATCCCATCCGATCTACAGCAAATAAAAATACTAACACAAGCACACCAGAGCAATGTTTACTGACTTCAATACTGGGAAATCCTCTCCTGATGTTTTATGAGCATAATTGAGAAATGGATTAATGGATTTTTTTTTTCTCTAAGTGATGCTGGGGGAATCCAGATATTAAAAGAATGGAAAGTACTGGCCTATTTAAAACATTACAAACACATTTTTTCCATGTCTTTTAAATTGCCCATATACAGTACATGATTTACTTTACAGAAAGAAATCTCTCTCTTGACTTGTCTTCTTGGTATTTGTAGTCAAACATCTTGGCGGTTCTAACCCAGATCCATCCATCCATCCATCCATTGTTAATTTATTTATCTTCATAATTCGGTCATCTGCTATTTCCCACCTACCTGCCAGCATTCCCATACATCAAATTCCTACTAAAGACGATGAAGTTTTAGGATATTACATGAAGCCATCCAATAGCATATATTCACAGGGTGGTGTAACCCACACAACGGAAATCTGTCTTGTTCTGCATAAATGAGCCAACAGATGGCCATGATTGGCTGGTGTCACTGTGATTGACAGGGGAGAGAGTATATTTTCTCTTCCAACCAGAGAATGCGGTGCATTTTACTCTCTTGGCTCCCGGCCACCAATGGCTTTGGCATCAATGGGATTTGTACTCATGATCTCCCTACTCATTTAACATTCTGGGAGACAGAACAAAACACTTTGTATTTACCATACCTGCAAGAACTGCATTCACAGGCATACAGTTGGGTTCATAAGTATTTGGACAGTGATGAAATTTTAGGGTTTTTTTATTCACCAGTAGATCACCACAACGGATTGATATAAAAGCTATTAAGATATTATTGGAATGTAGAGTTTTTTTTAATTTAAATTGATTTAGCAGCAGTAATATTAACTGCTTAGGAATTAAAATTTTATATAGTTTCTCCATTTTTAAAGGCTTAAAAGTACAAGGGTTGTACCAATAATTAATAATGCAAAAAATTATATTTTTATTAACTGACATTAGTCTCTTCCTCTGTACAAAGGTAATACTCAACATAATCTCCATCACAACATTTGCCGGATTGTTGAACCCAGCTCTCTAATTTTTTTTGCAAATCTCTTTCAGTACAGTTGATGGTCTCCCCTAAACTACGGAATGATCACGGAGATGACACTGTTGATAAGGCCAACAGTGTCATCTCCGTCATCTCGCACAAAGAAATAAAAAAAAAGAGAATGACAAACCATGCAGAGGGAGAGCATCAACTGTGAAAAAGAGGACTTTCAAAGAGGATTCGAAAGTTAGGTTCAACAATGGTGCAAATACATGTTGAATAGTGTCTTTGTAGAGAGGAATAGTTGCCCTCTTTATATTTTTAATAACAACATTATATATCCACTTTTGCATTACTTTCAGAACAGCCCTCGAAATTGATCAAATTTATATAATTAAAAGTAAAAGGCTTATTTTAGTATTTAGATGCAAATTCTTTGTGACTGATGATATCTAAAGTCTATAACCAATGTATTTGCTTGTGAGATGCTTTGCCAGTTCTTTACCTTAGCTGCTTGTTTGTAGGTTTCTGACTTCAGTTTCGTCTTTAGTAAATGTAAAGCAAAAAACAGCAGAGTTGCAGTCATGAGGCATTAAATTTCTTTGCCTTAAGAAGCGCTTGGGCTGCTTTTGCAGTATGTTTTATGTCATTATCCATCTGTACTGTGAAATACTGTTCTAACCGATTTGCTGTTCTATGGTTCAGAGTTTCAACATTTAACTGAATCGGGCCGTAAGCTATAGCTCTATGCACTTAAGTGTTCATACTGCTGCTTCCATCAGCAGCCACATCATAAATAAACACCAGTGACCCAGTTCCACTGGCATCCATACACACTGCTGATGATGTAGTATGTCTGGATCATGACCCACTCATTTTTCTCCCTTTCCATCATTCTTCCAAAAGCTATTTTGGTTTCAAATACTTACTTGGTAATACTTGGTTTCATTTGTACAAGGAATCATATTCAATTCCACAAATGGGCAGGCATTTTGGAGCTGTTTTCTCACAAAGTCTCATCTGGCCTTTCTGTTGAAGATTGGATGTTACCAGTGATTTACATCTTGAGGGAAACCCTCTGTATTTACATTCATGAATCTTTCAATTGTTGATTACAGACAGGCAAAATTACGAATATTGTGTCACTGTCCAAAGACTCATTAAGTCATACAGTATTTTGATGCTTTTTGAAAAATTTGATGCTGAGGTTGAAAGATTAAATTCTGTTTAATGTAACTGTTCTATGGACAAATAACATAAATCAAATGCTATGGTTATCAGAGAATGCTTCCCTGTTAAGCTTCTTACACCAGGGTTAATGCCTGAACATGTGCATTTGAGCATTTAAGTCTCATACACTGAGGTTTATAGAAACACATCAGATCACCAAAATGAAAATAACAGGTTGTAAATATTCTGGTAAAAAAAAAAAACCTGAATGTACACTACTGTATCACTCTAAGGTTTGGGATCACTCAAAAGTTTGGGATCACTCATTTTATTTCTCTCTACCTTGTAAAACAATACTGAAAGCATCCAAAATATGCAATAATCTCCTTTGAACAGTTAACGTTAAGATGACTTTGCTACTCATGGTCTGTAAAGCCTTCATAATGCCTCTAGTCCGAGATGCTGTTAATTGGTGATTTTTGAGGCTGGTAACTCTAAATGAACTTCTCCTCTGCAGCAAAGGTAAGCTTTGGTTTTGCTTTCCTGGGAAGTTCTTCATGAGCGCCAATTTCATTATGGTGCTTGATGAAAATGCACTTGACAATGCTGTTCTTGCAAGAACTTTCATAACATAACAATTGATTGTCGTTGTTCTTGTTGTTACATAATTACCTAATTCCATATGTGTTATTTTATAGTTTTGAAATCCCTAGTATTGTTGTAGAATGTAAAAAATGAATCACTAAACAAAAACAAAGAAATTTGCAAGTGATCCCAAACTTTTGAGCGTTATTGTAGGTATATAGTAGATTTCATTCTTGGCTGCAGTGGGAAACTTATCCATTAAGTGATTTGATAAAGGGTTATGGAAAGAGACTCTTTAAATTAATGTTAGAGGATTCCATGACTCTGTGTGTGTGTGTGTGTGTGTGTGTGTGTGTGTGTGTGTGTGTGTGTGTGTGTGTGTGGCTGTTGTATTGATGGAGTCTATTTGGAATAATTGCATAACATAAGCTCATGGATACGCATGATTTCTATTTATTTATTTATTTATTTATTCATTTGTTTGTTTGTTTGTTTGTTTGTTTGTTTGTGTGTTTTTGCTGACTTTGTTCATTCATAAAATGTGTAAAAGAGAAAGTACAGAAGCCTGCTGACTCATCGAGAATTATCCTCAGATTACAATTACTCATGTCTCCATATAATTGGGGGATGAGCATCAAGAATTCATTGTTAGTTTTTGGATGGTTTTGTGTATGTACATTGTGCAAGCAGCTATATGTAACATGGATATGATTTTATTTAAAATACTGAGGAAAAAATGGACTTTTCAATATCGGCAAAATATCACCCTTTCTAGTTAATTCCAAACTTCTGATACTTCTACCCTGTAGAATGTATTTACTCGCAGCGGATTTCAATTATAAAATGCATTAAATATGACGCATTTGCCTGAGGATTTAATAACATGCCAGATACAACTGGGCAGTTGAAGGTGAAGGCTTTGGAGTTGTTAATGCTAGGAGTTGGACTGCACTTCAGCCAACGCAAAGCCAAAATTTCAATTGACTCACTCGTGCTAATTCAAACACATTTACCATTACTTGCAAAGTAACTTGCACTAAATTGCAGCTGTTATTTAAACTGAAATTTATATGTGTATATACAGTGTGCTTAAACAAAAAATAATTTATTTATAGTATGATAAAGGCACACCCATAAACCACTAATTTTCAGAATCTCAATCCTATTCTTAATTCCACCCTACAATACATGACTTTTTACATTATATTACTTTTTGTGGTATTTGACTGCTACAAAATACAACATTTTGTAAATAAAACAATGTCTAATCCTGTATAAAATCTTTCAGTGTCATACTTTTTTTAAAGTTCTGTAGCAATGGTGATTCTAGCAATGGTGATACAGGACCAGATTGCTAGCCCGACACCCAAACCTCCTCCTTTCTCATTGACGATTTCAGAACAAGCAACAACGGAGTGGTTCATATGGGCATAGAATGAAGGGCCTTGTCGTCCAACAGTGACAACAAGGTGGTTAAAAGGCTCGAAACCCCCGATCTTTCAATCAGCTACCGACTGCTGGTCCACCCATAATTGCCTCACAGTGTTATTTTGTTATGGTTATGTACAGTATATGTGCATTCATTTTGATATTTGTCTACCTTTTTACCTTTTCTTCATTTTGGAAAGCTGGTCAAATTACCAGTGTGCAGTGACCTCACACAGTAAGACCAGCAGCTTTAAATTAACACCTTTGGTAAAGATTGGAAAAAGCTGGAACATAGCGCGCTTTAGAAAGAAGTTTAATTAAAGGTGTTAATTGAAGATTTAGCTTCACAGAAGTGAGTTTTGTCTGGTGGTTTGGTGTTTTTTTTTTGCTGTAGCTAAAATGAATTTAGAGCATCAGCAAGGATAATAAAATACTGGTTTACATTCTGTGTTGCTTCTCTCTTCAACTTCTCTTCATTTTTTTTTCTTACAGTTTGGTCTCTATGTTGTTCATTGTACTGATTTATCTGTGAATGCTTCAGACAAGTAGTTAGAATCAGAGCTACTCTATTAAATTAACTATTCAGAGCCTCAGCATAATTCACTGAAAAGGTAAATTTAGGTTATTGTATTATGTATGGGATGGTATTAAATACAAATAATTTTATGCTTTTTGTATAAAATATTGCTTTAATAATTCTGTTTGATATGATAGTATAAATACAACAGACAGGAGAAATAATATGTGCTAAACTGACCTGTATATTTCTTGCACATGCCGGCGCTCTCAGCTTTTAACTCATTTGTTGTTCTTAAAGCTCACTCCTCAGTTTCCATGGTTCAAAATATACTTACTGTTCCCTCCATTGGTGAGTTGGAAGTACTTTGTGGAATGCTATTAAAGAGAATAGATCATTCTGTCAATTTCTTATGTTGCATAAACTGTCCACACTATGATTGGACCGGTTTCAAATCTATTGACAGTACTAAATAAACAAAAGCAAAAATATATGAATGTAGCAGTGGCAAATAATGCACTGCTTACATTTGTAAGATATCTGAGGTATAAAGGGCAGTTGCGATACTAGCTGTGAATTAAACTTAAGAATAAAATCTGGATAGTTAGTTGCTTTTAGTGTGCATTGTTGTGCACTGCATATACTCATGCATTATGAGATTATACAGGTGCACTGGATATTCTCCACTCTGTTTTGGACTACAAAAGCACTACAAAAATGGCAGCCCCCCAAATTAATGCACTATGTACTGAATAGCACACATGGGCACAGTGAATTATTCAGTAACTGCAGTGAAACTTTAGTAATAAAGGAGTGTAATTAAGTAGGGGCATTTTTTTGGCATGGTTTGTTTCATTTAGATCTGTTAGCGGAATAGACCTTCAGATGAGTGGAAAGTTATTCTGGCTGATCGCGTTTAATTCTTTAATTTGTTAACTGCTTGTATGCACATAAAACAAGCAAGCAAACAAACAAAAACTGATCTGAACTACATTTCCATTCAGATCTAATATGTCACATGCCCCTGATCAGTTTCACCCGTGTCTCATCATATCTTTTTTTAGCACATTATTTAAGATACTGTCTTCACCGTTTCCGTGTGTAGCTTTTGTTGTATGTGATTGCTCATAGTTGTTGTGTTTCTTGCTTCATAACCATAATTCATATTGCTTACTGTTTTCATGTGTATTTTTGGTTCATTTGTTTGCACTTTAATTAATGAAGAGCAGCCCTTTGCTTCTCTCTGAAACCTGGCAACAAACAACAGCACTATAGGAGACTTTTGATTATGTTGACATTTTCCAAAGAACATGACATGACATGTTTCATCTACATGCCACCTGGCACATTGGGCAACAGACATATATATACACAGGGTCGGGTTGTCAGATTGATGCTCGAATGTATCTGAGCACGTGGGGGTAAATTACCTTGCTCCAGGGTCCAACAGCGGCAACCCAGCGATGTTGGGGCTCAAACCAGGGACCTCCTAGTCAGCAGGCCAACACCTTAACCACGGAGCCATCCCTGCCCTTTTCCAAACAGCATGAATCTAAAACATGAATCTAAAAACTCATACAAAAAATATACAGCTCAAAAAGAAATTATATTATTCTCTTTGGCAATAATACACATATTTAGTAGGAAATGCATGTTCTATGCAAAAACGCAACGTTACATAATGTTTCACCCAACTGATCGTGACGGGATTTATCTGGGTAATAAATCTGACAGGAATGGAGCCAGAAACAAAAGCATAATCTTTTTTCGTGGGAGTGAGGGAGCATATTAAAGCAATCAATCCGTCATATGAGCGATGTATGGCAGAAGACAGAGCATAATGGCAAAACAGTAGCTTAGGGGTTAGTTGGCACTGCCGCCTCTACACACCTCTAGGGTTGGGGGTTAGAACCTTGCCTCTAGAGTGTATGCATGGAATTTGCATGTTCTTCCTGTGCTTGATGAGTTACCACCTAGTACTCGGGTTTGGCCCACAGTTCAAAGACATGCATTGTAGTCTGATTAGCGTTTCCAGATTTCTCATAGTGTATGTATGCATTTTTTTTTTTGTGCTCAGTTTATTTTTCATCCTTCTCCTGCCATCTCTGCATTTCATTATACATGCTCACAGAAAATGTGTATGTGAGTGAGGGGGGTGTAGGTGTGTGTAGGTGTGTGTGTGTGTGTGTGTGTGTGTGTGCTGCACAGTGACATGCAGTGCTAGGGGACTAGGATTGGTTGGAAGATGCAGGCTTCGATTGGTTGGGACAGGATGATGATGCAGAGAAGATGTTGGTGTAATATCACAGGGTCTGTGATGTCACACACACACACACACACACACACACACACACACACACACACACACACACACACACACATATACACACACACACACACACACGCACACACACACGCACACACACAAACAATTTTATTTGTTCAGTTAATATTCAGACCATATGAACATCTTAATATCAGTTCTTCATAGCCATCCGTTTCTCTTCTCTCATTTGCCTGCTTCCAGTCATATAATCCTTGACACAGCACTAAAAATAAAGGCAAGTGAAGATGCTTTTCTGCACTCCCTTCTGTTTTTTTTTTTTTTTTGCATCTCCTTGGCCAGTCTAGTGTGGATACTTGTGCTAAAAATAGTCCGGTCTGCATGGCTTCCCCTGTCTCTATCTTATAGATGCACACATACTATACAAAGACACACATGCGCAGACGTGTGAAAAAGGTCTTTTAATGTCAGCCTCTTTTTTTTAAAATAACACTTTCATACATATTTTAGCTGAGTTAAGTATTCATCTCATGAATGATCAACTTGACAATTGACAATGATCACTTTGGAATTTAATATCACTGCAATCTCTTTTAATCTCACACACACTGCCTTGTGCAAATAATTGCTGGCTCCTGCACTCACATTTCTCTTAACACGGGATTGGAATTAATATACGTTAAAAAGAAATCTTGCGTTGTTATCTGCTTATTTTGCTTTTTTCTTTTAAGTAGTTTTGCACTGCTGTATGCAGATTTCTGGTGACATGTTCTGATATTACAGCGTGTGTGGCACACACTGCCGATACATTGCTGTCTTTTTCATGTCGTGTATACCCTTTGGTGGAGACTGTTCTCCTTTTGGTGTAAACCCTATAGGCTGGATTTGTTGCATGATGCAATTCCTGAAAAAAAAAACAAAACTACAACATTGTGTTCTAATTAACTAATTTTCATGAAAGAGCAAGGTCTCTTAATCTGCCATGAAACCTTTCTATAGTTATGTTTGTGTGTGAGCTCCGTTATGTATCCATATGTGTTTTTTAAGACTATGGAATCAGAAAAATTGTAATTTGCTAGTTGGGAAATTGCACCCTCTGGCAAAAGCCAAATGACTTTAGATTCACCTTGTGGTTGAATCTGGGATTCCTGCCCAAGGACATATAGCCCGGACTTGTGAATCAATCAGTTGTCCTTGTACTGTTTTATCAAAGTGAACCTAGAGAACATTCCATTTTAATGCCTTCACTTATTTATACTTTAAAATGAGTTCTGTTCCTTGTGACATTCCATGTTAGAACAGGAAATCCAGGTGGTTGTTAGGAGTTTGGTGGTTAAGAAGGGTAAAATAGATCTCTAGTTACACTTAAATTGTATTTCTATGAATTCTGGGTACATACCTGGTGCTGTAGTGGTTTGAATGTTGACGTAAGTGTATTTTTTCAGTTTTAATCTTAAATGAAGAAAAAATGTAGATTGTATTTTCTGGATAAATTTCTAATTTTCTCATTCATCACTTATAATGAATTGAATCGTAACCTTGTTTTTGTTCATATAGTTATTATAGTTCTCATTTACATATAACAATTTTAGTGATGAGCAATTTCAGCGTGCACTTTCAGAATTGAGGGTTCTCCATGCATGGTGGGTTTGCTCCAGGGACTAGTGTTTCCTCCATGCAGTGTAGCATAATTAGTATTTCCAAATTTTCTGTAGACTCTGACTCTGCTTTGTGTCCTAAATTCATTGAGATAGGCGCGGGACCTCCTGGGACCCTACACAAGATAAGCAGTATAGATAATGGACAGATAAATGGATGGCCAATGTTCAACCAAACACTATAAAACCAATATTGTCTGTATTTGAACTTCTGATTACCTAAATACCTGTTTAACAGTCCAGAATGTAATTTAACAATAAGATGTCCAAATGCACTAGTGTATGGTATTTATAAGCACAGTGTCAGCCAAACATCAAAGTAAATAACCGTGTGTTGTTATGTTTTTTATTGCTACCAAAATTATTGATTGCCCTCAAAATTTGTGGATCATGTGTGCTGTTAATTTGGTATATGTATGCTGGCTGGTAGGATTTCTGTTATAAGTTATGTTTACAGTTATAAATGTTACGTGGTGCGGTATGGAGAGCCGCACCACGAGATGTTATAATATAAAAGCCCTAACGCAGGGCTTTAGAGGGGCTCAATGAAATAGGAGGTGCTTATGACAGGCACGGGAAGACCTTCCTGTTTGGAGATGGGGATTATTAATTAGAAACTTAAAAGAAAACTAGAAACACAACAATAAACAGAGCTCCGCCGTCTAATCGAGCATGGATAGGCTCTGGAAAATAAAACAAAAACTATATCCTCTCGGGGCTTTTGCCCATACTGCGGATTAATTTTTTTCCCCCTGATACCTTACCCGTGCTACATAAATCAGGACCCTTAAATAAACACGCCGCCAGGTGAGGCATGTTCACGCTGATTGCGGTGTTGCCTGGCAACCGTGTGTCTATAAATGGCCGCACCTTCGCCTTTTCAGAACTCTGCGTGGTAGCAGCCTGCGGATCTGCCTGTTCTGAACAATACAAAGCATTTTCACACGGTTCTGCCCCTCATGAGACCCGCGTCGTTACATATAACAATTTCTTTTTGATTGTGTAAAGCTGCATTGTGACAATGACAATTGTTAAAAGCATATACAAATAATATTGAATTTAGTTTCATTGAATGTTTAAGTATTCCCAACTGTTGTTGAAGCTGAGCAAAATTATTAGACTAGATGAATGTGAATATAGCCTAAATATAACCAAATCACATAATGAATCACTAGCTAGGTGCTTATTAGCTAGGTAATTATATTAGACCACATAATTCTTATAAATCACTCATAAATAATAATAATAAAATTTATTTGTAGATATTCATTTATATATATATATATATATATATATATATATATATATATATATATATATATATATATTTTTTAGTTTTTTTTTTTAGTTTTTTTTTTGTGGATTTTTCCCCGATTTTCTCCCTAATTTAGTCGTGTCCAATTCCTCCCCGTCACTAGGGGGCTCCCACATTAAGGCTACTACTACCACTCAGCCGGGAGGGCCGAAGACTATCACGTGTTTCCTCCAAACCACGTGCCGCCAGCCAACCGCATCTTTTCGAACTGCTCATTCATTTATATCTTAATACCACAATTGCAATTGTTAATTGGTTAAACCGTATGGAAATGTAAACAATATTTTGTTACAGTAAATTAGTGTTTGAGACACAGTGAGAGGAGCATAAAATGGTAGACATACTGAATTTCTCATTTCTCATTTCTAATCTCTAAGTTTAGTGTGATCTCATATGGACTTTTTCTGGTATAAAAGATCCAGAAGAGTTCTTTTAGGACTAATTGCAATAAGTGTTGCAGCAGAGTAAAATCAGCTTATTGTAACAAAGCCTTAAATCCCCCTCACTAAAATGTTTAAACTCATTTACACAATTACAGTTCTGTTCTTCACAACCACACTCATTTCTTCATTGGTTTTGAAATAATCTTGCTAGGTCAGTGTACTGTATGTGATCTTAGGCCCTTCCTCACAATGTTAGAGGTGATTAGGGAGTGAAAGAAGTCTTTGTTCAGCATGCACAGCATGTGCACTACAGTACATGAAATAATGGACAAGAAGAGAAAACAGAGAGACAGGGAGAGAATGACAGCAGTCTCTAATGCCAAATCATGGCATTAAATAGCAATGTTGAATTTATGTTGATTCAAATTTCTTCTCAATTGAACAATATTAATTTGGTTAACTGTATTTGGAAAAAATATGAACTTTAAATGTCACACAGATTGCTGCATTATATTGAGTGGAACTGCTGTCCAAGTATGTCTATTTATGTGTGTTTTGTGTGTACAGTACCAGGTAGGTCAGCTGTACTCAGTAGCCGAAGCAAGTAAGAATGAGACTGGGGGAGGAGAGGGTGTGGAGGTCCTGAAGAATGAACCGTATGAGAAAGATGGAGAAAAAGGTCAATACACACACAAAATCTACCACCTGCAGAGGTGAGTTATCACATGCACACTCCCATAAAACACCAGTGAATCAATCATATACTATGTGAGAGTTATGCCATGACACAAACCTCTTTTCAAAACATTTTTCTGTTTTTAGTAAAGTTCCATCTTTTGTGCGAATGCTGGCACCAGCATCAGCTCTCAACATTCATGAGAAAGCCTGGAATGCTTACCCATACTGCCGCACAGGTAAAGCACACATGCACGCACACACACACACACACACACACACACACACACACACACACACACACACACACACACACACACACACACACACACACAATCACCCACTTCTATCTCTCTGTTAAATAATTAACTGATTGAGCAGAATGGGAGTGGAGTTACAGCATAGGGAACTGAGGTTACCGTGATAGCACACACACTCCCACACCCACTCTTTGTTTGACTTATTACCTTATGAGGAAATTCCATTGACATAATTAAATTATTGCAGCTAATTACTGATGTGCTGCACCCAACCCTAGCCCTAACATTAACCTCAATGACCTTTTGACTCTTTCACGTTCTAAATAGAGTAATAGTTGCATTATTGTTAAAACAGCATCAACAACAACATGGGCATTTTTATGGGCATATAGTATACTCTGAGCATATAAGCTTAATAGAAAAATGTACTATGGACACTAGAAAATAAATTATAACTGATGTGTTCTTTCTCTCTCCTTGTCATTGCTATCTCTTTTTACAGTAATCACGGTGAGTAGATGACCACCTATACTTCACCTCACACATACACAGGCCACTCCACAGACACACCCACACCAAATAATATCAAATATTATTTTATATGATTTGTCATATACTATTAATAACAATGCTCTTATCCTGCAGAATGAGTATATGAAAGACAATTTCCTCATCAAGATAGAAACATGGCATAAACCTGACATGGGTCATCAGGACAATGTATGTATTCTTTATTTGTCTGAAATGTCACTGCTGGGGTTACCCTTTTTCAGAGCCACTAAACGTGACCCTGAGTGTGTTTCACATGGCTTGTGCAGGTGCACGGTCTGGACCCTGACACCTGGAAGAAGGTTGATGTGGTATATATTGACATTGGGGACAGAAGTCAGGTGGAGCCAAAGGTAAGAATGGGCTCATTATCTGCCTGAATACAAACGAAAGAAGATTTATTTGTCATTTTAGTCCCCTTGAATATCCAGAATATAGTTAAAGAGTTTTAAAGACAGATAAATTTACATGCAGTGTAAATTAAATGCCAGAAATCAGAAAGCCCAGACGTAATTCTAATTAACTCTGTACAATTCTTTGCAGGCTCTTCTTTCTTACTCTTATGCACTTCATGTCTTATAAAACTTTTTTTTTTCTTGATCAATGTCATCTATTATTATGTAATCAATGGTGCTGCAAAAATGGCCAATTTCTACAGATTATTTGTCCCTGCATTCCAAAATGACACTTTCATAACTACTATTTTGTAGTATTTTATAACACTTTCTCTGTCACTTAATAGCTTATAAACAAAAATGTAGATAATTGCCATGTGTATCAGGCTGGTGTTTTAGAAAACTGTTGTCATGGCTGAGAAATTCTAGTCCTGTCAATCGATTAAAAAATGTAATCTTGTTAATCACAGTCATAGACTGTGATTAATCATGATTTATCACAATTTTAAAATCCTCAGATTCACTTGTATTATAAATATGTAATATTGGAATAAAGAAATGCATGACAAACTGGTTAGAGGAAAGAAATTATACAGTTTTTAATATTTCAAATGTTAGATCAAAATTTCTCAAATGGAAGAAGTAATCATTTTGTAGCCCTTTCTGACCTTTTATCTGTTATCTCTTTTTCTAATTTTTCTGCCATTTATCATCGATTAGCTTGCTGTTACACTGAGGTAGTTATGGTTACTTACTGATGTCCAGCAGGCTCCAGTAAGTGCAATAAAAGTAGCTTCGATCAACTGCTTCACTTCCATATCCTTTATCAGAGTCTTACATAAGAAACACAAAACTCAAAGCCAGGTAACCACACTGTGATTATGGAAAGTTATTAGGGTCTTGGTCATATGATTTATATGCTTTAAGAAAATTAGTAACATGTTACTATTGACAGCCTTAAATAATGCACTGCTATCTTTTTAAAACTCCTTCACACATGTTCCATAGATTTAAAAACATTTAGGCATTCACTAGCCTTTCTGAATGAAATTCACTGTGTGAATGGAGAAACATTATATTCATAAGCCTTATTTGTCTTCTTTACCAAAACAGCCAAGGTCACCCACACACCTTTCCTTTTCCAAAAATTAAGTGTTGTTTCAGGAAATCAGAAAACCTTAAATCCACAGTAATAAATCACCAGACAGGGGATGGAGTGCCTGGCTCAAGGGTTCAGTGCATTTAGTTGTTCCTGCTCATTCATTTTATAGCTGAATAAGTCAAACTGGAGAAGTGGATGCGTGATTTTGAGGTATAATTTGTGTGGTGTACTGCTGCCCTCTGCAGGACTACAAACCAGATGAAGATCCGGCAAAGTATAAATCTGCCAAGACTGGCCGAGGACCCTTGGGGCCAGACTGGAAGGTGCACAATATTCCACTTTGATATCTGTTCTTTAATTATGACCTTCTTTTAACATACATTGTATGCGTGTGTGTGTGTGTGTGTGTGTGTGTGTGTGTGTGTGGTTGCAGAAAGAACTGCCCAAAAAGACAGACTGTCCACATATGTGTGCATATAAACTGGTAACAGTGAAATTCAAGTGGTGGGGGCTGCAAAACAAAGTGGAGAACTTCATTCAGAAGGTAAGTTCTTCTGAAGGTAACTGTATGTCAATGTGTGTTTCTGCCTCGGGTGATCACTGGTAAAGCCGAAATCCTTTCAAGCTGTCAATCTGTACTTCAACTACATTGTTTTCAAAGACGAGTGGAATTGAATTTACATATCAAATTCTTAGTAAAATTTAAAGGAACTCCTGCAATCTTTCAAAAAAGCACAATCTCAGAAGAATGATAACTCTACAATGATGTACATTGAGACTTAAACCTACAAATCCCTGCTAAACTGGCAAGTTTAGATGACACTGAAGAAATACAAGTAAGACTGCAGGTTTCCTCTTGCAGTGTGTGCAGTTTGGGGAAGAAACTTTGTAAGTCTAACTTTTCAAGCTATAAGCTAGCAGCATTCTTTAAAATAACATAGCTACGGTTGGGCTAAATAAAAGTAGCCAACTATATTAAAACTACTTTTTCAAAAATAAGTACTTTTCTATTAAGGCGAGACTCTGCAAAGAGATTTAGTTTTTTTCTTTTATAAACCACTTTTTTTTTTATAAATTAAATGTCTTTCATTAGACTCTTTATTTCTGTTTTGTGAATGATGTCATAAAGAGAGAAAGATCTGAAGTGTGATCAAACACAGGTTTCTACAAAAAAACACAGGTGTGTGTACATATACTCGGGAGTCATGTGAACGTTCAGAAAGTGAATTTTGCATAATAGGTGACCTTTAACAGTAAAATTAACTGCCCTGAATGCCCCTTTGCATACTATACATGCATCTTTAGCTCTTAAGAAACAAACAGACCAGAGATGTCGCTCCATATCAGCTGTGTTTAAAAAAATGTAACCTCATTAAACAGATTAAATTGAGGATACAATTGAAAAATAACATTCCTATGCCCCCACGCAATTTATCTATTGTTACTAAAACATAAAAACAAAAATCTGCAGTAACCCTGGCAGTAATACCCTGAATAGTGATTTCTTAGACATGAGAAAAGAATGGAAAACCTGTTTACTTGAAATGCAGTTGTAAATAAAGTGAAGTGATAGGTGTGAATCAAATATAACAAAATGCATTACCAAATCTGTTTTCTTAGTAATGAAATATAGCAAATGATAAAAATATTTTATTGCTGTTACTACTGTATGACTAAAATACTTGCTTACACAGTAGTAAGATAGAATTGGATAACCACAAATATTTTTCTCTGGGAACATGGATCTTACAGATGTAAAGCTATGGGGATTCAAACTTTTGCTCTCCAGACAATATGGTTAATGTTTTCCTGCTTAAACTCCTTTACACATGTTCCATAGATTTTAAAACATTTAGGCATTCACTAGCCATTCTGAATGAAATTCACTGTGGAGAATAAATTGAGAAACATTATACACATGTGGACAAAATTGTTGGTACCCTTCGGTCAGTGAAAGAAAAACTTACAATGGTCACATAAATAACTTTAATCTGACAAAAGTAATCATTTAAAAAAATTCTATGAATATTAACCAATGAAAGTCAGACATTGCTTTTCAACCGTGCTTCAACAGAATTATTAAAAAAAATAAACTCATGGAACAGGCCTGGACAAAAATTATGGTACCCCTAGAAAATACTGAAAATAATGTGACCAAAGGGACGTGTTAATTCAAGGTGTGTCCACTAATTAGCATCACAGGTGTCTACAATCTTGTAATCAGTCAGTGGGCCTATATATAGGGCTCCAGGTAGTCACTGTGTTGTTTGGGACATGGTATGTACCACACTCAACATGGACCAGAGGAAGCAAAGGAAAGAGTTGTCTCAGGAGATTCGAAAGAAAATTATAGACAAGCATGTTAAAGGTAAAGGCTATAAGACCATTTCCAAGCAGCTAGATGTTCCTGTGACTACAGTTGCACATATTATTCAGAAATTTAAGATCCATGGGACAACTTCCTTGGACGTGGCCAAGGGAGGAAAATTGATGACAAATCAAAGAGACGGATAATCCGAATGCTAACAAAAGAGCCCAGAAAGACTTCTAAAGAGATCCAAGGTGAAATTCATGCTCAAGGAACATCAGTGTCGGATCGCACCATCCGTCGTTGTTTGAGCCAAAGTGGACTACATGGGAGACGACCAAGGGGGACACCATTGTTGAAAACAAATCATAAAAATATGCCAAACTACATGTTGACAAGTCACAAAGCTTCTGTGAGAATGTTCTATGGACAGATGAGACAAAAATGGAACTTTTTGCCAAGGCACATCAGCTCTATGTTCACAGACGGAAAAATGAAGCATATCAAGAAAAGAACACTGTCCCTATTGTGAAACATGGAGGAGGCTCTGTTATGTTCTGGGGCTGCTTTGCTGCATCTGGCACAGGGTGTCTTGAATCTGTGCAGGGTACAATGAAATCTCAAGACTATCAAGGGATTCTAGAGAGAAATGTGCTGGCCAGTGTCAGAAAGCTGGGTCTCAGTCGCAGGTCATGGGTCTTGCAACAGGACAATGACCCAAAACACACAGCTAAAAACACCCAAGAATGGCTAAGAGGAAAACATTGGACTATTCTAAAGTGGCCTTCTATGAGCCCTGACCTCAATCCTATTGAGCATCTTTGAAAGGAGCTGAAACATGCTGTCTGGAAAAGGCACCTTCAAACCGGAAACAACTGGAGCAGCTTGCTCATGAGGAGTGGGCCAAAATACCTGCAGAGAGGCACAGAAGTCTCATTGACAGTTACAGGAATCGTTTGATTGCAGTGATTGCCTCAAAAGGTTGTGCAACAAACTATTAAGTTAGGGGTACCATCATTTTTGTCCAGGCCTGTTCCATGAGTTCATTTTTTTTTTTTATAATTCCGTTGAAGCATGGTTGAAAAGCAATGTCTGACTTTCATTGGTTAACATTCATAGAATTCTTATTTATTATTACTTTTGTCAGATTAAAGTTATTTCTGTGACCATTGTGAGTTTTTCTTTCATTGACCGAAGGGTACCAACAATTTTGTCCACGTGTGTATTCATAAACATTATTTTTCTTTGCCAAAACAGGAAATTTTCGATTCAAAGAAAATTTTGACATTTAGTATGAGCCAGAGCATCTCAAGGATGAGAATGTGCTGCAGTTTAAACAGATTCAATTCTAACTAAAGAATATGCAAGATTTCTTACAAAACTCTATAACATTCCAAGTACATATGCACTGTGCATATGTATAAAATATACATATATTCGTTATTGGGTCTTGAGCATATGTCATATAATTCATTTAATGAGCAGTTAAAACACCATCGTTATTTTATAATCTCATTCTACTTCTCTATCTGTCAACAGCAAGAGAAACGCTTATTCACTAATTTCCACCGGCAACTCTTTTGCTGGATTGATAACTGGATTGAACTGAATATGGATGACATTCGCAGAATGGAAGAGGAGACCAGGAAGGAGCTGGATGAGGTGAGCAACAGAGAGAGACCTAGAGGGCGAGAGAATGTGTGCAAGGGAAATAAAATACAGCACACACCAGTCTGCCATCTGTTTATATCTATTGCATTATGATACTGATTCTTCTTCTTCTTTATTATGTGCATTCCTAATGTGGAATTAGGAACATTTGTTTTACGCATCATACAATAGCATATAATCATCTTAAGATTTCTTTTTACAAAGAAACAAAAACAATAATACTAATTTATTGTTAGTGTGGTACTAAAAAGTTCTTGGCTGTTAAATTATTAAGTAACATTGATAATGAGACCAAGACAAAAGACAAAAAGGAATAGCCAAGCAGAGCTCAACACAGCTAAACTAGTCAGACCATTGACTTACATTGCAGCATCTGTAATAAAATGTCTCTGTTGCACCTACAGTATGGGCGGCACAGTGGCTTAGTAAGTTAGCAGGTTCTGGGTTTGAGTCCCGCCTCGGGGTCTGTGTGTGTAGAGTTTGCATGTTCTCCCCGTACTTTTGTGGGTTTTCTCCGGATACTCCGGTTTTTGTATTCGAGGGTATTTACGTATCCTCAGCAGAGTCATGGTGGATAAATCCCAGGAACATCACAGGGTGCAATGCACACACATTCACAGATTTATGTGTGCCTAATGGTAACTTAGGCTAGCCCATTTACCTAACTGCATGTTTTTTTGAGAGGTGAAAGGAAACTGGAGAACCTGGAGCAAACCCACATGGACACTGGGAGAACATGCAAGCCTGCACTCTAGATAAATAAATATTCAATGGCGTTTACCGATCAAGTGTTTACATGGCTAATATTTATCTATTAAAAGGATTGCTATCTTTCTCATTTAGACTGAAAATTTTGATTTGCTTTTTTATACCAATTGGGATATTACTCAGATTAGTGAAATTGTGGAACTGTGGAACTTTGCTATACCACCATGTCGCTACAGTATATCACTGTGCATAACTACTTAAATGTAAAACTAGTTTTCAACAGAATTCTGCTGGACATTTCTTTTAAAAAATGTATATCCTGCAAATATAACTTCATAAGACCCCTGACTATGGTAAAAGGCTAGGTTTATCATTTTTGTTTGCCATTCAACTAATTAGATACCTTATAGCTTCCTTTTACTTAATAATAACAAGCAGCTGGGTAAAATCTGTAAATGAAAACGCTACATGACAAAACAGGTGATAACAGTATTTATACTGTATGTGCTATCCAAAACAAAAATTAAGAATTTATTTGAGCTTGTAAAATTTATTTCAGCTTCTCACAACCAGCACAACATTTTCTGGAATTATACCAAGTCTTTTATTCTGTCATTTGCTCACTGGTTAATTTTATGTCCCCTTAATTTGAGAAAAGTGGCTTCAGTAAAAAAGCCTTTCCTACAACTACCATTTTAAATGCTTTCACTTGTCTGCTTGCAATAAAGTAGACATCTTTCCCTTTAAGCGAACTTTAAACCAAAAACTCTTTATAGGCTGTTGTGAAACCACATTGCGGTTAAGTGCCATAAACAGGCTTGCTGCTGTAAACTGCTGTAATAAAAATGCAAATTATTATGTCCATGTCTCATATTACACTATTTCATGTGGATGAAAGGATCAAATTGATCAGTCTAAAAAGCATGCAACGTACAGTAGGTGTTCCTTATAGATTAAAGATGGGTGAAGGGTACGAGGTCTCTAGGAGTGTCTGGGAGGTTCTTCACGAGTGTTCAAATTTACAACAGAAAATAAGCTTCTGCTCTCATTTCTAAACTAGCTCAGTGGGATTACATAGTGAAGTGCTCTTTCACACAGCATTCGTCACAATTAAAAATCACTTTGCTACAGTGTAATGATTTTATTTACATATTATTTAGATTTAAAAGGGAACAAACATAATTAGGGAAGGAATTCAGGAGTAGACAAAAATAAGATTTAAAACACAGTTGCACATGTCTTGACTGCAGTGTGATATCAAATTGTTAATCATCCATTAATGGTAGTTAAAAGGAGTCTCTTTCAGTTCACTGTGTATAGAATTTCTTGAAATTGACTAGTCTATGCAACCCTCAATAGTATATATTAAAACAAGTGTACTTCTTTACAGTTTTCTTGTTTTGCAGTAAGTTTGATTCAAGTCCAAGTTGTTTTCTTAAATTTACTATCTCCGAATTTTGTCTCTTCATAGTTGTCAGTAGAGTATGTGGATATTGTGTGAGGAAAAAAAAAACAATTAGCTTTAACATACGCTTTAAAAAATGAATAACAATATCTGTTCCACTTTTGTTTCTGTTTTTGCCCTTATCAGATGAGAGTAAAGGACCCCGTAAAAGGGATGGTGGCCCTTGAAGACTGAATCTCCTGTGCTGTATATAGACGGAGTGTGCTGCTGTTTATATTGGTGTGTAACAGAGGTGCTGGCGGCATTGCCGTGTTGTGAAATTATAGGCTTCCCCTGGCATCACTTCTTAGTAAAAATTCCCTTGAAATATACATTATAAATGACTTAATTCTATTTAATTATTGGCCTCGTGTTACACAGTTGTGAGTTTTTAAATTCCTCATCTTTTGTCTTTCACCCCATACATCTTGATAAGTAATGTAATCTCTACATTTCTTTCACTGTCTCTCTATCACTCACTTATGTAATATGAGACATCAGCTGCATCAATTTTCCAACAAATTGGTTGATATTTCAGTAACTAAATAAACAGTTCTGCTCCTCTAACCAGGGTGATAAAACGTATGAGGAATAGACACACACACATAAAAAGATAAATAGCACTTATACATACCAAATAATCCTTCCCCATGCACTTTTTCATGAAAATCAATACTGCTGACATACAACAGAGAGACACTTATGATTGGATAATTAATACATCAAAATCAGATTTTGGTTTTATATATTCCCTGCATATTAGGAGATGAGATATTCTCAGAGCTGTATAAACAGTTTTTTCCAGTAATTACACTTAGTAATTAACTTTAGATGTGTTTTGCGGACCAAGCTGACTCTGGGCAGTGTTCTGTTTTGAAATTCTTGTGATCGTCCTTATTGTTGGTTAAAAATCTTGTTATATTCATCTAATCTTCCCCACTGAAACAGGAGCTGAATTGTCATTGTGGAGGCCCACATTTTAGGTGCTCATTTGCCTATTCGGAGGTTACTACATGAAATATATTATTCATTACAAGTTAAAGAAGAAGTAAAATAAAACACTGCACTGATTGCTCCGTTCCCTCTTGAGCTTCAGAAGTCCATGCAAGTTTACCAGCACATTCTTTTTCTCAATGCAAATGTTGATCAGTACATTGTGCTTCTCTGTGAATTGTTTAGGATACTCCACAACCTTGTTTTGTCCTCTCTATACAGAACTTGTGCTTAGTCATTCTCCTGTGCTCTATTTATGTCATCATTAAGGCCGCCATTTCCTTGTTTTCTTCCTGTGCATGTGTAGAAGAGGAGAGAAGAGGGTTACAGAAAATGAGGAAAGTACATGCCTTTCCTCATTTTGATGTGTCCATGCAAATTTATGCTAGACCGTACATGACTCAGGCATATAGTCTCCAGACATTTCTTGTTGAAACAGCTACACAGATCTAAAAAAAAATAAAATAAAAAAAATCACTACAGATTTTTTAACATCGCACAGGGAAAATATCTGTTTGCATATTTTTTATTTATTTATGCCTTTTTATTTCTCTATAATGAGTTGCTCTGAGAATATGGTAGACATTGCTTAAATTATAGCAAAGGTTTATTGTCCTCATTTAAAGCTGTTGGCCCATTTTCACATTACTAACCGATAAAAGGAAACTTTTATCCAGATTTTAGCAATAATCCTCACATTTTCCATTGCATCTCACACTTTTTCCTCAATACTAAAGCTTGTCTCTGAGTCTTTTAGTGTGCAATTCCTACTGTTCCCAGCATGTTGCTAAGCGGCAGCACTCAATTGGATTCAGGAAACAAGGTTTAAATAAAACATGGTTGTCTGGCTGTATTTTCTATATATATATATATATATATATATATATATATACAGTATATATAATACAATTTGTGTTTGTGTGTGTGTTTGTATGTGTGTGTGTGTGTGTGTGTGGTATGTGATGTTATCAGTGTTTGAGGGGGGTTTAAAATATGGATGGACTGAGGATTGCACTCTTGTCCACGTAGCTGAGTTTCACATTCAACACTGTACTATACCATTAGCAATACTCCACCACTACATCAGCCCTAAGAATCTTATCATGGAGCTGTTTGGATGTATGTATTGAATTGTACATAGTATATAAATATATGTAGATGAATACACACCTATAGGTCAGACTGTCCTGCCAATTCATCAGCAGTCGTCTTACACTTACACCATGCTGTGGTTGCAGAATGGTGTATTTTAAGGAAAACCCCTTAATGCTGCTGTAGCTCCATCAAAGCCAATCTGAATTGCAGTAACCACACTGATTTACTCTTTTGTTTGGTTCTGTCCCGTCAGGATGAAGAGCTGGAATGAGCTTCGGTTCTGAACCATTCTGTTCCGCTCTTGAAATTGTAGAATTGAATAAAATTGTTTATATAATGGCTTCTTACTCCACCTCTTTGGCAGGATAGTGTTGAAAAAAAATATATATTTTTTTGTTCCTTGTTGTCATCTACCTGCAGTATGTCATTAGTATCTGAGCTTTGTTGCTGCCCATTTTATCAGGTGGGGTCTTTCAAAGATGTCACCACCAGTTTTCACTGGTCTCTGAGCTGTTTTGCCACAAAAAAGTTGACTTAAGTCAGAGAAGCTGGTAAAGGGCAGCTTTTATTTAGAACATTTGTAATAAAAATGAGAGCCTGACTAAGAGGTGGCTTAAAAGCAGAATATCAAATGATATGATTCCTCGTCTGTACAGGATCAGATCATTGTGCAAAGAGATGATCATGTAGCTCTCATGTCAGTACAGTCCACGTTTTGTTGTCAGGTTTACAAATCGGTTATTGCAGTACTACAAATGATTCATTTTAAAAATGTTTTTTGGTCCATGTCGCTTCCTTGCTTGTCATCTGTTTTTAGTTTCTTTTACTGTGAATTTGTGCCTTTTGTTATTTTATCTTCTGAAATTCTTGGAAACGTGAATAAAATAAATATGGAAAAAATATAGTGTGTCCTTGAATTTTGATGATTGTGAATTTCAACAAAAATCTAGTTGTTTCATTTTGTACACAGTTGTTAACGTCACAATCTTGAAGACATCTAATTATAATACTGTAGTAATAATAATAATAATAATAATAATAATAATTTTTGGACAATTTGTGGACAAATCTTGGTGGACCTCTACTGACTTTCCTCTCATTATAGACAATATGAACTTAGGGACAATAAGGAATGCAGTGACATACAGAGAATGTATATATATATTTTTTTATTCAAGAGTGTAAAGAAAGAATCACGATGATTGAAATAACTGATATAACATCACAATGTTACATAAATGTTCCATCTGAGCACACACCAATACATGAACATATGAACATAATTCATATTTGGCTGTGGGCCAGGAACTGGTAGAGGAGGCGGATGCAAGTGCAGGAGTTGGGATTATTATATGTAAAAACATGAGACACAGATCACCATGGAACAAAAGGAGGGCGTAGTGAAGAAAGGTAACAACACGAACAGTGACATGAACATGACCATGACATGAGTTAGGTGTCAGTGACACAAGTGACAAAAGTTAAACCAACAAGACATGACGTGAATACTAGTCCTCCTTATACAACATGATGTGATGAATGGTGTGAGCAGGAGTTGAGCAGGGGCTGATGGGAATTATTTTTTTGTGGTTTATTTGGCACAATCCTGACAATATGATGTGTCGGGGCACAGTTATTAATATCAGTGGCGGCTGGTGCAAAACTTTTTAGATAATTACATTAATGAGAAATTGAACAGATGTTCCTAATAATCCTTTAGGTGAGTATAGCTGTCCTGGTATATTTGCCTTAACATTCATTCACTCATTAGTTTTAAATGATAAAACTATTATATTTTTAGATTTAGCTTTTATTACAGAAAGAATAAAACTAACATGGCAATATTTTGTCTCACAAACTGAACACTGCTGCACAAATTGGGAAGCTTTTCTTCACAATTTGATAACCAATATATCAGAGGGTAATGGCTAATACATGAATACTTTGAGACACATGAAAACTGCTACCTCATCTTTTTTCAAACTGTTGCTCATTTTTTGTCAGACACTCTGAAATGAAGTGTTGTATGCCCTCTCATTTATAGTTGAGCTGAAAAACACTAGTTATTTGCCCATGTCACTGTGAGTGGCAGGGCAGAGAGAATATACTTATTTTGAAAGTAGCTAAATTTACTTCTGTCCATGAATGGCTGTGGCATTATACAGGAATTTGCAATGTCTACTTGAGAGGTCACAATCACATGCCATTTGAGAACTGATTTCTTATCCCTACCCAAAGAAATATAAAAAAAAATTGGAAGACATATTCTAAAGGAAATACATGACACATGCCTGACTATTAAGTACATTAAGTAATACTGTAACCTAATAGATCTCTTACCATTTTAGAGGCCTTTGAGGGTTGCTGTTACAACCCTTGGTGGTCTAGTGGTATACGGGTCGCACACTTAAATTTGTGAGACATTGGCAAGTTGAATTCCCAGCACGGGTAGGAACCAAAGTGATGACAAACCAAATACTTTGTTAACAAAGGATGTTTATTTACATAAAGAACAAAAGAAGTGGTACCAAGTGAAATGTTTAGAAATGAAAAGAATTGTTTAAAGTCAGGCACTAATAAAAAGCCTGGCAATGGGTACGGCTGAAAATAAACCAAAAACCTAGGCTAACTAATCACAATCCCCCCCATCTAATCTCCTCTAAAAATAAATAAGATAAGCAAAACACCCTAACTGGCTACACTACCTAAATCAAAAGGGATACATGGGATGGCACGCACCCTCTTTCCTAGTGTATCTCTAGACAGTAAGTTACTGACATGTCTAAATGTATACCACGTGGCTTACATCTCTCAAACAAAGTGTAGCCCGAACAAAGTGAGTCTCAAGACTGCCTCTAAGTCCTGAAACAGCTTCTTAAAAGCCAGTTGGTGGATGAAGATTGGTTGAAGTACCAAGATGTTCAGCAGCCAATCAGAAGAGTGGAATGACGGGATTGGTTGAGGTAATGAGATGTGCAGCAGCCAATCAGATGAGTGGAATGATGGGGTTGGTTGATATAATGCAACTTAAGCCAACCAATCAGAAGCAGCAAACGATGGATGGAACCACTAAGAACCCTGAAATAAAAAAAAAAAAGGGCAACAGACAAAAAAAAAAAAAACCAACCACCCAAAAATGTTCTGGAACGTAACAGTTGCTTTAAGTGAATGGCCTTGGGCTGTACAAATAAAAAGTAATGAAAACCTGATAACCTCTGTGAAATATTTGGCCAGGTCAGATTAGTCCAATCGTGTCTTCATTATTTAAAGACTTGCTGTGAGTTTTAGTTTATAGAAGATGCTATAAATTAAAAATTTAGATGTACTGTCGCACCTAAATGAAATGTATGTATAACTAAAAACTAGTTATCATAGTAATCATATATTTTGGCTAGGTAAGAAAAAGTACAAAATAAATAAACAAATAAATATGGTGGGCAGGTGGTCACAGTGGTTAGCTTGTACTGAATTTACATTACGTATGTATAAAATCTTTAAAGAGCAAATGCCAAGCTGTGTATCTCACTGTTAGACAATGAATGCTGCGTCTCTCCAAAGCAGAAATAGGTATGCAGGTAGGACATTTTTTGGTCTCTTTAAGATGCTTTAAGAACATGCCTCATGCATTATCTTATGTTGCATAAGTATGTGCAAATTATATGTGGATATATTTAATTTGAAGTAAAAATCTCAAAGAATGGTTGTATCATTTATACAGATAATACTTTATATTATTATTATTATTATTATTATTATTATTATTATTATTAATTATTATCAATAATAATAATAATAATAATAATAATAATAATAATATTATTATTGTTGTTGTTCTTGGTAGTGGTAATTTGTTGAAAAAAGGCTGTGATCAAATGTCAAAGAGAGCAATGATAATAAGGACAATCAGCTTCCAATAATCTTAAATTTTCTATCCAGAATTTTTGTAGATGTACATTCTATATATAAAGTACAAAACCCATTTTTCTCCAATTCATTTGAACACCCAAAATGTAAAAAAAAAAAAAAAACCTGCAGGTATTACTTTAACGCATTATTCCATATTTCCAGCCAAATTTGCCTTTTCTTTCTTTCTTTAACTAAGATAAAAGGAAATAATTACATACTCTAAGGGCATATATTCTCATAAACCTGAATAGCATTTCAGGCATGCATGTCTTTTGAGTTATTGTTCAAAATACAGTAACAAAACACTGTGTTTTAAAGCTCATTGTGTATTTTGAGACTCTTACAGATTACACTTCCTAATCTCGGTCACACCTACGTTCCAACAGAAAAGCCTACTTTCTTCTTGCCATGTAACTGCTGGTGTATTGTGGAGTCAGTCACAACCTGAAAACAGACTTATTCCACCTTCCTTTCTTTGGAATATTTTTTCAATGTTTGGCAAATTTGGTTGCACTAGATGGACACTGTAGACAAATGGAGTGCAAAATCATGCGTCTGTGTGTATCTACTGTATATGAGAGAAGAACTCAAAAAGACAACAAGGAAAGAATAATCGGTATTAGGAAAATTATAGTTCTTCAGTCTCCTGAGATCTGACTAACCTTTCCAATTTTGCTCGCTTATCCTCAGTATTTATCACTATTATCTATTCAGAATATCCTCTGTGGCATCTTTGTCAAAAATAGGACAGATTCCAAAAAAGAAATGAATAGCAATTGAGAGTATACCTCACCCTTGGGCTTGAGTAATTCTTTCGAGCTTGGTTTAATTCAGTAATGGGTCGGCAGTTGTAGTAAAAAATGGCGATTGTGTTGGAAGACACACATGTACGTTCAGATAGCAACAACAGCACCAGGTTCAGCACGATGTATTTACGCCAGAGTCTCTGGCAGCTGCTTACATGTGTGGAGAACTTCAGCTCTGATGAAGACACTGAAAAGGTGTCCCGAACCTTGGACTAACCATTATCAATTAAATGGATCTGACCTTACAGATAGACTATGTATTTAAAGAAAGAACCGAAATGTTCATTGCTTTTGCAAACCTTAAAACATTTGCTTTGTTCTATATTCTAGTATTACTAAAAGACTAGGTTAGGTGAAATTAAAAGCAGATAGAACCAAGTTGCAAGAACAATCTTCATTTCATTGTATCAGTCCTTGTCTCAAGGTTAGAGAAAAACTTCTAGTAGATCACACACACTTCAGCTTAAATGACAAATGCATTTAGCTCATTTAAGTACATTAGCAGACGTTTCACACTGAAGATTAATGTGCTGTCAGGATATGAAATATAAATGTCTGCTACCACACAGCCCATGATATTCAGTCCAGTGCCCCATTTGTGTGCAGTTATGCATCATTCATGGCCTATTTTTTCTTTGTTTATGGTTTGTTCCTTCATTATTCTGACACTTTTATGCTTTTTGGTAAACTTTGGCATGTTCTTTATAACACAAATTCCGTTACAAGTCATATTGGTACTAACATTTTAATTACACTGTACAAACATTTTGAACATTTGTATTGTATCTTTTTTTTCCCACGTTCTTTAATTTTCATGTGATAACGTTCCTCTCTCTATCACTGTCTTTGGTTTAAGTTCTCTTTCTCGCTTTTAGACTTTATTTAGTGACATGGAATGTTGGCACACGTGATCCTCCAGTCGACATGAGGTCACTGTTACACCTTGACTCTGATTTGGAGACTGATCTTTATGTGATAGGATGAGATATTTGCATAATTCCAGAAAAAAGCTGCTAAGCTATAAATTGCCTTGTCAATGGAGTGGTACACCATTTCTGTACCTTCATTATGTATGCTTTATCTCAGAAGCTACAGGTGGTGTACCTTTGTTCAGGTTGTAGAGTAAACCTGTAAAGGCTAAATTATGATCCTTTATCTCTAGTATCTGTGTTAAGTTTAAATTATGTACCTTGATTTTTAAACGTGTCATATAAGGAATCATATTACGGGTTCAAAGATCCATTCTTATGGATTGAATTCAGGTTTCATTTTTCCTGCTTTGTGTTGTCTCTCTGATAACCATGTACAGTTGTTATACATACATTATGTACATAATACTATATAAATTAGGATTATAATTTGAGTTTTAATTTAAGATCAGAAAAGTACACAAGGCATTAATCCATTTTTAACAAGCATTCACTTTAATGTTTTGACAAAGCATTTATTTATAACCATCAGTCAGAAGATGGACACCCCTTCAGTGTTTTTGTTTATGTTTATTATTTTCAAGCCGTTATTACAGAAGACATCCAAAACTATGAAAGAACATGTATGGAATTATGTAGTAAACAGAACAGTGTTAAACACCTCAAAATATGCTTTATATTTTAGAGTATACAAAGGAGCTACATTTAGCTTTTCACAGCTTGGCACACTAAATGACATACTCTCATCAGATTCATGATGGGGACACCTGGAATGTTTTTTAATTCACAGGTATTCCTTTTCAAGTCTTAATTTGTGACATTTATTGCTTTCCTAAATTGCTTTGAAAGAGAGCAGAGAAAGGGAAAGGGATGGGTACTCAATAGCTCTGTAAGTGCTACTACAAACACCTTACAAACCCATATTATGGCATGAAACACTCAGTCAAGTAATGAAAAGACAATTTTTTTTTACTTTGACAATTTTTACTTTAAAAAATGAAGGGCAGTCATTCCGGAATTAGTTTTTTTAAAAATGTTTCTCCAAGTCACTATAACCATCAAACATTAAGATGAAACTGGCTCTGAACTGACCGTTCCAGGAAAGGAAGACAAAGAGCTGCTCGGCCGCTCAGGATAAGTTTATTAGAATTACGAGTCTCAGAAAGCCCAGATTTACTGCATTTGTATTACATCCTATGTAAATGTTTCTCAAAGTTCAAGCAGAACGCATATTTCAGCATCCACTGTGCAGAGAAGACTCAATGAGTCAGACCTTCATGGTGGAATTGCAGGAAAGAAACTATTATTTTGGAAGAACACCAAGCAGAAGAGAGTTGCTTGGGCTAAAAAACACAATGAATAGTAATTAGATTACTGCAGACCAAATGTAAGATATTTGGATCTTTGGTCCGTATCTTTCTTAGATGTAGAGAGAGTGAAAGTACGGTTCCTGAATATGTGGTTCCCACTGTGAAGTTTGCAAAGCTGTCATTGAAGCAAAAGGAGGCGACTTTGAAGAATCGAAAGAATCGAAAATAATAATCTGGATAATTTGGATTATTTAACACATTTTTGTTGACTACATAATTACATATTTGTTTTGTCATGTCTTCAACATCAAAGGTGTGTCCAAACTTTGGCTGGTAGTGTACATTAAATGCTTATAAATGCTTACATGCTTTAGTGGTTGATATATATATATATATATATATATATATATATATATTATGGCATGCCGTTTAGGAAAATATTCATGAGAGAACTTAATGAAAACTCTGAATATATTGAATGAAACGTGAGAATATTGAATGGATTCCGAATATATTGATTGAAAATATATATATATTGAATGAATTCTGAATATATGGATTGAAACTCTATATATATTGAATGAAAACTCTGAATATATTGAATGAAACGTGAGAATATTGAATGGATTCCGAATATATTGATTGAAAAATATATATATTGAATGAATTCTGAATATATGGATTGAAAACTGATATATGAATGAAAAGTCTGAATATATGGAATGAAAAGTCTGAATATATGGAATGAAAAGTCTGGAATGAAACATGACGTCATCGAAACACAGCGCCATCTTTAGAAAGGACGAGTGAGTCGGCGAGAAACTTGGTTGCTGCAATTGTGAGAAATGAAGAGATGGTGAACACATTGATGAGTGCGTGTCCGGCCCAAAGTGGTGGCACAAGCAGCACTCGGTATCAGACTACGGATGAAGAAATATATTCGCTATTTCACCGCGGAAGACCGGTGTTATGTGCTAAAATGCTCCCCTGCCACAGATTGCATCCCTACATAATCTCTATCAAATATTATATTACAACATAAATTTATAGGTTTATTGTTATCAAATATGATATAACTATTATAATTAACCCTTGGCACGTGACAGGTGTCGAGACCATGAATACAAATTCTCATATAATGTTTCTTTTGTGGCACATTTATTTTATAGGGATTTGTCATGAAATACAAAAATGCTTGCACTAAATAAATATTTATGATGAAAAATTTAACGAAATGATTTTCATTATTAAATAAGCAATATCAAAAATACATCTTGTATATAAAAATATAATAATTTATATTTTTTCCCTATACTACATGTAATTTTTATAATGCTTATTTTATAATCAAATCCATTTGGTCTCATTTGTAATTTCTAAATCATAAACCTAGAAATTTCTGGTCTAATATAATATTCGACGGAGATTAAATAGGGGTGGGCGGGGGTGCAATCTGTGGCAGGGGGGCATTTTAGCGCATAACACCGGTCTTCCGCGGTGAAATAGCGAATATATTTCTTCATCCGTAGTCTGATACCGAGTGCGGCTTGTGCCACCACTTTGGGCCGGACACGCACTCATCAATGTGTTCACCATCCCTTCATTTCTCACAATTGCAGCAACCAAGTTTCTCGCCGACTCACTCATCCTTTCTAAAGATGGCGCTGTGTTTCGATGACGTCATGTTTCATTCAATATATTCAGACTTTTCATTCCATATATTCAGACTTTTCATTCCATATATTCAGACTTTTCATTCAATATATTCAGACTTTTCATTCCATATATTCAGACTTTTCATTCCATATATTCAGACTTTTCATTCAATATATTAGTTTTCAATCCATATATTCAGAATTCATTCAATATATATATTTTTCAATCAATATATTCGGAATCCATTCAATATTCTCACGGTTCATTCAATATATTCAGAGTTTTCATTCAATATATATAGAGTTTCAATCCATATATTCAGAATTCATTCAATATATATATATTTTCAATCAATATATTCGGAATCCATTCAATATTCTCACGTTTCATTCAATATATTCAGAGTTTTCATTAAGTTCTCTCATGAATATTTTCCTAAACGGCATGCCATAGGAAAATATTCATGAGAGAACTTAATGAAAACTCTGAATATATTGAATGAAACGTGAGAATATTGAATGGATTCCGAATATATGGATTGAAATATATATATATATTGAATGAATTCTGAATATATTGAATGAACTGTGAGAATATTGAATGGATTCCGAATATATTGATTGAAAAAAATATATATATTGAATGAATTCTGAATATATGGATTGAAAACTGATATATTGAATGAAAAGTCTGAATATATGGAATGAAAAGTCTGAATATATGGAATGAAAAGTCTGAATATATGGAATGAAACATGACGTCATCAAAACACAGCGCCATCTTTAGAAAGGATGAGTGAGTCGGCGAGAAACTTGGTTGCTGCAATTGTGAGAAATGAAGAGATGGTGAACACATTGATGAGTGCGTGTCCGGCCCAAAGTGGTGGCACAAGCCGCACTCAGTATCAGACTACGGATGAAGAAATGTATTCGCTATTTCACCGCGGAAGACCGGTGTTATGCGCTAAAATGCCCCCCTGCCACAGATTGCACCCCCTACATAATCTCTATCAAATATTATATTACAACATAAATTCATAGGTTTATTGTTATCAAATATGATATAACTATTATAATTAACCCTTGGCACGTGACAGGTGTCGAGACCATGAATACAAATTCTCATATAATGTTTATTTTGTGGCACATTTATTTTACAGGGATTTGTCATGTAATACAAAAATGCTTGCACTAAATAAATATTTATGATGAAAAATTTAACGAAATGATTTTCATTATTAAATAAGCAATATCAAAAATACATCTTGTATATAAAAAATAATAATTTATATTTTTTCCCTATACTACATGTAATTTTTTGTAATGCTTATTTTATAATCAAATCCATTTGGTCTAATTTGTCATTTCTAAATCATAAACCTAGAAATTTCTGTTCTAATATAATATTCGACGGAGATTAAATGGGGGGGGTGCAATCTGTGGCAGGGGGGCATGCCGTTTAGGAAAATATTCATGAGAGAACTTAATGAAAACTCTGAATATATTGAATGAAACGTGAGAATATTGAATGGATTCCGAATATATTGATTGAAAAATATATATATTGAATGAATTCTGAATATATGGATTGAAACTCTATATATATTGAAAGAAGATTCTGAATATATTGAATGAACTGTGAGAATATTGAATGGATTCTGAATATATTGATTGAAAAATATATATATTGAATGAATTCTGAATATATGGATTGAAAACTGATATATTGAATGAAAAGTCTGAATATATGGAATGAAAAGTCTGAATATATGGAACGAAAAGTCTGAATATATTGAATGAAACATAACGTCATCGAAGCACAGCGCCATCTTTAGGAAGGATGAGTGAGTCGGCGAGAAACTTGGTTGCTGCAATTGTGAGAAATGAAGAGATGGTGAACACATTGATGAGTGCGTGTCCGGCCCAAAGTGGTGGCACAAGCCGCACTCAGTATCAGACTACGGATGAAGACATTTATTCGCTATTTCACCGCGGAAGACCGGTGTTATGCGCTAAAGTGCCCCCCTGCCACAGATTGCACCCCTACATAATCTCTATCAAATATTATATTTTTATTATATTATAGTTTTCATTAAGTTCTCTCAAGAATATTTTCCTAAACGGCATGCCATAATATGTATCACTATAGACCACCAAGTCACACTTTGAACATCTCAGTGACCCCAGGACACATGCGTTCTCCAAATGGCTTTCAAAGAACAAAGAGGAATAGAGCAGAGACACTATTTAAGTCATCTTTAATGGTGCCAGTAGTATAAAAATGCTAGAAACATATATTCAGTATGTTTTATATCTGTGTGTTATGTTTGTTTATTCCACATAACTTTAAAGGTATCATTAGCATTTACAAGCCCTGTTTATTGAACAAAGTTATAAATAAGGGCAGTGGTGGCTCAGAGGGCTAAGGCACTGAGTCACTGATCGGAAGATCGGCGGTTCGATTCCCAGCTCAGCCAGGTTGCCATTGTTGGGCCCTTGAGCAAGGCCCTTAACCCTAACTGCTCCAGGGGTGCTGTACCATGGCTGACCCTGTGCTCTGACCCCAGTTACGCTGGGATATGCGAAGAAGGAATTTCACTGTGCTGTAATGTATAGGTGACAAAAATAAAGGCTTTACTTTAAATAAGTGTGTAAGATAGGGCATGTGTGGTATCGATTGAAAGCTTATTTTATTCAAACAACAGTAGTGTACACGGAAAATTGGTTGCATGGACAAGAGCTCATGTAAAATTACTTTATAAAGGTAATTAAAAGCGTAATCGGCTTGGCCCCACGTGACAGCCGTAAACCCGGCCTAATGTATGCACAAAAGGGGGAACCAAGTGAGGCGTGGCTAAGACCCGCAACCACATCCGATTGGACCAATAATCCGTGGGACGGACTGACACACAGGGACAAAACTCAGTGTCCGGACTCGTCCAAACACGTTCTTTCGATGTTCTTTCGTCACGTTGTCATCATGACCATCTGAAGGAAGCAAGCTAGCCGCTCGGGCTTCGGCCCTTGCGAGCGCTACGCCGACTTCGCTGACGTCATCAGCTCTTCGAGAACTCTCAATGAGACTTCGTGCCAGAACTGCAACGAAGAAACCCACTGAAGAAATTCCAGAGCGCGCCATCGGTTACCAGGCAACCAAGCCTCACCGAAGGGCTTTCCTGAAAGACGTCATTTCAACCAGAGCACCAACCAATCAGCAACGCCGTGATTCCCTTCACCGGAGGCGAACCATGAGAACGAAACGTAACGCAAGTATACAAACAAAGCTGCATACCTTGCTGAAAATGGTGCTCTGAAAATGGTTCATAACTAAAACCGTAAGATTAAACTCAAGACTCTGCTCTTGTGACTTTCTTTGGTCTAGTAAAAAGTACTAGATGAACTCTGCAAACTGTTGGTATGTGTGTGTGCGTGTGTGTGCGTGCGTGTGTTCAAGTAGCATAGCTTCATGTATCGTAGATTAGTTCAAATAAATTCTTGTTTCTTTATAAAGAACTGTTGTCTTGGTCAATTATTTTAAAGTTTAAACATTTGCCCAGATCTTACGTTACCTTGCTCATAATTAGGTAAATACCAGATTTTGTATTATCGTTGACCGCGGGATAAACAGAATTGGTAAGTTACACTAAATCATACTAAACGCTGGTCGGGTTGATAAAGTGTACGCTATAAATTTCAATTAAGTTTAACAAAATTAACTAGAATCCTTAAAGATTCAATTCACCTCTGAACCAGAGCTGAAACCCTACATGAATGGCGAACAATGCGTTGAGCATTGTCTCCCCATTTAAAATACTACATATTGTATCTATTTTATTAAAATAGATGCAATTTGTGGCGGCATGGTGTTGTACTGGTTAGCACTGTCGCCTTGCACCACCAGGGTCCAAGTTCGATTCCCGGCCAGGTTTGATTTCTGTCTCCATGTGCATGGAGTGCATGTTCGCCCCGTGATTGGTGCATTTACTCCGGGTACACCGGTTTCCTCCTACAATCCAAAGACATGTACAGTAAGTTAGGTTAATTGGCATTCCCAAATTGGCCGTAGTGTGAGTGTGTGTATGTCTGTGTGCCCTGCAATGGATTGGCACCCGCCTTGTGCCCCAAGTCTCCTGGGATAGGTTCCTGGCCCCCCATGACCCTGAATATAGGATTAAGCGGTACAGATGATGAGTGAGTGAGAGAGTGAGTAAATACAATATGTATTGTGCTTAATTATATTTAACTAAATGTTCCCATGACTTTAATTGAACATTTTTTTTATGTGCTACCGCAATGTAGATTTCAGTTGCACACTCACTGCAAAATTCCCAGTGTTGAGTTAACACCCCAAGTGTTTATATATGAACTAATGGTCACAAATGTACTCTGAAAGTGTTAAATCAACACTCTAGGTGTTAAATCAAGACTAAGGATTTTGCTGTGGCAGCTCCATTTTTAATTTTGAGATGAACTAGTGATTTTTTCATCATATAAGGTAGATTTTTTTATCATATACTGTAAGGGATTTTTTCATAAAACATTTAAAGTAGCATATCTTCTCTTCCCATCGGCCGATTGGATGAAACAAAGCCAATATGTTATACATTGTGAAAACCCCATTAAAATTCATTCAGAAGTTCATTAATTCTGAATGCGTGCACAAACAGACAGACAAAAATTCCAAAAATATATTATTATTATTATTATTATTAAGTATATAACTGTAGATGCCACTGTATGCGCATGTGTATGTGTGTGTGTGTGTGTGTGTGTGTGTGTATTAGCTGATGATGAAAAGGAAAGAGACACTATTGCAGGAGTTTGAAGAAGGACCGCTAGAGTTCAAACCAACATGCAAATTTAGCCGCCTCTCTGATGACTATGACACGAGGTAAAACACACACACACACACACACACACACACACACACACACACACCTTTCAACACTCTTCTTTTATTTCTCTCACAGCCTGGAGAAGACATGGCTTGGTTTAAAGTAAGATGCCACTTTTCCAACTTAAATTCTCACTCATCCTAGTAAAGAGCACTAGAACACTCCCTCAACCCTTCCCTCCCCCCCATCGTGTCTACACAGCTTCAACAAACTCACTCTAGATTGTCTGTATTGTGACTATTGCCCCTACAGTATGACCCCTAAAAGAAACTGCAGTTTATTCCAACATTGTATAATATTACATTGCTGTAAGAGGCTTACTGAATTAGGATTAGGGATGCTATATCCGCTTTCTGTGCTAGAAGCTATAAAGTGTGTATTAGTTCCACTGCAGTAGGTGTAAGTGCTGTAAGTGCAGAGTCCCTGTATGTCTTTGTGGGGTCAAGAAGCATGTGCTGAAAATCATTGGCAAAATTCCACCAGCAGAATTATTATCCATAAATTCCATGAGTATTACTGTACTGTATTGGGACAACATTTTTATGACAATTTGCATAAGCGTGAAAAAGCCTACCATGTTCATTAGACAACATAAGATATAGAATTATGTTGCTCTCCAAATTAAGCCACAATTCATTTGTCAAATTTAGTAATGGAACAGTTTAACACAATGCAGTTTTATATGAATAGAAAAGTCTTTTTTGCGTACAGTAACAGCAACTCTGACAGTAGTCTATAATTTAAATTTTTTATTTATGTAGTAAACCTAATTCACAGCCAAATTGTGATAATAAACAGATTAAAAATGTTACATAAGAAAGAAAAATGCAAACTTCAAATTTCTTCAAATGCAAATTTCTCTATTTATATCAGGAAAAAAGAAAGGGTTTTATATGTTTGACAAAATGTACAGTACATCGTACTTCAAGGAACATAAACCTTTAGCACGTCCTGGTTGAAGTCCTGTAATACAAAGCTTTGAAGTTTATAGATGAATATAGTTCATATTGGCTAGGAAATGTTAGTGGGAGAGAGAGAGAGTGTGGAAGAGTTAGTGCATTAACATCAGATCAAAAAGGAAGAGATGAAGAAAGTAGAGTTAACACTTACTCACTCATTGTCTATACTGTTTTATCCTGTATACAGGATTGTGGGGATACCTGGAGCCTATTTCATGATACTTAGGTCACAAGGTGGGGGAACACCCTGAAATGAGCGCCCATTCATCTCTCACACATTACGTTAAATTTTGGGAACACCAATTAACCCAATCTGAAGAAACAAGAACACATGGAGGAAACACACCAGGCACGTGAGAACATGCAGCTCCATGCACAAAGACCCGAGGTGGGAATCGAACCTGGACACTGGTGCAAGGCGACAGTGCTAATCACTAAACCACTGTGCTGGCTAGAGTTAACTCATTTGATATATATATAAAAAAAAATACTAATAGTGAATCAGCAGTATTTGGTGTTTATTTAACATAGATAGGAAGATTATTCATGACCATGGATTAGTGTTCTGATACATAACAAAAAAGAAGAACTTGGTGAGGGAATGACTGCACATTACATGTTACATAAATGGTTAAATAGTATGATGTCATTTCTTAGTCACTGACAAATTACTGTGATATAAAAGGAATTAAACCGTATGGACAGTGATGTTTTAATGTAATAATACATCATGACACAATGTGTGTGATTTTCTGCCTGTAACAGCATGCTATTTTATGTTTTATTGCCAACTTATTACGTGCTGAGCATTACTTTGTTGGAGAAAATATGGAAGTCATGATTTAATCGACTGGAGAGATTTGAAAGATTTATTTCTAACATTATGCGAAAGGATTCTTGCAGTACCACTCAACAATATCACCACTGATCACATCGGTAACACTTTATTAGAAGTAGCCTACCTGCCTTCATAATTAATTTACAAGGATTGCATAAATATTTTATAAAGCGATACTGGAGGATTTATGTAAGGCTCATGTCAAAACCTAAAGCTTTTTATGAAGCATATTGCTTTGCCTGTCATGTCTTCCTGAGTTGAGTGAGACGCAGATGCAGAATCCATTTTGTATCAGCAGGGTTTTTATTGAATATTCTTTTTTCTCGCAAAACAAACAAAAAAACACAAACAAGAAACAACACCTAACAAAGTCCCGTGACGCTCACGGCCACTCCGAGCGCGGCTTCCCAGGCAGGGTCTGCAGGTGGGCGAACGTGACCCGTTTCGGCTTCTGGAGGATAAGTGGAAATCAAAGGAAACTCTTGTACAGTCCTTGTGACTCTTGAGGGTCTTTCCTTCCTCCCAGAGTCCCACACCTGCAGACACTGCTCAATCCTGGGAGCGAGACGGGCAGAAGAGAAGCATTAACGTGTATGACACATAACAAGGAGAGGGAACACGTGAGGACAAACATAAGGTGCACAACAGTGAACCGACGAAGCCCTACGGGTTCGACTGGAATAAATAGTAGACACACCAGGGAATCACAGGTGTTCGTGTTTAGTGCTTAAGTGCTTAAGTGCTGGTAGTGAATACATAGACACACTAGGTGGGGACAAAGAGTCAACTCAGTAATCCGGGGAACTTGATCTTGTTCCCCTGATCCGTGGAGGTACGGGTGTTACAGTACCCCCCCCCCCAGGACCGGCTCCCGAGAGGGGGGGTGAGGGCTGTCTCCGTGTAACCGGAGGGAGTCGAGGCTCACCTACCTGATGGGATGGCCGGTGAGGGGGACGACCCGGACGTCGCGGCGCCGGGCGTTCTGGTCTTTCCAGATGGAAATCCCTAATGAGCCCTCTATGCAAGATGTCCTTTGCTGGCACCCAGCTCCGTTCCTCCGGGCCGTACCCCTCCCATTCCACCAGATATTGAAGGGAACCCCCTCTCCTCCGGGAGTCTAGTAGTTTTTTGACTCGAAACGCCGGAGCGCCCTCAATCTCCACGGCTGCTGGGGTTGCTGGTTCCGCCACACCTTCGTCCAGCGGTCCCCGGGTCACTGGTTTAAGAAGAGAGATATGGAAGACAGGGTGGATGCGTAAATGGGTTGGTAGTTGTAGTTTAAAAGAGACAGGGTTTATTTGGGCTAAAATAGGAAAGGGACCTATATAGCGGGGTGTGAGCTTACGGCAGGGAAGATTCAAGTGAAGGTCCCTTGTGGAGAGCCATACTCTATCGCCTACCTGGAGCGGAGGACTTTCCCTTCGTCGTCTATCGGCAAATTTCTTAAAGCGACGAACTGCCTGGGAGATCTTAGTGTGGGCCTCTTCCCATACCTTTTCCGCTCTTTTAAACCAATCGTCCACCCGAGGGACTTCGGTGGGTGTGGCATCCCAGGGACAGAGCGGGGGTTGATGCCCAAGTATACATTGGAAGGGCGTTAGGCCGGTAGCGGAGTGACGTAGCGAATTTTGCGCGTATTCCGCCCAGATTAAGCATTCTGCCCATTCGTGTTGACGGCTACTACAATATGCTCGAAGATATTTTCCGAGCTCCTGGACAGTCCGCTCGGCCTGACCATTAGACTCGGGGTGATAGCCCGACGTTAGGCTAACAGTGGTGCCCAATTTCTGAAAGAAAGCTTTCCAGACTCGTGCGATAAATTGGGGCCCACGATCGGATACGATATCTTCGGGGATACCATAGCAGCGAAACACGGTTGAAAATAAGGCTTCTGCCACCTGGAAGGCTGACGGGAGGGAGCCGAAAGGGATAAATCTACACCCCTTGGAAAACCGATCGATCACGACTAGAATAGTGGTGTAGCCCTTAGATACAGGCAGATCCGTGACAAAGTCCACTGAGATATGGGACCACGGTCTGTGAGGAGTATCTAACGGCATTAATTTACCAACCGGCAGGTGTCTAGGATTTTTTGAGGTTGCACAAACTGCACAAGACGAAACCACTGTTTCTACTGACTTCCGCATATTTGGCCACCAGTACTTTGGCTCTAGCAGTCTACAAGTCCGAATGATCCCGGGGTGTCCGGCCGCTGCACTCGTGTGTGCGTGAATGATTACCTGTTCTCGTAGGGACACCGGTACGTAGGTTCTCCCCGGAGGACATTGTCGCGGCGCGGCGTGGGACCGTGCCGCTTCTGCAATCTCCGAGTCGAGGTCCCACATGATCGGTGCCACCACGAGAGACGAGTGCAGGATTGGCTCGGGCTCTCTGTGTTCCCCAGGGGCTGTGTAGTACCGGGATAAAGCATCTGCTTTCTTATTTTTTGACCCGGGGCGGTAAGTAATAGTGAAGCGGAAGCGAGTAAAGAACAGAGCCCATCGGGCTTGGCGAGGGTTTAATCGTTTTGCTTGTTGGATATATTCTAAGTTGCGATGATCGGTCAGCACTACGAATGGGTGATCGGCTCCCTCTAGCCAGTGCCGCCACTCCTCTAACGCCGCTTTTACTGCTAACAGTTCGCGATTGCCGATATCATAGTTGCGCTCGGCAGGTGTTAGTTTACGCGAAAAGAAAGCGCAAGGGTGGAGTTTTTCTGGGTTGCCATGACGCTGTGACAGCACCGCCCCAATCCCCACTTCAGAGGCATCGACTTCAACCAAAAAAGGCTTGGTTGGGTCGGGGATTTTTAGAATGGGTGCCGTAGTGAATGCGGTCTTCAGATCTTGAAACGCTCTGCGTGCCTCCGGCGGAAACTCACGCAGACGCTTAGGCTTCCCCTTTAGTAGGGTTGTTAGCGGCGCTGCCAGCATACTGAAACCCCGGATAAAGCGTCTATAAAAGTTAGCGAAACCCAGAAAGCTCTGTAGCGCCTTTACCGATTGGGGTTCCGGCCATTGTTGCACCGCCTTCACCTTGGACGTCTCCATTTCGACCCCCAGTGGCCCTATGCGGTAGCCGAGGAATGCGATCTCTTTTTTATGGAACTCGCACTTCTCCGCCTTCGCATAGAGCCCGTGTTTGCGCAATCGATGAAGGACGGCAGTTACATGTTGGACGTGCTCGGAGTATGACCGAGAGTAAACCAAGATATCATCCAAGTAAACTATCACATATCGGTTTAACATATCCCTAAACACGTCGTTCATGAACCCCTGAAACACCGCAGGTGCGTTTACCAATCCATAAGCCATCACGTTGTATTGGTAATGGCCAGATGTAGTGCTAAACGCCGTCTTCCACTCATCGCCCTTACGCACACGAACGAGGTTATAGGCGCTGCGGAGGTCGAGTTTAGAAAAAATAGAGGCGCCTTGGAGTTGGTCGATGGCGGTCGGTACCAACGGTAGTGGGTGCTTGTATTTTACTGTTACTGCATTGAGACCTCTATAATCAATACAGGGACGTAAACCCCCCCCTTTCTTATCGATAAAGAAGAACCCTGCCGAGGCGGGTGACGTGGACCTACTGATAAGACCCTGCTGGAGAGCTTCACTCACGTATTCCTCCATAGCCCGTGTCTCCTCCACGGACAATGGGTAAACACGCGAGCTCGGCGGTGTTTTCCCCGGCAAAATCTCAATCGCGCAGTCCCACGGCCGATGAGGGGGAAGTCGTGCGGCTGCCCTAATGCTAAACACGTCTTGAAACTGTGCATACTCAGATGGTACTTTTATTGATACTAGGGCTAGCGGGCTCTCAATGGATGTGGTTTGGACCGTCAATGTAGGCGGTATACATTTTTTAGCACATCTAGGGGCCCATGATAGGATGCGAGATTTTTCCCAATCAAAATTAGGATTATGAGAGCTGAGCCATGGGAGACCCAACACGACGGAATGATCTGACCGAGGGAGTACAAAGAATTTTAGTTCCTCGGAATGACCGGGAAAAGTTAATCGGAGGGGCGCAGAGATTTGTTTAATAGGAGAATGCCGAAGGTTATGACCATCCAAAGCTTTAATTGCGATAGGGGCTGGTAGCTTCGACAAGGGAGCCTGTAGCGAGGAAAGAAGAGAAGATGTTATAAAATTTCCAGCCGACCCAGAATCTACAAGGGGAAAGACACACATAGACTGGTTAGCATACGACAATTGTGCTTTAACACAGAAGGAGTGATGTGTGCGTGGAGGTGTGATGTGTATTACTTTTTGGAGTAAGGGGCAGTGATTTATGGTATGTCTTTCCCCCCCACAGTACAAGCACAGCCCCTCTTGTATGCGTCGTCTCCTCTCCTGGGCCGTGAGTCGGGATGTGCCGAGGTCCATAGGTTCTCCCGGAGTTCCTTCCCGAGGCTCCGTCGCGGGGGTGCTGAGGCTGGGACGATGGCGGAACTCCGACCGTTTGGGCGGGGTTTTCGGGGAGATGTGTCGTCTCTGGCTGCGGAGGTGCTGGTCTAGTTTGATGGCCAGCGTGATGCACTCATCCAGGGACATGCCCGTATCCCGGCAGGCCAATTCTAGCTGGACCTCGGGTTGTAGCCCATCCCTGAATCTAGCGAGGAGACTGCGGTCACACCAGCCACTCTCCGCGGCCAGTACCCGAAAACGGATCGCATAATCCGCCACTGTGGCAGTCCCTTGTTTCAGCCTCAGCAGCTGTTGTTCCCCCGTTCTGCCTTGGTCGGGGTGGTCGAACACCGTGCGGAACTCCGAAAGAAATTGCGGGTAGTTGGATGCCGCGATTCTGCCAGCGCTCCAAACCGCCGCGGCCCAATCCATAGCGGTTCCTGTGAGCTGCTGCGTGACGAAGCTGATCTTCTGTAGATCCGTCATGTTCGGGAAATCCAGGAGCCACAGCTCACAGGCCAGGAGAAACCGCTTGCACCCCTCCGGATTCCCGTCATACCTTTCCGGGGGGTTCGGGCGAGGTGGTAGCGGTGTGGAGCGCGGACCTGGCGCGCAGAGCGAAGGCAAGCGGTGCATAAGTTGTTCCATCCCGCGCGCCAGGTCATTCACGGCTCTGGCCAACCCGTCAATCTCATTCTGTTGGCCTCGGATGTACTCGAGGACGGGGGCTTCGTCCTCAGGAAGCGGGGTTCCTGCTGCGTCTGGTAGGGTCGGTTCATCTGTCATGTCTTCCTGAGTTGAGTGAGACGCAGATGCAGAATCCATTTTGTATCAGCAGGGTTTTTATTGAATATTCTTTTTTCTCTCAAAACAAACAAAAAAAACACAAACAAGAAACAACACCTAACAAAGTCCCGTGACGCTCACGGCCACTCCGAGCGCGGCTTCCCAGGCAGGGTCTGCAGGTGGGCGAACGTGACCCGTTTCGGCTTCTGGAGGATAAGTGGAAATCAAAGGAAACTCTTGTACAGTCCTTGTGACTCTTGAGGGTCTTTCCTTCCTCCCAGAGTCCCACACCTGCAGACACTGCTCAATCCTGGGAGCGAGACGGGCAGAAGAGAAGCATTAACGTGTATGACATATAACAAGGAGAGGGAACACGTGAGGACAAACATAAGGTGCACAACAGTGAACCGACGAAGCCCTACGGGTTCGACTGGAATAAATAGTAGACACACCAGGGAATCACAGGTGTTCGTGTTTAGTGCTTAAGTGCTTAAGTGCTGGTAGTGAATACATAGACACACTAGGTGGGGACAAAGAGTCAACTCAGTAATCCGGGGAACTTGATCTTGTTCCCCTGATCCGTGGAGGTACGGGTGTTACATTGCCTTTACATGAAAAATTTAAAGCCCTCACTTACAGAACGGGTAGACTGAGACTGTATGTGTAATCTTTTTCCTTTTATCTTGAAAATTACTAAAAGCATATTCATGAGGTATTGAGAATTTCCTGTCAGTTTATCTTTTTTTGGAGATCTATTTATTTCATCTACGTTTAACAGGAACAGGAAAATAAATGCTCTTTTTGACTGAAGTGCTGTTGGCCCATTTGCATGCACAAATATTATAAAGCATAATTAAAATACAACTTCACTTAGCTATGATGTCCATATGACAGGCAAAAATATTTTAAATGCCCTCAAAATAAAATATAGGTGTCATTAGAATCTAACAGCCATGCTGGATTTTAGAGGCCCCCCCTTTATGATCCCTACAGGTACATGTCCTAAGCAATGAATTTAGCTATGAACTTGTGCATGGTTTAAAGGCTATGTGGTAAGAGATTTTACAAAGAGGGCAAAGTCTTTTTCTGTTTCCTGTTATCTCAACTAGTATGGCAAATAGTTGAATTAGAATTTCACATTTGTTCTTTGTTCTAAGTTGCTGTTCATAAGGAAATCGAAGATATTCTGACCACATGTTCATTTGCACAGTTCCTGATGTACACAGGATGATGTCTTTTGGCACACTAACTTATGACTGTGCTTGCAGCCCTGTGCTGCAATTTTAAGCCATTTGTGTGCCATCTCTTACAACATTAGTCTCTAAACAACCTCGTACAGTGCTAGTCAAAAGTTTGGACACAAGTTTGAATTATTTATTTATTTATTCATTTTCAATAATACATTAGGTAATTAAGTAACAACAAAAATTATAGTCAGTTGTTATATTAAGTCACAAAGGTTAATTGTTCTGGGACAGTTCTGGAACTTTATTGTCAATGCAATTCATCAAAACTTACCTCTGCTGCAGAGGAGAAGTTCACTCATTTATTAATCTTCATCAGAAAACATCAATTTACAGTACCTTAAATTAACAGAGCATTAGTAGTAGATACATCTCATTTTAAACAATTCAAAGGAGATTATTGCATATTTACACTGACATCTTCAGCATTGTTGTACAATGTAGAAAGTTTTTAAACCAGGAAAGACCATGGAAGACCATTAGAAGGCATGCCCAAACTTTTGACTCATAGTGTATGTCAGTTATAGGTTATGTATGTTTTAACTTAGACATGCATGTAAATTCTTTTTGGTTACAATGTCTATATAAACACAAATGTCATATTTCAGCTAGCACCAAAATGGCTAACACTGAAAATTTGCTCTGAAAACTTACATGGAAATGTAAAATACATTACTTGACATATGAAAAAAAACATATGACTAATTATAATGACTCTAATCGTACTGTTGCTGTCATATTCCACAACATGTTTTTAAAGGTGCATGTTTTTATATCTTCATACGTTTTATAGTTTACTCTTACATTTTGACTTGATTGTTTATTTTATTTTAAGAATTAAATTCCATTTATTTATTTATTGCAAATTCTATCCTTGGTTTAATTGCACTTTTCTAGCATTTCACTACATACCATAAATCCACAAGGGGGCAGTGTTATGTCAGGTTTTATTACAAAAAAAAAAAAAAGGTCCAATAGAATAAACTCAGGTCAAAGGCTGCCATAAAGACAGAGTGGCTCGGGTTCATCACATCTAAACCTGTGTCTAGACATGAGGATGTAATAAATCAGATCAAATCAGTGTATCTAGTTATCTGTTTGATTCGCAATTGAACCAGTATGAATAGGTCAAATGTACCTATCTAACTGCAAACTGATCACAGAAATCTGTTCTGAGCTCTGAGCTATACACCTTATTTATAATACTGTAACATGTTACGTGTCTATAACTGCTCAGTGAAAAGAAACAAAAGTCGGCTTGGACCGATCGAATCCTGTGGAGAATAAAGCCTAAATGCTCACAAGATGATAAAGACCCGACATTACCATCACCATCATCAGATGACAAAAAATACTTTTCTTTAAAGACACAGAACAAGAACACCTGTGACACGTCATACAGCGTTAGTGACCATAACCGTCATTGGCTCTTTTACCCTATTGGTAAATATATTTACATTGACCTCTGAAAATAAAAATGCTTGGTCTATGGACTAATGTTGGTTACACAATTTCATATTTTACATACAACACAAAAATAAAAATTAATTTGCTGAATGAATGTCTAAAGAAAGGTTTTGAGACTAGTTTTGTAACACGCCAACAGATGGCAACACAAGGCTGCATGCAATGTCACAGGGAGCACCGCCCTCAATAAGTCAGTGTGCCAAAAGACATCATCAGGAGCTGTGTGAATGGTGCTATTCTGACCATGTGTGGTACTGTACCACATCTGCTGAACTCCGTCAGGGTGTTGTGGATGCCCCATTCTTCATGTCGAGAGTCATCATACCAGTGACAAAACTTGAGTGCATGGGTAAGACTTTCTTCACAATGGAAGAGCCCATCATCCCAACAACAGAGAAAGGTGAGGCTGGTCCTCAACAAGTGCATGCTTGTTGTCTGTTTTGACGTTGTCAGCATTGTGTGCCGAGAATTCATGCCCAGGGGCTAGACTGTCAATAGTGAATTCTACTGCAAGGTTTTAAGGCATCTGATGGAGCACATACATTGCAAAAACAGAGCTTGTAAAAAAAAAAAAAAAAAAAAAAGATAATTTAAAAACTTTTAAATACCCCCTTGTATTAATACTCACATAAATAATTAAATATCTAGTTCTAAGGTTCAGGAGAGAGTGTGTATTGATATTTTCCTGCAAACATCTCAACTAGTGTGTTTTGATGCCTTTCTTCCAGATCACCTTTCTTCAAAAGGTGGAGAAGCCTTTAGTGTGTGTGTGTGAGCACTGAGGTCAGTACACTGAGGTCAGTACACTGTACACTGAGGGCCACTGGAGTACTGACCAGGATGCAGTGCTGACTTACACCATCCTGGATAACTTGGCTGCTTGCATCTCAGACTGGATTGGCCTCTACAAGGTTACAAAAAGAAAGTCTTGTAAACAGGTAGACAGAGAGAAGGAGACAGCTTGACATATACAGGCAGCATAAGGGAGAATAAGTGTATTAGCTAGCATTTTTTTTAAATTATGTGCTGAAGACATGAATAAGTTTCCTGCAGAATATTTCTTCACTGTAGACTAACTTCAAGAGTCCTTCTGATTACACTGCCTTTGTGTGGGTCAAGGAGGATGGCATTACTGAAATCAATGATGTTGTCCAGGTATCAAAGAAATGGGAAATGAATCAAAGAAAGTTGTTGTAATCTTTCATGTGGGCATTTTTGAATGATCTGTTTTTTACCTCTCCTAGTTGAGAATGAATAAAGATGACATCCCCTCTCTGGCAGGGGATTACATTCTGGTCGACTACAGCAGGAACATGCAATCCCTGGTGTTCCTGAGCCCTACTTTTCAGGTAGGATCCATTAAATGTTAGACTTACAAATCATGATAAGTAAGGGGACTCTGTATTTGGAGTTGGCATCTTAACTAGGCCACATAAGCTTAAAAGAGAAGTCAATAGATAAACACTAAGTTATTATTAGAAGGACTGTATGTACTTTTCTTGTACATACTTTTCTTGAGTTTCTGGACAGACCTTTATATTATTTAAAATTCATATTTGCATCTATAAAGTTTTTTTAGTTGTGTCTGGGTTTGCTTTCATGTCTTAATCATGCTAATAAAACAGCTTCTTTTATGGGTCAAAGAGTACGTATTGTAGTTTATACATCAGTTACGTCTGATCATCAACTGGATGAGTAGCATTCAATATCTAAAAATAAACAAATGACTGTGTGTATACAAAATGAATACAAAAAACCTCTGACCCATTCACTATGGGAAGAAGCCAAGCTAGCAGAGACAGTGTGGTGCTCCAGGATCTGCCGGGAAACATTGGGTCGTGGCATTAACCTCTTTCAGCAGGATACTACACCCTGCCATACTGCAAATTAATGGATGAATGGTTTAAGGAACATGATGAAAAGTTAATTGTGCTGACAAATCTCCATAGATCTCAATCTGTAGGAATATGATGGGCAACCAAGTTAAAAGCTTTACCTAAAAAGGGTCTAAAAGGGTCGGCTGCTAACCGCTAACATTTTGTTAGCAGATACCACAGAAAATATTTAGAGGTCCATGCCTTCATGGGCCAGGGCTGCGTTTCCCAAAAGCATCGTAAGCCTAAGACTTTTGTAAAAATGATCGTACGACTAATCTTAATGTTACGGGCTGTTTCCCAAAATCTTCGTAGATCTACTGTACGAGCGCTCTGGAGTAATCGTAAAGCCTTAAGTGCATTGCAAGGAGACAGAGTTAAGAGGTCACCTGCTGGACAACCGGCAAATTGCATCTAAAATGTACTTCTCTTCAAAGTAATTTTTCATTTTATTTGGACGTATATTTTTATGCATTTCTATTTTCTACTCATTACACAATTCGTATGTTCCTCTGCTGTAAAACTTGTGATTTGCTGTGAAAACAAAGTGATGACACTGGTGACTCATTCACCATTTCATGGTTTTCTTTTTTAACATTAATCTTATAATTCTTTGGTTTCCTGTGTTTTAGATAATGCAGTCTAGGTTTACTCTACTGTGAAACTTTGTGCCTGCAAATGTCAATGGACTTCAGCCAGAATAACTTCATCAACAGATATGATGTCAAATATCAGATATGATGACTTTTATCGTATTTTACATAATTTAACTTATTTTACTCTGAGCATAGGAGCTGATAAAATCACTCCTCCTATATTTTCCATATGGTGCCACATACTGTACCCTATGCCCTGTACACAAACACATTGTTTAATAATAAGTCAATAAGACAATGAGTGACATTTTCTCATTTCGTAGACACATATTCAAAAAGCATGTGTAAAAATAATAATAATAATAATAATAATAATAATAGCCCAAGGAGAAAGCTTACTAACCAAGGACAAGATTGGCTGCATAATTTAGTGAGTAGTGTGTAGATATTTACACAGAGTGTAATCTGCAGTAGCTGAACTCAATGTTCTAATTAAAGGAGTTTCAGTTTTGCTGGCATTCTGTAGTTCTGGCCAGAATTCTCACAAATCAGAGCAAGAGGGAATCTGAGCAAATCTGTCATGTACAGTGGCCAGCAAGTGAGGAAATTAGGAAAACCAAAATGTTACTTGAAAAAAGTACAGTCTACATGACTACATGATAGCACAAGGAAATGGTCTAATAAGACCATGTTGCATTTTTTCTTTTCATTTTTGTGATGAATTCAGAAACTTTTAGCAGCTCTGGTGATACCGCCTTGCCCATCATCAGCATATGAGACAAATACATATAAAATAAAAGGTTAATTTATTAAATAATACATCACATAAGGTTTGCAATGATTTGCAAAAATTGGCCTTCTTATTATCAAATACAGTATTATCAATAAAAATAAATAAATAAATAAATTCACTTTGTAACAGTGTGCTTTACATGTGAGTGATGTAATTTGTAATGTTTGAATCTTGAAATGTTATTTTAAAGTTTTGAACAGATCAGACCAAGTATGTATATGAATGTATGTGAAAAGCTTTATACACTTGTCCAAACTCAGAGTTTTGAGTTATGTTACAAGGCAAGTTCTATTTAAAAGCCAAGAATAACAATAATATCAGTGGCTCTTGTTCATTACTCCCCACAGATGGCAGTGTTGTTACTTGAATAATCACCTAACCGCTGTTTTAAAACATCATCATTATTACCGTACAAATTATGACCAAGACGATGACACCAAAATCTGACATTTTTTTCATGAATTATAATAGTTGTACAATTGTTGTTGTTTAGTTAGAAATAATTATGTAGGAGATAGAGAAGGGCAGACACAACCAATAACAGTGTGTGTGTGTCTGTGTGTGTGTGTGTGTGTCTGTGTGTGTGTGTGTGTGTGTGTCTGTGTGTCTGTGAGCGTGCATGTTGGATAAAGGGTGTTAACATGCATGAAAGAAAATGGGTAAAAGGTTCTAAAATTTCCAGCAGAAAAAAAAGAAAAAAAAAAATCTGGTGCACTCCTGGTGAACTTTTCCTCTTATAGCTTGATCACAGAGTTGAAGTATTTTGGGGTGAATTCAAAGGATGAGAAGTTTCTAATGGCCAACATGAAAGAACAAATGCTGTTCATAATTAAAGCACGGATAACTCCACCATCCAGTATTTCTGTCCATGTAGTTAGTGAAATAACTAATATTCTAACAACAGCCCTTTTAATCAATGTTCTCAAACAGCTGCAGCACCCAGACGGGTAAGGTGCTCCAGAAACCCAGCACTCGATCAATTCTGGTGTGATTTAACCTTCATGATTTCAACACACAAACACACAGAAAGAGAGAGAGAGAGCTATGGAGATGGTGTGTTGCACCAACTGGGAGTGTTTTCATGCATAATTACAGCCATAAATCAGCCTGAGGCACCTGCTCCGCTCCTCAACACACGCAGCCAGAAGAGCAAAGCTCAGATACCTCAACTCAAGCCTGCGTGTCTGCCCAAACACCAGCAAATCAGCATGAGCAGACTCTAAGCCATGCTCCATTCCTTCATTCCCTAGGGCACTGAGGCTGGTAGATGTATCAGAGCTTTATCACACATGCAGACACACACACACACACACTCACAGATAGTGTTGCTGTAAACAATACGACCTTCGTTATGAATTATTAGCCATTGTTTTACCTCTCTAAGGTTTTGCAGAGATATGAAGGGGCCTACTGTTGATTATACAGTAAATACTTTATACCTATTAGGCATAGTCATAAAATACAAAATAACTTATTCACAGGATTAAAAAACTTTATCTATTTAACAAATAAATGTTATATATTCATATAGGCTAAATGGATGTTGGGAAACTTTCTGCACATAAGTATGTTTTGAAAGTTTATGGAAGGAGTCTCCAGTGTCATTGTTTATAATGGGAAAGTCTTTAAGATGAAGCTTTTCTTTTCAACATGACAAGCTATTTTGTTGGTTTGTTTGTTTCTGTTTGTTTCTACTATCATGCGATGTCAGTAAATCTTGACCACAACCCATTTGTATGTAAAAAGGGACATGGAAAGTTATTGGAATCAAATGCTATCGTTTAAGACAGTTAGGCACTTAACAGGTGGTAGGCAGTGATATATTGTAGTTACTGCATATCTGAGCTTGAGAATGTCATGACCCACATGGATATACCTGTAGGGACAGGGGTGGGGGAACGGATCAGGGGTGGTCTGCTCCTTCAGGCTAATATTACATTGAACTTAATTATTTTACAGTCAGTGCAGTATAATGAAATTTTGTGCAACTCCCTTTCATCAATGCCATATACACTATATATACATTTGAATACACACACACACACACACACACAATTTTTTTTTTTAAGTTTACATTAAGGTAGTTATAATGGTAAATTCTACTTTTTAGTGTGGGACCTTAATGGACTGATTAACTGTGTTTGTGGCTCTTGGGTTAAAACTGTGTATTATCTTAATTTTTTTTTAATAGCCCAGAAAGCTAAATTGGTTTTTATAATACCTAAATAGCTGCTTGCAATCTGGACTAATTATACATCCACCTTATGCATTACAGTATGTGATAGTTAGCATGCCTAAATGCTCTCTCTCTCTTGCTCGCTCTCTCTCTCTCTTTCTCTCTCTATACACTGTATATTGTATACATTCTGTCATGTTACCCATGGCACCCCTGAGTTGGCAGTGATACCAACCCCTCCTACCCTCCAGACCTGTCTGACTTGTATCGGTGACCCATTTATGGTTGGGGTACTGATTTCATTGTGGCATCTGGCTGCTGCTGAGGATGGCCCTATATGGTCTGCTTGGGATGCATTGAGTAATTGAGGACTGTTCCACCTGATGACAATGAAAATGGTCTTGGACAGTGCTGATGCAGACAGATTGTTTGTAATTTCTTTTGTCTGCAGTCATTCAGTAGTTAGGGCTAAATTTCTCATGAACAGTTTTTTACCCAAGTCACCAAAAATGAAAGTGGACTCATAGCTCACAGATATACCAGGGACTTATTTATGAGCATATGATCTGATATCACCCAAAAGGTTCCCTGTCAAGTCTCCATCATTGAGTGCCTTTCCAGTGCCCTCCATAATCCTTGGCTTGCTTATCAGGGACAAACTGATGCATACAGTTATAGACACTACTGATTTTAATTGTATAAAGCTGCTTTGCTACAATGAAAATTGTTAAAAGTGCTAACAAATAAAACTAAATTCAGTTGAATAACTCCGCCTTCCACTCCCCTCACTCAGACACTAAGTGCAAGTACAGGTCTGCTCCTTAACTCCCTCTGATGCTTTACTTATAAACACCTCTACCTCAAGGCGAAAATATTTGAGGCTAAATCCCTGAATGTTTAGACCTAAGGATGATGTACTGATGTGATGTCTGACAACAGATGGTTTCAAATGGGGTGTGCTATGGTCACATGGAGCAAATGAACTGGTAGGAATATGGATAATAAAGGATAATGTAACTGTGTAGCAAACTGTGATGATCTTCTACAACATTGTGTGTAATAGAATTATGGTACTGTACAAATATGATCATTATCTATTTAAAAAATTAACTGTAAGCAAATTGTGGTAAAAATGCACCTGTGTTATTAGAACATGGGCTGATTACAGTAACTCCCATACTGGGCCTCATCATACCAACCCAAATCATCAATTATTTTCCTATAAAAGCACAACAAATCTTGTTAGGCTTACATAAAGCAACCTTGGTAGAAAGTATTACCCCAATGAGTCTTGTGTTTTTATTTATTTTTTTGTTTGCTGGTTGTGTGTTCTGACACTTCTCTGTCAACATTTCTATATGATTAACGTTTGCATCAATTTGTGCTAAAGTAGCTCTTCTATGGAACTGTGCCAGACAGACTAAACCTTTGCTCCCGAAATACATTGGTTATCTCCAGTTCAGTGGTTGTCTTTTCTTCGTCCACTTTTTGTTGTTAGTAACCATTGTATGGTAGGAACACCATACAAGTACTGCTGATTTGGAGCTTTGACCCAGTTGTCTAGCCATTTTATGTTGGCCTTACACTTACCAAAATTTTCTTCCTCAGACACTTCAACTGACTGTCTCACATATCCCAACTTTTAAAAGGTGTTATTAATTTCACATTAATATTATGGCAGATTAATGTTTATTTTAACAGGCATCACAAATTTACAAACATGGGATACATGAATGTCTTTATATCATTAATGGAGATCACTTACACACCTTTAGATTTTGTGACAATATAAGGACATAGCTGACAGCAGGCTGATAAACACAGGCATTAGCATTCAAATGTTTGAGAGGACCACTTGGGTAAAATCAAATCATTGCAATCCATAATGCCAAGGTGATGCAACTTAATGAATTAAAGACAAAAAATAATTAGTAATTGGTCATTAGAGTGATTAAGTGGGAGTTGGTCTCCTGCTCCATCACTATTACGGTTTGGCAGAGTTTGCTTATCCAGTGGAACACACTCAATTTTACAAGAACCCAAAAGCCAAGGGCACTAAAAAGATTTTAATGCATCATGAGGTTGTGGAATACTGCAATACTGCAAAAACTATTAATGCACCACTAAATTAAGCTTATGGACCTCAGATATTTAATGAATATTGCAGTGGGGTAAAAATGAGAAGGTGTGTGTGCATGAGAGAGAGAGAGAGAGAGAGATTTAATAGTAAAAGATAAATGTACAAAGTTAAAATGCAGATTTTCATCTTAACAACTTCAACACAGGCTGCAGCATATAAGCACATTATACAACTACCCACTGGCCTGGTCTGTTTTTACTAGTTTATATAGAAATATAAAGAAAAGATACAAGGAAACACCTATAAAGTTTGTAAAGACGAATGCAAGCCGTATGAGATTCCAAACGAAAACTAATTGGCTGAAGGTGGCTGTTCCACTACGCATAGAAGTACTGCAGTGTTTATTATGAATTTTTTTTACTCAAGTAAAAGTGTTAAGTATGGGTGCTAAAATGTATTTTAAATTCAAAAGCACACGTATTTTTGCCTTAAATTTTAAAAGAAATTTGCCTCGGTATTTGCCAACAGAGAACGAACCAAGGTGATCCGAACATGGCTAAGTTGCGTTTATGTTCAGGAATCATAGAAATCATAATTGAAGGTTAACTGAGGTTCAATGTCTATTTGTTTAATGTTCATTTACATGTATTTTCTCAATCTTCTAGATTGTTGTAATATAATTATAGTGTTGGAAATTTGTAATATTGGTAATACAGTTGGGTGGCTGGAACAGCTTATCTCATTTACATTATTTCCGATTGGAAATGAGTTTCGCAATGCGAAATTTAGCCTTAAGAACTTGCCTCTGGAATGGATTAATTTCGTATGCAGAGTTACTGCTGTACAAGTATTTTGAAGTCTAATAGAGATTTGTTTTGTGCAGAAATCCAAAATGTTTTTTTTTTTTCCAAAACGAGAAGATACATTAATAATAATTAGCCTTTTTTAAAGAAAGTTAATGAGGAATGGCAGATGATAAACTAAAAATAAAGTTGTTGTTGAAGATATTTCATGAATCACATGATAAGTTTGGAACAATTTTACCAAAAACACATGGTGTTTATCATCAGTGCTGATATTTTTACAGTGAATGGGTATCTGAAATCATCCTTTCGTTTGTGAGTGACTGAGCAGTGCAGATTGGAGGAGGTGTGGGTAGGCGATTATGGACAAAGGTTAAACATAACATGGAGCCTTTTTGGAAAATGCTTGAAACAACAATCAAAAAGCTATTTAGTTCTAAAATGGTGACTGGAATTGCAGTAAAAAATGAAAAGAAAATACATTGAAGGAAGTTGCTGGTCCAGGTTGTATATCTCATGATTTGCACACAAACCATAAAAGTGCTGGATAAAAAAAGGAAAAGAAAATATACTAACAAAGTGAAATGGTTTAACACATTTTTTCTGTTGGTTAAAATGTAGAATTGTATGAATCTAGTAGTGCAGTTGTTCACAACCATGGTTCTGAATGGCTCCAGTCCTACTCATTTTTTATGTTTTAATTGCTCTGCCACGTCCTCTTCTAATTAGAAAAGGGGTTTTATTAATTAAATGCTACCGGAACGATTCATTGAAACCGGTGAGGCTGACTCATTGCTCCGGCAACCCCACTCGCACACACATACTGTACTGTAAACATACACACATATAAACACACACACACACACATTTTATACAAACTGAAGATTTTGTATATAAAAGTGAATATTGGTTTCCGGTGCACTGCAGTGTCTATTTTATGTATAATCAGCTCCTTCAGTGATTTGTTTGCATCCACAAATATTTGTAGAACCACGGTCTGTTCGCATCTGTGGAAATTCGTAAGTCGAATGTTAGCAAGTCTGGGACTACCTGTATTTCAGCTTTTATTTCTTTCATCACATCCCCAGTGAGATAAAAGTTTACATATACAGAGTTAGTATTTAATAGTATAGACTTTTTGTCTTGAGATTTTGCTTTAATATATCTGCATAATCTTCCTCCCTCATAATGCCATCTATTTTTGTGAAGTTCTCCACTCACTCCTGGGCCAAACCCATCCCCCCCACCCATAACATGATGCTGCAACCCCTATGCTTCACAGTTTGGATGAAGTTCTGCTGCTTGGAAGCCTCCCCCTTTTTCCTCCAGCCATAACAATGGTTATTATGGCCAAATAGTTCCATTTTTATTTTAACAGACCAGAGTACATTTCTCCAAAAAGTAAGCTCTATGTCCCCCCCATTGCGAATTATAGTAACCTTTCAGATTAATTTAATATCAGTTTCATTTTACTGTGGATATGGATACCTTGTACCTGTTTCGTCCTCAAGGTTCTTTGCCGTTGTTACTTTTTTGTACCAAACTATGGGTCTCCTTCCTGAGCCGTTTGATGGCTGTGTGGTCCCATGGTTTTTATCCTTGCATAGCATTGCTTGTACAGATGGACAAGGTACTTTGAGGCTTTTGAAAACTGTTCTCAAGGATGAATCACACTTTTAGAGTTCCACTGATTTCTTTAAATACCTTTATGAGAAGGCCTTAAAATACATCCAAAGGTGAACGTTCTATCAACTCAAATGGTGTCAATTAGCCTATCAGAAGCTTCTAACACAATAACATTGTTTTATAGAATTTTCCAAGCTGTTTAAAGGCACAGTCAAACAAATATGTAAATTTCTATAATGAATTGTTGGATATATTACTTGAGTTATGCATCAAATAGATGGGTTAACTAACCTGCCAAATCTGAAATTTGTTGACATTTAATCTGTGCAGTGGTTAAAATGATTTTTTTTTATTATGGCTTTAACCTAAGTCTATCCGTACATAAATACATAAGGAAAAATACCCTTTCCCTCATCCTGTCATGGGTCTAGCTGGTGGTAGTACTAGACCGGCTGATGGTGTTGCCGTGGGCATGAAGGTAGGCATGTACGCAGAGGGGTGTAACAGAAAGAGTCTTTATTTTAAACAAACAACTCAAAAACAGAACAAAGGAACTAAAACAACAAACTCAAACTAAAACTAGGGCTCAGGAAAAACACAGGAGACAGGGCCTGGGGGCACCGAGACAGGGCCTGGGGGCACCGAGACAGGGCCTGGGGGCACCGAGACAGGGCCTGGGGGCACCGAGACAGGGCCTGGGGGCACCGAGACAGGGCCTGGGGGCACCGAGACAGGGCCTGGGGGCACCGAGACAGGGCCTGGGGGCACCGAGACAGACAGGAACTAGACTAGCTGGGTTAGTGAGGTTAGTAGCTACATGTTGTACTGGGGACACTGGAGGCTGACCTAACCGGGTTAGTGGCTAATGGTGTTAGTACTGACCTAGGGGACCGGAAGACAAAAGGCAGGGCACACATGGGGCTATACCAAACTAGCGGCCAACCTACTAGTGACCAGAACCACTAGCAGTCACTCCCACTAGAGATTAGCCTACTGGAGGCTAACCCTACTAGGGGCTAACCCTACTAGCCGTCAAGGCCTACTAGCGGCTAACCCTGCTAATGGCTAAACACTCATGTGGCTACACATACAAGGGAAAAGACCAGAAGGCAAAACAGTACTTACACAGGACACAGGAGGAGACACAGCCTAACTACACAGTGAACAAAGCAGCTCCATGAATCCACAGACACAAGGAACATCAAGAAAACAAAACTAGAGCCCTCTGATAACTAAGGTTACAAAACATAAATCAAATATAAACTCAAAGTAACAAAAAGGAATGCCCACATGATGGTAATCCAGACAAACAAACAAACACCAACAGACACTCAGACAAACACAAACAATCAGACAATGCTCGACCCAGTTTCCCAGAACAAACTGCTATTTATAGAAGGTTTTAATGAGCCACCTCAGTTCAGGTGAGCCTCATCACCTGACTGAGGTGCCTTCTGGGAAACTGAGTCAACCAACAGGAACTACACAAAGACAGACAGACATGAACAGTGACCTCTAGTGGAGGTTCCTAACACATCCATCCAGTGAAGCAAAACACTATTAAATATTCTAAGCAGCAATTAATTATTGACTCCTGCTTTGACACATACATTCACTGGTTACTTTGTTCACCTTTAGTGAAGTTTAATGCTGAACTAAGTTTCCCAGCATTAATATCTGTATTTATTTTTATGGAACTAATGCAAAGTGGAAAAAAGTTATTGTTACACTACTAAGTGAACTCTTGTTATAGAAAGAACAACAGTCCAGCAAGTACTGCACTCAGTTCTTTTATATGGCTGTTGAATTAAATAATAAACTGGCCAGAAAATGTAACACAATACAATCTTTGTTTTTGACCCTGGTGATATCCTATAGTGTGCTAAAGTGCCTAGCAGAATAGTAGAAGCAATGGTTTGTGCTGCTTTTTGGAATCGTTCACACTAAAAATGCTAGGTTGTTTTTACTACCCAAACGCTAGGTTGTCTCTGTTGGGTAATTTTTCTGGGTTATTTACAGGGAGTTGGGTACTTTTTGTTTAACCCAGCTTGCTGGGTTGGAGTTGGGTTAGCTACTGACAGCTAACATCACAGACAAGCCCGCTCCTTCCCCTGAACTTCACCAGTGTATTCAGTGGCTGTGTCAGCTTTGTGTCTTTTTTTTCTTCCTGCTCACGCATTTAAGAGAAAATGTAAACATCAAATATAAGGGCTGTATACACACATTCACTCACCTATGACTGAATTTGTTCACTGTATGTAACATTTATTACTGTTACCGTGTTAACGTTACACTCAAACTTTCAGCCTGGTCTGTGCTATAGCATGCTAGTTTATCTGACAATGGCTACTAGCTGGCCAAACCAAAGAACCCCACATGTGTATGAAAGAAACTGCAAAAATGTCTGAGCTTTTTAGCTTTCTTTGTAGAATGCTTGCTGGGTGTATGAAGTGATGAATGAAAGCTAAAATCTTAACTGTAGGGCCAGCATGACGCTAGCATTTAACTAGGTTGCTAGCGTTAGCAACCACATATAAAAAGCTGAGGTGTTACAAAACACTAATCTTCTTACAAATATGAATGCTAGCCAACGCTCTCGATTTTTAAACTTAAATTTTCTTTAATTTCTTTCTTTCTAAGGTTGGAACCGACACCGTGGAATATCTCCAGCAGGCTGAAGTGTCGAGGCCGTACACCTGCATCCTGATGTTAGGAGATAATGACCAGCACTGCTCTCAGGCATTCGTGCTTCTGAGTAATAGTATCGCAATGATGTCGCTGTTGAACTTGTTTTGTATTATCTGATCTTGTGCTTTTGAAAAATAAGTATAAATATTTTTTCTATGATTTGTAAAATTAATTGGGTGTTGTTTATTGCATATTTGTATGGTTTGCAAAACCTAAAGTGTTTTTTTTGTAATAGACCAGTATATCAAAGTAATTTATCTGTTTAAACTGTTTTACCCATAGAGATGTAAAACATAAAAATAATAATAACCTATTTTTGAGGTAGAATTAACCCAGCATTGTAGTTAAATATGACCTAGCATTTGGATTGAATATTTTACCCATCTTTCTGGGTTAAATAAATAACCCATAACCCAGCATTTTTTAGGGTGTTGAAAGACAATCATTGATTGTATGTGGTTCTGACAATGTACTAAATGTAATTTTCTTTAAGAGGGAAAATGGATCTGTGGCCCTCAAATGGGTCCTGAACAACCAGGAGGAGAACATGTGGAGATGGGTAGGAAAGGGCACTTCTGTGCGGCAGGTAGAAACTGATTTCCTCAGGGACCTGCTAGACGACTTTATTAACCAGGCTGCAACTCCAGAGAAGATTCCTAGCTTTTGACATAAGCGAGAGATGATCACTGATGCAATGATGGCAGTGTAACAGGGTTCCTATGAAAACATCATACCAGAGTTGGGAAAGTGTGTATGTTTGTGTTGTTTGTGTGTGTGTGTGTGTGTGTGTGTGTGTGTGTGTGTGTGTGTGTAAGAGAGAGAGAGAGAGAGAGAGAGAGAGAGAGAGTGCGTACAGTGTGTGTGAATGTGTGTGTATGTGTGTAGCTGCTCTAAAAAGCAAACTTAGGTTTTAGACATGGCCAGGACATTTGAAAGGTAAGACTGCTAAGTAGTACCTAAAGCTCTTATTGTAAATGAAACTTACTTATCAGACATTTAATGTACTGTCTTTAACATAAACATACAAATATACACACCCCATTATCAAACTCTGATATCACAGTTATTTACAGGAATATTCTACCCATCAAACAAACAAAAAATAGACATGAGTTTAACTAATGAGAAATTCTTTATGCTAACATTAAATGTAAAAATAAGTCTACATATTTGTTTTAACTAATAAGTGTTTATGGACATGTATGTCATATTCTTGTGTTTTACATGAAATTCCTGATTTGGTTCCATAGAAAAAAGCCCCCTAAAAAGGAGATTTTAATATTAATTTTAATAAGACCCTCTGAGAACAGGCTTTGTGTCTATTCTTGACTCAGTATGGGTTAATCAGTAAATAATAAACTTTATGACAGACAGACCCTAATTTTATTACTGACATTTGGATTTAATCATGTTAATATAATAATATTAATGAGATGAAAAACAAGAATAAGCATTTGGTCAAGAAGTGTCTGTTTGGTGTTAAATAAGAACTACTCTTCTTATTGTTTGGATTGAAATAACAATCATAAACAGCATACTGCATCATCAGCCATTATACAGAACCCCTGGAACAGAAGGGGTTAAGGGCCTTTCTCAAGGGCCCAGCAGTGGCAGCTTGGTTCTAGGGCTTGAGTACCTCAGAGCCTTAACCATTTGAACCACAACTGCCCACCAGTGAAAAAAATGTCTTCTGTGGTCACAGAAAAGTTGTTACTGTGTTTAAGAAGGGCCAACTCATTGACCTGTATCAAGCCAAATAAATAAATAAATAAATAAATAAATAAATAAGGAGAGATAAGGATTAAGGAGATGCTGAAATGACTGGTTAAGAACTGTCCAACACATTATTAAAACTTGAAAGGTTGGTGGTGACATCAAATACAGCTGTTAATACCATGGTTCTTGATATTTTATTTTGTATATAAAATAAGAAACATATAATAATACATTTGATTTATATGCATATTTCAAGCACTCAATGTCACCATACAAAGAATAAATCTGACTGGAATAATGGCAAAATAAATAAATAAATGAATTAATGAATAAATACAGTATACGATTAAACAGTCTTCACCAGCGTTTATTACAAGTATAATTATGTATGAAAGTTCGAATTGAGTGCAGTCTAAATCACATTGGCCAGATACTTCTAAAAAGGTGGGTTTTAAGGCGTGATTTGAAAATGACTAGAGAGTGATACGGACTAGTCAGTGCTAGGAGGGAATTCGAGACGAGGAGTGGTGTGACTAAAGGAGCTCATGGTGGTCTAACGGGCAGGGGGTGTACAGAAGAGCCAAGCTGATGAAGAGCAAAGAGTGCAAGAGGGAGTGTACAATTAAACAAGCTCTAGAGAGGTAAGGTGGAACAAGGTTGTGGAGAGCTTTAAAAGCAAGGATGAGAATCTTAAAATTTCCTTAATAATGAGACATGGGTGACATAATGCGTGTATGAAATTTGGTGTATGTTGCGAGCAGGAGTTCTGGATTAGTTTAAGTTTATGTGGTAAACTAGATAAAAGTAAATTGCAATAATTAATGAGGGGATTGACTATTGAATGAGTTGGAATGGCAGCATGGAATTTTGCTTGCTTAGATTTTATTTGGCTGATAACATTTAGTTTCTAGATGCTATTAGTAGCTCCTCATTGCATTCTAAAGTATGGTGTTCCACAATGCTCTGATTTGTGTTTCACAATGCTCTGCCTAACAATGCCCACTGTTCTTTTATCTTTATATGCTTACTCTGAATACAATTATTGGCAAACACATTAACTATACAATTAGCCCTAGTCCTATGCTAATGACACACAGTTATGATTCAAGTTAATTTCGGTGACAGACTTCATGTCTGTCTCCAGTCTCTCATTTAAAGCTCACATTACTGCTATAATAAAGATATTGTGAATACATGATACTAATTCTTGTTTTTATTAATTTAAATTCAATTTTATTTAATTTGTATAGTGCTTTTAACAATGATTATTGTCGCAAAGCAGCTTTACAGAATAAAAAGAAAATTATGTATTATGAATCAAAATGATCAGATTGTCACCTTATGAGCAAGCCGAGGACAACAACGGCAAGGAAAAACTCCCCAAGATGTCAATAGGAAAAAACCTTCAGAGGAACAAGACTCAACAGAGAAACCTTCCTCATTTGGGCGATAAAGTATAGCAGGAATTGTTTGGAAGTCATAACGTGTTAGGCAGCTGGAAGTTCAATATACAGTAACAAATGATGCCTTTAAGTTAATATGGAGTCCATATTAACTTTGTTATTGGAGGCTCAGGTAGTTATTGGAGGCTCAGGTAGTATGTGCTGTAGGAAATTCCAGTCCTGATTATTGAGCGACTGTAGTCACAAGTCCTCAGAGAACAGCTGTTTGCATCAGCCGAGGCCAGAACCATCTTCATGGTAAAGTGGATCCATCCTCAGTCAACACACGCATCCTAAGCAGACCACACGGGGAATCCATGAGACGAGATCTCCAACCAGAAGCAGAGCACCAAGGCGAATCAGACAGGTCCAGGAGGCAGGGGGGGGGGTTGTGGTCTGGATCACTGGCAGCTCAATGTGTAGCTCGACCGAGAGATTTTATGTCCTCTAAGTTAAACTACTGTAAACTATTGCTGTCTGGATATTCCATTAGTTGCATAAACAAGGTCCAGTGAGTCCAGAATAAAGCATAAATAATAAATAAGATATAGTTTTATATTAATAAGAATAAAGCAAAATCCTCACATCAAAATGTTTAGAATGTCACCCTATTTTATCCACATGCAGTAAAATTCTGCATACTGCCAGTTGTTTGTCAGAGCTGCGGTGATGAAAATGCATAGTTAAAATGTGGCTAATTTCAAGGATGTGTAAACATGATATGTACATTGGCAAATTTACATATAATATAATTCACAGTGAAGCAGCATCTTGATGCTCCATGCGCACAGACCAAAGGCGGTAATCGAAACTGGACCCGGGAGTTGCAAGTCAGGGTGCTAAATACTAAGCCATCATTCATTATTCATTATATCAAATGTAAAAATCCAGCAAAATAGCATAAATAACATGTATCTCTATCTAGAGTTCAGTCATGTCAACCTGACTTATTTTTAGTTAAACTTAGTTAACTTCTCTACACTACTAAGAAGTTCAGTTGACATGACTCAACTTCCAGATAACCTTACCTTGATGACTAAGATTCTTCACAGACAAAAGTATCTCTGTGTATATTGGTCTAAATGAGCTAAATTTTGATCTGCTGGTGTTGTTCCTGAGTGTTTTATCAAGTCCAAAGTCAACACAACCATCTACCAGATTATTTTAAAGCACTTCTGTATGATAACTTATATGAAGACGCTGATTTCCTTTTTCTTAGAACCTGCCCACAGTGCCAAAATCACTACTCACTGTAATTATCACTAACAAATTGAGCCATATTTAAAAAACACAGCTCATTTGGATTTAAAACTAAAAACTAATTGAAGTACAAATTCAATCAAAATGATGCTGATGCTCACGCTAAAGATCATTTCAAGACACTTAGCACTGCTTAACTTTATAGCAGACATTTGTGGATGATTAAAATCTCCTAATCACACTAAATAGTGTCACTCAGAACTGGATGAGTTCCTATTGAGTTTGTTTCCTCTCAAGGTTTTTTCACATATCAAATCATGTACTTTGTCCTTGCTATTGTCACCCTTGGCTTTGTCCTTATGGATATCTCTACATCAATATAAAGGTTTCTGTAAAAGTGCTTTGTTAAAATGTCCATTATTAAAAGCAACACAAAAGCAAAATTTACTTAAATTTAATTGAATATGTATATCATAAGGCAGCTCAGAGTAGGAACTGAATGTGTTCTAGGAGTTTAAGATAAATGTGTCTTCAAGATAAATGCTTTTGCTTTTAGCTAGCAGTACAGCTAGAGTCACATTTGTTTAATTAAAATGCGTGCTGTGATTATCCAGATCTGTTAAAAGGCACCTAGACTAAAGTACAGTAAACAGATGCATTGATTATTTGCATATGCAGACTTCGGTAGATTATTCAGAAAGTAATCACACAAAATGTTACTAACTTCATAGCTGCTAGTGAAAAATGTATAATTAATCATGGAATTTTAAAGCATTAAACTTGCTCTAGTACAGGACTAGGCTTTGGACTAGGTCCCCCAACCCCACACACTCACACACACACCTCCACACATGGGTCGTAGCAGTGTTATGACCTAGGAAATATTCTGTTGGAAATCAATGGGTCCTGCCTTTCATGTTGAACTTACTTTGACACAAACCCCTATTGTTGGATAATACATTATGTCACACAGCAATTCTTTTTTTAGGATTGGTTTGAGAAACATGACAAGTTTGAGGTGTTGAATTGGCCTCCAATCCGCTGGATGTATCTGCTGGATATGCTGGACAAACAAGTTCAAATGAGGGAGGCTTAACCTCACAATTTATAGGATTAAAGGATCTGTTGCTAATGTCATGGGGCCAAATACCACAGCTTGTGGAGTCCATGCCAAAACCAACTGTTTTGGTTGTACAAGGGGGACATACACAATGTACTAAATGTAGGTAGGTGGTTTTATTGTTATTATTTTGTGGTATATATATATATATATATATATATATATATATATATATATATATATATATATATATATATATATATATATATATATATTAACATCAGTATAAAAATAACTGCTGAGTCCAGCTTAGAAACAGACATTGGGATGTACAGAAAAATAAACAATTTTTTGTATCTATCCTGTTCATTTTCTATCCTGTTCAGTGTCTTTCTGCTTAAATATGAGCATTTACCTTGAAGGCATTAAGCAATACTTTCCCTTCACTCTGGATTAAAAATGGACTTACAAGAATCTTTTTTCGAGTACAGTACACCTGTATGATCCATGTATGATAGATGACTGGCTGCCATTTGGACCCTGGGTGAGATTTGGTGTAAGAGGTTTTCAGATAGTTCAGTTAGCTCATCATTAATTTATTACTTCACTATGAGATGCTTTTATAGGTTCAGGCAGAGGGAAGCAAAAGAAGTTCTTTTATTCCTTTGATCAACCAGCTAGAGCTTCTGTGTTCTGTGTTTTTCTTTCTTTCTTCTTTTATCCCCCCCTCATTGTGGTGGAATTGTCAGAAGTGCTGCACTCACAGTGATCAACCACACGCTCATCAGAAAAAGATCTAAAAAGCATAATTATTCAATCCTCTTGCACATTTACATCTAATCTCACATGCACCAGAGACCTCTGGTTTTTTTGTAGAGGTGGTGGTGGTGGTGGTGTGTGTGTGTGTGTGTGTGTGTGTGTGTGTGTGTGTGTGTGTGTGTGTGTGTGTGTTTGGTGGTGTTTAAAGAAAGTTGAGTTTACCATGCCTTACCTAAACCCAAGTCCAAGCTGTTTTGTTTGCATCTCAGCATGAGACACTGAGCTGGTTTGGACTTTCATGAACCTGATCAAACTCATCAGATAGAGAAAAGGAGAGAGATGAGAAAACAAAGTAGCTGAATCATCACTCTGGCTCTCCTTTCTACCATAACAACATTAAACCCACTTCAAAATACTTCAAAATATTTGTGTGCTACTTTTGGAACTAAAAGTTTGGTTTGCAACTAGTCAGCATTGCATAAATGAGCTCTCGTGAACTCTGTAACACTCACCAACTGTTGAATTTTCTTAAACCGATCAGTGGGCTGGAATGCAGAATAAAATCTGAAGCATGCATACAGGGCAATCCTACATAAATGTACCCAAAAATTTTTCATTGCCTGTTTATTCAGACTATAAGTGTAATTCTTGACCAAACATCCAAAATATCTTTTATTGTATAAAATATTATTATTGTTTAAAAGAAAGGTAAAAGTGTTTGATTTCATGATCATATTATCAATCACTGAAAATAAAAATGTCATATTTACCAGCTGTGTGGGGGATAGAAAATTATTTAATATTAACAATTAGAAGCATTCATGCAGACAACATCTGTAATAAGTGCCTGGTCAGGGTAACAGCGGTTAAATTATTATTATTATTTTTTTAAATTTCTAACTCTAATAAGTTTTTCTTTTATATTTTGGGAAATAGAACCAACAAAATTCATCAAAAGAAAATGTTAGGCATGTATAAACATAAGACATAACATGGGTGATAAAAAAAATAATTCATCAGTTTGTTTGTTATAATGATTCAAATATATTTCTCTACAGTCAGGAGTTTACAAAAACAAATGTAAATGTCTTTCATGCCATCAGATGGTTTGTCAAAAACCTGAAACCATACACTTGGTGTACATCTTTTTGGAGTTTTTTGCTGATGTTGATTTTGATTTTATTCAGTTTTCTTTGTATAGTATTTTTACCATGTTTTACCATGACATTGTCACAAATCAGTTTAACAGAAATCTGCATGCATTTAAAATCTTTATTATTATTCTTTTATTTTATCCTTAATCAGGAAACCAGTGGTGATGGTGGCAAAAAATAAAATAAAATAAAATAAAATAAAGAGGTGACATGTGGATAATATTGAGAGAAATCATACTTCAAATGGAACCACTCTTTATCTGTGAAAATTTACTTAATTCAGGATAATTTACTTACCATCCACTATTACAGTAGGACATCAGTATACCTGCACATTAATGCAGTTATCTAATCAGACAATCATGTGGTAGAAAATAATGCAGATACAAGTCAAAATCTGCAGTTAATGTACACATCAGACATTAGATAGATTATTAAATTAAATTAAATTAAATTAAATTTTGCAATCGCTGTGACTTCGACCATAACATCATAACAACGTTTATCGGTACCAGGAGAACTGGTTTGAGGATTTCAGAAACTGCTGCTACCATTCTGTTGGTGGAAAGACCTTAAAAGAGCTCAGTGAAAAAATGGCCAGATTGGTTTAAGCTTCCAGCAAGGATATAATAAATTAATGAACGAATAAATAAATAAATAAATAAATAAATAAATAAATCACTTATTACAATAAGCAGAAAAACATATTGACATGTAAAAGATATCAAGCCTAGAGGTGTAAGGGCTATAACAGCACAAGACCACATTGGTTTTGTGTCAGGCTACTATGGACACAAAACCAAAACTAGACAGTAAAAAAAAAAAAAAAAAATCAGTTTACAGCTGTCCAGATTTTTCAAGTCTGTTCTCATGGTAGCCACATATTCTTGTTTCCCCATCCATTGTTGTTGTGAAACTGACATTTAAATTTCAGATTTTTTATTTATCTTTTTGCAATTCCTTGTTTGTTGTAAGGATCCTGCTTTGGAAATATCAGTAAAATGAGGTCTGCAAACTGAATTCACATGGCAACAATTTAAAAAGACATACTTGGTAAATAGGATCGCTAAATGTTTAGGAGGATGCATACATAGATTTATGAGACAGCTGCTGAGTAGTAGTATGTGATAAATAGGGACATGCCACTTCAAGATATCTACTATATTAACCTGGGAAGTGTGCTGTGCCTGGAGACACGCCTAGATGCCTCAAAGTAAACCCAAAAATCAGTGGTGTAAATCTGCGATCCGGTAAACAAAGTGGACAGTTTTATAGCTTCACCCCGAGTTGCAAGGGAACCACCAAGTCACACTTTGACACTCTCTTTGACTGCCACAGCACAGGCCTTTCAATGAACAAAGAGGCATATGGCATGGACACTATTTTAAACAATCTTTAAAGTGTGCCAGTAGGGCAAAACTTATATACATATATTTACTCAGTATGTTTTATTCCTATGTGTATGCTTGATTATTCTGCATTCGATTATAACTTAAAATGTGTAATCAGCATTTTAATGGGCATGCGGCGAGATGGCATAGCTGAGACATGTGGAACATAGGATTGATCCGCCGCATAGTTGAGGGGAGCAAGAGTTTAACCGCGCAGGGATTGACTATTTTAGTGATGGTGAAGGGACCGAGGTAACGAAGGGAAAGTTTGCGGCTGGTGGTCTTTAGGGGGATGTCTCTGGGGATGAGCATGACTCTCTGTCCCACTCTGTACTTGGGAGCCTGAGAGCATTTATGGTCGGTCTGTCTCTTGTATCTTCTGCCCACCCATAACAACGTTCTCCTTGCTTGTAGCCAGGTCCTTCTGCAGCATCAGATAAAAGCTTGGGCAGATGGGACAGTGACCTCCTCCTCCTGAGACGGGAATAATGGTGGTTGATAGTCCAGGCAGCACTGGAAGGGAGACAAACCAGTAGATGACGATACCTGGGAGTTGTGGGCATACTCCACCCAAGGCAAAAACTTGAAGAGGTAACATCTCGGGAAGCCATGCACCTTGAGGTACCAGGCTACCTCGAGGGACTGGTTCTTTCTTTCAGTCTGACCATTGGACTGAGGGTGAAAACCTCAGCCGATGCTGTAGTTCACCTCGGCAGGGGTTAGACGATGTGAGAAGAAAGAGCAGGGGGGGTAGCTTGTTATCATGCGCAGCTCTCTGGGAAAGTACACCTCCTACCCCTGTGCTGGAGGCATTGACTTCCACGACAAACTGATGTGATGGATCTGGAATGGTCAGGATTGGGGCAGACGTGAACCATTTCTTGAGTTCAGAGAAGGCTTTTTCAATGTTCATGTCCCAACAGAAGACTTCTTCTTGGGAGAAGTCAGGGCTGTTAAGGGGTGGTAAAAGTTGGCGAATCCCAAGAATCCCCCAGGGCCAATTCGTGACTGCCTGGAGCTTAGCAGGCTCCATTTTAATGCCTGAGGGGCCAATGATGAACCCCAGGAATGTGGTGTTCGTTGTGTGAAATTCTCAGTTCTCCAATTTGACAAACAGATTGTTTTCTAAGAGACTTTGTAGCACCTGTCGAACATGAAGTTGGTGCTCCCCTAGGCCTCGAGAGAAGATCAGAATATCGTCCAGATAGATGAACACAGATGAACTCAGAAAATCCCAGAGGACGTCGTTGATGAGGGTCTGAAACAAGGCGCTGGTCAGGCCGAACGACACCACCAGGTACTCATAGTGTCCTGTTGGGTGTTAAAAGCAGTCTTCCATTCGTCACCCTCCCGGATTCAGCTGCGGTCTGAATCTGAATCAATCAATGCTTGAACCAGGTGGGTTTGTTCCTCATAGATGAGGAAGACGGGAAGCAGATGCCGTTCATCTGAGAATTTTCCTGCAGTCACACCTTCCAGTCCTCCCAGCTGGAATAGAGGACGCCTCCTCTTTACAGGACAGTTCTTGAGTTGATGACAAGATCTCCCACAGTAGAAGCAGGCACCCTCCACTCAGCGGCGGTGGCGTTCTTCAGGGGAGATACGGGTTCTGTCCAGTCGCATGGGTCCCTCCTGAATGTTAGTTCGTGGGAGGTCTCTGGGTGGTGAGAGTCTGGCTGAACTTCGAAGGCGGAGGTGTGAATCCATTCGGCCAGCTAGATGCATGAGCTCTTGGAGGAAGTTAGTGGGAGATTAGTGCGTCCTGGAGTGTCTCAGTCAGTCCTTCGAAAAAGGTGTCACTCAGGGACTGACCATTCCACCCACTGGAGAGAGCTAGGGTCTGGAACTCAATGTCGTAGTCATAGGCTGAGTGTGAGCCTTGGCGGAGTTTGAACAACTTGTGACCTGCCTCCCTGCCGTGACATGAGCGATCGAACACTCTCCTCATCTCTTTAGCAAAATCTTTGTAGTTGGAGCAGCAGGGGTCATGAGCATCCCAGAGTGCAGTGCTCTATTCCCGAGCTCGTCCTGAGAGGAGAGTTATCACGCACGCGACTTTTGACCATTCAGTGGAAAACGTGGAGGGCTGGAGCTCAAATATCAGTGTGCATTTGAGAGGAAGGATCGACAGGTGCCTGGATCTCCTTCATAGGTGGGAGAGGAGCTGTGGTTGCTGTGGTTGCATGCAGGAGCCCTCACTTTGCACTGGAGAGAGTTGGAGCTGTTGGGGCTGGGTCGTGACATCAGCGAGGATTAGCTTTGTGCTGAGCAGCTCCTGCTGGTGAGCTCCGAGAAGTGCACCTTGACTCTCTAGCACTGATTTCATGCGGTCAACATCTGATGGATTCATATTGCTGACTGGATTATTCCGTCACGGAGCGGAGCGGAACAAGGTGAATCCAAGCGCAGATGAACGACAGCAACGTTAAACAGGAAAGCATGATCGGAATGCGGAAGCGAAGGCCAAATACCGAGAGACCAAAAAGAGCGAGGCGAACAAATCTGAGACAACAGACAAAAAGCGAGAACTGAGAAACAAAGCGAACTTGGCAACGTGAACCCGAAAAAAATAAAATGCGAGAAAATCAAGGTATGTAACACACAAGATAACACACAAGCTGTCACTGCTGACATGTGCCTTTGTTTTTCTTACCTTTCATGTGTTTTTTCCCACAGTCCCGTTTCCGCCCCTCCTGCGCACCAGGTTTTCTATCCTCTGCTGATTACTCCAGCGATTTAAGCACACTCTGCACGCTGCTTAAATCGCTGGAGTAATCAGCAGAGGATAGAAAACCTGGTGCGCAGGAGGGGCGGAAACGGGACCGTGGGAAAAAACACATGAAAGGTAAGAAAAACAAAGGCACATGTCAGCAGTGACAGCGTGGGAAAAAGTTCAGACAGGACATGAATCATGACAGAAAACCTCAGAAGAAGTTCCAGAGAACCGCCATCACAGGATGAGAACAAAACCTAACAAGTAAACAAACAAACCTGCATACCTTGCTGAAAATTGGTGCTTGTTTCATAACTAAACCGTTAGATTAAACCCAAGACGTTTGTGACTTTCTTTGATCTAGTTAATAGTACTAGGAGAACATAATTAACTTTGACCCTCCAAACTGTTGGTATGTTTGTGTGTATGTGTGTGTGTTCAAGTAGCGTATTTTCATGTATCGTATATTAGTCAAATAAATTCTTGTTTCTTTATAAAGAACTGTTGTCTTTGTCATGTATTTTAAAAGTTTAAACATTTGCCCAGATCTTACGTTACCTTGCTCATAATCGATACAGTAAATACCAGACTATATATTATCCTCGTTGGCCGTGGGATAAACAGGATTGGTTTTTTATAACAAGATACACTCAGTTGTGGTAAACAGTGGACGGATAGTATAAATTTTGCTATAAATTTTAATTCAGTTAATCAAATTAACCCGTATCATTAAAAATTCGATTCACCTCTGATCCAGAGCTAAACACTACATAATAAAAGGTAAAGAATGCAGGGGTCATTCATTATCTACATTATATAAATTCTACAGTAACTATACTGCAACAATGGCCTCTGCAAAGAAAAAAAAAGTTTAAAAGGCTGTAGCTGTGCAGGAGATTAATTTGTGTAGAGAAGTGATTCAGGTTGTGTGCGTGTGTTCGCAGAAAGGATTAAAAAAAAAAAATTGTGTCCAAGTGTAGTGACTGTTCTTTAGTAACTACTCCAACAGCGGCCTCCATGAAGAAAATAAAAGTTACAAAGGCTGTAGGAGTGCGGTGGATGAATCTGTTTAAAGGAGTGATTCCAGTAGTGTGTGTGTGTGTGTGTGCGCGGCGTGTCAAAGTCGTCCTACACAGTAACCCTCCTTTTGCTTTCATTTAACATCAGTCACAATTCTTTTCAAAGGTAAAGTGCAGGTTAATTTGCTTTATTTGTTTTATTTTTACTTTATATTTTGTATGGATTCTATATGAATATCTTTGGGTTGTGGAATGAATCGTCAGAGTTTCCATTATTTCATATGGGGGAAGTCGCCTTGATATACAGTATGAGTGCAATCCAAGGTTACATTGTATTAATAATCAATTAATGTAGCATTAATTATACAAGGTTTTTTCTTTTCCTGGAGTGTCATGGAAGGCTGTCCACATGATTTTGGAGTATTTCTGAGGGAAACTATTGCCACATAGTTGGATGCATAGAATTCTCCAGGATGTCTCTGCATGCTGAAGCATTAAGATTGCTCTTAACTGTGGATAAGATGCCAGAATGAACAGGTTTGGCCAAATATATACTGTACACATATACTGATGTAAAAAATGTAAGAAATGTGTGAGGTATAGATGGCACTTCATAAAAAGATTCAGCTCACTTAGTTAAAGTATAGACTCTGACAAGCAATGCAATCTGAAACCTCTGTGTTAATTTCTGTGCAGCGTACATTGATTGCTGTATACAAAGGGAGCCATAACAAATGTTTGTGTGATGTGTGTCCTAAATCTCATGCCAAATTATATTCTATTTTAGTAAAGCTTGACGCAGGTACATGGCTTTCAATTTGTCACCAAATTTAAGAAATCGTTTATTTTTTTTAGTTAGAGAGCATCATTCAAAAAGGTCTCAAAATAATTGTTGAAAGTTGTAAGTTTTTTTTTTTACCTAAGAAACATCAGTGTCAAATGTACTGCACCTTGTCTGCTTTAACAAAGAACTTGTACAGTATGTTATTCATTTTAGAACACAGAAGAGATCTCAGGAGAGATCCATCACCTATAGACTGACATATAATGATGATAATTATTATTAATATTCAAATGCATCACTACTTTCATTCACCTTTGCTTCTCTTGCAACAGACTTCAAAAACATAACCGCCAAATACATAATTATAGGTTTAATAACTGCTACTGTCTTTCATCAGGCTTTAATAATGAGGCGATAATTATAATTACCACAGCAGCTTGTCTATCTTTCTCAGCAAGCTCATTCCTCATCCTTGCAGCAGCTCTGAGAGGGATAAACATAATAATTTACAAGTGTTTCGTTTCAGCCAGCAGCAACATAAAATGCTGGGGAGATGTCTATGGGAGTGACACCTGACACGTGTACTCATTAAAACCTTTAAACATACAACTGCTGTGTCTTTACCTTAATTCTATCAATCAGATTTAAAAATGTATTTCATTAAAAAAGGATGTATTTTGTAAATCACAACTACACAATAAAACCTACATGTAGTACACCTGATGGATTTTTGTTGCATTTAACACCACCCATTTTTAGTAATTGCGTTGTGTGCTGAATTCTCATATTTTAACTTTTTTTCCTGTTGAGCTAAATGAGCTTCCCTGAACTCCCTTCTAGGGGGGTATTTATTAGTAACAACACAATTTGCCTCCCATTGGGGCATTTTTGAAAGCGGGTTCATTAAAACTCATGTTAACATTTGGTTCCCTGACATTTGATTCCCTGCTCGTAGAATAACATGTGTAATAACAATATTTTTTTATAAAAACACAGGTGAATGTGCATATACACTCTTTCAGAACAAAAAGGATGAGGCTGCCTCTCACTGCAATATGCTTAAAACAACCAATTTTATACATTATTTCTAAACCCAGGATCATATGCGGGTGTCCAGTATATATTGTAGCTGGATAATTCATATACTAAATGAACTGAGAAGCTGGAAGCCACAAAATAGCTTGGCAGGTTGCGTATAGACTATTTACGTACCATTACCAAGCTCACAAGCATCATCCTGACAACCACAGGAGGGACGATTAGAAGGAACAATGATAGCTATGAACAAGAAATATAATGTACTATAAATCCTTATAAGTGTTAAGTATGTGGTTTATTCGTAAAATTCTTTAACTAGTGAATAATATTGTTTCACTGACTTGATTTCGAAACACTTCTAAAAACAACTCTGTGCCATATTTGTACTTGCATCAACTAGGGGCGAGATGGAACAGTGTTCTTTTTTAACCTTGGTGTTTTTTTTTTTTTTTGGTATTGGGTCAATGTACAAAACCATATGAGGCAGGGTCTGCTACTGTATGCACATTTAGCTCTAATCCAATAGTGAGTACATTTGTTGTCTGGGGCTCCCCAGTTGGACCTTAGAAATACCGTGCAAAAGCCACCCCTCAAATTAAATGTAATGTTTTACTGTGACAGGCGTAAAAAGTGCCTAATCATACAATTTCAATATTGGTTTTGGTTCATGTAACCACCATAGCAGCAACCTCTCCCACCTTGTCTGTGTTGCTTAACAAACAAAAAACATTCTGAAACTGGTCAGGTACAGAGACTGGAATAAAAATGAGAACCAGAAAGAAAGAAATTCAAGAAGAGTCTATTCCTCAAGGCTACAATAAAAATGACAAGAAAGCCTCTTTGGAAGCTGAATATGAAGAAATGAGTAATATTAAATAGAAATGCAAGCAAAATTTTGTGGTAATTTCACAAAGAAATATTAATGCTCTTCATGCGTTATTTTGTGTCTGATTTGCAAGGAAGCAGAAGAACAATGAAAATGAGAAATTTCTATTGAAAGTCGTAGATATTAAACTAAATTGAATTATGTAGAGTATTGGCAAGTTTTCTAAATGTCAGATGAAACCAGATGGCAACCCACACAGACACAGAAAGAACATGTCACATTGTGCATCACCATTACCTTAAGCTCAGGATCAAACCCGGGAGGAGTGAGTTAAACTCTTCGAAATTCAGGTAATAGAAATTTCAAGTTGAAAGGTGAGCAAATATAAAATGCTGGTAAAAATAACTGAGGTGGTAAAAAAAAAAAATAATAATTTGCTTTGCAAGGTCAGGTTGTAAAGATGCAGCCTGTGAAAAATCAGCTGATGAACATCAGAGAATCTAATCTGACCTATTTTTTTTTTATAGTTAGCCCTAGTTTCCTACAGACTGAGGATTTCTAACTTGAATTTCCAGAACCTAAATCTTTTAAAATATACATTTTTATGACATAGATTTTCTACGTGTGAATATTTATAACTGCATGAATTTGTGTTCCTGGTCAAACCTGGGTTTCCTTCTGCCTGTTTTCCCCTGTTAATATTTAATACTTATTAAATCTGCAGTGTCTAACAACCGATTGCACAGAGAAAAACACGTTTTCTTTTCTTTCAAGTGTTAATGTAGTGTAATTTAACTTCACACACAGGTGGAATACTCATCCTTATTAAAAAAGAGTAACCTCTGTCCTCATCAAATTCCTAATCCAGAGGACCTGCTCTACTTTTCACATCTCCTGTTTCTGCTGTCCTCACCTTCTGCTCAGCAACCCACAAGAGGAAAAGAGGATTGTGCACTGAAAACAGCATGTATATGGGAGTGAGATTATTTCAGCAGACTGCCGTGATCATTTCATAATCGCTCAATAAAAATGCCATGGCTCACTGTCAAATTGAGTATTTGGGAGGGATTTTAGCTAAAACCAGTAAACCAAAGACAGACTCTGAGAGCATAGCTTTGACTGCACATACTGTTTTGTACATAATTTCAGACTTTTTTGGAAAAAAAAAAATGCACACACACATACACACCGCCACACACCCACACACACCAAGCATTTCTCACTGCAAAGTTACCGGTAGTTTGTAAGTAGTTTAGCCTTGCTGACACAATGTCAGACTTGCCCCCAATTCTTGTACTTTTTCTTAAAAGTTATTATTTATTTATTTAAATTGATTGTTGTGCCTGTCTCCTCTACTCACGCGCCAATGGTGTTCCATCTCCTGAACATAGTGTGTCTGGGAATATATACCATTATATAATCATAAGTCTGCATCTACCTTGTCCTTCTCTGTAAATGCTCTATACATAATGCATGAAGAATAAACAGTTTCTCTGTTTAGGCCTGCCATCCCAGCTATAGAGTTAGCCTGCTTCCTGGGAGTAAACTTGAGCCCAAGGCTGCTTTGCCTGATAACTACTACATCCTGAGTTGGAACAGTTTCTTTGGGAAACACCCAGTAGACGATTATCTCGTTGGAAACAGAGAATTTAAATTATGGCTTGACTGCGAGTTTAAAATGGGACATTTCAGAAATATAAATACAATACCATCCAAAGTGAATCAGAGTGAATCTGTAATAGGTATCAGTCTCAAACTACTCTGTTGTGCTTCTTCTGGTTAAAGCCCAGAGACAACACTTTCATTCCTGTTATGGATAATTGTGCTGTGGTGTCTTGCCTCAGAAATCCAGATTTTGGGATTTTGATCAGGTATCACACACAGCTGGTCACGTATCCATCAGCCAGCTGAAAGCTCTGCAGCTCTGAAAACAAAAGAAGTCAATATTTTTACACAGGGAGAAATTATTGATCCTTCTCCCTACTCCCAACATCCCTTTGTCCTCTATATCCTCTCTTCAGTCTGCCAGTCTGATGGATTAGCATGTGCTGCTGATCTATAACTGCCTAAGCCTGCATTCAGTTCAAGTACAGAAACAAGGAAAACATTAATCAAAAAATGATACATATGTTATGAAACCAGTATATACTGTATGTGGGCATTCTGTTGTTAGACTGGGAGAAAGTCACTGTGGCATTACAGTTCAGCGAATGGGGGATAATGAGGAAATGGTGGACACAAACTGCATGACGTGCAGTTTAAATACAGATCAGGAATGACAGGTTTGGCTTTTTTAGCAATATCCTACTCGGGGCTCATATATGCAGTATTCTTCTTCAGTGAAGCAGACATAACCAGAGGGGGTATCCACTGAGAAAGACAGAGAGAGAAAATATGATGGAAGAATAATGGAGATTTAAAAGCTTGCCTGTCTACAATGTACACCAATTGAATGAGAGGCATTTTAAGGATTCTGTTTGAGTCATTACTCCAGGGTGAGTGAAAAGGAAATGGCATTTAAAAAAAAGACTCAAATGCCCATGCAGGCTACTATTTGAAAGTAGCTTTTGAATAATAGCCCATACCAGCATAAAACAAAGATATTTGCTGCATATGGAAGCTAACAGGATCCCCCATTATTCCTCTACCTGACAGTCTAAAACAGGTCACGGGCTATGCCAGGCTGGCTCTCATCTTCAAAGCCAAAGGTCCACAAACTGCCTCCTAACGGGCAGGTCTCAGAAAGGGCAGCAACGGGTGCTGGAGGAAAATACTGTGGCCCTGGCTTAAGGGTGTCTTTGTTCCCCGCTATGCCAGCTCTCTGGATGGGTTGTGATTAAACGGAAGACCTGGTGTGAGGCCTGCAGCTGGGCCGGCTCATCTCCGTCTCCCACAGCCCCACATCCTCTGAAGCCAGTGGGCAAAGAGGGCACTGTGCTGCTAGGGGGTGAGTGCTGCCACTCTTAGCTTTCAGTAATGAGAGGCCTTATTCTGCTAGAGTCCATTAGAGATAAGGTTAAAATAATGCAGCCTAAGTTGCCCAGATGCTGCAGACCGCTCAAATTGAGCTATACACTGTAATTAGGTCATTAAAAATATTTAAAATGGGTATAATTATTAATTGGTCATTATTCATTAAGTGGTTCTTTATTTGATACAAACATACAATTGATAAATACACTGCCTAATTGAATAAGCTGAAGTGTAGGGATTGTTACATTTATACTTTTAATGAGTTATTAAAGTAGTTAACTGAAAGCAGTGGTACTGTATTTGTGGCATCCAGAAATAATCCAGTCAGATTATTTGCCAGAATAAGTATAGATATCTGTATAGTTAGTGGTAACTAACAAAAATAAGAAGGCAGCAAACATTCTTTCCAGTTTCATAACAGCTACAAAGATAGAAGCAATGTCATATAGTGTAGGTGTTAGTAGTGCTACATTATCTGTGCATATGCCCATCATAGGGACACTATAGCTGAGATTATATTCAAAAGAATATAGAAACAGAAAAGGAAAAAAAATATTACTCATTCAGAGTACACCTATCATTACCTACTAAACCACTACACAATTACACAATTCAAATGGCACAGAATGCAAGGGCCAAACATTTGATCAAATAATCAACAGGAATAAAAAAGACATAAGCCTAATCAGTTCACTAATCAGAACATAATCCATCCTTCTTTCATTCTAAGTGAAAGGCCAATGACTGGATCATACAGGTCATCCTCGGCTAAATCTATTTAATGTGATGCTTTCTCTAGCGGTACACTAAAATGGCACACAAAAGTCTGATTATATAATTATAAACAACTTTTTCTTTGTGCTATTATTCAGTTACTTGGCGGGACCCTTCTCTCCAAGATTAGCAAGGCCTGATTTTGCTGCTCTGTATCTTGTCCTCTTATGACTCCCACAGCAGCTCATCTGATCCACAAATTTAATCTGACACAGGATTTATGCCGTTCCTGATGCAACCCTCTTTATTTTATCTGGACTTAGAAATGCCAGAGAGAATGTACTGCATGGTGCATCCCTGTGGCTGCAGTTCACTAGCAGAGGATTGAACCTTGGTCTTGCTCCAAAAAAGAGAACTTCCTTCTGTATACTGCATTTATTATATTATATTATATTATTTATACTGCATTATTGTTTATTTTTGTGTCAATTAAATGATGAAACGCATGATGGCAGGCCTTACCTCGGGCTGATCTCACTGTATAGGGCTCTTCACACAGTTCTGAAAGGGCAGCACCACTTCAGCACCATCAGTAACCATGGATCAGAATAAAGTACAGGCCACAGGCATGGCGTGGAAAAACTCTGCACAGATGGCACACAATAATCATCAATGTGCCTCACCTTTCTTAGCAGAGTGCATCATATTAAAGACAGAGCACAGCACAATGATTAAGGTTCTGATTCTGAATGCAGAAACTAATAATTCCTTCTACTGTATGTATCTCTCAAACTTTGAAGATGCTCCACCTCTTATGCCAGTCACCGCCACTTCATGAAAGTTTCCTGGATTGGTTGCTGCAATTGCTCCAGGGTGATCTTGCCATCTGACCGCAATGCTCCCTCACATAACTGTAAGCCTAGTGCACCAACTGCACAAACTCTCCAGTACACTCTTCAGTTCACTCTCTCTCCTCCTCCCTCTCGTCCCAGACAAACAAAAGATTTAAGAGCAACACTTATGAATATAAATGCATCATGTAAATGTAAAGGCCAAAATAAAAAAAATCCCCATGGAAACCACTGAAAGGATGAACCTTGCATCTCTGCTGACTTTGACCCAATGCTGATAAAGTCCTTGATTTCTAAGCTTATATGATAAATATGCAAAACCACAGAGAGGCACTAAAACATAAGGAAAACTGCTAATATAACTTATGAACACCCAATGGATAACCATGGATCCAAGGGATACCAGGTTCACTGCTGAGCAGTCTTCTTGCTCCGGTTCAAATAGAAAAAAGATAGAGAGAGATTTGAGAGCTGGGGTAATGGTAACCACATGAGAAATTGTCCAAAGAGAGCTGCATGCCAGCAAACATCATCGACCCAGCTTACCCTGTCCAAAAACCTTGAAGCTGTGAAAAAGCTCCTGTAGAATCTTCAACCTTTTCTATGAAAACTAAATAAATAAATTGCCACAAGGGCAAGTTGTTCATCCTGCGCTTTATGGTCCATTTGGAATTCAAGACCAATCCATTGTATAGCCAAGTGCTGTGTTGTAGCTGTTTTAAGTCATGAACCAAAAAGATGACTAGGCGTATTAAATCCATCCATCCATCCATCTGCAGGATTAGGGTACAGGAGGTTGAGGATGGTGCCAGTGAATTAGTGCACTTCTTTCATATCTTTAATTTAGTACAAAAAACATGGAAGGAAGCTAAACTAGCAAATGACAGGATGGGGGAATTTTAAGGAGACAGTGGTCATAAATGTCATAGTAGTAGCTTTGCCAAAGACAAACCAAATTGTTCATGACCACTTAGCATTATTTTAATTCTCTATTGTTTCCAACCCAGTTGATTTCAAGTTCCTAGCTGGCATCAAGTCTCTTCAAAATTCTCTTATCAAAAAATATACAAGCCTTGCCAAGTAACCTTCTGCCTGTTTTTAAATTGTTTTCTTTGTTTTACTGAAAACCAGCTGCAACCTTGTGTTCTGTGCCATGGATTAACAGGTGCTTAACAGGTGCTGTCATAACTGTGAGATTACAAGCTCTCTAACACCACTATCTAACACAAGGTGTTCATATGGGTTGAGATTTTCATATCCATTAAAACCATCAGTGAGCCCTCATGCTGACTGGTGACAGGGTCATCCTGGAAGTGAGCCTCTGTAAAGATAGAAACGTTTCCTCATAGGATAAAGGCCATAAGATTGCATAATTTTGTATTGATTCTAAGGGATCTTTACCTATTCAGTGTTAAGTGGGGCAAAACTATCACAGCAACAAACTTTCAGCATGACAAAGAAATCGATTTTTCCTGTTATTTGTCACCTGTTTATAAATGAATATTTAATTACTTGCCCCTTTGAAAAAGCAAATTAATTATTTTCTCCTAAATTCCTTTTTACTTACTGATATTTTAACAGACACCAAAATCACACCATCTTAAATTTGTATTCAGGGCATCAAGCATATGAATATGATGATCACACAGCTTTCCACCACTGAGTTCATGAAACTGACAGCTCATTTATTATCAATGACAAACAGCTCCCCATTGATTAACAGATGGACACCAAGTTGAGCTGTATATTGTACATGAAAAATGCCTTGATTAATGAAAAAGGTGAGTCTGTGGGTGTGTATGTGTGTTTTACTCAGCAAGGCCTATTTATCCTCTGCAAGTCTAATGTTGTGGTAAAAAAAAATATAAAGCTGTTGGCATGGCAGGTGCACAGCATCCACCACATTGTACTGATGCCAAGTGGAAGCTTACACTGCGAAAAATATCAGCATGCTAAAATAGATACATAATAATTTTAGAATTTTTAAAAAGATTATTTGATTCATTCTCTATTGCCCAATTATCAAAATAATTAGAGTCATTAATTTCTATAAAGAATCTAAATTAATAGACAAAAAGAAAATGTAAAGCTTCAGAATACAATTACAAGTACAGATCTGGCCATTAAGAACACATTTTCCGAGAAAAGGGATCTCCACGGGAAGCTGTGAAAATGACGTTCATTACATGTAGGGGCAGTCGTGTTTCAATTTGAGGTATTGTGTGTCTATTGAAGCCGAAAATGTGTTAATCTCTCTTAGGCGCCCATTGACAGCAAGCGACAGAACTCATAAATGTGTTGAGCTCAAACTGTAAATACTGATATGTATTTATTCTTCATTTTCTTCTCTCCTTCAATGAGGATTCTTCTTTGACTTCTTTCTCCATTCAGTATTATTATTATTATTATTATTATTATTATTAGTAGTAGTAGTAGTAGTAGTAGTAGTAGTGCTGTGAATTTATTATTATTTTTATTATTATTAGTATTGTAACGCACCTCGTGTGAAAAGTACAAAGTACAACAAAGAATACAAAAATGTATGATAAGTTAGCCTAAAACAATATTGTTTTATTTGTGTGTATGTGCTTTAAATATACACACACACACACAAAAATAACATTGCCTTTTGCAAAGTGCCGTTTTAATCAAAAGGCTGATAAAGGCACGCACAGATATGAGCAGATTTATCGATAAAACAGAAGATATACTCCCCCAGAAATGCAACAAACACAAAAATATATTCTACTCGCTGAATACATGCCACAGCATGCAGAATCCCTGGGCTTTTACTGTGGTTTCTCCATTCATTAGTAGTAGTAGTAGTAGTAGTAGTAGTACACTAAAAAATGCTAGGTTTCTGTAAACACATCGTTGAGTTGTTTATGCTGGGTCAAAATTCTGTGTTATTTCGGGTACTTTAATCACACTGTTGGGTTGCTTTTGCTATGAATACTAAAAGTGCTACATGATTAAACTCAATGTCTCCGTTTTTTCCCTAGACCTTTTGTCTGCATCACAATGAACTGAAGCTCAGCACGTTTTCTTTCCACGTCTTCATGTTTGAATATGTAATATTTAAGTGAAATATATGTTGCGTATAAGCCTAAATATTCATTTTTATTTATAGACAGGTGTAGTGTGTTTCATCTAGAAGCGCTGCGATTTTCGCTGGTTTCAAAACACAACGTTTTCTTAGATTTGATCTCCAGACAATCCCCAGGCGCTCTGAGCTAATTTCTAACAGGCAATCTACTAAACAATAATATGTAGACAAAATAACCCAGCACTTTAACATTTAACCCAGCAGTTTTTAGAGTGTAACATAAAATATTCCATTTGTAAAATAGCATAATGAAATCATAGGTTGTATATTGTTACATGTGCTGTGCGTGGGTCGAAGGATAGGCATTTTTGCTGACGTGATGGCAGGTGAAAGTCTTTTAATAAACACAAAACAGGGAACAAAGGGAACAGAACATGAACTTAAACAGGAGACAAACTAAACATGACAAACTAACCAGGAGACAGGCTACACAGACTAGGCATTACATACAGACTAGGCGACACACAGGCTAGGAACTACACAGAGCTAGGAACTACACAGAGATAGATGTTCGTGTAGATGTGTTTGTTTTACAGTACATGGAAATTTACGGGGTTGTCACTGAACGATTTACGCTGACAACGAGCAATATAAAAACAGTGCCAGCTGGCACACCTAAAATAGATGCCGATTTATTATTTTTATTTAATGTTTTTTTTTTTCTAAACTTGTGCTACTGTTGTTTACTTACAATATTTGTTAATTAAAAATTTGAATTTTTATTATTGAAATGGAGATGCCCTATATCGTGCTTTAAAATTAATCTAAAATTAATTGAAAATCAGTGTGTGTAAACCTGTGGCTTGCACTTCCACTTTACAAAAGGCAGCGTTTTGATCAAAAGGCTGATAAACGCATGCGATTTATCGATAAAAATGCATGTGAGCCGATTTATTCAAGTCATAATATAATATACCATATTTTTGCTGTGTTAATTTCTATTAATTATCAATTAATTTTCTATTAATGCTTCATGGTACTCCAGTTCTCCACTGCTCAAGACTTTCAAGACAATCTACCAGGTTTGTTTATTCTTCAGAGAAAGCATAATACAACTGTCCATACAGTAAATAAATAGAAAAGTATAAAAATCAAAAAGTCAACTATGAAGTCTGATTTAATTGCTATCATTAATCATTTTTATTTCATTTTTTGCTGGGAAATAAAATTTAGGCAGAGACATCCGCTAATTCATCTAAAACCCCCTACAGTATTTGCCAACAGCGCATTCAGTTTGATAAATTCACACCTATCGTAAATAAAAGATGAGAAGAGATTCTGCTTACAGTATATTCGACAAGAATATAGAGAATGAGAATTGTTTTTATTATAAGATAATTAATTAAATAATAAAATTATATAAAATAAGGACTTTATCTAAAAGCCAGACCAAATTTCTCATTCACTGTTGAAGTAGTTAAATATGCTTATACTGTGGATACATGGGTTACATTTTAAAAGTACAAGTGCTGTAAAATATGAATAAAACAGTATTGGACACAAATATATGATATGTATATACAATGAAAAGGCTATTTACACATGAGTCCTCAAATGTAAAGCAATTATTAATGTATTGTGTTTAACTTCTAATATTAATATTTAACTTCATTCAGTTGTTTAAGTTATATGAAAAAATAACTTGCCTACCGGCCCACTATTATTTTCTGTTCAAATTTAAAGATGCCTACGCGTGTGTGCAAAAAGACGAAGTACAACAAAGTATACAACAGTGTGTAATCTTCAATAAATTTAAAACAATATTGTTTCCAATGCTGAAGCAAACATGATTTTGTTTTTATTTTAGTCTACTCGCTGAATACAACGCAACAACGCGCTCTGAGGTGAACACCCGCAGACCCCCAGTTACTGTATCAAACCAGTTTCATTGATGGGGAAATAGGCAGAATTGAGGGGTTTAAAACAAATTAACAAGACCAAGCAGACGTCTCTGCCTAAAATGTATTTCGCCAACAAAACATAAACTTAGATAGAAACATAAACATAAATAGAAACAAATAAAATGTTTAATGGTACCAATTAAATCAGACTTCATAGTTGAACTTGATACTTTGAGTGTAATTCATAAATTCACTGAATATATTCAGATTTTGTATATTAACGAAACCTTCCTAAACCTTTTGTCTGCATCACAATGAACTGAAGCTCAGCACTTCTTCTTTCCTTGTTTTAATCTGTCATTTTTAAGTGGAATACATTTTGCTCATTTTCTTAAATATTCCTTTTTATTTATGGACAGGTATATTATGTTTGATATGCATTATTGCGAGACGCGATGACTTTCAGGGAGAGTACTGTATGTCTGCATTTTTATTGATAAATTGCACACGTTTATCAGCCTTTTGATAAAAATAATACCTTTTGTAAAGCGATAGTATGAGCCGCAGGTTCACGCCTGCTGATGAACAGCTTTATTTCAGTCATAAATTCGCAATCACATTCCAGCTATTATTTCTAGTTGTCATCAAATAATGGATGAAATAATTATTCAAAGCTGGACACAAACAGCAAAAAAGCATGATGATTATAAAAAGCCTGAAGCACTTTGTGTAAAATATCTACTTAAAAATATAGATTTTTTTTGTTCATTCATGTCTTCTGATGGTGCTCAATGTCAACACATTTTAACGGTTTAACAAAGATTTGTTGGCATATTCACGAATCAGGACATTTACATAGTTAACACTATCAGGAAATTAAATGAATTTCAAAACCATTTAAAAATGGCATAAACATGACATTGCCACATGTTTTGTTCCTATTAAGACATTGCAAAAACTATATAAGAAGGTTTTTATTATGAATTTTAAAGCACGATTTAGGGTCTTCGTCATTTCATCATTACATCATGCACATTCATCATGAAAGATCTATTGTAAAACAAAACAACATAAAATTCATGTTTACTCCAGTATTGGAAACGATATTGTTTTAGGCTAACTAAATACACAATTCTTCATTGTACTTGGTCTGGCTTTTAGATAAAGTCCTTCCATGCGGCATCTGGCGGATATTCAGTGAAGCACAACACACTTATTTAAATTCCCGAATATTGCGGAATGGCGCATGATGAATTGTGGCATTTCGCGGGACAAAGCGCACATTCTTAATGGCCACATCTATACAATATGGCACAACAAAATGGCTCAATAATGTTAGACATGGTAATCTTATGTACAAAGGAATAACAGATAAAGTTGACATATGGGAAACACTAAACAAGATATTTTATATTGCTGTCATTTTCGTTGTGCAACTCAGCTTTCTTTTATGAAAAGACAAATTATATTTTCATATATCTATTCTTTTAAATAGATAAACCATTAAAACACTAAAACATTAGTTTACCAAATATATAGAGAACTTAATCACCGGTTTTACAATCAGACTAAGTGCTCATATAATCTTTAAACATAACTGTAGTCTTGACAATTATGTTATTAAAGTATTTGGCCCCCCAACATCTTTCATAGGTGAATACAAGTAAGGATACAGCAGAACCTCAGCATATGAATTTAATTTGTTCGGGAGGAAAGTTGTATTGCGATAAAATTTTTCCCTTAAGAAATAATATAAATTCACATATTCTTTTCTGAAATAGAAAGAAATATTATGCTGAAAACATCGAAAAATCACGTTTATGAACTTATGAACACATGCTGAAGTCAGTGCTGGTACTAGGACTGGGCGATTTTTTTGATTAATCTGAATTAACGTTTTAAGACGATTAATTTTTTTTTTTTTAATGGAGGTATCGCGATTTTTTTTTTTAATATTAGATAAATTGTAATTGCACCAATGGCAGAATAATTAAGAGGCAAGATTGTCCGACCACATGATGGCGCGTCTAATTAACCGCTCACTTGTGAGAGTTTTAAATCGATTTTACAGTTTCACTTTGATGCGGCACCACGAGCTTCTGTAGTTCTGCGACGCCCTCTCTGTGACTCACATGTGGGTAATACGAGATACATGGCAGTGCGCTGTGATGAAACCAAAGAGCTTGTTTCCAATAGAGGCGTATGGAAATTATTCGGGTTCGCAACTTTACACATTGAACAAGCCAAAGCCCGGTGTAAAATTTGTCTGAAGTTTGTGGCAACTAAAAGAAGCTAATTTACTCGAGCACGACTAATTTCCTCGCTCAGACAGACATCGTTTTGCTTAAGTAAATAATAATAAAAAAAACCTATACTGTCTATTTTTTTTTTAAGCAAAAAAATCGTTTTAAAATTGAACTTTACTTGACTTTTCCACAAAGGCTTTCCAAGTTTTGAACGGCTCTCAGACAAACATGCAACTTAGCCGCTTAGTTCGTTCATTTGTATGCCAAAAATGCTTTGTGTGCCATTGCAATTTTTTTTTGCTAAATTTTAATTCTTAAGGTGAAAATTCATAAGTGAGTGTATTTGTATGCTGAGGTATTACTGTGATTTGTTCTCTTGTGTGGACATTTCCTAAACCTTTGCCCTAATGCTTGGAAGCAATATCTTTAGGGAAGAAATGCCTTGAGTGCTTGTGAATGTTTTAGCTTTAAGATTTTCCTCCAGTGGAACTAAGTAGACCAAACCTGTCTTAGCATCACAATGAAGACATAATTTGACAATGGTGGCATGGAAGATGAGAACATACCCCACAGCCACATTCCAAAATATGAGCAACCTTATAACATTTGATGATAAAACTGAATGCACTAATCACATCACAGTAAGAGAATTACTTGTCTTTAACCACACACATCTCAAATCTGAACGGTGTATGCCTCATATCTCGCCAAAAGTACTACATTTTATTGCCACATAACATTGCTGAGCCTTGACATGACCAACTGAAGCACCCCCAGATCATAACACTGCCTCCAGAGTAATTAAAGTGGGCACTATGCATGAAGGGTGCCTCACCTCTTATGCCCATTGCTCTGTAATAGGATCAATCTACAGTAGACTCATCAAATCACATTAATTTTTTTCCTTGCAGGAAAAATCCATTCTTTGTGTTTCCTATCAAATTGAAGTTATTGAACAAGTGGTTTATTATATCCACATATTTTCCATGTGTTTTTTTTTCTTAATCATGTGAGTTTTTGTTGCACTGTATATTTTGAACATACTTAAGTGAAATGATTTCCAAGGTGGATTTCTTTTATGATGCTTCCCCAAGCAATCACAACCATTTCTGATTTTTTTGACCACATTTCTTTCACCAAGTCGATGGTTCAGCACTATCCTAATGCATTGAAGAGTACTTAAATCAATTCCAGTAATTCTAATATTTTTTTTTTCTTTTTGCTTGATGCAGGCCAATAATTTGACCCTTTTGAAATCGCACCTTTTGTGATTTCCCATTTGATCACTGTCAGCCCTCAGGGGGCTTTAATGGGGAGTGACTGAGTGTGTCAGCAGTTGTGAGGCTTTTCCCTGATGTGCATGTTTGATTGTATAGGAGTACCTCATTAAGTGGTTCATAAATCTTTGCATTCAAGGTAGTAGCATGTCCAGAACCTCTAGAAGACACTTTCATAGACCCAACTCAGTGCTAGTGCCTTCTTTTTTATCTGGGCATAGCACTGATCAGTCTCTGGCAGTAATCTGGCAGCATAAGCAACTGGTGACCAAATCTTTCAATCTGTTTGCAGCATCACTGGCCTTAGCCTGTAGGATAAAGCATTAGCTGATATTTTTAGTTGCTTGTTATGGTTATACAGCTGTAGGACAGATGCAGAGGGGAGTTCATGCCTGAGGCTGTGAAATGCTTTCTCCTGCTCATGACCCCAGCAGTAGTTTCTTTTGGACAGCATGTCTCTTAGTGATTTGTCCTTGTCAGCCAGATCTGGTATGGATTCCCTAATTGATTCACCATGCCTAGGAAGCTCCTGAGCTTACTTACATTCATTGTCCTGCACAGCACTTGTTTTGTCAGGGTCTGCCCTCATGCTGTTGGCAGAGATGATGTAACCAAGTAACTTCATCTATCCTTCTCCTATCCCCCCCCCCAACTTACACTTTGACACATTGAGTGTAACACCTGCTGTTTCTGCTTGCTTCAGGACAGTGTTCTCCTTGGCATCATGGGGTTCCTTTGTTGTGCTATAGATATAAGCAGACAAAACCTTCAAGGCCTGCTGTAATCCTAGTGACCATTCTGTTCTGAAAATTCTATGGAGTGTAAGTAAAAAAAGGCAGGTGATAAAAATGGTAATGTTCGAATTGCATGATGAAAGTACTATAGAAAAATGATTCCTAGTATAGGGGAAACTGCCAGAAGCGTATGTTAATGTTTAGCTTGGTGAAATGTTTGCCCTTTGAGTCTGCAACAGTTTGGTCAATGAAAGCACACCGACTGATTTAGAGGTGCCATGTTCACACAAAAGTGGACTTCTTTCTTGTTCTCCCTTTGGGGCTACCACAATGCCACAAAAACAGTTCTTCCACATGGCTGATGACTGCTAGATTTTCCATCATTTACAGTTCCGTCTCACTTTTCCGATGTATTTTAATGGGACTGCCATGGACCATCTGAAAATCCCAAAGTACAAACATTTTTCCTGTGGTGCTATTCTCTCTACATGGAACTGTTTGTATCGCTGAACTACATGTCATTTCCGGGCTTTACCATGATTCCCCTCTTCATGCAGGGCTCTTTTATACACCTGCTTGAGTATGGCCATGGAATTGGCCCAGAATGTATTTCAGAAGCCATGTCTTCTAGATGCGGCCCATCCGCCTCCTGCACAGCCACACTGATTGTACTGGTTGACCTACAACTGTACTGTCTGCATAATGTCCCTATTTACCACTTTTAGTTGAGCACTACAATTCAGAATGAAAGGGTAATTTACCACATTCTGGGCATTCTTTGTAGTTCACTCTGCTCTGAACTGTTTCCTGTTCCACATCTTTGTGTTTGTGCTGTTTCCCTTTACAGTTGTGCACACATCCCTAGCAGCTTTGGTCTGACTGTCTGGCCATTGTGATAGCTTTGGCGAGGGTAAGGTGTTTATCTCTGTCTACCTGACAGAGATGAATCTCTAAGCCCCACTAATAATCTGTCTCTCAAAAGTTCATTAGGTAGATCATCATACTCACAGTTCTCTCTTTGCCAGTGTTCAGAGTGTACTTCTGCTGCTTGCTTTTTAAGTCAAGCCCTCATTGCATGTTGTCAAGTCTCTTCCTCCATGCAATGAACCATATTGATCCATATTGCAGTATTATATTCACATAGGTGACTCAAAGTTACAGTTCAACGAAATAAAAAAAAAACCTGTATCCAATAACTATCCTGCCCTATGACAGACTCTAGAGGTAAAAACTTTTGTCAAGCATCAGATAAAACAAATGCGAAAATGCAAAAAAGATGCATTGCCTGTTCTCATGCATATAGCAAAAAAGCATTCTGACACATCTTGGATATCTAGTTATAGTTTGGAACAACATATAACAGCTTCTCTGTGTGTAAAGAATAAAAACTACTCCCAACAACAAAATGCTTTTTCATACATACAATTCATACATACAATTCCAGTTAGATCCCATTGTGATTCATTCTATTTCATGGCAATTAAATTGAGAAGTGACAAGTCTGTGATTGATAAAACCTTTATAAGACTGACTGAAATGAATATAACTAAGACAGTACTCTAATGGGGACATGTTCATTCTCAAATCTACACCCATGTTACTATTGTGTTTAGTTGTTGCTTTTTATTTTCTTTGTGCATTATTATTATTATTTTTTTTTTTCAAATGAATCAGCATCAACTTAATGAGTAATTGTAAGTGCGGAAAAAAGATGTGAGACTAATAATAGGGAACTAACAAAAGCTGCTCTGCAAGCAAAATCACAAGTTGTTTTTAGTGACAAAGTAAACAGTTACTTTTTAGCGTACTTTTCTGAATTTCAAAATGATCTTCTCTAATTGCTACCTTTAATTACCTTTAACTTTGTACTAACAAGGGCTGCTTGGATGAAGATGATACTGCAGCACTGATTAAAACATCCAAGTTCAAAACTCTGATTAAAAGACTGCACAAAAAAAGGCAGAGTATGAGAACAAACAAAGAGAAAGAAGAGTCAGGGAGTGCAATCAGAGTCATCAAACTCCCTGGCTTTCTCTTGAACTTTATGTGTGTAGGGAAAAAAATAATGTGAATATTTTAGATAGAGTCATATTATGTGTCAGCTTGAAGAAGACAGGACAGAGATTAAGAGCGGATAGAAGAGGAGATGTTCACACAAAGCACAGTGACAGCTCTGACTCCATAATTAAGCAGAGCAGAGATGGTGAGACATTTTGTCTTTCTCTCCAAAGCCTCGCATGTCCCTCCAAGGTGCATATCTGTAGCCCTCAATCTGCATACAGACACTATGATAAGAGGCATCCACCACTTTCCCCATGCCCATACATTAAGGGCTGTTTAAATTATTCATGTGCTTGAACACAGTTTAAGGGTCAGCATTCTAAAATGGCACAGAAACCAAACTACAGAGCTGTTTCATTAGTGCCACATTCAGCTAATAAGTAGAGGTGTAATGCAGTGGGTCTTTATGTATATTTAGATTTCAAATTAAAATTTTTATTTGTCACGTACAGTCAGATGCAGTACGTTCCTTTTCAAAAGCTACACTTTATGCTGCCTGAAAACATCTCTTTGTTCAACCGGTTGTGAAGCATGTGTGTATCAAACATGCCAAATTTTGCCTTATATAACCTCGGTGAGGTGACATGAGGTGCACCTGCGGGTTATAAATAGGAGTGAACCGGAAACATCCTTAGGTCTTTTTGTCTTCAAGGACTGCATTGTGTGTGTGTGTGTGTGTGTGTGTGTGTGTGTGTGTGTGCACGTGCAAGCAAGTATACAAACAAAAGGAAAAAGTGTTAGATAACTCACCAATATGGCAGGGTTTACTAAGAGATTCGTGCCTCCGTGTGACAGATCTCTTTCGGAGGGCGATTTTCACGATTTTTGTTGTGAGCACTGTGATCTCCTCCCTATTAAGCTCTTCTTTAAAGAGAAACTGTGAGCCGTGGCGCATTCGTGGGGTTCACGTGCCGATCTGGCAGACGAGCCAGATTTCCCAGAATTCCCAGAAGACAGAATTCCCCCCTTCTCTCGCCAGATCAGGAAGTTTTAGCTCCGGCATTTCTTGTGAAGGGGTGAAGAGACTCCCTGTCTTGCTTCCATGGAGATAGCAACCTCAGAACACTCCTCTAGTGATGACAGAGCTCTAGTGATGCCAGATGCTCTCTCCCTTTCTTTGGTGTTCTCCATGACGAGTTAACTCTTTCATGGGATAAGCCTAATTCATCCCGTATTTTTGTGCCATCGACTTCGATTTATTCGAATATCGTTGATGCGAAGGTGCGTGGTTATATGATGATGCCCCAGGTAGAAGAGCTGTGTAGAAGAGGCTCTCTCTTGGGACATCATCCTCCCACCAAAAAAAAAAAGCCCACACTCCCCACCAAGCCATGTAGACTGACATCTTCCCGGGTGAGAAAAGCTTTTCAGGCAGCGGGTCAGGCCGGTGCTACACTGCACACCATGGCGGTTTTGCAGGCCTACCAGGCTGACCTGCTGAATGACTTGAGCACTGGCGGGTATATTGATGAGAGTGCGTTCACAGAGCTACGCCGAGCCACAGATGGTTCTATGGCTGCCATGGTGTCCATGGAGAGACATCTGTGGCTAAACCTCACAGGCATTAAGGATAAGGATCGTGCTTTCCTCCGTGATTCCCGTCTCGCCTTCCGGCCTTTTTGGTGACACTGTTAATTCCATCGGCACTAGGTGGGAGGGAAACTATATGAACAGGCCTTTGCGAGGTTTCTTCCCCGCTGTACTCAAGAGTCGGGACCGTCGGCCACCCAGTCCTGACCAGGTCTAGCTCTCACAGGGCACAGAGGGAGAGTGTGGCAAGTCGGGCACCCCCTTGTAGAGACTGGGGAGGGACTCACCGCGCTTCGCAATCCGCCTCAAAAAGACCGGACATGAGGAGCATCATCTCCACCAAAAAGAAGTCCTGAGGCTGACGTGCCCAGGACCATGGGGGTGTCTCCCGCTGTGGAGGGGTGTGTAAAAATTCCAATAAGGGATAAAGAATCCTCCCTGGCACACTCTGGAGGCCGTTGTCCAATCTCCGCCACCAATGGTGTTACGGGGAGCAGTGGTCTCCAGCAAAATGTTACGTGCTCGGTTCCTTCCTGCCATGTTTCAGGTTGCACCTAACCCCCCCCCCCCCCTCCCCATCAAGCCTCAGTGTCAAAACTTGTGCCCCTTACAGAGAGGCTGGCAGTGGGGAACCTACTGCCAGGTATGTCTCCATACGTACAAAGCACTTTAGAGAGAGGCTACAGGATTAATTTTGCACATCGTCCTCCACGTTTCAATGGCATGGTCTCCACTTCCATGAAACTGGAACGAGCGCATCTGCTGACTCGGCAATTACAGACTTTGCTGGAAAATCCATAGAACATGTTCTCCTGCCAGACAGACACCCAGGCTACTAAAGTGAGTATTTCCTGTTTCCGAGAGAGATGGGGGGTTGCGTCCAATTTTACATCTTCGTGGGCTGAAAATCAAAATGTTGACACCCAAAATGATTGTTTCTCAAATCCAACCAGAGGATTGGTTTGTGACAATCAACCTGAAGGACGCATATTTTCATATAGAAATATTGCCACAACACAGGAAGTTGGAAGTTGAGGTTCGCTTTCGGGAGCAAAGCTTACCAGTATCGGGTCCTTTCCATTCGGGTTCTTCTACCCCGTACATATATAAAATTCATGGATGCAACTCTGGCTCTATGATTCCAGGGCATCCATATTCTGAATTATATAGACGACTGGCTAATCCTGGCTCAGTCTTAGCAGCTAGTGCTTCGACATCAAGATGTCGTCCTAGCTCACCTCCATTCTGGGTCTGGACACAATTGCCCATACATGGCCCAGATTATGTCTTTATGCATTTCCCCCGATAGCTCTGCTCCCTGGCGAAGGTCTGTCAACAGGGTTTGCACCTCTTATTGATAGCGCTCCGTTGGCTGACCAGAGTGTGATCCTCGTATCTAATATTGGCTCACCGTAGGTGATTCCAGTGAGGAGGGATCTTCTGTCTCACACGCAGGGGACAGTATTTATTTCCCGGCCCGAGCCCCGAACCTTCACGTCTGGCCCCTGAAGGGGACCAATTAAGAGATGCTGGTCTTCCAGCCAGCGTAATTTAAACTATTCTAAGTGCTAGGGCACCCTCCACTAGAAGAACGTATGCCCTCAAATGGAGTGTATTTGAAAGTTGGTGCATGGCAAAACATGTAGACCCAGTCCACTGCCGAATTGTTTCAGTGTTTCAGGAGTTTCTGCAAGAAAAGTTGTCCTCGGGCTTATGCCCTAGTACTCTCAGAACGTATGGAGCCGCTATTTGGGCTTGTCATGTTCTGACTGTTGGGGTTTCTGTGGAAAAGCACCCTTCAGTTGCCCGTTTTATTCGTGCAGCTAAACGGTTGAGGCCGCCCACTAGAGCGATGGTCCCTTCATTGGATTTAGCAAGTGTGTGATGCGGCAGGTTGGTCCTCTCCGCACACATTTGTCAAATTTTATAGTTTGAATGTCCATGCTACTCCGGGCTCGCGGGCCCTCGAGTCAGCATCCCAAAGTTATGTCTGAGACCTCTTTGGCTATTGTGCACACACGCAACACAACCTGAAGGTTCAGACACTTGCAGTGTGGCGGCGTTGATTGATTGGTTGATTAATTGAAAGACTATTCTATAACTTTGGGGCTCTCATCTCTGTATAGAGATGGTTTGAGTTCCAGCTGCTCCAGCTTGGTGGTGAGTGTGGAGGAATTATTATTAAGTATTAAACACTGAATTATAGTTGACAAACAGCATTTTAACATAATTTCCCTTTCTAGTGTCCAGGAGACTGAGTGATGTGTGGCGGAGGTGAGAGATGGCATCATCTGTTGAACAGTTCCGATGGTACGCATAGTACAAAACAGTAACAAATCCAGTGTGTCAGGTAGTGAAGAGATGATAAAGTCTCTGACCAGGTACTCAAAGCACTTCATCAATACTGAAGTCAGAACTACAGGGTGGAATTTATTGAGGGAAGTAGGATGATTTCTTTGGGACAGGACCTGTGATGGACTTTAAAGCATGTGGGGAGTACTGATTGGGATAAGAAGAGGTTGAATATTATTATCTATTATTGTCCTTAGTCCCTGCCATGGGCTCCTAAAGTCACTTTGTTGGAGCTGTGACTCCTAGAGTCACTTTGTTGGCGCTGCGTTGCCTCCTTCACTGCTTTGCGGATGTTATACGATGCAGCCTTATACAAGTCCATGTCACCCAATCAAACCCCATGTTATAGGCAGCGATGTGAGATCTCGGAGCGTCACGGATGGTTTCATCTACTCCCAACTTATCTACCCAATTGGGAAATGTTTTGATGATCATTTTTTGTATGATATCATCCACTAGTTTCCAGACCCATTCTGCAAAAATGCTGATGTCATATGTGCTGTGTCATCCAGTGGGTCCTACAGGGAGGCCACCGATTGGTCCATATATGGTGCTGATTATGACTGATGTAAATTCCCGAGGAAGATAAAAAGATGACATTTTATGGTCAGTAGCTCCAGGTTGGGTGTGCAAGAGCATGTGAGATTTACAATGCTTGTGCTGTTGCACCGGCTAATGTTCTGTCCATGCAATGAACCCAAGAAAGACTTGGCCAGCTGGATGCCATGGCCCGGCACCACTGGGTTCATCCATGTCTCTGTGATGCTGAGGAGACTGCAGTTCCGAATGTCTCTCTGGAACTTAACCCTGGCCTTGAGGTCATCGAGCTTGTTTGCTAGTGACTGGATGTTGGCGAGGAGGATGCTAGGCAGAGGCATGCAGCCAGCTTGTTTCTCTTGTGATTCTGTTTATTTTGTCTTTACTAACTACCTACCAACTATCTAAAGGATAATACATGTCATTTTATAAAATAAAGAGCTTTAAAAGACTATACAAAAGCTGAAAAAAGTGAGATCAGTGTAGGCCTTTGTGGTTATATAATGCAAGTAAGCAGTTTGGAGCTCAAATGTGAGAGAAAACCTGAGATGGCGGGACAGCAGTGAGACAACAGCTGTGTAATGCTCAATAGCATGACCAACAGCTGGTCCAAAATCGGTTCCACCTTACCACATCAAGGTGTCAGAACATCTGCTATGAAAAACATGCAAGCATTAATGTCCATGGCAACTACTGTAGGTCTTTCTTGGGATAAAAAAAGAAGAAAAGAAAGAAACAAGGACATGATGATCATCTTGAGTCTGAAGCATGTTCATACAGATCGCTCATTATACGCACTTCATTGAAATAAAAAATAGAACAGGACTAACATGGCCTTACTGATTCTCTGTACTACACCTCACAAGGTTATAAGGTCGACTTTGAAGCTTTAATCCTGTGGTCAAAAATAATCTAGTAAAATAATGCTTTATACTGTTTTGTGAAACATGAAATACTAGCCAGCACAATTTTATCTATTCAATATTAAGTTGTACAAATATGCTTCTGATCATACATAGATTTTTTGATATAGTATTTTAATCTTGGATCTTTTTTTTATTTTTTTTAATAAGTGTAGTACCAGAGTTCCCAGCAAAGCAGAAATGAGATTTTGCATAAAAAGCTTTCTGCATAATGCATCTTCTTTGTCTTTTGGCTGTTCCCTTTCAGGGTTTGGCACAGCGAATCATCTGCATCCATCTAACCCTATCTTCTGCATCTATCTTCTTGATCCTATCCATCCTTGTCACTCCCAAAGAGAAGCTCAACATCTTCATCTCTGCTACCTCAAACTCTGCCTCCTGTCTTTTTTTCAGCACCACTGTCTCTAAGACATATTGTAGAGCATCACTGGTCTCACCACTGTCTTGTACACCTTTCCTTTCTTTCTCGCTGATTCTCATTCTCTTTTGTCACATAACTGCTCTCGCTACAAATCACAAACATCTGCATGTCATCTGCAAACATCATAGTCCATGGTGACTCCTGTCTAACATCATCTGTCTTTCCTGTCCATCACCATAGCAAACAAGAAGGGGCTCAGAGCTGATCCTTGATGCAGACCCACCATCGCCTTGAACTCTTCTGTCACACAGCACTGTCTTACAGCTCTCATACTTGTCCTTCACGACTCTAGTTCCCTTTCAAAAGCTACACTCAATGCAGCGTGAAAACGCTATGGGAACATCTCTTTGTTGCCCGGTTGTGAAGCCTGTGCATGTCAAACCCGCCGAATACCTTCGGCTTATAACCTGTGCCAGGCATGACGTCACCGAATAAGGTGCACCTGCAAGTTATAAATAGGAGTGAACCGGAAACATTCTCAGATCTTTTTGTCTTCAGGACCGCTTTGTGTTTGCGTGTGCATGTACAAGCCGTAACGAAAGCAAAATAAAAATAACAGCTTTAACTCACCGATATGACGGAGTCGCTTAAGAGATGCGTGCCTCCGTGCGATAGATCTCTTTCGGAGGGCGATCTTCACGAGTTTTGTCGTGAGTGCTTGGGGGGAAGAACACGCTCACCTCGGGCTTCAGGGAGAATGTGAGTACTGTGATCTTGTCCCTATTAAGGTGTTTCGCGCGCGGCTCGCTTTCTTTAAAGAGAAATTCCTGGGGCTCGCATGCTGATCTGGCAGACGCGCACGAGATGGAATTTCCGATTTCTCTCTCGCTCTCTCCGGATCAGGAAGTCTTAGCTTCCGCTTCGCAAGCGCGCTCCGGCGCTTCTTGTGAAGGAGCGGAAGAATCTTCCTCTCTCGCTTCCATGGAAGTAGCCTCCTCACAACGCTCCTCCAGTGCTCACAGAGCTTATGAGGAATTATTAGAGGTTGTAACGCGTGCGGTCAAGCGATTGCATATCGACTGGCCGCAGAAGCGAGATTCCCCTAAGCATTCAAGACTAGACGACAGGTTTCTGTCGGGTGGCCGGGGGGAGGAGCCTCAACGCCTCTCTCTCCCCTTCTTTGGTGACCTCCATGATGAGTTAACCCTTTCATGGAGCAGACCATATTCATCGCGTGTGTTTGTACCATCGACTTCGATTTATTCGGATATCGATGATGCGAAAGCACGCGGTTATATGATGATGCCCCAGATAGAAGAGATGCTTGCAGGCTATCTCTCTCCTGGGACATCATCCTCCCTGAAAAAGCCTACTCTCCCCTCCAAGCCGTGCAGACTGACATCTGCTTTGGTGGATAAAGCTTTTCAGGCAGCAGGACAGGCTGGCGCTTCACTGCACACCATGGCGGTTTTGCAGGCTTACCAGGCTGACCTGCTGAAGGACCTGAGCACCGGCGGGGTGATTGATGACAAGGCATTTGCAGAGCTGCGTCGAGCCACAGACCTGTCTCTCTGGCTCTCACAGGCATCTGTGGCTGAACCTCTCGGGCATCAAGGATAAGGATCATGCTGTCCTCCTTGATGCCCCCGTCTCGCCTTCCGGCCTTTTTGGTGACGCTGTTACTTCCGTCGCCACTAGTTTTCGGGAGGTGAAGCTATATGAACAGGCTTTTGGGAGGTTCCTTCCCCACCGTGCTCAAGAACCGGGACCGTCGGCCACCCGGCCCTGGCCAGTTCTGGCCCCTATCAGGCGTGAGGTCCAGAAGGAGAGTGTGACCAGCTGCACACCCCCTCGTAAAGACTGGGGTGGTGCTCGCCGCCCTTCTCAGAAATCTGCCTCAAAAAGACCAGATCTGAGGAGGTTCCTCTCTTTGAAGAAGAAGCCTTGAGACTCGTGCGCCTGGGGCCGTGGGGGTGTTCCCCCCCAGGGAGGGGCACCTCTATTTTCATTACAAAACAGGGCCTCCTCCCTGGCACTCCCTGGAGGCCGGTGTTCAATCCCTGCCACCACTGGTGTTTCGGGGAGTGCCGGTCTCCCCAAGATACCGGGGAGTTCCGGTATCTCAAAGTGCCCCTTTCGGAGAAGCTGGCAGCATGGAAACTACTGCCAGGCATATCTTCTTGGGTACAAAAGACTGTAGGCAGAAGCTACAGGATTCAGTTTGCACATCATCCTCCGCGTTTCAACGGCGTGGTCTCCAGTTCCGTGAAACCGGACCGTGCACATCTGCTGGCCCAGGAGTTAAAAACTCTGCTAGGCAAAGGGGCCATAGAACATGTTCACCTTCCAGACAGAGAGTCGGGCTACTACAATCGGTACTTTTTGGTGCCCAAGAGAGGGGGGGGGGTTGCGTCCGATCTTGGATCTTTGCGGCTTGAACCGCTATCTCAAGAAATCCAGATTCAAAATGTTGACTGTCAAAATGATTGTTTCTCAAATTCAACTAGAGGATTGGTTTGTGACAATCGATCTCAAGGACGCATATTTTCATATAGAAATATTGCCACAGCACAGGAAGTTCCTGAGGTTCGACTTTGGAGGCGAAGCTTACCAGTATCGGGTCCTTCCATTTGGCCTAGCTCTGTCACCCCGCACATATACACAATGCATGGATGCAGCTCTGGCTCTTTTACGACTCCAGGGCATCCGTATTTTGAACTTTCAGAAATCTTTAGGCCTCATGGCGGCTGCGTCCACGGTGATACCTTTGGGCCTTCTGCACATGAGAGCATTTCAGTTGTGGCTAAGAGCCAGGGGGTTTCATTCAGGGGCCAACCCCCAGAGGCTAATAAGGGTTACGCGCCTGGGGCTTCATGCACTTTCTATGTGGTTCAGACCCCGGTTTCTGACTTTGGGTCCCACTCTAGGTTCGTCTTGTCGTCGCAAGATACTAACGACAGACGCTTCCCTCACGGGCTGGGATGCGGTCTTGGATGGCCGTTCAGCACAAGGGAATTGGAGAGGTCATCTTCTCGCGTGGCACATCAATTGCCTCGAAATGAAGGAACACTTCCTCCAGCAGTTGAGAGGCTACCATGTCCTAGTGCGGGTGGACAGCACTGCGGTAGTCTCGTACATAAATCACCAGGGTGGACTGCGCTCGTGCCGCTTGAACAAGCTAGCGCACCAGGTTCTGCTTTGGGCACAGGACAAGTTCCTCTCCCTCATGGCGATTTACATTCCAGGGCACATGAATGTAGGAGCAGACCTGCTATCCAGACAAGCTGTAGAACAGGGGGAATGGAAGCTCCACCCCGAAGTAGTCAGTCAAATCTGGGAAAGATTTTACGTAGCAGAGGTGGACCTCTTTGCCTCACAAGAAGCAGCACAATGCCCCCTTTACTACTCTCTGACTCCTCCAGCTCCCTTGGGTGTGGACGCAATGGCCCACACGTGGCCCAGGTTACGCCTTTATGCGTTTCCACCTATAGTTCTGCTTCCGGGAGTCCTGGCTAGGGTCCGTCAACAAGGGTTGCGCCTCTTATTGATAGCGCCCCATTGGCCGACCAGAGTGTGGTTCTCGGATCTAATATCTCTCCTCGACGGCTCACCCTGGGTGATTCCAGTGAGGAGGGATCTTCTGTCTCAGGCACAGGGGACAATACTTCATCCCCGGCCCGAGCTCTGGAACCTTCACGTTTTGGCCCTGAACGGGACCAACTGAGACATGCTGGGCTTTCAGCCAGCGTAATTGAAACCATTTTAAGTGCCAGGGCTCCCTCCACTAGAAGAACTTATGCCCTCAAATGGAGTGTATTTGAAAATTGGTGCATGGCAAGACACATAGACCCAGTTCACTGCCAGATTGTTTCAGTGCTGGAGTTTCTGCAAGATAAGTTGTCCTCGGGCTTATGCCCTAGTACGCTCAGAACGTACGTAGCCGCTATTTCGGCTTGTCACGCTCTGAATGACGGGGTTTCTGTGGGCAAGCACCATTTAGTTGCCCGTTTTATTCGTGGAGCTAAACGGTTGAGGCCGCCCACTAGGGCGATGGTCCCTTCATGGGACTTAACTATCGTAGTTGAAGGCCTGGCCGACACCCCTTTCGAACCACTAGAGTCAGCGCCTGTCAGGATTCTGTCTCTTAAGATGGTTTTTCTTATGGCTATTACTTCTTTGAAGAGGATTGGGGATCTGCAGGCTCTGTCAGTCTCCCCATCCTGCCTAGACTTTGCCCCTGGGCTAGTCAAAGCTATCCTGCATCCTCACCCGAACTATTTTCCCAAGGTTCCATTCTCGACCATGCACCCAGTTGTTCTCGAAGCCTTCTGTCCTCCGCCTTTCACAGCTCCGGAGCAGGAAAGTCTTCACTTACTGTGTCCAGTATGTGCTCTTAGGATCTACGTCCACCGCACTAGCCAGTGGCGTAAGTCAGAGCAGCTCTTTATTTGAGGGTCGCAACCAGGGGGCGGCTGCCACTAGACAGACTCTGTCACACTGGGTGAGAGATGCCATTGCCCTAGACTATGAGGCGCGTGGTCACATTTCGCCTCTGGGAATCAGGGCTCACTCAACCAGGGGGATTGCCTCATCGATTGCCTTGGCAAGAGGCGTCCCCCTGCAGCAGGTGTGTGATGCGGCGGGCTGGACCTCTCCACACACATTTGTTAGATTTTATAGTCTGGATGTCAATGCTACTCCGGGTCATCCCAGAGCTAGGTCTGAGACCTCCTCAGCTTGTGCGCACACGCTACACAACCTGGGGGTCCAGACACTTGCAGTGCGGTGGCGTTGGTATTCTCGTTCCCATAGCGTTTTCACGTAGCATTGAGTGTAGCTTTTGAAAGGGAACGTCTCGGGTTACTTGACTGTAACCCTGTTCCCTGATAAATCGGGAACGTGATGCTGCGTTCCGATGCCGCACTGCTGGCGTGCCTGTACGTCCTTCAGACAAAATTGACCTGAGGATGTTTCCGGTTCACTCCTATTTATAACCTGCAGTGCACCTTATTCGGTGACGTCATGCCTGGCACAGGTTATAAACCGAAGGTATTCGGCGGGTTTGACATGCACAGGCTTCACAACCGGGCAACAAAGAGATGTTCCCATAGCGTTTTCACGCAACATCTCGTTCCCGCTTTATCAGGGAACAGGGTTACAGTCAAGTAACCCGAGACATTTTCCATACCTCCATAGGAGTGGCGGCTACTGGTCTGTCAAATAGGGGAAGCTCATTTTCGGCCTACATCAGGTCGACAATATTAGCACTGTCTGCCATCGTGTGCAGGTTCACCCACGACGCTAGCCTAGCCTACTATATGAATAGTTGATCTAAAAATGAATGATCTAAAAAGAAAATATAATAAACTCTGTAAAAGTGAAACAAGGAATGTGGTGTATAATTGTGTGAAATGTATGATGAAAATCAAGCAATTTCGCCAAGCAAATATGAAGAAATAGGCTGCAGCAGTTTTTATTTCGACTGAACTTCAGAAATCCGCGATGGGACTTCAGCGATTCCTTATAGTACAAAATTGCTGTCAGTCAAAAGGAGATGCAGTCTTTCGACAGACCCTCCAATCATCACGCAGAAGCTCAGCATCCGGGCCAGCCCACTTCTCATTCACCAGAGACGCTGAGCGTCCGTGAGCGGGACATAATCGCAGCGTTTATCCAATGACCGTCTAGTTTCAAAGCACTGAAAAAAAACGTTCAAAGCAGCCGCATTGAAGTCAATGGACGCTGGGCTTCAACAGGGAAATGCACTGTGATGCTATGGGAATTTTTAGTCAATAAAATGTTAATACAATAGTACATAATTTGACCATTAATTTTGTGACATTATAGGGGAAGCTGACCTTCCCTTGCAGTCTTAAAGAAATCGCACCTGCTCCACAGGTATGTCATCAGGACCAACTGCCGTTCCACTCTTCATCCTCTTTAATGCCCTCCTCAACTCACTCTTACTGATTGATTCTTACTGTTGTCCTCTTCACCTTCCTCACCACAAGAGTCATTTTACAAACCGCCATTCTGTGTTGTCTGGCTATACTGTCCCCTGTGTTGCAGTACTTTGCAGTTGCTTATCTCCTTCAGATTACAACATCGACACAAGATGTAGTCAGCCTATGTTCCTGCCTCTTCTGGAAGAAAGTATTCACTACTGCCATTTCCATCCTCTTCGCAAAGTCCACAACCATCTGTCCTTCTATGTTCCTGTCCTGAAGACCAAACCTGCCCATCACATTCATCACCTCTGTTCCCTTCCCCAACATGTCCATTAAAATCTTCACCAACCACCACTCTCTCACCTCTTGGGATGCTCTGCATCACTTCATCTAACTCACTCCAGAATTTCTAATTTTCTTCTAACTCACATCCTACATGTTGGGCATAACTACTAACATCATCAATTTCCAGTTTCGGGCTCATCAACCTTTCTGATACTCTTTTCACCTCCAGAACATCCCTTACCAACTCCTCTTTCAGGATAACTCCTACAGTATTCAATTTCTTCTACTATCCACACCATGGGAAAACAACTTGAACCCTGCTCCTAAGCTTCCAGCCTTGCTACAATTCCACCTGGTCTCCTGGACACACAGTATATCCACCTTCCTTCTCTGCATCATGTCAACCAACTCTCTTGCCTTCTCTGTCATAGTCCCAACATTCAAAGTCCCTACTGTCCTACTGCCTTTCCTCTTCTCTTTCTGCTTATGAACACTCCCTCCTTCCTCTTCTCCTTCTTTGACCAACAGTAGCCCAATTTCCTCACCCTGTAGGTCAACAGCACCAGTGGCGGTTGTTGTTAACCCTCGACTGATCCGATATGGAAGTCCTGTTAATGATTCACATTTGATTTGGCAAATGTTTTACGTTGGATGCCCTTCCTGCCACAACCCTCTGCACTTATCCAGACTTGAGACTGGCACAAGAAGTGACACTGGACACTGACATTTGAAAGTTAAAACATGCTAAAATGTGACTTGTAACTTGTATTATTTTACTATAGTTTAGCAGGGTGAAACAGTTGGTAGTGGCCATGCGTTAATCTGTGATGTGCTATGAAAAACCAGGAGAGGTGACTGGTAAAAAGTTTACACTTGTGCAGAATTTACTTAATGATTGTTTTGTGTTGTGACCCACAGAGGCAGGTATGTAAGCAGAGAGAAAGTCAAGCCTGTGTGCTTGTTTGTGAGCTTGTATAAAACTGAAAAGTGTGTCAAAATAAACATGACCACACTAGCCCCTCGACTACTTACTGTTTCTCATTTTACCTGAACCAAATGAGTGCTTCAGTTACTTGAACTCAGATTGCTGTCTGTTTTGCATGTTCTCATTTTTATTCGTCTGCTTCCTCCCACTCCCATAAATATTGGACTGGCTAGGATGAATTGCTCCTACAGTGCCATGAAAAAGTATTTGTCACTCTTAAATGATTGAGAAAATCAAACTATTTTTATATTGCACAAAGATAACACAAGGTAATACAAAATGCAGTTTTTAAATACTGATTTATTAAAGAAAAAAAAAAAGCTGTCTAAATCTTCCTGGCCATATTATACAGGTTCTATCGAAGTGATTTCTTGATTCTACAGGTCTGTCAGTAACCAGGCCTTGGCATATTGTAGCAAGTGAAATTTAACTCAGCAACTTCATATAGCTGTTTAGACAGCTTTTTTCCTTTATTACATGAAATCATAATAAAAAAAAAACTTGCATTTTCTATTTACTCAGGTTATAAATGTGTATGTTTGTGGTGCCCTGTCACAGCTATTTTAAGTAGTAAAAGTAGGACTGTTTACACATGCAAGTTATTGCTTTGCATCTAGGGGCCGCTGTGTGAATAATACAGTTAATAAAGAAGAATATATGTATGCTTTACTGTAACAATGTTTTTACAATTTTCCCATTCTACAGAGTAGACAAAAAAAAAAGTCATTGACTTTATCTGACCTTACAAAAAGGTATTTTAATTGGTGCAGCTGAAACAGTTCCAAAGAACGACACTGATTAATATTTTAGCAAACAGGAATTACCACTATTAACACCTAAACCAGTTGACAATTAGCAAAATTACAGACTTTACATTGTACACATTTAAGGAAAAACATGTCTAGGTATACTCGAAGTCTATAATAGCATTTCTAGGTATACTCAAAGAACAAAGCATACATTTTGTTCACAGGTTTTAGACCTTAGCCCAGGGACTCCTGTGTAAAAATGACAGCAGTGCTGAGCTTGACCATTCATTCTCACAAAGCATATCATGGAAATGTTTTTCCCCATGAATTAAAATAAATACAGTAAATAAATTAAATTAAACCCTTAAATATTCAAGATTTATGACAAACCATTCTTGGTTTAAATTCAATGACCATGGTTCAAAGATCTATAAAAGTAATTTTAATTTAATTTAAAGTAAAAAAAAAATACTATTCATACATTATAAACACTGTCACAAAATCATGGGGAAGACTAACATTAGATTTGACATAAATCATTCAAGAGGTTTGACAAAAGCATAGTATTGACCATTCAGGAATTTCAGCCATTTTCACGTACTGTACATATCGTGCATGTTCAATGCTCATAAATAATTGAATAAACTAACATAATTACAATCATAATGAATGCATTTAAATACTTGGTTGAAAATTCTTTGCAGTCAATGACAGCCTGAAGTCAATAACCAATGTAAATGAACAAAATGTTGAGTTTCCTCCAATGTAATGCATTATCTAAAAGATTACAGTAATCACAGCTATTTTAAGTAGTGAAAATAGGACCGTTTACACAAGCAAGTGATTTTTTACATTTTTAACACATCATAATTAAATAATGTAATGTTATTTATAGAGACTTTAATTCAAGAGTGTTTACACTATAATTAGTTGAACATTTTAAGAATTGCAGAACGTCTTTATACTAGCCTTCTTGATTGACCAGAATTAATTGGATCTAAAATAATTATAATTTACATTTTAGTACATGAATTAATTTCTTTTCAGTCAATGACTGCCCGGAGTCTCGAATCGGTTGACATCACTACAGTTTCTTCTCTGGCGGTGTTCTGTCTGGCTTTTATTGCAGCTGTCTTTATTTACAGTATGTATTTATTTGTCCTTAATTTTGCTTGTTTTGGAGATAAAAAAAAAACTTTTTTATTTTAAGAATGAACAAAACTTGCTCAATTCAAATCAGGTAAGGTGATTGACTTGGCTGATACAGAGTTTCACAGTGAAAATTTAAGTAAAATAAATGTGATGTACTTACAACAATAAAAGTATGTACTTACAACAGCCTCCTGCCTCCAATCTTCATCACCAAGAACCTCAAGGAATTACACTGGTCTTGAAGAACTGCCAGTAAATGTTATTCCAGGCAGCTCATTATAACCAGATGGCAGGACATTTGGGGTGCATGTATAAAGCATTGAATCGTCTCATGGCCTATTTCTATAGGCTGGACATTTGTGGAGATGTTCACAGAAGGTATGCAACATGTTGTGAATGTCAGATAATAAATCTGCAAAATGTTCCATTCCAACCACTATAGTACCGCTACTTGTAGACCCATTTGAAAAAAATTGGCATGGACCTTATTGGCCGATAGGTAAAGTCACAAACAGGTATTGCTTTGTGTTAGTTCTGGTTGATTATGCAGCATGGTATGCAGAAGCAGTGCCTTTACACATATCAGCATGACTCTGAGTTGAGAGGGAAATCAATGACTAACTGATCAATGTACTGCTTTTATGTCACAGACAGTATGCAAACTATATGAATTGCTGGGCATTAAATGGATCAGTATTTACTGCCCACAAATGGATAGACTAGTTCAATGATTTAATCAAAAACTGAAAATCATGATCCAAAAGTTAATTGATGATAAGGTATGGGTTTGTGATAAATGCCTTGAGCCCTTGTTGTTTGAAGTACAAGAGGACCTGATTTTCCTCAAACTGTTACATGGGGACAGGCCGTGTCGTGTGTTTGACATCATTAGAAAATTAGATGGCTGGACCATCTTCCTGAAAATTCAACACATTCTTCATGTGAAAAAGAAAGTTAATTTAGTGTTCACTTAGAAAGTTTGCGCACACACTGACAATTAAAGGGGACACAAACGTAACAACACTATGTGGGTATTCACTGTCAGTGACAGTAACATAATAGAACAATAATACTTACCTGTATTAATTATATGACAATTGTAGTATCATATACTACATATACTATCATATCGAAATAAATTATGTAATACAATATTACATATTATAATACAGGATTACATATATCTATATATATATACATACTAGTTTATTGTGCAATATTGTATTAACGTAGTGTGCAAGGACTGTTTGAGGACACTTTATATTTTATCGATATGCTGTTTATTTTTTATTTTTTACTTTACTTTACTTTACTTTACTTTACTTTACTTTACTTTACTTGATAGCAAGGGTGAGCAACTGTAACCGGGAATAAGCAATTTCCCCATGGGGATTCATAAAGTTCTTTGAATCTTGAATCTTGAAGAACTTCAATCCCAGCATTATACATTGCCAAAACTCTCTTGCTGCAGCTGTAAGACTGTAAAGATCACAAATAAGGAAGAGAATTTGTGACCATCACTGATGGGTCTTTGTATTATTGTTCTCTTTAGTTTCAAGTTTTAGAACTCAGATCTCTCCTTTGAAGTATCAAGACATTTAGTACACAGAAGCACAAAAAATAAAGAAATTAAGGCCTTGATCCTGAATGTATCTAAAGGCAGAAATAAGAACTTTTTTTTCTGTAGTTGTAAAGCATAGACAGACATATGAAAGACAGGTTTGAAAGAGCTTAGCTAAAAAAACTCTGAACATAACATGCAAATAACCGTGGCATAATTGGCGAGACTTATTGAAAACATTGAATATTTTTAAAAAGTATCAGAGCAAGGTTGATTTTTTTCAGATGCCGAGATTTTTTCTTTCATTTTAATTTCTTTAAGCTGGGGTCCAAACATTCGTTGGCTTACAGATAAAGCATTTTGCATGAATAAAGTGACACCCTTTTCAAATTTAATTAAAGCCACATGAGCAAGTGGGTTCTTAGAGCTTCTACGATGCTGAGAATGTCTTTCTGAGCACCATTAGTCCACTGCAGCATCTATTAGTCAGGAGAGGTGTTCTTTTGCATTCTGTACACACATTCTCTCAAAACACATTTTTTATTTTGTTTGACATGACCCCCAAATTTTCTTTTCCTCTATATGGTATAAAAAGAAAGTTTCATTTGAGTAGATTTTGTTGGAGACAGAAAGAAGGAGTATCTGTATGCTCAGCATCATGTTAATATAATTGTAAATTCCTGCCCCATTGATCAGACCAACTCAAAAGCCAACTCTTTCCTCAGTTGATAGATACCACTTAGATAAGACCCTACATTTTAGCGGTGTAAATCCTCAGTTTTGGGAATTGTGATCACTAATGTGCTTCACACTGAAAGGAACACTGCTGCTTTGCCTTTATATGGCAATGATATTTCCAATTCCATCCTTGTATCTGCTTTGCATGCCCAAGTTTTGTTTAGCTCTGCTTTGCTTGACTCTGCCTTTCTTACAAGGGCCTTGTTCAGTTCTGGTTCACCAATTTGCAAGCATTGTGTTCTTGCTAACCTTATAAGTTTATATTGTTTTGCTTAATACAGTACCACTTGGTTAGCATGGGCTTACAGTAATTTATTTTCCTATAGGAATCTTGCCTTACTGCTTCTGCTTTCAAATGTGGATATTTATAAATATGGATTTTAAAGTCAATCTGTCTGTCCATCCTTCCTTCCTTTGATTTATAAAGTCTGTTTTTGAAATTCTTTGATTATATCCCTTTCCTGTTTGTTCAGTTTCCTTCATTGGACAGCAACTTATGATGTTAGATTTTTTTATGTTTGTGTTGTGAAGGTTTTTTTTTTTCGCTTTTTTTTTCATTTCAGGTGCTGATGAAATACAGCAGAGGGGCTAGTTCTTCTGGATAGTGTTTTCTCTTACTGCATGCCATTTTGGTGGTACTTAATAGGGTTTCACCCATAGGTTATTGTGAGTGGATGTGTGTGCATGTGTAATTGTTGTAGGACCTTCCTGGTTTGACCTTCAATTGCCTTGTTCCAGAAAAGTTGTGCATGCCTAAAATGTGTTGTGATTTTATTATTCATGTTTTTTTACTTAGTATATTTTAATAAAAAAATTGATGAAACCACATCTCTAGCCTCTTCAATAATACCAGAGTATTATTAAGTTTATGGTCATTGGTCTGATGTAAATATTTCCCTGGTAAAGCCCAAATACACTAGGGTGGTTTATTTGGGCTTCAGGGTGTGCATAAAGGTTAAACATGTAAATTTACGGACAGTATGTCAGTAGCTCTTTGTTGCTTTCTTACATTGGGCCACACATGCCATACTAATAACCACTCTTACTCCTAGTAAAGCAGGATCAGTGTGTTAGGATGGATTTCCACATCTATTTAAAAGGTAATACTAAAGTAGCATGTTTATCCACTTGAAAATGTTTTACAGTGTGCATGACTCAATTCATGTGAAAAGTTACAAAGGCTACATTTACACTGCTGGCTGAAGTGGCCCAAATGTCCAGTAGCACTCATTTCTTGTACTGTACAGTATAAGTAAAAACAAACCAAATCGTTGATTAACTTTAAGGCATGTTGAATAATTCAACATGATATTCCACCTTAAAAGTTGTCAGCAGGACTTCAGCAGTACACCTGCGTTGGTAGTTAATGCACCAGTGCTTAAACAAATACCATTACCCCTTATAAACTTTTGGACTGTTGCTGTAAAACAAAAGTAGAAAGTTGCTGTAAAGCAGAGTTAGAAAGCATATATTGTAACTACTTTGAGTTTGAAGATGAAAAATGGCAGCAGTACAGCTATAGGGGACCCCGACTGTTGTGGCATAAAGGAAAAAAAATGTAAGCAAAAGAAAGAAAATAGAGACAGGAGACAAAGAAGAAGTTGCCATACCAGGAGAACAAAAAAAAAAATTGAGGGATTTTTTCAGTAAATTGGATATGGGCCACTTTTCTGTAGTGTGAATGTTCTGATGTTCACCTTTTGTAATCCTCAATTTGTAGAAAAATTTCATAATATTCAATCACCCTGGCTATTTTAAATTTACACATTTTCTATTAGTTCACACTGAAAACAGAGACAGTTGCAAAAAATGTCCTTGCATTTGTGTTAATTTCATGCCAAAGTTCCTGTAACCGTTGGCCCTCTTACTTCATGTCAGTAAACAGCCTTCTTTTTAGAGGCCAAATGCCTTCCAGGCTGACACATTAGATTTATTATTTTGCCTGAACAGTTTGTTCTCACTCAGTGATGGTTTAATGCTCGTCTGCCAACCAACCTCCAAGCTTCACACTTATCTGTTTGTTTTCTTTTTCTAATGTCTGGCCAACTCTGCAGCTATAAACATCACCTCAGTCAAACAATTACATAAAAGTGGCTTTATTTGCCATTTCAGGATGTAGAGTCTGCTGTCATGGCAACTATTCATTTAATTAATGTTTACTCTGCACTACAGGAACTTAAGCTGTCCATATTTCATCAGTGTGTATGCTTACTGCTCTGCCCTTTTTTTCAGGGCATGTTTAGATCCACAAACTGCTGGAGACGGCATCATACAATGCAGAAGTAGTGTACAGAACCTTCAGGATCTTAAGTAGGGAATCATTAGTTCATTTCAGCATTTCTATTCACAGATTTTTTTTCCTGCTGCTCCCAATAAGAGTGGGCTCACTATTCCAACATGTCGGATTTTGCTTAGGGTTTATACCGGGTGACCTTCTGGTTGATGCAGCCTGTTATTTTTATGCAGGTTTGGTACTGCCACCAGGAGTGTTTGTAGTTTGTGAAACCCCAACTGGGTGGAGTTGAGTCCCTGATCAAACCCTGGCCACTGGGGTGATTGTAGCGAGGGTTTGATACTAGCCAGTAGTCCACCAGAAAATTATAGCATTTCAATTTACAGTACAATAAAAAAAATACAAAAACAATTAAAATATGTAACTGTAAATCTTATGAATACAAGAGAAATATTAAAAGCAATATTTTTTTGCAGAGCAGAGATATACATTATGCATGTGTGCTCCTGGTTATTAGTACTCACACAAGAAGGTAAGACAACTCTAAATGTGAAGCAAATTACAAGCAAAGAAAAGCTTAAAATATGTAATACAGAATTGGAATTCTATAAGTTACAGTGAAAAGTAACCTGATTACCACATGGCACCCACCTAAATGTTAATAAATTAGTCAGTCATTCAAATAAAATCTTATCTCTTACTTTTTTATAACTGTTGCACAACATCCAGTACAGTTGCCTTCAAAGTTCAGGTTTTGATTAATCTTACACAATCTACAGTAAATGAGTAACAACTGTCAATGTATACAGTACAGACCAAAAGTTTGTACTGTATACATGGACCTTCTCATTCAAAGAGTTTTCTTTATTGTGTTTTTCTTTATTGTGTTCTTTAGCCCAAACAAGTCTCTTCTGCTTGTTGCCTGTCCTTAGCAGTGGTTTCCTAGCAGATATTCTACCATGAAGGCCTGTTGTTCTAGAGATGTGTCTGCTGCTAGAACTCTGGCATTGACCTGCTTTCTGATCTGAGCTGCTGTTAACCTACGATTTCTGAGACTGGTGACTCGGATGAACTTATCCTCCGCAGCAGAGGTGACTCTTGGTCTTCCTTTCCTGGGGCGGTCCGCATGTGAGCCAGTTTCTTTGTAGCGCTTGATGGTTTTTGTGACTGCACTTGGGGACACTTTCAAAGTTTTCCCAATTTTTCGGACTGACTGACCTTCGTTTCTTAAAGTAATGATGGCCACTCGTTTTTCTACTTAGCTGCTTTTTTCTTGCCACAATACAAATTCAACCTCTTTGAATGAGAAGGTGTGTCCAAACCTTTGGTTTGTACTGTACGTACACATATAAGATGGCAGATATACAGTACATGCAATGAGGAAAACATCACAGGGCACCAGGCACACCCTCATTTATACCTAGAGGTAACCACCAGTTAACCTGGTAAATTTTAAGCATGAGTAAGGAAATTGAAGAACTTGCAGGAAACCCATGATAAAAGACAGAGTCAGACCTCACAGTTAGACTAGGGACAATGGAAGTAGCACTAATACCCACTGCATTATTAAGACACTAGCTTTTATGAATTATTATGGGAATTTCATTGTAGTACTAAAAAAAAATTTGTTTGTTTTTATATGAAAATTATAAGGAAGCCAGCAATGTGGGTCCTGAGACACACTGGTTCTCGATTGCAAAGATACCATAAATGTATTATGCATTAAATATAGATATGCATTAAACTCCCAAGAATATCACAACATGTCACAGAGGCGTAAATAGACTTCTGTGAGTTTACTTGGTACCCCCATTGATAACCCATGGATTACAATAGAAAGCGCACCACCATAATGGTAACCGACTCATCTTTTGCAAGATTCCTTTAGCCCAAACCTAAATGCAATTTAATTTGTTTACTGTAGAATTTGGCCATGCTCACTTGTTTTAACAAAATATTTTAAGACACAGTATATTGTTAGAATGTCGTTACTAGTTAATCAGCTGTATTTGCAATGATGTTCTTGTGGATATAAAAGCAAAAACATTTACAGTTGTACATGATCTCTTTTTTGTTTACCTTAATGTAATAATTTTTATCTGCCTTTCTCTTCTCCTGGTTCCATTAATTATTCATTGTTGTTGGGAATTTTATTCTGTTTAGTTAATGTACCAGTTGTTATGCTCTCTTGTCTAAAGCACTTACGGAACCCTTAAAATACACCTACACATTCCTCAGAAGCACACAAGCCTGTGTTTCTAATATGACATACTGGTCTCACATCATTTATGAGAAGCTCAATAAGTTTTGAGATGAATGCAACATCCTCCTAATTAATCCTTTTGCACCCACCTAAATGCACTCTCTTGTTCCTGTCCAACAAAAAGACACTGAAGCAAGAACATGGCCTCATAGCTGCCTTGCAGAATTACTGCTCAAATCTCGCTCAAATGTTTAAGGTGTGTCAAGCACCACAAGCTTCTGAACTACCCCCAATGAGAATCATACAGCCACCATTCTATTCAACAAAGCAGACCACAAAGAATCAGACTGCCATGAGCAGGTGTAGAGGGACTGAAACCTTGTAACAAGACAGCTACTTTTGTGTTTCCATGGCAGCCAGAATGGCTAGACCTGAGAGTCCTGTAGGAGCATATGAGATGGTTTTCATAAGCCATGGCTAGATGTGAAGGTCAGCGCTCTGGGCCTGCTCCAGGCAAAAACATAGAGTGAAGCACTATTATTCAGCTCAGACCTTACTATGGGGCAGACATGCGATCCAGGAATCCCAGTGTACAGCCGTAGGTTAAGATCACTTCCCTAGAGAGGCTACTATCTTGTTCTCCCCTTCTTTCCCAGACTTTGTGGTGATATAAGAGTTGCTCATGATTACATTAACACTTGGTACTGGAGTGGGCTCTTGACTTTGCAGGTGGAGTGTACAGTTTTGGGAAGGTCATTAGCCTGCTCATGTTGGGTTAGGGTTATTGCCTGTGTGTGGAAATGATGGAGTGTTTTTTAAGGTCACTTCATCACTCAATATTTCACTCATATGACTCACTCCAGAGCTAATAATTTAGAAATGACCAAAATGAAGAATTCACATTTTAAAAGAAATATAAACCTTCTGCAGTTCTCTGCTGATGCAAGGATGAACCATCGACAATATTTCACCTGTATGTGCAGGACACACAAGGCATCAGAGCAGTCAACTAAACAGATAAAAAAGTGTGATTACAGAGTTTACTTCTGAAGGTCAAAAAAGCTATTTAATATGTAAATTTTGGTTGTGAAAAATGTTTGTTTTGCTACTGAATGTTGCTATCTTACTAGACATGTTTCCTGTAAGTCCTTCATTGTCAGATTGTACTGTATAGTCCCACTTCGTCAAAAATTTAAGTAGAAGTATCATAAGAAGGAAAGAGAATCATGGTGTATGTGTGTGAGAGTTACTTGTGAGAGAGAAAGAGAGAGTCTATTCTGATGAGTGGTAGGCTTACTTCTGAGTGTGATGCCTTGGCAATGCATCACTGCCAAGCCAAATGTCAGAATACCAGAACCCCAATACTTATAGTTTATCTAAGACACGATATCAAACTCAAATTGTGCTATTTTTTATAATGTATTATTAGATTTATATTTTCAAAACTAAATTTACATAATTATTCTAGGCATTGAAATAATAATAAAGAAGTAAAATGTTTCGAATAATAGGAATGGCTTACAGAAACTATTCATGCTATGCATGCTGTGTGGTGATAACCTTTATCATAATGATAAAGTTTTTATGCAATATTTGTCTGAACTGTAAATACACAACAGACGATTTAAGACATCCATACTGCCCTCTTTATAGCCCTTTGCCTCCACCTGTACGTTTCCCAGCAATTTATATATCACAAATGTTAGAGAAGACCTATAAGGGACAGATATAAAAAAACATTAAACCTTTTAATAAAATTTAAGAACTTAAGAGGGGCTTAATTTGTTTAATAATAATTATTCCTTTCCTTATATCATTATTATTATTATTTTACCCTTTTTTAATATACCTTAATTTCTTGTCTTACATTTTCATTATTTTAACTAAGTTGATTTCAGCTATGTGTTTTGAAGCCATCCTCTCTCTCATGTTTAAAACTACTTCCTTTTCGACAGCTACAGTAGCAGAAGGAAGACAGCAGGGTTTGGATCCCCCCCAGCAGCAACCACCAACTCTCGCAGATAAAAGTAGTACTTCCATCCTCTTCAGAACAAACTATCCAGCTTGGTGGAATGGCTGAAACAGTTGGTGGGTCTTGCATGTGTTGTTCACCGGCAATCTTTTTCACTCTTTCACTTGAGCTTGGTGGAGTCTCCACCCACATGCGATTTTGCCTGAGGCTTCACTGCAGAACAAAATAAGCTTTTCTTATCTGCTTCCTTTAGCTATGCTTCCCACACTGAAATTCATTAAAGCTAATTTATTTTATATAATGGAGACCATGAACGTGCTCTAACTTGACGTGAAGTCTAAAGAAAAAAGTGGTTATTTGGATAACCATTAATATAAAGTGAAAACATTAGAGGAACCAATATAACAAATGCAAATTTTAAAAGCGATTTCACATATTTGGTGTCACGGTGATAGGCTGGCAGTGTCAGCAAAAGTCAATCTCTAGTCTAACTCCAAGACATTGTAGAGAACATATGAGGAGTGAAAAGGCAAATAAGCTATATGGTATTTTATATTCACAAGTCCTAATGACTATTAATGACAGACGGAAATTTCAGAGTAGATTTTGAGGCTACTAGGCAACTGTAATATGGTTAAAAACATTCAAACCTTTTCCTAATAGTAGACTTTTGCATCTATTTTTCCTGAGAATAGTTTCCTATGTGTACAATACCAGGTCCCCGGAAGTAAAGAAAAAAAAAATGTTAATAACGAGATGATGTAAAAACCATCGAAAATTCTTCCAAATTTTTTTAATTTGTAAAATGAATGTGTGTATAAATAAATATATGTAACATTAATTAACCCTTTGAACTTGAGACGGACAAAAAGCAGTGTGGAAATGCCGCGTAGAGGAAGAGTTGAGTTCCGGTTTTCGCTCAAGTGGATTTACTGTAGAAGTCTCTCTCTCTCTCTCTCTCTCTCTCTGTCCACATACACCCCCCCGCCGCGTTCACATCCCTGATGAGCACGATATTCGTGACATATTAATGAATTTATGTGAGTGAAAAAACACACTTTATTAAAAGTTAATTACGAGTAACGCTGATATTGAGAGTTACAGAGTGTATGTTTTATGAAAGAAAAGCTTTTAAAACAGACGTGACGCATCGAGAGAGTTTTGTGACTTCCTTGGTAAGTTAAATTGTCTTGTTAATACTTACAACTCAAATTGTAGTTGTGTGTAAGTGGAAAACCAAAAAGAAAAAAAAAAGATTTAATCTTGGTGGAGGATTTAGACACAAAAAAACAGTGTGTACTACTGTATTGGTTAAATGGCATCTATCTATGTGATTAATTATATGAAGGAAAGAGATCAAATAATCAGACATGGTACAGTATAGAAAATATATTATTTATTTGAGAAATTCAAGTACACATCTAAGTTCTGTTTGAAACTTATGATGTACAATAAAGATATTTATATTTTGTGACCTTGTCTGTTCAAGGTCAGGTTATTATTATTTTTTTTTTACTTTGTTTGATCGCTTTCTTTTGAAGTTAATTGACGTCCTCCTTGTGATGTGACAAGATGTTCTGGTGTATTCTGAATTTGTCCCAGCCATCAGGTGGTTCTGAGGAGGGTTTGGACTGGCGAGCCTCCCTTGAGTCTTTCTTGGATATTTTTTCTGAAAGAAAAACAAGTATTTCTGAACTCTGCAAATGGTAGGGAATCAAACAACTTTTCTTGTCTTCAATTTTTTCTATCGAAGAGACCAATAATGCATGTAAAGAACGATTAATATAAATGACATAATCTGTACATAGCATGACAGAAGCAGGGCATGATTCATCTAATCAACTTCTGCAAGGTGCTGAGCCTGCAGGTTGACCTCAACAAGACACAAAGTAGGGGATTTAATTGAGGCTCTGAAGATCACTAGGTTGAATTCCATGGTGTGCTGAGCAGGAACTGTGGGTTGAATTGGAACTGTGCTGGCCGTCCCGTAAAGGATTTCAGTGCTGTATGAGTGGGGAGCCCTGTCAGTCCCATTCTAAAGACTGTGGTGCTGTCTCACTCCTCCTGACTGACCAGGCATTACATTGGGTATAGCCCCCTGAAAAAAGGTTCCTTTCACAGAAAAGCAAATTTTTAAAGCTATATGAGAATGCCTGCGTGAGACAAGGAGCTGTGCCCATAAAATGTGGTCGTCCAGTGAGCCAGGGAAGCATAAAAAGAATTCACTGCTTCTCGTCTGGCTTCAACCAAGCTCTTATTAGAAAACCTGACACTGTAAAAAGACCATAGTGGTTTCAAAGTCTACACATCATAGGTGTATTATAGGCAGTTTCCCTCTTACGGAAGCAGATTGAGCCAAATGTCAGCATCCCTAGCTCGATATACGTAATGGTCTTCTTCATGATAGTTTGCTGCATCCTTAAGTTATACATCTTGCATTGTGTCATAATATGAGGTAAGGCAGGATGCCAGTGCATCAGTGGGATTCACAGTGCATCAGAGTGATATGTGAATCACAATAGCAAAAAGGTCATCTTTCTTTCCAGTGGAAGACTTAATTGTCAATTTAATTTTTACATTTTGATCAGTTCATGTACAGCATAGCGTTCTATGCAATATGTAATATGGACACATTAGCAGGCCTGGAATGAACAGAATTGTAAGGCCAAGTCCTCAGTTTCTCAGTCACTGTTTTGTAACACCTCCTCCTCCTCTTTTAGGAGAATCAAAATTTAGTGATGCAGCGGGTAAGCCTGGCACAGACAGCAGAGACTGAAGTGAGATAGAAAGTACAACATCTGTCCTCAATGCCAAAACCCCATTAACCTTTAAAATGTGTTTCAACAATGTTTTAATTTCAGGTGTAAGCAACTGTGGTGGCATGGTGGTGTAGTGGTTAGCACAGTGGCCTCGCACCTCCAAGGTTAATTGTGTCCTGCAATGGATTTGCACCCTGTCCCATTCATGCCCTAAGACTCCTGGGATTGGCTCCAGGCCCCCGCAATCCTGTACATAGAATAAGCCATAGAAGATATTGAGATGTAAGTAATGGAACATTTTACAACTTGTCAGGGTTAAACTTTTTCATTACTGCATTGCTTGCAGTGCAACTGAAACAAAAAAAACTAACATAAGAAATGTATGAATTATGATTTGCACCTGAAATATACTGTACAGTAAATACTGTATGTTATATGCCCAGTTTATCAGTACAGAAGCAAGCCTATGCTGATTTTAACCTTTTTTAAAATTCCCACCCAACTTTAGAGAAACATAAATAAATAAATTAATTAATTAATAACTGCACCCCTTTACTGTACGTCTGATTCTGAATTTCAACCTTGTATGTGTGTGTGAGCAGCACAGTGACTTAGTGGTTAGCATTGTCAACTTGCACCACTATTGCCCTGGTTTAGTCTGGGTGCATCAGTTTTCACCCACAGTCCAAAGACATGCAGATTAAATTTACATATTTGGCAAATGCCCTTATCCAGAGTGACTTACATTTTATCTCATTGTATATCTGAGCAGTTGAGGTTAAGGGCCTTGCTTAAGGCTCAACAGTGGCAACTTGGTGGTTGTGGGGTTTGGGGCATGTGTGCGTGCGTGCGTGTGTGCGTGGACTAGTGTCTTATCCAGAATACCTTCCTACTTCATGCCAAGTGTGCCCAGAATAGGTTCTGCATCCTTCATGAGTGAAAGTCAATGGGTGATTTAATTTAAAATAACTGCATATACTGAATATTTATGTTTTTTTAGTATTCAAAACAGCTATTCTTCAAATAGGAACGTTTTTCTGAAAGCAAGTGTAATACTAAACTGTCCCAAGAAAGTGTGACAGATTTAAATACCATCCATCCCATTTCTTACTTGTAGAAGACAATCTCTTGGCGTCTGTCTAAGCAAAATATTCTGTACACAAGTCTTCTATTGTGCTTCCAAAGCCTTATATGCAGTATATTCTGAAAATCTGAGAAACATTTATGATTTGTAAGACCTTCCATTTTGAAGATATACACAGTATTGCAGGGTAACTGAGAAGGATCTCTGCATGGGTTGTCAAAATCCAATAATATAATCTGCAGCATAGTCAATAGCTCCCAGGCTCTGCCAAAGCAATGAAACAGAAAGAGACATAAACAAAGAAAAACATCAAAGCTATTGTCACTGAGTGCTTTGACCTTGAGGGCTTTCAGAAAGCCCTGCTGGAAAACAACAACTGCAAAACAACAACACCACTTTAAAAACGTGAAAAATTTTGAATGCAAAAACACTATAGCCTACTTACAAAACATCTTGCATTTTGCTTTAAGAAACTTAGTAGCTCCACAAGAGTGCCATATTTACACACTGTATGTGCCAAGCTAATCAGATTTGGAAACAAAAATGAGAAATTTCTCTTAGGGAAAATATAGATAATGTGTGAAAATCTTCCTCAAATGTTTAAGCATCCATCCAATGTACTCAAGTGAAAGTAAAAAGTTGTTACTTTTAGATTTACCCAAGCAATGAAAAAATGCTTTAATATGTGTGTGTGTGTGTGTGTGTGTGTGTGTGTGTGTGTACGTACGTACGTACATACATGTGTATGATGATGTGCGCACACACACATCGAATTTCAAACACAGCATCAGGATGGGGACAAAAGGTGATTTAAGTGACATGAACATTGGCTGTTGGTATCAGATAGGCTGGTATTTCCAAAACTGATCTATTGGAATTTTCACACACAACTATCTCTAGGGTTTACAAACAATTGCCTGAAAAAGAGAAGAGAAAATATCCAGTGAGCAGTAGTTCTCCGGGAGTAAATACCTTGTTGATGCCGGAGGTCAGAGAAGAATGTCCAAGCTGCTAGCTGATAGAAAGGCAACAGGTGTTTCTCAAACATCCCATTACAACCAAGGTATCCCAAAGAACATCTCTGAATGTTACTCCAAACCTTGAAGCAGATGGACTACAGCAGCAGAAGACCACAATCTTGTGAGCTGAGAACAGAAAACTGAGGCTAAAATAAGCTTACAAAAATTTTACAATATATGATTAGAAAAATGTTACACAGCTTGAAGAGTCTCCATTTCTGCTGCAACATTTGAATTTGGCATAAACAACATGAAAACATGTATATGTCCTCATTGTATGAACAATTTAGGCTGGTGGTAATGGTGTGAGAAAGATTTTCTTAATACACTGTGGGGCCCTTGTTACCAAGTGAACATTGTTTGAATGCCATAGCCTACTTGAGTACAATGGGATATTAAAAAGTTTCAATACTTTTTGTAACATGCTAACAGATGCTGCACAAGGCACAGTCACAGGGAGCACTGACTTTCATAAGTCAGTGTGCCAAAAGACATCATCCTGTATAGTCCGGAGCAGTGCAACCGCTACTATTCTGTTATTTCCTCATGGACAGCAGGTTAGAGTGAACATGATTTTGCGTTAAACTGGGCAAATCCGCCACAGAGACATTTGACATGATGCTGCTGCAATGAGTTGTGTGAGGTGTTGACTCGTGCTTCAAGAGCAGAAGAACATCACTGAAGATGACGAAAGATCATAAAGACCTTCAATGAGCTAAACCCACGAAAATGTTGGTTGACCCAGGAGCAGAAGGAACACCATGTCAAAGTCTGCCAAGAACTCATACCGTCCCGTCCTTGATATCGAGGATCATTACCAGGGACATAACTTGAATGCATGGGTACAACTCTGAGACAAAGCAACAGTCTTAGCAGTGAAAGAGCTCATCAGCTTCACAACTGGAAAAGGTGAAGTCGATTTGATGCCTGACCAAGAACATGATTTTTTTTTTTTTGGCCCCATGGGCCAGACCATTAATAGCATTTTCTACTGCCAGGTTTTAAGTCGTCTGAGGGAGGAGAGAGCTAATTTAGAAACTTTTTGATACTACCTTGTATTGTTGCTGACCATGTTCATCCATTCATGACCACAGGATAATGTGCCGTGTCACAAAACTAAAATCATCTATGACTGGTTTATCGAACATGAGTAAGTTCACTGTACTGAAATGGCCTCCGCAGTTACCAGCTCTTAATCCAGTGGTGGACATGATATTCACCTGCATCTTCTGTTCTATTGATTATTTTTCATAGAAATGCAAATAATTGTCTACTGATTGAGTTGAGTTTGTAATTAACTTCATTAACTTGTTCATTAATTAACTTGTTCATTATTTAATCTATATCGTGGTTTAAGATTAAGATTCATTAATTTGACACATGTACCTTACAGCACAGTGAAATTTCTTTTTCATAAATCCCAGATAGGAAGCAGGTGTCAGAGTGCAGGGCAGCCAGGATACTGCAGCCCTGGAGCAGATAGGGTTAGGGGCCTTGTTCAAGTGTTCAACCGTGGCAGGCCAGAGCCTGCCATGTGTGACTGCTATGAATTTGGGTAAGCTGTTAATTACTAAGAACATCCATAAATGTAGTATTAAGGAGTATGTGGGTAAGAGAGATAGTGTATATTGATAAACACAACTGTCAGCTGGTGTGTGCGTGTGCACAAGCCTGTGTGTTTGTAGCAGCAGCAAGTGTCAGATAATAGGCATCTGAATAATGTAGTTTTGTTTAAAAGCATACCAGGTAATCTAAAATTCAAATTCAAATTGTATTTGTCACATACACAGTCATACACAGTACGATATGCAGTGAAATGCTTAGGCAACTGCCCTGACCTTAAAACAAGACTATTAATAGGAATAATACAAAAAGTTACTTATCTAAGAAAGAATATCTATATAGGAAATAAATATTAAAACAAAAGTAAATTTGAGAAATATATATACATATATATATATATATATATATATATATATATATATATATATATATATATATAAAACTAAGAAAGTATCAAATAAAATATAAATTATCTACAAAATACAAAATATACACTATTGGAAGATAAGAAAAATATAAGAAAATAAGAAAAACCTAAAAGTTTCGGGTTTACATTTCATTGACTGTTAAAGTGACAGTGTATGCTGTACAACACCAAATATAATACAAAGATCAGAGGGTTTGTCCTAGTTGGCTTTCTCAAAATTCTTTCATTTATGCCACTGGTAAATGTAGTCATGGTTTTACCTGCAACACACTTTTGCTGGAGCTGGACTTTTATGTAGCAAACAGACAAGTGGACTGATACAAGTGGGCTGCTCCCCCTCCCAACAACCCCCCCCCCCCGCCCCACCCCACCCCACCCCAAATGCTCAGTGACGTCCTCCTCTTTGACATCTCCATAAATCTTTTATATGCACAGGGCTTATGCTCACCTGGATTAAGCAAGATAATAATAATAATAATAATAATAATAATAATAATAATAATAATAATAAAGCTTTTGTTTTACTTATTCAGTAACACAATATGACCTGTCCTGCTCAGTGATAAGATACTAGATATGCAGCCTGATCTCCCCCCCCCACCCCCACCCCCCCACTCATCCCCCATTGGCCTTGGTTATTACTGTAACTATCGCACAAGCAGAAAGAACATCAGAAAGAACCCTGGAGAAAGAACATAAATTCACAAGGATCCTTCCTGTTCACACTCTACACCTCAGACTTTAGATTCTGCTCACAGAGAATTTTGCAGAAAACTCTGCCTTTGTTGACTTTGTATCAAGCAGGGGTTCGGAGGCTGGGTACAGGAGCATGGTGAACAGGTTTGTAGAGTGGTATGGACCTAACCACATGCAACTCAAGATGGAGAAGTTGTTAGCAGACTTGATTAAACAATGGATCTTTCCAGACCTGGTTACCATTGATAGAACAAAGATGGATATGGTGGACGAATACAAGTACTTGGCCATGCACATCCACAATCAGCTGGACTGGACTAGAAACACTAAATATAAAAACTTATAAGAAAGGTCAGTCATCTTTTTTTCATGATACTCAGATCATCTAATATCTGCAGAAAAAGCTCAATAGGAAAACTGTTTCTGTCCAGGGCTCAAACTTCGTGGAGATGTCATATAGCAGGATGCTGAGCAAACTGCTTAGTTTCATGGACAACAATTCTGACCCCTGCATACCACACTGGAGCACTACCTGAGCACTCAGTAATAGAGTAAGACTTGAGGAGAAGTAGGAGGTTCTTCCTAGGTGCGGCAATCAACTGCATAATTCCTTCCCTTTATGCAGGAAGGAGAATTAGATAATAAGTTAATATGACTGCGATGGATTGTCACCCTGTCCAGGGTATACCATGTCTTGTGCCCTAAGCCTCCTGGGATAGACTCCAGCCCCGTCCCAAACTCCCTCCCCCCACCCGCGACCGTGAATACAGGATAAAGTAATAGAGAAGATGAGTGAGTGAGTGAGAGAGAAAGTTAATATAAAGTAAATCTTGTACGTTTCTCAAGATTGTCCACCACCTGACATGGGCTATTTATTGTCCAATAAGAATGTAAAACTATGTTAATTACTGTTAATTACACCAGCTCAATGCTAGTTCTTAGGGAGATTTTTTTAAAATTATTGATCCTGTTTTTTTCTGATATTGTGCTGCATTGACTTTTCAGCTATTTACACCCATTTAATAACAAAACAAATAAATAAATAAATAAATAAATAAATAAATGGTAGATGCTATTTGCAACCAGGTGTCCATAGGTAACCATGCTATTTGCAATAAGATTAGAATAGACCATGTGGGTATTGGCATCAATGTGTTCACTCTGTTTACACTCAGGTGTTTTATAATCACACCCCAATCCTATTTGCAGTCATTTCCATTTACTTTGATTAATACATGAGGCAAATAGATGCTGTGTGGCTATTATCAGCAGAGTGCAGGTAGGTATTCTGTTTCTTTTTTTGTATACAGAGGCTGTAAATGGTACATTGAATATTGTACAGATCTTTACAGAGCTATACAGAGGAATCTTTACCTCACCAAATCAACATGTGTTTACCATGTAAATGTGACGCAAAAAGGATGGGGGTATAAATGTATAGCACTTGGGTGTACATAGCTTGGTTGCCTACGAGCACATTGGTACAAATGGCCACATGGGCTAGTTCACTGTTGATGCAAATAGCATTGTTGCCTATGGATGTGTGGGTGCAAACAGCATCATTTATTATTTTTTTATTTGGGGTGGGGTGGGGGGTTGGAATAGGTGTAAATAGCAGATAGCTGCAGTCCCTTTTTTTAATTAATGTTGTGTCGTAAATTGTGCACTCTGAAACAAGAATTTCATTTGGGATTGATAATCCCTTCTCTTCTCCTCTCTTCTCTAATCTTATTTCATCTTCCTTTCTCACAAACAATGAAAAGTCACATTGTAATTATACCAAATAAATGCATGCTTGAAACCCTGCTTGTCAAATCAATTTAGTCATCCAAGATTTTTGGTCTTGTCTTCATGAGAGCCAGTTGCATCATACTGTACATACAGAATATATACAGCTGTTTTTTGTCTCATAATTACAGATTAGCATTTCATTAGTTTTTAGCTAGGTAGCAAGGCATCTGTTAGTCATTCTTTCTGTAAGTTAAGTTTGTGAGGCTGTAGAATTTGCTGCCGAGCTGAAGTATTGACAAACAAAAATTATTTGTTCCTTTTTTTTGTGTAATTATACACCCTTGCTCGTGCAAGTTAATTGGCTTTTTCTAGCAGGTAAATTGTTTTTGGCTTATGGTTTGAGCTGTCTATTTTTTATGGTCTGTCTATTTCGAGTGTTCATTAAAAAGCAAAATTCTCTAACAGTTTTAAGAAGAGTTATTTATTTATATTCAAGGAAATATGAACCATTGAAACATCATAAATTACTGCAGGTGGGTGGAACCAGAAATATCTGCTGAATTAGTTTCTGGACAGGGCACAGTGTAGAAAGGTACTGTATGGTAAAAAGTGTTAAAAATTATTATTTCAGATATGAGATATGGACGCAGTTAGAACACACAGTCAAGGAATTGAAACATGCAACATTTTCTGTATAGTATAATTTGTTGTCCAGTAATAATGAACCTATTACAGTATATCAGATTAAACATTTCTTAGATTAATTTATCTGTGCCACAACACATGCTGTTTCTCAAATGTTCAACTGAAACATAAGAAGTTTAATTGTTGTTTATGTGGATTATCATCATGGTTTTGGAATTAAGAAGTTGAGGTTTTTCACCTTCCCATCACACTGTAAATGTACCAGTGCTGTGTAACTGCCTAGTAATCCACCAGATGGCAGACTGGCTATGGTCACATACCTGACAACATAAAGCTGGACAGATGCCATTATGAAGACATGTTTATACAACTGTTGCATAAACACAGTGACTTAGTCAAATGTCTGTTTTAATTTGCAGCAAAAGTTGTTCAGACAATTTTCACTTGATCAAAGAAAGTCTTATTTCCCACAGTGTGAGTAACACTATGCATATTTATATAGTTATTTCATCTGTTTCCATTACAGTGTCAATAACAGCTAACATGAAATAATTTCAGGACAGTGTATTTTACACCAGTCTGTCTGAGAAACTGGAAACTATACACAATTGACATAATTTGTCACGCACACACACAACCCCTACCACGCACGACCCCCCACCCCCCAATCGCGGCTATTTATCCTAAACCCTAATCCTAAAGGGAAAAATGAAAGACATGCAGCAGACATAGCAGACGTTATGCCATTAACTCAACTACCACACATGCTGTTTCCCAATAAGACTCACTAGTGTACCATCTGACAAGAATGCTCTGAATTCCTGATAAACAAACCTGCTTCAAAAGAACCAGTGAATGTTCATCCATCTAAATGCATCTTCCCATATATATTAAAACATACACAAATGCGTTCACACATGCATTCACACATTAAACCAATGGGAACACACTTTGAGGTGACCACACTTGGGTGTATGTTTACAACCCGGAGACGAGCAATGGCCTTCACAGTGGCCCATTATCTTCATAACCAAAAAGGGGGGTCCTCAGCAAAACCAAGCGCATGCTCATTGTTTTTGTAGACATTGCGGCATTGTGCATTAGTGATGGGTACTTCTTGAACGATTTGTTAACCATTAAATAATCTTAAGTGTGACTCAGGAAGTTTGAGTCGTCCGGGGGAATGATTTGTTCAGCCGCCCATGTGGAATATCATAGGTTCTGAACAGGACTTATTTCATCTGTTTTGAGTCTTCGGATTTCCCCAAGTTCTTTCATCATGTGACAGCCGCATAAGATTAACCAATGCAGTCTGAGCCAGAAAGAGAATTGATTAGTTCATCTGTCGAGTCTTTGGTTTTTCCTGAGTTCTTTCATCACGTGACAGCCCCATAAGCTTAACCAATGCAGTCTGAATTACTGAATAAATTTTTTCTTTTTCTTACAATATTATATTTTTGTCTTGTTTGCTGCGTGATCAATGTTTGCATAAGTAGTAGATGCTAAGGAAGTAACATTTTAACTGTATGCTAAGTTGTTTGATAAAATAAATAAAATGACTGGGGGGGGGGGTGCATACAATAAAATGCAACATTTTAAATTAATAATTTAAATTAATAATTATTTTTTAATTCTTAAATTGTTTTCAACACCTTGATTTAAAAAGCAACATCTACACCTTGTCCTCATCTTAATTACTTTTTTTTTTTTTTTAATCATTATGGTGGTGCAGAGACGTACTCACTCACTCATCATCTATACCGCTTAATCCTGTATTCAGGGTCACGGGGGGCCTGGAGCCTATCCCAGGAAACTTAAGGCACATGGCAGGGTACACCCTGGACAGGGTGCCAATCCATCGCAGGGCACAGACACACACACACATACACTCACTCATTCACACACTACGGACAATTTGGGAACGCCAATTAGCCTAACCTACATGTCTTTGGACTGTGGGAGGAAACCGGAGTACCCGGAGGAAACCCACCAAGCACGGGGAGAACATGCAAACTCCATGCACACAGAGATGGGAATCGAGCTTGGCCGGAGATTGAACCCGGACCCTGGCGGTGCAAGGCGACAGTGCTAACCACTACACCACCGTGCCGCCCAGAGATGTACTATAAAACATAATTTTCTGACTAAACATAAGAAAACGTAAAAAACAAAAAAAAGAATATGTAGCGTGTGAATCTCTAAACTGTTTGATAAATCCTCTTATATACAGGGGGGAATTACAATAAATAGGCAATATTTAATGCGATAGAACTTGTGGTATCCTTGGACCGCCACCCCATGGTGAACCTCCCCATGTTGCTCTTACTGTGCGTGGTTAGACCAGCATTTTCCAGGATGTTGGCTACGCAAAGGAGGATTTGTACAGGACAAAGCTTTGCACACTGAAGGCCTAAGAGGCACGGATTCAGGAATTTCCCAGCAATATCCTAAACAACTTTCTTCAAAAGACTGTACACGTCATCCCTGGATGTTTGAGGAAAATGACGCCACCAGTGCCTACGTTGAAATTTAAAGATTTGTTTTTTCCTTTTCCTATGCAATAAAAGTACATGTACAGTTTGTTTCAATCAATTTGTATTAGAAATATAGACTTTTATAACGATTTTTAATACCTAGTTACTTTTCCCTCACCCTGCATATTTGACATATGTAAGTGTTGGTATACTGTACATGCAAGTGTCATTGTCTTTGTCATGCACACTCGTAACATGACTGGCACGTGGACCCGGAAGTAGTCCATCGGTCGCGATTCAGGAAGCATAAAAGGAGACAAAATGGCGCTTCACATCGCTTTGTGATTGAGTTCGCCCATGCCGTTTCTGACGCTTCGCCGGATTTTCAGTGAGTACTCACCAACTCTGGTTGCTTTTCTGATTGAGTGTGTGTTGCTAGAACACGGATTTATTTGTGTAGATCCGAGCTCTTTTTGTAATAGAGTTCTTAGACTAAAACGCGTGGTTATCCTGCATACTCGTGCTGCTTCCGTATTTGGGTTTACCATCCTAGCTACAAGGGCTAACGGCTACGTCTTCTGTTTCATCCTTCAGTTGCTCGTGACAGTCTTCTTCCAAATGTTGGTTTACTAATAGAATTTAAATGAATAATTATTTGATCAAACTAATTAATCAAATCAGAAGATGTGCTAAATAATGTTTGTGACAATCCAAAAAGGACATTCATGCATTTGGATGACACTGCTCATAATTACTGAGTAGATGCATTTGCCATTTAACCTTTTTTTTAATCTTTTTTCATGACATTATTCTATAAACATGCATACAGACACAAACAGATATTGACTGGGAAATACACATGTGAACACACACTCACACACAACACTAATAAAAAAGATTTGGCAAATATCATTAAAAACAGTCAGCTATAAGCTCCAGCTTCTCAGTTGCTCTGTTCTTATTTCCACAACAGGGATCAAACTGCAATGCTAATAAGTGTATTGATTTCATTTAGAGAAATGAAGCCAGAGGATGCACAACAGATGGGCTCTTTATGGATGCCTTCTAATGATTTCATTAGGTTTTTTAGTGAGGTTTCATAATGGATAGTGGACCTTTTCTTTTTGCTTTTCCTCCTTCTGTTCTTAATCAGGGATATTGATTTTGTGCATGAGACGTTTTAATTTCATGAACCAGACAGGCATGGCTGTTTCCTGTCACAACCCAGCAACCTATCAGTGAGTGCAAACCAGAGAAGGGGATGATAGGAAAATGGCAATGGGTAATGACTGAACAAGAAAATAGTAGACAGAAAGATAGAGCGAACTAGGGGACAGCAAAAGAAATGCAAGAGTGAGACAAAAAGAAAATAACAGACAAAAAGTAATCTATTCATGTAGAATTACAAATAGCAGTTCAATTTGTCAACGTAGTAAGTTAGTTTGCAATTGAGAATGAAGGGACTATCTGTCTGTAATTCTTAAATTGTTTACAACACCATGAATTAAAACGCAACGTCTACACCTCATCCTCATCTTAATTACTTTTTTTTTTTTTTTTTAATCATTATGGTGGTGCAGAGGCGTACTATAAAACATAATGTTCCTGTTTTACAGTACGTCTCTGCACATAGTAACTTAAGTAACTGCCGTTTGGGAATACCATCATCATAAAGGTGTCTAATTTTTCTGCACCATTGTTTAAGTAGCCACATGAAAGGCACTTTTACTGTATATAGGTGACGAACCTGTAGCAGGTTTAAGGTTAAAATAGCCGCTGTGCCTTATAAATCATGTCTGGGGGAGGTTTTAATTGCCTGTGAACATTTTGCGTATTGGTTCCCGCTCGAGCTCTCATGAGAGTGCACTGCCGGCTGTGACGGACACGGTCACCTGACCCGGATATAAAACGCACCCGGGAAGAAGCGCGAGGAGGGAGAAAGTTAGCGGATGCAACGCACTGACTTGGTGATCAAGTCAGTTACAGAATAACAAAGATTATTGTGGCGATTGGACCATTGAGGATTTTCCCCCTTTCTGGAATATTGCCAACCTTACAGCTTTACAGGATTACTCATACTCATATATCGAGCTCCCAGTGAGCCCAATTCATCTCTCCTCACACACACAAACACACACACAAGCACACAATGAGGCATGTGGATAGCCAAAATCTGAGACGATCAATATATGCCATTCCTTGTTCCTGAGACACTCTCATGAATTGGCCAATTATTGTTAAAGAAATGTAAATACATACCGCATACTAAATTCACATACAACTTTTGCCAAGGTAAAGGTTGATAAATTTATCATTGCTAATATACTCCAAAACCTGCACATCAAAATTGTATAACTACAAATGTGAAATGACAACACATTCCCCATTAAATTACCAACAGGAATTTAAAACAAAACTTCATTGACTAAGGAAGGTAGAAAAATAGCAAAATAAATTATTATATTCCTCTGAGAGTAAAAACTGATCACGCTGGAAAAACCTCGCCGCCCAATGCGCCAAACGTCGCAGGAGAAACTTGGTCTAAGCATGAATCTCCCAAATTTTAATATTTAAACATTTATGAAATAACTAGAAGGTCTATCTGCTGTTTTTTGACAAGCATTGGCAATTGATTCCCCATTGGGGAGAAAACAATCACTCATGCAATGCAACACAATGGAATGTCAGAATGTCCTCTGGTTTATTGATAAAAAATTCAATATTTAACTCCAAATGCTCAGAGTAAAACACTGAGTTATGAGCATTACAGGAAGTACTGTCATAAGGAATGAGGAAGAAGTTTTAAAAACAGTAACAGTCAATGGAAATGATCAGAAAACAATAGCAGGAGCTAAGATGCAACATGGAAAATTAAACAGATAAGTTACTAAGTGTAAGTTACTTAGTGTACTTTTAGTACACTAAGAGTTGTGTTACATGAGATTGTGTGCAAGAAGCTGTAGTGTCTATTAATGTGATTGGAAATCTAAACCCTACATTAAACTTAACGGACCTTGAATGTGCATGGATATTGTGCTATTGGATGTTGATCAGCATAAAGGCATCAAATAAAGGTTTAGATCTTTCAGTTTTCCGGTTGAATTTGCAAGGTTGGTTAAATAACTTCAGAGTAAGAAACAGTCAGAGTGGGTAACCACATTTTAGGTGAGCTTGGTAGGCTACTCCCTTAGGAAGGGAGAGGGACAGCTACTGTAGGTGGACATCACTCCAAGTTTCCCAACTGGAAGCCAGCTAGGAGTAGCGAGGTAACTAACAATACCCACCTCTCATTCCATCTTAGCTGGCGTGATGAGCATTGGTTATTCTGCAGGATTCTGCCGTTTGACAAAATGATAAATATAATAAATGATAAATCATGCCTTAGCTGTCTTTGTGGCAATGCAGTATTAATAAAATTTTGAATACATTTTAATAATAATAATAATAAATAATAATAATTTATAAACACACTTTGCTTAATTTTTGTTCCAAGTTATTCTGGCAGCAAAGCAGAACATGGTTAATACATTTGTGTATTAAAAACAATACAAATTCATCATTGTCATGATCAGCAATGCGTCAGCAGCATCTACCACTTTGGCACTAGATAACAGGGCCTTATAACAGGTCATTGTTGCTACTGTAATTAGATTGGCATTTTAGATGGCTAAATTTGACCAGAATGGTGGCCAATCTTCATTGATTGCTCTTAATGGTGGAATGTGCAGAGTGTGAAGGTTTAATTAGCAGAGTACTAGCACAGTTTTGCTTAAAATATTGCAATGCACACAACATTATGGGTGACATACTATGTCAGAGTTCAAAAGAGGACAAATTGTTGGTGCGCGTCTCTCTGGTGCATCTGTCACCAAAACAGCAAGTCTTTGTGATGTATCAAGAGCCACAATATCCAGGGTAATACTGTACCACCAAGAAGGATGAACCACATCCAACAGGAGTAACTGTGGACGCAAGAAGAAGCTGTCTGAAAGGGATGTCCGGGTGCTAACACGGATTGTATCCAAAAAACATAAAACCACAGCTGCCAAACGCACTGCAGAATTAAATGTGCACCTTAACTCTCCTGTTTCCACCAAAACTGTTCTTCGGGAGCTCCACAGGGTCAATGTACATGGCTGGGCTGTTATAGCCAAACCTTTGGTCACTCGTGCCAGTGCCAAACGTCGGTTTCAGTGATGCAGGCAGCGAAAATCCTGGGCTATGGACAATGTGAAACATGTATTGTTCTCTGATGAGTCCACCTTCACTGTCTTTCCCATATCCGGGAGAGTTATGGTGTCGAGAAGCCCCAAAGAAGCTTACCACCCATACTGTTGCATGCCCAGAGTGAAGCATGGGGGTGGATCAGTGGTGGTTTTGGCTGCAATATCATGGCATTTCCTAGGCCCAATACTTGTGCTAGATGGGTGCGTCACTGCTAAGGACTACCGAACAATTTTGGAGGATCATGTGCACCCAATGGTTCAAACATTGTATCCTGAAGGCGGTGTCATGTATCAGGATGATTATGCACCAATACACACAGCACGATTTGTGACAGAGTGGTTTGATGAACATGAAAGTGACTGAGCCACTTTGGGGTGTTTTTGAGTCAGGAAATGTTTTCCTCCACCAGCATTACGTAGTGACCTGGCCACTATTCTGCAAGAAAAATGTCTCAAAATTCCGCTGGCCAGTGTGCAGGGTATCTGTCATTCCCAAGACAAATTGATGCTGTATTGGCTGCAAAAGGAGGCCCTACACCATACTAATGAATTACAGCATTGTGGTCTAAAACTAGGCGTTTCAGTTTCATTGTCGAACCCTATATATATTGTCACGGCGTGCGCCTGGGCATGGACCCAAATCTAATATCGGTCCTTGGTCACTCTGAAGCTCACTAGCTAGGCGGCCTCTGCAGGTGTGCGAAAGAGCAGGGCTGCGGAATTAGGCACGGCTGGTCTCTCTGTTAATGATCCCAGGCTTCTCCCGGCGCTATAAAACACAGCGGGGAGTGTAGCCCAGGGTCTGTTGGGTAAGCCTTCCTAAAGGTGCCTTCCTAATCAGGAAAGAAGAGTGCAGAGACCAGGTGAGATCCGTCAAGATATGGACTCCAAGGAACTTAAAGCTGGTACATGCTCGACAGCAGCTCTACTGATGTGAATGTAAGTGAGTGCGATTGCCAGCTTGTCGGAAATCCACAAGGACCTCTTTCATCATCTTGTTTAGTTACAGATTGCTGTCCTCAAACCATGCATGATCTCCTCCCTTTAAGCCATCTCATCGTTGCCTCTGATTAGTCCCACTACCGTGGGGTCAACTGCAAACTTGATAATGCTGTTGGAGGCATAGGCAGGTACGCAGTCTAAGATGAAAAGTGGGTATAGGAGAGGGGGCAACACGCATCTCTTTAGAACTCCAGTGCTGAGGGTGAGACTGGAGGAAGTGGGGTTATTCAGACAAACAGACTGTTGTATGTTTTTAAGGAAGTCTAGAGTCCAGTTGCAAAGTGGTGTGCCAAGCTGGTTCAGGTTCAAGGCTAGCTTAGAAGGGCTAACTGTGTTGAAAGCTGAAGTAAAATCTAGCATAAGTGTTGACATTGGCTAGGTGAGTCAGTGCAGAATGGAGCACCAACTGGTATGGGTACAAGTGGGTGAGGACTTTCAAAGCACTTTCCAATGACCGGAGTGATTTGCAGCGGAGTGCTTTGGCAGTGGCACAATGGTTGCGGACTGGTTGAGGTAACAGACCGGGCCAAGGACAGGTTGAAGATGTCCATGAAGACCTCAGCCAGCTGCTCTGCTCATTTCTGAATACTCGGCTGGGAATGCCATCAGGGCTAGCTTTTTCCCTTGCATTCACTCTGCTCAGAGTAGCAAACACTTCAGGGCCCGTATTCACAAAGCCTCTTAAGCCTAAAAGTTGCTCCTAGTGATGAAATTCTAAGAAAAACCTTAGAATTATGGCATTTTCTTAAAAATTTAGCTTAAATTTAAGATTAAATCTTAGTAAAGATAAAATGATTCACACAACATTTTAGCCCTATAAACAGCTCCTAAGGTAAAAAATGTTAAGAGTACAGAGGAGGACTTTTAAGAGGCTTAAGAGTTTTTATAGCAGATGACAAAATGGCGGAAAGAAGAAATATTATCCAAAAACTGAACATAAAGCTAAAAGTATACACTGCTCTTCTGTCCAATTTGGTTTTATTGTTCTTTTACTTTCTTCCATCTCTCTTGGACTGTTGACTACAAACCATCCAAAAGTGCAACTTAAACAGACTGTCCTGCAATCATGTAAGTTGGTAAAAGCTGAGCCATTTGCTCCCATCCCACGATATGCAGTGAAATGCTTAGACGGTTGCCCGTGACCTTAAAAAAAAAAAAAACTATTAATATGAAATAAAAAGGATATACAGATAAAATATATATAAATATATATATATATATATATATATATATATATATATATATAAACAAAATTTAACTAAGAATGAATAAATTTAACTAAGAAAGAATAAAAGAATAAAATAAAAAATATTTGTATAATACAAAATACAAATATACAATATAAGAAAGATATAAGAAAAATATAAGAAAAATAAGAAAACCCTAGCTGTACAATAGAAAAAGTAGAATCGAGGAAATTTATGTGGGAATGGAATGAACATAAATAGAATAGAACGGAATGTCCAGGGGTGTGCAAATATGCTGTAAAGTGTCATATTAAAGTGACTTGTGTGCATATTTAAAGTTACTTATGTGCATAATGTCCATGAGTGTGCAGTGACCACTAGTGCCAGTGGATGTCCAGAATGTCCAGAGTGAGTGCAGAAACGTGTGGATGTGCAAAGTATTGTGTAGTGTACTGATTAAGAGACCGTACCGCCTGCGGGAAGAAGCTCTTACTCAGTCTCTCTGTGTTGGCCTTCGCTTTCCTGACCTCAACAGAGAGAACAGTGCATTGTTGGTATGGCTGAGGTCCTTCCTGATCTTCCTGGTCTTGGTCTAGCACCGCTTGATGTTGATTGAGTACAGGTCAGGGAGCTTGGTGCGGATGATGCGCTCAGCTGATCGCACCACCCTCTGTAGAGCTCGTCCTGCATGGTGCTGTTCCCGAACCAGGTTGTGATGTTTCCCGTCAGGATGCTCTCTATGGTGCAAGAGTAGAAGTTCCTAAGCACCTTAGAGGGCAGTCTAAAGTCTCTGAGGCATCTGAGGTGGTAGAGATGCTGCCGGGCCTTTTTCATCACGGTGTTGATGTGACAGGACCATGACAGGTCCTGCGTGATGTGAACACCGAGGTAACAGAAGCTGTCCACTCTCTCCACTGGGCTCTTGTTGATGACAGGGGGCCTGGTAGTTCCTCTTCTGCTTTGTGCTGAAATCCACTATCAACTCCTTTGTCTTGCTGACGTTTAGAAGTAGATTGTTCTTCTGGCACCAGTTTTCCAGATTTCCAATCTCCTTCAGATAGGCCGTCTCATCGTTGTCAGCGATCAGGCCCACCACGACGGTGTCGTCAGCAAACTTAATGGTGGTGGTGGAGTTGGTAGAGGCTATGCAGTCGTGTGTGTACAGTGAGTACAGTAGAGGGCTCAGAACACAACCCTGGGGTGCTCCAGTGCTGAGAGTAATGGAGGTTGAGACATGTCCGCCCATCCTTACGGCCTGTGGTCTGCCAGTTAAGAAATTAAGAGTCCCAGGTGCTCCAGCTTGGTGGTGAGTGTGGAGGGAATTATGTTTTTAAATGATGACCTGTAGTTGATGACAAGCATTTTAACATAATTCCCCCTTCTAGTGTCCAGATGAGTGAGAGATGTATAAAGAAGATGAGCGATAGCGTCATCTGTAGAGCGGTTTGAACGGTAACCGAATTGAAGTGGATCCAGTGTGTCAGGTAGTGAGGAGATGATGAAGTCTCTGACCAGCCGTTCAAAGCACTTCATCACCACTAATGTGAGGGCTACAGGTCGATAGTCATTGAGGGAAGCAGGATGTGGTTTCTTCGGAACAGGAACAATGATGGACTCTTTAAAGCATGTAGGGATCACCGACTGACATAAGGAGAGGTTGAATATCTCTGTGAACACAGATGCTAGCTGGTCTGCGCAGGCTCTGAGGACTCTACCTGAGATGCCGTCTGGTCCTGCTGCTTTCTTAGTGTTCACTCTCCTAAAGGCTCTCCTCACATCATGCTCGGAAATGATGAACGCGTTTCCGGTGCTGGCAGTGTCTTCCTGTCTGTAGCCGTTAGCATCAACATCGCTTGCGTCTTTAGCTGCAGCCTCAAAGCGAGCATAGAATGTGTTCAGCTCGTCTGCCAGTGTAATGTCCGTGTTCATCATACCAAATGTTGGTGCTTTATAGTCCGTTACTGTTCTTAGTTCCTGTCATAGGCTCCTAGAGTCACTCTGTTGGAGCCGTGACTCTAGTTTCCTCCCGTAACGCTGCTTCGCCTCTTTCACCGCCTTCCGGATGTAGGCAGCAGTGCGAGATCTCGGAGCGTCGCGAATGGTTTTATCCACCCACGGCTTCTGATTGGGAAACGTTCTGATGTTTGTTTTCTGTACGGTATCATCCGGTAGTTTCCCGACGAATCCCACACCCGCTTCCGTAAACACGTTGATGTCATCGAAGCTGTTTCGGAACATGTCCCAGTCTGCGTCATCGAGTGCATCCTGTAGCGTGACCACCGATTGGTCCGTCCAGCGTGTGACCTCCCTCTGAACCGGAACTTCCTATTTGAGCCTTTGTTTATGTTTTGGCATGAGGAAGATGGCGACACGGTCAGATTTCCCAAATGGTGGACGAGATTGTGCCTTGTAGCCGCCCTTAACTGTTGTGTAGCAATAATCCAGTGTCCTTTCACCCCTGGTCGGGCAGGTGATATGTTGATAGAATGTCGGCGCTGTGTGTTTGAGGTTGGCACCGTTAAAGTCCCCCGCCACAATGAGCGCAGCGTCCCGGTGTTGTGTCTGGTGCTGTGGGAGTGAATCATGCAGCTCGCATAAGGCAGTGTCCGTGTCCGCTTGTGGTGGAAGATAAACGGCGCTGATTATAACCAATGTAAACTCCTGAGGAAGATAAAAAGGACGACACTTGATACGACACGTCAATACTTCCAGGTTGGGCGTGCAGGAGCATGTAAGAGGAACAATGCTCGCGCTGTTGCACCATCTGCTGTTCACCATTAAACACACGCCGCCTCCCCTTGTCTTCCCCAAGTCCCGTGGCATGTCCATGCGGTGAGCCGAGAAGAACTCGGCCGGCTGGATGGCGTGGTCCGGCACCGCTGGATTCAGGCATGTCTCGGTGAAGCAGAGAAGATTGCAGTCCCGAATGTCTCTCTGGAACTTTACCCTGGCCCTGAGGTCATCAAGCTTGTTCCCCAGGGACTGGACAGTGGCAAGCAGAATGCTAGGCAGAGGTGTGCGGTGTGCACGAGCTCTCAGCCTGTTCCTGACGCCGGCTCGTTTCCCTCGGGGCCGCCGCTTTGCATCGCATCCTTTGTTCTCCCTCAGGATCTCACTCTGCCAGCTCGGATCCGGAGTTAAAAACGTTGAATTGTGAGTACATTGTAGACCAATAGAAATAAGAGTAGCTCTATCATACCTAATGCACTCAATGGCGATGAATTAGCCGGTTTAGAGTTATTGAAAATTAACTTAAAAAGCGAAAACAAGGTAAAATAGGTCGGAGCAGTCGTGACGGCAGCCGACCTCACCGGCACCATCTTGGATTCCAGAGTAATAAAATAATAAAGTAATAAAATCAGTTTAGTAAATAAATGTAAGAACTTAAATATACTAACTACTGTGTGGAAATTCAAGTGTAGACACATTTTCAATATTTGACTGTTTAATTATCTTTAATATATTTAGCCTATAACAGAAACTTTGCATAAAGTACTCTGTAGTCATGATTATACAATTCCATTATATACAAATATTATGATTTTACTATCTGTTCTATTATCATGTATTCTATTTTTCCAAAGAACACATTTCAAGACCTTTACAGAGGTCAGAGGTTATTTTTTAACAACCAATGACAGTCCTTGAACTGCTACATCATCCCTAGCAACGGGGTCAACCACACCTCCTCACTAAGATAAAAGTTTTTGTAATGCAATGCAACATAAAAGAAAGAGGCAACCGAGAAAAAAAACATTTAGAATGGTCAAATTATTGGGTTGCATCAAGCAAAGAAAAGATTTTATATTACTGGAACTGTATGAACCCTTCAATCTGTTATCAAAACATGTAAAGGAAGTTTTGGACCATAAACTTTGTGGAAGAAATGAGGTCAGAAAATTGTGTGAAAATGAAGTTGCATGTGGGGAAAAAAAATCAACATTAAAAACCAAAGCTATGTTTAATAGTGAAAGTTAATAAGCGAGTGCATGGAAATGCTCTTAAGACTAATCAGGAAAAACAGGCTTCAATTTGCTACAGAGCTTAGAGATTCGAATTTGGCGCAATGGAGGATGATCACATGGACTGATGAATTTAGAGTGACCCTATTCCAAAGCTACAGTATGGGCACATCAGGGTAAAAAGAGCACCCATCACGATGCTCACGAGGTTGCTCCATTTGGTCAGGTCTAGGTTCAGCAACTTCCCTGTTGGCAGAGGCAAATTCCACTACTCAAACTGTGAAATAGAGTGGTTTGACTGGATTTAATCTTAGTATGCCACTTTTTCTTTTTTGCCAGGTAGTGCATATTAGATCACACTGCAGTTATTTAAATTGTAGACTGTGGTACTAGGTCTAATACTACTTCTTTTCAAAGGTTTGAGCCAAGAAACGAGTTCAAAATCATCTGTACCTGAGAAATTATAGTTGTATACTGTATGTAATTACATATTTTGGAATTAAGTGCGCACTTTACTCAAATCTGAATACAGCCCACAGGAAATAAAAAATGTTTTAACACTTAGTGGACATAGAAAGATACAAAAGGCTACAAGGATACAAAAATTGTCACCCAAAAGGACAGAATCCAAGGTACAGTCCAATCAGAAATCCACAGACAGGTGAAGTCAACTACATATTACTGTAGGTGTCAAATAAAAAAAATTCCATGAAGGCAGTGTGGAGACAGAACAAAAGGCACAACTGTTTGACAAGGGGCAAATTCTAATAGCTAGACAATCGAGTCAGAGCAAATCCCAAACAGTAGTGGGCAGTTGCCAGTGTGCTTCCATTCACCTACCAAAAGTGGTCTATGAAAGGAAAACCAGTGAACCAGCAACAATGTCATGGCCAGCCAAGGCTCAAAGTTGCATATGGAGCAAGGCTGGACCATGTTGTCGCATCCAATAGAAGAGCTGTTGTAGTTAAAATTCTTTTATGTTAACACTGGTTCCAATAGTAAGGGGTCAGAAAACAGTGCATTAAAATTTGTTGCGTATATGGCTGCATAGCCACAGACTGGTCAGGGTGCCCATGCTGACCCATGACCACCATTAAAGCAACTACAATGGGCATGGTAACATCAGAAATAGACCAATGAAAGGTGGCCCGGTCTGATGTAGTTCATATACTTTCTTGTACATTATGTGGACAGCTGAGTGCATGTGCCTGGGGAAAAGATAGGACCAGGATGAACTATGGGAAGTAGGCAGGCCTGCAGAGCCTGTGTAGTGCCTTGGGCAGTGTTCCGCTGGGAAACCTTGGGTCCTACCATTCATCTGGGTGTTACTTTGACATATATTGCTCACCTAATCATTGATGCTGCCCATGACCACTCGTTCATGGGAGCTATTTACCAGTGGCAGTGAACTTTTTCATTTGCATAATGTACCCTATCACACTGCAAGCTGCTGAGATCAGGTTCAAAACAGGCAGGGGTCAAGTTCACAGGTATACTCAAGAAACGGCCAGGAAGCTAGCAATCCAAACTTTCAGGAAGACAAGCAGAATCCATAATCCAATTTTTGCTCCAAGTACCAAATATCCAATGAGTAAAGTTGTATACTTAGACAGTATTAGCAAGATAGGGCAGACTGAAAGCCGGTCAACAAACAAAAAGGGTCAGGTATACAGGCAAATCAAGATAACAGACAGATTGCTAGAAAGCTCAAACACAACATTAAGGAGTGATGGGATGGTGATGGGACGTACTGTGCCGATGCATTGAGGCGTGTGTTGCGAAATCCAGCAACTATTTAGTGAATGACATTTGAAGCCTCGCTGCAATTGGTGTTTCAGGAAGTGTTTAGAATCTTGCCGCCATGTATTGGCAGATATAAAGCCCAAACACTGTTTTTTTTTTCTTTTTTTTAGTTGAGTTGAATGTTATTCTGCCCTGAGATGGACTGACACCATGTCCAGGGTGTACCCCGCGTTGTGCCCTAAGTCTCCTGGGATAGGCTCCAGGCCCCCCCGACCCTGAATAAAGGATAAAACAGTATAGATGATGAGTGAGTGAGCGAATGTTATTCCTGATGTACATTTTCTTTATATATTATAGGTCTATTCTATTTATTATAGGTATTTTGCTGTGTTGTTTTGAGTTTCCTGTCAATATAATATGCGTATTTTTTCAGTATTCTTTCAGTAACACTGCCTCAGTTTGAAAAGAGTTAAGCACATCCTACCAGACTCACATCAACTAAGCACCTACAGTATAATGTCTTATTATTATTGTTATCATTTCATCTTCTTAGTAACATTTCCCCAGTAGGAAAACATCACTGTCCCTCTCTCTCATATGATAGACATTCTGAAATATTAATGTAATGGAGGAGGGTCACTTTGGTATGTGACAGGCATGAAAATTGCAAAAGTTTATTTATTTCAGTAATGCAACTTAAAAGGTGAAACTAATATATGAGGTAGATTCATTACATGCAAAGCAAGGTAGTTCATTTTCAAGGTAGTTAGATTTGTCATAATTGAGATGATTATGGCTTACAGCTCATAAACAAATCCACAATCTCAGAAAATTAGAATAATGTGAAAAGGTTAAATGTTTCTATTCTCAAAGTGTCCCACTCTAGTCAGCTAATTAAGCCATAAAACCTGCAAAGGGTTCCTGACCCTGTAAATGGTCTCTCAGTCTGGTTCAGTAGGAAGCACAATCATGGGAAAGACTGCTGACCTGACAGTTGTGCAGAAAACCATCATTGACATCCTCCATAAGGAGGGAAAGCCTCAAAAGGTAATTGCAAAAAGAGTTGGGTGTTCCCAAAGTGCTGTATCAAAGCACATTAAAAGGTGCACAAGCAGCAGGGATGACTGCAGCCTAGAGAGGGTTGTCAGGAAAAGGCCATTCAAAAGTGTTGGGGACTCTTACAAGGAGTGGACTGAGGCTGGAGTCAGTGCATCAAGAAGCACCACACACAGATGGATCCTGGACATGGGCTTCAAATGTCGTATTTCTCTTTTCAAGCCGTCAGAACTGGTCTGTTGCCCAGTGGTGCAAGGTCCTCTTTTCTGATGAGAGCAATTTTTGCATCTCATTTGGAAACCAAGGACCCTGAGTCTGGAGGAAGGATAGAAAGGCACAGACTGCAAGATGCTTGAAGTCAAGTGTGAAGTTTCCACAGTCTGTGTTCCTTTGGGGAGCCATGTCATCTGCTGGTATTGGTCCACTGTACTTCATTAAGTCCAGCCATCTACCAGAAGATTTTGGAGCACATCATGCTTCCTTCCACAGACGAGCTTTATGGGGATGCTGACTTCATTTTCCAGCAGGACTTGGCACCTGCCCACACTGCCAAAAACACCAAAACCTGGTTCAATTACTGGTTCAACCTGGAAAGTAGGATTACTATGCTTGATTGGCCAGCAAACTCGCCTGACCTGAACCCCATAGAGAATCTATGGGGCATTGCCAAGAGAAAGATGAGAGCCATGAGACCAAAAAATGTAGAAGAGCTGAAGGCCGCTATTGTAGCATCCTGGTCTTCCATAACACCTCAGCAGTGCCACAGGCTGATAGCTTCCATGCCAAGCTGCATTGAGGCAATAATTGCTGCAATAGGGGCTCACACCAAGTACTGAGTACATATGCATACTTATACTTTTCAAATGTCCGATATTGTTCTATGTACAATCCTTGTTTTATTGATTGCATGTAATATTCTAATTTTGTGAGATTGTGGATTTGGGGTTTTCATGAGATGTACGCCATAATCATCTCAATTATGACAAATCACGGCTTGAACTATCTAGCTTTGCATGTAGTGAGTCTATCTCATATATTAGTTTCACCTTTTAAGTTGCATTACTGCAATAAATCGTGAACTTTTGCACGGCATTCTAATTTTTCACCTGTACCTGTATCTTCTTGTCTAAGTCATTCGTTCTTTTAAATCTATTGCACTGCATAGCGTCTATGAGAGTCACATGACAAAAGAAGGCATGACTATGACTTGAAGACTCATTGAGAAGAACCGTTCAATTCTGTTTCCTGTGTACTGCACTTCATAGCATCTACGGGAGTCACATGACAAAAGAACGAACGATTCAGAAAAGACTCAAAGGTAATTACTCATTTCTGTTTTCCTGTACATAACCAATGGAGGTTTTGCAATGCTTTGTGCATGCGCACCCAGTAGAAAATGAATGAATCACTCTCAGAGACTACTTGTTTTTCCGTGGCACATTAAAGACTCATTCAAAAACAACTAATCATTCATGAATGACCCATCACTAATTAATAGAGAAAGACATGCATAATTCAAAAATATTTATTTGGTACAAAAAATACACCTTATCACCCAAAGAACATCACAACTGTGGTGAAGCATCATGATGGTGGCATAATGCTGTGTGGCTGCTTCCCAGCAGGGACTGGAACTTTAATCAAGATAGAGGGAATCATGAATAGCTCCAAATACCAATCCATTTTGGAACACCTTCAGGCCTCTGTTAGACAGCCAAAGATGAAGAAAAACTCTAAGTACTACAGTATACCGACCCAAAGCACAAGTCTTAATTTAAAAAAAAGAAAGGAAAAAAAAAAGAAGGAATTTCTTAAGCAGGACTGTGCATAAGATATTCCCTACAATTTGGTAAGCCTCAAGCATGTTTGCAAATAAGGTTTGAATAAAATTGCCAAATTGGTTAGTACATTCTTACCCAAAAAGATTGAGTGTTGTATTGCAAACTAAAGGTGGAACTTCAGGAACTTGTTAGGTATTCCTCCGCCATTTGGAGGCTTTTCCAACCCACATTTCTGATCAACATAAGAAGCAGGACAGTTTTTTTTCAGTAGCAACCAGTCTATTATTTGTCTATTTCAGAATATTAATTTATGATGACATGATGTTTAACGTGATTTATATTGAGTTAAAACAAAAGAGCTGAACAAGGCTATGTTATCCATTAGTGCTTAGCCAAAGTAACACTCATATCCACACAGCATGGATGCTTTAAGTAGCACATCTATGCTACATTCTCACTTTTCTCACAATTACTAGACTGAAGAATTATCCTTCTTCAGCATGAAGAAGCTACTGTTAGCATTAGCTACAAGCTACTATTAGCACTAATAAACTCACAGTGTGCCTAAATTTTACAAGTAAGCTTAACAAATGTAATGTGCTAAACTTAAAGTAAAATAGCAGCACACACAGCTTCAGGATGAATTTGAGTTTGCTGTTTGAGTTGGCTTGGTGGGTTTCCTCCTGATATTCCGGTTTCCTCCCACAGCTCAAATACATTCAGATTGGTGTTTCCAAATTGCCCACAGTGTGTTCACAAGTGTGTGAGTGTGTGTATGTTCCCTGTGATGGATTGGTAAACAGTCTCCTAGGTCCCAGGTCCCTGCGAATGTGTATACAGGTTCAAGCGGTATGAGGAGTGAGTGAGTTTGTCTTGTGTTTTATTTCCTCTTATTCCCCGGGAGAGTTTCAGACAGAAATTATTTTTTAAAAGTTGATCCCTGTGAACTAGAATTTGGATTTGTTTAAATAGAGACTACCAAACAATTATGCAAGTTGCTCTGCAAAAGCTTTGCCGTCTCTGGAACTTCATGCACGCCAATTTCACAGACACAAAAAAAAAAGAGGACATAAATGAATGAAATGACAGAAATGTATTCAACAGGGCAAGTTCTGAAGGCAAATTGCTTAGTGAATACTAAAGCTGCAATTTTCAACTCTGTGTGTGCAGCACATTGCCCTATTGATTAATCACATGGACAGATGGGCAGAAATTGCACCAATTTGAACATTAGGGGAGAAACAGTTCCAAAATCTGCTTTAATTAAAACCAGCATGGCTTTGGGGCAAGTAAGGAATGGTAATAATAAGGTAGGGTACATGAGAGGTAGAAAGAGGAAGGTTTAGAAGAGAGAAAAGTAATGAAGAGAAAGAAACAATAGGAAAAAATATGCTAGGAGAGTAAGCGGTGCTGCCGCAGGCAACGCTAGAGGGAGGCACAAAATGGTGCTCCTGAGGTACTCTGTGTTCTCCTCACTAACCACTACCTCCTAATTACCCAATTATTATCCTTGTTCGATTAACTTTACCATTCCACCTCAGTCTCTTAGGGTGTTAATGCTTTAAAGTACGGAAAGACAGAGATAGAAAAAGGCAAAGTGGTGAATCAAATAAAATTTGCATTTTGAAAAGAAAAAGAGGGTAAGTGGAACAGTAATTGGTGAGAGAAAAAGGGAAAAGGTTAGAGAGGCCCTGGAGAGGGAGGAAGGTGAGCTATGAGCAGGTAAGCTCAAAGCAGCAGTGCACTCCTCTCTTCTATTCTCCCTTTTCAAGTTAGAAACAGGAGAAATAAAATGATGCCACACAGAATAAAGTTTTGCTGGGAATGGATAGTGTTTTGCAAATGGACATAACAGAACATTTTGATCGATGAAGTGTCATTTGAATGAAACTGGGATAAAAATTAATTGTCAGTTTAATACAGTTGAAGTCAGAAGTTTACATACACTTCTACACAGGCAACAGTCATTAAAGCTGATTCTAGTCACTCCAGATTTTATGATACCAGACTATAGTTTTGGCAAGTTGGTTAGGACACCTACTTTATGCACTAGTCATTTTTCCAAAAATTGTTTACAGATCAATATTTCACTTATAATTTACTACAATATAATTCCATCATGTCAAACATTTGCATATACTCAGTTGATTGGGCCTTCAAAGAGCTAGGATAATTCCAGAAAATTATGTTATGACTTCAAAAGCTTCTTATAGACTAATTGAAATCATTTAAATTAATTGGAGGTGTACTAGTGGATGTATTTTTCTTTAAGTTCAGTTTCTTCTTTGTTTGACATAATAGGAAAATCAAACAAGTGAAAAAGTAGTTCATCCTTGGGAACAATTCCCAAATGCCTGAAGGTAACATGTTCATCTGTGAAAACACTAATATCCAATATATACACCATGAGAATGTTACCTCATAGGACCACACGATTATCGTACAACTCAGGTAGGAGATGCATATTTTGGTACAAAAATACAAATCAATACAGGAACAACAGCAAAGGACCTTGTGAAGACACTGAAGGAAACATGTACGAAAGTATCTATAGCAACAGTAAGCAAAACAGAACTTGATGTTGTCAGGGGCGTGACTGAACGGAAGTGAACCCAATTGCAGACAAACAGCTTTATTAGAGGAAAGGCACGAAAGAGCTTCACCATACATGCGCAGCAGGAACAGAGAGAAGAGAGGGTGTGCGAGTGAGAGAGCAGGATGAATGGGGGAATCCCCTGTGACGAGAGAGGAGGCGGGTGATGACGTTGGGGGAATTCCATGAACCCGGAAGCAGAGCATGGAAGGGGATTTCCAAAAGAGGGTGAATCCTTGACTAAAACAGAGTGTGCGCGGTTGCGGCGCCCGATGTTTGCAGCGGGAATCCACACGAGAGTATATGTCTGAGCGGATCGGCGAAAACACTAGTGCAATGTTCGTGAATGCGGAAGTGCTCACAAGCGCACACAGGTTGCGGGAAACAGCGCTTGTCGAGATCGAAGAGACAGGCAGGGTTGGTAACAATTATCCAGCAGCAAGGGAGACGAAATCCAGAAGCGAGATCTAAGTTCGAAGCTGATAAACAAGCGAGGTCGTACGGTACATGTAGGCGAATCCAAATGAGAAAATCCAGAGGGCAAAAACAAAAACGAAATCCAGGAACAATCAAGGTGGCACGTGACAGTACCCGCCTCACCCTCCCCCTTGTATGAGAAGTGAACATGTATGAATCAAAATCTGTCCCTGATGAGCAAGCTGAGGACGATGGCGACAGTGGCAAGGAAAAACTCCCTGAGATGGTAATAGGAAGAAACCTTGAGAGGAACCAGATTCAGCTGGGAACCCATCCTCATTTGGGTAAAATGGATAGCTGGGATTGATCTGCATCATAGTGTGTGAGATTGGAAGTTCTGTTTAACAGGCTGTGTTTTTGTTAAAATGGAGTCCAGTAGGTTATTGGAGGCTTAGGTAGACTGAAGAAAACTCCAGTCCTGAACTATCGAGCGACTGAAGTCACAAGTCCTCAGAGTGCAAATGTCTGCATCAGCCAAGGGCAAGACCGTCTTCGCGGAAAAGTGGAACTGTCCCCAGTCACCACATGCGTCCCAGGCAGACCACATGGGGCATCCATGCGATGAGATCTCCCACCAGAAGCAGGACACCAGGACGAGTCAGACAGCTTCAGAGGCAGAGAGGGTCTGGATCACTGGCAGCTCAGGAGCGACATGTATAGCTCGACAGAGAGACAGGGAGAGGGAAAGAGAGAAGGAGAGATGGCAGTTAGGTATGGTCACAATCAAACAATGAATGTATCTTTAGTGCAGAGTGCAAGCAGGGCCTCCGGCAGTACTAACTATGACAGCATAACTAAAAGGGAGAGCTAAAAGGAAACACAGACATGAGGGCTCCCAGATGTAAAGCAACCAATTACCTCATCGTCAACAAACCTGAGTGAGCAATGATCAAAAAAATATATAAATGGAGCAACTCACCGTTTTGGTCATACACTAGATTTAATTATATCCCATGGTATAGATGTCTCTAATATAGAGATCATACCTCAAAGTGACATCACAGACCATCACTTCCTAATATATACTCTACCTGTAGAACAGATTAGCTGTGTCTCCTCACGTCATCGATTTGTTAGAAATATGAATCCGACTACTAAAGACAGATTCACAAGTAATCTTCCGGATCTGTCCCAATTTCTTATTAGACCCCTAAATTCAGACGATCTAGACGAAATGACTAGCAAATGGGCACTATTCTTACCAGTACATTAGACACTGTTGACACTGTTAAAAAAAGTCAGAGATAAAACACTTGCACCGTGGTACAACAGTCATACTTGCGCCCTAAAGACAGCAACCCATAACCTAGAGCAAAAATGGAGAAAAACTAACTTAGAAGTTTTTAGAATTGCGTATAAAGACAGTATGTGCAGCTGTAGACGGGCTCTAAAAGCTGCTAGGGCCGAGCATCTGAGCCAACTGATAGCACAAAACCAAAATAATCCCAGATTCTTATTTAGTACAGTGGCTAGACTAACAAAACCTAAAATGCCTGCAGAGAGTATCCCATCACAGTTTAGAAGTGAAGACTTTATGGACTTCTTCAATGAAAAAATCAATAGTATCAGGAAGAAAATAACAGAGGTTCAACCTCTAGTAGCATCTCATGATCCAGTTCAGTCTAAAGCCTCACATTTAGATTTTCAGTGCTTTACAGGTATAGGACAGGAAGAGCTGTATAAACTCATCACCTCGGCTAAATCAACAACATGCTTGCTAGATCCAATATCAACCAGATTTTTAAAAGAAGTGGTGCATGTGGTTGGAGAGCCACTTCTAAACATTATTAATTCCTCATTATATCTAGGTCACGTCCCTAAATCTTTCAAGTTGGCAGTTATTAAGCCTCTTCTTAAAAAGTTTAATTTAGACCCGAATGAAATAACAAATTACAGAACGATTTCAAACCTTCCGTTTATATCAAAAATATTAGAAAAGGTAGTATCAGCTAAAATATGCACATTCTTGCAGGAAAACAACATCCTTGAAGAATTTCAGTCAGGTTTCAGGTCCCATCATAGTACAGAAACTGCACTAGGTAAAATCACAAATGACTTGTTTTTAGCTTCAGACCAAGGCTGCATCTCAATACCAGTCTTACTTGATCTTAGTGCTGCATTCGACACTATAGATCATAACATTCTCATAGATCGCTTACAAAATCACATAGGTATTCAGGGACAGGCTTTAAAATGGTTTAGATCATACCTGTCTGATCGATACCATTTTGTAGATCTAAAGGGTGAACCGTCTGATGTAATGCCAGTGAAATATGGGGTCCCACAATGGTCAGTTTTAGGACCTCTGTTGTTCTCAATATACATGCTCCCTTTGGGCAATATCATTAGAAGACATGGGATTAGTTTCCATTGTTATGCTGATGATACCCAATTATATATCTCAACTAAACCAGATGAAATACCTAAGTTTTCTAGACTAACTGAGTGCGTCCAGGACATAAAAGATTGGATGATCAATAACTTTCTTCTACTAAATTCAGATAAGACAGAGATATTACTTATTGGCCCAAAAACCAGTACACAACAGCTCTCACAATTCAGCCTGCATTTAGAAGGATGTAATGTTACTACCAGCTCGACAGTGAAAGACCTGGGCGTAATATTAGACAGTAACTTGTCCTTTGAAAATCATATTTCCAATGTTCATGCATTCATGACCTCCAGATTGGACTACTGTAATGCATTATTAGGTGGTAGTCCTGCATCCGCAATAAACAAGCTACAGTTAGTCCAAAATGCAGCCGCCAGGGTTCTCACTAGATCCAGAAAATATGATCATATAACCCCAATATTATCATCCCTGCACTGGCTACCTGTTCAGTTTAGAATTAATTACAAAATATTATTACTTACATAGAAGTCTTTCAATGGTTGAGCTCCCACATACCTAACCAGTCTTCTGATACGCTACAATCCACCACGCTCCTTAAGATAACAAAACTCTGGACTTCTGGTAGTTCCCAGAATTTCAAAATCTACAAAAGGAGGTAGGGATTTTGCATATCTAGCACCAAAGCTTTGGAATAACCTTCCATACAGTGTTCGTGGCTCAGACACAGTTTCCCAGTTTAAAAGTAGACTAAAGACACATCTCTTTAATCTGGCATACACGTAACTCATCCCATAACCTCATACTCCAGTGCATCTATCCTGAATGGCAACTATGCTAATTCTCTCCATCTGTTCTGTATTCTTCTACCCATCCCGAGGCATCTGGAGATTGTGCCAGCTTCAGTAGAAAGAAGCTGCGAGGTTCCTGAGGCAGCCAGAGAAGGTTCTGCTTTATGATGGTTGGAGCTACACATGCTGCTCCTGAGGTCCCAGTGATCCCGACCCCAGCTTTGCACCTGCTGACTCATGTTAATTTAAAGAACTTCTGTTATATTGAACTTTTAGCTGCATAACACACACGATGTTGTATAATTTCTATCCGTTATCACCCAAATGAGGATTGGTTCCCTGTTGAGTCTGGTTCCTCTAAAGGTTTCTTCCTACTACCATCTCAGGGAGTTTTTCCTTGCCACTGTCGCCATCACCCTTGGCTTGCTCACCAGAGATATTTCATTCATCATTCACTCATTCATCTCATTATTATCTAGACACATTTTTCTCACACATACACATTTCCATAAATTTTCTTTTAAAAAAATGTTTTTTTTATTCTTGTTAAGCTGCTTCGAGACAATGAACATTGTTAAAAGTGCTATATAAATAAAATAAAATTGAATTGAATTGAATTGAATTGAATCAATGAGAGTGGGAAAGACTGCATCTAAACATACCAGTTCACCATAATACTCTACGACCATGAGTCAGCCAGATCTGCTCCCTTATCTAAAGCACATTTATTTACAAAAATGCTCGGCATAAATAAATAGGTTTTGAGCCTAGACTTAAATGCTGAGACTGTGTCTGACTCCCAAACATTAACTGGAAGACTATTCCATAACTTTGGGGCTTTGTAAGAAAAAGCTCTGCCCCCTGCTGTAGTTTTCATAATACGTGATACTGACAAGCAGCCTGCATCCCTTGATCGAAGTAGGCATGGCAGATCGTAAGACACTAGCAGTTCACTCAGATACTGCGGCGCGAGTTTATTTAATGCTTTATATGTCAATAGTAGTGTTTTAAAATCGATACAAAATTTCACAGGGAGCCAATGGAGTCTAGATAATATAAGGGTGATGTGCTTGTATCTTCTGGTTCTAGTGAGGACTCTCACTGCTGCATTCTTGACTAACTGAAGCTTGTTTATGCACCTAGTTGAACAACCAGACAGTAAGGCGTTACAATAGTCCAAAGTAGAGGTGATAAAAGCATGAACTAGTTTTTCTGCATCGTTTAATGACAGTATATTTCTTATCTTGGCAATATTAATGAGGTGAAACTATGATATCCTGGTAATATTATCTACATGAGCTTTAAATGAAAGGCTGGAATCTATAATCACACCGAAGTCTTTCACTGTTGTACTTGATGGAACAGCAAGGCCATTTAAAGTTACATTGTGATCAGAAAGCTTGCTTCTAGCTTCTTGTGGTCCTATGACTAGAACTTCTGTCTTAACAGGATTAAGCAGAAGGAAGTTATTTAACATCCAATCTCTTATGTCTTGCACACATTGCTTAACTTTAGTAGGCTGGTTTTTCTTATCTGGTTTTGCTGAGACGTATAACTGTGTGTCATCAGCATAACAATGAAAACTAATACCATGCTTATGAATTATTTTGCCCAGAGGAAGCATGTTAAGAGAAAAAAGCAGTGGACCAAAAACTGAACCCTGTGGAACACCAAACTCCACTTTAGAACATGCAGAATGGTCACAACTGATAACGATCAGTCAAATAGCATCTGGGGCCGTCCCCTTAATTCCTACTAGATTTTCTAATCTGTGAAGGAGAACACTATGAGCAATAGTGTCAAAAGCTGCACTGAGGTCAAGTAACCCAGATATAGTGACGCAACCCTGATCAGAGGCCAATAGGAGGTCATTTACTACTTTAAAAAGTTTTTCTCTGTGCTATGATGAGGCCTAAATCATGACTGATACAATTCGCTTATGCCATTCCTATGTAGATATGAACATAGTTGCTGTGCTACTATCTTTTCCAGAATCTTAGAGGTAAAAGGGAGATTTGATATTGGCCTGTAATTGGACAGCTGAAAAGGGTCAAGATCAGGTTTCTTAATTAGTGGTTTAATAACTGCTAACTTAAAGAATTTGGGAACATACCAACTGCTGAGTGAAAAGTTAATTATTATCAACAGGGGTTTGGTTGTTGCTGGTACTATTTGCTTGAGAAAATGTGTTGGTATAGGATCTAATACACAGGTTGACGATTTTGAAGAAGAGTGAAATTAGTTTTGAGGGACATGAAACTATTGGTTTTATCTGGGAGACGTAGAATGAGGAATTGATGCAATGCATTGTGTATGGCAAGAGTAGCCTGACTGTGCAAGGATTGAGGATTTTGAAGATGGTGAACGGCCCAATAAACCTTGGAGATATCATGTGAGAAATTGTATTAATGTGGACATTATGGGTGGAGAGCATGACTCTCTGCCCAACGCGGTAGGTTGGGGCAGTTGAATGGCGGCGATCTGCTTGGCGCTTAAATAGGGTTATTGCATGGCGAAGCCTAGCTCTTGCATGTTACTAGTTCCTTTTACAGCCACGTACGAAAGCTTGGATCGAGGGAACTGCCACCTCCTCCTCTTGGGATGGAAACAGAGGAGATTGGTAACAGAGACAACACTGGAATGGTGAGAGGTCTGTGGAAGACATTGGTAGTGAATTTTGTGCATATTCAATCCACAGTAGCATCCGGCTCCAGGAGTGTGGGTCTTGGGAGGTCATACATTAAAATAGCTGTTTCAAGATCCTGATTGGATCTCTCAGCCTGGCTGTTGGTCTGAGGGTGATAACCAGAGGAGAGGCTGGGGGTAGTACCGACAAGTCTACAAAATACTGTCCAGAATTGGGGTCCGTGTTCAAAAACAATGTCTATGGGAATACCATGAAGGCGAAATACATGCAGGATAAGTAACTCCGCCGTTTCCTTGGCTGAGGGGAGTTTAGAAACGGGAACAAAGTGAACTGCTTTGGAGAAACGATCGACTATGGTTAAGATGCATGTGTAGCCATGCAACAGTAAGGAGGCCTGATGGGGGTTTATTTCAAACTTTATTGCAAGCACAGACATTGCAGGCAGAAACAAATTGTTGAGTATCTTGTCTGATAGAGGGCCACAGACTAGTGCGAGAGTACGGGCTCCTCCAGTGTGACAGGCCAATCCTGAACTGTGTCCCCATTCTAGGACTTGTGGACGTGCTAGTGGTGGCACGAAGAGCCTGCCAGGAGGGCCAGGTTCCTGATCTAACGCTTGCTTGACCAGAACCTCGGCATCTAGTAAGGTCGCTCCTATGAGACACTGTGGTGGCAGAATAGTCTGTGGAGGAGAATCATCCGTGACCGAAATGAACGGGCAAGAGAGGGCACCAAGTTTGGTGTTCTTGTACCCTGGTCGATAAGATAGGGAGAAGTTGAAACGAGAAAAGAACAATGACCATCTGGCTTGGCGAGAGTTCAGGCATTTAGCTGACTTGAGCTATTCAAGGTTTTTATAATCTGCCCAAATGAGAAACGGGACCTCTGTGCCCTCAAGCCAGTGTCTCCATTCCTCCACCGCCAGTTTTAACGCAAGCAGCTCCCGGTCACCAATACCATGGTTTTTCTCAGGGGTAGAAAGGCGGTTAGATAAGAAGCAGCAAAGATGCAATTTACCGTCGGTTGGAGATCTCTGAGAAATTATGGCCCCAACACCGGAGTCAGAGGCATCTACTTCCACTATGAACTGGAGGACAGAATCCGGCTGCATGAGGATGGGTGCTGAGGTGAACAGGTGGTTTAATTTGGGAAATTATTTCTCTGCCTGATCAGACCAATGAAAAGGAACCTTAATGGAAGTGAGTGTGATAAGTGTGGGGAGGATATATGGGGAGGATATTGACAATTTAACAGACTGTATAACAGATTATATAAACTTCTGTGTGGGAATACTGTACCCACCAGCACTGTATGGTGTTTTCCCAACAATAAGTCATGGGATAACCCTGATATAAATAATCTATTTAAAGAGATGATTTTTAAATCAGGAAATAAGGAGGAGCTGAAAACTGTACAGAGAGAACCGAGAAAGAGCATCAGGGAAGGTATGACATGCGACAATAAGATGATGATCCTTCATCTTCTTATTGTCGCATGTCATACCTTCCCTGATGCAGCAGAATAATGTCAGCGGTGTAGGTAAGGGGCTCAAACCCATCACTGGTCATAAGGAGTCCAACTCTCAGGCTGAGGGTGACCAGAAGTGGGTAAATGATAATTTACCTGATCATCTGTGCGCCCGCTGGTGAGCTCATCATTGAATCCACTTCAGTTTGCCAATCAGCCTGGCATTGGAGTGGAAGACGCGGTCATCTTCCTCCTAAATAGGGCTTTTTCCCACATGGAAAAGGCTGGGAGCACAGTAAGGGTCATGTTTTTTGACCCGTTTGTTTTCTGGTGCTTTTAACACTATCTAACTTGCGATTTTGAGAACATGGGAGTGGACCATCATCTATCTACCTGGATTCTGGATTACATCACAAACAGACCACAGTACAGTATGTACAGTACAGGACTTGTGACTGAGTCTGAAATGATTGTTTGCAAAACTGGAGCCCTGTAGGGAACGGTCCTAGCTCTGTTCCTCTTCACCCTGTACACTACAGACTTCATGTTTAGCCCAGCAACCTGTCACCTGCAGATGTCCTCAGATGACTCTGCCATTGTGAAGACCTTTTTTGACTCTGTGGTGGTCTCAGCCATCTTCTATGGAGTGGTTTGCTGGTGCAGTAGCATCTCTACTGCAGACAGGAAGAGACTGGACAAGCTAATTAAGAAGGCCAGCTCAGGTCTAGGGATTCCCCTAGACACTGTACAGGAGGTGGGAGAAAGGAGGATTTCTTATGTTACTGTAAGAAACGGTTACATATCTGAGCAGCTCCTTCATAGACTGTTACATCCTGTTGTTTCTCCCTGCTGTTTTTAGGCTCTGTACAATCAGAGCTGCTGCCAGTGAACTAGTCTCCATATTTCACACTGTTGTATACTGTTATATAATATACTGTTGTACTTGTATAGTGTTAGAATATCTATTTTTTTAAACAATAGTTACAATATCTTAAATATAATAATACTTAAATATTAAAATACAGTTATAGCATCTTAAATTTGTGTTCAATAGCAACGGTGCAATAACAGCATTTTAAACTGTGCAATATTATCCTAGTGCAATTCACTGCAATAGAAACTGTGCAATATTACCCTTGTGCAATTTGTTTGAAAGTGGAACGATTGTATTATTTTTCTTTTGTATTTATACACTGTACTGGTCCTATTTTCTATTTGCACAATTTTTTCTTCGCGAAGAAATTTCTGTGGGATGAATAAAGGTATATCTGATCTCATCTTACCTTATCTTATGACTGTGTTCTATAGTATGTACTGTAATTTGAATGCATAAAATGAAGTAAATGGCAAAGACTTGGTAGATCAAGAGAAAGATTAAAATCAATACAAGAAGTTCCATTTACAATGCATTTGCAATGCAACACTTTTACTACTTCAGTTGACAACGGCCCTATCATTAAAGTCCATGACCACTAGGGTAACTGCAATTGCGATAAAAGTTTTTAAATACTGTTTTTCTCGACTTCAACATTCTCCAAAATCTATTGAAAGCACTTAGTTAATTCATTACGGATGTAATTTGGCCCTGTTTCCAGGCGCATTTTACTGATCAACTGAAAAGAAGAAATGCGATGAGCTTTTTTCTGTTTTTCCATTGACTGTCACAAAAACATTCAAGTTCAAGAAGGATATATCATTAAAAAAAAATTTATATATAAAAAAAATGTCATAAACATCTTTCTGTGCTTCGGGAACATAATAATTGACAGACTAAGTGAAAGTCTGAAAATTCTATTTACTGCATATATACATATTCAAAGCAATCAGCCATACACTTAAAAACAACTGGCTAATGCTTTGGCACCAGAACAGGCCTGACTCATCATCGAAGGTGTGCTGTGATATTTGAACCATAACATTAGCAGCAGATATTTTACGTCACATAAGGGGTGAGGTGGAACCTCAATAGCTGAGATTTGTTTGTCTAGCACATCCTGCAGAAGCTCAATTTCCGCACCCTTGTTTGGAAGTTATGCATCATTTTTTTTTAAAGAATAAACAAATAAATAAATAAAATGGTATTAAGAAATACATTACATGATAGGAATCTCAGCTGGAGCTACTGCATAACAGACATACAGTGGAACCTCGGATTGCGAGTAACGTGGTTTACGAGTGTTCTGCAAACCGAGCAAACCAACGGAAACACTTATCTATCAGGATTTATTTGTACATTTTTTTAAAGGTAAAGTGCAGATTAATTTGTTTTATTTTCACATTATAGATTGTATTAATTATTTGTATGTATTTATTTTTTGGGGCTGTGGAACGAATTATTTGAGTTTTCATTATTTCCTATGGGAAATTATGATTTGGTTTACGAGTGTTTTGTAATACGAGCCCACTTCCGAAACTAATTATGTTCGTAATCCAAGGTTCCACTGTACTTTGAAGGACCTCTGAGACTTGTGTTAACTTTTAAAGAAGTAGTAATTCATGGGATGGCATTTTCAAGTGTAAGGCTCCACAGACTAAAAAAGTTTAGTAACAAGTTGTACAACTTGAGTTTACTTAACTTTTAGAAATATCTGCTGGCCAAACAAAATATTTCACATTGCGATTTATTTAACATGAGTTGTTCCCAGCTCAAGTAGCTCAAGTAGTATTGGTTGTGGGCTCAATTAATTCTCTAGGACGCAAGAACGCTCCCTCACATCAATACACAGCTAACTGTTTGCGTCTCCTTCCGCTTTGTGGGTGACGTAAGCGTTTCTTCTTTGTCTGTGTTTACTGGCGGCTTGCACCCAGAAGCGCGCTGTGTCATGCCAAACAAATAATTGCGCATAAACATAACGCAAGCTTTTAAAATTCATTAAAAGAAGCTTCGAGGCAGAAGACTTTGTCTCGATCATTTTTTGTAATCGAGTTACTGGAGGAATCGTTTCAGCCCTATTTGCGAATTTAGCCATCTCGGCAGTTTCGGTTTTCACGTGCAGTTGTGCGCTGTAGCAATAACGAGTGAGCCAGTCGCTGCACAGTGATGATTTGAGTCACAAATTCACACTCAATTTAAACACTCACACTCAATCAGTATTATCTTTACAAATCAGAAATATTTATTTATAGCATTTACTTGTAATACTGAAAAGTGTGTATTATAATCACAAAAAAAACTATTTTTCTTTATCCCTCTCACGACCCCTTGAAATTATTCCGCAACCCCAGTTTGAGAACCACTGGTCTAAAATACATGTAAGCTAACTGAAGCATATTTTTATAAAAAATTTATTTAATAAAAAATAAATGACCCTGACTAAAGAGTCCACAAAATGGTCACCTTCACCTCTTCAGTGCAGTTTAATAGCGTTAGTCCGATGGGGGAGAGGCGTGTGTCTGTGTTTTAAATAAATCACATGGTTGCAAAGGTAAATTGCTGGCTCAACTTAAATATATTAGTTTATTCTAATATATTTAATAGTATAATTTATATTATAATACTATATTATAATATATTTAATATTTATTATATATTATAATATAATATTTTTATAATATATATAGTTTATTATAAGTTGAAATAAAAGTTTTCAAGAACACAGTGTTACTTTTTGCGTGACATTTTGAGTGCTATTTTTTATCTTAACAAATACCACTGTAAGAAGCTGGCCAAAATTACAATATAAATTCATTGAACATTTACCTAGAGTTTTTACAAAATAGTGTAAGCATTCCAAAGTGTCAGTTGCTGTTTGAAGTTTACACCTGCAAGTATTTCTGTAATCATATACCTTCAATGTTATGTTGACAATGTGATTTAGTTTATAGGAGTGATTACAGAATTCATATACCTCCATTTTTTTTCATTTAAAAGAACCACAATTGAGTCACAATTGAAAAATTGAACTATTTTTCAAATAGTTCAATTCAATTCAATTTTATTTGTATAGTGCTTTTAAAAATTTTAAAGTAGTCAGTCATTTATTTTAATTTCAGCCTTATTACATAATCCACCTTTTTTGTTATCACACAACATACAGTTGCAGTCAAAATATTAGGGTGTAGAATGAGTGTACATTTTTAATAGAAGAAAACCCAAAAAATATGGAGCACAGTTTAAAAGATGTAAAAAAAAATAAAATGAAAAAGTGCATGGCAGCTAGAAATGTCTTTTTGGAGCCATTAAGATTCTAAGTTCTCTTTAAACAACTACAGTACAAATCAGAGTACAATTTATCAGGTGTTGCCACCGAGCAACCACAATGGCACAGGGCTGCCAGGAACTGGAAACTATGGGAACATTAGTTAAGCAAGATTTATATCCTCATGGACTGAAAGGCTGCCATTCAAGAAAGAATCCCTGCTCCAAAACATCACATTTAAGGTCAATTGAACTTTTCAGATGACCGCACTAAGCGTCACGTGATCACAACTGAGCCAATGGTTTTTCTCTTATGATCTCTTGTGCTGCAGAGTTGTGGGTAATCGTCTCCCCTGCTTGGTCTTAGTGCTCGTCTTTCACAAATATAATCAACATCCGTGCATGCATGTGCAGTTTACTATAACACTGTGACTATGTGTGTGCTCGTAAAACATATTTGGGGCCCAATGTTAGGAACCTCCACTAGAGGTCACTGTTCTTGTCTGTCTGTGTCTGTAGTTTTTGTTGATCGACTCAGTTTCCCAGAAGGCACCTCAGTCAGGTGATGAGTGCTCACCTGAACTGAGGTGGCTCATTAAAGTGTCTATAAATAGCAGTTTGTTCTGGGAAACTGGGTTGAGGATTATTTTTTGGTATGTTTGTTTGGTATGTTGCTTGTTTTTGTACATACCGTCATGTGGGCATTCCTTTTTGTTTGTTTCTTTGAGTTTATATTTTAGTTATATTGTTTTACCTTTGTTTTTCTAAAGGGCTCTATTGTTTTGTTTTCTTGATGTTCCTTGTGTCTGTGGATTCATGGAGCTGCTCTGTTCATGTTTAGCTAGGCTGTGTCTCCTCCTGTGTACAGTGTAAGTACTGTTCTGGGTCTTCCCAGTGTCAGTCTTCTTGTTTAGTTCTTTGGTTAAAACTTCCCTTGTATGTGTAGCCACATGAGGGCTTAGCCGTTAGCAGGGTTAGTCGCTAGTAGGCCTTGATGGCTAGTAGGGTTAGCCTCCAGTAGGCTAGCCTCTAGTGGGATTGACTGCTAGTGGTTCTGGTCACTAGTAGGTTAGCCGCTAGTTTGGTATAGCCTCATGTGTGCCCTGCCTTTTGTGTTCTGTTTCTGTATTAGGTCAGTACTAACCTGGTTAGCCACTAACCCCATTAGCCACTAACCCGGTTAAGTCAGCATCCAGTGTCCCCAGTATTCCATGTAGCTACTAACCTCACTAACCCAGCCAGTCTAGCCCTGTCTCCTGTCTAGTCCTGTCTCTCCAGTCCTTGCCCCATCTCTAGTTCCAGCCATGTCCTGTCCAGTCTTGTCTCTAGTTCCCCTATGTGTCTAGTTAGCTGCAGCTCCATGTTTCCTCATCCTTAGTTCTCTGTCGATTCCCCGTGTCAGCTCCTAGTTCCCGTGTCAGCTCCTAGTTCCCGTGTCAGCTCCTAGTTCCCGTGTCAGCTCCTAGTTCCCGTGTCAGCTCCTAGTTCCTTGTGTTCAGTTCTTGTCCCTGTGTTTTTCCTGAGCCCTAGTTTTAGTTTGAGTTTGTTGTTTTGGTTCCTTTGTTCGTTTGTCTGTTTTTGAGTTGTGTTTAAAATAAAAGACTATTTCTGTTCGCACACCCCTCTGCGTGCATGCCTACCCTATATGCCCACGGCCACTACATCAGTCGGTCTAGCGAGTACAACCACCAGCTAGACCCCATGACACCCAACCACTATAAGGTGCGCAGGACCCTCTTGTTTTCCTGAGGATTTTTTTCCCCACCCTTTTGGACTTTTCGGGGTCTTAACATGCTTAAAACTCATGAGACTTGGCAGACAGTTTGGAATCTGCTGCCATCAGGATGCCTGAGAGTCACGTGGCCCCCACACGAGATTTTGCTGAATAGCTCATACACACTTTCACGTAGGCACATGAAACTTGGTACACATTTAGAGCTCATTGAGCCGAACAATTTTTGCACCGCATGTCCTGGGCTCAACTCAACAGAAGGCCAGTTATTTTGGGTCATTTGCAAAAACGCACCCGATGGATTTTGATATACTCCTCCTAGGGAATTTATACGATCGTCACCAAATTGGGCTGAAGAGATCTAAAGACATTGAGGATGCAAAATTGCAGATGGTTGTTTGATATCTCAAATGGGTCAGCTGTGATAATGTGTTAAACTTACACCGAAAAATGATTAATAACTTTCAGTGTGGCAGTATATTGAGTGACATTATATTCAGTGACATCACGATCAGTGACATCACATTCAGGAACATCATAGTGTGATGCTTATTTTCCAGCATCTGTGGCCTATTGTACACACAAACATCACAAATGTTAACACACATGCACACACACACACACACACACACACACACTAACGCACTCAACAAGCATTTAGGGCTGAAACCGACATTATCCCTGTAGAGTGTGTGATGTGTGCAAGTTGTGCGGTACAACCGGGTGGTGATGGCTTTTTCGAGGTCTTGACACATTCAAATAACACACAGGCTGTGCGGTGCCCCCAGGGTGGCGATGGCACAGGGTGCTTGGGCCCATCATTGTTGCTTGCAACTATATTTTATTTTGTGTTTTCATGCGTGTATACAGCAAGCATGTACTGTTTATAATAACACATGTGTGTGCGCGCATGTAAAGCAAAAGCAGGTCTCATTAGAGAGGTTAAAGATCCATTTTCTCTGTGTGTTTGTGTGTCGGCCTACACTTTGTGTGCGCACGCGTCGTTGACCCCATCGATAGTTCACTGTATTTCCTTTCTTGAACCACTTTTGGTCAAAAGTCACTTTTCTGACCATGGCAGATCAGAAACATCCCACTGAAGCTGAATTAAAAAAAGCATTCATACTGGAAAGGCTCTAATCTGAGGTAAATTAACTACTTTGCAGTAGAGGTGACTCAATCTTTCTTTTGTGGGACTGTCTTCATGTTCCAGTGAGCCAGTTTCATCAAGGTGCCTGATGGTTTTTTACAAATACTTCTGACAATACTGTTGCAAGAAATATTCCAGAGCAGCTGACCATCCTAAATAAACATTTTATTGTTGTTATTGGTGCCCAATCATTACCTTAATTCATAGTTTTAAAAACTCCAGTATTGTACTACAATGTCGGTAAAATTATAAAACAAAAGACACTGAATGTCAGGGATGTTGTGGTTGAGATGTTTTAATAATAAAGAAATAAGACATAAACAAACATACTTACAGTACCTTGAAAACAAACAGAACAGGAGTCTATACAAAACGAAGCAAAAACTATGAACTGGACAAGACTGGCACGAAACAAGACTAATAAACTAACCAGCATGTCACAAGTTTAATCCATCAGATACAAGACAACTGAAACAGAACTTAAATGGCAATATATATTAATTGAACTATTGAGCCACCTCGGTTCAGGCGAGTGCTCCTATCCCCCGGCCAAGGTGCATCCTGGGAAATGAAGTGCACTAAACAAAAACTACAAAAAAAAATAAAAATACACACACAAAAGTCTCTGGGCGCCAGGCGCCCTCTAGGGGTTAACCCTGACATAACCCCCCCTCAAAAGACGCTACTCCGGAGCGCCACTGGAGGTCCAGGGCATCCTCCGGTCCTGTGTTTGGCCACCTTACACAGAGGCTGTCGATCGTGTCCCTTGGGCAGGACGTCAGGACAGAAGAGATTCCTCCCCTTTTCCAAGGCAGGACCGAAGCAAGGTCTTCAAAACCGATTGGCGGAGCGAGCACTGGGGCATTGGAGCAAGCTCCCGGGTGACAGAGCCAGACGGCGGAGTTAGCTCTGGGGTGGCAGAGCAGGGTGGCGGAGTGAGCACTGGGACGTTGAAGCAGGGTGGTGGAGGGAGCTCACAGTCGCCGAAGCAGGGTGGAGGAGCTGGCACGATATCCTCGAAGTCGTGCGGCGGAGGAAGAAATCTGACCTTGTTAAAGCCTGGTGGTAGAGCTTGTGCAACGTCCTCGTAGTAGGGCGGCGGAGGAAGCTCATGCCTTTCAGCACTCTCTGGAAGGTATGGGATCACAGAAGGGCTCTCTGGATGTTCTGGGCCTTCACTGAGGCTAACTGGCAGGTCTGGGCCTCCACTGAGGCTGAGCTGGGTGAGCAATCCCTGAAGCTGTTCCACCTGTCCCGCAGGCCGCTCCCATGCCGCTCAGTCTGGGGTTCCTCCTCACCCCGAGCTGCGTCATTTTGGAAAGGCGTGCGTCGCATCGCGAGCCGGTAGCCATCCCAGCTCGGCTGCTCCCTTAGCTCACCTAGTCCAGTCTCTCTCCATGATGCTTTGCAGGATCTCACTCCTCTCACTCCTGCGCGCTCTGTGGAGTTACACAGGATGGCAAGCCGAAGGCCCACAACATAGCCCCCCCATAAGAATATCCAGGGGAGGCCCCTCCGCAATGCAGGTCTTGCATTCTGTCAGGGATGTTGTGGTGGTGTAGGCGAGGCATAGGCGCAGAGGTAAAGACTTCTTTGAGAAGTCTATGTTTTAATAATAAAGAAATAAGTCATAAACAAACATACTTAACTTGAAAACAAACAAAACAGGAGTCTATACAAAACTAACCAAAAACTATGAACTGAACAAGACTGGCACGAAACAAGACTAATAAACTAACCAGCATGTCACAAGTTTAATCCAACAGATGCAAGACAACTGAAACAGAACTTAAATGGCAATATATATTCAAACTAATGAGCCACTTCGGTTCAGGTGAGTGCTCCCATCACCTGACCGAGGTGCATCCTGGGAAATGAAGTGCACTAAACAAAAACTAAAAAAAAAAACACACAAAAGTCTCTGTGCGCCAGGCCATTCATGGTCACGGGGGCCTGGAGCCTATCCCAGGAGACTTGGGACACATGGCAGGGTACACCCTGGACAGGGTGCCAGTCCATCGCAGGGCACAGACACACACACATACGCTCGCTCATTCACACACTATGGACAATTTGGGAATGCCAATTAGCCTAACCTACATGTCTTTGGACTGTGGGAGGAAACCCATCAAGCACAGGGAGAACATGCAAACTCCATGCACACAGAGACGGGAATCGAGCCTGGCCGGGGTTCGAACCCGGACCCTGGTGGTGCAAGGCGACAGTGCTAACCACTACACCACCATGCCACCACAAATGAAACTGTATGTGGGTATTTTGTAGCCTCAAAAGTAAATCCAGCATCACTGTGAAATCTGTATTTATGGAGACGCAGATGGAAATAATTCATCCTTTGAGCAGCATCCATCAGCTGAGTCAATGTAGCTGTGATGCAGTAAGAGTCCAAACAACTTTGACAGCTGCCATTGCATTTAGGGTAATTTACATACCACGTCAAAGCAGAGAACAAGCTTATTAAATTCAGGCTCTAAAAGGCGTTCATGGTTCTCAAATGCATATGCACCATCATTCTTGTAGAAAACCACTATGCATTTCCTACATAATGAAGCTTTCAACATACTAAGACTGCAAGCTAAAACTCCCTACACTTGACTGTACACAGAAACCGCATACTGATTTCAGCTATTTTTACCTATCTGATCAGCTAAGATACATTGCATGTTGTTATTGTGTCTGTTTCCCTTTTTTCATTGTCTGATAAATGCCAAACTGTGCTATATTTCAAGCATCATTTGTAACGTATAGTAATATTGCATTAAAACTCATTTGTTAATTAATTCCTTATAAATAAATGTACTGTATAAATAAATCGATGAAATATGACCAGCCAAGGAAATGTTAGACATTACCCAAAAATTCATAACTTAAACATATTAACTGTTAAAATCTAATACAACACATCAATAGATATTTTATGTGCCTTTACATGGAAAAATGTATCTGGATTTTTTTTTTTTTTTTAATGTCTGTAACTAAAATTTATGTAAATATATTTAAGGGAGCTGGGATTATGCTGGGGAAATGCTCTACAAAAAGTCTAAGAAAATAAACTAAATCAGTGGTTTATTTATATATTTAAGAGACACATCTTAAAATGATCAAACTGCTGCCTCACAACTTCAGGGTGCTTAGTTTCTCCCCTAAGTTTGGGTTACCAAATTTTGGATATGAATTGACAATATATGGTATTAGGACAGTCATCTCAGTGTGTATGAAAGAAATAGAGAGATGATTTCTGTGCAATGGCTGTACAGGTACAGTACTTAGTTTGAGATCTTGTATGTGGCTCCAGTCAGACTTCTGGTGATGCACACATCAGCAGGTACGACGCAAGCAATACAGCCTGCATTCATCATAAAGTTTTGAAATAATCATTGTATTAAGGTAGCACATCAGACCACAGTCCGGTTTGAAAACACACGTACACACTGCAAATTGCAAACTACAAAGATAAAAGGTGCAGTGACTGGTTTAGTTCTATATTCCATTTTTCCCCCTTTTATTATGCTTGAGATAGAGAGAAAAAAAGAAAGAGAATATTTCCTAACCACATTTTTCTCAATTTCATGCTCTTCTGAAACTCACTTCTCTTTCCTGCACAGATTCCACCTGTCACTTTGTGAAAAGTGAGCACTTTCTCAAACCGCTCATCTACTAGTGAATACATGGGTGGTCAAGTTGGGGATGATATTTGAAATAGATGGGAAAGAAACCCATATAAATGCTTTGGTTTCATACTGGCAGTGTGTGCTTTTTTATTTCTTGACCATCTGCTTTATCAGAAAGCCATGATTCCATGTTTAGGGTAATATATAATATGTAATATAATATGTGTCATGGGGTCTATATATATAATAAGTATGTAATTGATAGAGATTAAATAAATGGAGCCCTAGATTTAGGAAATACTCAAGACATTTTTACAAACTATATATAGCACTGTGCAAAAATATTGAGTCACCCCTGATTTTTTATATTAAATTAAGCAGAATAAGTTAAAGAAATGGTAACAAATGACAAATGTTTCACTGTAACAGATTACAAAGTGGCTAAAGATACAATTGGTTGTTTATGTTGTTTAGGCTCCTCAGCAGAAATTAATGTTCCCTCTCTTCTGTTCCTACCACTCGGCATTCAGCATCACAGTATACTAATCACTAGCCTGTCCATCCACCGGTTTCTCACTGGTTTAGATGACTTTTATGCTTGAATGATTCATAGGTCACTGTGATTAAAAACCAAAAACAGACCTCTGAAACTGTTCAGGTACAAGGACCAGACTGAAAATGAGAGCCAAAAACATGCAAAAAAAAGCCAAAATAGTCCTTCAGGAAGCCTGGACAACTATTCAAACATACATTTAAAAAAAATAAGACAGTTTGGTTCTTTGACTATTTAAGAATAAATGAGGTCAGGTTTTTGGTTTTTGTTTGCTTCAAAATTCACTTGTTATATGTCATTTATATCAAACTGGCCAAAACACAGAAAATAAATTGCCAATTGGCCATTTGAATTATCAGAAAGAAAAAAAACATTATTAATAAGGTGGTAGGTCATATAATCAGCAAAAAAAAAAAAAAAGATCAATCCTAATTACTCAAATTATCTTCCTTGTAATTCTCAAGTGCAGTAAAAAAGTGTGAGTGTTTCATTTTAACCATCATATTCTACTAACAGTTTTCCACCTCATGAAGTGTTAATTATTATTAAAGGAAGTATGCAAATTTAAAGAATAATTACACACCACACACAGATTGAGTGGATTATACCAGGATGATGAATGGCAAATTACTAAAATAGACACCTGCATTCACTAATGTGGGAAAAGAATGTGCAATTTATTAAGTGAAAGAAAAGAGAAACAGAGATTGAGTATAAGTGAAATTCATTAGCGTAATTCATTGAACATATTCTGAATTTATCATCAAAATTGCACGGCACAGTTACATATACTTCCATATTCTTTATTGTTCCATGAGTAGGCTTTAGTGTACCTGTTCAGACAGAGCAAGGGCATTCGCCAAGATCAGAAAAAATTGAGCAAGGAAGCAAAAAAAGAGTGACAGTATAAACCTTGTTTAAAAAAATTTAAACCTTGCTTGTGTGTAAATCCCTGGAGGGTAGACACTTGGTTGTTCCACACCCCTGTGCACCCTCAACATTGCTCGCTCCCATTTAAAAAGTTCAATTTTCAGCCTGACTGCAAGCACAAGCCCCATCAGGCAAGGCAATCTGTTAATCTGTTAAAGTACAAAGCACCTTCCAAAAAGAGCTTTATTTCTTACATCAATAATTGATTAAAGACAAAATCCTGGCACAGAGACTTGATGGGAGATTAGGGCTTTGCAAGCGCTGGAAAGTTGGGAGGGGGGAAGACGTGAGCGACAGCATCAGCATTACCCCACTTCAAGGCTCTATGGATGGGTAAGAGCCTGAGTGAAAGCCCTAGATGTGATAAGTGAAGTCCCCTGCAGAGTGCAGCCGATCAGCAGCCCTTCTTATCACTGCTGCTATTCCAATCCCACTGCTAAATGCTCTCATCATCAGCTATAATCAATAGATTCCAGAACACCATGGCTGCAGACTGATCTGACTAGAGCACACACTAAGTAACACTTTAAGAAATGACTATGAATCCAATATAATGTTTAATAACAGACAAACAGAAGTAATCAGGGATATGTAGAAAATCCAAAAGGACTATGGACAGTCACTTGGGAAGGTCATATGCATGACACACCCATGCACCTGCGCACACAGTTAAACTCAACACTATACACCAGGGATCACCAAATGGTGGATTATGGTCCGGGTCCGGACTGAGTGATAGTTCTGGTAAATGAGAATAACAAATGTACCTGTAATCTAGCACTTCTCCCTTGGGGTGGGCGGGGCTAGATGTGTATATACTGTACAGGTGCATCTCAATAAATCATAGAAAAGTTTTTCTGAAATTTTATTAGAAAAGTGAAACTCATACATTATATAGCTTCATTACACACAGACTGATATATATAATGGAACCTCAGATTGCGAGTAACGTGGTTTGCGAGTGTTCCGCAAACCGAGCAAAGATTTCTAATAAATATTTAATTGGAAACCAAGCAAGTATTAGTTTACGAGCGCCGAGTATCATGTATCACGCATGCGACTCTTATTTTGACACAGAGCGTCACACTTGCGCTGCGGAATTGTGTAATCATCTCCCCTGCTAGACCTTCGTGCTTGACTCTTACTTGCTTTATTTTTACTTTTTTTTTTATGTTAAGTGCAGGTTAATTTGTTTTACTTTTACTTTATATGTTGTGTTAATTATTTTTATGTATTTATTGTTTATTTTCTTTTTTTCAGAAAAGTAATTTTCAGAAAATTTTAATATTACTTAAGACCAATAAAAGTAAAAAGATTTTTAACACAGAAATGTTGGACTACTGAAACGTGTGAACATATACAGCACTCAGTACTTGGTCGGGGCTCTTTTTGTATGAATTACTGCAGCAGTGCAGCGTGGCAAGGAGGCGGTCAGTCTGTTGCACTGCTGAGTTGTTATGGAAGCCCAGGTTGCTCTGATATCGGCCTTCAGCTCTTCTCACATCTTCCTCGTCACAATACCCCATAGAGTGTCTATAAGCACAGGTATACCATGAACCTTATACCAGGTATTTGTACTTTTGTCGGTGTAGGCAGGTGTCAAGTTCTACTGAAAAATGATATTCAGCATCTCCATAAAGCTGGTCAGCAGAGGGAAGCATAAAGTGTACACAGCTGCACTGAACTTGGACCTAATAAAACATGGTGGACTAACACCAGTAGATGACATGCTCCCCAAACACCTACATACCTTGCAAACTTTCCAGTGAACCTCAAGCAACTTGGATTCTGTGCTTCTCCTCTCTTCCTCCAGACTCTTGTACCTTGATTTCCAAATGAATTGTCAAACTGAATTCCATCTGAAAGGAGGCCTATTGAGCAACAGTCCAGTCTTTTTTGTCCTTAGCCCAGATAAGATGCCTCTGGCATTGTTTCTGGTTCAAGAGTGGCTTAACACAGGGAATGCGACAGTTGTAGCCCATGTCTTGGATATGTCTGTGCGAGGAGGCTCTTGATGCACTGACTCCAGCTGCAGTCCTCTCCTTGTGAATGGGCCTCATTTCACAATCCTCTCAAAGCTGCGGTTATGCGACACAACATGGCTTACTCCAAACATAAGGAAAACAGACTATGAAAATTTAACTTTCAATGATGAATGGACAGATCAATGTATGTTTATGCTTGTTGCAAGAAGTTCAAAACCAGTTTGTTTTAAATGTCCCAAAACTATGGCAATGATAAAAAATAAATAAATAAATAAATAAATAATAGAAAGCGCAATTATGAGACAATACATAGGTTGTTAGAGCAATCATTCTTCCAGCAGTCTAAGGTAAGGGCATGTAAAATACCTGATAAACTGAGGGCCCAGTATCAGGCACAGCAACCAAAGTCTTTTTACATTCATTTACCGGCTAGCAGCATGCAAATGAAGATTCACTAAAGATTGATTAAAGAGTGTTGTTTGAATCCCATAGAAATAAAAGTAAATATACAGTACACGGCCGTTAAAGTTAAAATTGTCCACATGTATTTTACTGAAAATTGACAACAAATATTATTGGATTGCTATTGACAATTTAAATTGCTTATTTGTTATAGACTTACAATAACTTAATTCATAGAGATCTGAATCCTAAAACAACATGAAATTCGTACCTCGGCTTAACTTGAAATTGACACCACATGTTACACCATAAAAGTTAACTGGTAACAGGTGTAGGGACTGGCAGGCCACTTTAAAGGGAGCCATGGAACGAGGAAGAGACAGTTCACGACATCAGCAACTAAGGAAAGAAAAGGTTACACGTCTCCAACTCAGATGGTGCAAATCTGCAAAGCAACTTCCTGGCACAAGAAAGAACTTCACATCTTCACTCAAACGGTGTAGATCAGCACCAAATGAAAGCTCTGTATATTCAATGAACGTTGATGTGCATGAAATCTTCATATGAACCAGACTCATGTTAAATACACTTTACCTAAATTACTAAAACTTCACTGAGATGGCTTCCTACTATGCTCGAAAAGGAGGAACAATGTAGATGTGGCTATGCCCAAAACCACCTCTGGTTGGGACAAAAGGCTGTGGGACAGACCCACGCTGTGAGATTAACACCCAAAGTCCGAGATTCGTCATGGGCATCTGAAGGTAGCCAGCAAGCTCGACATTCCACCCTTGCGCTTTTCAAGAACTCTTAATGAGACTTCATTCCAGAACTCCAAAGTCCTGCAACAAAGAAACCCTCAGAAGAAGTCCCAGAGTGCACCCATTGGTAACCAGGTAACCAACGCCTCGCCAAAGGGCTGTCCCGAAGACATCATCTCAACGACCATGCACCAACCAATCAGCAACGCCATGATTCCCTTCGCTGGAGGTGAACCAACAGATGAGAAGGTCTCGGGTTACTTAGCTGTAACCCTGTTCCCTGATAAAGTGTGAACGAGATGCTGCGTGAAAACGCTATGGGAACATCTCTTTGTTCTCCAGGTTGTGAAGCCGAATTGTTCAGCTTATAACCTCAGTCAGATGACGTCACCTGATAAGGTGCACCTGCAGGTTATGAATAGGAGTGAACCGGAAACATCCTCAGGTCAATTTTGTCTGAAGGACGTCCAGGCACGCCAGCAGTGCGGTATTGAAGTGCAGCGCTTTATCAGGGAACAGGGTTACAGCTAAGTAACCCGAGAAGTTCCCTTTCAAAAGCTACACTCGATGCTGCGTGAAAATGCTATGGGAACGAGAATACCAACGCCGCCGCACTGCAGGTGTCTGAACCCCTAGGTTGTGTAGGGTGTGTGCACAATAGCCAAGGAGGTCTCAGATCCGCGAGCCCGGAGTAGCACTGACATCCAGGCGGAGGACAGAAGGCTTCGAGAATGACTGGGTGCATGGTCGAGAATGGAACCTTCGGAAGATAGTTCGGGTGAGGATGCAGAATAGCTTTGACTAGCCCAGGGGCAAAGTCTAGGCAGGATGGGGAGACTGACAGAGCCTGCAGATCCCCAATTGTCTTCAAAAAAGTAATAGCCATAAGAAAAACCATCTTAAGAGACAGAAGCCTGACAGGCACTGACTCTAGTGGTTCGAAAGGGGTGTCAGCCAGGCCTTTGAGCACAATAGCTAAGTCCCATGAAGAGACCGTCGCTCTAGTGGGCGGCCTCAACTGTTTAGCTCCACGAATAAAACGGGCAACTAAATGCTTCCCCACAGAAACCCCATCGGTCAGAGCATGACAAGCTGAAATAGCGGCTACGTACGTTCTGAGAGTACTAGGGCATAAGCCCGAGGACAACTTTTTTTTGCAGAAACTCCAGCACTGAAACAATCTGGCTAGACATGTGGACTGGGTCCACATGTCTAGCCATGCACCAACTTTCAAATACACTCCATTTGAGGGCATAAGTTCTTCTACTGGAGGGAGCCCTGGCACTCAATTTCAATTACTTCAATGATTTCAATTACGCAGGCTGGCAGACCAGCATCTCTTAGTTGGTCCACTGAAGACGTGAAGGTTCCAGAACTCGGGCCGGGGATGAAATATTGTTCCCTGATCCTGAGACAGAAGATCCCTCCTCACTGGAATCACGCAGGGTGAGCTGTTGAAGAGAGATATTAGCTCCGAGAACCACACTCTGGTCGGCCAATGGGCTGCTATTAATAAGAGGCACAGACCCTGTTGACGGACCCTTGCCAGGACTCCTGGGAGCAGAACTATTGGAGGAAACACATAAAGGCGTAATTTAGGACATGTGTGGGCCATCACGTCCAGACCTAGGGGAGCTGGCAGAGTCAGAGAGTAGTAAAGGGGACATTCTGCTGTCTCTTGCAAGACGAAGAGGTCCACCTCTTCTACATAAAATCTTTCCTTTATTTGACTGACTACTTCAGGGTGGAGTTTCCATTTCCCATGTGTCACTGCTTGTCTGGATAGCAAGTCCGCTCCTACATTCATATGCCCAGGAATGTAAATCGCCCTGAGGGACAGGAACTTGTCCTGTGCCCAAAGCAGAACCTGGTGCGCTAGCTTGTTCAAGCACCGCAAGCGTAGTCCACCCTGGCGATTTATGTACGAGACTACCGCAGTGTTGTCCACCCGCACTAGGACATGGTAGCCTCTCAACTGCTGGAGGAAGTGTTTCAGGGACAGAAACTGAGGCATCATTTCGAGGCAATTGGTTTCCCATGCGAGAAGATGACCATCCCGATGTCGAAGCGCTAGCTACTAAGACTGAGTCAGGATCAGCTAGTCGTCTATACAATTCAGAATATAGATGCCCTGGAATCATAGAGCCAAAGCTGCATCCGTGCATTTTATATATGTGCAGGGTGACAGGGCTAGGCCAGATGGAAGGACTTGATACTGGTAAGTTTTGCCCTCGAAAGCAAACCTCAGGAACCTCCTGTTGTGGCAATATTTTTATCCAGGAGAGAGATAGCTCACATACATCTCTTCAATCTGGAGCATCATCATAAATTGGATGAATAAGGCTTATTCCATAAAAGAGTTAACCCGTCATGGAAGTCGCCAAAGAAGGGGTTGAGGCCCCTCCCCTGGCCACCCAACAGAAACTTGTCGTCTAACTTTGAGCGCTTGGGGAATTTATCTAGTTATTCATATATTTTTTTTGGCAAGAGAGGAAGTCTCTTCCGCCCCCTTCACAAAAAGCGCTGGAGCGTGCTTGAGAAGTGGACGCTAAAATTCTCGCTGATCCGGCGAGAGCGCGAGAGAAAGGGGGAATTCCGTCTCATACGCACGCGAGCCCCAGGAATGCGCTGCGGCTCGCAGTTTCTCTTTAAAGAAAGCTTGTGGTTTCTCTTTAAAGTAAGCGCCTTAATATGGAGGAGATCACAATGCTCGCACTCTCCTTGAAACCCAAGGACTCAAAGAAAAAGTCGTGGAGCTCGCCCTCCGAAAGAAATCTATCACCAGGAGGCATGCATCTCTCAACCAACTCTGCCATTATCGTTAAGTAAAGTTTTTCTTTCCTATTCGGCGTTTTTGATACACACAGACTTCACAAACGGAGAACAAAGAGATGTTCCCATAGCGTTTTCACACAGTATCGAGTGTAGCTTTTGAAAGGGAATGAAATGTAATGCAAGTAAACAAACAAAGCTTCATACCTTGCTGAAAACTGGTGCTCGATTTATAACTAAGCTAATCTTAGTCTTGCATATTAAGATTAAACTGAGATTCAATATACAGTATATATGAATGATAAACTTGGTGAGCTAGCAGACAGGAGATTATTTACTACACTATTATTTACTACTATTATTTAGCCACCAGATCTATTTCCCTCAGCATTTATACAAAGGGCATAAAAGTTAAGTATTTTCTATATATTTTTGGTTACATTTTACGGATTTTTTTTGTTTTATATGCACATGAGTCATTTGTGTTTTTTCCATGACATTTCATGACCTCCTCCGTGTGCTTCTTCAGTTTCAGTGAAGCTCACCTCTGTAATCTATAGGATATAGTATATCAAATATTATGGATATTAGCCAACTAGACATTGATATTTTATGATCTGCACCACTACTTACATGCATTACAGAGAAAGACCCCTAGTAATTTGGAATGAAACAGTTATGGTTGACAACAGTCAGTTTCTAATGAGAGATTTGTGGAGCTGGCAGTAAATTAAATATTTCATTTACCAGACTGTGAACCAAGCAAATCTGTCAAACATGAGCTGCTGGAATGAAAGTCTTCTTAATGCCATATAGACTCAATATCAAATGAGGTGTGCTTCCCTAGTCTCCAGCTTCCAATAATTTACAACTTTAGTTGGATGTTTAAAGAGTTTATCTTAAGGCCACTATGAATAATAAAATTTATATCACAGACACTTAATGTGTGTTACTAGTCTATAATATTTGCATAGTTCAAGTTTTTTTTTCTTCTTCTTTTTTTTTTAACAGCCTTTCAGTCATACTATCCATTACAAAGAATGACTGCAAGGACCCTAGAATATCTCTATCAAATTTCCAAGTAAACGAATCATATTTAAATAACAGAAAACCTGTAACTTCACTGTTCAGAAAGGGCAGATCCGCAGGCTGCTACCCCGCGGGGGCAGGGGCATGGCCACAGCCACATAGACGCGCTGTTGCCAGGCAACGCTGCTGTAAGGCAATCAGCCTGGACACGACACGCCTGGCAGCATGTCTATTTAAGGGTCCTGATACCTCGGTACCTTGTGTGATCATTTACAGCAGGTAGCACCGGTAAGGTATCAGGGCCAAAAAAAGAAAGATAAAATGAAAGACAGAAGGAAAGATAGACAGAGCGCGCTCAACGGAGGGAGAAAGGCAAAGACCCAGCCTCTGTCTCCCGAAGACGCCGGCTTGAGAGAGAGAGAGAAAAAAAGAGAGCAACACGCCTTAGTTCAGCGTGCACTCTTGGCTTCAGTTATAGTGCAAAACCCAAAAAACCCAAAGTCTCTCTCTTATAAATCCTTGGTAAGGACGAAGGCTCTGAGAGGATCTAAAGTTTATTTTTAGTTATCAGAGCCCTGACTGTTCTCGCATAGACATTTTTGCGTTTTCAGTTTTCTTTTGTTTCCCTTTGAGTTTCCTAATTAATAATCCCACGCCATCTCCAAATGGAAAGGTCTTCCCGTGTGAATCATAAGCACTCTCCCAAACTCCTACTTCATTGACTCCCTCTGAAGCCCTACTTTGGGATTTCCAATCCACACCACGTAACAAACAGTGTCTCGAAATGAAATGTGATTTACAATAAATCTGTATGAATTTACATATGATGGACAATAAAAACAGTACAATATGGTAACATTCAAGATCATAAGTGCATAGTTTCCAAAAAAAAACAAAGAATAGGCAATCATATTTTACTGCTACAACCCATTTACTTAAATCTGGCAACCCATTTCTTTCTTCTACATCATGCTAATTCACGTTTCTATCATGCTATAATTGAAGCTTAACTTCTTCAGTGGGCTAAAGAAGATAAAGAATAGTATGAAACTTTTAAGCCTGGACAGTAGGCTGGGGTTATGAACGTGAACAATTTAAATATTTTTATCAGGTGAGGCAGCTCAAAGCACAAAAACCAGAAGGTGCAGCCTATAATCATGAAGCATTGACAGGCAGAAGGTCGGGCAGCTGGCAAAGAATTAAATACTAGGACAGGCCTGATGGTTAAGTAAAAATTTTAATTTGAGAAACAGTCATACAATCTGACAGAAATAAGGCTCATAATGAGGCTTGGAATCTAGAGTAGGACTTGAGCAATGGGGGTATATGAGTCTGGGTTATTTATAGAGCTGTGGGGAATTGCAAACAGGTGTTAGTGCTTAGAAGTCTGTTGGTTGGGAATGTGGATATGTGTGCAGAAGGATTGTCAGCTAACATGAACTTTGGCAGAGGATCTGGTTATTGCAGTTTGTTTGAACATATTTTTCAGGAGTAGGTATTGTGTTTGATCAGTGGTATTCTCAGGTTGAGGCATGGATACTAATAGAGTACGTAAATTGGAATGAGCTGTGGGACTGAATTATAAGTTAATTCATGTCATAAGTGCACAAATTTTTCCAACTTCTTGCTTAGCCCACTCAATTTTATATAAGTTGAGTCATAAGGAGACTCGAAAGCATGTTTCTGAATAAGACTTCCAGCTTTGCCATAAAGGATTACTACTCTAAATTCTCAGTTTATTTTCAGTGAATAAAATGAAAAAAAAAAAAAAGTTCAGCCCAAACTATACATTTGTTCAACTCTTCTACTGCTGATTTGAATGACACAAATTCTTATTGGCCATGTTCCACTTTTTCCATGTACAATTGCATAGATTTTCAGTTAGTCTTAATGTTGAGCCAGAATAGACCCAATCCTATTTCACTATAAGTAACAGTATCAGGTCAGGATAGGGGTTATAGTGAATGTGGTAAACACTAAATGTATAAATGTTTCAGTTTTTTTGGACTCATATTTTAATAAGGATGTCTGAAGTGCAGCACTGTAATTAAAGTTCCAATTAATATGCCTGTAACAAGGTTTAAAAGGTGATCCTGCATTGGCAATTATCAACCAGTCTCTGTCTTAGTTTGTTATTTGACGATTGGGAGACTCAAAAATAAGTCTGCCCAGTTGTTTCAACTAATTAGTATTTACAGACACCAAGGTGTCTTCCATGAATTTGAAATTTTTTACGTGCTTATATTGACAAATGTGTTTGTTGTTTTTTTTGTTACCATTATTTCTATAAAAACAAATAAGTAATTGTTGGAAACAATAATCTCTGACTTACAATAATAAAGCTCATGTGGTACCAACTGCCCTAGGATGCGTGGATTCTACATGGTATTGTTTCAACCTTGGTATTGTTTCAACAATGTCATAACATTTATTTACTTCCAGAGTCACAGCCTTTATGAGTTGCACATCACACCTCCATAATCACATATAAATGTGTATAAAATTGATATGATTATATTTCCATTTTTATCTATGCTTTTATATGAAGAATCAATTAAATCACATAAAAGCATAGATAAAAATGGAAATATAATCGTATCAATTTTATACACATTTATATTTAAGCATGTCATTATACTTAAGGATTTATTGTATGCAAAAAAACAAAAAATAAATAAAATCATATTAAATTCATAGAAGGAAGATGTGGACAGAGACAGTAAAAGATAGAGGGACATTGATTTTTTTGGGCCACTTTAATAGGCCACGTGCTCAACTATTAATTGTGTGTACTGGAGGCTAGGCAGGAAGGTCAGCTCAACCAGAGCTCAATTGCAGCTATTATCTCTACATTTAGAAATCTAAGCTGGTACAGTAAGTTACCTACTACTTATTCTGCTGCGTTTATATACATAGTATGCAGTCTGACATATCAGTAGGTTTGTGTTACTCAGTGGTGACTGATTTTTCTTATAGTAATGTCACTTTATATTGAAAAACATATAATTTACCTTATTGTAACTGATCATTGGATCTTCTGTAGAACTACCAGGGATGACCAGACCATATACTGTAAGGTGGAAGACACCGGCTGTTAACACCAGAACAGGTGACTGTTGGGGTGAACGTGATGTAATATACCAAAATATTACAAGAAAGCAACAAATACATGGCTGCAGACAAAATTGGACTTTGTATTACAGCACAATCAGAGAATGTTAAAGAGCACCGCTATGGCCATGTGCAAGTCAATTGTATACTATGCATTTACTGCCTTTCTAGTACTTTATGGTTATAGTAGTCTAATCCAGTGTATTTTGCTTCACCATATTGACTGCTCTAGAAGCATTGTCTTTTCTTGTTTTGAGGAGTCTTGGAGATAGATGCCATTTCAATGCTGGTTTAAACCTAGCCAAAAGAAGGCAACAGGGATAGTTATTGGCCCCCATGCTATTGTGAATGTCCTTGGACAACATAGAGGGAATATCATCATGTGGCAAGTCATCCTCCATTACCTTGCCAACTTTGGTTTTTACAACATTGCCCTTACCACATTCCTGGACTAACTACAAGGCATTATCATTCCAGCCAGGCAGTGGGGGACCCTACCTGAAATGTTTGCATCTGGGAAAACGTGACTTGCCACTTGGCTGCTCTGGTCATATAACTTCCACTATACTGTCCATTTCTAAACCCTTTTTCTTTGGCATTGTGATGGAAAGCTTATAATGAACATCCTCACCTGCATGCCCCTTCTCTAGGCAATAGAGAATACATGTGGTAAAAATGATGTAGGGGATTTTGGTGGCTGGTTCTATCACTCTAGAAAATGATTTTCCTGCTGTTTAGCCAAGGAGAACAGAGCTTGTCATGTGGATGACCTGCTGTGACTAAACAAAAATAGGAGCATAAACTGTTTTTTTTTTTCACTCAGATATTGCATTTGTTTTTGTGCTTAAAATGTAATAAATCTATTTAATTAATTAATTTAATTAATTAATTAATTAAGAAAACTCTTTATCTTATTGATTTTCTTTTTTGGGGTATTTAAAGTGATGCATACAGAGCACAAGTGCCAATTTCTTTAATTTTTTTAAAGTTTCCTCAAGAATTGTCATTTAAAAATGTGGAACTTAAGGTAGACAGATAAAACAGGTAATCCTGCTAACAGGACTACATTACAATAACATTCAGAGCCATAAGGCTCAGTGGTGTCTTTGCACATACACTTTTCTATGCATGTTTCATTGTGAGGTTGTAGTATAGAATTAACATTCCACAGCGAATATTAAATAACTAAAGCCACCAATAACTAAATTCAACTTTCAAGCATTGAAGTTCAAAAGTTAACTTAAATAGTACAAAGCACAGACATTTAGAACAAGTCAACCACTTGCACTGAAAAAAAAGGAAATGTCTGTTAATTAATCACACAAGCATCTAAATTTTCAGTGCTTGGACTTTTGGTGACAGTTTGGTACTCTCTTGTTCCACCAGGATTTTCTGAAACACTTCAAATGTGTACGTGAGTTCCTTAGGGTAGTGCAGGTTAAATGCAGTGGCGGCTAGTGCAAAAAAAACAAAATTAAAATTAAACTTTTAATGCTAGCCTGTAAATAGCCATTTATCAGGTGATTACGCATAATTACTACTAGCATAAAATGAAGGCATTACTCACATGACTCACGTCAGCAGCTCCGCTTGCCATAAGAAGTGCTGGAAAAGATTCGTTGAAAATAGTCCAATCACATGAGCCCAAATATTTAAAAACAATATTGATTCGCTAAGAACAAAAGTTGGAGGGTTCAGGGCGCACAGAGCTGCGCCCGAAGGATGATTTGACAAAATCCAATAAGAGCTCATCCTCAAGTCACATGCTTTTCAAAAACGTACCTGTCTACATAGGCACTCGTTTGTCCGGTGCCCCGCGTACACGAACACAAATGAACGTAATACAGTTTAGATTTTTTTTTTTATTGCAAATAAATTATATTAAGAAATAGAATGGAATATTGTGACTAAATGACTTTATTTCATTATTAAAATAAATAATTATTATATTAAATAATTACATCTTAAAGGAGCATTCTTCTCTGCCTAACTTTAAGGGGGTGGTGCCCCTGCGCCCCGTATTGACCGGGCGCCACTGGAGAAATGTTTAAATGAATTCAAAAATCACCACATCCATGTGTGTGAAGGTTTTGCAGAACTCCAAACCCTCAAGTATCACAACAACATCTGTAGGTTAATCTCCAGGTCTAGCACCCACTGCCCAAATGACATGATGCCTGTGGTCGTCTCTGCAATTCCAGACTCAGCCTTTGAATTTTCACAGTCCTGGAGGATAAAGAGAATGAGTTATCAATACTAATACCAGCCCCAGTAATATTCATAGATTTTAACTCGCACAAACACACACATTTGACCCCTGTCGACTATTAATTTTGACCCCTGGCTAAGATGTTAAGAGTCACTTGAACACATCTACCAGACATTTAGGTCTGAAAATAGGGATGTAAATATAAATATTAATTTCCGCGTCTAAACGATGCCATTTGCAAGATTTGTATGTAAATCAGTCTCATAAAATTTAATCAATTGGATTTTGTTCCACAGACATGTAAACTAAATTCATACTTTTTAACTGGTTAAATTAAATAGTTTTCATTATTAACACATTTAAATGAATTGTAAGTAATCTGCTTACATAACTTTTGAAAAAAATATTTTTTAAATAAAATCAAAGGGCTGCAAATACAGTACTTTATTAATAAACTAGGCCATGATTTTTTTTTTTGAGTGTATATGACTATCAAATAATTAAAAAATAAATATTTTTCTCTAACCTTTGCTTGTACTGATGAAATTATATACTCTGTGGTAACAAAGTTTGGGAAAAATTACAACAGATACAGTATGAGTTGGTCTAAGGCTGAGAGCAGATGTCAGATAACAGTACTTGACTGCTTGATACAACCTGATGTGGGTCTGGCCATGATAATTAATACAGGGTCTGAAATTTCTCTTTGGAACAAATAAGAATCCTGTTACTTTGCCATCCATAACCTGAATGCAGGTTGGATCATTCAGTCACTGCATAATAATCTGTATGCGATTTGATCTTTCTTGTGAAGTTTCTGGTTACTCTTATAATGATGACACCCAAAATCTCTGTCACTGGTGAAGTACAACTGGTACTGTATGCAGATATAGCATGTAGTGTTTTTAGGCCCTTTCTGTAAAAGGGCCTAAAGACCTTTAAAATCTCTGTTTAAAATCTTATAATATAATAATAAAATAATATGGCATTATGACAGAAAAAATAGACACTTTTGACTAGGTCCCTATCGTATTTGTCAGATGAAGCAATAAAAAGATCTGGTGTATCGAATTAACCACCATGCTGAAAGGCCAGATTTTGGTCATTGAGGCTTACTTTATACATGTAAGAGGTGAACGCGTCTCTAGCACCCACATGAAACTGTAGTTTCAGATTTGAGTTTTTAGTAAAAGTAATCAAAGCAAACAAAACAGAAGGAAGGAGCAGAAAATAAGCATAAAGCATAATCTGGCACAAAGTCATATGAGAGAAAAATATTGCAAATACTAAGTGAGACTTAATGAGCAGAAAAAAAAATTTAAATAAACCTGGACAGAATCTGTTTAAATGGCAAAAAAGGTATCAAGTCCCAACAGGCCAGAACAGAGCCCAGCATGACTTAGTTTGCAAAAACATGAACCTTTTGCCTTCACAAGAGAGCCCTCATTAAGGCACAGCAGTAGCTGCAAAAAAGCCAGTGGGTTGCACTCTTGTGCTTTTCATTTTAAGAGCATTACATAAAACCTATTTTTTGCTTTGAGATTCATCATGGCCATTATCTAGAGCTTGCAGTCCAGGAACAGAAGAGTGAGGTTGGCCATCACAGCTGATTTCTGGTGCAGTGTACTGTACCAAATCCATAAAGATGATTAAGAAGAATAAAGGGAGTCATATTGACACTACTGCTATCACTCAACACCTCATTTCCATTATCTTCACAAAACCACTGAGAGTTATTTTTACAAACTTTAGTGTACAGTAACTCTGAGGCACTCAAATATTAGCGACAGAAAGGGGAGAATGGGAACGAAAGAGAAAGATAAACAACTGAAATTGGGGAAGCCACAAATGAGGCCCCCTCATTTGCAACATACAGATGCCAACAAAAACAGCAAGCCACAGATGAAAGACTTAAAAGAAGAATCGATACGTTTCTGTCACTATGCCAGTCCCTTGGTATCAAAAATAATTGCTCTGGACAAACGGAGGGGAAAACAAACAACAAGAACAAAGCCTTCAAACACAAAATTTGAAATACAGATTAATGAATAAAACAGATTAAATAAACAGAATAATCTTTTAAGAAAAGCTTTGAAGCTGTATTTTGTTTATTGTTATTTTATTTAATAGTGGTGAGATTCATTTAGCTTATTCGAATTTTCTACCCTAATTTACCTGTATACACAAATGCTGCCTGCATATGTGTGTGTGTGTGTGTGTGTGTGTGTGTGTGTGTGTGTGTGCGTGTGTGTGTGTGTGTGTGAAGATTTTTTGGACATGCAACAAAAATCCAAAACTGGAATACTGGAATTACAGTAGACTAAGAATACTATGCATTGTATTGCAATGATCACTTTAATAAATTAATTAGTACAGTGGTGTCTGTCTTCACATTACCGAACACAGAAAGAAGGTTTTGAATGCATATTTAGAAATAAGAGCAGAGTGTGGCATCAAGACCATATCAAGCTACATAAGGGAACAAAAATGTTTTATATTGTTTTGTTAGATAAATCATGACGGAATGGTGGTTAGCGCTGTGGCAGCCTGGCACCTCCATGGTCAAGGGTTCGATTCTTACCTTGAAGCTGTGTGCGTGGAGTTTGGCTCTGTCTTGTCTGGTTTCCTTACACAGTTCAATTACATACAGATTAGGCTAATTGACATTGCCTAATTGGCTGTATTGTGTATGTCCTGGGATAGGCTCCAGGCCTCATGTGACCCTGTATCTTATCTTATACCCTGTATAAGCAGTATAGAAAATTAATGAATAAATCATTTCCAGTAAACCTAGACTGGAAACTCTGGAGCTGGACAAAAGTATGTTATCACCTCAGCACTGAACATGGGAATTAAGAATAAGTTACTCTCTCTTTACTGCTCCAAATTCTAATCTTCCTGAACGATTTCACCTATATTTTGGAGTTTGTGTGTGTGGATTTAAAATATCCTAAAATATATCATGATTTTTTAGATACATTTTAAAGCATATTCATAAACATCCATACTCCCCACTGCTAATTATTACTGAGAGTCTTTAAAACATAAAATCATACTGCTAAGCTTGCAAAGCTTACTAACATAACATGCTTCTAACAGAATTTTAACTTCACATCATTTTCACTGACAACGCTAGACAGCTAGAAAAGAGAATCTAGTAGGAGCATAAATATTTCTAATCTTCATCATTAATTCTAGGTAGATGTCTAACATGAGCATCACAGGAGGTTTTGGAAAAAAGAACACATTAAAGGAAATGTTTGTATTCCTTAAAGTATTCTAAAGACAGTCCTGTTTGTACCACATAGTGACATAACCATTATTCCACAATATGATGACAGACCTTTCCATTAATGAGACACAGGAGAAATGTTTTCAGTAGCTCAGGTTAGGTATGAGTGATGACAGCCATTTTAATGCTCTCAAACAGCATGCCAATTTACAACACTGAATTCTCAAATGGAAGAAAGATTTATGATCCAAATCAAAAAGAAATGTATGGCTAAAATCAATGTTCATTCTCAATCATAACTGAAGATTACTATCATTTTGGTGTCTAAAGTATACCCCTTCAGATTAGAACATCGCCGATGTGAAATCCCATTAGCTAGCAGGGCAGCAGGGGGCAGCTGCGTGATGGTAAATCTAGTTTTGTTGTTATATGTCCACACTTAGATACCTAGATAGATTTTCCTAGAGCTGCACTGTAAAAAATCCAACTAGCAAAATGTTGGCATAATGAGTATTTATTAGTAATCTGGACAATAAGACATGAAAAAGCTGACTGAACTAGTGAAAACAAGTTCATTAACACTCGCTGGGTCAACTAAGGTTTAATTACTGAACAGACTTTCTAATGCAAGTTAACACGCACAGAAGTTGGTTGCAGCATGCGCGCTGTTACGTTTCTGAAGTTGGCGCATGCACTCTAATATGTTTCTCAAGTGGCGCATGTGTGTTGGGTGCAGCGGGTATTTTGAACATCATCTGGATTAGTAGCCCGTTTCTCCATCTCACTTACAACTTCTTTTAAACTTTGGTAAGTGCATATATTTATATCGAAGTCCTTTGTAGAAATTGTCTTAACATAAATGAGCGTTATTATATGGCGCTCTTTGTGAAGTACATAGAGTTTGGTGCAGTTGTTTATTTAACGTGAGACAGTGAGAAAGATGCAAGTCATCCTGTAACCTGAGTTCCTACAAACAAAGTTTACTACATTTATTTATTTATTACAGGTATTGCATATTATGAAGTATATTTAATTATATTAGAAATATTAAATTTAGAAATTTAATATGATTTAATTATTATTTACAGCACATGATTATTTTCTCTATATCACTGCATGTGTGATTTTTGATTTATTGGTTATGTTGTTTATGTTAAGAGGAACTAACAGGTTACCTGCCTGGGGTTTCTCATGGGACAGGTGAGAGTGTGACACGGTGTGAGAGAAGCACATGAGGAGAGCAGTTTGTCTTGCCGTTTGGCTTAATAGAATAACTTGTTGCAAACTTAACTGTAGCCGTTTATTACCCACAGCCAAAGAGACTGGAGAATAATAAGACAAGTGTAGAAAGTCGGGTTACATTCCTACACTTTATATTTTGGTATTTATATTTTGCAGTATTTGCACCACTAATGTGTTTGTAATCTTTGCATTTAACGTTTCAGAACACATTCTCTCAATATCCTCCTGGATAAACACATTTCCAGACTTCATCACAAGACCTTAAACTTTGCCATTTCATGTAAGTAAACATTTACAATGCAGTATTTTTTAATAATTTTAAGAACGAAGTATAAAGTTAGGGCAAAAAATTATTCTTGTTATACCTTACTAGTTTACTTTTTTATGTAAGACTATTCGTAACCTTTTCTCCCATTTCATTAAATTATTATTATTGTTTCCACAAAACTCAATAAATGTTTCTTGATCATTATGAATGAATTAAAGAAATAGTGATTTCTGCGGATGATGTGACACTGAAGACTGGAGTAATGATGCAGAAAATACAGCTTTACATCACAGCAATAAATAAAACAATTTAAATACATTCCAATGGAAAAAAGCTGTTTTGAATTGTAATATTTCACATTATTCCTGTTTAACTGTATTTCTGATCAAATAAATGTAACCTTCATGAAAACTTGTGCGGGTTCAGTTAGATCTGCTCTGAAGCACAGTTCTTCTCTTGGAAAACATAAGAAATACAGAGATCATATTTTGCCCCCTACAGAAATGTAGATTCAATCTTTAGCAGCCATAGAACAAGAAAACATAAAAAAAAAAAAAACACCATCAAAAATTTTAGATTAATGCATAAGGAATCAGAGAAAATCTTGAATGAAACAGAACCTGAGCTGAACAGTGAACCTGATGCTGGGACGTCACCTTGTGCACATGTACAGTACAGTCGTGGCCAAAAGTTTTGAGAATACATAAATATTGGAAATTGGAAAAGTTGCCGCTTAAGTTTTTATAATAGCAATTTGCATATACTCCAGAATGTTATGAAGAGTAATCAGATGTATTGCATAGTCCTTCTTTGCCATGAAAATTAACTTAATCCCAAAAAAATTTCCACTGCATTTCATTGCTGTCATTAAAGGACCTGCCGAGATCATTTCAGTAATCGCATTGTTAACTCAGGAGAAAATTTTGAAGATCTGGAGATCATTATGTCAGGCTGATTGGGTTAGAATGGCAGACTTGACATGTTAAAAGGAGGGTGATGCTTGAAATCATTGTTCTTTCATTGTTAACCATGGTGACCTGCAAAGAAACGCGTGCAGCCATCATTGCGTTGCATAAAAATGGCTTCACAGGCAAGAATATTGTGGCTACTAAGATTGCACCTAAATCAATAATTTATAGGATCATCAAGAATTTCAAGGAAAGAGGTTCAATTTTTATTAAGAAGGCTTCAGGGTGTCCAAGAATGGCCAGGATCGTCTCCTAAAGAGGATTCAGCTGCGGGATCGGAGTGCCACCAGTGCAGAGCTTGCTCAGGAATGGCAGCAGGCAGGTGTGAGCGCATCTGCACGCACAGTGAGGCCAAGACTTTTGGAAAAGAAGCCACTTCTCTCCAAATAAAACATCAGAGACAGATTGATCTTCTGCAAAAAGTATGGCGAAAGGACTGCTGAGGACTGGGGCAAAGTCATATTCTCGGATGAAGCCTCTTTCTGATTGTTTGGGGCATCTGGAAAAAGGCTTGTCCGGAGAAGAAAAGGTGAGCGCTACCATCAGTCCTGTGTCATGCCAACAGTAACGCATCCTGAGACCATTCATGCGTGGGGTTGCTTCTCATCCAAGGGAGTGGGCTCACTCACAATTTTGCCCAAAAACACAGCCATGAATAAAGAATGGTACCAAAACACCCTCCAACAGCAACTTCTTCCAACAGTCCAACAGTTTGGTGAAGATCAATGCATTTTCCAGCACGATGGAGCACCGTGCCATAAGGCAAAAGTGAGAACTAAGTTGCTCGGGGACCAAAACGTTGAAATTTTGGGTCCATGGCCTGGAAACCCCCCAGATCTTAATCCCATTGAGAACTTGTGGTCAATCCTCAAGAGGCGGATGGACAAACAAAAACCCACTAATTCTGACAAACTCCAAGAAGTGATTATGAAAGAATGGGTGGCTATCAGTCAGGATTTGGCCCAGAAGTTGATTGAGAGCAGCCCAGTCGAATTGCAGAGGTCCTGAAAAAGAAGGGCCAACACTGCAAATACTGACTCTTTGCATAAATGTCATGTAATTGTCGATAAAAGCCTTTGAAACGTATGAAGTGCTTGTAATTATATTTCAGTACATCACAGAAACAACTGAAACAAAGATCTAAAAGCAGTTTAGCAGCAAACTTTGTGAAAACTAATATTTGTGTCATTCTCAAAACTTTTGGCCATGACTGTAGTATTGAGAGAACAGGACACAGAAAATTTTGATGCTGAGACACTTGAGCACAAACCTGAACATCTTTTTCTCTATGCAAACAGTATTGCATATTTCTAAATCTTTCTCTTATAATTAGAGTCTCCCTAATGTTAAATGTTATGAATACCTGCAAGTTTATCAAAAGTGACGATGCATAACACTAGCGCCCTTTTTTCAGACTTCAAATATTGTGGCTCACTGAATGAAACCTGCCCTGGAAGATCTCGATGTGTTTATCCGTGATGGATCATCTGCACTATTCAGAACATGTCTGGTGAGGATGTTGCATTAATTCTCTGCAGGCACTTTGACCAAAATATGGCTGTTAATATTTGTGTTGACATTATTAAGATATTTAAATTCTTATTCATTTGAACTCTGGCTCTTATTTCACGTTATCTGATCATCTCAAACTTGTATAGCTCAGACACAACTGATTTTAAGGATTTATGAGGTGTTTCTTTCTGTACATTTTGTCCACATCAATCTAGTAGGATCCAAAACTTTCATGGAACAAAAAGAAATATAACAACAACATAGAAAAGATGGATGTCAAAAGTGATTTTTTGTACTCATTATTACATTAGGACAGTACTCTTGATGACGGACAGACCAGAGGGATGAAAGTGGGAGTTCCTATTGTGATTGAAAATGATGATTCCCCTACGACTTTGACCAGTGTCATAAACTTTACTCTTGTGTTGGAGGAAGAGATTGTCTTGCAAGATTCTCCAGATCTGCAATCTGCTGTTGCTTAACAGTTTGGCCTTTGACCTGTTTGCCTTTGATTTCAGTAACAAAAAATCGGAAGTACACTTTTGAGGTGATTGAGAAGGTGTTCATGGAATTGGGCACTCACTGCTCTGCAAGGGTACAATCCCTTCAGACTTAACTTCTGCTATGACTTTGCTTTTCTGAGCTGTTTTCAGACTTCAAATTGTTATTATTATTATTATTTAGTACTTTTCCTTGTTTTGTGAAGTTTGGACTGTAAAAGACATTTTGCCATGTTTCTTTTAGTTTACTTTTATTTGAAAGTCAAGGAATGTGGTTGTAGTGTGTTTCTTTTGGTTTAAAATAAAATTTGGAAGAAACTTTCAAGCATTTAGTTACAGCTTTTTTCATTACTTTGTATTAATGTTAATTTTAAAAAACCTGCTTCGGTAAATTAAAACACATATTTTGAACCCAAAACATGTGACAAGTTCACATTTTATTAAATTAATAAATCTTTGAAACTATCAAAACACTTTTAACTTAACAAAAGAATACAAGATGGGAGACCTTACTCAGTAAATTTAGTTAAGTCAACAACAAGTTGACTTAACTTAAAATTTCAAGGCAACTTGCTGCACAGCTTTTTTGACTTAAGTAAACAAGTTGGGTTAAAAGTGGAGTTAACTCAAAAAAGCTGTGCAGCAAGTTGCCTTGAAATTTTGAGTTAAGTCAACTTGTTGAGATTTTATTAAAGATTAAAGATTTTATTTTTTACAGTGCGTAAACCTTGTGAATTTGTTTCAGCAAAACACCAGATTTGGCATGGGACCCTATTTTCCTTCACACAACATCTACAAATATGGCTGTTGAGCGTGACACTTCTCAGCATTACACTCACCTGAACACAGAAACTTGCACACAGCATAAAATGACTCCACTAATCTACAAACTTCACAAAGTAAACACTTAGTGCCTGCCTTTATTGAGCCTTTAGTATATGTTTTTCACAATTTCTGTCTTTGCCCCACAATTGACGTTTACACATCAACTTACTTTTCTTTGTTTTCTGTACATCAATTCTTAAACATTATGTTGGATTTATCTGCCCGCTCGATTCCATCTGCTTCAGAATTCATTTAATAACATTCTGCAATAATTGGCAATAATGGCATAGTGTTCAAAAGAAAGTAAGCTCAGGTCATGCCTTAGTTCATCTGTTGATTCGGCTTTCACACTCCTGTCAGGTTTGTAATCCTGTTGTTGCACACGCTCAACAGTTTTGCATACATTTTATCTACTATATCACTGCATTACAGCATATAATCACAACAAATATAACTACATATATTGTGTTGTAATTGTGTGTGTGTATATGTATGTATCAAATCACAGTTTTGCTTAAAATATTGCAATGCATACAACATTATGGGTGTCATATCAGAGTTCAAAAGAGGACAAATTGTTGATGTTGTTGAAATTGTTTGAAGAGCATCAGGACATTACACACCCTAATTAAGAGTTAACATAGAACCATGATGGTCAGTCACCCTGCCTTGCTCACAAATTAGAATCAGGGCACGGGATTAATTGACCCATGTAGAACTTCATACAAGTAAGAAAACCAACTGCGCAAATGTTATTATCGCTTTGATGCTTTTTTTTTTTTTACCTGTTCTGTGCAAGATGCTGCACTGCTGTCGACCATACCTAAATCTGCCACTAGTATTTTCTGTTATTGGACTTTAGACGACAAGATATTTTAGTTCAATACCCAGTTGTCTCTGCCAGAAGAATTTGGCCATAAATCACAATGATCACAAACAAACAGTATATCCGGAGAAATGGTCACAGAAATGGCCAGTCTCCAGGTTTTAATTTAACCCTAGGGAAAACCTGTGGTCTGAATTAAGAAAGGCAATCCACAGGTATCCAATGGTATCCTGAGTTAAGCAAACCTGTGCACTGCAATGCCACATTATTAGCACATTAGTATTGATCATTTGAATGTGTGTGTATGTGTGTCATGCTTCAGCCAGTTTATTTATTTATTTATTTATTTATTTAAAGATAAAATAAATAATTAATTATGTAACAGTGTAATTATACTCCCATAAAATGCATCATATATACAGTATATGATGCATTGTGTTGGTAGCTCATAGTGTGTAATGTGTTTGTTTAAATGACAAAATAATAGATCCCACATTGCAAGGGATTACTATCTATGAAATGGAGTTGCCCAGATTTTCCTTACACATTTTCCACAGATCTGTTAGTTCAATAACATTCTTTTCACAGAGCCTTTTTTTTTCAAGTCCCAAATCAAATGAAAACATTTAGTGTCTGACCTCGCTGCTATAGACTTTTACCCCTGAGTCACAGTCAGGCCCAGCTTTAAAGAAAGTCATCCAGAGAGTCCTGAGGTCAGCCTGTGATATCCAAACTCTTATTAAGGCTATCGATCAGCAAGGAATCACAGCAGATGTTCCCCTTACCCTTCTATAATACTACTCTTTTTTGCAATAAGCCTTGACTAAACTACACATTTGGGACTAAGTTGAGCTTCTGTACATCCATTATTTCCAATTTGTTCCTCACCTAATTTGGGCCTTTTAAAAAATTCATTAACGTATTATACATAGGTTATTTATTTTTTATGAATGTTGATAGAACTAGACTGCCTTACACAACTGCTTTGTTTTTATATCTAATTGTAGACATGTATATTCCAGTAGGTTAATGAAATCACCCAATGGAGTTAATTAAAATACTATTTTCCACATTTAAGCTCAGTTCTACTAAACTAAATCATTATGACAGCAGGTTTAATCAAAAGAAATGCTTTCTGTAACCATTCTTACTGTATGTTTACAAATTCAGAAATGTTTACTATAGTCAACCAGAGAGTTGCATGCATGCAAAGAGGTTTCTGTTCCAGCTTTGGCAACAGTGGTCAGCCATTCCCAAGTAACAATTTACACAAAGACAGACAGCTTCCAAATTTTGTGCAATAGTGTGATTATTAAAATAAATATAAACATTTAGAAAAAAAAAAATCTGTCCTGAAGTGCAAAATATAAACATACAAAAGACAAAAACAGCAGTCCTATGGTGCAGCCTAGAAAATGCAGAAGTACTGTCATGACCGATGTAATCACAACACATCCATCCATTGTTTACTAAACACCTCATGGCAAAACAAGCCAAATTGTAATGACTGATGGAGTAAAATTACAATTTAAAAGGTTTTTAAAAAGGTTTTTAACTTTGCAAATTAAATTGCGATTGACAAACAGTCCTCTAGAAATACATGAATGGATGTCAATGCTGGTGTTGGACGTGACATATTTTTGACATTTTTAGGCTGCACTGCAGGACTGCTGGTTTTGATGTCAGTTTTTTATTTTATTTTTTAAGATAGCACTTTGCACAAGTTTTTCTTGTTCTGATTTGCGCTTAAGGTTTTGAACATTGATTTGTTTTCGTATATGTATTCCTTTTGTGTGGTTACGCTTCGCACTTCAGGGCTGAATTTTTTTTTTTTATTATTATTGTTTTTTTTTTGTGTGTGTGTGTGTGTGTGTTTATGGTTAGGACTTCAGTGCCACTGTAGCAAATAGAATAAACAAATATGTGTTGCTTAAGACATTAGATTTCTAAAGCATACATTTTATTCCACCTCCATAACAGTAAACTTTGAAGAAATTATAATCTTACCTGAGAGCAGCCCACAAAATGCAGTGCAGGACCTTCATCACATGCCAAAGTACAATGTAAAATGGGCCCCTGTACCTGTACTGTGACATAATTAATTTTACCATAATATTTTAGCACAAAACCTTTCTGTCATCTTTTAACATAATAATGCTTAAAATTACATCCATATAATTGGTTGTTCTAGACAAAGGGTAATGGTAAATGTTTTATCTCTATGAAGATCCTTTGGTCTGAGTTAAGTAAGGCAATTAAAACTTACATTGGAAAGTTGTGAAGTGGTCTAAAATCTTTGTACAATTATCTCCCAATTTTGTTAGAATTTACATGTTCAGTGATGTATTCTCTCCATAGAAGGTGTTAGAGTACGTGTTAGAGTCTTTAGTGCACACATGTCTGTGTTTCTCTGCTTACTGGACTATTTTGCTTACATGCTCATTCTTTTTTCCTCCTCTTCTTTCTCAGCAGCTCTTTGTCCAATTTGCATCAAGTCAAGTTATGCTCAAAGTTCTGGTCTGTCATGCTACTGTACATGAGTCATTTTTTGTAGAAAGGGTACACTTCATTTTAGGTAATGACCTAGCTGGTGTTAATGACCCTTTTACAGTTGCAGAACAAAGCTGGCCATTTTAAGTAATGACCTAGCTAGACTTGCTGCCTGTTCAGTGTTCAGTAGACCAGATGCTCCTCTGTCCTCATTTGAAAAATGTCAAGGTCTGTCTAAAATGTTTCCTGTGTGTGGTCACGATGGTTAAATCATGTAAATATGCTGATGTTATCAATTTGACTGATTCATTTTTATCTCAAGAAACTCCTGAAGAATCTGATCTAGTAGGTCACCGACTAGTGACAAAAGACACAATCCCTAAAAAAATGTGGACATGAAACACCTGATATTCAGTTGAGAGAGCTCATTCAGGCTTAGCAATCTGATTATTGCCTGGAGAGATGTTTATCCCAATAATGGAGCATTTAAAAAGTTGAATTTTGAGAGAGCTTGTGTATAAATGATCTCCCGTTGTTGATGTGGTGGAAAGGCCTGTACATCAGATTTTGGGCATTGGGTTGCAATCGAACCCACTACTCAAGTTTAAGATCACAGCACCAATAATAGCAATTGTCTGATTACATTCTGTAATTACATGTTTTGGCCTTCCTAGAGTAGTATAGACCAATTAAGAAACCAAATTTCTGTCTTTTCTCTGTGCTTTCCTTTGTGGTTTTAACAGTCCCTAAGGTGCTTTGTAAGTATTGCATAAATAAAGAAAAGGATAGAGATGAAGGGATCACGCTAGTTTTATTTGCAATACAAGAAGCACTGCAAGAGTCATTAGGTTTAAGCTCTGCCTAATTAGTGTTTGGAGATTAAATTTTAACATGTAGACCTTTCTGTCTGAAAGTGAGGCTGCCCCATCTGGCAAAATAGAAAACTGAGTGACACCAACTATGTTATCTTCACACCTGATTGAAAGAAGCAGACCCACATTCGTCACATTAATATACTGAAGGCTTATCATGCTTGTGACCTTACAGGTGAATCATTTCCATTGCCACCCATTGCCCCCCTTTTGAAACTTCTCCTTTTGAGGTGATTACTGCAGTACATGAGCCTGAGTTGGCAAAAAGGTCAGTCTTGTGCTAGACTTATCATCACTGTTAGCCCATTTGTCAGTGGAACAAAAGAGGTACATTTCTGAGTTGTTACAAGATTTCCACATTCTTATTTGATGGATCCTCTCAATATTTTATTTTATTTATTTTCTTTACAGGTAACTAAAACAGCAAGCATATCAAGTTAATATGGCAGAAAGAAAGAAGTTGACTATTTGTTTGAACATGGCTTATAAAACCTTTCAAAGCTTTCAAACATTTTAATGTCTGAATCCACATAATGGAACCTCCTTAGGGCTATTGGAAGGTTAACTCCCTGTGCTTCTGAAATGTTAGCATTTGTTACACCAGATAATTTACTGTAATATTCAGTAAAACCATTCATTTGAAAATAAATTTGGCTGATTAATTGCAGTGCTTATCATAATGACTTAGAGTAGACTTATTCTTTGGATTGGCCAAGTCATCAGGAGTCCTAACAGTCTTTAAGAAACTTTAAGCCTATTTGACCAAAAACTAAACAAATGTGAATTTGCTAAAGCTACAATTACATATTTTGTTAAACAAGTAATGCAAGGGCAGACAAAAAGGTGGAAGAAAAGGGCCTGGCCATGAATTACTTCCAAATTTCTTCTACCAAGTGGGAGCTATGACCATTCCATGTTGGGTGGTGGCATACTACCACAGCATTTTTAGGCAGTGGTGGCTTAAGGTTCATTCATCACAAATGAGAGTTTTCGATATAACCCCCACCCCATAGTTGTAGAATACACTGTTCATAACCATTTAGTGTTTTTAATCTTAAAGGTATAAATAGAAACAGGGACTTATGTGATTGCCCCGTATTGTGCAAAAAATTTGGCATAAGCAGGGCTCTGAAAATGTAATGGCTGACACATTAGGTATAGTACCTAGGTATTCTCAAACATGTTTGTTACAGTATTTTGTGGTGGGCATCTTTTCCGCATGTGTCTGTATTTGTCTGTTCACTGTCTCATTTTGCATGCTTTCTTGCTCCCTTGCTGTCTCTTTCTCTCTTTAACTCCTCAGCTCACTTCCTGATCGGTGAACTGAGTGTTTCTTGTCATTACTGCTGGGCCAACTGATCAACGGGATGTGCCTGAAATAGGACAAGGTCTATCTTTAAAGTATACACAGCAGTAATGGTGAGTCAACCTGTTGGCGCTCCCACACATACACACACTCATGTGTATGTCTGCTTTGGTTGCATTTGTCTGCTTTGGTTGCTTCTGTGTTAAGCATTTGTGCTTTGCTTTGCACTAATGGTTTCTGTTATTTGTTCAGTCTGCCTACTGTATATTGTGTTAATTTTGTGTATGTTGGTGCTGTATTGTCAGTCCCATTGCTACACTTTGCTGTTACATCACATGCTGCAACCCTGTGAAAGACAAACAGCTCAGCAGGTGCATGTACATACAGTACATAATCCTTATGCAGGAATTTGTCTGTCTAGACACAGTAGGTAAGTGGGTGGGTACCATTCCTTGTATTTTTGTAAAGGCTTATGATAGAGGAGCAGCTAGTGTTATCTAGAAAGTTAGGTAAGAGAGTGGGCACAACATCATGTTAATAATTTGGATGTCAGTAACTTGCATAAAGATTTTGTAGTTTAAATGATTTGTAGTGGTCAAAACATCTTGCAATTAAAATGCAGTATATTCTGGTAGCTTTAACCTGAAAATACAAGGTTTGTTTACTTTATTTATGTCAGGGCCGAGGCTGAACGAGAGAGGACCCAATAGCAGACTGACAATGTTTCTGATTGCTTTATTGAAGGGGAGAGAAGGTGCTTGTGAGTGAAGGGATGAATGGGGAATCTCCTGTGACAAGAAAGGAGGCGGGTCGATGATGTAGGGGAAAAGCCTCACAACCCGGAAGTGGAGGGTGAAAAGAGAGAGTCTTCCAGAGAACGTGAAAAAGGGATAAGGCTGTGTGTGTCATCGCAGCGTCTGATGCTTTGGCAGCTTGAATTCGGCAGAAAGTGAATCCCCGCGCATGTCAGCAAAACACTTTCGTCTGATATCCGCGAACACGGAAGTGCGCACAAGCACACACACACAAATGCACAGATGGAAGGGAATAATGCAAGTGGAGGTTGGAGAGGCAGGCAAAGTCGATAACCAATAATCCAGCCGAGAGAGAGATTAAATCCAGAAACGCGATCCAAGCTCAGAGTAGATAAACAGATGAGGTCATACACAAGGGCGAATCCGAAGGTGTGCTCCCGTAATTGCCGCAGAGAGTCTTAGCTGGAGTTATGATTTGGATGAGCTGGGCTGACCGGGCTGGCTCGTGACAATTACATTTTCTGCTTATATTTTCCAATACATTTATAGTCTTAAAAAATACTCTGTATGGCCAAATGTTTGTGAACACTTGCATCCATTTGACCATTACAGTACATTCATTTATGCTTCAAAATATCAAAACAGATTTAGTACCGCTTTTGCTCATAAAATAAACTCCACTCTTCTGGGAAGGCTTTTCATTACATTTGAGTATAGGTGTCAATATTGATCTATTTAGTTATTGGTCCAATTCATCCCAAAGGGGTTGAGTTCAGGGGTCTGTGCAGGCCACTTTATTTCTTCCACTTTAACCTTCAGCAAACCATGTTTTCAGCTACCTTAATTTGTGCTCTAAGGCATTGTCGTAGCATCTTTGAGCTTCTTTGATTGAGCAAAGGGAAACTGTAGTTCTACAGCATACAAAGTCTATACAATTGTGCATTTTCTTTTTATGGCAACAAAAAAAGAGAAGGACCACATAGCGGGATGTGATGGTCAGATGTTCAGAAACTCATAGCCATATAGTATATAATGGTTGCTAACTGGTCAGAAGAGAAATATACATATGAACGTTTGAAATGGGAATCAAAATCTGATTAACATCTCCAGCTCTTACAAAATGTTTAAATCTGTTGTTTGATGAAGTTTCATTTAACTATATTGATAGAGTTAATTATATAAATGTTTATATTTACATTATATTACACCAAGGTACTGCTTACTATACAGTAGGAGGGGAAAAACTGCTTGAAATTGGTTCAGAGAGTAGTGGGGCTGTAAAACTTGAATCTTGTCTCAAGGTGTTTCTTGTATTGACCTGGACTGGTCTCTGACTTATTGACATTTTACTTGAATTTCTAATTTGCTTTCAATTCCTCATAGTAGCAGTAGTCTGCTCCTAAAACAATTTGCTTTTGAGATTTTGGAGAAAATAAAATGTCAACTTCCTTGCCTATAGAGCTTGTGCAAGTGACATAACTAATTACTTGTTTTGTTGATGCTACCATATTATTAGTCTAGCACAAGTAAATCAGTTATTGGTCAACAGAGCTGCTATGTGGTGAACAGCGGAATTCTATATCATGGAAAATACAGGATATAGGATATACCATGGATACAGTTTCGATTACCTTGACACGATAAGAAATATAACCCTGTTTATCTATCAATTTAAAACTCGTCTGATACAAACTGTTTCACTCCAGGGCTCATAGTTATTATCAGAAGTGATAAATAGTAAATGCCTGTTGTGGAAAAAAACTTGGGGGAAAAGTCAAACAGTTTTGTTAAGAAATTTATTCCTTGGGTCTATCAAAGTTTTACCACCTTTTTTAAGACTTATGTTAGCAGGAAGTGCTCAGTTCTACACCCCAAAGGATGCATGCCTGTGCTTTGGTTTGATCCGTCCAAGGTAAATAAACTTCTTTTACACGGAAGAGAACTACAATGGAATACATAGAAACATCTGTAAAATGGTTTGGAATACCAACAGCTGGGAAAGAACATTAACTTTGTACACAATGTCTGAGAGAAAGTCCAGCAGTGAGGATTCATGCAGATTTGAGCTGAGCATGTGAGAAATAGTCTGGTTCATATACTTTAGGCCACAAGATTATAATTTGGAGTCTGTTACGGTTTCCTAAGCAGATGGTAGGTTAGCTCTAGGTGTCTAGGTGGGGATAGGAAACCGACATAAGAAAAATAATTAAAAAAAAAGAAATATAAATATAATTAACACCATCACTAATTACAAAAAAAATGAGGCAGACTCAAGACTGGCAATGAGCTTCAATAAACTTTAGTGAATGAAGCATAAACACACACACCCAATTGCTCCGTAGTTACAGTGGAGATCAAAAGTACTAACAGACATGAATGATATTTACAATATATATATATATATATAACAGATGGAATGACAAATTCGACAGTGGGAGCCATGAGCAGAGCTTAAAGCAAAGAAATAAATAAAACAAAACACCTTCTAACTAAAGCGCGGCAGTCAGTCTTACCTAACAAACAAAACGAAAACAAAACTAGGGCGTAAAATGCCCGCTGACTACACTGGCTAACCAAAACATAAATACAACAAATAGCTCTCGCTCCTAACTAGTGTGCCTAAACAGTGCTATCTTCTACATGCTGTTTATGTACACCCTAGGGCCTACTAACCTTGACTCCACACCGCGAATTGGAGATGCGTCCACGAACTCACGCTGGGCGTAGACGAACAAAAACACACACAGTTTTAGCGTAACAAATCGCCGCCACAACGTTTGAAATACCGGAAGTAACAATACCCGAATTGCCGTAACAATAAGCATGAATGAAAGAAAGAAGCCGCCACTGGCTGCGTCACTTCCGGGTTCTTATACTCGACTGGGGCCGCCTCATTGGTTCCCACGGGATTCGCTGTCGCGCTGGGAACGGTGATTGGCAGGGACGATGTCCAATCCCAGGACCTGAAAAATACAGGAGCCAACAGTCAAGACATTCCACAAAATACTACGGGACGTAACACCCACCCCCTTAAGAACAAACATACATGTTTGACAAAACCAAAACAATACAGAAATATTTAGGCTCGAGACAATGCATCTGCCACCACATTATCCATACCTCTTATACTTGATGTCAAGATTGTATTCTTGAATGATAAGAGACCATCTCATCAACCTCTGGTTCTGATTGCACATGCGAGAAATAAAAGTTAGCGGGTTGTGATCTGTATACACAACAACAGGATGGGTAGAAGAACCAACATACACCTCAAAGTGCTGCAGCGCTAACAACAAGGCCAGAGCCTTGTAACAAACCGGGAGGTTGATTCCATCCTTGTCTTCCTGTAACAGAACAGCACCAGCTCCTACTTCGCTTGCATCGACCTCCAGTTTAAATCCAAGGTTGAAATCTGGGGCAGACAACACCGGCTCACTGCACAACAGAGCTTTAATATTATCAAAGGCAGTCTGACATTCGGGTGACCACACAAAAGGTGCTAAAGGGCTAAGTAAGGCCGTCAGTGGAACCGCAACGGACGAAAAGTTCCGACAAAAGCACCGATAGTAACCAGCCATACCCAGAAATCTGCGTAATTCTCGCCTGGTTTTTGGCATAGGAAACTCATTAATTGCTATAACTTTTGCTGTTATCGGTCGCACTTTGCCTTGTCCTACCTGTTTACCTAAATAGGTCACCGTTGCTTTGCCAATTTCACATTTCGCAAGATTTAAAGTCAAAGACGCTCTCTCTAATCGCTTGAGTACAGTCTCCAACAACGATACGTGCTCAGGCCAAGTCTGTGAATAAACGACCAAATCGTCGAGATAAGCATTGCAGTTAGGAACATCTGCAAGCACCAAATTCACCAGTCTTTGAAAAGTTGCAGCAGCATTTCACAACCCAAAAGGCATAACATTATACTGCAAGAAACAGTCTGGGGTTACAAAGGCTGAAATCTCGGATGCTCTATCGGTCAACGGAACTTGCCAGTATCCTTTAAGAAGGTCCAACTTAGTGACGAATTTAGCTGACCCCACGCTGTCAACACAATCCTCCATTCTTGGCATTGGAAAGCAATCGGGTATCGTCACGGCATTCACACGCCGATAGTCAGTACAAAAACGCTTAGAACCATCAGATTTTTCGACCAACAAACATGGGGAGCTCCAAGGACTACTGCTGTGCTTAGCTAGCCCCTTCTCCAACAAGTACTGCGTTTCCTGCTTCATTAAATCTCTTTTAAAAGCATTAAGTCTATAAGGATGCTGTTTAATGGGCTGTGGGTTGCTTATTATAATGTCATGGTGTAACACGTTTGTTATCGTGGGAACATCCCCCAAAATAGAAGGAAACCTGTTAAGGAGATCAACTATATCTTGCCTTTGATCAGCATCAAGGTAGTGTAAAATATTTGCCAAGTTTGCTAGCGTTTCGGAGTTTGGTAGCCTGGCAGACAACGGGGTTACATCAGACTTCACAAAACCATCCCAGTCACCATTCTCCCTCTGCACAGCTAGGCCCTGGTCACAAGCAATACTTACTGGGGAAACTACATCCTTTCCCTTGCCAGTAGTGAGAGGTTCTATAGCATCTCTAGAATGATAAGCTTTTAACATATTAACATGACACATTCGCTTTTGCCGCTTTCTATCGGGAGTCTTGACCACATAATCAGTCTCACTCTTTTTCTCTAGTATTTCGTACGGCCCAGAAAATCGCGCAGACAACGTAGATCCTGGAATAGGAAATAGGACCAGTACTTGGTCACCAACTGCAAAAGATCTGGTTACAGCACTTTTATCATAGCGCGCTTTCATTTTTCCCTGAACTTTGGACAAAGATTCACGAGCTGAAGCACAAGATTTCTGTAGCTTTTCACGAAACTTACTTACATAATCTAACACATTGGTTTTCTCACCTGTCTCAATACCCAACATTCTCTCTTTTAACACTTTTAATGGTCCCCTCACAGTATGCCCAAAAACCAGTTCCGATGGACTAAACCTCAGGGATTCTTGCACTGTCTCTCGAATTGAAAATAGAAGTAAAGGAACTCCTTCATCCCATTCATTTCCCGTCTCAATACAATACTTTCTCAGCATTGCCTTTAATGTCTGGTGGAATCTTTCCAACATCCCCTGACTTTCAGGATGGTAAGCACTAGATGTACGGTGTGTAATGTTTAATGTGTTAAAGACTTGGGAACACAACTTGGACAGAAAATTAGTACCTCGATCTGTTTGTATAACTTTAGGTAAGCCAAACGTAGTAAAAAACTTTATCAAAGTTTTGACTACTGCTTTAGCAGTAACCTTGCGCAGTGGAATAGCCTCAGGATATCTGGTAGCGGCACACATAATTGTGAGCAAAAACTGATTACCAGATTTAGACTTTGGCAAAGGCCCCACGCAGTCTACTAGAACATGCTCAAAAGGTTCGCCCAGAACGGGGATCGGGACTAACGGAGCTGGTGGGATCACCTGATTAGGTTTACCCACATACTGACAAATGTGGCAAGTCTTATAATACTGTATTACATCTCGCTTAAGACCATGCCAAAAAAAGTGTTGCAAGATCCGATTGTAGGTCTTGGTTATCCCCAAGTGTCCTGATAACACATGGTCATGCCCCAATGACAAAACTTGTGGACGAAAGACAGTGGGAACTACCACTTGATACACTACATTCCACCCATCCTCGGTAGAAGTACCCTTATGCCATTTTCGCATGAGTAACCCATCTTTAACCAAGAATGAAACATTATGCAACTTACAGTTCTCAACTGATTTAAAACATTTTGTCAACGAAGGATCATTCTTTTGAGCTTCGATAAGTTTTTCGTGAGTGACTGTCAAGGGTAAAACGTCACCCATTACAACTTCCCTCACATGGTCACCGGCACTAACCTCAGGTCCTGCAAGTTCCCCAGAGTCAGCATCTATACCCAAGAAAGAGTCTGATAAAGATATGTCAGTATCCTTTTTTGCTTGTGCACGTGTAACCGCGCATGCAGGAAATGCACTTGGGTATTTTTGGAACAACTCATCTGCATTAATTTGAGTCGGTAGCTCATCTACTACCTCTAGTGAAGGTATTACCTTCCCACCAGCTAGGTCGTTACCCAAGGTGAAAGATACCCCCTTTACTCGTAATGCAGTACAAACTCCTACCTCTACAAAATCAGTAACCATGTCAGACTGAATGTGAATGCGATGTATGGGTACTTTCATAACTTCCATACTGAAGCTCTGTACTAGTCTACTGGATCCAACTGATGATTGACTTGAAAAGGGGAGGACATTAGCGCATATGAAGGACTGTGCGGCACCTGTATCACGCAATATCTGGACCTCAACTTGGTCATCCTTCCTACCAGTCAAAGAAACAAAACCTTTAAACAAGAAAGGCAAATAAGTAGGGTCTGGCAGTTGCTTTTCTTGTCCAGGCAATGAACACACGTTAGCAGAGTTAATCAACGCAGATTCCTTTCTTTGAGATTGTTGCTTACGCTTCAGGGTTAAACGATTAGCTATTACATGTCCCTTCTTGTGGCAATAAAAACATTCTCGAGTCTCCTTAGACTGCTCACCATTTTGTTTGGGCGGCTGAACGTTCGCTACAACCCGAGGGACTGAACCCATTTCAACTCCTATTGTCTGAAATACGTTTTTATGTGCAAGCACAAACTCGTCTGCCAAGACTGCGGCTTGTGATAGCGTTGTTACTTTCTGCTCATTCAAGTAGCGTACCATCCTCTCTGGAAGACATTGTTTGAACTCCTCAAGTAGCATTAGCTCCCTAAGTGAAGTAAAGTCATCAGCCTTACTAGCAGTGCACCATTTGTTAAAAAGGATTGACTTCTCACGTGCAAATTCTACAAAAGTTTGAGTAGCATTTTTCTTGCGATTGCGAAATCGTTGCCTGTAAGCTTCTGGAACCAACTCGTATGCTCTAAGAATGGCCGATTTAACCATGTCATATTTCAAGCCATCTTCCAACGACAAAGTAGAGTACACTTCCAAAGCCTTGCCGACTAATTTGCATTGCAGCAGCAATGACCACACATCTCTGGGCCAACCCAAAGAAGTCGCTATCCGTTCGAAAGCGTTAAAATAGCTGTCCACTTCCGATTCTCTAAAATTGGGTACCAAAGCAATATGCTTGCCCACGTCAAATGTATTGGAACCAGAATAAGTCAAATTATCACTTGCTGATGAGGGGTTTGGCTGCGCAGAAGAGATCGAAGCGGTCATAGCTGCTTCAATATCCAGCTTACGCAGCCTCACTTCCTTATCAGCCTGAATTTCGAGCTTGCGGATTTCAAGATGCAGATCGAACTCTGCTTGGCGGGCTTGTGCTCGCTCCTCCGCCTCCAGGCGAAGCCGTGCCAGTCGCACCTTTGTATGCAACTCCTCCCTCGAACTGGGAGTACCTGGCGAGAAGGGTTCAAAGGGTGGCAAAACAGCTCCGATGTCCACGTTAGTGTCCGACTCGGCCGTTTCTACCTCCTCTTTACTTGCCCCAAGCACCTCTTGCCCCTCGCCACGAGTATCGGTCTCTCTATCTGCCTCAGCTAATTTCAAGACACCCAATTCGCATAGCCGATCTATCACTTCGGCTTTAATTTGTTTCTTTAGTGATTGCTTTGAAACAGGAATCTGATAGTGGGTAGCTATTATCAACAAGTCATCTTTCCTACATTTTTCAATTACCTCCCATGAGGGATTGTCAATAAAGGTTTGCAGGTTAAATGACATGTTCAAGCTGCTTAAAGCTGCCTTAGCACCGAACAACACACAAATCACTTAATTCCAAGTGCAAATTTAAGTAATGCCTCCACAACTAGTGTAAAAAGTGAACTTTTTTTTTATTTTTTAGGACGAGCCCCCAATTATGTTACGGTTTCCTAAGCAGATGGTAGGTTAGCTCTAGGTGTCTAGGTGGGGATAGGAAACCGACATAAGAAAAAATAATAAAAAAAAGAAATATAAATATAATTAACACCGTCACTAATTACAAAAAAAAAATGAGGCAGACTCAAGACTGGCAATGAGCTTCAATAAACTTTAGTGAATGAAGCATAAACACACACACCCAATTGCTCCGTAGTTACAGTGGAGACCAAAAGTACTAACAGACATGAATGATATTTACAATATATATATATATATAACAGATGGAATGACAAATTCGACAGTGGGAGCCACGAGCAGAGCTTAAAGCAAAGAAATAAATAAAACAAAACACCTTCTAACTAAAGCGCGGCAGTCAGTCTTACCTAACAAACAAAACTAGGGCGTAAAATGCCCGCTGACTACACTGGCTAACCAAAACATAAATACAACAAATAGCTCTCGCTCCTAACTAGTGTGCCTAAACAGTGCTATCTTCTACATGTTGTTTATGTACACCCTAGGGCCTACTAACCTTGACTCCACACCGCGAATTGGAGATGCGTCCACGAACTGACGCTGGGCGTAGACGAACAAAAACACACACAGCTAGTGTTTTAGCGTAACAAATCGTCGCCACAACGTTTGAAATACCGGAAGTAACAATACCAGAATTACCGTAACAATAAGCATGAATGAAAGAAAGAAGCCGCCACTGGCTGCGTCACTTCCGGGTTCTTATACTCGACTGGGGCCGCCTCATTGGTTCCCACGGGATTCGCTGTCGCGCTGGGAACGGTGATTGGCAGGGACGATGTCCAATCCCAGGACCTGAAAAATACGGGCGCCAACAGACAAGACATCCCACAAAATACTCCGGGACGTAACAGAGTCAAATAATTAATTAAATGTCATCAGATACTTATATCTGAATCTAAACAGACATTTAACCTTTAGCTTTCCATCACTAGTCAAAAAGGAGTTGTGGTCTAACATTACTTTACACTGTGCAGATGGACACAACCCATACTGTATGTACTTTTATATTCACTCAGAAAATGGTCTCTAACCTAAATTCCACCTTTTATGTAAATAAACCAGAGAACATTCAAACAACATCATGTGTGTGTGTGTGTGTTTTCCTTCTTTGGTCGTCATGTTAAGGTGGACGTTAAGTGTATAATGGTGCAGCAGACTTGTCATGCGATTCTTCTCTATACTTTAAACTTATCAAGTTTTAATGCAGAATGGCTATCCATAATAATTATATAGAATAACTATAGCCTTAGTTAGAGAAGAAGTTTTAAAAATCAACACAAAGATTGTGCAGGTTAAAAACTGTAGAAATGTGGGCATGCCTGGGAAATTGGCTATACTGTATCAACAAAATTACATGACAGTGTAATGCAGCTACACAAGCTGAATAATTGGTTACCCTCAACCAATCACCTTTTCATGTGGAAACAGACCTTAATCTAATACAAATAAATAAAAATACAGGTGGGAAAAATTGTTAAACTTCAGCTTAATATTCAATGCTACCATTACATGAGTATTCAATGATACTACTACATGACCATCATATATACAGTAGAATCACACTGCCAAGAATGTTGTGTTTATGAAGTTAATTATTATCTAGGTGAACTTAGCAAAAAGCAAAATTGAAGCAATTCTTTATTCACATACAGTCCCCACCATATGAAGAGTTTGTTCGTAAGTCGAATTTGTTCTTAAGTTCAATAAATATTTTCCAGATTACTAACACAGTTGGCTATACACAGTATAAAACTAAATTGTCCATGATCTTGTCCTTGAATCACGCCGATGGTTAAACGATTCAGGTTAAAAGAACAAGCAATGTTTGCCATTGTAACTTTGTAACTCCATTCTCTCAATTATTTTTACTTTTGTCTCTCCATTGTTATTGCTTGGTACTACTTAGCTGTACCAACTTCATCACTGCTGCTTTTATGCTTGCTTCCGGGCATCCTGGAATGCATGTTGCATTGACATGACCAGTGTTGGGTATAACGCGTTAGAGTACTTGGATTACTTTTTTGATGTAACAAGTAATCTAATGCGTTAGGTCCGCCATTCAAGTATTCAGTTCAAAATTCAAAAATGTAATCCGTTATTCAGACAATTTATGTAATCTGTGAGCCAGGCATTAGTTGTGTGTGTATGTGTGTGTGAGAAAGTCTTCCTGACTAAAACAACATGCATGAGGAAGCACAAAGGAGTTTTCATTTTCTGCAATGGAAAAGTACTCTAACTAGTTACTTTTATCAGAAAGTAACGCTGTAATGTAATTGATGACTTTTTGAAGAATAATTTTGTAATGTAATTAGTTACTTTAAAAAGTAAGGTCCCCCAACACTGCACATGACAATGTAGGCATTCGAAAGTGTCTAACTAGAATGTTCGTATGTATGGGAATTACTGTACTGCATTTTGTTCCATTTAAGACAACATAGCATTTTACTAGGTGAATTTTGAATGCTGTTGCATGTACTTTATATGGCTGCAGCTTTGGCTAGAGAACTCTAATTTGTGTATTGGTCATTTGTACATTTTTTTTTGTTTGTTTATTTAGTGTGTCCTCAACTGCTATAGTGGAAGAAACTAAAAAATGATAATAAAAATAAATAAATAAATAAACAAATGATGATCACGGAGTGCACGTTTAGCTAGCACAGGCTCTGATAATTCAGACGTAGCAAACTGTATGCAAACACACAGGGCGTTAGCACCTCCCTGCAGATAATGGCAACAGAATCTAAAAGAGCATCAGTTTTCATATGTACTGTATGTGTTACAGCTAAGCGAGGAGGAGGATCAATCCTATTTGTCCAAATCTTTACATCCTCAGTTATTCAGTTTGGCTGGACAACCCGATCTGGGAGGACTGTTGCTTTTTCAAAATCTCTTCCATTTGAGAATGATGGAGGCTACTCTGTTCTTGAGCACTTTCAATGATGCAGAAATATTCTTGTATCCTCCCCAGATCTGCATCTAGACACAAATGCTGTCTCAGAAGTTTACAGATAATTCCCCTAACTTCATGGCTTTTTACCTCATGGTTTTGTCATACACCATTTACTGTCTCACGACACCTTATATAGATAGGTGTGTGCCTTTCCTGATTATGTCCAGTGAATTAAATTATGCACAGGTGGACTGCAATCAAGATGTAGGAGCATCTTAAGAACCATTAATGGATGTATATGAGAGATTACCTGTTTAATTAAATTGCAAATATATTCACAATAGTTTTGTTTCGAGATGCCTTAACCTTTTAATGTTTTCTCGACATTTTACAATAGATGTACATATTGTACTATGTATATAATATGCATATAATATAATACATTTTGGGTTATTTTCTTGTTATATAAGGTTTCTACAGTGGGATTCAGAAAATCATATTAGAAAGGTTTGAAACAAATTGATTCATTCGTTGCATGAGGAGTCACAAAACAACCATGACTGTGTGTATGTGAGTCACTTCACTTTCAAAGCCTTCACTGGAAAAGATCTAAGGGAGAAACTCTCACAGAAGACACCGCAGGTGAACCTAAATGAAAGTGCGTCACAGCAGGAAAACTGTGAAACTGTGGGGCTTATAGAGGGAACGATGGGTGTGAAACAGTGCCGTCTCAGCATGATCACTGCTAACGGGGATCTTCACTGGTTCAATCTTTCAAGACACCCCCTGCTCAGACCAGTGACTCTCCATAGGGAAGGAAAAAGAATTCCTGTCCTTCATAGCTCCTCTCTCATTCCTAACTTGAGCAGGAAACTAGGGTCTTTGAATGTGCTTAGTGGTCAATCAAGAGTGAAATGATGCTGTGTACAGTTTATTCTGTCTAGCCTTCTCCATCAACCTCCAGAAGCCACATACAAAATGTGATAAAAATTCCCAATAAATCTGTCATATTTTATTAGACGATGAAGGCCACTCACTCGCCTCTTCCAAATGTGCTATTTTCTTTCAGGGTTTATTTATTTCGGAGGCCATTTTTTTGACTATTGTTATTTATCTGGCCCTGCTTCTATTTGTGTATTAACTGCAAATGTGTTTACAGTAAGATTACTACCCTTGTCAGAGGGGCTCATCCTGATTCAGTGCTTGGCCCTGCTGTTTGTGCTCTGATGCTGGGCCCACAAACTCTCCAACACACCCTGGGTTTGAACGCAAAATGAAAAGCATTTAGTTATTGTCACACACCTGCACTACCAGACCCTTTAGAAATAACAGCAATAAATAAAATGTCAGCAAGATACAACATGGGGGACTAATGCGTTTTGGTGGGAAAGAAAGAGATGCATGTAGATGGAATCAGTGTAGCTCTGGGGCCCTGAGGTGAGAGAAATTACCTTTAAAGCTACAGTCAGTGGGATTTTTAAAAAAGCTAAACCAAGGATAGCATGCTCAATTTACATATAACAATACCTCAGAGCCTACTGGGTAAAAATAAGCCTCAATAGGGATTAATAATGTTGTTCTGAAAATTCATCCTACTGTGAATGGTGCATGTGAAATAGAAAAAACTGGAAAACATCTGTTGCAATGCAAACAGGACACAGAAAAATTTGTCATTATGACATGCTTACTGTATATTAAAAATATTGGTGGTCAGGGTCATGGTGGATCTGAACGTTTTTCGTTTTTTTTTGCATGAAGACTTCGGTAAAACCATAGTGGGCAAGTTACATCCTCACTGATAGCTTCTTATTTCACCGTCCTTGGGTTTACACTATTGGCATTTGCCTCACCTCCCAGAAGCAGTGTGTGAAGAAAGGAAAAAGGGAAGGCAATGAAGACATATACTAAGGAAGCAAAGAAAGAGAGTGCCCACTTCACTTGCACCAGCAGGTTTCTTTTTTGTTGATAGGGACATGGAGTGGAGGGATAGAGGCACTTTAGGACTTTTAAATGGTTAAAATGTATCACAATATTCACTACGTTGATATTTTCAGTCCTGAAACAGTTTAGAGGAATCACATTTTCATAAAGTTGGATTTAATAAGCACCTAAAACCTAACCCATATTAGACAAGATGATAAATGGAAGAAAGCATGCATTACCTCATCAGGCCACAGTTAACACCTTGTGATGACATATGGGCTCATTAATGGCCTTTCAGTTTTCCAAATTGTCATTGAAGTCTTCGGAAATTCCTAAACAGATTTGTCATAATCTATTTTGATAAAATTTTAATCATCTCACCACAGAGAAAGATCATGCTCATCACACACAGCTGGTGCTTCAGAAAGTACAGAAGACCTACTTGTGTGCACAGAAATTTAAATTCGGTTGTTTTCCAGTCAGGTTCCTTGGTACACACTGGATGACCATGGGGTTGAGGTAGGTCATAGATGTATGAGATGACTGAATGGCTCAACTTTGTTCCACAATTAAGCCACAAATGTTTCTGGAATTTGCCAGCTTGCATTGACATCAAGGGCGGGATGGAGCTCCTGGATCATATAAAAGGAGTATGAACTAAATAAGCAGTGAGTATAACCCTGTGTTGTATGGAATGTATTGATTTCCATCACTCTTCTCTAACTAAAGTCTGTAGACAAAGCTCAAAATAAAACACTTGCCACTATAGATTTAAATATTTTTATATACTATATGCTCCTCAGGATACAATTACAATTTGCACATTCTGTGTAATTTTGATAGATGTCTTTTATTATTTTTTGTTTTTTATTTTTAATTATATTTTATTATAACCTTTGTTAATCTGTAAATTTGTAGATTTGTATATCTCATCCCAAATGTGTAAATTTAACATTTTTATTTCATTTAATTTTTTATTAGACTTATCTTTAAATTGTATTTTCAATTTTCTTTTTATTGTAGGGAAATCTTTCTATTCTATCCTATTTTTCCATTTCAGGTCACTGTATGTTATTATGTGTACAGTTTGGTATGACCTATAAAAAAATTACTTGAAATTTTAATTTACCAAGGTTGAAACCGAGAAAAACTCGGCAACATTGCCAACCATCTGCAAGTCCTGTGCCTATTACTGAGGACACTTACAGTATTTCGTTACTGTACTTAAGCTTATATTTTTATGTATCTGTACTTTACTTGACTAGTTTTTATTAGTAGATACTTTTTACTGTTAGTTCATTACATCCTATAGCAAATGTTTGTGAACTTAACTACATTTCTGCATGGCATTATGATACATAACTACAGAGGTGTGTATTATTTAATGCAGGAATTTCACCACCTATTGACTATTAAGCATACAGGAAATGGGTGACTCACATTTCCTTCAAGACACATAATATCTGAACAGGTATTAGAAATTGGAAGCGGGGCTTTTGCAGACAGTGACAAAAACAGCACATTCACCCTTGGAGCAGAGAGACAGAGAGAGAGAGATTTTCTTTTACTACACTAAAAGGCAACTGTGAACCCCTGTATTTGTTGATACTTAAGTAAATTTGAAGGTGAGTTCTTTTGTACCTTTTACTCATTTACACATGTAAATGGAGGACGTCTACTTTTACTTGAGTAATATTTACCTCAGGGAATCTCTACTTTTACTCATGTACAGGATTTGTGTGCACCTCTGCTAAGCACCAGCACCATTTCGCTGACCATTTTTGCTGACCATCCTGCTTTTTTGGTAAATAAAAGAGCACTTTGTTCCACTTCACAATTGTCTCCATCTGTGTTCTGCCACCAGCACAGCTCTCTCAGTCACAACACTAAAATGGAAAATGAAGGGCACCTGGATACAGTGAAGAATGGCACATGGATGCAGAACAAGGTACCACAGAAAGGAGATGTAGGGACAATGTGCTGCTGGAAGACCACATTTTAAGGCATGACCAGGTCATTAATCAACTCCTTAGAGAATATTCATTAACACTTATATAGAGGCTTTGTAGTACATTCGTAAACATTTAATGGATATTTTATAATTTCTGTTAGAGAACTTTTAAAAGCCTTGTATCAAAACTTACAACGTGGCAATGAAGTAGCAGACCTAATGTCCACATGAAATAAAATATTAAACCACCTTAAATCCGGATAAGTTGTCTGTTTCTGTATTTTTTGGCATTTTCTTTTAGATCTTTGAAATCTCATCAATGCACAATTTATTAGCTCTTTATTATGAATGTATTAAAATGGCTGTCATAGTGGTTTCTATGGAGCTTTAACATTGCCAAAATTCCTCAAAGCAAAATAGCAGGTTGAACTACATGAACTGAACTATATTTAAACATGAACTATACATGAACTATACATGAACTACATTCGAAGCAAAGATGTACATTTGTAGTACATTCATAAACATTTAATGGATATTTTATAATTTCTGTTAAAGAATTTTTAAAAGCCTTCAAAAAAAAAGTATCAAAACTCACAATGTGACATGAAGTAGCAGACCTAATGTTCACATCAAATAAAATTTCAAATCAACTGAAATCCGTGTAGGTTGCCTGTTTCTGTATTTTTAGCATTATTTTTCCTTTCCCTTGGGGCTTCCTGCTCCCACAGGGGCTTCTCCACTTTTCTCCTGTTTGATTCCTTGCCCTGCCTCAGACTAATCTTGAGTTCTCTTTGAATGCACTTCAGCCTGGCCTGGTCTTCATCCTTAAATGCCTTATTTTTCAAGTTAAGAAGGTGATTGGCTAAACTAGTAATGCAGGACTGCAACACACAGTTTTAACAGCAACAATGATATCCTGCAGCTACACTCCACTCTGTGCTCTTGGATGACAGCCTCAGGAGACAATGTGTGGTTATTGCCTGGCTCAAGACACGGGGCTTGTACTGGGGCACAAGCAGACTGACAATAATGGCTAGACAATAATGCTGCTGATAAAGTTTTAACATAGGGTATGTAATGAAAAAATAAGGATTCTCCTTTAAATTCTTTATGCATAGTCAGTACAATACAGAACAATAATCATAAACATCTTTATCGGTTTAAGAAAAAAAAAATAAAACTGTGTAAAAAGAACATACTGTTAGGTGGCTCCTATTTAAAATTAAGGTTCTTTTTATATTTTATAGTTAATAAGAACAGATTGCACTCATCCCCTTCATTGCATATTCGAACATTTTGGCATAAAAGTTTAATTTTAATTTTGTTTGCGCCCCCCCAAACATTTTTTGCACCAGCCGCCACTGATTGCTATACAAAATAAAGCTGAAGTAAATGTAGTTGATTTAACAAAGATTCAATTCAATAAAGCTTCAACTTAACAAAGCAAATGAATTGCAATGGCAAAAAATTGCCATTGTCTTGTCCTTGTTTTTGCAACTGCTTGAAAAGGTGACTAGGACCTTCATTGTTTTTTTGCTTTTTTTAAATCTATCTCTTTCTTGCTTTTGTTTGTTTTTTTGCTCAAACCACTCACGAACATAGTGTAAACCTATGCCACCCTACCTGCAGCATCATGAGAAGTGGGCGGGGCCTAATCAGTGGACGCCATGCTCCCATCATCAGCGGCCTATAAAGGCTACGCCAACCTAGCGCGTTGAGTTGATAATTTCTAAGCCTGCATTTATCCACCTTTCCTGTCTTGACAGAATGTATTGACTCCACTAATGTTTCACCAAGACGAATACTGCCTCCCTGGTATATTTTGTGCTGCGCTGTCTCTGCCTGCCTTGCACCACCTGCATTTAACTCAAATGCTGAACACTGCGCTTGAATAAAAACAGTTCGTACTTGTAGAACCTGGTTCCTGTGTTTTCTTTCCGTGTTTTCTTTAAGCCCATTACAATTATCTAAAAAACATTATGATTTGAAGTGTAATGCAATGTCACTATCTGTATCTGTTTGGTGCTTCAAACAATCAATTTAAGGTGTCCTACCTTTCCTTTAAAACAAGGATATTAGTGTTAGGAGCTTTCCTAGAGCTATATTTTAAAACAGTTATTTGGTGTCCAGAAACATGATATGTTGTGTAATTATTACATCACTCAGGTATCCACTGGTGTTAAGAATGCAAATAGTCTGGTGATAGAAACTGTCCTTCAGTTTCTTAGCGTGTGCGGACAGGCTCCTGTACCGCCGAACAGATGGCAACAGAGAGACAAGTCTGCATGAGGGGTGGTTGTGGTCCTGGATGATGCTATGTGCTTTCTGCAGTCATATGGTATATATCCTGGATGGACGGGAGCATGCTACCAGTGATGTACTGTGCTGTATCCACCACCTTTTGCAGTGCTTTGTGGCTTTGGCTGGAACAGTTCCCAAACGGAAGGTTACTTTCACTTTATAAGCCACATTGTTCAGTTTCAATGTTTTGACCAGATTGGATTTGCATTGCATACAATTCACATTCATAAATACAAGTCACTTTTATCTGACTCCAATGCGGGTGGGTGTGTCCTCTAAAACCTCACATACTGTATGTGAACATACAGTAAAAATGATACATTTTTACTCACATTATCTGTAAAAAAAAAACATTTCATGTTTGCTTGCAAAAAATGGTTGGGATTTGGATCTAGGGGATGGCAAGCAAGGGGATGCTACCGGTGTTAACTGGTGACATCAGCATGTGCAGATTGAAAAAGTCACATGAATTCCAATTTGACCATTATCATTCAAGTCACATGACCGTGTATCGGCTATACAGCAAATCTTGGACCACATATGAAAGTGACTCAGATCCGATCTGAAAAACATCAGATTGATGCATTATGACAATGATCTATTATGACAGAAATCTGATCTGTGCCACATTAGGGTGAAAAATGTGACCGTCTTTTCAGCCTGGTAATGTGAACATAGCAAAAGTGTGGTTTGTTTGTTTGTTTGGACTTTATCATAAAGGCCCCAAAACACTGACAAAATCCTACAATACAGTACAGTAATGTGTGAATTCTGGCTCTGAGAGCTTCTCAACCTCAGCTACACCACTCGGGTTCATACTCTCAACCAGGACAATTGACTAATTCTTTTTTATTTATGTGTTTATTTACTCAGTTTTGCCTGCAAATTTATTGTTTCTATTTCTAACCTAAAAATCAGTGAACATGGTCATTCATTGTCCATATGGGTCATATCTACCTGTTCATTTACACCCACATGTAAAGACCTAAAACAAGCAAACAAAGCAAATGAAGAGAATACAAGGAATGGAGTAGAATAAAATTAATAGTCTTCTGTAGTTGTATGTTTACAACACATTATGTCTTAATAATGTATGCATATTTGGTTACATAAAAAATATGTATTTTGTATTCCAAACTTACAAACTATATTTTGTGTCAATTCTCTCTGTTCCTTGGTTTACTATATGCATTTACCATTCCCCTAGAGGTCCTCTACCAATAAAGCTTACATTGCGAAAGTTTTATTGCCTCTAAAACACAGTAATTCAAGAATATCTTATTTATAATAAAACTGTATTTGCAAGTAGTTAACAAATAAATTTTGCTGGCTGCCATAATTATTAAATAAGAAACTTAAGGCTAAATCTAAGTGGCATTTCAGTAATTTTTCCATATATGTATATATCTCTGTCTATTTGATATACTGTAATAACTAGTCAAATTTTGGTCTGTTATGTTTTTTTTTAAACATCACGGCTTTTACTCACAAAACAACTTATAAAGGTGAAGTTCAGGCGATATAATTCAGCCTTTCTTTGTTTAGATTTCATATCATGCTTTCCAAATACAGCAGACAGTCTGTGCAAACACAATGAAAGTCATTTACAATATGAGCCACCAGCTGCGAAACTGCGATGGGACACAGTGTATTCTTTATCCCCCACCAGTGTGACTAAAACACTCATCAAAAGCATCTCAGCAGCATATCTAGGTGACTTTAATCTGTTTTATACAGTACTTACTGTTTCTATAGTTAGGATATAGTTGAAAGATGTACATGATTTTTTAATTGTGGAGCATCTTTATAATTAAAACGCAATTTTTGATGTCTAGGAGGGATACTAAATGTCCAGATTACACATATAATGCCAAATTATGGATTTTACTTGCAACACTATTCATGTTTTTAGGATGTTACAGTAAATTAAATTAGTTTCCTCTTTATTGTCATTGCAAGTACAAGTACTAGTACTGTAGATCAAAATTCAACTAAGAATCTCCCCTAGAATGACCAGACAAATTCCCAGTTTTATGTGTTTCTCCCCCAAACAATCATATTAGGTGTCTTTGCATACTGTAGCATTGGGATTTAATTTCACTGGCATTATAAGAGTTCTAGCACAAACATATTTCAGCATGGCAATGTCCATGTGCACAAAGGAATGCATGGAGCTTGCCAAGGTAGAGTATAAGAGAAATAATTATGTGACTACATTAACCTTGCTGATCACATTTATGAATGTCATGGATTGGCCCAATCAATAGATTTACAGTATTAATTTATTACATGGTTAAAAAGCTGATTGATTGATTGGGGAAAAAAACTATATTATAAAACAGAAAAACAAATTAATTAATAAATAACTCTGAAACTGACATTAAAATCTACTTCTAAGCCAAGATGCAGTGCCTTTGCACTGTCACAGGGGTAACATTAAAGAGCTCAATAGAAATGCACTTACAAATGTATCGTTTTTCATTAATCTAAAGAAATGTAGTGTGCACAGTACATGGTCTGCATCGGCTATTTGGAGTGTTGATTCTATAAATAACACATTTCAGTTCTGAATTTTGGGCCATTTGGTATGGTACTGAAAAAAAACTGGAAAAAAGCTAAACGAAAATACAAAATAAAGTCTTTAATTTTTGCATGTTTATTTGGTTCTCTATTTGCGTGTTTCCGCATCCAGGTGCCAGCCTTGTCTCACTCTTTTGCATCCTCCTACACTACCAAGCTTCTTTATTTCAACTATCTTTATTTCTCAGCTGAAGCTTCAGTGCTGCTTTTGTGGTGATGCTAATTAAATGACAAATCTAGAAGGCACTTTGAATTGGTATAGCAGGATGTAAAAGAAAAATCAATTATCAGGGTAAATAAGCAAATTTCGACAGATTAATCGCCTAGGGCAAAAGAAGTTCTCAGTGTAATGAAAACTATTATGGTGCTTTAGAACGATTCAAGATTTACTGCAAATTCTTTCTACACTGCAACACTTGAAACAATCCTATCTCAATATTTCTTTTATTTTGAAAGATGGAAGATGCAGGCCTGCCATTAGAGCCGAATCACTTGAAAGCACAATGGTGTTCCTACTGTGTGAAAGTGCTGTACTACTTTAGCTGCTTTCCTGAAACACCTGAGGACCAGCAAGCACTCAGAAGAGCTTTTAATCCTGAAGCAGAGAGCCCGCACCTAGCTGCACTCAACCTGCACAGCCCCCTAACACTTCAGCTGGAGCCTGAGTCTGTCACATGGCATTACAGGGCCTTTCAAGGAGTCCATTAAAAAGCTGAGAAACCTTGAAAGCCCTTTTAGTAGTGGAAATGCATGCTTATTTGTGCTGTGCACAGGGTGAAATTCAATCCCTGCACTACTCATGCTCAAGATTTACATCAGTTGCTTGATAGGGGGTTAAAGTGCAGAATAAATAAAAGAAATCTAAATTCTAAAATATATTGCTGGAGTCAGAACCTCTTCTAGGTGTAGAAATTCAGCTATGATGTTTGTTGATATATTATTTTCAGCAGGGATAAAAAAACAAAACAGAATGGACAACAGATTTTTTAATAATTGAAATATAATTGAAAAATTGTGACCAGTTAAACAGGCCAATAATTTTTATTTGACTTTTTAAAGAATGAATTTATGTATTTTATATACATTTTAATAACAGGGTTTAAAAATATATATTTTGTGAAGTTATCAATGTATTCATTGATGAGTTTGAATAAACCTGAATATGCATGAAGATATAAAGTAATGTGGAACCAATTATAATTTTAAAGATAGGAAAGATTAGGAAAAAATAAGTAGGTCACAATAAAATCATTAAAGTTCAGTAATATTTACTTCCATGCAGTATCAGCTTAACAGGATTAAAACAAACAAACCAAAAAATGTATTTCTACAAATGTTACATCTTGATGTATGTATCACCACTATCATATTTACAATTACTGTATATTGTTATCTAAAAATCCCATACAAAAAAATAGAAACAGACGTGAGGTTAGCACCAAGGCCTCGCTCTTCCAGGGTCAAGGGTTCAGTCCCCTGCTCATGGGTAGGAAGTACATATTCCAGAACCAGAGGAATTTCGATTAAATTTTCAAGAAATTTGAGGAATCTCAAATTTGGACTCCTCAGACCAACTGTCAGTTTTCCACTGATCTAATGTCCTCGTATGTTTCTTGGCTGTAGCAAGTCTTTTCTAGCAAGTAATGTTTTTTTTGCCACAATTCAGCCATGAAGGCCTGGCTCACACAGTCTCCTCTGAACAGTGGATGTTGAAAGATCTGCCTAAGGAACTCAGAGAAGCATTTATGTGGGCACTAACTTTTAACTTTAGTTTTTCTTGAAACATACTGATACTCCCAAAATGGTGCTGGCATGAAAAGGGCTTACCAGATTACCCTCTCTGAGGGAAGACATTACAAATAAAAAAATTCCAGGAGGTTAGCACTATAGCCTCGCTCTTCCAGGGTTAAGGGTTCAGTTGCCTGCTCGTGTCTGTGTGCATGGAGTTTCAATGTTCTCCCCATACCTAGTATTTTTTTTTTTCGAGGTATTCCGATTTCCGAGTCCAAAGACATGCAGATTAGATTATTTGATTTTCCCAAATTGTCCATAGTGTGTGTGTGTGTGTGTGTGTGTGTGTGTACGCGTGTGTGTTTGTGTGTATCTAGTCTTGTGCCCTCTGAGTTTCCTGAGATCGCCTGACACCATGAATACAGGAAAAAGCGGTATAGCGATATAGAAGAACGAAGGGGGAAAATGACAAGGAGGGATTAAAGTGTGTACATGCACACACTATACAGTTTTGTATGAAAAACAAAAAGTCTTATGAAATTCCAGTGCAGCCAGGAAAAGAAAAGAATAATAAAAGTTTTTTCAACAAAACAACTTTCAACAAAACTCCGATCAAAACACTGGTATAGTAATTGGTCAGAATTGTCAAGTAACTCCCCGCATTTCTAAGTATTTAAAGTCAAATAATATGATATCTTATCTTAAAGATATTTAAACAAGATAAGGTAAGATAAGAATATATTGGTAGTATTTATTATCTAAAAATGCATTTTAAAACTTTGTTGCTTTCCAAATATTACATGGTAAATAGAGCATGATGGACAAACAAGCACATTAAACTGGCATCATGATAAACCAATATCCTCCAGATTCCATGTGGATTTTCATCGTTACTGTATGCAGAGCTTCTGATGCAATGTGACTACAGAGGGAATGAGTAAGAGAGATTTATTTAAATTTTTCAGTCAGCATTGAGACTGAAACTTTGTTACAATATAACTTCAATAGTGTTGCTTATTGGGGAAATTTATTTTCTCTGTTATCTAAGAGACCACCAGCTGGCAAACAAAATACAAACAAAAGCAAATATGAGTTTTGCAAAGCATATACACATGCTCTCTCTCTCATCTCTCACCACCACACATTACAAAAACACGAAGGCAGATCAAACATTCTAATAACATTTTAAACCTGGGGGAATCTAGGATGATTCTACAATTCATCTTCTATAATGTAATATGTAATACAGCATAATATTAGTTTAATCATTTTGGATTGTTTTCAATCTAGTTTTTTGCTAATAAGCCTTAGATTAGGAAACAAAAATGACAACTAAAGGTACTTTTCTACAAAGAAATTGAAGTAATTTTTCTAGGAATAGCAGTGAAAATATTTATACTGTTTGCAATATTACTTGCAATATCCACTTTGTTGGATCCTTTTCCTTCACTTTCCTGTCCAATTTATCTCGAAACATCCCCAAAAGCTACACTTGATGCTGCGTGAAAACGCTATGGGAACATCTCTTTGTTCTCTGGTTGTGAAGCCTGTGCATGTCAAAAACGCCGAATACTTCGGCTCACAACCTCAGTCAGGTGACGTCACCAAATAAGGTACACCTGCAGGTTATAAATAGGAGTGAACCGGAAACATCCTCAGATCTTTTTGCCTTCAGGACCGCTTTGCGTTTGCGTGTGTGTGCAAGCGGAATAACGAAAGAAAAAGGAAAAAATAACAGCATTAACTCACCAATATGGCGGAGTTGGTTAAGAGATGCGTATGTCCGTGTGATATATCTTTTTCGGAGGGCGATCTCCACAAATTTTGTTTTGAGTGCTTGGGGGAAGAACACGCTCGCCTCGGGCTTCAGGGAGACTGTGAGTATTGCAATCTTCTCCCTATTAAGGTGCTTCACTCGTGGCTCACTTCCTTTAAAGAGAAACCAGCGCATTCCTGGTGCTCGCGTGCTGATCTGAGATGGAATTCACCCTTTTTCTCACGCTCTCTCCGGATCAGGAAGTTTTAGATTCCGCTTCTCAAGCGCGTTCCGGCACTTCTTGTGAAGGAGCGGAAGAATCTTCCTTTTTCGCTTCTACGGAAATAGCCTCCTCACAACGCTCCTCCAGTGTTGACAGAGCATTTGAGGAATTATTGGAGGTTATAACGCCTGCAGTCGAGCAGTTGCATATCGACTGGCCGCAGAAGCGAGATTCCCCCAAGCGCTTGAAATTAGACGACAGGTTTCTGTCAGGTGGCCAGGGGGAGGAGTATCAACGTCTCTCTCTCCCCTTCTTTGGTGACCTCCAATGACGAGTTAACTCTTTCATGGAGCAAGCAGTATTGATCGCGTGTTTTTGTGCCATCGACTTCGACTTATTCGAATATCGTTGATGCGAAAGCGGGCGGTTATATGATGATGCCCCAGATAGAAGAGACACTTGCGGGCTATCTCTCTCCTGGAACATCATCCTCCCTGAAAAAGCCTACACTCCCCTCCAAGCCGTGTAGATTGACATCTGCTTTGGTGGGGAAAACTTTGCAGGCAGCGGGTCAGGCTTACCAGGCTGACCTGCTGAAGGACCTGAGCATCGGCGGGGCTATTGATGAGAGGGCGTTTGCAACCAAGCAGATGGCCCGTGCTGTTGGCCGTTCTATGGCTGCTATGGTATCCACGGAGAGGCATCTGTGGCTGAACCGCATGGCCATCAAGGATAGGGATCGTGCTATCCTCCTTGATGCTCCCGTGTCGCCTTCTGGCCTCTTTGGCGATGCTATTAATTCCGTCGCCACGGGAGGAGAAGTTATACGAACAGAACTTTGGGAGGTTTCTTTCCCTCCGTGCTCAAGAGTCTGGATTTCCTTCACAAAATAGGGCCTCCCCCCTGGGTGTTCGGTCGTCTCCTGCCACACTTTTGGATACCGAACTCCTAACACCCCCCCATCCAGCCGAAGTGTCAAAACTCGTGCCCCTTTCGGAGAAGCTGGCAGCATGGAAACTACTGCTGGGCGTATCTCCTTGGGTACAAAGGACTGGCTACAGGATTCAGTTTGCCCATCATCCTCTGCGTTTCAACGGCGAGGTCTCCACTTCCTTGAAACCGGACGGAGCAAATCTGCTGGCCCAGGAATTACAGACTCTGCTTGGCAAAGGGGACATAGAACACGTTCCCCTCCCAGACAGAGAGTCAGGCTACTAATGTCGGTACTTCTTGGTGCCCAAGAGAGATGAGGGTTGCGTCCGATTTTGGATCTTCGCGGCTTGAACCACTATCTCAGGAAATTCAGATTCAAAATGTTGACTGTCAAAATGATTGTTTCTCAAATCCAACCAGAGGATTGGTTTGTGACAATCGACCTCAAGGACGGATATTTCCATATAGAAATATTGCCACAGCACAGGCAGTTCCTGAGGTTCGCTTTCGGGGAAAAAGCTTAACAGTATCGGGTCCTTCCATTTGGCCTAGTTCTGTCACCCCGCACATATACAATGCATGGATGCGGCCCTGGCTCCTTTATGACTCCAGGGCATCCGTATTTTGAATTACATAGACGACTCTTGCTCAGATTCTGTCTCAGTCTCAGGAGCTAGCGCTTTGACATCGAAATGTCGTCCTAGCTCATCTCCATTCTATAGGATTGAGACTCAATGCCACAAAGAGCGTTCTCTTTCCTGTTCAGAGGACAACATATTTTGTGTCACATGGGATTCGGTCACAATGCGAGCACAGCTGTCTCCTGCTCGTGTCGAATCCATTATCAACACCCTGAAGGAAATCAAGCTAGGCCAGAAGGTGAGTGTTCATCACTTTCAGAGATCTCTGGGCCTCATGGCAGCTGCGTCCACGGTGATACCTTTGGGCCTTCTGCACATGAGAGCATTTCAGCTGTGGCTAAGAGCCAGGGGATTTCATTCAAAGGTCAATCCCCAGAGGCTAATAAGGGTTACGCGCCGTGGGCTTCGTACCCTTTCTATGTGGTTCAGACCCTGGTTTCTGACTTTGGGACCCACTTTAGGTCCGTATTGTCATCGCAAGATGCTAACGACAGATGCTTCCCTCACAAGCTGGGGTGTGGTCTTGGATGGCCGTCCCGCACAAGAGACCTGGAGAGGTCATCTTCTCGCATGGCACACCAATTGCCTTGAAATGATGGCTCTGTTTCTGGCCCTGAAACACTTCCTCCAGCAGTTGAGAGGCTACCATGTCCTAGTGCGGGTGGACAACACTGCGGTAGTCTTGTACATAAATCACCAGGGTGGACTGCGCTCATGCTGCTTGAACAAGCTAGTGCACCAGGTTCTGCTTTGGGCACAGGATAAGTTCCTGTCCCTCAGGGTGATTTACATTCTGGGGCATATGAATGTAGGAGCGCACTTGCTATCCAGACAAGCTGTGACATATGGGGAATGGAAACTCCACCCCAAAGTAGTCAGTCAAATCTGAGAAAGATTTTATATAGCAGAGGTGGACCTCTTCGCCTCAGCACAATGTCCCCTTTACTACTGTCTGACCCCTCCAGTTCCCCTGGGTCTGGGCGCAATGGCCCACACATGGCCCAGATTACGCCTTTATGCATTTCCACCGATAGTTCTGCTCCCAGGAGTCCTGACAAGGGTCCGTCAACAGGGTTTGCGCCTCTTATTGATAGCGCCCCATTGGCCGACCAGAGTGTGGTTCTCGGTTCTAATATCTTTCCTCGACAGCTCATCCTGGGTGATTCCAGTGAGGAGGGATCTTCTGTCTTAGGCGCAGGGGACAATATTTCATCTCTCTCTGGAAGCTCTAGAACCTTCTTCCGCACACATTTGTTAGATTTTATAGTCTGGATATGAATGCTACTCCGGGCTCGCGGATCTTTGAGTCAGCATCCCAGAGCTAGGTCTGAGACCTCCTTGGCTATTATCCGCACACGCTACACAACCTGGGGGTCCAGACACTTGCAGTGCGGCAGCGTTGGTATTCTTGTTCCCATAGCGTTTTGAAAGGGAATGTCTTGAGTTACTTAGCTGTAACCCTGTTCCCTGATAAAGCGGGAACGAGATGCTGCGTTTCAATGCCGCACTGCTGATGTGCCTGGACGTCCTTCAGACAAAATTGATCTGAGGATTTGACTCCTATTTATAGCCTGCAGTATTTAATAAGCCGAAGTATTTGGCGTTTTTGACATGCACAGTGTTCACAACCAGAGAACAAAGAGATGTTCCCATAGCGTTTTCACGTATCTCATTCCTGCTTTATCAGGGAACAGGGTTACAGCTAAGTAACCCGAGACATTTTTCACTGATATAATGTCCATTCCATTCGTTTCTTGGCGCTAGCAAGTTTCTTCTGCAAGTAATGGTTTCTTTGCCACAATTCAACCATGAAGGCCTGGCTCACACAGTCTCCTCTGAACAGCAGATGTTGAAGGGTCTGCCTAAGGAACTCTTGGAAGCATTCATGTGGGCACTAACCTGTGGTGCCGTAAACCTGGGATTTCTGAATCTGATCAGTCTAATAACCTTATCCTCTAAAGCTCTTCATCATCTTTTCCTGGAACGGTCCTCATGAGAGTCAATTTTATTTGTTTGATGGTTATGGCAATTGCACTTAAAAGTTTGAGATTTTTCCGATTGACTTCATTTCTTAAAGTAATGATGGACTGCCTTTTCTATTTACTTAACTTTATGTTCCTTGCCATAATATGGATAGCAGTTGTATAGTAGTTGTAGTAGCACTAACAGGGCTATTGATTCTAACATATTGACTCTGTATTGTGCTTTACAATTAATGGTCTACAGCACATTAAGAAGGCATGACATGTAATACACTAACTCTTTAAAAGGCACACCAGTGAAATTAAAACCATTCCAAACTGTCATCAAAGCAAACCGTTGCTACTTTGCACAATCTACACTATTAAAAATATTGTTGGTTGCTTAACACCGTTTTGTTTACTACATAATTCCATATGTGTTCTTTCATTGTTTATAGAAAAAATGAAGTGAAAAATAAAACTATAAGAAAAAAGTGTCTACTGTATGTGCAAATAAGTCAAAGGTCGTATGTTCTGAATGCTTTGCATCTGTACTACTTTGTTAACTAGCATTACACAAGCTGTTAGTTCCTAAGTTATTTTTTAACTTTTTCTAATAGGGTCTTATTTGCCTTTAGCAAGAAGGCTTTTGTGCCTCTTGCCAAAGGCCATAGTAGCCATACTGCTAACCAGGCTGGAAATCATACAGCCAACTAATGGTTATCTAGTTTAGTTGCCAAGCTAACATTACAATGTTTTTTTCTGTAATGGTCTCCTAAAAAATAGATTAACCAGAATACCAGTCAGTACAATGTCAGTACAATGTCAGTACAAAACTGGATTGTAGGCTAAATTTGGATTTACTTGTAACACCTGTGCCGCCTCAGTCCCGGGGGATAAGATCTGGCTCACCGGATTACTGAGCCGCCTCATTGTCTCCCCCTAGTGTGTCTGCGTGGGTATATGTTTCACTTTTGCACTTAATCAAGTTCACCTGTGTCTCCCTCATGTGTCTCTATTTAAACCGACCCCTCAGTTCCCCGTCAGTTCACTGTGTGTTTTCTTGTCGTGTGTGGCCAGACCGGCCATAGTATTATCTCTCTTCTTCTCTCAGGAGTGACCGAGGCTGTAGAGTCGAGGCGGAGTGAGTTTCCGAAAGAGACTGTTATATTCCAAAGTCAAGTTCAAGCGAGCTGCACTCGTAAACCCTGAGTTGGTATTCCGGTGTCAGCCAGAGGGGCTGATCTTCACCAAGTGCGTACTACAGCCGACTCTCTCGCCAGCAGCTCCAGCCCGGCAGCTTTAAACTGTTGTTTTTGTTTTGTTTGGTTTGGTTTTGATATTTCAGTTCGTAAATACAGAGAGTGCATGTTTAGCAGTGAACTGCGAAAGAAAAACAAGGAAAAATAAATACGCGTGAACCCAAACCCTGCATCTGCGTCCGATCCTTACTAGAGAATCATGACATTACTAGCTCACAACTCTCTGTTTTTACCTCTTAAAGTTTGCCAGTGAGATGCCTCATACAAAAATAAGCAGACAAAATCAAGTGCAGAAAAGTAAGAAAAGAGACAGAGGAATCTTTGTATACAAGGATGAAAAGTTGAGAACTAATAGAGGGTGTGGGCTAAATCATCCTCATATATTATGTAAGATCTTTTCTGTGCAGCTCATTCTCATTTGTGGAATATTTCCCTTCTTTAACTGCTAGCTAACACTGCAGTAGTTGTATATATTACCCACTTCTGTACACAGAACATGGATGCTATATCACTAGGGCTATGCCATTGTTTTTTGTTATCTGGCTGTACCGTATAATGTCTATATGCACAAGAAAAGCTCAATTACTGCATGCTGACTATAAGCAACAGCACCTGCCAGGTCTGTGTTTTAAATCCCATGCCTTACACATTCTTCACATTTAATTGTATTGCCTCACTAGACAACACCAGTATCATTAAATTTGCATATGATACAGTGGTCAGCAAACTGCTCGCTGAGGGACAAATGTATAGAAGTTAGATGGATGATCTGGTGGATCCCGTGGAAATTAAAGGCTATTCCGTCCAGTCTGATTACACTGAAAAGTCAGTGCAGTACAAATTGCTAAACTGCAGTATAAATTGCTTTAAAAAATGAACACCCAGCGCACAGTGCACTAAACCAGCCTTCAAATTCTCCAGATCCCTGATTGAGCACCCATGGGATGCGCCAGATAAACAAGTTTAATATTTGGATAGCAAAGTCAAGAGATTACAACACTTCCTACTGGTGCCATTTCATCTAGACCAGATTGGCTTGTCTGTATTTATCACATGCTTGAAAATGCCTTGACCCTATCACCAGTTGTCCTTACTTGGACCACATACAGTATGGTAGGTACTAACCACTACATACAATACCAGAAAAACATCCCATTGTAACATAATAGTCAACGCTATTCATTGCACCTCTCCGTGGTTTTAATGTTGTTGGTAATCAATATATATTATACACCACCCTAAAGTGCACTTTCTAATTGAATAATAAAATCTTTTGTACAATGTATTTTATTGTATAGTGTAACTGCCTGTTATACTGTGAATATAACAATAAACTCTTGATACTAAAAAAAACAACAAGTTTTTTATTTTGATACTGATTTTACAAGGGAGAAGAAAATGTAGATATCGCAACACAATAAAAAATAAATAAATAAAGGTTACTAAAAAGGTGGCATGGTGGTGTAGTGGTTAGCACTGTCGACTTGCACCTCCAGGGTCCGTGTTCGATTCCCGTCTCTGTGTGCATGGAGTTTGCATGTTTTCCCATGCTTGGTGAGTTTCCTCCGGGTACTCCAGTTTCCTCCCACAGTCCAAAGACATGTAGGTTAGGTTAATTGCCATTCCCAAATTGGCCGTAGTATGTGTGCCCTGCGATGGATTAGCACCCTGTCCAGGGTGTACCCTGCTTTGTGCCCTAAATCTCCTGGGATTGGCTCCTGAATACAGGATTAAGCGGTATAGATAATGAGTGAGTAAGTGAGGTTACTAAAAATAATATTTTGTTCAGAATACAAAGCATGTACATATGTACTGTAAAAAAACTGAATGTAAAAAAGTTTAGTAACAAGCTGCACAGATTTCTTGTGTGTACTCAAATTTGCTGACCAAACAGTTTTTTTTTTCAAATTGCTGTTAAGTTGACATAACATGAACCCAGTTCAAAATCTTTTTAAATTAAATATTTAAGTCAGCTCAAGTGGTATTCCTTGTATTGAAGGAATACTTTATATTATATTTTTCTAGTGTTGACTTAGTCCAAGTTTTCATCTACACAAAAAAAGGTAAGTTGATGTAGTTGGTTCAAGTGATGGACTTTCTATAAAAACAAATTGGCAATACACCATTAATAAAAACACACAAACATTACTTAAAAAGCACTATTCTTCCAGAACTAGTGAAAGATAAAACCGTCATCTGCAAAACACAGGAGAATACAGGTTCTATTTTGTTTAAAGGTCAATAAAATACCTGGATAACACCAGATGTATATATATATATATATATATATATATATATATATATATATATATAGCATAATCATAAAAAAAATAGCAAAGAACAGTTTTTTAAAATGTGTCAGACACAAAAAAGGAGCCTATGGCAACAAGAGTTTGTTTCTCATCATGTGAATCTGAGGATAGCGTGTCTCTCCAAGTCCAATGGAAATTGTTGGATAGCTTCACAGGTGTACGTCCATTTCTTTTGGAATTTAAAGTTTAGAGCACAGATCTGTCCAAACATCACTCCTAAAGCTGGTGCATATTCACCCAGGCCCACAAAGACTACAGTCACCTCCATCAGCTTGGTCACACTCCTCCAGTAGCTCCAAAAGGCCAGCCAACTCCCCTCTGACCCAATCCTCCACAACAGAGCTTTAGTTAAAGAGAACGTCTCGGGTTACTTGACCATAACCCTGTTCCCTGATAAAGGGGGAACGAGATGCTGCGTGAAAACGCTATGGGAACATCTCTTTGTTGCCCGGTTGTGAAGCCTGTGCATGTCAAACCCGCCGAATACCTTCGGCTTATAACCTGTGCCAGGCATGACGTCACCGAATAAGGTGCACCTGCAGGTTATAAATAGGAGTGAACCGGAAACATCCTCAGGTCAATTTTGTCTGAAGGACGTCCAGGCACGCCAGCAGTGCGGCATCGGAACGCAGCATCTCGTTCCCGCTTTATCAGGGAACAGGGTTACAGTCAAGTAACCCGAGACGTTCCCTTTCAAAAGCTACACTCAATGCTGCGTGAAAACGCTATGGGAACGAGAATACCAACGCCGCCGCACTGCAAGTGTCTGGACCCCCAGGTTGTGTAGCGTGTGCGCACAAGCCGAGGAGGTCTCAGACCTAGCTCTGGGATGCTGACTGAAGGATCCGTGAACCCGGAGTAGCATTGACATCCGGACTATAAAATCTAACAAACGTGTGTGGAGAGGACCAGCCCGCCGCATCACACACCTGCTGCTGGGGGACGCCTCTTGCCAAGGCAATTGATGAGCCAATCCCCCTGGTTGAGTGAGCCCTGATTCCCAGAGGCGAAGTGTGACCACGCGCCTCATAGGCTAGGGCAATGGCATCTCTCACCCAGTGTGACAGAGTCTGTCTAATGGCAGACCCCCATGGCAAATAAAGAACTGCTCTGACTTACGCCACTGGCTAGTGCGGTGGACGTAGATCCTAAGAGCACGTACTGGACACAGTAAGTGAAGTCTTTCCTGCTCCGGAGCTGTGAAAGGCGGAGGACAGAAGGCCTCGAGAACAACTGGGTGCATGGTCGAGAATGGAACCTTGGAAGATAGTTCGGGTGAGGATGCAGAATAGCTTTAGACGTAATAGCCATAAGAAAAACCATCTTAAGAGGCAGAAGCCTGACAGGCGCTGACTCTAGTGGTTCGAAAGGGGTGTCGGCCAGGCCTTCGAGTACGATAGTTAAGTCCCACAAAGGGACCGTCGCTCTAGTGGGCGGCTTCAACCGTTTAGCTCCACGAATAAAACGGGCAACTAAATGGTGCTTGTCCACAGAAACCCCATCATTCAGAGCGTGACAAGCCGAAATAGCAGCTACGTACGTTCTGAGCGTACTAGGGCATAAGCCCTAGGACAACCTTTCTTGCAGAAACTCCAGCACTGAAACAATCTGGCAGTGAACTGGGTCTACATGTCTTGCCATGCACCAATTTTGAAATACACTCCATTTGAGGGCATAAGTTCTCCTAGTGGAGGGAGCCCTGGCACTTAAAATGGTTTCAATTACGCTGGCTGAAAACCCAGCATGTCTTAGTTGGTCCGTTCAGGGGCCAAACGTGAAGGTTCCAGAGCTCGGGCCGGGGATGAAGTATTGTCCCCTGCGCCTGAGACAGAAGATCCCTCCTCACTGGAATCACGCAGGGTGAGCCGTCGAGGAGAGATATAAGATCCGAGAACCACACTCTGGTCGGCCAATGGGGCGCTATCAGTAAGAGGCGCAAGCCGTGTTGACGGACCCTCGCCAGGACTCCAGGAAGCAGAACTATAGGTGGAAACGCATAAAGGCGTAATCTGGGCCACGTGTGGGCCATTGTGTCCAGACCCAGGGGAGCTGGAGGAGTCAGAGAGTAGTAAAGGGGGCATTCTGCTGCCTCTTATGAGACAAAGAGGTCCACCTCTGCTACGTAAAATCTTCCCAGATTGACTGACTACTTCGGGGTGGAGTTTCCATTCCCCATGTTTTACAGCTTGTCTGGATAGCAAGTCTGCTCCTACATTCATATGCCCTTGAATGTAAATCGCCCTGAGGGACAGGAACTTGTCCTGTGCCCAAAGCAGAACCTGGTGCGCTAGCTTGTTCAAGCGGCGCGAGCACAGTCCACCCTGGCGATTTATGTACGAGACTACCGCAGTGCTGTCCACCCGCACTAGGACATGGTAGCCTCTCAACTGCTGGAGGAAGTGTTTCAGGGCCAGACACAGAGCCATCATGTCGAGGCAATTGATGTGCCACGCGAGAAGATGACCTCTCCAGCTTCCTTGTGCTGGACGGCCATCCAAGACAGCACCCCAGCCCGTGAGGGAAGCGTCTGTCGTTAGCATCTTGCAATGACAAGACGGACCTAGAGTGGGACCCAAAGTCAGAAACTGGGGTCTGAACCACATAGAAAGGGTACGAAGCCCCCGGCGCGTAACCCTTATTAGCCTCTGGGGGTTGGCCCTTGAATGAAACCCCTTGGCTCTTAGCCACAGCTTAAATGCTCTCATGTGCAGAAGGCCCAAAGGTATCACCGTGGACGCAGCTGCCATGAGGCCTAAAGATTTCTGAAAGTGATGAACAGTGACCTTCTGGCCTAGCTTGATTTCCTTCAGGGTGTTGAGAATGGATTCGACACGTGCAGGAGACAACTGTGCCCGCATTGTGACCGAATCCCATGTGACACCCAAATATGTTGTCCTCTGAACAGGAAGGAGAACGCTTTTTGTGGCGTTGAGTCTCAATCCTAAAGAATGAAGATGGGCTAGGACGACATCCCGATGTCGAAGCGCTAGCTCCTAAGACTGGGCCAGAATCAGCCAGTCGTTTATGTAATTCAAAATACGGATGCCCTGGAGTCATAAAGGAGCCAGAGTTGCATCCATGCATTTTGTATATGTACGGGGTGACAGAGCTAGGCCAAATGGAAGGACCCAATACTGGTAAGCTTCGCCCCCAAAGCGAACCTCAGGAACTTCCTGTGCTGTGGCAATATTTCTATAGAAATATGCGTCCTTTAGATCGATTGTCACAACCAATCCTCTAGTTGGATTTGAGAAACAATCATTTTGACAGTCAAACTTTTGAATCTGGATTTCTGAAATAGCGGTTCAAGCCGCGAAGATCGGACGCAACCCTCCCCCTCTCTTGGGCACCAAAAGGTACCGACTGCAGTAGCCCAACTCTCTGTCTGGGAGGGGAACATGTTCTATGGCCCCTTTGCCCAGCAGAGTCTGTAACTGCTGGGCCAGCAGATGTGCTCGATTCGGTTTCACGGAAGTGGAGACCACGCCGTTGAAACGCGGAGAACGATGTGCAAACTGAATCCTGTAGCCTGTGCCTACAGTCCTTTATACCCAAGGAGATACACCTGGCAGTAGTTTCCACGCTGCCAGCTTCTCCGAAAGGGGCACGAGCTTTGACACTTCAGCTAGATGGGGGGGGGGGTGTTAGGTGTTGGGAGATGAAGTGTGGCAGATGATGCCTGAACACCCAACTTAGTGGTGGCGGGGATTGAACACCGGCCTCCCGGGAGTGCCAGGGAGGAGGCTCTGTTTTGTGATGAAAATCCAGGCGCCCCTCCCCGGGGGGAGACACCCCCCAGTGTAGCTTTTGAAAGGTAACAAGTAAAATGCTGTTCCCTTTCAAAAGCTACACTCAATGCTGCGTGAAAACGCTATGGGAACATCTCTTTGTTGCCCGGTTGTGAAGCCTGTGCATGTCAAACCCGCCGAATACCTTTGGCTTATAACCTGTGCCAGGCATGACGTCACCGAATAAGGTGCACCTGCAGGTTATAAATAGGAGTGAACCGGAAACATCCTCAGATCTTTTTGTCTTCAGGACCGCTTTGTGTTTGCGTGTGCATGTACAAGCCGTAGCGAAAGCGAAATAAAAATAACAGCATTAACTCACCGATATGGCGGAGTTGCTTAAGAGATGCGTGCCTCCGTGCGATAGATCTCTTTCGGAGGGCGATCTTCACGAGTTTGTCGAGTGCTTGGGAAGTACACGCTCGCCTTGGGCTTCAGGGAGAATGTGCGTACTGCGATCTTCTCCTTATTAAGGCATTCCTGAGGCACTCCTGTTGATCTGGCAGACGCGCACGAGATGGAATTTCCGATTTCTCTCTCGCTCTCTCCGGATCAGGAAGTTTTAGCTTCCGCTTCGGAAGCGCGCTCCGGCGCTTCTTGTGAAGGAGCGGAAGAATCTTCCTCTCTCGCTTCCATGGAAGTAGCCTCCTCACAATGCTCCTCCAGTGCTGACAGAGCTTTTAAGGAATTATTAGAGGCTATAACGCGTGCGGTCGAGCGATTGCATATCGAATGGCCGCAGCAGCGAGATTCCCCCAAGCGTTCGAGATTGAACGACAGGTGTCTGTCGGGTGGCCGCGGGGAGGAGCCTCAACGTCTCTCCCTCCCCTTCTTTGGTGACGTCCATGATGAATTAACTCTTTCATGGAGCAAGCCGTATTCATCGCGTGTTTTTGTTCCTTCGACTTATTCGAATGATATTATTGATGCGAAGACACGCGGTTATATGATGATGCCCAGATAGAAGAGACGCTTGCGGGCTATCTCTCTCCTGGGACATCATCCTCCCTGAAAAAGCCTACTCTCCCCTCCAAGTCGTCCAGATTGACACCTGCTTTGGTGGGTAAAGATTTTCAGGCAGCAGGACAGGCTGGTGCTTCACTGCACACCATGGCGGTTTTGCAGGTTTACCAGGCTGACCTGCTGAAGGACCTGAGCAGCGGCGGGGCTATTGATGACAGGGCGTTTGCAGAGCTGCGCCGAGCCACAGACCTGTCTCTCTGTGCAAACAAGCGGACGGCCCGTGCTGTGGGCCGTTCCATGGCTGCCATGGTATCCACGAAGAGGCATCTGTGGCTGAACCTCACAGCCATCAAGAATAAGGATCGTGTTGTCTTCCTCGATGCCCCCATCTCGCCTTCCGGCCTTTTGACGACGCTGTTAATTCCGCCGCCACTAGGTTTCGGGAGGCAAAGCTATATGAACAGGCCTTTGGGAGGTTCCTTCCCCGCCGTGCTCAAGAACCGGGACCGTCGGCCACCCGGCCCCGGCCAGGTCTGGCCCCTATCAGGCGTGAGGTGCAGAAGGAGAGCGTGACCAGCCGCGCACCCCCCCGTAAAGACTGGAGTGGGGCTCGCCGCTCTTCTCAAAAATCTGCTTCGAAAAGACCGGATCTGAGTAGCTTCCTCTCTTCAAAGAAGAAGCCCTGAGTTCGTGCGCCTGGGGCCGTGGGGGTGTCTCACCCCGGGGAGTGGCGCCTGGATTTTCATCACTAAACAGGGCCTCCTCCCTGGCACTCCCGGGAGGCTGGTGTTCAATCCCCGCCACCACTGGTGTTCGGGGAGCGCCGGTCTTCAATGAAAAGTTGGGTGTTCAGGCATCTCCTGCCACACTTCATCTCCCAACACCTAACACCCACACCCCCCCCCATCTAGCCGAAGTGTCAAAGCTCGTGCCCCTTTCGGAGAAGCTGGCAGCGTGGAAACTACTGCCAGGTGTATCTCCTTGGGTATAAAGGACTGTAGGCACAGGCTACAGGATTCAGTTTGCACATCGTCCTCCGCGTTTCAACGGCGTGGTCTCCACTTCCGTGAAACCGGATCGAGCACATCTGCTGGCCCAGCAGTTACAGACTCTGCTGGGCAAAGGGGCCATAGAACATGTTCCCCTCCCAGACAGAGAGTCGGGCTACTACAGTCGGTACCTTTTGGTGCCCAAGAGAGGGGGAGGGCTGCGTCCGATCTTGGATCTTCTATCCCAGAAATCCAGATTCAAAAGGTTGACTGTCAAAATGATTGTTTCTCAAATCCAACTAGAGGATTGGTTGTGACAATCGATTTCTATAGAAATATTGCCACAGCACAGGAAGTTCCTGAGGTTCGCTTTTGGGGGCGAAGCTTATCAGTATTGGGTCCTTCCATTTGGCCTAGCTCTGTCACCCCGCACATATACAAAATAGATGGATGCAACTCTGGCTCCTTTATGACAACAGGGCATCCGTATTTTGAATTACATAAACGACTGGCTGATTCTGGCCCAGTCTTAGGAGCTAGCGCTTCGACATCGGGATGCCGTCCTAGCCCATCTTCATTCTTTAGGATTGAGACTCAACGCCGCAAAAAAGCGTTCTCCTTCCTGTTCAGAGGACAACATATTTGGGTGTCACATGGGATTCGGTCACAATGCGGGCACAGTTGTCTCCTGCTCGTGTTGAATCCATTCTCAACACCCTGAAGGAAATCAAGCTAGGCCAGAAGGTCACTGTTCATCACTTTCAGAAATCTTTAGGCCTCATGGCAGCTGTGTCCATGGTGATACCTTTGGGCCTTCTGCACATGAGAGCGTTTAAGCTGTGGCTAAGAGCCAGGGGTTTCATTCAAGGGCCAACCCCCAGAGGCTAATAAGGGTTACGCGCCGGGGGCTTTGTACCCTTTCTATGTGGTTCAGACCTCAGTTTCTGAGATTGGGTCCCACTCTTGGTCCGTCTTGTCGTTGCAAGATGCTAACAACAGACGGTTCCCTCACGGGCTGGGGTGCGGTCTTGGATGGCCGTCCAGCACAAGGGAGCTGGAGAGGTCATCTTCTCGCATGGCACATCAATTGCCTCGACATGATGGCTCGGTTTCTGGCCCTGAAACACTTCCTCCAGCAGTTGAGAGGCTACCATGTCCTAGTGCGGGTGGACAGCACTGCGGTCGCCAGGGTGGACTGTGCTCGCGACGCTTGAACAAGCTAGCGCACCAGGTTCTGCTTTGGGCACAGGACAAGTTCCTGTCCCTTAGGGCGATTTACATTCCAGGGCATATGAATGTAGGAGCAGACTTGCTATCCAGACAAGCTGTAAAATATGGGGAATGGAAACTCCACCCCGAAGTAGTCAGTCAATCTGGGAAAGATTTTACGTAGCAGAGGTGGACCTCTTTGTCTCATAAGAGGCAGCAGAATGCCCCCTTTACTACTCTCTGACTCCTCCAGCTCCCCTGGGTCTGGACGCAATGGCCCACACGTGGCCCAGATTACGCCTTTATGCGTTTCCACTTATAGTTCTGCTCCCAGGAGTCCTGGCGAGGGTCCGTCAACACGGCTTGCGCCTCTTATTGATAGCGCCCCATTGGCCGACCAGACTGTGGTTCTCGGATCTTATATCTCTCCTCGACGGCTCACCCTGGGTGATTCCAGTGAGGAGGGATCTTCTGTCTCAGGCGCAGGGGACTATACTTCATCCCCGGCCCGAGCTCTGGAACCTTCACGTTTGGCCCCTGAATGGACCAACTAAGACATGCTGGGTTTTCAGCCAGCGTAATTGAAACCATTTTAAGTGCCAGGGCTCCCTCCACTAGGAGAACTTATGCCCTCAAATGGAGTGTATTTCAAAATTGGTGCATGGCAAGACATGTAGACCCAGTTCACTGCCAGATTGTTTCAGTGCTGGAGTTTCTGCAAGAAAGGTTGTCCTAGGGCTTATGCCCTAGTACGCTCAGAATGTACGTAGCTGCTATTTAGGCTTGTCACGCTCTGAATGATGGGGTTTCTGTGGACAAGCACCATTTAGTTGCCCGTTTTATTCGTGGAGCTAAACGGTTGAAGCCACCCACTAGAGCGACGGTCCCTTTGTGGGACTTAACTATCGTACTCGAAGGCCTGGCCGACACCCCTTTTGAACCACTAGAGTCAGCGCCTGTCAGGCTTCTGCCTCTTAAGATGGTTTTTCTTATGGCTATTACTTCTAAAGCTATTCTGCATCCTCACCCAAACTATCTTCCAAGGTTCCATTCTCGACCATGCACCCAGTTGTTCTCGAGGCCTTCTGTCCTCCGCCTTTCACAGCTCCGGAGCAGGAAAGACTTCACTTACTGTGTCCAGTACGTGCTCTTGGGATCTACGTCCACCGCACTAGCCAGTGGCGTAAGTCAGAGCAGTTCTTTATTTGCCATGGGGGTCTGCCATTAGACAGACTCTGTCACACTGGGTGAGAGATGCCATTGCCCTAGCCTATGAGGCGCATGGTCACACTTCGCCTCTGGGAATCAGGGCTCACTCAACCAGGGGGATTGGCTCATCAATTGCCTTGGCAAGAGGCGTCCCCCAGCAGCAGGTGTGTGATGCGGTGGGCTGGTCCTCTCCACACACGTTTGTTAGATTTTATAGTCTGGATGTCAATGCTACTCCGGGTTCACGGATCCTTCAGTCAGCATCCCAGAGCTAGGTCTGAGACCTCCTCGGCTTGTGCGCACACGCTACACAACCTGGGGGTCCAGACACTTGCAGTGCGGCGGCGTTGGTATTCTCGTTCCCATAGCGTTTTCACGCAGCATTGAGTGTAGCTTTTGAAAGGGAACGTCTCGGTTACTTGACTGTAACCCTGTTCCCTGATAAAGCGGGAATGAGATGCTGCGTTCCGATGCTGCACTGCTGGCGTGCCTGGACGTCCTTCAGACAAAATTGACCTGAGGATGTTTCCGGTTCACTCCTATTTATAACCTGCAGGTGCACCTTATTCGGTGACGTCATGCCTGGCACAGGTTATAAGCCGAAGGTATTCGGCGGCTTTGACATGCACAGGCTTCACAACTGGGCAACAAAGAGATGTTCCCATAGCGTTTTCACGCAGCATCTCGTTCCCCCTTTATCAGGGAACAGGGTTACAGTCAAGTAACCCGAGACGTTTCTGGAATTAATGATAGGTTAAAGCTATGCATTATTTCATATTTATAAGGGTTTGATATTTTCAAGGGTTTACTTTGTCAGTTACTCTCAGGCGTAATTAAATGTTTGGAGTGATATTTTAAATGAACCGGGTATTTACTCAATTTAGTTTTCATACGAATAAGTTAACAGATATAACATTTGTAGATCAGCATCAGTAATTCTGCCAGATACAGAACTCCTGTACAGTGTGCTAACATGAAGCCTAACGTTAGCTAAGCTCACCTCGGTAATGTCAGGTTGCCTCAGTATAACGATAAGAGGAAACACAAGCCTCATATATATAACGTTAACTGACTCAAATACCTTCAAGCTAACTAAAACATATTTAAATAAATAAATCAATACTTACCCAAAAGAAAGAGTTCACAAAAAACGGCCATCTTCACCTCCCTGGTGCAGGGGGTGGGGGGTCATGATTGCATCTCAGGGAAAGTAAATTGCTGGCAAAACTTATTTAGTTTATTCAGTTTGTGTCTCTAAAGTTGTTAAGAACACAAATGTTACATACTGTCTCAACAAATACCACTGTAAGAAGTTGGGCCAACAATAAAATATTAAGTCATACAACATTTATCTGGTTGATTTTTTACAGGCCCATTATATAATAATTCTTTTTGACTGTGTGTGAAATTGTGTTCTTGTTTATTGTGTTCTTGGTAGTTATCTATCTCATTTGTCAGCAAACAAAGCACCTGTTCCTGAGCTACTGACTTGCTCATGCCCAGCATGCTCTTTAGTTACTACATGTGTGTCCTCATTTTTTAAAAATAATAACCTCATAGTTCTTCTTTTTTTCTGCATGTCTCAGGTGTTACTAAATAAAACATCTGCAATAGCAGGTCATATTTAAATAATTCTAAGTGTAAATTATGATCTACCGTATCAGTCAAAAGATTGGACACCTTCAAATTTAAATGTCTTTCCTGTTTTTTTTTTCCATGTTGTAAACCAATGCTGAAAGCATCCAAAATATGCAATATTTTATATATCATCATGATATATAATTTATAATGATGTTTAGATTGTAAAGCATTCATAAAGTTTCCAATGGTGGTATTAATTGTTGATTTCTGAGGCTGGTAACTCTAAATGAACTTCTTCTCTGAATCAGAAGTTTTGATTTTGCTCCCCTTAGATGGTCTTCATGAGAGCCAGTTTCATTGTGGTGTTTGATGGATTTTGCAAATGCACTTGACAATACTTGTTCTTGCAAGTATTTGCTGACCATTACATCTTAAAATAATTAAGTTGTTGTTACTTAATTATTTCATAATTATTTTATTTAAAAAAATCACACACATATATATATATATATACTGCTTCAAAAACTTTGACTGGTACTGTGCACTGTCAGCAAATATACACTTACTTAGACATGTACTGTATACTTATTTAACTGTATCTTTGGAGATTTATTGCACACAGGTTGTTTTGCATTGTATGACTCAAAGCCAGCTACAAATATTTTTTGGGGGAAAATGTCACTAAAGAAACATTAATGCTTATTACAATTGCATGTACTGTAAACGGTTCTTCAGGGAAACAAAAACATCAAGCAAGCAAAACCAACTGTTCACTCTGTGAGGGCTGTTAAATGTGGTACTCGAGCCCTATTAAACATACTGAACAAGTGTCTTCATTAGTGAGGCTGTGCTTTTGGCATGCTAATGACTAATAAGAAATGTATGAGCTCTAAGCAGTACAGCATTTTAAAAGGAGCTCTTATCAGAGTGCTCAAACAAAGTCACTCACATCAGCCATGAATCATGTGAAAGGGAGGAGAATGCTATCCTGGAATACATGTAAATATAAAAGCTGGTGCAAATGAATGGAGCTTTTCCTTCCCAACCTATGAGATTTGTTTGATTTCCTGTACACATGTACACTGTATATGTAGATGACATTTCAAAATTTGTGCGCTAGGGAGAGAGAAAAGAGAGCGAGAGGGAGAGAGAGAGAGAGAAATATTCAGTGAATGGTTGTATGGTGCAGCTGTCAGTCCTTGATGACTTGTGTGATGAATACCCCCTCTCCTGGGTCCAGAGACTCTGACAGGCTAAACTCTGCAATAGTCCATAGTCCATAACTCAATTCCTTCTCTCTGACATGCCTCCAAACAACAAACTATCCTGGTGTGTGTGTGTGTGTGTACCAAGCACTTATCAATATATAAAGTCCCCAGATAAGCAGTCATCTCCAGCAATTCTATTTGAAAGCTGTATTCCACCTCCATCTCAAACTGTCAATTTCAGCCACATGCTTCTCTGTCAGCAGGAAAAAGGTCTCTGTAATAGTTTGTTAATTAAAAAAATAATAATAATATATATGCTAGCAAAACAACAACACCAAAAAAGTAATCATTTCTAATTTTTTTAAATGAACAACAAAGTTTTAAATTTGTGTTGTTAAAATGGTATGCCTTTATGAAATGGTAAAAGGGTCACACTCCCTGTGGGACAGATGAATCTTGGATTTCTTGTCCTGAAAAATGTCTGTGCTATCTGGAAGGAAAAATCTATTACGATGGGATAACCTGGTCATTCAGTACATTCAGGCCATTCAGTCATTCAGGTAGGTATTTGATGTTGTTTTATTGCCACATAAAGTTGCAGAGCATAGACCTGTCCAATTAAACAACCCCAAAACATAAAACTCCCTTGAGAGCCTTGGGCAGGAGGCACAATCTATGATGGGTACATTGCTTCAAGTGCGTTCCTTCTTGCCCTGATGACCAAATTCCTTTGCTCTAGTGTCCAACCATTAGGCACAATTAAGCTTAATTTCAATATTTTCCAGTAACTAAAAATAAATAAATAAAAATACACTGACATATTTTGTTTACAAAATTTGCTATTCAGTCTCTTTTATTATGACACTTGTAGTCGAGCTCTGGTGCATCCTAATCCAATACAGTACCAATAGTACTGTATTTGAGATGTTTCTTAAACTTAATTGGAGTCCACCTGTGCACCATGCATTCATTTGACATAATTAGAAAAGACATACACCTGGTGTACGTCCATTAAGAATGCGCGCTTTTTCCCGCGAGATCCCGCAATTTGGCGTGCGACATGCCGCGAGATCCCTCAAGCAACATTCGGGAATTTAAATAAATGTGCTGTGCTTCACTGAATATCCGCCAGATGGCGCATGGAAGGACTTTATCTACAAGCCACACAAAGTACAATGAAGAATTGTGTATAAATAGGTAGCCTAAAACAACATTGTGTCCAATGCTGAAGCAAACATGAATTTTATTTTGTTTTACAATAATAATATTTAATGATGAATGTGCGTATATGTGCTTCATATTATGTTCATAATGATGAAAAGAGATGCCCTAAATTATGAGGCGCCATATAGGGATTAAATTAAACTTCACTCATGCACACACAAGTGAAACACTTGCATACACATATCAGTCACACATCTATATATACTACTAACTGCTCACACAACTACATATGAAATGCACGCACACACACCTATGAGACAAGCGCACATATACAAACTGTCCGAGCACACACACCTAGGGGAGGCGGACACATATACAGTAACTATGCGAATTTCCTGGTTTGTTAATATGTCAACATGTCTTTGTTAAAATGTAAAAATGTGTCGAGCACCATCAGAAGACATGAATGAACAAATATGAACACAAAGTGCTTCGGGCTTTTTATAAAAATAATCATCTGGCTTTTTTGCTGTTTGTGTCCAGCATTGAATAATTATTTCATCCATTATTTGACCACAGCTGAAAATAATAGCTGGAATGTGATTGTGGATTTATGACTTACATAAAGCTGATGCAGATGAAACATACATCACCTGTCCATGAATAAAAATGAATATTTAAGTAAATACCCAAAATGTATTTGAATTATACGCAATAAGAATTACAAATACGCAATATGAATTAGACTCAAAGTATCAAATCCAACAATTAAGTCTGATTTAATTGATACCATTAAATATTTTATTTGTTTATATCTATGTTTATGTTTTGCTGGCGAATTACATTTTAGGCAGAGACGGCTGCTCAGTCTTGTTCATTCTTTTTAAACCCCTCAATTCTGCCAATTCCCCCATCAGTGAAACCGGTTTGATAACGTCTCAGGTTACTTAGCTGTAACCCTTTCACTGATAAAGCGGCAATGAGATGCTGCGTGAAAACGCTATGGGAACATCTCTTTGTCCTCCGGTTGTGAAGCCTTTGTGTATCAAAACGCCGAATACTTCGGCTTATAACCTCAGTCAGGTGACGTCACCCGATAAGGTGCACCTGCAGGTTATAAATAGGAGTGAACCAGAAACATCCTCAGGTCAATTTTGTCTGAAGGATGTCCAGGCATGCTAGCAGTGCGGCATTGAAGTGCAGCATCTTGTTCCCACTTTATCAGGGAACAGGGTTACAGCTAAGTAACCCGAGATGTTCCCTTTCAAAAGCTACACTCTATGCTGTGTGAAAACACTATGGGAACAAGAATACCAACGTCGCCGCACTGCAAGTGTCTGGACCCCCAGGTTGTGTAGCATGTGCACACAATAGCCAAGGAGGTCTCAGACCTAGCTCTGGGATGCTGACTCGAGGATCCGCGTGCTCAGAGTAGCATTGACATCAAGACTATCAAATCTAACAAACGTGTGCGGAGAGGACCAGCCTGTCGCATCACACACCTGCTGCAAGGGGACGCCTCTTGCCAGAGCAATTGATGAGGCAATCCCCCTGGTCGAATAAGCCCTGATTCCCAGAGGCGAAGTGTGACCACGCGCCTCATAGGCTAGGGCAATATCATCTCTCACCCAGTGTGACAACGTCTGTCTAGTGGCCGCCGCCCCCCCGGTTGCGGCCCCCAAGGCAAATGAAAAGCTGCTCTGACTGACGCCACTGGCTAGTCCTCCAAAGTACAAATTTATACATACATGCTGCTCACATATTACTGTAGACCAGTTTGTGCTGAATACAGTGTAGTTAGCCTTTAGACATGTATATGTTCATAAGTAACTGAAAAGTATACAAATGTCAAGACATGTCAAAACTTCTTCAGCGCCCCAAAACACCCTCAGACTCCTAAGGGTTAATAGCTTAGTTTCATTTATAGTCAAATAAATTCTTGTTTCTTGATAAAGATCTGTTGTCCTGGTCCAGTAATTTTAAGTTTAAACATTTGCCCAGATCCTAAGTTACCTTGCTCATAATTGTCAAATACTAGATTTTGTCATCATCGGTGGCCACGTGATAAGCAGAACTGGTAAAATACACTATATTGTTCTAAACGGTGGATGGTTAGTCAAGAAAGTGTATAGTATAAATTTCAATTCAGTTTAAATAAAATTGACCCGAATCCTTAAAGATTCGATTCACCTCTGAACCAAAGCTGGTATAGACAAATGACAAGCTGGCAATGACACAAATATTAGTTTTCACAAAGTTTTCCTGCTAAACTGTGTTTAGATCTTTGTTTCAGTTGTTTCTGTGATGTTCTGAAATATAATTACAAGCACTTCATACGTTTCAAAGGCTTTTATCGACAATTAAATGACATTTACGCAAAGAGACAGTATTTGTAGTGTTGGCCCTTCTTTTTCAGGACCTCTGCAATTCGACTAGGCATGCTCTCAACTTCTGAGCCAAATCCTGACTGATAGCAACCCATTCTTTCATAATCACTTCTTGGAGTTTGTCAGAATTAGTGTTTTTTTTTTTTTGTTCATCCACCTTTTGAGGTTTGACCACAAGTTCTCAATGGGATTAAGATCTGGGGAGTTTCCACACCATGGACCCAAAATCTCAACGTTTTGGTCCCCAAGCCACTTAGTTATCACTTTTGCCTTACAGCATCGTGCTGGAAAATGCATTGTTCTTTACCAAACTGTTGTTGGATTGTTGGAAGAAGTTGCTGTTGGAGGGTGTTTTGGTACCATTCTTTATTCATGGCTGTGTTTTTGGGCAAAATTGTGAGTGAGCCCACTCCCTTGGATGAGAAGCAACCATACACATGAATGGTTTCAGGATGCTTTACTGTTGGCATGACACAGGGCTGATGGTAGCGCTCACCTTTTCGTCTCCAGACAAGCCTTTTTCCAGATGCTCCAAACAATCAGAAAGAGGCTTCATCCGAGAACGTGAATTTGCCCCAGTCCTCAGCAGTCCATTCGCCATACTGTTTGCAGAAGATCAATCTGTCCCTGATGTCTTTTTTGGAGAGAAGTGGCTTCTTTGCTGCCCTTCTTGACACCAGGCCATCTTCCAAAAGTCTTGGCCTCACTGTGCGTGCAGATGCGCTCACACCATTCCTGAGCAAGCTCTGCACTGGTGGCACTCCGATCCCGCAACTGAATCCTCTTTAGGAGGCGATCCTGGCGCTTGCTGGACTTTCGTGGACGCCCTGAAGCCTTCTTAACAAGAATTGAACCTCTTTCCTTGAAGTTCTTGATGATCCTATAAATTGTTGATTTAGGTGCAATCTTAGTAGCCACAATATCCTTGCCTGTGAAGCCATTTTTATGCAACGCAATGATGGCTGCATGCGGTTCTTTGCAGGTCACCATGGTTAACAATGAAAGAACAATGATTTCAAGCATCACCCTCCTTTTAACATGTCAAGTCTGCCATTCTAACCCAATCAGCCTGACATAATCTCCAGCCTTGTGCTCGTCAACATTCTCACCTAAGTTAACAAGATGATTACTGAAATGATCTCAGCAGGTCCTTTAATGACAGCAATGAAATGCAGTGGAAAGTTTTTTTTCGGGATTAAGTTAATTTTCATGGCAAAGAAGGACTATGCAATTCATCTGATCGCTCTTCATAACATTCTGGAGTATATGCAAATTGCTATTATGAAAACTTAAGTAGCAACTTTTCAAATTTACAATATGTAATTCTCAAAACTTTTGGCCACGACTGTACACTCTGGTCGGCCAACGAGGCGCTATCAATAAGAGGTGAAAACCCTGTTGACAGACCCTCACCAGGACTCCTGGGAGCAGAGCTATTGGAGGAAATGCATAAAGGCGTAATCTGGGTCAAATATGGGTCATCACGTCCAGACCCAGGGGAGCTGGAGGAATCAAAGTGTAGTAAAGTGGACATTGTCCTGTTTCTTGCGAGCCAAAGAGGTCACATAAAATCTTTCCCAGATTTGACTGACCATTTCGGGGTGGAGTTTCCATTCCCCATGTGTCACAGCTTGTCTGGATAGCAAGTCTACTCCCACATTTATATGCCCCAGAATGTAAATCGCCCTGACTTTTTCACGAAAGTGGAGACCACGCCGTTGAAACGCGGAGGACAATGTGAAAACTGAATCCTGCAGCCTCTCTTTACAGTCCTTCGTACCCAAGGAGACACACCTGGCAGTAGTTTCCACGCTGCCAGCTTCTCCGAAAGGGGCATAAGCTTTGACACTTCGGCTGGATGGGGGGGGGGGGTGTTAGATGTTTGGTATCCTGAAACAAGGCAGGAGGTGACCGAACACCCAACATTGTGGTGGCGGGGTTTGAACACCGGCCTCCTGGGGGTGCCAGGACCTTATTCTGTGAAGGAGTTCCAGATGCCCCTCCCTGGGGAGGAGACACACCCACGGCCTGAGCGTATGAGCCTCAGGACTTCCTTTTTGCAGAGAGGGAGCTCCTCAGGGCCGATCTTTTTGAGACAGATGAAGAAGAGCGGCGAGCCCCACCCCAATCTTTATGAGGGGGTGCCCGGCTGGTCGCACTCTCCCTCTGCGCCTCACGCCTTATGCGGCCCAGACCTGGTCCCGACTCTTGAGCAAGGCGGGGAATAAACCTTCCAAAGGCCTGTTCATATAATTTCACCTCCCGAAACCTAGTGGAGACAGAATTAACAGCGTCGCCAAAAAGGCCAGAAGGCGAGACGGGGGCATCAAGGAGGACAGCACGATCTTTATCCTTGATGCCCGTGTGGTTCAGCCACAGATGTCTCTCCGTGGATACCATGGCAGCCATAGAACGGCCAATAGCACGGGCTGTCTGCTTGGTTGCATGGAGAGACAGGTCTGTGGCTCAGTGTAGCTCTGCGAACACCCTCTCATCAATAGACCTTTCAGCAGGTCCGCCTGGTAGGCTTGCAAAACCACCTTGTTGTGCAGTTTAGCACCAGCCTGACCCGCTGCCTGAAAAGCTTTCCCCACCAAGGAAGATGTCTGTCTACACGGCTTGGTGGGGAGTGTGGGCTTTTTTAGGGAGGATGATGTCCCTGGAGAGAGATATCCTCAAGCGTCTCTTCTATCCAGGGCATCATCATATAACCACATGATTTCGCATCAACGATATTCGAATACGTCGAAGTTGGTGGCACGAAAACATGGCATGAATAAGGCTTACTCCATGAAAGAGTTAACTCGTCATGGAGGTCACCAAAAAAGGGAAGAGAGAGCCTTTGAGGCCCCTCCCCCCGGCCCCCTGCCGCTAATTTTGAGCACCTGGGGTATCTCGCTTCTGCGGCCAGTCGATATGCAACCGCTCGACTGCACGTGTTATTGCATCAAGTAATTCCTCATATACTCTGTCATCACTAGAGGAGCATTGTGAGGAGGCTACTTCCATGAAAGCAAGAGAGGAAGTCTCTTCTGCCCTATCACAAGAAGTGCCGGAGTGCGCTTGAGAAGCAGACGCTAAAACTTCCTGATCCGGGAGAACGCGAGAGAAAGGGGGAATTCCGTCTCATGCGCGTCTGCCAGCTCGGCACGTGAACCCCAGGAATGCGTCGCGACTCACGCGTGAAGCACCTTGATAGGAAGGAGATCACAATGCTCACAATCTCCCTGAAGCCCAAGGAGATTGTGTTCTTCTCCCAAACACTCAAAACAAAATCCGTCGAGATCGCCCTCTGAAAGAAATCTATCACACAGAGGCACATCTCTTAACAAACTCTGCCATATCGTGCCACACACACACACACACACACACACACACACACACACACACACACACACACAAAGACCTGAGGATGTTTCCGGTTCACACCCATTTATAACCTGCAGGTGCACCTCATCAGATGACGTTACCTGACTGAGGTTATATAAGCCAAAAATTTGGCATGTTTGATAGACACATGCTTCACAACCGGCTGAACAAAGACATGTTACCATAGCGTTTTCATGCAGCATCGAGTGTAGCTTGTGAAAGGGAACAAAGCTATGATTATCATCTGTAAAAAAGACAGTATTGTCAGGACTCAGACAAGGGGAAGGATGCGAGAAGATTTCTGAAGCATTGAAAGTATCCAAGAGGATTGTAGCAACTTCATCATTCTCAAATGAGAGAGATTTGGAACAAGCAATAGTCTTCCCAGATCTGGCCACCCAGGCAAACCAAGTACATCAGCTTAGTGAAACCATCCCTACAGTCAAACACGCTGAAAGTCTTGGAGCAACCAAGCCAGTGTCTGGACCTGAACCAATTAGATCTCTGGAGAGACCTGAAAGTGGCTGTGCACATCCAACCTGGTTGAGGTTGAAGAATTCTGCCAAGAATGGACAAACTGTCCAAAAAAATCTGTGCCAAGAACACTTGAGGCCGTCAAGGCTGCCAAAGGTGCTTTAAACAAGTACTAAGCGATGAGTCTGAATGCTTATTGAATTGTGAGATTTCAGTATTTATTTATTTATTTAATTTAACAAAACTCTGCAAACACCTTTTTAACTTTGTCATTGTGAAGTATTTTGAGGAGAAAGATGAGGAAAAAAGGATTTGAAGCGTGAAACATAACAAAATGTGAAAAACTTGAAAGGGTCTGAAAACTTTCCGCACACATATTCTCTCTCCCTCTCTCTCAAACCATCATAATCTTATTCCCCCCAGTGTATCGAGAATCAGGCTACAGAGTACAAGTTAAAACAACAGCAAACCCCAAAACACAACACAGCACTGTTTTAACACACTCAGACTGAACTCAAAGATACCTCGGGACAAAACAATGCACAGTGTGCATCTCTCTCTCTGTGTGTGTGTGTGTGTGTGTGTGTGTGTGTGTGTGTGTGTGTGTGTGTGTGTGTGTGTGTGTGCGTGCGTGTGTGTGCGTGCGTGTGCGTGTGTGTGTTTGTTTGAGGGTTAGGGCTGAAGAAAATAGACTTTTAAAACAAGTCTCTCATGACTTTCCATCTACCAAGGGACAGTTAGATCAATAGAAGCTTCAGAGAACCATCATGTCCTGATGGAGAAATCTTTGCCTGTTCTCAGATATCACACTTTTGTGCATTGGGATCAGACTGTAAAACTGCCATTACATGCCACAATTTGGAGCTGAAATAAACACAGAATAATACAAAAGATAGAAAAAGACTCAGAGGAAGTAATTTTCTGTGTGTGTGTCGGGGGGGTTGTCCTACCATGCAGTGCCTGCTGTTTGACAGGTTAAATTCACCTCTGTGGAAATGATCCAGACATGGTTTGTGAATTATGTGGAGTTTAACATTTTTCTATTTAGCGCAAGAACGTCAAGAATGTCAACGTTTATGGAGCACGCAGGAGCCACTTCCCAAGTGGGCCCACTCTGACTGCCGCCATAGCTCGCCAGCCTCACGCCCACATACCAGCTGGGCACTGCCTCTAGACCTGCACTTGCACACCTTCACCATTTTCCTTCCCCTTTTTCCATCCTCCCTCCTACAACCCTTTTCCTTCCTCATTATTTGATCATCTCATAGTGAGATGTTGCCAACCTAGACGTGTGAACCTAGAGCTAGTTTTTCTATATCATGTAGTGACAATATAGTTCTTATATTAGTAATATTACTGAGATTAAAGAAGGCTATATTAATAACTGAACAGGTGAGCAAATGTTACACTGACTTTATGAATAGTTGTTAAAACTATTACATAGCAGTAAGCCATACGTTTAGCTTAATATACAGGGTGGGCCATTTATATGGATACACCTTAATAAAATGGGAATAGTTGGTGATATTAACGTCCTGTTTGTGGCACATTAGTATATGTAAGGGGGCAAACTTTTCAAGATGGGTGGTGACCATGGTGGCCATTTGGAAGTCAGCCATCTTGGATCCAACTTTTGTTTTTTTCAATAGGAAGAGGGTCGTGTGACACATCAAACTTATTCGGAACTTCACAAGAAAAACAATGGTGTGCTTGGGTTTAACGTAACTTTATTCTTTCATGAGTTATTTACAAGTTTCTCTTTGTTCACAGCCATTAACATGTCGAAGAGGTTAACACGTGATGAGTGGATCAAAAGTGTGTTGATATCTGGGGAACGCAGCAACCGGGTCATTGCAGCAGATTTCAATGCAAGACACTCTACGAGACCACCCATCTCCCATGCTACAGTTAGCTCCTCACATACCTAATACAAACAAGCTTCCAGTAACAGACACTGCTGCAGCAGCTAACTCAGAGACTGCAGTCTACAATGGCAGAGCTCTTCCAGCTGCAACAGCGTGGAGAAAAGAACATTTACAAGATGATGTGGAGGCTTTTCTACACACTTCTGAAAAGATGGTGGAGCAGGAAGGATGACCAAAGCCAGAGTGGAGCGCTATCCTCATCCCTCTGCTCTCTGGTGGGCCACAGCGAGTCTAATTCACACTCACAAGCGAATAACAGGAAGGCTACAAGTTATTTAAGGCTTCCAAAGCCCAGGGCATATTGTCCTCATTTCATAGCAAGGACCATTACCTCAAGGCCTGTGATCAGAAACTAACTACAGCTAATATTATCACTTGGATTAAAGAGGGAAAGATCTGCTCACGGAATGGAGGTCTGCAACCTCAAGCAACCATGCAATGCCTGTAAAGAGTTACATCTCACAGTTCTGCACGATTCAGTTAATGACACTTCCAGGGCTGTTCTCGTGGTCAGTTTGCCACCTCCCAGGATTTACCTTGATCGTCCGAACCGTTTACCCAAGGTCAGGTGGAAAGAGGTCAAAGTCCTCCTACACCATTGTCAAAGAACTATGGAAACTCACAGAGTTTTTGATGATGAATCAGAGAGAACAGTAGTGCTCCAGCCAGTAGTGCAACAGCCTAAATTATGTTACCTCTGAACTGCTCCCTCTGCAGACCATTCACCAGTGTCACACTGAACTATCTGAACAAGACTTTGAGGTCTTGTCAGTATCCAAGTCTATGAAGATGTTCCCTATACACAATGCAACCACTGCCCATAGTCTGTGTCTAGCAGTGCCCTACTACCCAGGGGATTCTCTCCAGAGGGCTTATCGACACCTAAAGGACCTGCCACTGCCTCCCATGGATAGAGTGAAACCACTGCTTCTTATTGGGTCTGAGGAAGTCATCAGTGCCTCCACATAAGGACAGTTCCCACCCATGATGAACTGTTTCAATATGTGGAAAGACTCTGGCAAGTTGACACAACTCCCATACAACACCAAGATGGTTACCAGGTCCAAACAGGACAAAGAGGCTGCAGAATGCGACCATCAAAGACCATGACCATGGATGGTATACAACGATATGCTACTCCATTACTGAGAAAAACCCCTCTGAGTTTACTCCATGCATATAGAAGAGCAGTTCTCCCCAGTTTACGCCATACTGCACGCAGACTTGCAAGGGATCCTGAAAGAGCTGATTAAGTGGCGAAGATAACTGCAGAGGAAGTGGATCAAGTGGAGTCTTGGTTTATTTCGCACCATATGGTGCAACACAACGGTAAAGACAGAATTGTCCTCAACTGCTCTTTTGAATACCAGGGAGAGTCTTTGAATGATCAATAGCTACCCAGGCCAACTTTGGGACCATCCTTACAAGGTGTCCTCCTGAGACTTCACCAGTACACAGTTGCTATCAACGTGGACTTCAAAGGTATGTTCCACCAGGTCTGCTTGCTGCCTGGGGACAAATCTGTTCTGTGTTTCCTTTGGAGAAACATGTGCAGGGAAGCAGAACCTGAGATATATGACTGGCAGGTGCTTTTGTTTGGCACAACGTGCAGTCCCTGTTGTGCTTTTCATGTTCTTCAATGCCTCGTTCAAGAGTATAAAGATAGTACGTCAGAATTAGTTGATATTGTGGAACATTCTTTTTATCTTGACAACTGTATACATAGTGTACCGACAGCAAGTGAGGCTAAAGTGATTGCAGATGGGTTGCGCCAGCTTCTTACCGAAAGAGGCTTTGAGATTAGACAGCATGCAATGTACCATCGGTAAACGAACACCTAACTTCAGTAGAGAGCGCTGGTTGGCACAAAGCAGTCCTGACCCTCATGAGCTCACGTTTGGTTTGTGGTGGGATTGCATCAATGACACCTTGGGTTACAACTTATTTGTAAACTCTTGAGCCTACCCTGAGGAACATGTATAAAACATTTCAGTATTTAGTAGTTCTCTACCAGATCCAGGTCAATTCCACACATGGGAAGAGCTCATTTAGACCACTGTTAGGTCTCTACATGGGGCGGCTGCCACCAACATGAACTCTCCTACGAAGGCTTCTGAATATATCGAAGCAGGAAACTTACTTCTGGCACAGGCTCAGATTGACTCCTTTCCTATTGAGGTTCAACAACTTAAGGTCAGAAATCCTGTGCCACCAAACAGTCGCTTAGGCTCACTTGTCCCAGAATATGATGTCTAGTCTCATTAGAGAGGGCGGGCGGCTCAGGCATGCTAGTGAACTGAACTTGGAGGCTATACATCCGATTGTATTAGAAGTGTCATATTACTAAGTTGTTGATTAAGGAGACAGACCAACAACTCCTTCACCCTAGCTCAGAAAGGGTTCTAGCAGAACTGCGCCAACAGTAAAACAGAAGAACAGCTAGCAGAGCAGAGCAGAGCATCGCCATAACCCTCCAAATGATCCTCACCTTGGGGGAACCTGGCAGCGTGAAATAAAATCAGTTAAGGCAGCACTCCGAGTGATCCTTAGAGAGCAGTCAGTGCTGGAACCAGTACTGCAGACCCTTCTGGTAGAAGTTGAAAGCATTCTGAACTCCAAGCCACTCGGCTACATATCCTCAGATATTGCGAATGTAGACCCTGTGACTCCAAACCTACTACTTGTGGCTCGTCGAGATGCCTCATTATCCCAGGTCTTATATGACTCAAGTCACCTGCTTGGAAGACGATGATGGAGACATAGCCAGGTGCTAGCTGTTTCTGGACTGCCTTTATTCGGCAATACCTTCTAGGTATGCAGGGCTGTCACAAGTGGACAACAGATGGCAAGGAACTGACAGTTGGGCAACGTGTACTTGTGGTAGATCCACAGTTTCCACGCTCATGTGGCCTGTAGGAACCGTAACAGAGACCTTACCTGGAGCTGATGGCCGAATTCAAATTGTCAGTCAAGATAAAAGGCAAAACTTAGACTCGTGAAGTTGTGCGATTGATCCCACTTCCTCCTCTTGAGGACAAGGACACAAGCACCTGACAGACTTCTTAATGTTCAATTATCTTGCCAGATAATTGGGGGGTGGCTGTGTCAGAAAGCCTGTTTAAGGAACTATGATCTAATTGTTTCATGTTTCTAAGGGGACGATTGTTGGTGTGGGACCTACTGGAATATACAGCAGTCCGTCATTGTTTATGTTGATGCTAAGGTTCTATAATGGGTTCATATAATACAAGTAAGTTGGAACAATGTTGTATTTAATTATTATACAGTATGCAGGTTATTGCTCTTTCCGATGTCACCCATAGTATAGTTATTTGCTGCCGTGATTGCTGCGATGATTGTGCCGAGTCATCATTGTTGTGTGAGCGCTACATGTAGCTGTCCTGAACGTGTTTATTTGTTAGTTCGCTATTGTTAACCAGACTGTCACATTGAGTAAAGATATTTCTGTTTAATATATTTGAGTTAAATATGCATATTTGCTGATAAATTCTATTGGTGCTGTTTATTCTGTCAATCAATATTAATGGCAATTTATAGTTAATTATTTGTAATTATTTACCCTTGTTCTTTGTAGACCATTATTCATAATAGAGACATAAGCAAATGCATGTATTGAAGAAATAAATGTCTCAATCTTAAGACTTTTCCTGCTCTCCGGTTCTCTGGATCTGTAAGGGACTGCCCCTAGAGGGCACTGTGGACAGGTGTGTTTTTTAGGTTTTGTAGTTCTGTTTGTAGACTCAGTTTCCCAGAAGGCACCTCGGTCAGGTGATGACTAAGCTCACCTGAACCGGGGATGCTCATTAGAGTAGTTATAAATAGCTGGTTGTTCTGGGAAACTGAGTCGAGCATTAATTACGTTATGTTAAGCATTAATTACGTGTTTTAGTTTTTGTTTTGCGTGTTATTTTGGTTGGGTTTGGTGTCATGTTTTGAAGGCTCTATATGATTTGAAAGTGTCTGTGTGTTCCAGTCTTGATGTAAGTGTGTTTCAGCCTGTGTATGAATGGGCTTCAGCCTGGGTGTGTGAAGGTGTTTCAGCCTGTGAGTGTGAAGGTGTTTCAGCCTGTGAGTGTGAGGGCGTTTTCGGCCTGTGTGTGTGAAGGTGTTTCAGCCTGTGTATGAATGGGCTTCAGCCTGTGTGTGTGAGGGCGTTTTCAGCCTGTGAGTGTGAAGGTGTTTCAGCCTGTGAGTGTGAAGGTGTTTCAGCCTGTGAGTGTGAAGGTGTTTCAGCCTGTGAGTGTGAAGGTGTTTCAGCCTGTGAGTGTGAAGGTGTTTCAGCCTGTGAGTGTGAGGGCGTTTTCGGCCTGTGTGTGTGAAGGTGTTTCAGCCTGTGTGTGTGAGGTTATGTCAGATTGTGTGTGGGCTCTCCATTTGTGCTGACTCTAAGCCCGGGTACGCTCGTGGTGTGTGTGTTTGCCGCTCGTAGGAGCTGGTGCGCTATTAGAGGCGCGAGTGTGTGTGGTTCGCTCGTAGGAGCTGGTGCGCTATTAGAGGCGCGAGTGTGTGTGTGGTTCGCTCGTAGGAGCTGGTGCGTTATTAGAGACGCGAGTGTGTGTGTGGTTCGCTCGTAGGAGAGCGTGGCGCCCATAGGGGCGCGAGTGAGAGCGTGGCGCCCATAGGGGCGCGAGTGAGAGCGTGGCGCCCATAGGGGCGCGAGTGAGAGCGTGGCGCCCATAGGGGCGCGAGTGAGAGCGTGGCGCCCATAGGGGCGCGAGTGGGTCATGATTGGTAGAGCCTGGGTGTTTTGTGTGATCTTTGTTTGTTTGTTTTGTATAGAGTCTATGTGTTTTATTTGAAAGGAAGAGACCGTGTCTTTCGTTATGTGGGTTTTTTGTGTTTACCTTCTGTTCATCTTTTGTTTGATTTGATTATTAAAAGACCTTTTTTGAGTTAAACAACTCTCTGCGTCTATGCCCGTCTTATTTAAGCCCTTGGCATTAACAACAGCCTGGACTACCCTAACAGTTCATGACAGGATCATATTTGGCCGCCTCAACCTGTCGTAATTTCAATGTAGTAAGATTTCTTACAGGTATCCTGAAGCTTCAGAAAGCCAAATCTAAAAACATTGTAAAAGAGCTGGTGCTACTCTTCAGCCAAATGGGTCTACCAAAGATGCTTCTTACTGCCAAAGGTATTCTATGTATGTCTAAATTAATGCCAGATATTTGTCTGCCTTTGCAGGATTTGCATCTCTATGTACCGTCCCCAAACCAGTGGCCTGGAAGAAAGGTTTAATTAGACGATCAAAAAGATGCTGAGGCAGTGGATAAAAGTAGCCAGAACTAGTCACCACATGATCAAAACTAAAGACTTTTTTTTTTTTACCAGACAGTCTGTCTATTGGTCTGTCTGTCTGTGTGTAGTACCAGTCAAAAGTCTGGACACACATCCTTATTCAATGGGTATTTTTCTTTATTAATATACTGTTTTAGCATTATTTTTTTTAATAATGAAGACACTAAACTTATGACACAACAAATATGGAATTGTGTAGTCAACAAAAATGTGTTAAATAATCCAGAATATGTTTTATATTTTTGAATTATTCAAAGTAGCCACCTTTTGCTTTGATGACAGATTTGTACACTCTTGTCACCTGTAATGGTTTTCCAACAATCTTGAAGTTCCCAGAGGTGTTGAGTACATGTTGGCTGCTTTTTTTCACTCTCTGATTCAACTAATCCCAAACCATCTCAACTGATTGTAAAGGCTAGGTCATCTGATGCAGCACTCCATCACTCCACTTCTCGGTGAAATAGCCCTTACATAACCTATAGGTATGTTTGGGGTCATTGAGCTGTTGAAAAACAAATGATGGTCTCACTAAGTGCAAACGAGATGGCATGGTATGTCCCTGCAAAATGCTCTGGTAGTCATGCTGGTTAAATGTGCCCTATGGAAAGGAAAGAGTGGCGGGAATGGAGAGGAAAGAGTGAGGTTTTTAATCCAATGAATGCCATTCCAACACTGAAGCATGTGAGGTGGTACAATCATGTTGTGGGGTTGATTTACTGGAAAAGGAATTGGTACACTTCAGAAAAATACACTTCAGAAAATACACTCACTGTCTATACCGCTTTATCCTGCATTCAGGATCAAAGGGGCCTGCCAGGGCACAAGGCAGGGTACACCCTCGACAGGCACATACACTCACTCACACATGCAATTTGGGAATGCAAATTAACCTAATCTGTAGGTCTTTGGGAGGAAACCCACCAAGCGGGAAGATCATGCAAACTCCATGCACAGAGACGGGAATCAAGCCTGGCCAGACCTTGAATGTGCAAGGTGATAGTGCTATCCACTACACCACCGTGGCTCAGAACATACAAAAAAATGCAAATAAGGAAGAGATATGTGGAAATAGTAAATTAACATCAATATGAGCTACCTTGTTAAAGTTGCTACCTAAAGTAGAGAAAGAAAAAAAATCATAAACTAAACTGAAAAAGCATTTTTGAGCAAATACACAAACTATATCAGTAGGAATGGGCAAGGATTTTGAGAAGCTTGTGAAAGGGTACTCAAGCATTTGATTTAAGCTAAGCAATGAAAAGGCAATGCCACCAAATACTAAGAAAGTTTGTAAATTTGAGTTTTTATGGATTAAGGATGTTCAAGTCAAAACTGGATTTAGAATGAAAATTTTCATGAATTCATTTTTTTCATGGGAAAATCAATGGATAACTTGTTGCCAGCTTGCAGAAGAGATGCATCTGTATATGAGACCTTACACACAATCATTCATGAGCACCACTTGGACATTACAGGAACTCACCTGGAGACCACTGCCACAACCCCTGTATAGTCCTGACCTCACACCAAGCAATTTACACATTAAAAGAGTTCCTGTGAGGCCAGCATTTCAAACATGAAGCAGGCACATTAATGGTGTTCAAGGACTTGTGAAATGCTTGGACAAGTGAATGTAGCAGGGGATTATATAGAGAAATAAAACAATAAAAAAGGGGAGGGGGGTATTCTGTTATTCTACAAAATCAAAGTCCTGGTTTTACTTGAATGTACCTCTTACTTGAATGTAAGCTATTAATTGTCATTTTCCAATGTGGTAATATGGTAATAGTGTGGATATACTAATTGACTTGAAATGTTTGAATTGTCTTTAGCCTAGTAAATCAAGTGAGTGGGCTTTTTCTCCAGGTGGATTTTATGCACTTCTGGTGTGACCAAGGTTGTAGCTACTGTATGTAGGTGAGAGTTGCTCTGTTGCTCATGCAATATACAAAAACACAACAAGCTATTTCTAACAGCTTGCAAAGACATCTACTGAGAAAATTCCTCTAAACTCCACTTTTCCCAACTCTGCTCCTAGCTCTGTTTGTAACTTGATTTCCCCAGAGAGTGTGACTATAACCCACCTGTCGGCAGCTCCTGTATCCTTCAACAGAGAGGAAAAAAGAGCAAGAGAGAAAACACACAGAATAAAACATGGCCTTTCAGGAGCCTCAAATCCACTGAGGCTTCTTACTGATCACATTCTATTGGTTGCTAAAATGCTGTGAGCATCATGAGTTCTTTTCATGGTAGTGTGGTGGTGGCATGTGAGTGTGTTTGTGTGTGGTGGTTGTTAACCTTTTTTCATTTAAACCACATTGTAGAATAGCAATCATTGCACAGGTAATACAATTTTGATTAATGAATAAATTGCAATAACAGGTGAATGCAGAAATTATGTTTAGTTAGAACAAACTAACACTAACGGCAGTTGTTGTTTTTTTTTTTCCATGAGTCTGGAAATTCATCAGGGTACATTGATCTGGGAGCTACGAAAGTGGAGCTCATAAGGTTTTAACCCTGGCATGACTGTAAGGTTATTACTCAGCATGGATTACCTGATCTATCCTTCACCACACAGCCACAGGGCCTGATCCTGCTCTGGATAATACAGAAAGCTCCAGTCAGTTAAAAAACCAACATGGAATAGTTGCAGTGCATATGCGATGGAGCTATTTTATCTTCACATGCTTTATTCATGACAGATGGAAGGCTCTTTTCTGCCAAAGGTTTTTGGCAATGTTTAGAATTATTGCATTTGGGAATTATATTCATATAATATTATGAACCAGAAGCAGAATTAAGATATTGCCTTAACCCTAAAGCATCTACAGCACAGTTCATTTTTGTAAAAAATCGGCCATGGGTTTGCATATTAGTGCAAACTTCTCTGATCCCTAACCACGTGGCAGGATTTAACTGGATAGTAGAATTTAATTCTTCTGTCTAGCTGGACATATAGTACATATAAGAGGCAGTTACTATGTTATTTGAATAATGGTCAAGACAATTCTACAGAACTAAGCTAGAAAGTGTGCCATCAACTGTTTGCATACTATCTTCCTTCAGTCATTATAAGCAGCATATGTTCTATAAGCCATCATGATGTTGATGATTATTATTTGTATTCTACTAATAAACCAATGTTAACAGTAGCATGACAGTTGAACATATAAAATAATGCTGAAATATATATGCAGATAGTAACATAGTATGTCAATGTAAGAAGCAGGGTGGTGCAATGGTCTTACAGCAGATGCAAAGGAATATACAAAATACACCAAGAAACTTTGCCAAATTTATGCATTTTTGTGTAAGTGCCATTTTATTACTACGGCTTTAATATTTACTTGCACATTACTGTTGCAATACCATTGCCATGGCAGTGACATTTGACAGTAAATAAGATATCTGACTTTTTTTTTTTCCCTCAAAAATATATTCGTTTTTAAATGTATATGTGAATAATATATGTCTAAGTATTGCAAACCGATATGAAATATTTTGGGCATATGTTTTCTTTAAGTGCAAGTTAATACAACAAAATATTAAGTCAGAATTGTTTTGGTAATATCAATGTATATTTTGTAAGATTTTGCAAAATGTTGAAACTGCACCTTGATCAAATTTTTTGAATGGTTAAATCCGCCTACATTTGGGTTTGTAATGATTCAAATGGGACCTATTACGCAAAATACCAACAAATATGCAATAATCTCCTTTAAACATGCTATAAAAGCCCTCATAGCGGCTCTAATCGAACTTCTCCTCTGCAGCAGAGGTAAGTTTTGGTCTTGCTTTCATGGGATGGTCTTCATGAGAGCCAGTTTCAGCATGGTGCTTGATGGGTTTTGAAAATGCACTTGACAATACTGTTCTTGCAAGAACTGTTCCAGAAAGGCTGACCTCAATGTCTTAAAATATCAACTGGCATATTATTATTTAATAACAATATTACAATATACTTTAATAACAATATTTGTTAATTACTTAATGATATATGTCTTATTTCATAGTTTGAAGATCTCCTGTATTGTTCTAGAATGTAGAAAAATATATCCAAATGTACTATGCATTATATAGGTTTTTTTTTTTTTCAGCTCAAACATTAACAAATACATCTGTTTTTTATTACAAACGTTATTGAAGATCATAGGAAACATTAAAACAACACCAAAAGTTCAGTTTACAATGCAGCATCAGCATCCTCATCTACTTCACTTTAGTAGTTCAGGGCAGCACTTTATCATAGTGTAGGTACAGTATGCATCATATAATATCAATTCATGCATCATTCAGAAATCTCAAATGGGGAACGGGATGTAATGGACAGAGCTGGATGTAGCACACAACAGCTTTCCACTCATAATACTTGGATCACATTTTTTTGTATCACATTACACACATTTGAGTAATCATATGTCAAACAATAACAAAAACAACAACAACAACAACACCAATAATAATAATAATAATAATAATAATAATAATAATAATAATAATACATGGGCTTATTACTGAAGATAATAAAGGAATAAACTAGAATAAGGCTTATCCGATGAGCACAGTGAGTCACAGAGTGCTCAATCACTGCCATCTACTCTGAGGATGCAAAAACACACACCATGCTGTTTCAACCAGTCAGAAAAGCATGAGCAGTGGTCTGTCTATTGTCCATAACCAGGTGACCTACTGTTAGCTTTTCAGCCAAGCCCAAAAAAGTCCAATACTAGATTACATGCACTACATAGGAAATGTGTAAAGTTGTGTGTGACAGCCAATTGCATTTAGAAACATAGTAGCCAGGATTCAGTGTTCAGTCTGGCTAAATATTAGTCATCCAAAGCATTTTAACATCAGGACTTTAGCTTGTGATAAGGGGCATGTATCAAACACATACATAAATACACAAACGTTACAATAATTTCTCCTGTTTGCCAATTCATTCTTATTTCAAGATAGATGCACATAATACAATTTCTTATCCTTGCACTGGACAATGTTCAAGAAATCCACTCACATCACGTAACTGAAAATGGGAAGGAGATTTCATCCACAGAGCATGGACATCAACCTTAAATTACTTTTGCTGCAAATGACTCATATGCTGTGCCATACAACAACGTGCTTCAAATTTGTCCCAAAAGATCAAATGGTCTCTCTCACAGTAACGAACAGTATAGGAGAGTATATACTGTAAGCTTTTGACTGTCAGACCAAGCCAGGAATGTGAGGGAAATAAGAATGTAACCATTGTTTTTAACAAATAGGGTTTCATCCCTGCCATCAGCCTTCTTTATACTTCAGAAGACTAATCTAAATGAACTTAAGGAAAAGTTGCAAGATGGAAGAAAATCATAATTAAGTTAAATTGATTCCATATTATAAGTAATGGAATGGCATTTGACATCTGCTAAAATAACAATATGTAAATGCAATTTGAACATCAATCAACACCCCCTGGTAAAATTAGACATAAAGAAAAAAAAAATTAAAAAGAAAATCAGCAGGTGGAAGACTTTTTCTGAGCGTGTCTGGAGCAGAGTGTATCAGGAGATATGAGGCAGCTGATGCAGCACTAATGCAATTAGAGCAGCCTCCGGTGTACAGGGGAGCACAACACCAGGCGAGTGCATGGCGCTATGGCAAGCTGTGGATGACATAAACACTGATGCCAAGTCTGGCAAATGGAGACTTGTTGGGCACTTGTGTTCCCATCTGTCTCAATCCTCCCATCAAGACCAAATTAACCCTCAACGCCAAGTCAAGTTGGTCAACCTCCCATAATGGCCACCCAGGCCAGTGGCATACAGCCATCAAAGAGATGGAGAGGCCATTTTGTTAACAGCTTTTTATTCAGCAATTTAAATACCCACCATTTGGTCAACTCAAAGCCTCTTATGTATGAAACCCAATTTTCCTCTATTCATGACAAAGGAATATATTTGTGCTGATGATCAATTGAATTAAAATGCAAAAATTGTGTTTTTTTTCCCTCCAAACTACATAAATCTATGAAAACATTTTACCAAAGCCTTCAAATACACATTTGTTTAGTGATCCATTTCCCAGGGTTTTTCTATATTGGTGTTTTTTTTTTTATATAAATTGAACGGTTTTGTTACATAAAATTGTACTACTAATGAATCTAATTAATATTATTATTACTACTTTAATACATAACAGATTAAATTAGAAAAAAAAAGTGTGTATTGACACCTTTCTATCATTACCACCATTCACTTTTTCAGCCATTTTCAAAACCTCTAATATGAGGTGGGAGCAGATTGGCCAGCATTCACTCACGACGTGCACCAGTAAGCTTTGGGTGCCATAATATTGATTCTGCTGTCTGTCTGTCTGTCTGTCTGTCTGTATGTATGTATGTATGTATGTATGTATGTACTAAAACTTAACTCCTTGAACACATAAGGAATGCACATTTTTATTAAAAATTATAATAATAAATACAACATAATAATAATTCGAATAATGGAACTTCACAACCCAGTAGACTGCCCTTTCAGAATAAATGGGTAGCAGGTCTGTCATGATATAAAATACCACTGTATTCCCTGTTTACATAGCTACATCAAATCACAATTGCTGCACACATCATCGGAAATAAACAAAGTAAAATGTCTTACTTTTAAAACACTTATGCCATAGCCTACATACAAGTTTTGAGTTAACCAACATACAGATGTATTTGTTTATTAAATCTAAAGCACTGACTATACAGTTGACTGATTACTCACCTGAGTTAGCTACTAGCATGTTGCTAACAGAAACTTTGTTCAAATTCTGAATCTGTACCAATATTAATTCTTTTGCTACACTTCCTCAGTGACTCGGATCTCACTGTGCACAGAATGGAACCTCCTGTACTAAACAGTACAAATTCGAATGCACATATTGTATCCTTACCACCTTTTGAGTACACACAGATTTTGGTAATGATGATACTCTATTATGGCAGTTTATAAATCACTACGTCGTTAATTGTTGATAATCATACAACAGTTGGCTTTTTGAAAACTATTTATTTTTTAATGTCACACTCTCAGCCTGTGCTGATGCTCAGAACAACAAAACTCTTTACTAGTGTGTAACTGTTTAAATATCAATTACTAGTCAATTACTATCAATTAGCAAGTACTAAGTGAATTTATGGCAGCTCGTTTAGTGACACCCAAAACACTGAAAAAGTTCACAAAGGACAAAATGAAGATGTGCTGAATATTTAATATTTTCATGCTTTTACTGGGGGTCATTTCTTTTGTTTTAATGAAAAACGTATACACAAAATAAGCTACTGTACTTAAACTTGGCAAATTTATCTGTATATAAAATTGCAGTAACTTATAACAGTTTGAAGCCCATCAATCAAGCCTCATCCTTGCAAGTATCCTCATATGCAAATTGACACAAACCCAGAAGATGTCAAGGGATATGAAAGTTTATTATTTCTTTATTATATGTTCTGAACAATGTAAATGTAATGTGCAAGTAAATTTTTTTCATATCCATCTTGATAAATGAGGCTTGTTGAACGTCATATTTGAAGCCCCATTTGTAAAGAGATGAGTGAAGTTGTAACTAAGAAAATTACTTCAGCTTGGGCACTTTTTAGTTGGGCAAAACTCATTCAACACTATGATATACAAGTATTAAAAGTTACTTTTGGATAATAATAACAAAAGCAGAGAAGAGTAAGAGAGAAAGAAAACATTATGAGACTATGGCCCATGCTTTAAAGCTGAAGGTGAGTGACATATGTTTGTCATGGATAATTTTTTCTGTTTTGCTCACTATGTCTCTCCAGATTTGTCTTTGGAATACACAATGAGCCGTGAAAAAGAAAGACAGGAAGGCAATAAGGAAATAGAGAGAAATGCATTAAGAAGGGATGAAAGTCAGTGTATTATGCTCTCCATCTGACAACACACTGACAAAAGGCCATTCCCTTCTCAGATGTCCACTCTTTCTCTCTTGCTCTCTCTTTCTCTTGCTAGCTGAAATTGAAAATGAATAATATGAGGCATGTCAAAATGCAATTTCGCACCAAATTGGAAGTTGGGATTTCCTTTGGCACAGCCACTGGGTCTTCGAAGGAGATAATTAAAAAGGTGAAAAGGGATAAATAGAAAAAAAGGAAAGGAAGAAGCAATACAGCTGTTGTGAGGTAGGCAGTCAGGAAAGGACCAGCTGGATTTAAGAGCTGCAGCACAGAATTCATGGATATATTCTTCCACAAACTCTGTGCTTTGATAAATGGAGTTTCCGCTTTTTATTTCAAAGAGAGCCATTAGCCCTGAGCACCTTACTGTATGATTTTACTTACATGGAGTGACAGTACATACGCTGCGACAATGCACAAAAGTCATATACAAAAGCATTTGAGTCTGAGAACCTATACATCATCGCTCTCTCACATCCTTGTGGAAAAATTGGTCCATTCTTTTTTACAACATTGCTACAGTTTACTGAGTTTTTTGGGAATTCGCATATACACAGCTTTCTTATTGTTCCCTTTCATTCATGCTAATACCTTTCTGTCACAGATCACCCCATGGATCTCTTCTCCACCCATTCTTCCTTTCTAGTACACAGTTGACCATAAATATTTAAACTCCTCTACCTTCCCTACATCTACTCCTTGCAACTGCACCTTTCGACACCCTTGCTCATACACACTTGTGTGCTCCATCTTGCTTCTACTGATCTTCCTGCCTTTTCACTGCAGTGCATCCCTCCACCTCTCTAGATCCATCTCAACCTGGTCCTTATTCTCGCTGCTCACAATATCATCTGCAACCATCAAATTCTATGGAGACTCATGGCTCCCCATCAACCTGTCCATTAACACTGTCCCACCTACACCTTAACCAGTCTCAAACCTACAGTACATCAAACCATATCATTGTAACACGTCATTGTACATATCTTGCACCACCTTCACATACGTACATACTACAGTCTGTCACATTTACATACTCTGCTACTCCTGACTTCTTCATGCAATGCCACAGTTCATCTCTGGCCATGCTGTCATACACTTTCTCTTCAAATCTAGATCTACAAACAACTCTTTCTTACCTTCTCTACACTTCTACATCTACATTCTCAAAGCAAACATGGCATCTGTAGTGCTGAAAATGGGTACAGGGCCCTTTAAGAGGGATTTGATAACGTCATCATGCGTTACTCAGTGCACATGAGAATGGAAACCAGGAAGTTAATGTGGTGAGAGGTTTCACTGGTAACGTTTTCCAGGACGTTTCCCAGGTGTGTTTGGCCTATTGGTGTGTGTGTTAGGACTGAGGTTGGAAAAACTGCCAGTGCCGTATTTTCTTTACTGGCTGTTTGTTTATTTATTTATTTTTATTACACAGCACACCATAGTGATATTTTACATTTGTTTATTTCCTGGAATTATTGAGATTTTTGTGTTAATGTATAATAGCTTTGTGCCCATATTTATCCCTTTCTGGGAAAAGATTGGCTCAAAGATTTTGTTTTACTTATCCTATTTTACTCTTCTTCCACATAGAAATTAACAGTACAGTAAATATGCATTGTTAATTGGAATAAAACAACCCCCAGTTGAATTTGTTGGTCTTCTGCGTGTTATTCCAGCGGCCACATAATATTTTCTCACAGCATCTCAATGGCGTTGAGGACCGGACATTGACTTGGCCATTCACCTTGAATTTTTATAAAAATATTTATTTCAGATGTTAGTTTGCAGGTGTGCTTGGGATCGCTGTCTTGTTGCATGCCTCTTGTTTGCCCCATCTTAAGCTAACAAAAGCCATCTAAAGCAGATATTTGTTTATACTAGATAGCATATTCTGGTATAAAGAGCAATTGTTGTCACAATGACAAAAAAAGACCAAATCAACACAGGTCCTCCGCAATGCTTAACAGTGGCCAGTTATTTGTGGTGGTCTGCTATGTTTAGCTTTTTTTTTTTTTTTGTTAATTCAATGTACATCGTGCTGTACATTTTTAAATTGAACATCTCCCAGTCGTAAGGATTTTCCAGACATTTGTGGTTTGCTGAGATGCAGTTGTGATGTCATAGAGGGAATGGATTTTTTTTTCTAGCTACTGTATCCCTCCATGAGCCTTACTTTTTCAGTCTTTTTCCATTTGTGATATGATGAGCATAAACATTTCATGTGCTTACAGAGGCCTGTAACTTACAGTGTAACTTTTGGGTTTTATCTTTATATTTCGCAACAATAAACAGTCTGACTTTTTTTTTTTTTGTCCTTTAATGCCAAATTTGCTTAAATGCCCAATTCTGGAAACCATGGCAATGGTCTTGAAAGGTTTTATAAGCAGCAACAATTGTTCCCTTTCAAAAGCTACACTCGATGCTGCGGGAAAATGCTGTGGGAACATCTCTTTTGTGAAGCATCTGTGAATCAAACACGCCAAATTTTGGCTTATATAACCTCGGTCAGGTGACGTCATCTGATGAGGTGCACTTGCAGGTTATAAATAGGAGTGAACCGGAAACATCCTCAGGTCTTTTTGTCTTCAAGGACCGCATTGTGTTTGCGTGTGTGTGCAAAGCAGATATACAAAAAATAAAGAAAGAAAGTTTTAGATTACTCACCAATATGGTAGAGTTTGAGAGGAGATGCGTGCCTCTGTGTTAGAGATCTCTCTCGGACGGCGATCTCAACACTTTCTATTTTGAATGTTTGGGGGAAGAGCAAGCTCTCCTCGGGCTCAAGGACACGGTGATCTCCTCCCTATTAAGGTGCTTCGTGGGTGATCTGATCTGGCAGATGCGCATGAGACGGAATCCTCCTTTTCTCTCGCGCTCTCACCAGATCAGGAAGCTTTAGCATCTGAGCATCTGCCGGGGCACGCTTCTTGTGAATGGGCAGAAGAGACTTCCTCTCTTGCCGCAGGAGCAAAAAAATAATAAAAATCCCCCAAGCGCTCAAAGTTAGATGAGCGGTTTCTGTCAGGTGGCCGGAGGAGGGGCCTCAACGATGGTCCCTCCCCTTATTTGGCGACCTCCATGACTCATTCATGGAATAAGTCTATTCATCCCGTTTTTTCTTTTGCTATTAACATGGATTCATTCGTATGTTGTTGATGCGAAAGCGTAGGGTTACTTGACATTAAAAAATGTAAAAATGTGTGTTGTAAATTTATGTTGTTGCATGTATGTAGCACCCTGGTCCTGGAGGAACGTTGTTTCGTTTCACTGTGTACTAACTGTAAATGGTTGGAATGACAATAAAAGCCTACTTGACTTGACTTGACTTGACTTGACGCCTCAGATTGAAGAGACACTTGCGGGCTATCTCTCTCCTGGGAGCTCATCGTCCCTGAAAAAGCCCACACTCCCCACCAAGCCGTGTAGACTAACATCTTCGTTGGCGGGGAAAGCTTTTCAGGCAGCGGGTCAAGCTGGTGCTGCCCTGCACACCATGGCAGTTTTGCAGGCATACCAGGCCGACCTGCTGAGAGATCTGAGCACTGGCGGGGCTATTAACGATACGGCGTTTGCGGTGCTATGCCGAGCCACAGATTTATTTCTCCGTGCCACCAACCAGATGCACACACACACACACACCTGTCATTACTTCATTTGGTCCCTCTACTGCTTTTTATTCTTTTTAAAGGTTTATTTTTAATCATTTCAATGTAGCTGTAGCCTTCTTATGCTGTATCTGCATAATCACCAGTTTCATTCTTGAAGCTCTCTTTGTGTTCTTCTGGGTTTCTGAGAACAGTTTGTCTCCTCTACGGACCACTGTGTTTTGATTTCATGTCAATGTTTTTTCTTTTTCTAAAAGATTAAGGAAATGCTAGCTAGCTCCGTTTTAAAATGGGAGGTCACAAAGTCTAACTGGTTTTGTTTGCCATAATTACTCTGCCCTTAGCTGCTGTCAGTCCTTGATTCTAGACTTGCATAAAAAGCAGTTTTCCTAGCTGAAAGGCAGTTCTTACCGAATACTACCTTGGTGGAAAAGGGAGTCATCCATATTTTTCCAGGGCCCTATGTTTCCCCAGATCAACATGGCACATAATGAGAGCATGAAAAATAGTCATAGTTTTCCAAAGCTCTATGTTACCAGTTCAAGGGTCCTATGTGCCCAGAATCCCATGGTACCAAGTTTGTTGAAAAAAGGCGGCCACCCCTGTGTTCCCAAGGCCCTATGTTCTCCTGGTCTCTATAGCACAAAATGTGTGTAAAAAATATGTTCCTCAGCTCTCTATTTATTTGATGGAATTCTTTTTCAAGACCTCTGAAAACACAGAAAAAAACATTAGTTATGTTGTTTTTAAAAAGTTTTAAAGCCTTAAAATAAGCAATAAAATAAACTATTATTCAGGATATTATTAATCAGGAAATATTGTATCTTGAAATGGGTAACATGTTTTAAAGAGAATTTCTTGTGAAGTGAAGCACTAGTATTATTATCCCACAGGCTTATAATTATCCCCTTTTTTTTCTTCTTCCGTACAAAAGTTTGGCGCATAACTTGTCGTAGACCCATGAATGAGATTTCAAATCGTGCGAATGGGGTGCTATGACTTTTCTAAGTGGTGAGCGGGGTCAATTAACCACCCCAAAAAATTAACATTGAGACTGGCATCAGCTATATCTATGACACGGCAAGCACCACTCACACTTTCTTCAGGAAATGTACCTCTCTAGTTCCTGCTGTTATGCCCATATCTCACTGGTTTGACTATGCAAGAACAGATGCGTGGAAAGATGTAAACCTATTCACAGCAACAAAACTCGTGGTGAATCATGATGAACCGTACTTATGGCGTAGGTGAAATAAGGTTATTAGTAGTTAACAGATTATGGGTCAAACTTCGCTGAGTGATGATGGTAGAATAATTATAAAGGTCTTGACAAAAGCATCCATGAGGAATCACAAAGTAGTTTTCATTTTCTGCAATGGAAAAGTACTCTAATGAGTTACTTTTATCAGAAATGCAGTAATGTAACTGATTACTTTTTGAAGACAGTAATTTTGTAATGTAATTAGTTACTTTACAAAGTAATGCCCCCCAACACTGATGGTTAACTTATCAATAATTTACCTAAAAAATATGGATTTTAAGCCACACACACACACACACACACACACACACACACACACACACACACACACACACACACTAAAAACTCACTAGAAATTTGTCTTGTTAGGAGAATATTGTAACCCAGATTTCTTGACAGATTCTAATGTTCTCCAGTCTTCCTGTGCTGTGGGTAATGAGCAGCCTACAGTTTAGTCTGCAGAAAACTTTTTTAATCTTGCCAAAAAGCAAGACAGCACACAACCAACTTTTTAGCTCCCCACAATCTAGTGGCAGGCAACAAATCTTTCCTTGTCGGGGGATTCCAGGTTTTAATAATGTGTTGAAGGGTTCTTAACCCAGTTCAAGTAATTTAATATTTTCTTTGTTGTTGTCTTTGCTTGACACACCCCAATAATTGAATTCTCCTTAAATAGTGACTTTTTTGGTCAGGCAGTGTAGATAAAATATCTTTGGAAGTTGTACAGTACATGTTCATCGGTACTTCTTCTGGACATTCTCTTAGTCTATAGTAGTCTGAGGATATGATAAAGAATAACCATTTCACTCTTTTATCGTATTTTGAAAGTAACAAAAATTTAGCTTCTAACAATTTAGCTAAGGCTTCATGTTCAAACTGAACCAGCAATCTTGAACAAAAGGAGAGGATACAAAGAAGTACTTGGTTACACTTTCCAGATTAAGATGGATATGATAAAATAATATTTTAGCTGAATATATCCTCAGATTAATAAATGTAAAGCAACACATAAATTTAGTCAGAGGAATTCATTATTGTATAGCAGTTTATTTTATCCAAAATACTGAATACAACACTGACCTGAGTTACATGTTCTCTTTGGCATTCACTGCACTATATAATACCAAGGGCAAGCAGTATCAATAATTATCCTGTGTAAAGGTAATCATAGGATGGAAGAAGTACTCCCGGTAAGAGGAGACAAATTAAATATTAAAGTGTAAAACAGAGGCTTTGTGTGAACATTTCATATGATTTCCTTAAAGCAGTTTTTATGTTGTGTACCTTTTGGAAAGATGCTTGATGTGAGACTGAGAGATTTCAGGTTTGTGCTTTTTCATCCGTCATCCTCCCCCCTCTGTCTCTCACCTTCCCTCACTGTTTTTCTCCTTCTAGCTTCATTCAGACTTCAGATTGCAGGGCTGCTGGAAGGAAAAACTCAGGAAAGCTTGTGAATGTCATTAGATCAAAGCTGCACATTGTACTGTTGTGCCATTCCTTCAATCCACCTACACACGCTTATATGAGCACAACTAGCACATATGAAGGAGATCAAACATGTAAGAAATATATAAAGCCTATACATACACTGAAAATGGTATTCCAGAAAGACTCAGCAATTCAGCTATGTTTCATGACATCCTGACTTACAGTAAACTTTCAGCCTCCATAAGTAGATCTGGTGTGTTTTAGTGATAAATCATTAATAGAATCATTTCAGTGCAACTGAAAAGGCAGATGACCAATCAAAGAACTTTTCTCATAGGCCAACGTTCTCTTGAAGCACTTACTGCTTCACATGATTATACAATTTGGAGGATGGAATCCATTTTGTTTAATCCAAAGATTACATCTTGCTTGAAAAGCTCACTGTCCTGTGATGCATGGAGGTGCATACATACTGTAGCATAGAAAGCACTCTGACTGAATCCTTCACTATCTTTAAGAAAACAAAGAAAAAAGTCTTTCAGTCTTAGGCTGAGGCTAGACTTACAATGACCATCATATGGTGTAAGGTTCATATCATATGACAAATTTAATAAAACAACAATTAGGTTAAAGTGTTTTACTCCATATTAGGTGGTGACACGCACAAACACGCACTGTCGACAATTAATTTATTGTGTAAACCGCATGCGTTATTAGGGCATAATAAACCAAATCCACCACCTTCTATTCCCACAAAAATAGAACAGATAATAAAGGTTGAGCAGCTGAAAACGAGAAGTAGTTTCCTTGGCAACAATAAATCACTTGCACTTAGAACCCTACATTTCACAGTAAAGAAATAAAGACAGAAAGACTCTGAGAAGAAAGGGTTAATTCAGGGATTGGAGATTGGAGGTGCTTACTGAAAAGAGGAGAGCCTTGGTACTGGGAGCTCACAATTTATAATAGCATTGGGGTGGTTCTGCACACCATATGACTCATACAGTAGCTCCATGTGGACTGATCAAAGCCTCCCGCAGCCTCCTGCAACTGAGCAAGTCGCTTCTCAAACAGCCTGTACCCAGGGAGAGAGTATAGGATGTGATAGGCTCCTGTGCTCAGTTCTCTTCCTGCCTGTATTCCACATAGAAGGAGGAAAGATGGGGTTGTGCTGGGCTAGAAGAAGAAAGCTACTTTCATAAAGTATTCAGTGGTGCTGAAACAAACTCCAGACAGTTCCTTTGATTTTAGATAGAGTGCAGAATTCGAAACTCTTGCTAACTTTTTTTTTTCCAATATGAGCAGACTAAATGCTGTGTGATACTCTCACAAAGGCCAGAGCAAAAGGGTCTTGGCTTGTATTTAGCATTTGCCTTTTATACGAGGGCTAGTCTAACAGGAGTTCTGCTGAGTCTTCCACACTGTATGATAACAATAGGAAGAGACCTTGAGAAAACCAGACTCAACAGGGAACCCATCTTCATTTGGGTGATAATTGATGGCAGGGATTTATTCTGTCCTACTGTGTGTTAGGAGGTTGGAAGTTCCATATAACAGGAGAGGTGTTTAAGTTAATATGGAGTACACTTTTGAAATGCTTGTAGGAATTTCAGTTTTTAACTACTATTGATTGACTGCAGTAACAAGCCATAAGAGAACAGCTGCCTGCATCAGCCGAGTCCAAAACCATCTTCACGGTCAAGTGTACCCGTCCCCAGTCACCATATGTATCCCAAGCAGACCACATGGGGCCTCCATGCGACAAGATTTCGTACCAGAAGCAGGACACCAGGTTGAGTCAGAGAGGTCCGGAACACTGACAGCACAGGAGCGGCATGTGCAGCTCGACAGAGAGAGATAGAGAAGAGAAGAGAGTTAACAGTTAGCTATGGTCACGGTTACATAATGTATAAGGTGAATGTATCTCTTATGCAGGGTGCAAGCGGGGACACAAGCAGGACTAACTATGACAGCATAACTAAAAGGGAGAGCCTGAAGGAAACACAGACGGCTTGTGTGTTGTAAAGATCTACACAAATATAAATACATAATTTGGAATGAACAGATTTTTAGTATTCTCGGGGAGGAAAAAAATGCAAGATTAAAAGGTGTGTTGTGACTGTTGTTCTGGGTTTTCAAGCAAAAAACTTTAGTGAGCAGTTTATGTTAATGCAGGGGTCAGAATTGAAACAGCCACTTTCAATTATGTGAGACAGTGGTGGTGCATTTCCAGTGGACAATCTGTTGCCCTTAGTACATAGCAGATCAAGTCAATAATAGTTTAAATTAGAATAAAAAAATAAAAAATAAAATAGTGCATAGTAGAAGAAGTGAATCGTTTGGTCTGTCCGCTGTGCTTCGATAAGCTTTTCTGGCACCGGGAGAGACTCAATCAAACACACACACGTTGCCTGTCAGAAATGTCTATGTTTATTAACAGCAAAAGCTTTTTTTTAAATTTGCTTGATAAACTAAATGCCTGTGCCATCGACATCGACACATTATTACAAAGAACATGAACCAATTTAAATGTCCTGGTGAGAACAAAAGACTGGAAGTTACATATGTGTCTGTCCAGGGACAGAAGGTGTTGGCTCGAGTTCAGTGGAGAGGGGGAAAGAGGCAGAGAGAGAGAGAGAGAGAGAGAGAGAGAGAGACATAAAGAGAGAATGAGAAGGTGAGCGTTAGTACATTTAAGAACAGATGCAAGAGGAGACAGGAAGACAGCAGTATGGAAGATTTAACACATTAATATCATATCTCTGAGGAAGAGACCAAGAGAGTAGAAATAACTCCTTTTATATAAATGAATTCTCATAGATAGATAGATAGATAGATAGATAGATAGATAGTCAGTCACAAGCCAGCCAGATCAACCCAGCACTTCCAGAGCCTAGACTCCACTCCAGGTTTTTTCTCCCTGCAAGCTCACCTGTTGCTCACGCACACCTGAACGTCATCAGTCAATCATCTCTCGGCTTTCCCTGCCTGTCTCTCGGATTTCTCTCTTGTTGTCTTCACTTCCGGATTCCTGCTTACCGATCACGGAAGATTAAACAATACAGTAATCCTTCACTGCCCCATTCCCCGTAACGCGACATAACGGTCATTTCCATGCATAAGGACTTCCGCGTCGAGCACTTCCGCATTCACGAACTTCAGAGAGAAAGCTCAAGTGCGCGCTGACCTCCATTCTCTCCGCGAAGATTGAGTCCCTACTATTAACATCCTCTGCATGCGAAGCGGTTTTACAGCAAGAGACGCCAGTCAGATTTGCCCGTGTTCACTTCCGGGATAGTGGAGATTCCCTCGCTTCATAGCCCTGCCTCCAGCGTCGTCACAAGGGACTTCCCAATTCACTCCAGGCATTCTCTGTTTCCCACACACACGCACTGCTTCTCTCCTCTGCTCCTGCTGCACCTGCTTACCAAGGTTCCTGTGTGTAAATAAAATTAAACTTAAAAGGTGCCTGTTTCTCTGCTATTGGGTTCACTCTCTCAGCCAGCCGTGACAGTACACTGCGGCCATGACGAAACCAGCAGACGCATCTCGCTCAAGGCCCATTCTTCGAACTAGATCTCAGCCCAGACCTAGTGCCCGTTTTGGTGCCCAGCTACGCCAGATCATTGCCCAGCAGGGGGCTCGCGTAAACTATCATCAGCTAAACCTCCAACAAATCTCCCCGACAGTATCCAAGCTATCAATGCAAGTTCAACAAGGTTGCTCAACTCTTCATTCCACTCTGACACCACCGGCTTGGCACAAACCTCTTCTGCCTAATCCTCAACCATACAACGGCGCCCGGGTTCAAAGAATACCAAACCGAATGCACTCTCCCGCCAGTTTTCTCCAGCTCATGATCAAGCATCCGAGGCCATCATTTTGCCCCCTTAATGTCTGGTAGGAGCAGCACTACTGGACATCGAGTCACGGGTCAGGACGGCGCTCAACCAGGAACCTGGTCCTCCAGAAACACCTACAGGCAAACTCTTTGTCCCGGACGCAGAACGACCTTGTGTCCTGGAATGGGGGCATGGCTTGAGGCTGGCCTGTCACCCAGGGGCGGCACGCACACTAGCCCTTATCCAGCAACGATTCTGGTGGTCCACCATGAGGGACGACACCCGCCATTTTGTGAGTGCCTGCGATGTCTGCACTAGAAATAAAACCAGTAAAAAGCCACCTGCTGGTTATCTCAGACCTCTCCCTATCCCGCACCGACCCTGGTCTCACATAGCTCTAGATTTTGTCACTGGACTTCCAGACTCAGAAGGTCACACCTGTGTCCTCACAGTTGTGGACCTTTTTTCCATGGCGGCTCACTTCGTTCCCCTGTCTAGTCTCCCTACCGCTAAAGAGACTGCTGAACTGCTAATCACTCATGTTTTCCGCCTACATGGACTCCCGACGGACATTGTGTCGGACCGTGGGTCCCAGTTTGCTGCACAGTTCTGGTCTGCCTTCTGTAAATTAATTGGTGCTACGCCTAGTCTATCTTCGGGATATCACCCACAGACAAACGGCCAGACGGAGCGAGCCAACCAGGATCTAGAAACAGCCATCCGGTGTATGACCTCGAAGGAGCCCTGTTCTTGGAGTCGGATGCTCCCATGGATCGAATACGCTCACAACTCCTTGCCCACGTCGGCCACCGGCCTCTCACCTTTTCAATGTTGTCTCGGGTACCAGCCTCCCCTGTTACCCTCTCAGGAGGAGGAGGTCTTGGTCCCTTCTGCTCAAGCCTTCGTTCGTCAATGCCGGAGAACTTGGTTAAATGCAAGGTCGAAGATTCGCCAGACCGTCTCAGCCTTCAAACGACAAGCTGACCGGCGTCGTTCCAGGGCTCCGCTGTATCAAGTGGGCCAAAGGGTCATGTTGTCCGCTCGTAATATCCCTCTCGAGACCATGTCTCGCAAACTGTCCCCCAGGTTCCTTGGCCCATTCGCAATTGTTAAAGTCATCAACCCCTGCACTGTGAGACTTCGTCTTCCCTCCACCATGCGTCGGATAAACCCCTTGTTTCACATCTCCCAGATCAAGCCCTTAGTCTCTTGCCCACTGAATCCACCCACCCGCCCAGCTCCTCCTCCCCAAATCATCGATGGTGGTGAGGCGTTTACTGTACGCCGACTATTAAAGGCTCAACGACGAGGCAGAGGTCTCCAGTATCTCATAGCCTGGGAGGGCTACGGGCCAGAGGAGAGAAGCTGGATTCCGTCCAGATTCATTTTGGATCCATCCCTCATCAATGACTTCCACCAACAACATCCTAATACACTGGCCAGAACGCCAGGTGGCGTCCGTAGGAGGGGGGGTACTGTTGCAAGCCAGCCAGATCAACTCAGCACTTCCAGAGCCTAGACTCCACTCCAGGTTTTTTCTCCCTGCAAGCTCACCTGTTGCTCACGCACACCTTTCACAAGAGAACCATTCAGTGCCGCAGTGTCTTACTCGTGTGCCTCGTGTTTTTCTTTGCCCAGTGTTTTTTCATATGTTCTAGTCTCGTTCTCGACCCTGCCTGTCTCTCGGATTTCTCTCTCGTCTTTGCCCCTCACTACCTCAGCTACTATCGGACTGACTAATGTGTATGACCTTGCATGCTTACTGGATATCGAATTGGTACTAACGTTTCTGGATTTGTTTGTGTTTGCTTCCGGATTCCTGCTTACCGATCACGCATGATAAAACAATACAGTAATCCTTCACTGCCTCATTCCCCATAACGCGACGGTCATTTCCGTGCATAAGGACTTCCGCGTTGAGCACTTCCGCATTCACGGACTTCAGAGAGAAAACTCAAGTGCGCGTTGACCTCCATTCTCTCCGCGAAGATTGAGTCGCTACTATTAACATCCTCTGTATGCGAAGCGGATTTACAGCAAGAGACGCCAGTCAGATTCCCCCATTTTCACTTCCGAGATGGTGGAGATTCCCTCGCATCATAGGCCCGCCTCCTGCGTCGTCACTAGGGACTTCCCAATTCACTCCAGGCATTCTCTGTTTCCCACACACACGCACTGCTTCTCTCCTCTGCTCCTGCTGCACCTACTTACCAAGGTTCCTGTGTGTAAATAAATTTTAACTTAAAAGGTGCCTGTTTTTCTGCTATTGGGTTCACTCTCTCAGCCAGCCGTGACACAGATAGATAGATAGATAGATAGATAGATAGATAGATAGATAGATAGATAGATAGATAGATAGATAGATAGATAAAAAAAATAACATACAATCTGTGCTTTCAGTATTTTGGTACTATAAAACATGCATCAACTAAACTTTTATACATAAAATGCAATGTCCTAAGCTAGGGAGAAAAAAGGAAATGTCTCTTTAGAGTACAGAATGCCATTCCCAATAGGTTTGGAGTTCCTGTTCTTCAGGCTAAGCCAGTCTAGTGGGTGTCAGTAATGGGTTTGTTTGGTAACCCACTATTAAACTATTTAAATAAAACAATGAGTGAATATGTAGACCAGTCATACCACATACTGTATGGGGTGAAGAAAGGAATGGGTTCTTTCTTTGGGGTGAATGTGTTCAGTTGTGGTTAACCATCTCCTTTATCAAGGTTAGAATCTGGTATCTAAAGAAATTGTAGGGTTCTCAGGCCATGTCCACACATAGCCGGGTATTTTTAAAAATAGAGATTTTTTTAAAAGATCTACTTTGTTTTTTTCAAATAATTCTGTCCACACGACCTACATTTCAAAAATATCTTTTTCTACATAAAAACGCAAAATTCCGTGATAATTGCTGTTAGAAGCATCCCTAATCAACAGGAGGCCAATCATAAGCCTAGACAAAACATCACCAATTGCTCCATGTTGAAGTTCGACGGGTCTCGTTTTGTATGTAATGTAGCAGCAGCGAGCTTCTGAGTACATTCTGGCACTCCTGTTCGTTAATGTAATGGGTGAGTAACTGCGAGTATATGTACATGTAAATGTACATGTAAGTCCAGTAACCAACGTTAACACAGTCAGTAGTCAGCAGATAAGAATCTCCGTTTTTAAAAATACACAGCTGTGTGTGCACATTGCCTCAAAAACCAAGAACCAGTCTAAAAATTTTGTCCATGGTAAAATCACAGAGTCTTTATATGTTATCCTAAGTGAATAACGCTTGTAGCTAAAATTTATTCAACCACACAGCTACTTGTATAACTGTTTAAAATGCCACAATGAAATGTAATTCTCACACATTCACAATGAACCAATTTTTTTAACCTCTCTCACTCATGAAAGGTTACATTCATGCATAGTTCAAATGTTTTTTGGTGCACTATATTTTACATTTAAGCAATATAACATTAGAAGGAGTGGTGTTGTACTGGATATCAGCACGGCTGTTTACAGAACAATGTACTGTAAGTGTCAATAAAAGCCTTTGACACGCATTTAATTAAGTAATTACAGCAGTTCTAAAAACACATTAGCAGCAGACTTTGACAAATTTTACCCACTATTGCAAACAAATGAAATTTAAATGTCACTTTATAACATAATTTTTCTGACTTGCAAAACTTCTGCATGTTCCATGCATGTTTCTTTCTTTCTTTCTTTCTTTCTTTCTTTCAAGTAAGTAGTGTCTACAGGTTTATAAAACAGAACATACAGTATACATCAGGGAAGATGGTATTGTGAATCAAATCAAAATATCTGATTATTTTTGAGTCATAAAATGATTTTTTAAAATTATATTCATTAATTAAATAATTGTACTATATTACTTATTTTTCTTACTGAAAGCCATCAAAAAGGGAGCATTAAAAATATGTTTAGTTTATTTAGATGAAGAAGGAGCACCACTGTAGAGCTATTATTTAATGCTAATATTTAGCATTAGAGTTTTTTGGACTCCAAATTAATTACTACAACCCGCCACACACACAGCTAGAGCGAAATTCAAAGCATTAATTTAAAGTGTTTTTAGTCAGGATCCATATTTTTTTATTATTATTTTTACTGAACACTACAAAATTACACTTCAGTACACTTCAGATTGATTACAGTAAATGTTTGCTTCTCATTTAAGCCATTTTTTAGATTACAGGTTTTTCACACAGTTAACCAGAGAGTTCAGATAGAATTGTGGTGTGTTACAAACTGTGCTACAAACAAAATAACCATAGGGAAAACAAAGTGTGGGAGTTAAAATGTTCATTCTATTGCTGCCTTCGTTTTTTCCAACACCATCGACTGCCTTTCTCTCTGCATCACCCACACACTTCTCTCCCTGTCCTAATCTTACTCATCTTTTCTTTGTTATGGTGAATTGTAAATTGGTGAATGGTAAATTGAGACACTCGTCATCTAAATTCAAATTATACCTTCCAAAAGCAGAATTTTATTTGCATTTTTTATGCTTTGTCACTATCCCCAAGATGTTTCAGTGTAGAGAAATATATACCACAGCCATTGGACAGAATGTAATGCTAAGTTCTTTGTGTCTCCACCAGTAATAAGAGTAATTACAAATGGGAGCAAATCATTTGGGCTCAGCTGAGAGCTTAAAGAGCTTATTAAAGCCTGAACAACAGCTTAAGATTGGTGCCTTTAAGAGCCCTCTCAGAACGCTGTGCTTAATCAGAAGATATGCCAATGGAGAAGAGGAGAAAACGAGGGAGTGACTGACAGAGAGAGAGAGAGAGAGAGAGAGAGAGCGAGAGAGAGAGACTCACAGCATAGTACAACAACAAGCATCTGTAACAGACACCCCCATCTTTAGATTGATCAAATATACATTATAGTTTTCTTGCTTTATTCTTTTTTTAGGAGACTAAAATTTTTCTCTCCTCCTAGACTGTGGGAAAAATCAGATGAAGGGATTATTAGAGAGCATTAAGTTCTTCCTTTAAGGCTCTTAGTCATCAGAGTTGGGGTTTAGAAGGTGAATGTGACCCCTGTGGTGTCCTGGGAGCGGTTTAATAAGCCTCAGAACAGAGCTCTTCTCAGACCAGCACTTAGAGGGATGGAGGCTTGTTGGCTCAGCTCCCTGCTGTGAACCACAAAGAAAAAATAAAACATGGCCTATTGGGTTAAATCTATTTCACCAGAATCTGAACCTGAAATCATTTTTTAAAATCCATAATAACAATATAAAAAATGCCTGCGTTCAATGTACATTTCAATATGATTCAATATGTTCGCGCACACACACACAAAAAAAGAAAAATGCACTGGGAGAAGTAAATACTGTACTTGATTGCCTTTTATTTTTACTTGAAGTGATTTGTTTCAGGTGCCACCAATTATTTTACCTTAATTAACTAGTATGCAGTAAGTAGCTTTTAATTTCTTTAACAACCACATTGGAAGACATATTCCATAGTCGTGCAAAGATTTTACTATGTTTCAGAAGGGCCACACTATTGCCCTCATCACACAAAGAAAACAACTAAAGAGATCACATAGGGTGAGATCTGGACTTTTTGGAGGCCATTCATAAGGTCCACGTCATTCCAGGACTACAAGTGCTACAAGTTAAATTAAATATTGACATTAAATATCGTCTATTTAACTTTTACGCACACTGTAGTGTCAAGAAGGCAAATGCATGAAGCGGTGCAACCCTCACACATAGTGCCCACTGTACAAGCCTCTGGAAGCAGTGAATGAGGTTGGGTTCAGGTGACTAACAATGTATTGAATGATTAAATTGATGATTTCTTTTCTGATGAAATGAGCCTATTTCAGGATGACAATTGTGAAATTGTAAAATGTTCTGAATTAGCCACTGCAAACTTCTGACCTTAACCCCATTGAAAAAAAAAAAAACTTTATGGAGTGGTTGGACTTTCACCTCATTAACACAAGCTCTTGTTGCATCGTTGCAAAACAAAGACATGTTAAACAGATAAACAAACTAAAGATTAAGACACAAAAATATTAGAGTGGTCAGTGGTAGCAGCATTGCTACCACTGGTTCAGAAGGTCCCAAGTTCCAGTGTTGGGCCCTTGAGCAAAGTCCATAACCCTCAACTGCTCAGATGTATAATGAGATAAAAATGTACGTCACTCTGGATAAAGGGTGTCTGCCAAATGTCATAATGTAGAGTGTATGAATTTTTTTTTTGGCCAGTCAGTATAGTTTAGGTGAAACAAAGCATATTATGCCATAGCAAATCATCTGCCTCCATCTACTGTAACCCTATCCTCTGCATCCTCTTCTCTCACACCAACTAAAACTTCATGTCCTCTCTCACTGTACACGGTCTTCCTCTAGACCTCCATCCTGGCAGTTCCAACCTCAGCATCTTTCCACAAATATATACATAATCTCTTTTCTGAACATGTCCAAACCACCTCAATCTGGTCTCTCAGACTTTTTATCCAAAACATCCAACATGGGTTGTCCCTCTGATTCCTGATCCTATCTATCCTTGTCACTCCCAAAGAGAACCTCAACATATTCATCTCTGCTACCTCCAACTCAATTCTGTCTTTTCTTCAGTGCCACTGTCTCTAAACCGTAGAGCATTGCTAGTCTCAGTGCTGTCTTATAAACCTTTCCTGAAAGAAGACAAAATAGAAAGAAAACAGCCGAAAGACAAAATAGAAAGAAGATTTTAGATATTTAATGACACTTTTGCTGTAAAGTTACTATTCTAGATCTGAGTCCTAATAGTGTATATGCTTATTTGTCTTTCTGAAACACCAAATGTTAGAGAAATTTTAGAGGAGGAAACACCCTGAATAAAATCCAATTATACAATCCTTTTTGTCAAGTATCATGAATCCAGATTCTACCATCAAATGTACAATTCAAGCATCACATACTTACACTAATAACCTTTTTTTATGTCTGTTTGAAGATTGTTTGTGCAGCCTGTTATATGTTGCCTGACCTCAAGTCAAGGAAGAATTCATACAGCTATTCAGTGGGTCATAATGCCTTACGCTGATGGTCTCTTCCATATTCATGAAATTCAGAACAGCCTGAGGCTGATGCAAAATGCCTAGGCAGAACTGCTCAGAGTGCAATCCCAGGAGGTTTTCTTTAAGAGGGCTCGCTGGCGGAGACATTACACTTGACCGCTCAATTTTCACCAACCGAGGCGTTTCTGCTGAAGCCGCCTGAGCACACTCAGTCAAACAGGAAGCTTTGGTAGGCGGGCGAACATCGAGAAGAGCATTAAAAGCCAACACACATACATGCTTTAGGCTGTGCTGAGTCATCAGCTATCTGCACTTTTTGGCACAGAGCACACACAAACAAGTGTTCAAAAACTCTCTGCCTCTAGCAGCCACGCTCCACTATTAACGAATCCCAAAGCAACCTTCTCTACATCAAAAGCCTCCTTTTTCCTGTCCCCTCCTTCCTGCTTTGCAAGGTGTTTGATATCTTAAAATCACTGACAAAGTTTTGCAGTAGAGCAAAAAGGGAATGGGGTAGAAGGGAGGAAGATTTAAGTGGTTCACAGCATCACGTAAATTGATTGAAGCAGCTGTACAAGTCCACATAAGGTCACTTTTCTTTCCTTTATATAGCACACAATTTGAATGCCAGCCAAATTCATTTAGCTTCCTATTTAGTATGTGGCTCAATGCTACCTTAGATAGAAATATTTCTCTAGTGAGAAATATTTTTTCTATAGCTCCATTCAGGCATACTGTGTGCTGTTACACAGGGGGGAAAGCAAAAGCAGAAAATGGCCTTTCTCAGCCAAGACTGAACATATTCTCTTTTCAAGCAGGATCTTTGCCCTAACCTAGCCTCTTTAAAATCACTTCAAACACAGTGCCTTTGGCATTATCAACTTTACCCAAGGACATAAATGCACCCATATAGGCATTTACTTTAGAATGAGGGGGAACTCACTAGGCTCAAAAATAGCACAAATAATAATCCACTTCAAAACAAACAAACAAATAAACTGGGTCTACCAAGGCAAGTAGCATTACTTGGTTTATTCTGTTTCCAGACTCCGCAAAATACATGGAGTAATATCTGGTTAAATTCCAAGTGAATATTAGTATAACATCAGAATGTAAAATAGTAACCCATACAAAAGATAGATAGATAGATAGATAGATAGATAGATAGATAGATAGATAGATAGATAGATAAAATACTTGCCCCCCCCCCCCCTGCCCTTTTTGTTTACATATTTGTCACACATAATTGATTGCAATCAAACTAATTTTACTATTAAACAAAGATAACCAGAGGAAATACAAAATGGATTTCATTTAATAAGGGCTGCTCACACGGACATGGCCCTACAGTATGTTACAATGTAATCATGTATTAAAAATGTAAATCATGAATAAACTGACATTTTTAGAAACCCGAGTTAAATTTCATTTGCCACACCAAGGCCTGATTACAGCCAGACCTGTTGAATCAAGAATTCACTCAATTAGACCCTGTTCGATAATGTGAAGCACAATAAAAGATCTAAAAAAAAACTAAAGAAATTCGAGAATAGATAAGAAACAAAGTAACTGACATGTATCAGTCTTGGAAGTCAAGTTTGAAGTTTATTTTATCAGCTTTGAGACTCCAGCAAACCACAGTGAGAGCCATTATCCACAACTGGAGAAAACATGGACCAGTGGTGAGCCTTACCAGGATTATTCCACACTGTAAAAAATAAAATCTTGGCTTAACTAAAAATTTCAAGGCAACTTGCTGCACAGCTTTTTTGAGTTAACTCCACTTTTAACCCAACTTGTTCACTTAACTTAGCTGTGCAGCAAGTTGCCTTGAAATTCTGAGTTAAATCAACTTGTTGTTGACTTAACTAAATTTACTGAGTAAGGTCTCCCAACTTATATTCTTTTGTTATGTTAAAAGTGATTTGATACTTTCAAAGACTTATTAATTTAATAAATATGAACTTGTCACATGTATTGGGTTCAAAATGTGTTTAAATTTACTGAAGCAGGTTTTTTTGTAATACAATATAATGAAAAAAGCTGTAACTGAATGCTTGAAAGTTTCTTCCAATTTTTATTTTAAACCAAAAGGAACACACTACAACCACATTCCATGACTTTCAAATAAAAGTACACAAAAAGAAACATGGCAAAATGCCTTTTACAATCTAAACTTCACAAAATAGGGGGAAAAAAAATAAATAAATAATAATAATTTGAAGTCTGAAAACAGCTCACAAAAGCAAAGTCAAAGGAGAAGTTAATTCTTAAGGGATTGTACCCTTGCAGAGCACTGAGTGCCCAATTCCATGAACACCTTCTCAATCACCTCAAAAGTGTACTTCCGATTTTTTGGTACTGAAATCCAAGGCAAACAAGTCAAAGGCCAACTGTTCTGGTGCATCTTGCAAGACAATTCCTTCCTCCAACACAAGAGTAAAGTTTATGACACTGGTCAAAGTCGTAGGGGAATCATCATCTTCAATCACAATAGGAACTCCCACTTTCATCCCTCTGGTCTGTCCGCCATCAGGAGTACTGTCCTACTGTAATGAAGAGTACAAAAAAAGAAATCACTTTTGACATCCATCTTTTCTATGTTATTATATTTCTTTTTGTTCCATGAAAGTTTTGGATTATACTAGATTAATGTAGACAAAATGTACAGAAAGAAACACCTCATAAATCCTTAAAATCAGTTGAGGTGATCAGATGAAGTAAAATAAGAGCCGGAGTTCAAATGAATAAGAATTTAAGTACCTTAATAATGTCAACACAAATATTAGCAGCCGTATTTTGGTCAAAGTGCCTGCAGAGAATTAATGCAACATACTCACCAGACATGTTCTGAATAGTGCAGATGATCCATCACGGATAAACACATCTGTCACAAGCCAGCCAGATCAACCCAGCACTTCCAGAGCCTAGACTCCACTCCAGGTTTTTTCTCCCTGCAAGCTCACCTGTTGCTCACGCACACCTGAACGTGATCAGTCAATCATCTCTTGGCTTTTTAAGCACACAGAGAGAACCATTCAGTGCCGCAGTGTCTTACTCGTGTGCCTCATGCTTTTCTATGCCAAGTGTTTTTTGTATGTTCTAGTCTCGTTCTCGACCCTGCCTGTTTCTCGGATTTCTCTCTCGTCTTTGCCCCTCAGTACCTCAGCTACTATCGGACTGACTAATGTGTATGACCTTGCATGCTTACTGGATATCGAATTGGTACTCACGTTTCTGGATTCGTTTTGTCTTCGCTTCCGGATTCCTGGTTACCGATCACGCAGGTTAAAAGAAAAAATACAGTAATCCTTCACTGGCCCATTCCCCGTAACGCGAATCATTCCCGTGCATAAGGACTTCCGCGTCGAGCACTTCCGCATTCGCGGACTTCAGAGAAGAAGCTCAAGTGCGCGCTGACCTCCATTCTCTCCGTGAAGATCAAGTCGCTATTATTAACATTCTCTGCATGCGAAGCGGATTTACAGCAAGAGACGCCAGTCAGATTCGCCCGCGTTCACTTCCGGGATAGTGGAGATTCCATCGCGTCATAGCCCCGCCTCCAGCGTCACCACTAGGGGCTTCCCAATTCACCCCAGGCAGTCTCTATTTCCCACACACACGCACTGCTTCTCTCCTCTGCTCCTGCTGCACCTGCTTACCAAGGTTCCTGTGTTTAAAGTTAGAATTAAAGGGTGCCTGTTTTTCTGTTATTGGGTTCACCCCCTCAGCCAGCCGTGACAGTACACTGCGGCCATGACGAACCCAGCAGACGCATCTCGCCCAAGGCCCATTCTTCGAACTAGATCCCAGTCCAGACCTAGTGCCCGTTTTGGTGCCCAGCTACGCCAGATCATTGCCCAGCAGGGGGCCCTTGTAAACTATCATCAGCTAAACCTCCAAAAAATCTCCCAGGCATTAGCAAAGCTTTCAATGCAATTTCAACAAGTGTGCTCTACTCTTCCTTCCACTCTGACACCACCGGCTTGGCACGAACCTCGTCTGCCTAATCCCCAACCATACAACAGCGACCCTGAGACATGTTGTTTCTTTCTGTCTCAGTGTTCCTTATTACTTGAACTCCAGCCATCAACCTTCCCCACTGAACGTTCCAAGGTGGCGTATATCATCACTCTCCTTACAGGGAGGGCCCGTGAGTGGGGGACTGCCGTCTGGGAAGCCAAGGACCCTTGCTGTGCCACCTTTAACGCCTTCACTGAAGAGATGGGGAAGGTATTCGATCGCTCCCACGCAGGCCGGGAGGCCGCGAGAAAGCTGCTGGAGCTGTGTCAGGGTTCCAGATCAGCTTATGATTATGCCATTGAGTTCAGGACTTTGGCGGCCGCCTCTCAGTGGGACACCCGGGCCTTGTATGACACCTTTCTGAATGGTCTTTCAGAGTCACTCAAGGACCAGCTAGCTTCTCAGCAGCTACCCGAAGATTTAAGCGATTTGATGGATCTAGTAGGACGTGTGGATTCACGCCTCAGGCAAAAGCTTCGCACCCATAATCAACCACGACTCATAGCCAGCACCTCCCCCTCTCCAACCGTTTCAGCCAGCTCCCCAGCTGAAACCATACAGATTGGTCGGTCCCGGATCTCGCCAGAGGAACGACAACGTCGAGTTTTGGCTGGGGCATGCTTCTATTGTGGCAATGTTGGTCATCTACGTCTCCAGTGCCCGTTAAAGACAAGCAACCTCCCAGTTAACCTAGGCACACTGGAGGGGGCATTCCAAGCGCATCTGCCTAGAGACCGCTCACTTCTTCCTGTCATGCTCCTCTGGGATAACCAGCCCCGTATTCTTCATGCACTCGTTGATTCTGGTTCTGATCAGAATTTAATTGATGCCAATAAGGTCAAGGAACTGCAGGTTCCAACTCTTCCCTTGGAACCACCGCTGTCAGTCCGTGCTCTCGATGGTACGTTCCTTCCTCCGATTACCCGGCGAACCGTTCCAGTCACGCTGAGGACATCGGGAAATCATTCGGAAGAAATTTCGTTCCTCGTCATGCAAAGATCTCAATCCCAGCTGGTTCTTGGACGCCCCTGGCTCATCCGCCATAACCCACAGATAGACTGGTGGAACAACGTCATCCTTGGATGGAGCCCCCTCTGCCTAGCATCGTGCCTTAAGTTGGCGCTCTGTCCTTCTCCAGTAGCAACCTCCTCAGAGGAATTTCCTGACCTCTCCACAGTCCCGCAGGACTATGCTGATCTCAAGGCAGTGTTCAGCAAGTCTCGGGCTATTTCTCTCCCCCCCCACCGACCCTATGACTGTGCAATCGACCTCCTTCCAGGCACTACTCCACCCAGGGGACGTCTGTACTCACTCTCCCAACACGAAAGGGGAGCCATGGACAAATACATATCCGAATCATTAGCTGCTGGAATCATCAGGCCTTCATCATCTCCTGCGGGGGCAGGCTTCTTCTTCGTGGCCAAGAAGGACGGGTCCCTACGTCCTTGCATTGATTACAGAGGACTTAATGACATCACAATCAAGAATCGCTATCCATTGCCCCTGATGTCCACTGCCTGCAACCTCCTGCAGGGAGCCCAAATCTTCACCAAGTTGGATCTCCGCAGTGCTTACCACCTAGTTAGGATCAGGGAAGGAGACGAGTGGAAGACCGCCTTCAACATCCCGTCCGGTCATTACGAGTATTTGGTCATGCCTTTCGGGTTGGCTAACGCACCGGCAGTCTTCCAAGCTCTGGTCAACGACGTTCTTAGGGACTTCATCAACGTATTTGCCTTTGTCTATCTAGATGACATTCTCATTTTCTCACATTCCTTAGGGGAACACACAAAACATGTTCGCCAGGTACTTCAGAGGCTTCTGGAGAACCAGCTCTTTGTTAAAGCTGAGAAATGCGAATTTCATCGCAACACAGTCTCATTTTTGGGTTTCATTATTGCTCCTTCGAGGATCCAGATGGACCCCGCCAAGCTTCGAGCAGTTACTGATTGGGTCGTTCCAACCACCCGTAAGGACCTCCAGCATTTCTTGGGTTTCGCCAATTTTTACAGGCGATTCATCCGTAACTATAGTTTGGTAGCCATGCCACTCACCTCCATGACCTCGATATAAAGTCCATTCGCATGGACGGAACAAGCAGCCAAGGCATTTCGGGAACTAAAGACACGATTTACCTCGGCCCCTATTCTACAACAGCCTAATCCTTTGCTTCAGTTCATTGTTGAGGTAGATGCCTCAGATTCTGGAGTAGGAGCTGTATTATCGCAAAGGTCACCTAAGGATAACAAATTGCACCCTTGCTGTTTTTTCTCTCACCGACTCTCGCCCATGGAAAGGAACTACAGCATAGAGGATCGAGAGCTACTGGCAGTAAAACTGGCGTTAGAGGAGTGGAGGTATTGGCTAGAGGGGACAGAGATCCCGTTCCTGGTCTGGACGAACCACAAGAACCCTAAGCAAGGTGGTCCCTATTCTTTTCTCGTTTTAATTTCTCCCTGTCTTATCGCCCAGGTTCAAAGAATGCCAAACCGGATGCACTCTCTCGTCAGTTTTCCCCAGCTCATGATCAAGCATCCGAGGCCACCATTTTGCCCCCTCAATGTCTGGTAGGAGCAGCCATACTGGACATTGAGTCACGAGTCAGGACGGCGCTCAACCAGGAACCTGGTCCTCCAGAAACACCTACAGGCAAACTCTTTGTCCCGGAGGCAGAACGATCTTGTGTCCTGGAATGTGAAATATAGCAGCTTTTTTCCATTGGAATGTATTTAAATTGTTTTATTTATTGCTGTGATGTACAGCTGTATTTTCTGCATCATTATTCCAGTCTTCAGTGTCACATGATCTGCAGAAATCACTATTTCTTTAATTAATTCATAATGTCATAATGATCAAGAAACAATACCCCCCCCCCCCAATGACTAAATGACAGTATTAGACATTTTTATAGGCCAACATTCTTCTTATTATTAAAATTGGCAAAAGAAAAAGCTATAACTCTCTATATAAAAATATCAAGAAATTTTCCCACGATCAGATCCTCATATTAGTGGGATTTCATGAAGACCATGTGGCACTAAAGACTTGAGTAATGACGCAGAACATTCAGCTTAATGTCACAGCAATAAATTACAGTTTTAAGTACAGTACATTCCAGTAGACGACAGAAATTTTGAAGTCTAACATTATTTCACCTTATTCCAGTTTTACTATATCAAATAAATTTAGTATTTTATATTGATCAAATAAATGTAGCATTGATTAACATAAAACTCTTTTAAAAACAAAAAATAATACAGATCTAAAACTTTTGAACGTTAGTGCAGAGCTAATCTGACCAATTATATTGACCAAAATATTCAATAGTCTTTTTACTTTTTTTTCATTATATTTAATGGAATGGGGCATGAATAGTCTTACATAAAAAAGTAAACTAGTAAGGTATAACAAGAATTATTTTTTGCCCTAACTTCATACTTCGTTCTTAAAATCATTAAAAATACTGCATTGTAAATGTTTACTTACATGAAATGGTAAAGTTTGAGGTCTTGTGATGAAGTCTGGAAATGTGTTTATCCAGGAGGATATTGAGAGAATGTGTTCTGAAACGTTAAATGCAAAGATTACAAACACTGTGGTGCAAATACTGCATAGTTTAAATACCAAGTGTAGAAGAGTTATTATGAATGTAACCCGACTTTCTACACTTGTCTTATTATTCTCCAGTCTCTTTGGCTGTGGGTAATAAACGGCTACAGTTAAGTTTGCAACAAGTTATTTTATTAAGCCAAACTGCAAGACAGAATACAAACTGCCCTCCTCATGTGCTTCTCTCACACCGTGTCACACTCTCACCTGTCCCATGGGTAACCCCAGGCAGGTAACCTATTAGTTCCTCTTAACATAAACAACATAACTAATAAATCAAATATGACACATGCAGGGATATAGACAAAATAATAATGTGCTGTGAATAATAATTAAATAATATTCAACTCTAAATTTAATATTTCTAATATAATTAAATATACTTCATAATATGCAACACCTGTAATAAATAACAAATAAATGTAGTAAACTCAAAATAATACAAAATATATTGTTTGTAGGAACTCAGGTTACAGGATGACTTGCATCTTTCTCACTGTCTCACGTTAAATAAACAACTGCACCAAACTCTATGTACTTCGTAAAGAACGCCATATAATAAAGCTCATTTATGTTAAGACCATTTCTACAAAAGGACTTCGATATAAATATATGCACTTACCAAAGTTTAAAAGAAGTTGTCCGTTGTGAGGTGGAGAAACGGGCTACTAATCCAGATGATCAAAATACCCGCTGCACCCAACACGCATGCGCCAACTTCAGAAACGTATCAGCGAACCAACTTGTGTGTGTGTTAACTTGCATTAGAAAGTCTGTTCAGTGATTAAACCTTCGTTAACCCAGCGAGTTTTTAATGAACTTGTTTTCACTAGTTCAGTCAGTGTTTATGTCTTCTTGTCCAGATTACTAATAAATACTCATTATGCCAACATTTTGCTAGTTGGATTTTTTACAGTGCAAGAGCACATTGATGCCTCATTCAGGAGCTCATAAAATAACCCAGAACAGCATCTAGAACTCATTTGTCTCAGTTAATGTGTTCATAATTCAACAATAAGAAAGATACAAAATGGCATCAATGGGATCCATGTGAAAAAAATGGCATCCATAGGAGAGTTCCAAGGCGAAAGTCACTGCTCATCTCACATTTGTCAAAAAATATCTTGATTATCTCCAAGACTTTTGGACAAATATTTTCTGGACTGGTAAGACAAAAGTTTAACTTTTTAAAATATTTGCATTCTGATACATCTACCACAAAACTAACAAAGCGTTTCAACACTCAAAAATGTTGGTGGTAGTTTGATGGTCAGGATCTGGACAACATGTAATAATTGATGGAACCATGAATTCTGAACTCTACCACACTGTAAACCCTAATGCTCAAAGTAATTAAACACATTGAGTACCGTTAACTTAAATAATTGCAATTAGGTCAAATTAATAGACCTTTTTGAGTATTCAGAACTTTTTGGTATTTATGAGTTTGTAGAAATGACTCTTTTCAAGTTAGCTGAACAAATTTGAGATTTTAAGTAATCTTAAGTACTTTTTGAATGATTAGATCAACAGTTACTGTTACAGGAGCAACAATTTATTTGATTTGCAACAAGTTCAACAAACTCAAAAATTGATAGTTCTGTTTACTTAAAATTGGAAACATCATTACATAAGTAATTTGATGTAACTGATTACCAACTGAGCTTTGCCAACTTAATCGGGTTTACAGTGCAGAAAATCCTGAATGAAAATGATTGGCTCCTTAGAAAAAAAAGATCAATATTCTCCAATTGAGATGCTGTGGCATGACCTTAAACAGGTTAAACCCTCCTATGTGTATAATTAAAACAATTCGTCAAAGAAGAATGAGCCAAAATTCCTCCAGTGGTTATGGTCCCTTTCTATTATGGCCAACATTACATTTTTCAGCGATTATTGCTGCACTAGTTTTTCTGTCTGATCAGACCAGACAGGCTAGCTTTTGGTCTCCAAAGGCATGTGCGGGTCTTGGCTTCCCATGATCCTGTCACTGGTTTACTGGTATATAACTGCAAATGAATGTTAATATGTTTATAATTTTTTTCTCTGCAATTTTCAGATTTTCTCCCTTAATTTGGGCCCAGCCAATTCCCAGCAGTCATTAGGGCACTCTCCCTTCAAGGCTACAACCACCAACGAGGGCAGATGAAGACCATCACGTGTTTCCTTCGAGACATGTGATGCCAGCCAACCACATCTTTTCTAAATGCTTGCTCACACACTGCAGGGGCGGTTTAACACACTCAGAGGAAAGTTCCTTCCACATGCATGAGCTCACAGATACCTATGATTGGTTAGCATCATGATGCAAGGAGATTGGCCAATCAGTACTCTGGCTGTGAGAGACTGCAGCATCACAGCAAACTTGTTAATGTTGTACCACTTGGGGCCCAATGTTAATGAGTTAATGCTATGCCTGATTTAAATATACACAGTACATCTTAATTTTTTTTTTTTAGAATAATATATTCAATGACTAGTTCAGTAAACACATCTAAAATTGTGGGGCAGACTGCTGACTTGACAGTTGTCCAGAAGACAATCATGGACACAGAAGGTTATCACTGAAAGGTCTGGCTGGTCACAGAGTGTTGCGATCAGAAAAAGCATATTTTTAAAAAATTACTGGAAATGAAATATGTGTTAGGAAATGGTAGGAATTAGCACAAACCGCATTATTAACTGCATCCTTAAGAAGATTGTCAAGCAAAGTGTTAATTTTGGAAATGAAATCAATAGTGAAAATGTTTCATTGGCGACCTATTTTTCATCACAAAGACAAACTAAATAAAATTAATCTTCAAACAGCAGGATGTCTTATAATTGTTGGATAAATATAAATAAAGATTTTTTTTTTTAATGTTTCCCTACCGAACGGTATTAAAAACAAACATCCTGTTTTTGGGAATGGCTCTTTTTGGTCTTGGAAGAAAAAAGGATAGACGATTTACAGTTTCTGACAACTTCACTTATGTTGCCATGGAAAAAAAAAAAAAAAACATTGGTAAAATCACAGAAAATGAGAAGAGGCATTTGAATACCAGTGACTCAGAACTGTATAAAAAGTTAACATTAAGATTCTAATAACCCTTAGGCAGATTGTGAACACAACATTGCATTAATAGACTTTACTTTTAAATGTGTAGCATTATTTAAGCTTGAACTTGCAGAGTAATGTTTTTGACTGTAGACACCAACCTAACATTGGCTTATTATCAATAGCTTCTGTGCTTGCTTAAATGTTAGCCACTCTTGAACTGCATTCTCATTTGAGTGTGACTTGAGTGGTCACAAGTTTGAATTAATTACAAATTAATGCAATTCCTACAACCTTTGGACATAAAGAATACTACTGCTGTGCATTGCAATGCAAATGAATGCAATTACTAATTGAACAAGACTAATGGCATAAATTATTTTTAGCTGTGGAAAGCCACTTTAATTCAAGCATTTACAGTACGTCAGAAATATTAACATTGTATATCCAGCATTTATCTGTGATTCACAGACGGTTTTTAAAAAGGAGAGAGCCGTGTGAGTCTGTGTTATCTGAAATCTGTAAAGCTCCTGATTTACAGCCTCATTAGCGGTCTTCTTGCTCTTGTGATGTTGTTGTTGCAGTTTTCAGTTATAAACAAAGTATCCTATATTCACAGTAAAACCACTTTGTTTGTAGCCTACTCAAAAACTAACTGTTTATTAAACAAACCACACGTCATTTAAGGAAATTGTCTCTTTAAAATTTTAAATAAATGTGGCCCAACATGTGATTTAAGAATCATAACTTTAAATGCAAAATAAATAAATTTTACTTTTTTGTTGACTAACAAACTAATAAATAACAATACTTAGAATGTGACTGAAATGTGACTAAAATTTATGTACATTTTATTCAGAAGGGAAAAACTAAATTAAACTGACAAAAAAGTAACATTGGGCTAGAGTCAGTGCTACAAGAGCCACCACGCACAGACCTCTTTAGGAACTAGGCTACAACTGTTGCATTCCTAGAATTAAGTGACTCAGAGACACAAGAGACAAATGTCAAAAGTGTCTTATTTGGGCTAAGGAGAAAAAGAACTGGAATGTTGATCGGGCGTCCAAATTGTGCTTTTCATTTGCAAAGGTGGGGGGGGGTGTGTTTCTTCACACTTGGAATCCTAAAGTCCAGTGTGAAGTTTCGACAGTTGATGATAAAATCTGCTGGTGTTGGTCCATTGTGTTTTTCTCACGTCCGTAGTCAATGCAACCAACCATGAGGCGATTTTAGAGCACTGCAGGCTTCTGTCTGCTGACAAGCTTTATTAAGTTTTTGATTTTCTTTTCCAACAATTTTCGTAGTACCTTCCCACAATGCCAAAACTATGGCTAACTGGTTTGCTGACCATGATTGCCCAGCCAACTCAACTGACCTGATTCTGAAGGGTATTGTCAGGAGAGATGAGATCAAAGCTGCTAGCAATCTGATCGCCTCTATGGCTGCCACATTGATGCAGTAATTTGGTATACAGGAGCCAAAACCATGTACTGAGTGCATAAATTATCATAATTTTTCAGAATGTCTGTACTGTAAATTCTTTTTTGATTGATCTTACCCAATACTCTAAAATTTGAGATACTGGATTCTTGATTTCATTAACTGAAAGCCATAGCCAGTGATATTAAAACAAAAAGTGTAATTATGTGTAATGAATCTAGAATATAAGAAGTGACTTTTTTGTTATTTTTAATTAAATGACAAAAAAAGCTTTTTATATTCAAAACTTTTACACAGTGCATTTCAAAAATTTATATAAAAAGCATTTTTGTCATTTAATTGAAAAAGTTAAACTCATTGCCTAACTTTGTATCGTATATGATATGTTTTTCATATGTTTTACAACAAAAATATTATTTGCACACTAATTTCTTTAGATCAACTTTTGCTTTAATTATTGCTGTGCCATTGTTTTGATAACTTTATGCAATATCACACCATCTATTTTTGACCAGAGTTGCATTAATTTCTTTCCAAGATATTGTGTTGATGATGGGAGAATCAGACCACTGCATAAAGCCTTCAGAACATCCTAAAGATTCTCATTGAGGTTAAGGTCTGGAGTCTGTGGTGACCAACCCATGTGTGAAATCAATGTCTCATGCTCCCTGAACCACTCTTTCACAATTTGAGCCTGACAAATCCTGGCATCATATCTTGGAATATGCCCATGCCATCGGGGAAGGAAAAAAAATCCGTTGATGGAATAACCTGGTCATTCAGTATAATCAGGATAGTGAGCTGACCAAATTTTTGGGCTCATAAAATTACTGACCCTAGACCTGACCAATGGAAGCAAACTCAGCTCATAACACTGCTCCTACATGCATGTACTGTAGGCACTAGCCATGATGGATGCATCACTTTAGAACAAAGAAAATTTTTACTCATGCTCCACAGACCATTCTTTATGCTTCATAGAAAATGTGAAGCCTTTTTGCAATTAGTTTCTCTAACGTTCTTAAGGCTTCATAGCAGTTTAGTCCCCTTACCTTGAGTTTTTTTTTCACATTGTGTGTGTGGACATGCTCTTACTTTCATTATTAAACATATAGCTATGTGTTCAACTGTTGTTGTTTTTTTACAATCTGATTTTACGTGATCTCCCATCACACTCATTCAGGTTGTTTTTCTGACCACATTTCTTCCTCGAAGATAATCACAAATATCCTTCCAGAACTGCATTTTACAGTCCTTAACTCAATTTTAGTAGTTTAAGCAATTTCTTTAGATGTTTTCCAATGCAAGCCAATAATTTGACTCTTCTAAAACAGAGTAACATGTCAGAGTGAACATGTGCTCTGGCAGACACACACACACATTTTATATATATATATATATATATATATATATATATATACACACACACATACATACACTGTGTGTTTGTGTGTGTGTGTGTGTGTGTGTGTGTGTGTGTGTGTGTGTGTGTGTGTGTGGTTCTTATTCATGAAACCAAAAAGGAAAACATTTCTATGACTGTTCTGTAATACACATGATCTGCATGGGGTTTTTTGCCCAGCAGCTGCTTTGGAGCAAGCAACGTGACAGAATGGCTCCCGGTGTGAGCTACATGACAGGGAAATAAACTGAACATGCACCTCCATTATAAACCTGGCACAGGGCAAGCTTTTTAAGCCACAAGCTTCCTTGGAGGCCAAACACAAAGTCATAACATGTTCCAATAATATGAACTCGGCAATGTCTACAAATACAAAAGTAATCAGGTTAATCTTCTCAGCCTTGTCTTCCTGTACATTATCAGATTAGATTGTAATGCTTGATGCCAAAACGATATATATATTTTTCTTTTTTTAGGAAGTGACTCAGCGATTAAAATCAATAAATAGAAATCCCCCCCTGTCAGATCCAGCTCCCATTTTTAACATAATGCACTGGATAGTGTTTTTTCACTAAACAAATATATACACACACACATACACACACATACATAGATACATACACACATATATATATATATATATATATATATATATATATATATATATATATATATATTACACACTCACCTAAGGGATTATTAGGAACACCATACTAATACGGTGTTTGACCCCCTTTCGCCTTCAGAACTGCCTTAATTCTACGTGGCATTGAATCACCAATGTGCTTAAAGCATTCTTTAGACACGTTGGCCCATATTGATCGGATAGCATCTTGCAGTTGATGGAGATTTGTGGGATGCACATCCAGGGCACGAAGCACCCGTTCCACCACATCCCAAAGATGCTCTAGTGGGTTGAGATCTGGTGACTGTGGGGGCCATTTTAGTACAGTGAACTCACTGTCATGTTCAAGAAACCAATTTGAAATTATTCAAGCTTTGTGACATGATGCATTATCCTGCTGGAAGTAGCCATCAGAGGATGGGTTCATGGTGGTCATAAAGGGATGAACATGGTCAGAAGCAACGCTCAGGTAGGCCGTGGCATTTAAACGATGCTCAATTGGCACTAAGGGGCCTAAAGTGTGCCAAGAAAAGATCCCCCACACCATTACACCACCACCACTAGCCTGCACAGTGGTAACAAGGCATGATGGATCCATGTTCTCATTCTGTTTATGCCAAATTCTGACATTTGAATGTCTCAACAGAAATCGAGACCAGGAAACATTTTTCCAGTCTTCAACTGTCCAATTTTGGTGAGCTCGTGCAAATTGTAGCCTCTTTTTCCTATTTGTAGTGGAGATGAGTGGTACCCGGTGAGGTCTTCTGCTGTTGTAGCCCATCCGCCTCAAGATTGTGCGTGTTGTGGCTTCACAAATACTTTGCTGCATACCTTGGTTGTAACGAGTGGTTATTTAAGTCAAAAGTTGCTCTTCTATCAGCTTGAATCAGTCGGCCCATTCTCCTCTGACCTCTAGCATCAACAAGGCATTTTCACCCACAGGACTGCCGCATACTGGATGTTTTTCCCTTTTCACACCATTCTTTGTAAACCCTAGAAATGGTTATGTGTGAAAATCCCAGTAACTGAGCAGATTGTGAAATACTCAGACTGGCCCGTCTGGCACCAACAATCATGCCATGCTCAAAATAGCTTAAATCACCTTTCTTTCCCATTCTGACATTCAGTTTGGAGTTCAGGAGATTGTCTTGACCAGGACCACACCCCTAAATGCATTGAAGCAACTGCCATGTGATTGGTTGATTAGATAATTGCATTACGGTGAAACTGAACACATCTCATCACTCATCATCTAGACCTCTTAATCCTGTATTCAGGGTCACGGGGGTGGGGGGAGAACACTAATTAGCCTAACCTACATATCTTTGGACTGTGGAAACCCACCAAGCACGGGGAGAACATGCAAACTCCATGTACACAGAGGCGGGAATCGACCCTGACGGTGCAAGGCGACAGTGCTAACCACTACACCACCGTGCCGCCGACAGGTGTTCCTAATAATCCTTTAGATTTAGATATAAACACACACGTGTGTGTGTATAAATAAAATATATACAAAAAATATATCGTGATTTCTTACCTAATATACTGTATCTCTTTGGTTTGCTTGTATATATGTATGTATTTAACAGGTAACAGCAGGAGTTTCACCTGTATTTCACATGTCTTTATTAGGCAGAAAAAAAAAACCTCATCGAACACGTTTAATTCTCTGGAGTCAAGAATCAAAGCATTTTCATGTAAACGGTTTTAGAGAGGCAAGACAGCACCAACTAAAGCCATTTAGGAAGCTTAAAGGTGAGCACAGACCCCCAGATGGCCAAGACACCCACATAGAAAGAGCATTATTAAAGCAAGGTTAGTTTGACATTGTATTGCCTGTAGCTGATGGCAGTCACCTCTGAGACCAGACAAAGCCCAAAGGGGTCTGATTCACAGTAGCACAGTAAGACACACACACACACACACACACACACACACACTCATGCATGGTATTATGAGGACACTGAGCACTAACAGTAAGAGTACTTTGCATTACTTAATGACCTGAGTGCTGTAATGCAGCACTTCTACAGAACAGAGAAAATCATTCTGATAGGAATCTCATTATAAGCATAGTTTTCCTTCTCACTGGCAATATAAAATAGAAATATTTTTTTCAGCAAGCTTTATTACGGATTTTACTACAGGGTCAGTCTAGAATAATGGACTACAATTTGAAGTTAAACTGTTTTATTACTATACAGATCTGGGTTAGAAAAGTGTCAGTGCCACCTAGTATCACTGAGCCGCTCTTAAAGGGGAAAGAAATGAGAAACACTGCATCCCCATGAATGAGTATTTCAAATGCAGATTGGAATTAAAGTGCATGGACACAAACTCTCTGCTCACATAACTGGGTAAACAGCTGAATATTGAGGTATTATTTTAGTGTAACCTTAGCTTAAATCATAGATCTGAAAGACACTGATGAATTAAGATTGACTATATAGACATTAGCTACTTTATTTCAACACCTGCTCAAATTTCCGAATAGCCCGTCATGTAGCAGCATGCAGATACAGGTCAAGAGCTTTAGATAATGTTCCCATCAAGCATCTAAGTGGAAAAATATGTAATCTCAATTACTTTGATCATGGCATGGTTGTTGGTTCCAGATGGGCTGGTTTGAGTAGTTCAGAATCTGATTATCTCCTGGGATTTGAATTTTTTTCACACAACAATCTCCAGCGTTTACAAAATGGTATGAAAAGCAAAAAAAAATATCCACTGAGCAGCAGTTTTGTGGGTGGAATGGTCTTGTTGATGAGAGAGGTCAAATGCTGGACTAGTTTGAGCTTACAGGAAAGTTATTCTAACATATCTAACCATTCTTTGCAACCTTGGGGTGCAAAAATGCATCTGAGAATTCAGAATTGCCAACCATTGGGGCAGATAGGCCACAACAGTAGAATACTACATTCGTTTTTTTTTTTTTTTTTGCCAATTCAGTAATTGAAGCATACAATGGCCACAATGTCACTAAAACTTTGTTTTTTTTTATGGTAAAATCTAAATTCATCCCATGATTGGCATGGTCAGAATTAGACATCAACTTGACATGCGTCAACAAGTTCAGGCTTCTGGTGGCGTAATAATGCGGGAAATATATTGTCACACAATAACCCCCAACGCAAATATTGCATACCAGACTGTCTGCATATTGTTGTCAACCACATTGATTTTTTATGCCTACAGTTTACCCATCTTATAATGTCTACTTCCAGAATGGTAATGTCACAATGCATGGAGGAAGTCATTGAGTTGTTTTTGTGTATATTTAACAATGAGCAATATAAGGAGTTTTATATACTTTAAGAACTTCAATATGCACCGGATATGAATCCAGTACCTTTTGGTATTAAGCAAATACACCTCAGACAAAACATTATAACTTTTTTCCCCATTTCATTATTTATTTAACAAAAATGCAACCAAAAAAAAAAAATACTAATTACCCCATGATTCAATATTTCCTGCATGGCTTGATTAGTTTCACACATCATTGTGTAGAATTTTTGTCTCATTGTTTTTTACAACATTGCGTTAGTTGATTGACGTTTTTGGACATTCGCTTATGCACAGCTCTCTTAAGGTCCTGCCACAGCATTTCATTTGGTTTGCGGTCTGGGCTTTGACTAGGTAATTCCAAAATTTTCATTATTTTTTTTTCTCAGCTATTCTGATGTAGATTTACTGTTGTGCTTAGGATCACTATCCTGTGGCATGACCCAATTTTGAGCTAATTTTAGCTGTCAGACACATGGCTTCACATTTGCCTCTAAAATATTCCTCCCAGGTACTATGACTGCAAAACAAGTCTATATCATCACCCCTACACTGCCATGCATTACAGTGGGTTTGAGGTATATCTGCTGAAAGTCTTTATTTGTTTTTTGCCAAACATGGATCTAGGCGTTAAGGTCAACCAACTTCACTTTGGTCTCATTTGTCTATAGAACAGTGTTCCAGAAGTCTTGTGGTTTGTTCAGATGCAGTCTTGCAAACCTCAGTTGTGCTTCCATGTTCTTTTTATACAAAAGAGGCTTCTCCTGGCAACCCTTTCAAAACGCTGTACTTGTTTAGTCTGTTTCAAATTGTGCTGTCATGGACTTTATCATTTAACATGCTCAGTGAGGCCTGTAGGGCCTAAGATGTAGCTCTTGGGTTTTTTGCATTTCTCTAAGCATTGCAAGGTCTGCCATTGGAGTAAATATGCTGGGACAGTCGCTCCTGGGAAGATTAGCAACTGGCTTAAATATTTTTCTTTGTGAATCAACTTTCACTGTGGAATTCTTATCTCTCATTGTGCTAACATGAACCTGAATGTTCCAGACCAGCAAAGTATTTTTATACACCTGCTGATCATCAATTACTCAAGGGCTGATGATTAGCAGCACCTGGCTGCAACTTATCCTCTTCCTCTTATAGCAGTACTTAGTACTGCCCACTTTTCTTTCTTTTTTGGCTTACATTTTTATTTTAATATAATTTCTTAAATAATGGCACTGCGAAAGCAGTTACAGTATATGTTGTTAGTCTGAGGTTGCATTTGCCGAATAGTAATAGTATTTTTTTTTAAATAAAAACACATAGAATTAAAAGAGCAAGTACTGACTATATTTATCTGTACATGTTGACCATGCAGCTCATGAATATCACTGAGCCGGTTATAAGCCAACCCCCTACACTGGCCAAGACTTCAATACCTCAGTGCACTTTTTGCAATTTAAATGAAAAAAAAAAATGGAAGGAAATCCTGATCAACAGCACCAAGAGCACAACAATTTTAATTGGCTTGTGCCATCTTATTCAAATGTATAACTTTACTTCATTTTCTTCTCACGCCATTAAAGCTCTACATTCATCCAGTCGCAATGGGTTGGCTTCCTGGAATAGAATTTAACCTTATCAAAACACAAAAGCTGGAGAAAAAAAAGAGAGGTTTTTACTTCTTATGAAATAAGGAAATGCGGTAGTACTAGCTTTATTTACTTGTTCACTGTTAACCAATATATAAGAAAAAAAAAACACTTACTATCTAAGTATAAACATTATTTAAGATTGACTAATTTATGGGAGGGCGGCATGGTGTAGTGGTTAGCACTGTCGCCTTGCACCTCCAGAGTCCGGGTTCGATTCCTGGCCAGATTCAATTCCCGTCTCTGTGTGCATGGAGTTTGCATGTTCTCCCCATGCTTGGTGGGTTACCTCCGGGTACTCTGGTTTCCTTTCACAGTCCAAAAATATGTAGGTTAATTGGCTGTAGTGTGTGAATGAGTGTGTGTATGTGTGTGCCCTGATGGAATGGCACCCTGTCCAGGGTGTACTCTGCCTTGTGCCCTAAGTCTCCTGGGATAGGCTCCAGGCCCCCCGTGACCCTGAATACAGGATTAAGTGGTATAGATGATGAGTGAGTGATTAAGTAATTTATGGGAAACTTGTGGAATTAATCTTTATCATTTCATTCTCTTGTTCACTCTAACTTATAGTTATTCCCTGCCTGAATTGTAACCATAACCATATTTTTATTTTCAACAGAAATATATACAATACAGTGTATTTAAAAAATGCAATTAGAATAAAACAATATGGTCCTGGTTTAGAAAAAAATAATCAACAAATAAAATGACAAAAAACAACTTACAGTATAATCACTTTCTGGCCAATCAAAATAGAGAATTCAATATCAGTATAAGGTTAGCTAACTAGCTTTCACAATGAAAACTACATTATCTTTTTTTTTTGTGCCTAGCTGTGCCTTCAGTGTGTCCAGAAATCAAGTGCCAGGAAAGTTAACTTTAGATTATGTTCCAAATAAAGTGCTATCCATGATTGTCTATATCACTAGCACTTCTACACCCCTAAGAGGGAAATAAGGTATTGAGATAACTTGCTGATTGATGACAAAGTTAACTGCAGTGGTAGACTGTAATGAAAAACTAAAGCAATGTAAAATAACTTTTTCAATGTACAATAGTTATGTGAGCTTATGAGGTGTATATTAGCTGTCAGAACAGAATGGAACTATGTACAATTACCTTGCAACAGTATCTGATATTTTTTCTTTTATTAAAAAAGATGAAAGTAATTAAATTTAGTGATGTATGTAAATACATGGCTTACAAATTTCTTAAATGTAGTTTCTAAATAAGGTTTAGTGTAATGATAAACTGATACAGACAAAGACATAGACACTAGCTAATGTGTGTATAATGTACAGTCGTGGCTAAAAGTTTTGAGAATTACATAAATATTGGAAATTGGAAAAGTTGCTGCTTAAGTTTTTATAATAGCAATTTGCATATACTCCAGAATGTTATGAAGAGTGATCAGATGAATTGCATAGTCCTTCTTTGCCATGAAAATTAACTTAATCGCGAAAAAAAAAAAAAAAAAAACTTTCCACTGCATTTCATTGCTGTCATTAAAGGACCTGCTGAGATCATTTCAGTAATTGTCTTGTTAACTCAGGTGAGAATGTTGACGAGCACAAGGCTTGAGATCATTATGTCAGGCTGATTGGGTTAGAATGGCAGACTTGACATGTTAAAAGGAGGGTGATGCTTGAAATCATTGTTCTTTCATTGTTAACCATGGTGACCTGCAAAGAAATGCGTGCAGCCATCATTGCATTGCATAAAAATGGCTTCACAGGCAAGGATATTGTGGCTACTAATATTGCACCTAAATCAACAATTTATAGGATCATCAAGAACTTCAAGGAAAGAGGTTCAATTCTTGTTAAGAAGGTTTCAGGGCGTCCAAGAAAGTCCAGCAAGCGCCAGGGTCGTCTCCTAAAGAGGATTCAGCTGCGGGATCGGAGTGCCACCAGTGCAGAGCTTGCTCAGGAATGGCAGCAGGCAGGTGTGAGCGCATCTGCAAGCACAGTGAGGCCAAGACTTTTGGAAGATGGCCTGGTGTCAAGAAGGGCAGCAAAGAAGCCACTTCTCTCCAAAAAAAACCATCAGAGACAGATTGATCTTCTGCAAAAAGTATGGCAAATGGACTGGGGCAAAGTCATATTCTCCTCTTTCCGATTGTTTGGGGCATCTGGAAAAAGGCTTGTCCGGAGAAGAAAAGATGAGCGCTACCATCAGTCCTGTGTCATGCCAACAGTAAAGCATCCTGAGACCATTCATGTGTGGGGTTGCTTCTCATCCAAGGGAGTGGGCTCACTCACAATTTTGCCCAAAAACACAGCCATGAATAAAGAATGGTACCAAAACACCCTCGAACAGCAACTTCTTCCAACAATCCAACAACAGTTTGGTGAAGAACAATGCATTTTCCAGCACGATGGAGCAACGTGCCATATGGCAAAAGTGAGAACTAAGTGTCTCGGGGACCAAAACGTTGAAATTTTTGGGTCCATGGCCTGGAAACCCCCCAGATCTTAATCCCATTGAGAACTTGTCAATCCTCAAGAGGCGGGTGGACAAACCAAAACCCACTAATTCTGACAAAGTCCAAGAAGTGATTATAAAAGAATGGATTGCTATCAGTCAGGATTTGACCCAGAAGTTGATTGAGAGCAGCCCAGTTCGAATTGCAGAGGCCCTGAAAAAGAAGGGCCAACACTACAAATACTGACTCTTTGCATAAATGTCATGTAATTGTCGATAAAAGTCTTTGAAACGTATGAAGTGCTTGTAATTATATTTCAGTACATCACAGAAACAACTTGAAACAAAGATCTAAAAGCAGTTTAGCAGCAAACTTTGTGAAAACTAATATTTGTGTCATTCTCAAAACTTTTGGCCACGACTGTACTGCATGTGACGGGTTTCACTGCAAAATAAAATTAATCAATTCTGCCAGTTTTGAGGATTTTTTTTTCCAAAGGATACATAATGTGTTACAAACTGATGTCACACAGGTGTTAAAAAGCAAATGAAAAAAAATATAATATCAACATTTTTTTTTTGTCATATCAATGGGATTTTTGGTTAAAAATTTGGTTATTTGGTTATTATTTTGGAAAACAGCAAAACACTTCAAATATACCTCTCATAGTTTGATCAAATGGATAAATCAGCCTGCATCAATTATTGACAATTTATATTTTCTGTTTTGAGTTTTAATTAAAAAATAAAAGTAAATATTGCAAGCCCATGCATTGTGTTTTTGTAGTTAGTCATACTGCTAGGGAACGAAGAAAAAACACTAAAATAATACAAAAACGTTAATCAGCAATTCATAATCACCCTCCTCCTGTACTAGTTTCAGTTTGTCTTTATTAGGTGTACAATAACAGAATTCCATGAATACTGGGAACTGGAATGGCAGTAGCAGAGTTTTAACATATTGTTCCTTTATTTTACCATTCTCATACATTTGCTGAATATATCTAGTTCATTCACAGCACCTGCTGTTTCAATTTTGCCTAGTCAGTAAGCTGATCACATGCTACTGTAGAAAGAAAGAAGAGATAAGATGAAGATATGAATACATATTGCATTTTTTTATGACATATGGTCATTCCCTGCCACGTTTTGTCCAAGACGCGCGCGTGTCCGATATTTGTCAAAAAAAAATTGGACAGACCTTCTAATTGCATGGCCTTTTGTGATTTTTATATATGTTATATATGTTATTTCATTGTTTTGATTAAAAAAAACAAACAAACAGTACTGTTCTAGAATGCAGAACAAACATATGAAACATGAGAAACATTTTTGCCATAATATTCCCAGTATGCAGTGGTTAATACCTACTAAACATGGTCCAAAAAAGGACTCTGGGCAATCTTCTGCTGGCAAAACTTGGGTCATAGCATTCATGTGAATGTTATTTATGTGGATGACACAAACACTTTTGCAGACCATGGACAGTCAGTGGCAAACGTATTTCCTAATCGTTCAATAATGGTTTAAGTAACATGACAAAATTTTCAAAGGGTTTGCCTCCAAATTATCCAGATCTCAATCTTATCTAGCATTAGTGGCATGCACTTGAAACAGCATGTTCAATTCATGGAATCCCACATTGCACCATATTATGAATTTAAAGGGAGTTCAATGGAGTCCATGGATCAGTGGGTCAGAGCTGTGTTGGCAGAACTGTGTGTGTGTGTGTGTGTGTGTGTGTGTGTGTGTGTGTGTGTGTGTGTGTGTGTGTGTGTGTGTGAGTGTGTGTGTGTGAGTGAGAGAGAAAGCGAGAGAGGGAGTGAGAGGATAACAAGTTGGAAGGCATTAGCATACAGTGCATGAAGAAGGCCCAGGTTTACTGTCAAAGTCCTGTGAGATGAGTTCCTGTATGACAATTTTTTTCCTGACTTTACATTCGTGCCTTGACTCACACACACACACACACACACACACACACACACACACACACACACACACACACACACACACACACATATCCAAATGTGGTTCCAGGCCTGTGCATGTGTGTGGGTTGGAGGAAGCAGCAGGTTCCAGACATTAAAGTGAATTTTAACAAGGAATGACTACTGGCTGGTGGCACTGAGGAAAGCTGCCAAGCCTGCCCTGATAAGTGCTAACTCACTGTGCTTCCACTAGCTCTGACCAATTAGCACCTTTCTGTCCATCAGCTGAGCTGACAAGGCCAGTCACAGTGTTGTCTAAATGGAGAAGAGAGCTCAGTGCAACTTATGGCAGCTGGAGTAAGCCACTTTAACCTGTGAATTACAGATGTAACCGAATACTTTTTTTCCCCCTGGCCTGACCTGATAATGTGTTCTTAAAGAAAGCAAATACAGACAACAGTAGGAGGTGCATTATTAATCATTGTTTGTTTGTTTGTTTGTTTGTTTACAGAGAATTTGGTTGAGACCTTGAGATTCGTGGTGTGCAACAGGACAGGCATCCCACGAAACACAACAAAGAAACCCATGCGAGCAGAAGGTTTTTCCTTTTATGTAGGTGCGAGCAAGAACTCAGAAGCCCGGAGGACAAACAAAGACAAGACCGCACTGCATGATGTATTTACTGCATTTATTTATGATATACTGACAGTGCCTGTTTTTCTACCTCTAGGGATTTTTTTTAGTGTTTTGCAGTATTTTCAAGAGCATAGTGTTAGGGTTCATATTTAATTTAAGATGTAAAAAACTTCCTGTTTAGGCCTGTTTTAATGTAAAATTCTGAGTCGGGGTAGCAGAGGCAGACATGGCCGTCACAGCCCAATACAAATGTAAATTTATAGATGCAGGTTAATCTTATTGGATAAAGTCATTGGGTTATTACTGACCTCAGCAACCTTTACTGTGCAATCTCTGTGTAGCTATTAATATGTAACTATCACTGGCAGCTATAAAAAATGTGTTTTTACTGCTTTGTGCTTTTTTCTTTGTCAAAGATCTGACTTGGGGTCTAGAAGGCAGAGCTGGTCACCACAGGCGAATACTGTGCTATAATACTATTATATTACAAATACTATAAAAGAAACATGCTTAAAATATTTAAAATATTAAATATCAACGTGCAAGGAGACCTAGGGAGCATGTCTCAAAAGCCATAACAAAAGAACATGAGTGAGTATCAATCACAGCAATTTCATTAAATAAAAAAGAAGATACTGTATTATAATGACAGGACCTAACAATCTTTGTTCTTTGATTCTGAAAACCATACACAATCATAATCAAACATCCTGCTCTATAAAGGAATACTGCAATTTCATCAAATGTCTCAATAGTTTGTTTCTTTATCTGTTAAACATTTGACTATAATCTGTCAACTTTACCCATTATCTGTTAAATTAACCTAATGACATTAACTGTGCGGATTAAATATCCTACTGCATGTGTAGGAGTAACAGTCTAACGTGTCAAAAAGATAAATAAAAAAAAGAGCTTCATTAACAAGTCTAAAAAGGAGCATAGAATATTTAATGGTGAAAGGTTCGACCACCCAGCAGGCTTGAAAGTAGCCTGTTGTACATGCTTTACATGAATAATATTGATGATAATATATAAATAATAATGAACACACAAAAAAGCATGTGCAAAAACTCAGGGAACAAACGAGCAAACAGGAAACCAACAGAAACTTGAACATTTGTCTCTGACCTTTTTAACAAATCTGCCACAGCAGAGAGGAGAGACCTTGCTCTGACACCCACTCACTCGTGTTTCCAGAAGTGTTGGGAAGAAACAATGTCTGTATAACATCATATCTCAAGTTCAGGGACAATTGTATTATAAATATTTGTCCTTTATGTGATCCTAAATCACCTGTTTGTTTAGTCTTGGAAATTGTGATTTGAAAATCTACATCTAGGCATTTGGCAGATGCCCTTACCCAGAGCGACTTACATTTTTTTAAATCTCATTATACATCTGAGCAGTTAGGGTTAAGGCCTTGCTCAAGGGCCCAACAGGGACAATTTGGTGGTAGTGAGACCTGAAACTGGGACCTTCCGAACCGTAGTCCAATGCCTTAACCACTGAGCTAACCAAAATGACAAATGAGTTAAAGACTCACCTGACTCATGTAACTGAGACAATATAAATAAATAAATAAATAACTTTTGTGTTTGACTTACATTAAAGCATACTAGAATGGTGAGTCCATATACTGTACATACATAAAACTCTCCTTTATTCCTGAAAGATATTAGCTTGCTTCATGGATTTTAGAGATCTTCTTCATTATACTATTATATGATAATCCTTAAAAAAAAATCCCAGCCAACTAGAGACAACCCCATGTGTTTTGTGCTTGGTTACCTGCTAAGTAATGAGCAAACGAAAAAGCACATGTAAGCCAAATCCTCAGTTTGGCTGCATTTGTTACAGTACAGTGTGTCTGTAATTGTAGATATACAGTCATATTAAAAAGTAAAAATAGTGAGAATGTCTTGAGCCACCACTCATTTCTTCATATTAAATGTAACTAAATTATGTAGAATAAATGAAGAAAATGGGAACAAATGCTTCACTGTGACTGGCTGCAAAGTGTCTAACGATGCTGATTAAAAATTGATTATATAATGTCAGCAGCAACCTCAATTTCTCTCTCATCTGTTCCAACTTTTCAGTGGTGGCTCAGTGGGCTAAGGCACTGAGTTACTGATCGAAAGATTGGCGGTTCGATTCCCAGCTCAGCCAGGTTGCCATTGTTGAGCCCTTGAGTAAGGCCCTTAACCCTAACTGCTCGAGGGGTGCTGTACCATGGCTGACCCTGTGCTCTGACCCCAGTTACACTGGGATATGCGAAGAAGGAATTTCACTGTGCTGTAATGTATATGTTACAAAATAAAGGCTTTACTTATTCAGCATTCAGTATATCCAGCATACTAATCACCAGCCTGATCACTTGTCATCACATGCACCTGTTTCTCACTGGTTCATGCCCTAAGTTAGATGGTTTTTATTCTTGAATAATTTATAGGTGTGTGGCTTGATAAACAAAAAGACATTCCACGGAAACTGGTCAGGTGCAGAAACTGGACTAAAAAGGAGAGCCAAAAACATGCCAGAAATGGGAACCAAAAAAATCCTATTCTTCAAAACTATCCTTCAGGACTACAAAAATAGTAGGGTGTAACAGTGTAATAGTGCAAAAGTCACAGATCGGTACATACAGTACAAGTACCTTAGTTTTAAGTCACAGTGTGGTATGTTTTAGGTATAGTAAAGTTTAATAAAAAGAGATCTTTATTTTAAATGATTATTAACTTAACTTACAAACATATTAAGTGTACAAACTTGTAAATGTGGAAAACTGCCTGTAATTTCTGTCATGTATCGCGGTTGCGAGGCATAAACGCAGAGGTCCAGGTGGTAAAAGGAAACAATGTTTTATTATAACACAAAAACAGGGAACTTAAATGAACAAATAGACTTTAATATAAAACAAACCAAAACACGAATAAAGATGACGGGAAACACGAACTGAACAAACAGACATGAACGAGGTGAAAATCAACAGATGCAAGACAAATAACTAAACTCAAGACAACCTATTTATAAAGAAACTAATAATCAACTCAGTTCAGGTGAGTGCCCCACGTCACCTGACCGAGGTGCATAATGGGAAATGAAGTGAAAACAAAAGGAACTACAAACAAAATCACAGGGCGAGGGGCGAATCCCTGACATAACCTCCCTCAAAGGGCGCAACTTCTGGATGCCACAGGAGGTCCAGGGCATCCCCCCCAGGGTTCAATGTCCGCCCCTCTCCCCCAGAGGCTGGCACCTATGTCCTGAGGGCGCCATGGCCTGATGCCCCTGTTGCAGTGGGGTGGCGGAGGCCGAGAACGAGCGCCATCCTTTCCGGTGCAGGGCAGCGGCGGAAACTCGCCATCCTCGTCGATGCAGGGCGGCGACGGAAGAAGCTCTCTGTCTCCTCGCTGAGAGATGGCGGCAGGAAAAGTTTGCTGTCCTCAGCGACGTAGTACGGCGGTGGTGGAGGAAGAGGAAGCTCGTCATCCTCAGCGGCGCATGACAGCGGCGGCGGAGGAAGAGGAAGCTTGTCGTCCTCAAGGGCGTATGACGGCGGGGGCAGAGGAAGAGGCAGCTCGTCGTCCTCAGCGGTGCGTGACGACGGCAGAGGAAGAGGCAGCTCGCTATCCTCGGCGGCGCATGAAGGTGGCGGCGGAGGAAGAGGCAGCTCGCTGTCCTCAGCGGCGCATGAAGGCGGCGGCGGAGGAAGAGGAAGCTCGCTGTCCTCGGCAGCGCATGAAGGCGACGGCGGAGGAAGAGGATGGAGCTCGCGATCATTGGCGACGCATGAAGGCGGCGGCGGAGGAAGAGGAAGCTCGCTGTCCTCGGTGGCGCATGAAGGCGGCGGCGGAGGAAGAGGATGGAGCTCGCGATCATCGGCGGCGCATGAAGGCGAAGGAAGAGGAAGCTCGCCGTCCACGAAGGCACTGTGCAGCGACGGCAGCTCGCCGTCCTCGAAGACACAGTGCAGCGACGGAAGCTCGCGTCCACGAAGGCACAGTGCAGCGACGGAAGCTCGCGTCCACGAAGGCACAGTGCAGCGACGGAAGCTCGCCGTCCACGAAGGCACTGTGCAGCGACGGAAGCTCGCCGTCCACGAAGGCACTGTGCAGCGACGGAAACACGCCGTCCACGAAGGCACAGTGCAGTGACGGAAGCTCGCCGTCCACGAAGGCACTGTGCAGCGACGGAAGCTCGCCGTCCACGAAGGCACTGTGTAGCGACAGAAGCTTGCCGTGCTCGGCGGCGCGGTGCAGCGGCAGCAGCTCGCCGTGCTCAAAGGCACTGTGCAGCGTCGGCAGCTCACTGTCCTCCTCGCCGCGGTGCAGCGGCGGCAGCCCTTGGAGCACGGCCACCTGCTCCCACAGGTCACGAATGCGCTCTTCATTTCTCTTAGCGCACCGCCGAAAGCTGCTCCAATCATCCTGGGAGGCTGCTCCCTGCTGCACGTCCCACTCACACTCCGTTCTTTTGCCTCTACGCTACCTTTTCATTGTAGGGAATGGTCTTGTACATAATAATTGCAGACATATATAGCGAAATTTGTACTACAGATAATATGGCGTCTAAGACTTTTGCACAGTACAGTACTGTGCGTACACACACACACACACACATACACACTATCAACATGAGCCCTTCCAATTTCTCACTCGGGCAGTTGAATGTGCCAAAATGGGAAATCTGACTTTGTCCAATTCCATATCCCTGAAGTGATATTTGAAACATTTGCTAGAATATGAGTCCTCAGCCAAGTGCTTTGTGTTTGTGTTGCTGTTTTTTTTTTCTAAGCATACATTCTTGGTGTGCAGCACATGCTGTAGGAGGAGTTAAAAGGATGTTTTTTTCCCTTAGTATTGTTAAAACTTAAAAAATTAATCGATTAATATTATAATCTCAATGAGAACGTTATGAAAATTGTGTTCAAATATTAATTTGAGTTAACTGAAGTAGCACTAAATTAAATGAAATTCAGTTCATTATATTGCCTATTTTGTGCGAAAAAAGGTGATATGATTAACTAAATTTTATTTCATTTTGAATACTACTGTATATAAACATAACTAAGCCAAAATAAAAGCGTCACAAAGGCAAATAGATAGCACAGTTACAAATAATCACATTTTTATTATTGTTTTTGGTTGTTTCTATGACCAAAAATAAAATAAAACAATAGGTTCATTTTGAGAGTCCTACATTTTTGCGAAATGATTCCCATATTCCAGTAGTGGTAAAATTTACACAGTAATAAAAGTAATTTTAATTTGAACATTTCTTCTACCTGCCATACCCAAAAACCCAAATGCACAGTTCGATATCTGGAGCCTTCCCTTAACACACACATCAATATATATCTATATACTGTATGTAAAGTGCTTTATTATTATTATATACACTATGTGTGTGTATATACTGTGTGTATATACAGTACTGTGCAAAAGTCTTAGGCGCCATATTATCTGTAGTACAAATCTTGTTATATAAGTTTAATATTACTGAGCATGCTGGAGATATGAGTTCTTTTGTTAACTTCGTCACCCTCGCTCCTTTCTATTTTCATGCAAAACCCAGGAGTCTACATTATTCTTATTTATTTATTTTTTGCCATCTGAAATTTGGTCTGTCGTATAATATGTCGCTTTCTTTAGAGGCATGCAAATATTCTTCTGTAATGTTATTTATTCATTAATTTTTAGTGTTTCATTGTAGGGAATGGTCTTGTACATAATAATTGCAGACATATATAGCAAAATTTGTACTACAGATAATATGGCATCTAAGACTTTTGTACAGTACTGTGTGTATACACACACACACACATTTTCATTGTCATAGACCTATGCTGTGTTGCCAGACCAGATCTTACTTGAGTTTTAAGGGGTAATGAGAAAACCTCCTCGCTAATTAAAGTACAGTTTAGCTGTATTTATTTGGATGACAATGTGCATCAGAATTTGAATGCATGTACGGTTACACTCCTACTGTACAGAATCCCCTATTTGTATTCTCAGCTTCAGTCTGTAATATGAAAAAGAAAATGGATGTGTGCTCTTTATCTTATTCACTTTATACCATAACCACTTTGGACATCTGTTTGATATCTTCTGGACACTTTATAAGTGCATATGCTTTGTAAATGAACTTGTGTAATCGTGTTCTCATTATCTCAATTATTACAACGGTGTTGGGGTGTGTTAGGATTTCCATATGCATGAGCCACTAAATGGCAGAGGGCTACTAATTCCTTACAGCAGTTTCTGACTAGATCCTTCACCCAGTGTGTTCTGTCTAAGTGTTATGTAAATAGATGAGGCCATGCTAATGGGATCTTGTTTGTTCTGAGTGTTGAAGCAGGAGGCTAGGGTAAATCAAGCCTGCATGCTGAGCTGTTCTCTATGCCCTGCTTGCTGTCTTCAAAAGACTGACATGCATTTCATGCACATCCTGCTGACGGAGACAAAGCACACTTATTAGACGTGTTTTGATCGTGTACTACAGCTGCCTTGCCCTGAGCTATTGTAACACAATCCTATTTCCATATCCAAACAATCTCCCCAGCATTCGTTATCATAGGGAACCTCCAAACTGATGAAATTTTAAATCCAAGCTCATAAATCTTTAAATTTCAATGTAGGCACTGGTGGCATCACCAAGTTTCCTCAAATGGCCGAGGATGGAATGCACAGTCTTCTGAAGGAAATCATTTGGAATATTTCTAAGATCCTTCTGAGTCTGTGCTTGCAAGTCCTCCAGTGTGCAAGGCTTTGTCCTGTACCTTCTTGCGTAGCCCCACAGGAACAAATCACATGGAGTGAGATCTGGACTTCTTGGAGGCCGTTCATGAGGTCAGTGTCGTCCCCGCCAACATCCTAAAAAATGCTGGTCTAACCACGCACACACAGTAAGAGGAAAGCTCCAGTAATACTACAATTTCTATAGCCATTAAATATTTTCTAGCTAATTTTCAACCACCCTGGACATTCAAGAATAATACAGATTTATTGTTCCAAACTATAAAATGACACATATGGCATAAGGTAATTAAGTAACTAAAACAACAGTCAATTGTTATTTTATGACCTGAAGGTCAGCTTTTCTGTAACAGTTCTTGCAAGAACACTATTGTCAAGTGAATTTTCAAAATCAATCAATCACCATACTCAAACTGGCTCTCATGAAGACCGTCCAAGGAAAAGCAAGACCAAAACTTAACTCTGCTGCAGAGTAGAAGTTCAATTAGAGATCCCAGACTCAAAAATCACCAATCAATGTACAGCAACTCAATTTAGAGCCATTATTATGACTTTACAGAGCATGGTTAGTAGACATAACTCAATATGAACTGTAAAAAGGAGATTATTGCATATGTGGTTGCTTTACAATGTAGAAAAGACCAAGTAATTAGAAGGGGTGTTTAGACTTTTGACTGGTAGTGTAGGTTACAATAAACTATATAATTGATTGATTTGAGACATTTCAGACTCAGGCATTAATTTACTCCTCCAATAAAAGTGCACTAGAGGTAAATGCCATTTAGAAAATCAACCCAAGATTTAATATAATGGCTGGCACACTGTGTCTCTGAACTAATAGCCAATTAACTTGAGGCTCTAAATTCAGTTCAGAGAGAACTTCATTATAAATTTAGATTTTAACACTATCATTATAGCACTGTTGGAGGGACCCTTGCTTGCATTAAGATGAACTGTTTATTCGATTCTGCTGCTTATGGAAGAGATGGATGTTCCAATACCATCAGTCCAAAATTATCAGGGCCCCAAATTATTCAACCTGCTACATGTTTAAGTGCTTTATGGAGGGAAGGCATAAGGCGATAATACTGCTTCAAATGCTACAGACCACTGTGGTTATGTGGACAAGACTCACCCATACCCATGGGGCCCAAAAGTCAGCCCGTCCCTTCTGATCCCACAGAAAAGCCAATGGAGCACAAATTTCCAAAAAAGAATATCGAAATAACCAGTGTACCACACACTGCACATGGGGCCCAGCAGGCAAAGAGCCTAAGGCCACAGATCACCAAAGCACACCCCCAGAGATCTTGTGCCATGCCCCAAGGGGCGAAAGCTACCACAGCTGCACAAAGGGAACCTTCAGAATACTGCCTATGTTTTATGTTGTAAAGTTATGGATAATTCGGTAAAGCTTTAAGAGATATACTGTAGGAGTTGTTTAGGAGAACGATACAGACTTATCGATAAAACTAACTTTAAATCTTTTCCTGGGAGCCTAGATTTGTAATATATATATACAGTAAAGTTGAATAAAACTGGACTCTTTTCATGTAAAGCAATCAATATATAAGAAATGTTTAATTGAGGGAGTTTTCAGATGTCAAGGTGTGTTTTTGTTATTATTATTATTATTATTATTATTGTTATTAATATTATTATTATTGTTGTTGTTGTTGCTGCTTTCATTGTTATTTTTAACGGTTGAAACCTGCCATGCTAACAGATTTGTTGCATAAATCAATTAGCTAATTTCAGTGCTGTTAAAGCAAACACTGTGGAACATGGATTCAGCCTCTGTTACTGATCACTTTAAAAGTGGCAAATATCCTAGATTGCAGAATGCACAGTATGTGATGCTGTAAATTCTAGGCTGAACTCTTATTGCAGCTCCATTTCAGCTGCTGTCTCTTCTGATGTGAAAAGAAATAACTGCTATCAAAGAAGCTGTCATGAAAACTAGTTACTTTCTATTTTTTTTCTGTTCCTCCTGGTCTCTCTTTTTGATTTAACTGTTTCATTCAGTTTTTACCCTTTTGTCTGTACTTCTACTGAGATTCTTATGTTGTCTTTATAGAGTTTGTACTATTCTTTAGTTTAGTTCAGTTCAGTTTCATTTTGAGGCTTTGTTATTATTATTCTGACTGATACATGAATGTCTATGCATTTATTTGCAATGCCTTTACAAACAGACTTTATGCTTGGCTGTTAATGACAAGGCACTACAAACATGACATCTACTGGATATTCTATATGGGCAAAAAAAGCATAAATATTAGTTTGATTATTCCCATTATATGCAGATTTACACTGCCTGCTAACTATAATTTCTTACACACTCTAATATTTAGTTAAACTAGCTTTACCTAAATATTTCTGCACATATTCACCATGGCACAAAATGTTTGAATTACATTTTGTAATGTTACAACATTTATATCCATCCAGACTTACAGAGTCACACCAATCATTTGTTTAGCATGGCCAAAAGTTTTCAGTGGGATTATGGTAAGAATGTCTCAGGTTACTTTGCTGTAACTCTGTTCCTTGAACAAAGCGAGAACGAGATGCTGCATGAAACGCTATGGGAACATCTCTTTGTTCAAATTTTGGCTTATATAACCTCGGACAGGTGACATCATCTGATGAAGTGCACCTGAAGGTTATGAATAGGAGTGAACCGGAAACATCCTTAGGTCAATTTTTGTCTGAAAGGAAGTCCAGCCACGCCAGCAGTGCGGCACTGAAGTGCAGAATCTCGTTCCCATTTTTCAGGGAACAGGGTTACAGAGTAACCCGAGACGCTCCCTTTCAAAAGCTACACTCGATGCTGTGTGAAAATGCTATGGGGACGAGAATACCAACGCCGCCGCAATGCAAGTGTCTGGAACTCCAGGTTGTGTAGCATTTGCGCACAATAGCCAAAGAGATCTCAGACATAACTTTGGAATTCTCTAGAGGGAGCCCTAGCACTTAATGCTAGCACAGAATAGTTTCAATTACGCTGGTTGGAAGACCAGCATCTCTTAGTTGGTCCCCTTCAGGGGCCAGACGTGAAGGTTCCAGAGCTCGGGCCGGGGATGAAATATTGTCCCCTGCACCTGAGACAGAAGATCCCTCCTCACAGGAATCACCCACGGTAAGCTGTCGAGGAGAGATATTAGATCCAAGAACCGCACTCTGCTCGGCCAATGGGGCACTATCAAATAAGAGGCGCAAACCCTGTTGACGACCCTCGCCAGGACTCCCGGGAGCAGAGCTATCGGAGGAAATGCATAAAGTCGTAATCTGGGCTACGTATGGGCCATTGCGTAGTAAAGGGGACATTGTGCTGTTTCTTGCGAGGCAAAGACATCCACCTCTGCTATATAAAATCTTTCCCAGATTTGACTGATTATTTTGGGATGGAGTTTCCATTCCCCATGTCTCACAGCTTGTCTGGATAGCAAGTCTGCTCCCACAATTATATGCCCCGGAATGTAAATCGCCCTGAGGGACAGGAACTTGTCCTGTGCCCAAAGCAGAACCTGGTGCGCTAGCTTGTTGAGGCGCGAGCACAGTCCGCCCTGGCAATTTATGTATGAGACTACCGAAGTATCGTACACCCGCACTAGGACATGGAACCTCTCAACTGCTGGAGGAAGTGTTTCAGGTCCAGAAATAGAGTCATCATTTCGAGGCAATTGATGACCCACGCGAGAAGATGACCTCTCCAGCTCCCTTGGGCTAGACGGCCATCTAAGACAGCACCCCAGCCCATGAGGGAATCATCTGTTGTTAGCATCTTGCGATGACAAGACGGACCAAGAGTGGGACCAAGAGTCAAAAACTGGGGTCTGAACCACATAGAAAGGGTACGAAGCCCGTGGCGCGTAACCTTTATTTGCCTCTGGTGATTGGCCCTTGGATAAAATCACCTGGCGCTTAGCCACAACTGAAACAATCTCATGTACAGAAGGCCCAAAGGTATTACCGTGGACGCAGCTGCCATGAGAGCAGAACACTCTGAATGAAATTAACAATCACTTTCTGGCCTAGCCTGATTTCCTTTAGGGTATTGAGAATGGATTTGAGAACCCCTCTCCTGGCATTCAGTCTCAATCATAAAGAATGTAGGTGAGCTAGGACGACATCTCGATGTTGAAGTGCTAGCTGGTAAGACTGAGCCAGGATCAGCTAGTCGTATAATTCAGAATACGGATGCCCTGGAATCATAGACACAGAGCTGCATCCGTGCATTTTATATATGTGAGGGTGACAGGGCTAGGCCAGTTGGAAGGACCTGATACTGGTAAGCTTCGCCCCGAAAGCGAACCTCAGGAACTTCCTGTCTTGTTGCAATATTTCTATATGAAAATATGCATCCTTCATGTCAATTGTCACAAACCAATCCCCTGGTTGGATTTGAGAAACAATTATTTTGGCTGTCAACATTTTGATGTTCAGCCCATGAAGATGTAAAATTGGACGCAACCCCCCATCTCTCCTGGAAACCAGGAAGTATTGAATTTAGTAGCCTAAGTCTGGGTCTATGTCTGGCAGGGGAACATGTTCCATGGCCACTTTTTCCAGCAAAGTCTGTAATTGCAGAGTCAGCAGATGCGCTCGTTCTGGCTTCATGGAAACGTAGAGCTTCGCCTCCAGAAACCTAGTGGCAGCGGTGTTTACAGTGTCATCAAAGAGGCCGGAAGGCGAGATGGGGGCATCAAGGAGGAAAACGCGATCCCTGTCCTTGATGCCTGTAAGGTTAAGCCATAGATGTCTCTCCATGGCGACCATGGCAGCCATAGAACGGTCACGGTGGCACGGAGAAATTCTCCTGCTGCACGCAAAGCACCTTAATAGTGAGGAACTCACAGAGCTCACACTCTCCCTGGCACTCAACACAAAAATCATAGAGATTGCCATCCGAAAGAGATCTATCACACAAAGGCACGCATCTCTTAGTAAACTCTGCCATATCGGTGAGTTAACATTTTTCTTTTTCTTTTGTTTGTATATTCGATTGCACACACACGCAAACACAATGCGGTCCTTGAAGATAAACAGACCTGAGGATGTTTCTGGTTCACTCCTATTTATAACCTGTAGGTGCACCTCATCAGATGACGTCACCTGACCGAGGTTATATTAGCCAAAATTTGACGTGTTTTAGCATCAGGTGTAGCTTTTGAAAGGGAACTGGTGGCCAATTCATGTGTGAAAATGATTCCTCTTCCTCCCAGAGCCACCCTGCACAATGTGAGCCAGATAATTATTTCTATTATCATCCTTAAATACCATCAGAGAGGGACTGAACCTAACCTGATCATTCAGTATATTCAAGAAGTTGCTGACTTCATTTTATTACCACATAACATTGCTGATCCTAGACTTCTACAACTGAAGCCACACTGCCTCCAGAGGCTTGTACAGGAATTATGCATGGAAGGTACATCACTTTATGCACTTACCTTCTTACACTGACACACCCATCATTCTGAAATAGGGTCAGTCTGAACTCATCAGACCACACGACTGTTCTCCAGAGTTCAATCTTTATGCTCCATAGCAAATTAATACTTTTTTTGTTGTTGTTTAAAAAAAAACGCATTTCTTCCATGAATTTGTCAGTTTCCCAAAATCCTTCCAGGTCCGAATAATATACTTGACACTTACTCGTGTAATTTCAGCAACCTCCTTTATTATTGCTCGATGCAGGCTAATAATTTGACCCATTTGAAACACAGTACCATCTTTTCCCTTACTACAGAATACATCTTCCAAAATGGTTGTTTAAGAACTGACAAGCTACTCATTGCACCAGATAGAGGTAACAATGGTTTGTTACCAACTGAGATAGATTAATCGCTGTAATAATTATTTAAACAAATACTCTTGAGGATATTCTTGTTTAAATCAAAATTGAGATTTTTTTTATTGGCCAGACAGTCGATATAAAACTCTTAAACCCTCATAGAACCATAAAAAGGAAGGAATTGGACTGTAGCATATAAGAAAGGGCATCCTGCATGAAAATTGTGTCAAAATCCAAAATGTGCCAGTCAGTTGATCTGCTGCAGTGACCCCTAATGGGAGCAAATGAAAAAAAGAAGACGATGAACTGAATGAAAATATGGATTTTATTTTGCTCAGTGTAAAACATCTTATACTTTCATTAATTATTGTGATTGTTAGAATTAAGTCTGTATTTTATTTTTAGAACTTTAGAGCTTCACTATGTGTGTGTGCGTGTGTGTGAGTGAGTGAGTGAGTGAGAGAGAGAGAGAGAGAGAGAGAGAGAGAGAGAGAGAGAGAGAGAGAGCTTGAATATAGCAGACAGCCTTGGAAATAGAAAGAAGTATTTATATTATTTATTATGTTAGATTTTAAACTCCCACTTTCAGCTAAGAGTGCAAACTCCATTGCTAGCTACTGAAAATAATGTATAAGGGCTTCAGCATTTTGATCGGTAACAAGCATCATGCAGCCACATTTTGATGATAGCGCCTCATTTTTTTCATACACAAAACATTCACAGTCACACTCTCTTCACAGCATATGAAATGAAATGAATTGAAATTTCTTAAATAAATAAAAAAACATGATATTTGATGTTTTTATGTGATACGCTGTCTGTGTTCTACAAAGCAGACAAAGCAGAAACCAGAGTGTTGAGCAAAGGAAGTCATACAGTACATCAAGCAAGAATGGGAAAAAAAAATCCACTGCTCAACAATTAATGCTCCCAATTCCGAAAGTTGTACATTATTGATTGTTGTTGAAAGGAAAGGTTATGTAACACAGTTATCAAATTCTAAATTAGCAAATATTTGCAAGAGACAATCAAGTTTATCATTTTGAACATTGCATATCATGTCTTTGTGGTGTTTTGAATTGAATAAGGGTCAACAAGTATTTGCAGGTCATTGTTTTCTGGTCTTATTTATGTTTTACACAATGTCCCAAATTCAATGGAATTGGGGTTTGTATTTATGTCTTTAAATGGAATCTCTATCCATGTGCACTGAAAAAGAAAAAGAAAACTGAACTGAGGATATTTATTAGGATAATTCAGATGAACTACACAAAAAATATTAAATTAAATATTTGAAAAAGAACCAACCCCAACCCAAAATAATTTTGTTATACAAATTCCTCATTATTCTACTTTTTCATGTGTTTTTATTATGTTGGTAATAAAAAATATCGTTAACTTGACTTCAATTTTTATTGTGTTTATTTGTTGTTATTCTTAATAAGAATAAATAACACATTAACAAGTAAGTCATAATTTCTTATTTATGAAATTGTATTAAAGAAATAAATCATAAATATTTTAGAATATTTATTTATTTATTTTTGTATTTTGAGGTAGTATATCCTGGCAAATAAGTGTTCTTCTGATTACAGTGTTATTTCATTGTGTCAAATGTCAAAGTTTGTATAAGAAGAATTTTCCACTGAACCGGATACACTGTTTTAAAATAATAATGTAGGTTGAATTGCCATAGTTGGTCCCACATAAGCAGTCTCATGAATTGTTTCAGACGTGCACTGCTGATGGTTTCTTGCTAACAGTCCCAGGGCAGATCATAATCAGGGCAGGAACCAGATGGTTCTGTCAAAATTGAAAATTAGGCATACTTGCGAGCTCATACTAAACAAGAAACTGTTTACACAACAAATTCTTTATCTTAATAGCAAGTAAAAACATTACAAAAACAACACAATCAACTTACATTATTCTGACTACATGGTATTCCTTGCTTTAAATTAAGGCAATGCAACCACATTTAAGGTGTAAACATTCATTTGGTGTTTAGTGTATTGGAGTTGACTTTAGTGATTTTTTTTCATTGCAGCATGCCTTCTCAGAACAGTTCTTCACTCATGATCTTATGAACAATTTGACAGCACAGTGAGATAAACTGCACCTTCAGACTAACCTTTTTCTGGTTTTCCTCTAGCACACAAAGTTCTGTATAACAAACATTTAAAGTTAAAAATGAACTATAAACCACAATAAGGCTTTAAACTTACACCTTTAGATAAACAGTGACACGGAATGGCCACATTACATAACACAACATGGTGATTTCTGAAAAGCTACTTCCATCACATTTTTCCTGTTATGTGATCAGAGAAGTCAAACTACTCCCTGAGCAAAACAGCAGTGGCTTGGAATGAAATAAATGTGTTCCATATATTATTGGGCAAATTTGGGAGACAAAATAAAAACAATGTCACTGCTATTGCAGTAACCCAAGCATTTATGCATGTACTGTACGTGTTGTTTAACATCCTGTGAGATACAGTATGAATGGCGAACCCCTTATTATTACTGTATATGGATTGTTAACTTTTTAATTGTTTTTAATGTTCCAACAATCTATATAATTAAAAAGTTTTGTGTGCAACAAAATTCAACATTTCTCCTTGGTTCAATTTGATTCCAATGACTGCAAAAAAATAATCAATGCAACATATCACGATCAATGCATGAGTTTCCTTTATTTGCTTATTAAAATACAACACACTTATTATTAATACTAAAGTGAATACCTAAACAAACAGAAATACAATGGTATGATGACAAAACTGTGGAAGATGGAATTGAAGTGTTTTTAAAAATCGCACAAAATTTACGCTACCATGTGTGCTTTTAATTCTGCTATGATCCAACTAATACATGCAGAAAATACTTTCAGTTGGCCAAACTCACTTCATCTGGGGAGGTGGCACAAATGGATTTATCGCATTTTTCTGTGAATAATATAGCTTAATGCATGTCGCGAACAGTTGGCTTAAGCCATAGTATGTCCCGTGCATCCCATGGGTGCTCACTTGGATTGAGATCTGGGGAGTTTGGAGTCTGGGTTGCTTCACGGACTACATGCAAGGGTGCTCTGAGAGTTCTGGTGGCTTTCTGTCATGACTAGCATTAACACACTTTTCAGTGATTTATGCTACAATGACTTTTGGACCATAAATATTTCAAGCTCATTTGTTTGTTTGTTAGTTTTAATTTTGATGATTATGGCTTTCTGCTCATGAAAAATCAGCAATGCAATATCTCAAAATATTAGAAAATTTCCTAGGTTCAATCACAAAAAGAATTAAAAATACAAAAATTGGATTTTCGTGTATTGTAAATCCTTTTGGGGATTTTTGGGATATGGCATGCTTTATAAGTTTTGGACTTATACAATTTTTACATTTACTGATTCTTTATACTCAAGCATAGCATAATATTATTTTACATGAGAAATAATTTGCTGACATATACTAAATTCTTCTCTGATAAGTTATTTTTTTAGCTAGGCCATTAAAATCACACCTGACAGAGCCTGGGTGCCTTACTATTATTATTATTAAGGATCTTCTGGATAGTGGCTTTACATAGATCAGTAAGATGAAGGTGAGCTGGGTCTCCTTGTTGTCCATTGCTTGTTCAAAGCAATAATCTCCACACATAAGCAATGTTTCAGTATACCAAGGACAGAATCTGGTGCAATATTGTGGGCCTGCAGGCCAGAGCTAACATGGCAGTTCAAAGATTCTAAAGATTGTCTTAAATATTTATTAACCCCTCTTAGCTCTGACATTTATGAGGACTTCAAAGAAGACCTGCTTTGCTCTTTAGTTCCCAGTTCTGCCTTACAGTTACAGCAATTCTTCTAGCTCCGAGTTGGTTTTCCACCAAGGAGGTATTTTACTGATTAAAACATTAATGAAGCAAATGGAACTTGACAGAGTTATGAAAGACTGCAAACATGTTTGGCATTTTGTAACATTTCTATACATTAAATGTAATGCACACTGGGGACCATACACAGATTTTCAGCCAGAGATATTCTTGACCAAGGATAAACTTGGTAAGATGTTGAGATCAACAGTTAAGTAGTATGGGTGCTTCAATATTTGGAAGGTTAAGGGACATAAAAATTGTCGTGTTAGTATGGGTTCAGAGTTGCTAATGCTTATCTATGAATGTTATATCGATTAAGTTATTTATATGAAAACTTCTCAAGACTTCTCTTGTTTTCTTTAACACAGAGAGCTCTGCTGTAAAGGATTGGGTCAGAGTGGTGAAGGTTGTCCTACTGAACTACTAATACAAGCTGTTAAACTTTCTGTGGTCTTGGAGGATGCTGTAGTTTATCATGGCCCCTGTGACACTGCAACAGATTTAAGAGTGATGTTTGGTTCGGTCTGTGCTCTGAACGGTGAATTCCAAAAGGTTGGATGGACACCTTTGAAGCCATTCAAACTATTTTTACTGGACTCGGAGACACACGCTCCCCTTGGATTCACATGTTCAGGAACAAACTCTCATTGAAATAGATACTTTTTTGGGGAAACACATTGGGGGAAAAAAAATATTCATCTTTAATAGTTTTTTAAAAAATGGTCATGATGTTATAATACAGTATAAAACAATCAGTAAAAGACAGATAAGCAACTGGTGTTATCCACACTGTAAAAGAAACAACTGGATAAATGTTGAATTAATATTGTATTGTTGGTCCAACTTCTTACAGTGGTATTTTTCAAGACAGCAGGTAACACTGTGTCATTGAAAACTTTGAAGACAATGACTGAATAAACCCTAAGTCTGCTAGGATATGTTCCAGGCCCCTCGTGACCCTGAATACAAGATTCAAGTGGTATAGACAGTGAGTGAGTGAGTGAGTGAGTGATGTTTCACTTAGCTTACAGGTATTACAGGCCTGTGTGTTTGCAATTATCATTATACTGAGGCAACCTGACATTACTGAGATGATCTTAGCTAACATTAGGCTTCATGTTAGAGCACTGTACAGGGGTTAGGGAGTTAATCATTCATAACCGTATTTTTCTTTTTCCCTACTTTTGCCCAGCAACAGCACCCTGCTCCACCCCAGAACACATGGCCACCCAAGCGCTCAGCTGACGAAAGAAAAACCCAAAGTGTTTAGCACTTAAGGAATAGTGGCGCTTCAATCCTCACTTAAGGGATATAAAAATGTCTGTTTAGTTTGGCTTGAGAGTCGCTAATGCTTATTTATGACTGTTACACAGTATCTGTTAATTTATTTGTATGAAAACCAAATTGAGCAAATAGCTGGTTCATTTAAAACATCACTCCAAACGTGTATCTACTCTTGAAAATGACAAAGTAAAACCCTTGAAATTTTCAAACCCATTTAAATATGAAACAATACTTAGCTTAAACCAATCCCTAGGATTCCAGAAGCAGTCTATTACATGATCTGGTGGTATACAGCCTTATTAATATAATAACTAAATATTCTATGAAATGTTTTCATATTTGTCTTTACAAGGCTTCTCTTGTTTCTTTAACCAGAGCTCTGGAGGATTGGGCCAAAGGGTGACGGTTGGCCTTTTGGATTTACTGGAGCATGAACAAGGTGTTGGAGAGGACTGTAATTCTTGAGGGCCTTGGGATTATGCAACAGCTTTAGGAGTAAGGTTTGGTCAGGTTTGTGCTCTAAATATTGAATTCCAAAAGGACTGGATGTAGACCTATGAGAGCATGTCTTTTTTATATTGCTTGAGCAGACTTAAATATTTGAATTACAAGTTGAGTCAACTCAAAATTTTTAACTGGGTTGTGCCCAGTTGTGCTGTGGGTTGTGTGAACTTTGTTGTGTCACCTAAACAGCAATGTGAAATATTTTGTTTGGCGAGCAAATTTCTCTAAAAGTTAAGTTAACTTTAAAAAGCTGTGTTACTAAACCTTTATGTTAAGGTGGCTTTTTTTATTGACCTTTAAGCAAAAAAAAAAGACCCTATATTCCCCTGTTTTATGCAAATCACTGTTTTAATTTGGACTAGTTATGACTATTTGTTTTTATAGAAAAAATAATTACTTGAACCAACTACATCAATAGTTGGTTCAACAACTATTATAATAGTTCAACAAGGTCAGACAGCTGGATGAGAAGCTGGACTACTGTAAGTCAACCCCAGAGAAATATAATTAATTGAGCCCACAACCAATACTACTTGAGATGACTTAAATATTTGAATTACAGACAAGTTGAGTCAACTTACAGGTTCATTTCAATAAATTAGAATATCATGAAAAAGTTTATTTATTTCGATTATTCACTTCAAAAAGTGAAACTCATATATTGTATAGATTCACTACACACAGAGTGATATATTTCAAGTGTTTTTTTTATTATTATTTTGATGATTATGGCTTACAGCTAATCATCAAAACTGAGATCAAATTCATTATCTCAGAAAAATTTAATATTGTGAAAAAGTTCAGCTAATCAGCTAATTAACTCAAAACACCTGCAAAGGATTCCTGAGCCTTTAAATGGTCTCTCAGTCTGGTTCAGTTGGCCACAAAAAGGTCTTTGCTAAAGAAGCTGGCTGTTTACAGAATGCTGTATCCAAGCACATTAATGGAAAGTTGACTGAAAGGAAAAAATGTGGTAGAAAAAGTTGCACAAGCAATAGGGATAACCGCAGCCTTAAATGGATTGTAACACAAAACCCTTTCAAGAATTTGGGGGAGAATTTTCAACAGGAGTGGACTCCAGCTGGAGTCATTGCTTCAAGAGCCACCACACAGAGACGTATCCAGGACATGGGCTAAAACTGTGTCATGCCACTCTTGAACCTAAGACAATGTCAGAGGTGTCTTACCTGGGCTAAGGACAAAAAGAATTGAACTGTTGCTCAGTGGGCAAAAGTCCACTTTAAAGATGAAAGTTAATTTTTCATTTCATTTGGAAATCAAGGTCCCTGTGTCTGGAGGAAGAGAGGAGAGCCACAGAGTCCAGGTTGCTAGAGGTCCAATGTAAAGTTTGCACAGTCAGTGGTGGTTTAGGGAGCCATGTCATCTGCTGTTGTTGATCCACTGTGTTTTATCACGACTTAGCAACTGTCCACACTGCCAAAAGAACTAATAACTGGTGTAAAGACCATTGTATCCTTGTGCTTGATGGACCAGCAAACTCACCCGACCTAAACCCAGTAAAGAATCTAAGGAAAATAAGGAAAATGTGAGACACCAGACACAACAATGCAGAAGAGAATAAGGCCGATATCAGAGCAACCTGGGCTTCCATAACACCTCAGCTGTGCTACAGATTGATCGCCTCCATGCCATACCACATTGCTGCAGTAATTCATGCAAGGGAAGCCTGGCAAAGTATTGAGAGTTGTACATGTTCATACCTTTCAGTAGTCCAACATTTCTGTGTTAAAAATCTGTTTTCTTTTTTTTTTTTTATTCATCTTAAGTCATATTCAAACTTTCTAAGATACTGAATTTTGGGTTTTCGTTAGCTGTAAGCCACAATCAAAATTAAAAGAAATAAACACTTGAAATATATCACTCTGTGTGTAATGCACCTGTATAATATTTAAGTTTCACTTTTTAAATTAAATTACGGAAATAAATAAACTTTTTGATGATATTCTAATTTATTGAAATGCACCTGTATATAACAATATTTTGTTTCGCCAGCAAATTTATTTAAAAGTTGAGTAATCTTTTAAAAAAGCCATGCAACTTGTTACTAAACTTTTTTACATTGAGGCGCCTAATTTTTTTACAGTGTACCTGAGTCTCTCGAAATTTCATCTTGATCTCAAATTCAATATCAGAACTTTTCCCTTATATAGTTTATAAATTTTCTCATACTTTTTTAAATATGTTCAATAGTTTTATTAGTTAAATAAGCAACTTAGCAACTACTTTATTATATGTTCACAATTGACAATATGCAGATTGCAGACTTTCTCCAAGAGCATCATCTCATGCCTCAACCAGAAACCATGGCTTATTGCGGAGAAGCATGCACTTCTATTATTGAGAAGCATGCACTTCTGAAGACCCGAGACTCTTCACCATCCAGACAGTGTAACAGCCACAAGACATCCATCTCCTCAACAAAAATGGACTGGACTGATAAACATACAAACACACACACACACCTACACACACACACACACACATGCACACATGCACACACACACACACACACACACACACACACACACACACACACACACACACACACACACACACACACACACACACACACAGAGAGATAAACTCAACTACTGTACAGTACCTCAAAACATTGAGACTGAACTGATAAACACACATGCACAAACATACTTATCAACAACCATCTTACAAATGTTCTGAACAACCTGGAATTGCTCTTTTGCACAATATTTATTACTCGTTATTTGCAGAAAAGTATTTTCTATCTTCGCTACTGCTTACAATAAATGTTTCGTGTTTACTGTTTCTCTTCCCAGTACCTCAACTCATTACCTCATCAACATGAAGTATTGAAAGGTGTCATGTTGTCACACTTGTTTGCACATTTGCACATGCACTTGTCTCTTTATAGGACATTTCGACATTACATTTGGAATTCATCAGAGCCACACATGTTGTTGCTGTGGTCCTCTTCCACTCCTTCATATTGATATCATAGAACTATTTGATGTTACACATGGCACTTTGCCACTTGAGATTGCCCCACAGACGAGGTTCAGGTTGTACTCACTTTTGTTGCCAGCCATTTTGACATTAATGGCTGTATGTTGAGTTATTTTCACAGGACAGTAAATATATACTGTACAAGATGCATGTGGACTACTCTACTAAAATATCCATTTAATTTATATTGTATTGTCCTTTGAGATGATGTAATAAAATCTTTGCTGAAATTAGAGGGGTGTGCTCATGGGTGGTATATACAGTACAGTGTCCTCCATAATTATTGGCACCCCTGGTTAAGATGTGTTAAAAGCCTTAAAATAAATTCAGTTTTTATTGCAGAAGCATATTGTCACACTTGAAATTATAGAAAAATATAATGTGAATATGAAGTGAATTTTAAGGGGAAATAAAAATCCCTGACTAACAAATAAATATTTTTTCATAAAATAACCTGTTCCTCAATTATTGGCACTGCTAACAATTCCTAGAAAATAAATGTAATTGAAGTATTTCTGTAATTTCTTCGGTAGTTTACAAAGTTGATCAGAGTATCTAGGAACATTTAATTAGTAATTTATCACTTCCTGCTTCCCTGGGGTATAAATATGATATGACACATAGGCCATTTCTCTTATCCACTCTTCAAAATGAAAAAGACAAAGGAACACACCATTCAAGTAAGGCAGATGTGTGTCGACCCTCACAAGTCAGGCAATGGGTACAAGAAAATAGCCACCCGCCTGCACCTGCCCAAATCTACTGTTAGAGGAATCATTAAAAAGTTAAGAAAAAAACTGGAACAGTAGTAAACAAGCCTGGTCATCTCTGGGTCTTTCAGCAAGATAATGACCCAAAACATGTGGCCAAATCTACACAGAAATGGTTCACCACACACAGAATCAAGCTCCCATCTCAGTCCCCAGACCTCAACCCCATTGAAAACCTGTGGAGAGAGCTGAAGAGAAGAGTGCAGAGTAGAGGAGATGATTTCGAGACATTGTGTAAAGAGGAATGGTTGAAGATTCCTCTTTCTGTGTTCTCTAATCTTGTGAAAAATTATAGGAGAATATTAGGTGCTGTTTTGTTGGCAAAAGGGGTTGTACAAAGTATTAAACATCAGGGGTGCTAATAATTTTTTTTTCAAACATTTAACACAAACATAATTCCACTGAATAAATGCACTTGAATTAAAGGTTTTAATTTCTCTTTTTTTCCATTGTGGTCCAATGTTATTTAGAACAAAACTGAATTTTTTAGAAGCTAAAGAACACATTTTAACCAGGGGTGCCAATAATTATGGAGGGCACTATAAACACTGTTTAAATACCTAGTTCAGAACAGCTGACTGTTGTGGTTGTTGTTACTTACTTTAACAGTGAGCTCTGGAGAACGTTATTTCATGGTTTTGAAAAAAGAAAAAAATGTTTTGTTGTAGAAAAAAAAATAAAAACTTAAGTTTCATATTTGTTTAAAAAAAACATTTTAAATGATTGTATGATTAGCTCACTTTTTTCCGGTCACACTGACTCTATGAACATTATTAAATATTACAGAATTGTACCATATCTAATTTCAGAAATTGTAGAGTGACTGATTTAATACCGTCATATATTTAAAATGCTAATGATTAATCTATTAAGCTACAGTTTCTCAAATGTATATCTGTATTATTAAAGAATGAAAACGGTGAATAATTAAGGATCAGAACAGAGGTATGTTTGTTTCAGTTTCGCCATTACCTCTCTGGCCTGGCAGAGCATTTGGAGCTGAAGAAGGCTTCTCTTTCTCTAAGACTTTTACCACAGCCCCCATCAGCACCCCCTGTTGGTCGACTCTACATGTGTTTGCTTTCCAGGTTAAGATTTTTAAAAGTAGTGCTTTCTTGGAGGAGAGGGAAAAGTCCTTATAAATAGTACATGTGAAAGTGAAAGTGAAAGGATAAATAAATGTTTCCAACCAAAATGCCCAAAACTATTATATAATATAAGGTAATTATAATGTAATAATGTAATATATGACATCACTTATGTCTAAAAATGTGCTGTTCATACTGTATACAGATCTAATGAACTAATAACAGGTAAACTATAGTGTTATTAACTTTATAAAGTATTAGATTATATTAAATAATAAAACCTTAATAAGAGTTTTAAGGTCTTTTGGGGATGCAAAGGAGACATCAGTCGTTGCCTACTTCAGCATATTTTACATTATATTTTTATAGTGCAAACTATGTTGTGAAACATGACAAGTTCACCACAGAAGACAGATGGGCATTAATTAATTTATTTATTCCTTTATTTATGCTTTTATTTTGGATACATCATTTACTCAAGCATTTTAGAAATTAGCCAAAATAATGATTAAGTATACTAGCTATGTAACAGGGGTGTTCAAGTCAAACTGGGACTTTTGACTGTGCCTAGTAACAAAACAAACTATGACATCATGCAATGGCCTGCAAAATCAGAATGACTGCACTGAGCTCTGAGCCAACTTAGCTAGGATTGCTATTCACTGATGTATACTTTTCTTTAAAATGCTTGCACCATTCAAACGTTTACTGTGGCTAGTAATCACAGTACTAGTCTTCTGTAAATGTTAACTGTTTTTTGCCCCTTCATTCAAGTCCCAGTCTGGCATGAATGACCCTCATACAGTTACATTGGTACATCTATCCTCTGTGTAGAGTAAATATCATACTTGCTTTGTGTAAATCTCCAGATTTTGATCAATTACATTCAGCATTGAACTGTTCTGGTAAATTCCAGAACAGCACTGTGTAAGAAATCCTGGGTAGTAGTATGGAATAAAATACACTAAATATATCGCTGTATATCACGCTTTCTCCATAAGGAATATATTGTTTGCAAGAGGTGGATGTCATGTATTAAGCTTATCATATACAAACTGCAAGGCCACTTTGGCCCAAAGCACTTGGCTTTCAAAGGTCAAAAGTCACCATCATTAAAATGCGATCATAGTGTTTTGAAGTTCACTGCTTCCCAGAATCCTTCAGTCTTAATTGAGATTTCTGTCCTCATTATCAACCCCAGCTTGTCTTAATATCTGTACATGCACATCTTCTCCTGAGGACAGAACAAGGACTAATGAGTACAGACTATGAAAAAGATCACCTTGCTAAAGTTTTACTGTCTCTTTTTCTTTGAATTTTTTTGAAGATATATGTGTGATCTTGGAAATTTAAATGAGAAAATCTCGTAAGACCTTGGAGTGACCTGTAGAGACTAACACACACACATGCATATTGGACATTTTCGTATCAAATACAGGCATTTGTACAAACACCTTTTATGAATTTCACATCATTAAATTGCTTTAAATAAGAATAGGTCTTTTGGTAGGTACTTAGATTTTTTTTTTCTTTGTTTTTCCTGACCAAGGCACTTGAATAAGGATGCTGATGATGAATAAACATTGGCATCTGAACCTAATTACAAAAAGAAAGGGTTGTTTAGGGTTGTGCATCACCTAGTCCATGTGTACAAAGTTAGTATGCAGTTAATGGAGTCAGGATAATCCATTATCATGATTAGAAGACATAAACCATGTAAGCTGATGAGATAAAAACAAATAAAAGAAATCAGTGTATGCATAGACAAAAAATGATCTAACACAAATCAAAGTCATATCTTTGACATCAAGAATAGGAGTGGAGAGAGAAGGAGAAACAAAAGGTACACGGGCATGTTAACAAAAATGTGGGGATTTTAGGAGACTTAATAACTTTAATAAGAGCAAACAAGGCACTTAAACATGGGTATTATTAATGAGCAGAAAAGTCTAGATAGATAGATAGATAGATAGATAGATAGATAGATAAATAGATAGATAGATAGATAGATAGATAGATAGATAGATAGATAGATAGATAGATAGATAGATAGCATTGTGGATAGCATTAACTCAGAGTTTTCAAATAATATGGAAAAAAAAAATTTTCAGTTGAGCAGGTATTTGTCTTGCAGAAAACCCAAAATTAAATTATTACAAAATAAGTACAGACTTATTTGCCATATTTTGCCAGGTATCCAAAATGCTCCGTTAATTAATTAATTTATTTTTTGTTAACCGTTTCTTAATGTACCTGTTTCTTCAAATGTTAACTTTTTTGTTCTCCATCCAATAATATTCACCCCTTCAATATTTCAGAACAAATTTTCATTCACAAAGTCTTTGACTTTTTAGTGGTATTACATAAATAAGGCAAAACTATACACCATGGAGAGAAATTAAATCTGTCAGCTGTCCTAAGACCATGGGAACTTACATGCTGTTGATCAACTGAAAAGAAGATCAGCATGATCTTTTCTCCCCTATAGACTGGTGCCCACACTATCACAAAAGCATATGAGCTACCTGCAACATCATTCACTTTCAGTGTCTAAGTTCCTAAATGCATATAACAATTAAAATGGCAATAAGGTTCACCCTAATGGCTGAGACAGGCAGGCATGCATTTATACTTAATAGGATCAGGACACTTCTGATGTCTCTGTGCATTCTGCTCCTGAGCATCCCCGATACAGTCACTCTAATTAGCATGCATCATAATGCCAGAGTATACTCCTTTCTCTGGATTCAAATTTAACAATGCACTTTAGAATATTAATTATTTGTTCACAGAGACCTCATGGGAAATGCTGATACTCCAAAATAGTGCATTTCAGAGATCCAGTCATTCGCTGTAATTTGACTGTTTGTGAAAAATTATGAGTGTAATTATTGTAGACTAAATGAAAGAGAGTTTTATTGTTAATGTACTGTATGTAAGTTAATGATTAATATTTAACAAGGACAGTTATTTGCACCTTTAAAATTCTTGGCATATTTGAAATGTGTTACTTTCTTCATTCCTGTATGATTTTCAAAAATGTAATATACATAAAAAACGGTATCAATAACAGTCACATTTTTTGAGCCTTCTAGTGGCAGCATTTATTGTTTTCTTTTTTTAGACTTTTATTCCTTCCTGTGTCTGATTCTCTCTCTCTCTCTCTTTCTAAAGCAAAACAATTTCACCTCTTCTTCTCTGGTATGTTTAGTATTGGCTGTTAGTTTTGGTGTCTGTCAGTGTCACATCTGGCAATTAACAGCTGCTAATTATAGAATAATCCACAGCATTGTAAATGACCTAATGGTCTTAACATTTGTTCATTCATTTTTATTAATTATTTTATCCTGGTCAGGATCATGGATCTGGAAAGACACACTTGTGCGCGCATGCACACACACACACACACACACACACACACACACACACACACACACACACACACACACACGCACGCACGCACACATGCGCATACACACGCACACACACACTTAAGGGAAATTTAGCTCAGTCAATCAAATTAACAGAACGCTTTAGGCAGAAGACCAGAAAACCCATATTAAAACAGGAAAAGGTAATACATTACAGTCAGAATTAAACCAGAGATCCTGTGTCTATGAGATGAAAATGTTACCTCACATTGCACCACTGATACAACAATAAACATGCTACAATCATTCTAAAAAATGACATAAATGCCAGTGGTGATGGCTCTAGTAATTTTTAAACACAATTACGTTTTGTTCTTTTGTTTATTCGTTGTGGCTGGGGTTTTTTATTCCTTTTTTTACTAAATATAGGAACTTTCTGTGTGGCGACACAATAGTTTAATGGTTAGCACTGTTGCATTGCATCCTCAGGGTTCGATTTCTGCCTGGGGTCTGTGTGCATGTTCTCCCCGTATTTGGTGGGTTTCCTCTGGGTACTTAGTTTTCTTCCCACAGTCCAAAGACATTAGCAGATTAGCCTAACTGGTCGTTTCCAAATTGTTTGTAGTGTGTGACTGTGTATGCACAGTATGTGTGTGCCCTGCAATGGATTGGCACCCAGTATACCATGTACCCAACCTCATTCCTGGAGCCTGGGATAGGTTGTGTTTTTCTATGTGAATGAGTTCAACAAACAGAATTTCTTTTTCATTAAAATATATATAGTGTGGAAAAATGCACATTTTACCAGAAAGAACAGCTAGTGACTGAGTATGCGAAAAATATTTTACAAGGTTGAGGTCACAGTTTTTACTTTCTGTGAGGGCATCTCTGCTTAATTCTTTTTAAAGTTGCTGTATAAACTTTTGCAAACATTCTCATTGCACAGATTATAGTCAGTGGCAAACCAATACATATCCAAGTAGTACAGAGTGTGAAATCTTTGGTTAATGGATTGTCTTTAGAGCCTGCTGACAAAAATATAGATCTCTGCAGAGAATAGAATAAACTTTACACTAAGTATTAATAGATTATTACACCATTGTGGTCTTCACCATTTGCAAAATAGCTAGCTAATGTTTTTTTTTTTTTTTTTTTGAACTACTCCTCAACAGGCCAAGCTGTCTGGCTATGATTTAGCTAATTATCTTAAAACCTCAGCTTTCTCTTATAATGATGCAATTCTAGGTTACTAACAGTCGTTAAGAATATCTTAACCTGCTTTCATACTTGTGGCATGATGTATAATGTATGAGTCTACACATTTGTGTCACACCCGACCCAACTGCTTTAATTTTAGGTCATATTTCCTTTTTTGGGTGACTTGCAGCAGTAAAGGAGCATCATGATTTAGATTATTTAAAGTTTTCTTCGCAGACTCAGTTATGCAAGAGCTAAATATTGTTATTAATTTGTATTTTTTAAAAGCCTACTTCAGCAGTAACAAATTGTGTTTAACCAGTTTTGTATTTGAATATAATTCGTCCTACAGAACCAATATACTGATTCCATTTTATTCCTGAATTAGTTGTCAGATGGTAAATAAGCAAACCTTTATTTTTAGTGTATAGGCAAATCCATGTCAGAGTAAATGCACATACACACATGAAAACATCTGAAGGAGGAAGTTTTCAAACACCCACAAAGGATTATCCATTTTAAAAACAATAATGAGCTTTCCTATAGGATCTTACTTTGAAATGGTGCCACTGAGCAAACCGCTTCCATCAACGGCTTTCAGAATTACACTGTCAGAATTTCTCCCTGAATAAATACACTATAAGAGAAAAATTCAAATAAAGAACAAGCTCAAAAATAATAAATATTGAAATTGTGAATGTAAACCAGTCCAATCTGGCAAAACTCTGGCACAAATTAAAAAAATCAATATTGGCCAAACTATATCAGTAAAATAGACTCCAAATCTATTTATTTTTTATACTTGGTAGCTGTTATTTACATTTTCTGTACCACTTTAGCTTTGTCTCATTCAGACTTTATGGCATGATAATAATGATGATGATGATGATGATGATGATGATGATGATGATGTGGATACTGCAATGTCTTTACTTTGCTTTTTGCTGTTTTGGTAAGGGCAATGGCATTTGGACTGACTCAGTGGCATCCGATGCAAATGTCACAGTTCTCCATCAAGAAGTGTGTAATTGATTTGTGTTTGCAGACACCTTTGTGGCATCCCTTTGAAAGGGCAGGGCAGAAGAGGGTAGAGGTTGGCCTTTTGCACGCTGATGATTTCGATTGGTCTCCACATACACACACACACACACACACACACACACACACACACACACACACACACACACACACACACACACACACACTTACTTCTTGGACAAAAGAGGCCCAATTTAAGGAGGCGTCTGTCAGTTAAAAACCTGCCAACAACTCTGGTGATTAAATCAATGTGACTGCAAATGGAAAATAAATAAGGCAAAACAAAATGAATGTTTGCTATATTTGGGAAAGTAAAAAGAAATGTGTTTATCCATGACCATGTGACAGCATGATATATAAAGTCAGGGTGATTATAAGTCCATAGCCATGAAACATCAGTCTATGAGCAAGGAAGTAGCAATTTACATAAAAATTTTAATATGCCATTCATTTATTCATCTCGTCTAATCACATTATTGTAATCAGGGTGGCAGTGGAATTGGAGCTGACTCACAGAAATAAACACTGGGTTGGATGCCAGACCATCACATGGCACACACATACAGTACTGTATACTGTCATCCCACCATTTCATTTTGTCTTAGCAGTTCTACCTGCTGGTCTTGGGAGGTGAGAGGAAAATGGATTACCTGGACAAATTCCCATTGGGCACATGGAGCACCGAATTGAATGTAATATGTGATTTGTTTTCTTATATCTTAAAAGAATCTCTGATTATCCGGTTATGCATTGCATGCCTGGGTTACCAGTGATCAGGCCCTTTTGCTCTTTGAACCTGAATGATCCATTCTGGTGCCTTGTGCTAGGGGACCACTCACTGATGCTGAAGATTGCTCCATATGGCCTGCTTAGAGATACCTGTGAGTCCTGAGGACAGTCCACATTAGAATCAATCATAAAGATCCATTTGGAACCCATGTGATAGGGGTTTGCTTAAGACACTTTTAAGTTGATGTAAGTTAACTGTTTATTTTTTATATATACACATTACAGCACAGTGAAATCTTTTCCTTTGCATATCCCAGCTTGGGTGGTGGGGTCAGAGCACTGGGTCAGCCATGATATGGCACCTGGGAAGCAGACAAGCGACTAAAATTCAAGCCTAGTGGAGCCAATCTGCTGGTCAGTAACAGTCTTGACCCACTGAGCTACCAAATCCCTAAAGGAATTTTAACCATGAACTAAAAGTTTGATGCTATACCGACTGAGCTATCCAAACTTGTACCTACTGTCATGCACACTCATAACACGACCGGCACTAGGACCCGGAAGTAATACGGTCGGGTTTCAGGAAGCATAAAAGGAAACAAGATGACGCCTCACATTGCTCAGTCATTGAGTTATGCCCATGCTATCGCCGACGCCTCGCTCGTCCAAACGTGAGTACTCACTTTCTTGGGTTATCGCTTCTGATTGGGTGTGTGTATTTAGAACGCGGGTTTATTTGTGTAAACTCTTGCTCTCGCTTCGGGAGAGTTCTAAGAATAACTAGCGTGGTTATCCTGCCTGCTCGCGCTACTTCCGCGTTTGGGTTTACCATCCACGCTACAGGGCTAACTGCTAGTCTTCTGCTTCATCTCCGGTTAGTCCGTGACAGAATGACTGAGCCATCGGCAGTAAACCCAGCGGAGTTTGCTCACCTCTGCGATGTGGTTGACCGGCATGCTAAGCTGATCGATCAGCTCCGTGGTGAAGTCGCATCTCTCCGCACGGAGCTCCAGGGCGTCGCGGTCTTGCGCCGCGAGGTGGCGGAGCTGCGACAGGAGAATGCGATTCTCCGCGGGGCGGCCGCTCAGCCGGCTGTTGCCACGCCCATCGCAGCGGCTGCTGCGCCGCCAACTCCCTCTCCACCTTCTGATGTTTTTCTATCTTTACCGGATAAATGGAATGGCACGGATGGGAAGTGCAGCGTTTTTCTAACTGCATTGGATCTTGTGTTTGAGTTTAATTCCACCAGATACTCCACAGACCGACTGCGCATTGCTCTTCTCGTTTCGTTGCTATCCGGGCAGGCAGCTGAGTGGGCCACGGCGGTTCTTCGTTCAGACTCAGACGTCGCCTACTCCTACACAGAATTCACCCGCCAACTTAAACTCACCTTTGAACATCCGGCTGCTGAGGTGGAGACCGACTCTAAACTATACCATCTAAAGCAGGGAGGGTCGTCCGTGAGCCGCTACACCGCGGAGTTTCGCACTCTCGCCGTACAGACCGACTGGGGAGACTCCGCACTCCGGACGGCCTACTACGAGGGACTGGCTTCACGGATAAAAGACGAGCTCGCCGGACGAGAGCTCCCAGCGACCTTGGAGGGCTTTCAACTCGCCCTCCGGATCGACCAACGTCTGCTCGTTCGCCCCAAGCCAGCTCCCTCGTACCCTGCCACCCATCATGACAGCACTACCTCACACCACGCCCTTCCTCTCCCGCTCTCCAGTTCCAGAAGTCCACGCCTCATTCACTGCAGCACCCACCAGAACCGTCGGTACTCCACCTCCCGCCGTGGTTGACACAGGAGCCGGGGAACCCATGCAATTAGGGCGCGCCTCCTTAACCGCTGCAGAACGGGAACGCCGCTTCAGAGAGGGGCTCTGCGCGTATTGCGGATCCTCCGCACATCATCGGGCCATCTGTCCTCTGCGGCCGGGAAACGCGCAGCCCCGGTGAGAAATGGGAGGAACTCACCGGGTCCCATGTCCTTCTCCACCACCCTGACTAGTGATTCCCGTCTCACGGTAAAAGTACATCTCCAATTTGGCCACAAACGGGTCGGAAGTACCGCGTTCGTCGACTCCGGGGCAGCAGGTAACTTCATTGACTCTTCCTATGCCAAAAAATTGGGGATAAAGATCGAGGCGTTATCCCAGCCCGTAACCATTACATCAGTCGACGGTCGGCCTCTTTCCTCCAGCCCCATCTCCTTTCAAACCCAACCGATCACCCTCATCATCAACCAGCACCGAGAACAGATTCAGTTTCACACCACCACCATTTCATCACCACCCATCATCCTCGGACACCCTTGGCTGCTGCAGCATGACCCGCTCATATTCTGGACCCAAAGCCGGATCCTACAATGGGGGCCGACCTGCACCGAGCTCTGCCTACGGGCCGAGGCTGGGACGTGCTCTAGGGAGTCCGAGGCCCCCGATGTCGACACAGATAAAATCCCGCTAGACTACCGGGACCTGGCTGAAGTCTTTTGTAACAGACGCGCTACCCACCTACCTCCTCATCGCTCATACGACCTGGCGATCGATCTTCAGCCAGGTGCGACACCACCCCGCGGCCACCTCTATTCATTATCCAACACCGAGATGCAGGCGATGGAGGAGTATGTTTCCAGCGGACTTCGCCATGGTACCATCCGGCCCTCCTCCTCACCTGCCGCTGCGGGGTTCTTTTTCGTGAAAAAACGCGATGGTAGTCTACGTCCCTGTGTCGATTACCGGGGGCTCAATAATATCACCATAAAAAACCGACATCCACTGCCTCTTACCAACTCTGCCCTGGACGCCCTCTCTGGTGCCACCATCTTCACTAAGTTGGACCTCCGGAGCGCCTACAACTTGGTGCGCATCAGAGAGGGCGATGAGTGGAAGACGGCCTTCATCACCCCTACAGGACACTACGAAAGTCTGGTCATCCCGTTTGGTCTCTGCAACGCACCTGCCGCTTTCCAACAATTCATCAATGACGTTCTCAGAGACATGTTAGGCCGTTGGGTGTTCGTCTACCTTGACGACATCCTCATCTACTCCCGAACTGTCAACGAACATATCCAGCACGTCAGAGCGGTTCTAAAGAGATTGCTCGCCCACCAGCTGTACTGTAAGTTGGAGAAGTGCGCTTTCCACGAGCGCTCCACCACGTTCCTGGGTTTTGTCATCTCGCCCCAGGGTGTGGCCATGGACCCGCAGAAACTGGAAGTTGTGAGTCATTGGCCCCTACCCAAGACTCTTAAACAGCTCCAGAGATTTCTCGGGTTTGCCAATTTCTATCGCCGCTTTATCCGGGACTACAGTACCGTTGCAGCGCCACTAACCGCTCTGACCCGCCCATCATCTCACCCCTTCAACCTCACCCCAACTGCCGTCTCTGCCTTCCATGAGCTCTGTCGCCGCTTCACCACTGCTCCCATCCTCCTTCACCCGGATGCTGACAAACCATTCGTTGTGGAGGTGGACGCTTCGGATGTGGGCGCCGGGGCTGTTCTCTCCCAGCGAGGTCCAGACCAAAAACTGCACCCCTGCAGTTTTTTCTCCAAGAAATTTGACGCCACTCAGCAGCGATACGGAGTAGGGGACCGCGAGCTGCTGGCCATAAAGTGGGCCTTGGAGGAATGGCGACACTGGCTCCAGGGCGCCAGAGAGCCGTTCATTGTCTGGACCGACCACCAAAACCTCATCACAATCCGCACCTTAAGACAGCTGAACCCCAGACAGGCGCGGTGGGCACTATTCTTCGAGAATTATAATTTCCACCTGTCATACCGCCCGGGGTCCAAGAACACCAAAGCCGACGCCCTCTCCCGACAACACGAGGAAGACGTCCCCCGGGCGGACCCCGCGCCTGTACTGCCACCCACCAAGATCCTCGCACCGCTCAGGTGGAACCTGGAAACGAGGGTCCGCCAGGCACAAGCTACGGAGACCGAACCAGCAGGTGTGCCGCCTGGCCGACTCTATGTCCCCAATGCCATCAGGGCCGAAGTACTCCAGTGGGGACACGCCTCCCCCCTTTCGGGACACCCCGGGAAACGGCGGACCCTACTGTTTATACAACGTGCTTTCTGGTGGCCCAGTATGAAAAAAGACGTAGACGAGTTCGTCCAGGCGTGCCCAGTGTGTGCCAGGTCCAAGGACAGCAACAGACCATCGCCCGGGGAACTTCAACCACTCCCGGTTCCCCGCCGACCCTGGACACACATTGCCGTTGATTTCATCACGGGCCTGCCGGTTTCTGAAGGAAGGGACACCATCCTCACCATCGTCGACCGGTTCTCCAAAGCTGTTCACCTGGTGGCCCTCTCCGGTCTCCCGTCAGCTAAAAGGACAGCCGAGCTGATATTAGAGCACGTAGTCCGCCTGCATGGGTTCCCAAAGGACATCGTCTCGGACAGGGGGCCCCAGTTCACGTCCCGGTTCTGGAAGGCCTTCTGCCGTCTGATCAATTCCACCTGCAGTCTGTCCTCCGGTTACCATCCACAGACTAACGGTCAGACGGAGCGAACCAACCAACAACTGGAGCGCTACCTGAGATGCTTCATTGCTGATCGCCAGTGCTCCTGGGCCCGCTACCTCATTTGGGCTGAACTGTCCCACAACCTCCACCTATCTTCTGCCACCAACCTAAGCCCATTTGAGGTATGCTACGGCTTCCAACCTCCGATGTTCGACCATCAAGAACCGGAGGTGGAGGTGCCGTCGGCCCAACAGTTGGTTCGCCGGTGTCGACGGCTTTGGAGACAAGCAAACCACGCCATTCAAAAGGCCAACCGCCGTTACACTCTGCAACATCGCCGTCGACACCCACCGGGACGAATGTACCAAGTAGGTGATAAGGTATGGCTATCGACCAAAAACCTACACCTGCAAACTGAGTCAAGAAAGCTGTCACCTAGATTCATCGGACCATACCGCATCAACCTCCGGATTAACCCTGTCACCTACCGGCTCCAGCTGCCTGCGGCGCTCCGGATCCATCCGGTATTCCACACCTCCCAGCTCAAACCCTTCATCACCTCACCTATGGTTCCACCCACCCACCCTGCTCCTCCCCGTATGATTGAGGGTGGTCCCGCCTACACCGTTCGCCGGATCCTTGACTCACGTCCTCGGGGCAGAGGGCTCCAGTACCTGGTGGATTGGGAAGGTTACGGTCCCGAGGAGCGATCTTGGATTCCGGCTCGGTTTGTCTTAGACCCCGAACTCATCCGGGACTACCGTCGTCGGGTATCCTCCACCCCAGGACCGTCAAGAGTCGGTCCTGGACGGGGGGGTACTGTCATGCACACTCATAACACGACCGGCACTAGGACCCGGAAGTAATACGGTCGGGTTTCAGGAAGCATAAAAGGAAACAAGATGACGCCTCACATTGCTCAGTCATTGAGTTATGCCCATGCTATCGCCGACGCCTCGCTCGTCCAAATGTGAGTACTCACTTTCTTGGGTTATCGCTTCTGATTGGGTGTGTGTATTTAGAACACGGGTTTATTTGTGTAAACTCTTGCTCTCGCTTCGGGAGAGTTCTAAGAATAACTAGCGTGGTTATCCTGCCTGCTCGCGCTACTTCCGCGTTTGGGTTTACCATCCACGCTACAGGGCTAACTGCTAGTCTTCTGCTTCATCTCCGGTTAGTCCGTGACACCTACATCTCCACCAGTGAACAGTAATCTAAACAAAATAGAACTCATGGAGAGATGGTATAAACAGGCGGGAAAAAAACATTAGCAATAAGGTACTGTCATGAACTGATGGCATTTCTCTTGGCTGTTGTTGCAATGGGGTTAAAAAGGGCAGGCATAAGCGCAGAGGGTGGTTTTAAAAATAAAAAGAGTCTTTTATTAAATGAAACAAACTAAAAAACTCAAGCTCTTAACACAGGCGAAACACAGGCTAAGACATGGAGCTGGAACTAAACCAGAGACGAGACAAGACTAAAGACAGGGAGAGCGGGTTAGTCGTTAATAGGGTTAGTTTCCAATCTGGTTATTGTGGAAGTGGAAGCTGGTTAGTGACTGAACCTATAGGGGAAAACAAACATACAAAAGGCTAAGCACACATGACGCTAATCCATACTAGCAGCTAAACCTACTAGACACTAGAGCCACTAGCGGCCAATCCTAATAGAGGCTAAACCTACTGGAGGCTAAGCCTACTAGTGGCTAAGCATTCATGTGGCTAATCATACTAATACAAATAACATACAAGAAACTAGGAACAAAACAAGAGGCAAACAGAAACACTGGAGACAAACAGAACAGTACTTACATAAGACAAGAGACAACCTAACAAAACCAGCTCCATAACACAAAAGCAATAAAAAGGAATGCCCACTTGACAATAATATGTAATGCTAATGCTAATAATATTTAATATTTAACGAGCTACCTCGGTTCAGGTGAGCACCTGACCGAGGTGCATTCTGGGGAAACTGAGACTACTAACAAAAACTACAAAAACAAACTTGGAGAGCAAACAGTGCCCTTTAGGGGTGAACCCTTACAGGTACACCATCAAGTGGGAATACTAATAGAGAGAATGAACTAACAAATTGAAATATTAATAAAAGAGAGGATAAACTGTATAAGAATAATATAGCACACACTTTTAGAAATTATTAATTTATGATCACAGTATCCAACATCACCCTAATAAAGATATGTTCTTTTTGGAGTCTGGTTCCTCTCAAGGTTTCTTCGTCATATCTCAGGAGGTTTTTCACATTAGTAAAACTATATAGCTATAAATATACAGGGTGGGCCATTTATATGGATACACCTTAATAAAATGATAATGGTTATTGATATTAACGTCCTGTTTGTGGCACATTAGTATATGTGAGGGGGCAAACTTTTCAAGATGGGTGGTGACCATGGTGGCCATTTGGAAGTCGGCCATCTTGGATCCAACTTTTGTTTTTTCAATAGGAAGAGGGTCATGTGACACATCAAACTTATTGGGAATTTCACAAGAAAAACAATGGTGTGCTTGGTTTTAATGTAACTTTATTCTTTCATGGGTTATTTACAAGTTTCTCTTTGTTCACAGCCATTGACATGTCGAAGAGATAAACACGTGATGAGCAGATCGCAATTGTGTTGATATCTGGGGAACGCAGTAACTGGGTCATTGCAGCAGATTTCAATGCAAGACACCCTACGAGACCACCCAACTCCCATGCTACAGTTAGCAAACTGCTTGCTAAGTTTCATGAAACTGTTTCAGTGTTGGATTTGCCAAAATGTGGACAAATGAAAACTGTCATTAATAAACAAACATCAGTGGCCGTTCTAGCTTCATTCAGCAAGAGCCCACAGCGTAGCACTCGCCGCATGTCACTGGAGAGTGGCATTAGTCGAACATCCCTTCGGCGGATATTAGCTGCTCACAAATGGCACCCTTACAAACTCCAGCTACTGCAGCATCTCAACGAGGATGACCCAGATTGGCGCACACAATTTGCAGAATGGGCAAAACAAAAATTGGAACAGGACCCTCAGTTCACGCAAAGATTTTGTTCAGTGATGAGGCAAACTTTTATGTGAATGGTGAAGTTAACAAACAAAACCACCGCTATTGGTCTGACACTAACCCACATTGGATAGATCCCTCCAAGACTGTTGGAACAAAAAAAAATGTGATGGTATGGTGTGATATATGGGGTACAAAGATAGTGAGGCCATTCTTCATCAATGGAAACCTCAAGGCCACTGGATATTTGAAATTGCTAGATGATGATGTGTTTCCCTCTTTATGCACTGAAGCTGGCACGTTCCCTGACTTTTTCCAGCAAGATGGTGCACCACATTATGGGTGTCAGGTCCGAGCATTCCTAGATGAACAGTTTCCTGAAAAATGGATTGGTCGTCGTGGGCCAGTTGAATGGCCTCCAAGGTCTCCCGATCTGACCCCCTTAGACTTTTATCTTTGGTGTCATCTGAAGGCAATTGTCTATGGTGTGAAGATGCAAGATGTGCAGCACCTGAAACTACGGATACTGGAAGCCTGTGCTGGCATTTCTCCTGCGGTGTTGCTATCAGTGTGTGAAGAGTGGGAGAAGAGGGTTGCATTGACAATCCATCACAATAGGCAGCACATTGAACACATTTGATAATTGAACTCATGAAATAATAAGTTACGTTAAAGCCACCATAAAACACCATTGTTTTTCTCATGAAATTCCCAATAAGTTTGATGTGTCACATGACCCTCATCCTATTGAAAAAACAAAAGTTGGATCCAAGATGGCCGACTTCCAAATGGGGACCATGGTCACGACCCATCTTGAAAAGTTTACCCCCTCACATATACTAATGTGCCACAAACAGGATGTTAATATCACCAACCATTTTATTAAGGTGTATCCATATAAATGGCCCACCCTGTATACATTTCTTAATTTTTAACACTCATATCAAACATATCATACTTGCTTTGTGACAATACCTATTCTTAAGATATAATTAAATTTAAGTGATCGGGAGTGAGGACAAGACATCCTGGAATTGTACACACTAACTAATTATTTCCTCCTGTATTGGATGTTGGTTTATTATTGTAAAGATTAAAATAGACCATGTTATATATGGTGTAACTCTAACTACCAAGTATATGGGTTTTTTGATTTTCTCCCTAATTTAGTCGTGTCCAATTCCTCCCCGTCACTCCCCCCACATTAAGGCTACTACTACCACTCAGCCACTATCACGTGTTTCCTCCGAACCACGTGACGCCAGCCGACCGCATCTTTTTGAACTGCTCGCTCGCGCACCGTTGGGGGCGGCGTAACACACTCGGAGGACAGCGCTATTCGCTCCCTCCGCTCCCTCGCTGCGCAAGCTCACAGACGCGGGCTCACAGACGCCCCAGATTGGCTGTAGAGCCATGATTAATGTTGGAGCACTATGTACCTCTCATCCCTCCCCTCTGAGAGAGCTCGGCCAATCAGCTCTCTGGCCTCTAGACCTCCGGCTGCGAGAGGTTACAGCACCACCCGGGATTCGAACTAGCGATCTCCGGATGATAGGGCGAGCGCTTTAACCACTGCGCCACTCGGAGGCCCCGTATATGGGTTTCTAAATAAATCTTTGATTGATTAGTCATTGCTTATAATTAAATTAGTTGTTCTATAGAGGTTTATTTTGCAGGGGCAAGTGCAAAGTTGAATCATAACAAAATAAAAAGAAACTAGCACATTCATGCCGTGTGATGAGTGGGAACAGAGAGTTGCTGATCTGACACTTATTGAATGTCTGTGCTATACGCGGGTGCTACTGTATATGCTGTGTGAAAGGTCTAATTAGAGGATGTTGTCGTACCAAATTCAAAAGATTTTGCAGCTGAAATTTAAAAACTGGTGCTGACAACATGCTTTTTTTTCTTTTCTTTTCTTTTTTTTTTTTTACATTGTGTTGTTTCAGGTTTTACAGTAGAAAGTATTCCAAAATTCAGAGCTTCCTCCACACACGTCTGTTGCTCTTCCCACACATGCACATCCCACAGATACATGGCACTTAGCAGATGCTAGAGTCATGTTGAGTGTGATACTCCAAACTGCTGTGCTGGCATGAAGCACTGACAGTGGGCTTTCTCTCGGAGCCCAGCTTCCCCACCACATATAACATGCCAATATCTGTCACTAGAGAACTTTCACTGAGTAGATCCCAAAAATAAAATTTGGCACTGAATTAATCAGAGATAAAAATATAGTTTTTTTTTTATAATAAAATATATATATATTTTTTTGTTTTGTTTTGTTTTTAATAAGCTACAGCTTTTTGGGTTGATAGTTTGCTCTTAAAATAACGTCAGACTAAAAGTGCATTGTGTTTCATTCAAATTGATAATATAAACTATAACCGAACACTACACTAGAAGACTTATCAAGACTTACTGTATCAAGAATGTCTGACTATCTCCCTGTTGTTGTGACATGCAGAAGTGGGAGTACAGTAGGTGTTCATCAAACGTGAGGCACCAATCTGTCATGCTAGTACTTCTTTCATTCATTTATCTTCAGCAAATGCTTTATCCCGTTTAGGGTTTTTGTGGATGCAGTCAATCCTAGTAGACAAAACTTTATAACTAGGAGTCAATGGAGAACTATTGGTACTTTAAAATACTATATTTCCAAAGTACCAATGCTGTATTTGCCAGTTTCCATATAGGTTTCACTAATGTAATATTTGGGTCCTGGGCAGACTTTGTATCCTTTTTTTTTTTAGGGGGGTGGGGTCTTTCTGTCTGATGTACATCCTGATGGTATCACAAGGGCTATTTTCAGACTGGGAGTTTCAGACAGACATTTTGTTAGAGGTTTCCCAGAATGATGTATTTAAAATAAACAAATAAAATGTTAGTAAGTGGAGGATCAGCTGGCTGAAATGCATCAAATTAGGCAAACAGCAGATGATTGCATCAGATAGTTAACCAAGAACAGGAATGTGATGCTATCATAGACACAAACTTACCAAAACTGGACAGTTAAAAACTGGACATTAATTTGTTTCCTAATGTACTTTTGTTTTACACATATTTCTATTAAAATTCTAAAGACTGTTGTTCCCACGAGATTAGATGTTATTAAAATAGTTAGTTACAGCCCTGCATTGCACTGCTACCTAATGATTGGCTGACTGGATAACTGCATGCATAAGCAGCTGTACCAGTGTTCCTAACAAAGTGAATAGTGAGTATGTATTATAGCAATGAACACAACAAAAAAAAACCCTGCAAAATAGTAGGCTTCCATCATTGCATTAAAGTGTTTTCCCAAGAGGAACAATTCAATTTGAATATATAATCAGACATCCCAATACTGTTAACATTTGCATGATAAATGCTGCAAAGTTGATTGTGGCCTGGTAAAAGTAGACTTGCCTAGACTTGTTTATAAGATTATGTTGCATGAAAATTATTGGGGCGAATATTGCTGTGCTATTTCTGGAATTATGTTAAGACCTATGGTGGTTTCATTAATTGGATAGTTTGGAGACTTGAATGAGTTATGGTGTGTAGTTATTTTTGAGAAATAAATGAATAAATAAATAAATAAAAAGTATGATGGATTGTGACAGTGGTTAATTCCTATTTTATGATTTATTTCTTTACAGCCAATGTTTGTGCATCATATGCTTTTAAAAGAGCATATAATTTGTGATTGTGTAATACTTTGTAAGAAGTTTTTACAGAATGTGAACTTTAAAGTGGAAACTTACCAACAAAAAAAAGACCAAGCTTTTGAGATGCCGGTGAAAATGTAATATATTTTTCTTTAAAATATTGATTTGCTGATATTAATGAGGTAAAATCACCAGTACAGCCCAGTCTCCCAGCTTACTCCAAGTGTTTTCATTTGCCTTTGTGAATTATTAATTACACTATGGAGGTGCTGCTTTGAAGTTCTATGAATTTGCTTATTAGATTCAGAATCATTAAGTAGCATGTTGCAACAAAAATGCAAATATCTTTATAGGATAAAAAAATGAGGCAGTGCATAGCTGATTTAGAAGCACATTAGGAAAATTTTCTTAAAACGTCCTCTGTTTAAGCTTAATAAACCATATAGTGAATCACTTTGCACTCTTTAATATCTGTCATGGATATGCAATGAGTGTCTGAACATTTGTGGAGAACTCTTCTTCACTGAACAGCTCCATGTCTAGGTTTTGCAAAAGGTCACAGCAGGAGAATAAATACACAGACAGTGCATATTAGTGTGAATCCTTTCACAGAAAAAGACACACACACATACAGAAATTCTGCTGTAGCTTTGCTAGGCACACTTTCAAACTGCTGCGACTGAGCAGCAGCAGAGTAAATATGCTTTTCCGACTGCTATTTGCCAAATCTCATATCTACTGCCTAAGAAACAGGGCTGATTGCGCTGTAGTGAAACAATGACAGAAGACTGATAGACCATGTAACAGAAACAACAAGCAGTATTTGAGTGCAAAAGTAATAAGGTTGCACTTGCTTTTTTTCGTCCTCTGAACAGCCTCAGATTCACAGATTCGTGCAACTTTATAGTCTATTCGTTATGGAAAAATGATTATATTCTCTCATATGGTAGGTTATTTTTACATGGTCACACAGAAAGTGAGACAGGTGCCAATTTTGAAACAATCTTACAATACAAACTCAATTTCAATGTCAATTAGGTGCAAAACTAAGTGTTGGCTTTAAGGCACCTTTTTAGAACATTAATAAACTACATACATGTGAAATCCCACCATGTCTTATCATGTTTGTTTAAAATTGTACAAAAAAAATGGAGGTTGTGAATCTCCAAAAATGTATGTAGCTTCTTTGGCTTGAGAATGTGAATCGATATAGCCCTTGTTCTGGGGTCAGAGATCATTATATTTGTTCTTTTCAAATGGCTAAAATAAAATTGCTCATACACACACACACACACACACACACACACAAACAGAATCTTTCTCCTTTGTTCATGACAAGGTGAAGAAGGTGTAAATTGAATTCTGTGGTGATTTCTGCACGGCCATTAGGATGTGTGCTGATTGAGCGACCAGTTCTCTTTGTGAGACAGCTTTGATTTTATGTCACTTTCTGAGCCATTTTCCCCCTAATTCTATCAAGCCTCCTGTTTCTGTACTCTGCTCACAAGCATTTAACTATTTAAACTATATATACTTTGTAAGCGATAACCCCTGAAGGGTGCTCCATGACCCATAGGACTAAGTGTTTATTTTTTCCAATTTGACATGGGTGTTAGTTCTTTTTGCTGCACAGTTTTCTGTTTCAGAGGTGTTTTTGTTTAGTCTCTTGATTAGTTGTGTTATTTAAGCCCTAGGTTTTGCATGGAGAATTGCATTTGTTATGTTCCATGCTATCATTTCCTGTTAGTTTCCTGTTGTCTGCACTACTGTTTCGATTCATGTTTCTATATTGTCTTGGTTTATTTTAAAGTCTTGTTATCTGTGTTTATGCCTTGTTGCAATCATCAATTGCATACTTCATGACATACTTCATCAACTTCCATCTATATCCTTAATCACACAAATACTGTGCTAGTAATTAAATCCCATTTTGGGCAGCCTGTGCCCAGTTTAGCCTCAGATTCCCATTCTGCTTCAAAGGTTCCATGTTTTGTATTCTGAAATGCTTTTCTTCTCAACATGATTGTACATAGTAATTATTTGAATTACCATTGCTTCTGGCCAGTTCTAGCAAGTCTGATCTTTTGCCTCTGCCAGGCTATTTTGCACATCCATACAGTACCATGGTCAAATTCACTGAGATTGCATTTTTTGTCTTTATTCTGATGTTAAATAAAAATATATAAACATAATTTTTTGCATTGCCCTACTGCTACATAATTGATTAATTGGACAATGTTGCTTGTTCCTATTAATGTGGCCAGAAAATTTTAATAAACCAAGCAAGGCCATTTTACTGTAAAATGAAATTTCTATTCAAATGATGTGGGCAGTAATGTGGACTGTGTTTAAAAATCCGTTTAAACAAGATCTAAATGTAAACCTTTAAATTGGATTACTCTCGCAGTTGGAATCTTTACACAGATTATGCAAAAGGGCTTTTCCATCATGTTGTCTACTGAGCAATTCTGCAGGTGCAAAAAAGTGCTGGTGTTGCGAGGAATATTTTAAAATATTCAATGGTCACCTGGAAATTCCAACACAAATAAACGTGGCTCTAGTCTGTGCCTCTAAAATGTTACAGAGAATTTTATAAAATCAATTAAAAACACTAACAACATATATGTTTTAAAACAAATTTTTAACATGTATACAGTATAGATAATTAATAATTTCATTAAGAGCTTAGTTACATCTGTCTGTTTTCTATGGTTAAAATGAATGTGACATTTCAATGATCATAGAGCATAGTATGTAAATTTTACATAACTACATAGCTACTGTATCCATAAAATCCATAAAGCCTTTATTGCCGCTGTCTGTCTCTCTGTCGGTCCCTCTGTGCATGACTGTCATTCGGTGTGAGTGCGTCTTTCAGGACTGGGCAATTACAGGTTAATGCACACTAGTTAATGTGCGTTACTATTCTATAATATAGTGCGTTGCAGAGAGGTGCTCAGGGGTGAAGAAAACAACAAAAAGTAAAGCAGGGGCTAAAAAATTAGAGAAAAAATTAAAAAAGCATTAGAAGCACAGGCTTTTAAATGTATGAAGAAAAAAAAAACTAATAAAAGAAATATCCTGAAGTGGCCAGCAATGTTTTCAAGGAGAACACAGAAGTGGTAAGATGAACATCAAATTATAGGCTAGTCTGCAGGTTCAGTTGCAATTTGCTTGTGCTTACAAAACAAGCTTACTGATAGACAACACTTTACTATTTAATATACAGTATGCTGGTATATTTTTACAAGTATGCGTGAAGGAAACTCCTGGAGTAGACATTATATGCCTTTGATATTCAGAATCACCTATCAAGGATAAAAGACTAGCAACCGGCAAGAACTATGGTGTTTAGTGAGTTATGAGCTTGAGACTGCAAGCCTATATATTTAAAACAAGTACATGAATTAAAATAAATAAATAAATAAAAATGTTTAGGCTTTTAGTGTGTTTGCAATAGAGAGACATCCTTCTGACTTTTGTAAAAATACATCAGTTCATATGTGTGCAATTCCTGTATGTTTCCATTTATACTGTATATGTGAGATGATGTAAGATCTGTGTTATTTTATTTTCTATTAAAAAAGTTCATAAAAGAAACAAAACAAATTTCCCTTTAGTGTAGGATAGGGCTGCAATGTATACTTTTTTTTACTGTAATTGTGTAACCTGCCTACACACACACACACACACACACACACACACACACACACACACACACACACACACACACACACACACACACAAACACACTCTACTGACTGTAGCTACTGGGCTACTGAGATTTACTATTGATATGAGCTGTAATTAATTAGTAGTTATTGTAAATGAACCATAGTTAGCTAGCAGTTCTGCAAAAGAAATGTCAGACTCACTGTGTAAGTAAGGCTCAGTGTAAAACCCCCTTGATTTAATGACTCGGCAATTTCTCAATTGCAATTAGGACTCAATTGCTGCTTAATTAATAGCAAACACCTAACTATTAACAAACTTACTCTTTTACAGTTTATAGGAGTAAGATAGTAGTTTATGTTAAAAAAAGAGTTGCAGAACAGTGCAGTACTGTGTGTTACTGGTTGTTTGTTTGTTTAATTGATTTCTGAATGTCAGCTGCAATGCAGTAGAGAATAAGATGCACTTTACCTGTTAGTTCTAAAATCAAACTTAGTGTTTCTTTAGTTTCTTGTGTTTCTGTAAAACACTATATGATTTTGAACCAGTAGTTTTGCGCAGTAGATATACCCCCTCTTTATGGAGAGAAGCCAGACTAGGAGAAAGCAGAGCTGCTGCTCATATGTGTGGGAGCGCATGTGCACCTGTCCCTCGACATGAGCCGCTGTCTTAGATCCTAAAGTTTTAGCCCAAATTCAGTGCTGGAAGAGAATCTTAAAAGTTGTGTATTTTCAGGCACACCCACTCCTAGGCAGAACTCTTCAACAGAATTCTAAAAGAGAAAGAGATATGTAGAGAGAGAGAAGTACCACAGTTGCTCATAGTTTTCCTTGCCATTGGCTCTGCAGTCCCCTTGTGTGCAAGGAATAGTTCTGTAAAACATGCATACACACACACAATGAAATAAATACAAACTCGCTCTCTTCTTCTGCACAGCGAGCTTTATATAAGCTAGAGAGGAGGCGTTCTATCTTCCAGAGCAAGTTCAAGGGGGGAAGTGAGACTTACTTTGGATGAAATTAATGAAAGTAGGCTGCTCATGTTCATCACCCACGTTGTGCAAGTGTTTACATATTGAAATAATAAATAAATATTTACATCAGCCTGATTTTGTAGAATTATCCGCGAGCATTGCACAGATTCTGATGATAAAGCTCCTATTTATCCATAGCATTTTCAACTGGTTGCTTGATTCTTAATGACCACAGATTACTGTTAGTGTGTAATGACAAAGAAAATTGGAGCTAATTAAAAATTAACGTGGCGGTCATGGATGTGCTTTTGTAATTGTCCTACAGTCTATTAGCATTAATTTACAGTATCTGTTGCTTATTAAGAAAGCATTAATGAAAGGCCTCCAGCAAAACCATAAGCATCAATGAGCCCTGTGTGTGTGTGTGTGTGTGTGTGTGTGTGTGTGTGTGTGTGTGTGTGTGTGTGTGTGTGTGTGTGTGTGTGTGTGTGTGTGCCAGTCTTTGTGGATAGAGGCTCCAGAAGGTAGAAGGTGTTGTGGAGGGCAGAGAGACGGTGAAAAGAAGAAGCAGGGCATGGTGCCCTTTCAGCCATATGGGCACTGCTAGGACTGGGGCTAGACTGAGCCTGGTCCGGCCTTATCCTCATCACCATGTCCAACCGGAGAGAGGAGCCATCTGTGTGCTGTGCCCTCTGAGCCAGAGGGTCATCAGCTCAAACGGAGTTGACAGAAACATCCAAACTTCTTCAGGGCTTTTGCGCTCTCTCTCTCTCTCTCTCTCTTTCTCTCTCTCTCTCACTTTGTTCTGTCTTTCTGTTTCTCTTTGTTACTTATTTACCCTCTTTGCAGGATTCTGAACATCCATTGCTATGGCCTATACACTTCAACAAGTTTAAAAATTCCTTACACTTTTAAAGTTTTGTTATATCAAATGCTTTGTGTCATACACAGATAGGAAGGAGATCTTTTTCCCTTTTTTAGAGCTGGCACTTGTAATAAAGTTAAGCTACATGGAAATGAACTTGATTTAATCCTGACTTTGTTCTGTATGCCTTAGGATCAGGATACCAAGATGGGATTATTTTTTACATTTACCTTTTATACTTGTACTGTGTTTTAAGAAGCTGAATGAGTATGGATATGGATATAGTTGAGCTAATTTGCTGTGGATTTAAATAGCTAAGAAAGCTTCAGAAAGGTGGTCTCTGATGGTCTTATAGCACAGCCTACACATTGCATTGAGTCTTTGCTGACATTCACAGAGACTCACACTGAAACTAAGCCATATCCTCTTCCACAGATGGCACAGAGATGCTAAAGCTCACTGTGTTTTAGTGTGTATTTCCGGTGTGGTGTCATCGGGTCATGAACAAGCAAAGTCTTGCTGAATATTACAGTGTGCGGTCTGCCTGAAGCAAAAGAACTGCAGCTGTATTTGTTTTGCCTAGAGATTGCACAGAAAAAAATATGCAGTTTATGAGCTGTTTAGAAGCCCAGAACATGGGAAAATCCAATTTTCTCTCTGTTCTTACCCTGACCTGTAAACTGACCGCTGCTTGACACGCAGCTTTGAATTGTTCTGTGTTCTGAATTCCACACAATATCTATTTACTAGCCAGTTTGGCCTAAGGATTCAAATGGCTTTATTGAAAATGTAGGCAATAAACATTGTGTTTTTTCCTCTCTCTCCTCTTTAAGTGTAGGCCTTCAGAGTTGATGAATTTTGCAATATTTGTGTAGGAGTGAATTTAATGAAAACCCTTGTGTCTGCAAATTCACACGGAGGAAAAAGAAAGCTGAGCGTTATCTTTTTTAAATGATTTTATAAATTAATTTTCCGTATTAACTGGGGACAGATGCTTCGGTTGAAAGTATGCAGATCCTTTATCACCAGCGTACAATTCCACTAGGCTAAATTTAGCCCAGGCTTCAATAGTCCATTAGTGTATATAAAGATGTAGCACAGTCAAGCAAATCACTTGAGAGATACATATACAGTATAAAAAACAGCTTAGATCCAGTTCACAGTTATAGTGAGGTTTGTCTTGGCAATCAAAAAGCAAACAATGCTTTTCTTGTTATCGGTCAGTTCACAAACTAATTGGGTCCCAAAAGTCCTCAGAATGCTGGGAAATTGTTGCCAATGGGCTGAGACCTTCATTTCAGTGGTTTTCCCAGTCATACACTCAAGTTGTCAAATTGAGGTTTTAGGAAAGCAGAGCTTTTTTTTAACTGTGTCCTGAATGACTCTTTTAATATTGGTGGATTGCCACAAATTTCCTCTAGAATAAATGCAACACACAGCTTTTCCCATTATTAAAAATGTTAATAAAAAGAATGTGTGTTTGTTATTCGGAAGATAGAAATGAATTTTTGATTAGAGCTTTTGCATAGTCAGGTCTCAGACAGTGTCTGTGGTTCTGAAGGGGGTTTGAGCATTCAAATTAGATTAGACATTAATAAATATGGAAATGCGGGTTGCTTTCTCATTGTCAGTCTAATTTGACTTTATCGGAGTGTATAATTCTGCTTGATTCCAGCTTTGGTGCTGGATTGTGTTCATGTCCAGGGAAGCTGGGAAATAGTAAAAAGGCTCTGTGTGCAAATATCCATACACCAAAAACAGACCCTACAGTACTGCTAGAGAAAATGCAACACTATATTACAACACCAATTGTTTTTTCATTATTTAATTAATTAATTTTATTATTTGTAATAATAATAATAATATAATAATAATAATAATAATAATAATAATCAGTAATTTTATTATTTTAGGTTGAAGCCCACATACATCTCTACCTAAGTTATTAATACAAAGAAATAAAAATTTGTGAGGTTTATCATTTTACATATTGTTTATGCTAAATTTCACTTCTTCAGCCAAATACACTCCCTGTTTAAAGTAGATTGTTACATTCAGCACATCACTTTTACTTAACATTTTGATTTGTGCAGCTAACACGCTCAGTTCGGATATTTTACATGCCCTTACCTCGGACTTGTGCGGATATGTTTGCTATAACGACCCATGTTTTATCTCATAGTGGTAAGATTTCATTAAATTCTGTCAAGCCAGTTTTGCATGATGCTAAAAACAAAATCGGCTGAACAGAATATACAGCATATATACAGACAAAAAAGTTCTAAGATTGGTTTCAGGTCCTCCAATGTATGAAACGTAAAGATATTGAAAGAGCAAGTTCTGACCAATGTACAGACAAAATCTTACTTTATATACTGTATAATAACTGGGAAATATTAGCATTTTAATAGTGGAGATGACCATACATTACTTTTATTTAAATAATTTATATTTAATAAAATGTTGACAATTGTAAAAGCTTAAAACACTAATTTGGCGATTGTAAAATAAGGAAAAATACTACATATACAGTACTACTACTACTAAACTTATATAAACTTACATGCACATGCTTTAACATAACTGTCTGGTTACAGTTAAGACTTGTTTTTTGCTCTTTTTAGCACTGTATTTAAATTCTAGGTTCTTTTTTTTCATGTCTGGCATCTTTACCAGGCTGTGTTATTCCCAGAGTTGGTATTTACAGTAGTTCCTGTTCATAGATCTAGCTCCATAGTCACGGTTCTTGTTTGTGTTTGTTTTGTTATTCACAATCCTGATTAAACAGAGATTCTACACTTGAATCTAATTCTTCCTTGATTTTTAACATTTTTCATATGATACAGTATAATACAGTCCAGGATTTTTATCTATCAACTTATAATGCCAAGCCAAATAATATGTGATAAATGTGGAAAGAAAATGTATCATATACTCACTGTCTCCTTTATTATGAACCATTATTTGCATTAATTGAAAAATAGTCTGACTTGAATAATTGTCTGCCCTTAGTCTTGGCTGAATATGGTGTTCCCTTTCAAAAGCTACACTCAATGCTGCATGAAAATGCTATGGGAACATCTTTTTGTTCAGCCAGTTGTGAAGCATGTGTGTATCAAACATGCCATATTTTGGCTTATATAACCTCGGTCAGATGACGTCATCTGATGAAGTGCACCGGCACGTTATAAATAGGAGTGAACCGGAAACATCCTCAGGTCTTTTTGTCTTCAAGAACCGCATTGTATTTGTGTGTGTGTGTGTGTGTGTGTGTGTGTGTGTGTGTGTGTGTGTGTGTGTGTGTGTGTGTGTGTGCAAGCAAGCAAATATACAAAAAAAGAAAAGTGTTAGCTCACCGATATGGCAGAGTTTACAAAGAGATGCGTGCCTCCGTGTGATAGATCTCTTTCGGAGGGCGATCTCCACGATTAAGGCGCATTCGTGGGTTTCACATGCCGGTCTGGCAGATGCGCATGAGACGGAATTCCCCCTTTCTCTCGCACTCTCCCCAGATCAAGAAGTTTTGTTGGTGGGGAAAGTTTTTCAGGCAGCGGGTCAGGCTGGTGCTGCCCTGCACACATGGCACACCAAGGCACAACCCCATTTAGCCTCAGTGTCAAAACTTTTGCCCCTTTCAGAAAGGCTGGCAGCGGGAAACCTACTGTTAGGTATGTCCCAGTAGGTAAAAGGCACTGTAGAGAGAGGCTACACGTCATCATTCATTTTACACATCGCCCTCCGTATTTCAATCCACTTCCATGAAGCCGGAACGAGCGCATCGGCAGACTCGGAGAACATGTTCCCTTGCCAGACAGAGATCCAGGCTACTAAGGTGAGTATTTCATGGTTTCCAAGAGAGATGAGGGGTTGCGTCTAATTTTATGTCTTTGTGAACTGAACTGAAGTGATACTTTCGGTTGACAGCCGAAATTATGGTTTCTCAAATCCAACCAGAGGATTGGTTTGTGACACTCGAGCTGAAGGACCCATATTTTCATATAGAAATTTTGCCACAACATAGGAAGTTTGAGGTTCGCTTTCGGGGTTGAAGCTTACCAGTATCGGGTCCCTCCATTTGGCCTAGCCAAAAAATGGAACTATATAAAATGCACCTCTATTCGCGCCAGGGGCTTCATACCCTTTCTATGTGTTTCAGACCCCGGTTTTTGATTCTGGGTCACACCATGTTCTAATGACAGACGCTTTCCTCATGGGCTGGGGTGTGGCCTTGGATGGCCATCCAGCCCAAGGGATCTGGAGAGGTCATCTTCTCGCGTGGCACATCAATTGTCTCGAAATGATGACACTTTTCTGGCCCTGAAATACGCCCTCCAGCAGTTGAGAGGCTAGTGCCGTTGGACAACACTATGGTACTCTCGTACATAAATTGCCAGGGCGGACTGTACTCGCGCCGCTTGAACAAGCTAGCTCACCAAATTCTGCTTTGGGCACAGGACAAGTTCCTGTCCCTCAGGGCAATTTACATTCCGGGGCATATGAATATGGGAGCAGACTTACTATTCAGACAAGCTGTGATACATGGGGAATGGAAACTCCACCCCGAAGAGATTTTATGTAGCAGAGGTGGACCTCTTTGCCTTGCAAGAAACAGCACAATGTCCCCTTTACTACTCTCTGACTCCTCCAGGTCCACTGGGTATGGATGCGATGGCCCATACATGGCCCAGATTATGCCTTTATGCATTTCCTCTGATAGGTCTGCTCCCGGGAGTCCTAGTGAGGGTCAGTCAACAGGGTTTGCGCCTCTTATTGGAAAGGCCCTGTTCGCCAACCAGAGAGTGGTTCTCGGATCAAATATCTCACCCCGACGGCTCACCGTCATGATTCCAATGAGGATCTTCTGTCTCAAGCGCAGGGGACAATATTTCATCCCCGGCCCGAGCTCTGGAATTTTAAACGTTTGGACCAACTAAAAGATGCTGGTCTTTCAGCCAGCATAATTGAAACAATTCTAAGAGCCAGGGCTCCCTCCACGAGTGTATTTGAACGTTGGTGAATAGCAAAACATGTAGACACAGTCCCACTGCCGAATTATTTCAGTGCTGGAGTTTCTGCAAAAAAAGTTGTCCTCGGGCTTATGCCCTAGTACTCTCAGAACGTACGTAGCCTCTATTTCGGCTTGTCATGTTCTGACCGATGGGGTTTCTGTGGGAAAGTACCCTTTTAGTTACCCGTTTTATTCATAGAGCTAAGGGGTTGAGGCCGCCCACTAAAGCGACGGCCCCTTCGTGGGACATAACTATTTTGCTCGAAGGTCTGATTGACACCCCTTTCGAACCATTATTCAGCACCTGTCAGGCTCCTGACTCCTAAGATTGTTTTTCTTATGGCCATTACTTCTTTGAAGAGAATTGGAGATCTGCAGGCTTTGTCAGTCTCCCCATCCTGCCTAGACTTTTCCCCTGGGCTAGTCAAAGCTATTCTGTATCCTCAACCGCACTATCTTCCAAAGGTTCCATTCTCGACCATGTACTCAGCTGTTCTCAAAGCTGTTCTCGAAGTGAAGTCTTTTCTACTCCAGAGTAGAAAAGGCAGAGGACAGAAGGCTTCAAGAACCTTGTCTTATGAACAAGAAAGAGAACGCCTTTCGTGGCAATGAGTCTCAATCCTAAAGAATGGAAATGAGCTAGGACAACGTCCCAATGTCGAAGTGCTAGCTACTAAGACTGAGCCAGAATCAGCCATTTGTCTATACAATTCAGAATACGAATGTCCTGGAATCATAGAGCCAGAGCTGCATCCATGCATTTTATACATGTGCGGGGTTACATGGCTAGGCCAGATAGAAGGACCCGATACTGGTAAGCTTCGCCCCCGAAAGCAAACCTCAGGAATCTTCTGTGTTGTGGCAATATTTCTATATGAAAATATGCGTCCTTCAGGTCGATTGTCACAAACCAAACCTCTGGTTGAATTTGAGAAGCAATCATTTTAGCTGTCAACATTTTGATGTTCAGCCTAGAGGATGTAAAATTGGACGCAACCCACCCATCTCTGTTGGAAACCAGGAAATACTGACCTTAGTAGCCTGTCTGGCAGGGGAACATGTTCTATGGCCCCTTTTCCCAGCAAAGTCTGTAATTGCCAAGTCAGGCGATGCACTCTTTCCGGTTTCATGGTGGAGACCACACCATTGAAAATGCGGAGGACGATGTGCAATGGAGGGGGGGTGTTAGGTGTCCGGCATCCTGAAACAAGGCAGGAAGGAACCGAGCACCTAACGCTTCACTGGAGACTGCTGCTTCCCGAAACACCAGTGGTGGCGAAGATTAGGCAACGGCCCCCTAGGGTGCCAGGGAGCAGTTTTTATCCCTTAATGGAATTTTTACACGTCCCTCCCCGGGGAGTGGGGGCTGGCTCGCTGGCTCGACACACTCTCCTTCTGCGCCTCACATCTCATGGGTACCAAACCTGGTCGGGACTGTGTGGCTGACAGGGGAGAAACCTCACAAAGGTCTGCTCGTAGAGCTTCGCCTCCCAAAACCTAGTGGTGGCGGTGTTTACAGCATCGACAAAGAGGCCAAAAGGCGAGTGGGGGGCATCAAGGAGGAAAACGCGATCCCTGACCTTGATGCCTTTGAGGTTAAGTCACAGATGTCTCTCTGTGGCGACCGTGGCAGCCATAGAACGGCCGATAGCATGGGTCGTCTGCTTGGTGGCACGGAGAAAATAAATCTGTGTCTCGGTGTCGTCGATAGACCCGCCAGTGCTCAGAACTCTCAGCAGGTGAGCCTGGTATGCCTGCAAAACCACCATGGTGTGCAGCGCAGCACCAGCCTGAAAAGCTTTCCCCACCAACGAAGATGTTAGTCTACATGGCTTGGTGGGCAGTGTTGGCTTTTTCAGGGAGGATGAGCTCCCAGGCGAGAAATAGGTTGCAAGCATCTCTTCAATCTGGGGCATCATCATAAAACAGGAGATGAATAAGGTTTATTCCATGAAAGAGTTAACTCGTCATGGAGGTCACCAAAAAAGGGGAGGGACCCTCGTTGAGGCCCCTCACCTGGCCACCCGACAGAAACCACCCGAAAGAAAACTTTGAGCGATTGGGGAATTTTATTATTTATTTATTTGTTTGTTTTGCGGCAAGAGAGGAAATCTCTTCCGCCCCTTCACAAAAAGCGCCGGAGCACGCTTGAGAAGTGGACGCTAAAACTTTCTGATCCGGGGAGAGCACTTCTCTTTAAAGAAAGTTAGCCGCGTGCAAAGCGCCTTAATAGGGAGGAGATTACAATGCTCGCACTCTCCTTGAACCCAACCACTCAAAGAAAAAATCGTGGATATCGCCCTCCGAAAGAAATCTATCACATGGAGGCACGCATCTCTCAACCAACTCTGCCTTTATCGGTAAGTAAAGTTTTTCTTTCCTACCGTGATTCTGTTGCACACACACACGCAAACACAAAGAGGTCCTGAAGACAAAAAGATCTGAGGATGTTTCCGGTTCACTCCCATTTATAACCTGCAGGTGCACCTTATCAGGTGACGTTACCTGACTGAGTTTATAAGCCGGAGTATTCAGCGTTTTTGATACACACAGGCTTCACAACCGGAGACCAAAGAGATGTTCCCATAGCGTTTTCACACAGCATCGAGTGTAGCTTTTGAAAGGGAACAGCATTTTGTGAAATACTCAAACAAACAACCAAACAACCGTTAAACAAATCGTATTTTCCCAGTTCTGATATTTGATGTCGACACTCACTGAAGCACCTTTCTTGTTCCAGCATGACATTATGTATTGTACTACAGCCAAATGATTAGTTATAACTCCATAAATGATCAGGTGTACAGGTGAAATACTGTAACAGAGACAAAATAACACTAAGTGCCTTACAGAAAATGTTCTACTGAGGTCAGAGGAGAATAGTAAGCCTGATTCGAGCTGAAAAGATGTCTGTGGCAATGCAAATAACAACTCGCCATCTTATCATCTCCTGGTGAGCAGGAGAACACGTTAAGCCTTGAGAGCTTTGAACTTCTGTTAGTCAAAAACTGGAATCTAGGGCTACAGTGGGCAAAATCTTATTGAAACAGAACAGTTTTGAATTTTAAAAAGAGTCCGTATAATTTGGTCCAGAGGAAGGTTTAGTATGGGTGGAAAAAAGAAGGTCAGAAGTGTCAGAGAGAACAAGCAGGAAAAAAGCAGGAGAGTTTGAACCTGTGCATTATTAATGGCAGCCTATAGACTCTGTGTCTGTTTAGTCCTAGTAGGCTGTAGATTACTACAGCGTGACAGAGAACCTGCACAGATAGTGAGGTACTGATGGTTAATCTAAAATTATATGAATGCGCTGTCCTCTCCAGAAGGTGCACAATATGTTTGAAGAGAAAATAATGTTCCACAAATGTCAAGCAGGTTGTTACAACCATCAATCTGTAGGTTTTTATATAAATGACAGTTTAGCCAAATAGTTTATAGGAAAATTGTGATTATAATCATACATGAGGACATGACAGCACAGCACTCCCGCATTCATAGTTTCACACAGAGAGACGATGGCATTACAAATCAAAAACAGTACCTCCATTAGACAGGTTTTGACTAAATAAACAATGTAGGATCGCGCTTATAGAAAAGCAGGCCTCCTACAATATGCCTCACTGTCCCTCTGAGTTTGTCCTAGAGAGGAGAAAGCAGGGAAAACAGAAGGCATGGCCAAAATGTCATCTAGCCCACAGGCCAGGCAGCTCAAGAGGCTTAAGTTGTGATATTTATCCTGGAGGTCTGAAGGGGAGGGCAAGGGGGGGGAAAGAAGGGGGGGAAAAAAGAAAAATGTGTAATTTCACGGTGCCTTCAGGGGAAATTTGATTTTTGCTCAGTGACAGGTTGATAAATAGCAACACAGCAAACACAGTGTCCTCCCAAACTTGAGTCTGAAAAGAAATCTTTGTCAGAGAGTGTCAAGAATAAAGTAGAGACTTTCTTTACAACATATAGTTGAAATATAAATACATATGAAGAGTTAAATGAGGTAGAAAATCATTGACACCCATGACTGGTGTTTCTTACAGATAGTATGAGGTATGAGCCTACAGAGATGTGTTATCATTTTCTGTTTATCCCATCATCATGATTTTCGATCACTCGTTCAGGGTGAATTACTCGATAGAGGCCCTGAATATTCTGTATTTAACACTCGATAGGACAAAGCAATCTTAAAGAAACAACATGCAGTTGTGCTCCTCAATGTATATGGAGATTTGCACGTTTAACCTTCACTCAGTCATGTGACTTCTCATCAGGATGGTGGTCCATAGTAATGAGCAGCACGTCTTCATATTGCGAACCTATTGGGTCACCAATTCGTTTAAGCGACATTAGAGTAAGTCTAGGAACAAATATAGTGTTCCTGATGTATCTTCAAAGAGGATGAGATGATGGCACAGAAATTATCTCTTCTTGTAGTGGAGGCATGAACATGTCGCAGGACATAATCGGTGACGTGCCACGTAGTCACCAGTAAATTTTTGAGACGCCTCAAAACTGCATGTGTATCATGTCACCGAGCTCAAAGTAAGTGATGTGGAGAAAAGAGTCAGAGAGGACAACGTATCGAAATGTGTCTGGCAGAAAACAGAGATCAATCCCAGCATCACATGTAATGCAAATATCACATATTTAGCGTATCCTTTCGGTTCAGGTTGCTTCATCATAGCGGGAGTTATAATTAGGGGCCTCTTTCGAGTGAATCGTTGTGTACTTTCACTGTGTACAGGTAAGGAAAAGTATAAAGAAAGGTTTTGTTGCTTTTGCTCTGGGCTATTTTTTTCTTTTACAATAAAAAAGCACATGGAAATTCTGTTACCTTACTATATATAATAACCTACTCACTATAACTTTAGTACAGTAGTGTTTAGTAAACACTGGTGTTTCCCTGGTGAAAAAAAAAGTCACAGTTTGAGATGTGTCAAAATATGAGCCTGCATAAAGGAAAGAAAACAACTAAGGAGATTTGAAATAACACGTCGACACGGCATCATCAGTGGCGTTTGTCTCTTCCGAAATCTCTGTGTGCATATAGCCACACAACAATACTAATAAAATAAAATAGGAAGGCCTGGAAGAGCATTGTTCTTGACATTTTTTCCTAAATATCACCTTCCTGTGTTTGTGTGCTGTAACAGAGGGTGCAAGTATACACAAGTACGGAGAAAATTAATAAAGTGAATGCTGGCCAGTGGGGAACTTGGGAGGGGGAGTAATTGTCTCTGAGCATGGTACAAATCAGTCGTGCCTAGTGTGAAAGTGCCCTGTTTAACTCCTTGGTAGTCAAACTAATTAGAAAAAAATAATAATGAAAAATGGCTTAAATTTTCTAGGGAGTATAAAGATAAAACTTTGAAGCAATGATAAAAGGTCATGTCGTCTGATGAACCCAGATTTGCCCTATTGCAGCGCGACGTGAGCCACTGTACAACCCTCTGGAGACAGTATTACGAAGTGCGGTTGATTCAGTTGGTCAGGTCATAAGCTCACCAATTTAATGTGGCAAAAAATGCAGTCATTGAGTATAAAAAATGACCAGGTTACCCCATTCATGGATTTTCTTTCTGTGAAAGAAAGGCCATATCCCAGGACTAAAACTGTAAAAGTGTGATTATGGCAATATGAGGAATTATTTTGTGACTGAACAACTGGGTTTGGGTTATCATTCATAATCATTCTAGGATTGCAACCTTTTTTGCAACCAGGCAGAATATTTTATATCTAATATTGTACCTTCGGATCCTGAGCACATGTTACTGTCTGTGTGGAGTCCATGAGGATTTTCTCCAGGTTTCCTTCCTGAAAACATATTAATAGATGTATTTGCCAGTTAATAGATACTGTAGGTATGTATGTGTGTCTGTACGTGTGTGTATGCTCCCCTGCAATGGATTGACATACCATCCCAGGTGTGTTCTTACTTCTCACCTTGTGCCCGCAAGATCAGCTCCAGATCCACTGTGGTTACTGAAAATTAATGAAAAAATAATATTCTAGCATTGCTGCTATTTGGTATTTTCTCTCTCCAGAACATCTCTCTGATTCTGCCTTACTCATAATGTGTGAATTATTCACAGTCAAATCATGCCCATTTAATCTGACAAAGACTTCTATAATTTATTATCGGGTCTAAACAATTATATTGCCTTGCCCTTCGTTTGCAATGCATTTATGTTTAATGTGCTTTTATACACAGAGAATAGAAATTACTTCTTTGAGTTGAAAAAAAAAAAATCTCTGAGTGAAGAGGTTGTTACAAGCATCACTGTTAAGATGATGAGCCTGGGCCAGGGGAATTGTATCCTCCCAGAAGAGTCCTCCCATAAATCTTGCATGCTCACTCCATTAAACACTTTGAATGCTAAGTAGTCTAGTAGGATCATCTTTTCATGCAAACAATCAAATATTGGTGGATCATAGCCTTCTATATCCTGATATTTGCATGATTTTTGAAATCATTTGGAAACAGGTTTACTCTGCATCTCCCTCTGGCATCTCTTGATATGCAATTCTACTAGAACACCTACATTTCCCCCTAACCACCTTTTGGCAATAGTTTTAAAGTACATCTTCCTAAGATTTTCTAAAACCTTATTTTGCATATAGGCCACACTTTCAATATTTCAGAAGCACTGGATGTTCTTATTTGCAACAGAACATCTAGTGCTTCTTACATCTGTAATACCTCCTACCTCTTATTCTGTGATAAGGACAAAAGGACCCACTTTACATTTACACTAATGTTCAGCTAATTGGATCTGAGGGTAGTAAGTTCAAATCACGGTTAAAAATGGCTGAGAGGCACCGGAGTGGCATGACATAAAAGAGTTTATGCTTTCATAAGGAATGCGAATCCAGAGACAGCTACAGCCATCTGTGACTTGGAGCCTAAAAGAGCCAAACTGGCCATGTTTTCTAGGTGGGAGACTAGCCATTGGGTGGGAACTGGCAAATGACAAACTGGGAGAATTTTACAGTAGGTATTTTTAAAGTACTCTCTGAGATTATTCTCTCCATCTCTAATCTCTTCCATCATACTCCCATTATTAGTCACTAAGCCATGCCATGAAAGTGAATAACTCACAGATGGCAATATTTTCTAGTAAATAGTATTGTACCTTAGAAGTCCAATAAAGGTTGTTTATAAAGGAAAAATAATCATTATTTGAAACACTTTTATCTTGAGGGTCACATTTTTTGTTAAGAAAATTGTAGATTTGTAGATTTTTTGTAGGGGTTGTTTTTGTTCATCAGGACTACCTGAATATACAGTACCAAATGTCTAGGGTTTCCCATCAATGGATTTTTTTCTTCCCTTATGGCGCAGGCATATTCCAGAGGACAATGCTAGAATTCATCAGGCTCAAGTTGTGAAAGAGTGGTTCAGGGAGCATGAGACATCATTTTCACATATGGATTGGCCACCATTGAGGCCAGACTTTAACCCGAGTGAGAAACGGTGGTCCCATGCTCCCATCACCATTACAAGATCATGAAGCGAAAATTATGTAAAATAAATGTTGTGACATTACATAAGCTAATCGAAACACTGCCAAAGCAGTCAAAGCAAAAGGTGGCTCAGCAAAATACTTTCTCTTTGACCAAGCAGTGTATAGTACGTACCCTGTGTACATACAGTATGTGTCTTTCATTTAAATGCTTCCAGAAGTTTTTAGAGTTTCATGCTGCCCCTGATAGTTGAAATAATAAGACATGGCCAACCTTGATGATGTGTTTCAGCTATACTGTATGTGTGATACATGTGGCATGTTCTGTTGGCTGGTTGGACATTCAGCCAGCACAGGGAGCATACATAGTATGTGATGTTTGGAACAAAGCCATCCCTTTCCTTTGGGAGATCAGGAACCTGAAGTGGGGTTATTCAGTGTGGCGCAGGGAGATGAGGATATGCTGGGTAAGGCACAAAAACAGGTGTCCTCTGACATGTTTTAGACAGCAACATCATTTGTTACTGCATGTCCTCTTTAATCAAGAAAACAAGGTGCCCTCTGTGTCTGCGCTGAAGAGCAGTTTTAATGGTTTGATAAATATGTATATAGAACTTGGGGATTATGTGAGATAAAACCTAAAGTCTCGTCCTTGTTTCCTTCCTCTTACTTGACTTATATTCCTAGGCTGACTCTGAGAGTTTTCAAATAAAGGGTTGCAGGAAGCGCATCATGCTCAAATTGGGTAACACACACAGCACAGGCAATATTGGAAGTTTCAGTAGACCATTCAGAAATTAAGCAGCAGTGTTGTTTAAGTCTGTTTCACTTTTGTTTGACGTGGAAAGTGATATTTTTCCTGTAGAGAAGTCATCTGAAGCATGCTCACCATCTTTCCTCTACATCATCACTAACTGAAATCAATTTATTCATGCCAATACTTAGCAGTTACCATCTTGCCTGATTAATTAAATACGTTTGATAACATAAATTATTTATATTACAACATTTAAATTCAGGGTTTTCATTTCCCCTAGGCCTTTCAATACATTTTCATGGCTTTGCCTATTTTTGGAGCCTGTAACTGATTATAAACATATTCTAAATTAATAGATATATGATTAAATTCACTGCAAAATGCAATAAACTTTTCAGTCTTTCACTAATTTGGGCAAATTAATTTCAATAAACAGTTTGTTTTATGCATTGCTTGCAAATCTTAAATAATCAAAGTTTATAATCATTTTTGAAACAATATGGTGCTAATGTTTTAACTAAGGACTGTTCAGAAATCAGTATTTGGTGGAATAACCCTGATTTGCAATCACAGCTTTCATGGGTTGTTGGGTAAATTAATGTTACTCCAGGCAAAACAATTCAAGGAGCTCAGTTTTGTTTGGTTTGCTTGTGACCATCCGTCTTCCTCACGATCACATTCCAGCTCAAGTTTTCAGTGGGGTTGAGATCTGGACATTGGGCTTGCCATGACAGGGTCATTATCTGTCAGTCTTCCATCCACACCTTGATTTATTTGTCTGTGTGGCATGGAACATTGTCAGATGTTCAGTTCAAATAATCAGTTTCTAGAGTTGAGGACATACTGTTGTAAGAGCAGAAGGAAGCAAATGTTTCCCAAGACTACCTTGTACATGGCAAGACAAATTCAGCCTTGCTGAAGAACCCCCAGATCATCACTGAACCGCCTCTGCATTCCATAGGTGATGTGAGACTTGAAGGTCTCTCCAAGTACCTGCTTAACCTTAATTGGCCAGGTTTGGGCCCAAGATGAAAATAGGACTCATCAGAAAATATGACCTTACTCTAGTTTTCTACGGTCCAGTTTTGCAAGCCTGCCTCTTCTTTGCTTCTGATTGATAAAGAGCTTTTTTTTCTGCCTTTGCATGACTTCAGCCCCAGGATCCTTTTCGAACTGTCCTCACCATCCACTTCACCCTAGATTCAATGTGCCACTATGTTTGTAGGTCACTTGATGTAATCCTACAGTATGTTTATTGGGTGACATTTGAATGAGTTTTTGGTCATCCCTGTCAGCAGAAATTGGTTTTTGCCTTCTGCCAGTCTGTAGCATTGTTGGCCGCAGTGTCTGCTTCTTGACCTTGTTCTTGTGTACTGGCATCTTTGAATTTTTAAGGATGGAAGCATGATGACACTCACTGTATCTGTGTGTCAGTAAAGCCAAGACTGAACCCCTTCTCCTCACTCCAAACATTTCAATGTTTCAATAACAGTGGTTATTTTTAAATTTCCATTTACCTTTGAAGTACTGCTAGTATTGAATTAACACCCAGAGTGTTGATTTAACACTTTCAGAGTACATTCGTGACCATTAGATCATATATAAACACTTGGGGTGTTAAATCAGCACTGGGAATTTTGCAGTGTGTTTTCGCCTTTCAGATTGCACTGGTTTTTTTTTTAATACTTTTCCTGAGTAAATAAGATTTGATTCAGGTGATCATCAGGGGTGTCAATTGTAGAGATGCTGATTTAAGAAAGACTTGCAGTGGTCTCAGGGGTGCTGCTAATAGGTTATTTTTGAAGCTGATAACTAAATGAATTTCTCTGCAGCAGTGGTAAGTTTCGGTCTTGCTTTCCTTGCATGATTTTCATGAGATCGAGTTTCATCATGGTGCTTGATGGGTTGTGCAAATGCACTTGACACTACTGTTCTTGCAAGAACTATTCCAGACCTAGGAAAATGATCTAGGACCACATACACGAAATTGATTCAGATCTGATGTGAAACATCATGCTTCTTTTTTTATTCTTTTTGAAAAAGGTTATCTTAAAGTAGTCAGATACAGCTTGAAGTGATAAGTGAGCAGTTAGATATGAAGTTTAGAAGACAACGAAAGACCACATTCATTAACATGAACATGGGTTGTATAATGCATTTAAACTTTTCAGTCATTCATCATTAATAACTGCTTGATTTACATTAGGCTGCTATACTAAATATGTACAGTATAAAATAAGGAAAATATGTACATTACATAAAGAATTACATTTGTTATAAAATACCATGGGTGATACAAACAAGAATAATTCAGAGTGATAGGGTTTATACTGAAATTAAACATTTAGTGTGTAAATGCAAACACATATAAATGTTACATACCTACAGAGCAGATGTTCCTAATATTTATTTTCAGCGCATTATTGTCACAGGAGGGCAACAAAGGAGGAAAAGATTATGTACAGTAGGATAATTAAAAGGTAGAAAGCATTCATAGATTTTAATGAAAAGCCTGTTCAGAAGGACTATTCTGAATGGCTAAGATCTGTAATTACAATGCATTATGCATTTAAACCATTTTTTTCTTTGAAAAAGACTCAAGCTAATGGTTTTCCTCCAATTTTTATTTTCATATTCTTATTTTCATAGTCTTTCATATTCTGCAAGTTGGTGTAACTGTACATTAAAGTCCAATAATCGAACTTGTGTTCATGATTTCCACATGCTTTTCACAATATATACTATATTTTATATACTATCAATTTTTATATACTATAAACTATCTCAACGTAAAAAATATATATACATGTTTAAATCTAAGCACTATCCAGAAATATCTTACAAGTAATTAGATAAATTTCTAAGCCACATTGTAAGGTTAAATTTGAGGAAGGTAATGGAAGCTATTGGGAAAATTATAGCCGATGAAACCACAGAGGACAGCAGGTTCAGCTCAGCTGGAAGTCGAGAGATTTTGTTTCCTGGGATTAAAATGGCAGGGTATGTCACCTTCATATTGAGGAAATGAGCTAGATAGAGAAAGCCAAGAAATAATAAACACTTTGGCATTTCTTTTCTCCAATTTGAGTATACCCCCTCTGGGCTATATTAACCCATGTTTCTGTATTGCAATTTTCTGAAATCCCTAAGTTCACTTATTTCTGCTTTTGCATTGAAAGTTTTATTTTTTGTCTTGGCATAGCTGTGACAGTCTGATCAGCCATCAGTCTGATCTCATGTTTCATTTAAGGATCAACATCATTAAAGTATACTGTATCAGCATCTCCGGAACACATTCCTTACATTACAAACTTGGATGCTAAATTATTCAACTGAATGGGCAGTACATGTACTTCTGACAAATCTCACAGAGACTTTGCCATTTATGATGCAATCAGCTTTTGTAAAATGCTTGCTATTTGGTTTATTGTAAATATGTGAATAGCTCATGGAATATACAGTCCATTCTGGAGATATAAGCACCTTAAAACTGTCATTCCACACAATATGTGCAAATCCCTCCCCCCCAATCCATCTCAATAAATAAATGAATAGTGCACAATAAAACATCATTTAGATTTTATTGTCATGTACTTGTTCAGGAAATTATTACTATCAGCATCACTATCTCCTTAAGATTTATTTATTTATTTGTTTATTTATTTATTTTCTGTGAATTAGTGCCTTTCCCCATTACAGTCCATCCAAAGCCATTTGGCTGGATCTCATAAGGCTGGCAAGATCCTCCTTTTTTGGGCAAGCTGTTTGAGTTCATGACTTGGTGCTCTGGAGCAGAACCACGGACAGGCAACATGACATTTGTTGCTGGTGAGGGTTCAGAGGAACACTGGCCAGTTTGAGGAAAGAGACCACAGGCCCTGGGGCCTCCCGAGGCCACATGGCCATGACGCATCTTCCCTGCTGCCACTTCAACACTCCTTCATCTGGTGCAGCAGAGCCTTCTCAACAGCCCTCACACTACCCTCTCCAGTTGGGTGGTTCATTGGGGATTAATTAGGACAAACAGAGTTGGCTAGAAATCTGCACACACAAGGTGGTTTAATACAAATCAGTCTGGATCACAAAACTACTGAAAAATCTGATGTGAAAATATATCAACAGAATTGGAGAAATCTTGTTCATTAATTCATTATTTTATTCTGTGATACATCTTAAGTACCTGCCAGTAACTGCTTTGTCCTTGTCTGAGTGAAGATTGCACACACACACACACACATACATTTTACTGTATAATATTTCAAATTAACCAATGCTACATCCAGCATGTTTTGGAACCCAAAATACTTCATGAAATAAGAGAAAACTTAGAAGAGATTTTAGGGGAAAGACGATCTAGTCTCTGCACCATTCTACTTCCCAGAACTGTTGTTCTGCATGTCATTTATTTGACTGATTCTTTCATCATAGGGAATAAAGTGAAGCAGAATACATTTAAAGCATCTAATTATAAAAAGAGCTGACAAGGATATAATGTTGCAGAATCGGGTTTCTCTCCACTGTACAGAAGCAAGAACAGGACAGTTATAGAAATAACAGTAAGAAATCCTAGTACTTAAAATGTTTAACAAGAAACATAAAAAAAAATCTTCAAAAGGATGTTAAATGTTTTCTTTAGATATGAGCTACAGATGGACATAATTTGCCGTAGTCTTACAAATGTACTGTATATCCTTAGGGAGTAAACTTCAGCTAATACAGCAATAGTTTCAGACTCAGTCAATCTTGGGAACATGTTTGCAAGCAAAAGTAAAATAAAGTTTTTTGGGGGGCTGCTAAGATACACTTAATGTAACTGGAATCCACTTAATCATCATCGTCGTCATCATCATCATCATCATCGTCAATATCATCTTAGCACAGAAGTTCTTGCTATTGTGTTAACACTTAAAAAAATAAAAAAATTAAAAAAAGTTATCAGTTCTTTTCAATCTTTAAAGTTGCCACCATTTAATTGCTATTTGCAAGAGCGGCACATATTTGTGTAGCCATGGTAGAAAGGGGCTAATATTAACATGTGTGCTGCCATCTCTAACAATGGTGTTTTCTGCAACATAGCCTGCTGCTAGTCCATACAAAACAGAATGCCTCAATATATTTCTCCATGCACTGAATGAAAAACTGATTCCACCTCCAGACAGAGGGCAATTGAGGTCTAACAAGTCTCTGTATGTTATCATTTAGCAATGACAATGTAACCTTCCACCACTCTCACCCTGTGATGGAATGGTTGTAGCACACACCCGTATGATGATGCCATACCTTCCAGCATACCTTTTTTTGTGTGTGTGAACCTAATTAAGGAGTTTTTCTCTGCTTCGAGATGGAAGGTGAATGATAAATGATCATAGGACCAGATGTACTTTTTGGACATACTGTATTGAAAACAGTAGTTTGCATTTTGTTGTAAATTTTGTAAAGACGAATTAACTCAATAAATTAATTTGAGCATAATTTTTGGTTTTGTTCGATTCCAGCCTCGGGGTCTGTGGCCATGTAGTCGTGGACATGTAATTTCTCCCCATGCTTGGTGGGTTTCCTCTGCGTACACCAGTTTCCACACTCCCACAGTTCAGTAACATAAAGATTAGACATCCCAATTTGCCTGTTGTGTGTGAATGCTGATCAGAGGTCAACCATTGGATTCCACAGTCCATGGTCCTAGATTCCCAACTTTCTGATTAAATTAAAATAAAATAAAAACATTACAAAGTCATGCTTTGACTTTCCGCAAGTTGGAACAAACAATACTTGTTTGATTTTGGTGCTAAAAAAACTTTTCATTAACAAAGATAATGGGAAACATTACAAAAACTTCCGTTTACAGCATCATCAGGGTCCTTTTATAACATGCATATTTTGACAGCACCTACATTAATTGCACATCTTTAAAGTGGTTTAACATTATCTCTTTATTGTTTTTTTTTTTATAATACAAAGTAAAAAAACAGGCATGATTTGGAAGATTGCACTACAAACTAACTTTACCACAGTGGCTACATTACAGTATCCCACGCAGCTTTGGTGAATACTTTACAGTATATGGTCCTCACACAACATCTAAAACCCACAATGTCCTCTTGCATAGAATGTATCAGGAACATTAAGTGATATATATCTGTTCGTTTCACTGATCATGTGACGGAAAGAAGCTATGCGATTGGATTTTTTTAGAATGTGCCAGCTTTTGAACTGGACTGCAGCTACAACCTGTCAGGATTTGTCTAAACTATAGACATTTAAGGCTTAAAAGTAAAGGAGTAAAAGTTTGCGTGTATTGTTGCACTTTTTTTAATTCAACATTTTGTTATGAACAACATTTTTAAAAAATAATTTGCCAAAATGAGTATAAGTCTGAAGATGACATTTATTGTTTTTGCTGTCAAACTATTCACATGCTTTGTTGCATTATTTATGCTTTGTCAACAAAATGTATTAATTTTGTCTCATAAATTCAGTTTAGGCCTGTGTGAAAACAGTTTTTTAAAAAGGAATTTTTTGGACAGATTTTTTTTTTTGTTCGAGCAAATGAGAAAAACTTTAATTAGCAAGTTTATTTAAATACATTTTAGGAGATCTTCATAGAGTTTGACTTAATAGTAAAATGTATATCCTTAACCTGGCCATACTGCTGTGAATCCTGTAGTGGAAAAAGCCTAAATTAAGAAAGTACTATTTTTAAACTATGGGTTTTATAAACCATATTTAGACCCATATTTTATTCAAAAGGAATTTGTTAGTTGAATAATCTGTTTTAATCTTTTTTTAATTATTATTGTTGGCAGGTAACCTTGTAAAAAATGTGTAATAGTAATTTCATCCTCATTTCGCCTTAAAATGTTGGCTTGTTTTTTAACTATGAAGCTAGCTAGTGATAAAATGCTAAGTCATGGCTAAGTTGTTAAAAGTATAAGGATAGTTATTTTTTAAAATATATTTCCAATCATATGGTTCTTGGTCGAGCCAATTTCGGAAGGAGAAGTGAGCTGCAAATTTTTACTGTTGTGTAATTTCTACTGTGGCCTCTGACTAAGAAATGCATGTGGGAATTACTCTCCAGTAGATTTGGTAATAGAAATGCCTAATGACTCTGAAACAGAATATGTTATTGCAGGTTTTAGACAAACAAGGAGAAGCGAGGTAGTAATGTTTGCACACAAGACAACTTTTTACATGACTTGATCATTTCAGCTTGGGTTGTGGGTCATGTGTTTAACAGGAGATTAACATGGCAATTAAAGTGGTAGTCAAAAACCTAGGACTGAACAGCATGTGTATGTCTGTGTGCTTACATGTGTGTGTTAGTAATGGGGGGTGTATTTTTAGCACTTCTTATGTGTTTGTGTATTTGTATGTTTACATGTGTGCATTGAGGCGGTCAGTGAAACATGAAAAGATATTCGTTGTGGTTGGAGAGCAGCAGGATCTTTTGGGAGGGGTGACAAGAGATTCAGAAAAGAGCAGATGGCTGGAGAGATAGAGAGAGAGAGAGAGAGAGAGAGAGAGAGAGAGAGAGAGTTAGAGATTTCGATGTGGCACTTAGTTGTAAGACTGTTTATTTTAATGCAGTTTTTCCTTTGCGTAGACACCTAAATAATCCGGACACTCTGCTGACACTAAATACTACAACTAATTCACAAATTTACTAATTTATTATTCGTGAATGTTATGTACTGTAGGTGCCTGGTAATTTCTTTCTTCTTTAAAGCTTCAACACGTCAATTTGTTATGCTTCAACAAGTAGGTTTTAATTGTGCTTTTATAAAGAAATGTTTTTCACTTTTTGTTAAATGGCCTTTTTCTCAATGTAAAAGCTTTCTCATGGTTTCAAAAAAATGTGTGCACTATATTTCCTGATATGTGCTTTCAAGGTGAATAAAATTCTATTCTATTCTATTGTACTCTATAGAGGTGTGAAGTTTTATTAATTGCCTCCATCTAAAATGCCAGAAGTGCATGATTATTAATCCTGCTTACAAAAAAATGCAACTACCAGATAGATATCCATACACATAATAGAAGGAACATCTCTATCTCTCTATTGGTATACAGTGTATATATATATATATATATATATATATATATATATATATATATATATATATATACACATATCCTTGTGAGGAACATGAACATGGTAAAGGGCACTGGCTGATGGCCTGCCTTCTCAATATTTATATCTGAAATATTGAGAAGGCAGCCATCAGCCAGTGCTTCTTACCATGTTCATGTTCCTCACTTGATCCCGAAAACAAGACCAAGGAAACCCTTCAGTACCACGGCCAGCTCCACAGATGACCATAGCTGGCAGCGCATCGCTCTCCACCATCCCGCTGTCATTGGCTACCTAAAAAAGGCTAGCCATGCCTCTGCATGCTGGGTAGTGGGTCTTAGTTACAAAATGCTGGACACTCTCCCACACGTACCAAGGAAGGGTAAGCACCAGACTGTCTACTTTGGTTCCTCGTCTTTAGCCTTCGTCAGCAGTGACAATCCACTTTAGTAGCCAAGGAACAGCACTCTCTGCACCTTCCTCACTGACTCTCACCTCCCATTCCCTTTTCCTGCCTCACTTTTTATGCTAAATATAAGAGCACTTCCTCCACCTATGTTTCCAAGTACTGTATCTGTTTTTTGCTTTGCTCAAGTTTATATACAAGTTGAAAGTTTACATCAACTTAGATCTCTCACTATAACTATAGTTTGTAAGGACATCTACTTTATGCATGTCACAACAATTGTTTACAGATACCGTACATTATTTCACTATATCTAATTTCGAATTAATTAAAAGTTTACAAAAAAAAACAAGACTAATATGTATCTAACTGCTCAGAACGAACGAGGCTGGGTCCCTTAGTGACGCAGTGGTAAAGTGCATTGCCTTGTGATGCTGCAGCCAAGGGCCTAGAGAGAGGTAATTGGCTGAGCTTTCTCAGCAGGGTGGGATGGGAGGCACTTAGTGCTCTCTCATTAATGACGGCTCTACGGCCAATCAGGGGCATCTGTGAACTCATACAAGCCGAAGGAGCAGATAGCACTGTCCTCCAAGTGCATTACACCGCCCCTAAACAGTGCATGAGCATGCAATTTAAAAAGATGCAGTTGGCTGGCATCACGTGGTTCGGATGAAACACGTGATCGTCTTCGGCCCTCCCGACTGAGTGATAGTAGTAGCCTTAATGTGGGAGCCCGTAGTGACGGAGCGGAATTGGATACGACTAAATTAGGGAGGAAATCGGCGGGGAAAGAACGAGGCCACTGCTAAAAAAAATGGCAACATGGTTTTCAGCTGCACATGGCAACCTTATGTTTGAAGAAATGTCCTTTAACAATAATAGCCATCATTGTCTGCGGGGCAAAGGGAGAAGCTTGCAAGCCAAAAAACATTATCCCAGCATTTGAGCATGGGGGTGGCAGCATCATGTTGTTGACTTTGCTCCAGAAGCGACTGGTGCACTTCACAAAATAGAAGGCATCATACTTTATAAATTGTGCCAAAATGGGTTAAGGACACTAACATTAAGCTGTTTGAGTGGCCCTGACCTCAACCCCTGAAAAAAGTGTGCAAGCAAGGAGACCTATATTACAAATCAGTTCTGTCAGGTGGAATGGGCTAAAATTCCAGAAAACATTACCACATATCTGGTTAAGGCATTGGACTATGGTTCAGAAAGTCCCAGGTTCAAATCCCATGACTGCCAAGTTGTCCCTGTTGGCCCCTTGAACAAGGCCCTGAACCCTCAACTATTCACATGTACAATGAAATACAAATGTAATTTGCTCTGGATGAGGGAGTCTGCCAAATTAATACATGTATATATTTATTAAGTGTATGTAAACTTTTGACCCACTGGGAATGTGATTAAAAGAAATAAAAGCTGAAATAAATATTTGGCTCTACTATTATCCCAACATTTCACATTCTTAAAATAAATTCCTAACTAACCTGAGAGAATATGTTTACAAGGATTAAAGGACAAGAACTGTGGAACTGAGTTAAATGTATTTGGCTATTATATAGTTTGACTATGGGTACATCACAGACACAGAAATAGGCAAGATCTTACACAATGTGTTTATTAAATGATGAACGGTTCAGGTGAGAAACATAGGGAGAATAAAATAAATAAAAGAAACCTAGAATTTAGGAGAATAGAATAAAAATGATTAAGAAATAGAGTGAAGATGGTGAAAGTGTGCAAGTGTGGGCCAGGAAGCAGGCATGATGTGGTAGCAGTGGCTACAGTAGGTAGAGTCGAAAGCGAAAGAGCCGATGTGGCCATCGCAGTTCATACAGTAGTAGCCAGTCGATGGTGGCGGCATATTTGAAATATGAAATGAGGACGCAGTCATGGCTGTTATATTTTTGTGTCTGTGCCAGCTGGTTGGAACTTAAGGAATTGACATCAAAGCCGTGGCAGGTTAACAAGATGGCCATGTAATAGAGGTGGCACTCGCAGGTTCCTTAGCCACATGTCTGTGTTGGAGCCCTGAATGCCTGAGAGGCAACAGGCCAGGGTTAAAAGCAAGTGGGCCTACATAACTATTGCAGTCCAGTAGTGGTGACAGCCAGGATGTAAAGCATAGTAGCCATTCATTGGCTGTGGTACTGGAATATCCTGGAATCTGACACTAGGAGGCAGATGTGACTGACACATTCCAGGGGCTACGGAGGCAGTTTGGAACTGGGGGCTTGCGTTGTTGAGGTAGTGGCTGATACCTTTAATTAAGCACAGGGAGAACATGCAAACTCCATGCACACAGACCCGAGATAGGAATCGAACCCAGACCCTGGAGGTGCGGGGCCCCTGTGCTTACTACTAAAGATAACATTAACAAGTGGGACAAGATATACAGCAGGGCACTCACAGCGAACCATTTCTAGCCCAGCACTTTACTGATTTTTTCTTGAATGCTGAACTGATCTTCTTGCTTCCTTTTATAGAAAGAAGAACATTCAAGGGGCTTCAGCCATAATGCAGTACCAGCCATGTCATGTTTATTGGCCCCAGCACTTCACATTCCTGCTGATCGGGAGGCAGAGATGCCAGATGAGCTTGTTAGTTTTAGTTTCAGAGTGAGCGAGGAGTGAAAAAATTGTCGTGGCAGTCACTGAATAATCTGCGACTATATAGCCATCCAAATATGTAATAATCAGTGTTGGGGGACATTACTTTTTAAAGTAACTAATTACATTACAAAATTACTGTATTCAAAACGTAATCAGTTACATTACTGTGCTACATTCTGATAAAAGTAACTAGTTAGAGTACTTATCCATTGCAGAAAATGAAAACTCCTTTGTGCTTCCTCGTGCATGTTGTGTTAGTCAAGACCTTTATCATTATTCTACCATCATCACTCAGCAAAGTTTGGCCCATAATCTGTAAATCTGGCCCATAAACTACTAATACCCATATTTCACCTACGTGGTTTCGGATAGTGGACGTAAGTACGCGAGATTTGGTGCTGTGATTAGGTTTACATCTTTCCGCATGTCGGTCCTCGCATAGTCAAACCGCATAGGTGAGATAGGGGTATAACAGCAGGAATAACGGGGGGGGGGGGGGGGGGGGGGGGATGGGGTGTTATCGGGGACAGGGCTTGTAGGAAGACTTTCTCACACACACACACACACACACACACACACACTAAATGGATTGGGAATGACTGCTGTCTGGCTCACGGATTACATAAATTGTCTGAATAACGGATTACATTTTTGAAAAAGTAACTGAGTAACTAAGTACTTGAATGGCGGACCAAACGCGTTAGATTACTCGTTACATCAAAAAAGTAATCAGAGTATTCTAACGTGAGTACTTTGTAACGCGTTACACCCAACACTGGCAATAAGCTCATCTGAACAGTTGATATTGAGATTTGTCTGCTACTTTTGCTCTGTAAAGACTTCATAATGGTTCTAATCTGAAGTGCTTTTAATTGGTGATATCTCTAAATTAATTTCTTTGTTTGTGTTTCTTGCTTTCCAGGGATTGGCCTTTATGAGAGCCATTTTTATTATTGTGCTTGATGAGTTTTGCAAATGCACTTGATAATACTGTTCTTGCAAGAACTACAACTTGTATTACAAACTTGTTGTTTAAGTTTATTTACCTAATTCTCTGTGTGTTGTTTCATGACTTGGAAAAAAAAAAAGTATTGTTCAAGAATGTGGAATGTGGAAAAATAAGTCCGAACTTTTGACTGGTACTCTATATGTATATACTATGTACATACACACAGAGACCATGTTTACTGATGTCCTTTGTATTGGTTATAAGAATAATAAGAGATATGATAAAACAGCTGGGGAACACTTAATTTTTATTTTATTTTAAGATAATATATTTACACTCACTATCCACTTTATTGTTTACTACTGATCATTGGCTGTCCATGATCAGCGTTTCAGTTAATGTTCAAATTAAACATCAGAATGGGGGAAATATTATTTGGTTGTGTATGTAAATCCCAAAGGATTATCAGCCCATCTGATGGCACACTTAAATCACAGTGATCACATTTTTTTTTTTCATTGTGATGTTTAGTGTCTATTAACTGAAGCTCTTAAGGCTCTTAAAGATGTTTATATTCATTTTTATTTATGGCGCAATGCAGAAAAATGCAAATTTACAAAAATTGTAGCAGGAGTGGTTTAGCAGCGGCAGTAATAGGGGACTATGCAACGGACATTTGTATAGCTCATTAGCACATTTCAAACATGCAACAGACATTCAAGAAAAAAAAATGTGTGATTTGAGTAAAGTGGGGCCTGTGCCCCAGTAGAGCTTTATGTTTAACAATGCCCCTGATCATAGCCAGCAATAAGTTTTTTCAGCAATTTGTGCATCGGTAGCTCTTGTTAATATTCTGTCCTTTGCTCACCACACACAAAAAACCCAGCATTATTTTTGTCATGTGATCAATAATGCATAACTTCCAGCTGTGCGAAATAGTGGCTGCCATGAATAAACTAAATAAGTTAAATGAATTTTTTTGTACATGGTCAAGCCAAAAAAAAAAGAACATTTAGTGGATGTTACTGTTGTTGCAGTTACAGTCTCCTATGATAAGACACAGTCACCAGTTTCTCAAATGTTACAGTAGGTGCAAATGATGTATCATTAATCACAACAATGTTGATACTGCATTATAAATGTTTTCGTCTATCTTGTGATAAACAATCCTTGTAATTAGAAAGTTTTTTTTTATTGTTCGAATTTGCTGTCAGTATGACTCACTACAAAAATAATAAATGAATCACAGCATGAGCTTCTTATAATGTATGCTTTATTACAACTCAACCAATATTTCCACAAACTCACAGGCTGACATTTTTCATTCAGACAAAACTGAGAAGTGAATTTATAGAATTTTGCAAAATAATAAAAAATATATCTGACCAAAAGAATTCTTACATAATTATTACTTTTAAATATTCCTTATCAACCAGCAAAATGATGAGAAAAACAAACATTTTCCACATTTGGCTAAACTCAGTTCAACAACAGTTCCAGTATTACAGCACACATTTTTCTTGAGATGAAACAAAGTAAACAAAGCAATTCAAACAGTAAATAACCTAGCAAAACTGTCAAATGATATGTTTCACGTGCCAGCTACCTTAGTACATATATTAGACAACCACACAAACATAAACATAAACCTAAGGCAAAACAATATGTACTGTATATTAGCCCTTTAACGTTTCTGACACTTACTATGGCAACGGCCCCTATGGTTCTAACCTCGCTATGGCTCCGTATGCTGCTGTATTCACTGGCAACAGGTCGATTAGCCTAGCATAATAGTGCATAGCTAAATATCCTGCTCAACACATTACAGCAAAACTACTAACTGCCTGCTTTTCATGTTACCACCACAGATTATCAACACTATTATAACTTACTCATTTATAAAATTTCATTTAGAGGAATATTAACCCACCTGTAGTTAGGAGCAAAGAGGCACCAAACTTTAGCTTGTGTTTACAGTAGATTGGCTGACAGGCCATGTCCACATGTAGCCGGGTATTTTTCACAACTTTTCTTCTTCGTTTTTTAAAAATAATTCCGTCCACATGACCTAGGGTTAAAAAATATCTTTGTCCATATGAAAACACAAAACCCCCTTTTAAGTGCTGTTAGAAGCCTCCTTAATCAACAGGAGGCCAATCAGTAGCCTAGACAAAACGTCATTACCTGTTGCGCTTTGTAGAAGAAGAGACTGGGTCTTGTCCGAAACCGCCGTCACTGTCTGCGGGGTCTGTGTCATCAAAGTTTTGTACAGTATGTAGCAGTAGTGAGCTTAGCAGTACATTCAGGCACCTCCGTTCATTATTGTAATGTGTGAGTAACAGTACACACATGTAAAAAGTCCAGTACGCAACGTTAACACAGTCATAGTTTACCTATTGTTGGGGCCAAAGATAGGTTGGCCCAACATTGGTTCAGTACAGTAGATAATGGCAAAGGTAAAAAAATGGAAATTAAATTTTAGCTTTGTGCAGCAGGCTCTCTCAATGATGCCATCACATCAGGAGCTCATTTGAGGGTTGGTTACCAATCTAGTACATAGATAACATAGATAGAACTATATCTCTAACTCAGTGGACCCTAACTAACTTCATTAAAAGTGAAGAACTTCATTTTCAGTGGTGTTGTGTGGACAGGGGAAACGTATATCCGCTATGGCACAAAATATTCTCATAAACAAAGCTGACATCAAATCAAGGACACGAGCACACAGACAATTACATCATCGGGACGAGTTGACATTACAACATCCGAAATCTTTGTTTCCCCTGATGTGATGACATCATTGAGAGAGCCTGCTGCACAAAGCTAAAATTTAATTTCCAATTTTTTACCTTTGCCATTATCTACTGTACTGAACCAATGGTTGGGCCAACCTATCTTTGGCCCCAACAATAGGCCAACATTGGGCCCGTGGACAAAATTACATTGGGCCAACCACTAATGCCAACATGGGCCCAATGTACAGTATGCAGATGGACCAAAAAAGCAGTGCTATCTGGGATAAGACACTATAAAAAACACACCCTATCTACCCTCTTCCAAATACAAGTGCTCACCAACACCGCCACTTTTGGTCAGTCTGTTTGGCAGGTTTGGACATTGTGTTTGGCTCTGTTTCCTGTAACACTCAGTATCCTATACAAGGTATATTTCTATATTTTTCTACATTTGTACAGGATAATTTCTTCTCCATATTGTACAGCTAGCATTTCTAATATTTTTCTTATATTTTATTTTTTGTATTCTATAGACATATTATTCTTTCTTTCTGTAGCTAAATTTACTTTCTATTTTATTTGTTTTTATTCATATTTACAGTATTTCCTATTAATAATCTCTTATTTTAAGGTCATGGGCGGTCGTTTAAGCATTTCACTGCATATCGTACTGTATATAACGGTGTATGTGACAAATAAAATTTGAATTTGAAATTTTATTTATTTTAAATTAGAACTGAAAATATTATAATATCCTAAAAATTAAAGACTTCACAGCAGCTGTTTTACTCAAGTCTACAGTCTATTATGTGGTTGTTACTATTAAATGTCTGCCATTAAAAATACATATTTTTAAATTTAATATGCTCAATTAAATATTTTGTGATAGCCTAGAGACAAATATTAATTCTGAATGAACTTGTCTAAACAATCATTTTTATTCTGTCTTTTTTTTTTTACAATATCTCTACTTGAGTGTGACAAAGTATGAAAATATTCCATTTAAAAACAAAATGTTAAGCATGTGGAATTAAATGGAACACAGATGCAATTCATTTAATCTAGCAATTAAGAGCTTGCATGCCTTTATTCAAAGGTGAAAAACCCTTATTATTATCAAAGTTTGTGAAAAGGAAAACTAGAGAAGGAGAGGAATAAAAGTAAAAACTCTAACTATATTTCAGTGAGTAACACAAGTAATTATGCATAGTGCATTCAAGGGAGATTGCTGCATAAATAATAATTCATGTATTTTTATAACAAGGGCATATGCAACGGTAAGTGTTATTTAGATTAGGGCAGAAGATGAACATGACAGTGTTAGAAGGTCAAAAAAGAAAGTGAGATGTTGGGGGAGGTGAGGGTGTTTTCGAATGTTAATTAGCAAATGAGATGTGATAATTAGAGTTATTTGTCTAATTTGGGTATGTATATTAAAGCATGCATATTCATATGCATGATTTCTGTTTTGGGGCTGAAGTTGAAACTGTGGCAAATATTTGTTAAATGTGATATAGTTTTAAATTTGATTTGCATATGTTCCTCTCATTGGAAGGCATGGTTCTGGGTACAAAAAGTGTTGACTTTATGTTATGTGCTTTTATGTATAGTGCCATGAGCTTTTGTATCAATTCTGTCTCCAGTCATGTCTTGTCACTTGTTTCCTAATTGTGACCAGGTGTTCAGTGGCAAGTCTTCAATTATTTGTTTTCATAAAAATATTTTTGTGTCCTGGTATCATTGCACAGTAAGACTCTGTCCAAATCCAATATTAGTTTTATATTGTTTCATATTATTTTGTTTGTATAAATTTGATCCCCCCCCCCCCCCCCCCCCCCGGCCCCTTTGTGATTATGGACCACACTAACTTATTTACTAACAGGAAAAGTCATTAAATAACAATATGTGTCACCATTTCCTATTATTCCATTCCATTCAATATTATGACATATTGTCTACAGATAATTATTATACTCAGGAATTTTCTGCAACTGTCCTCCAGATATATCCAATGTATAATGTTTCTTGAGTCTTATTATCACAAAAAATTGTGGTAGTATTTTTTTGTATTTTTTTTTTTTATCATTGCCTCCAAGAAGAACCTTGCCCAAGCTCATGGAAGTGAGAGAACATTGTGTTTTATAAAGAAAGGAAGCTAAAGGGCAGTTTGTAAAATGATTATTGCCTCATTTCTTCTTGAATACATAAGGTAAATACATTACAATTTGCCAGTGGTGAACAAAGTACAAATATTCTGTTCCCAAAAGAAAGTAGAGTTATCTGATAACATGATACTCCATTAAAAGTAAAAGTCTTCTAGTCACATACACTGTCCAGCCAAAAAACCTCTGCACACTCTTTTATATTTGTACATTGTTGGACTTTGATTATACTATACATTCACCCTGGCATTGTTTCAACAGCCTTACACAATGTCATAACATTTATTTCTGACCAGAATTGCATTATCTTTGGCTGAGGTCTCGTATTGACGACAGGAGAGTTAAACCACTCCATAAAAGTCTTCTTCAGCACATCCCACAGACTTTCAATTGGGTTATGGCCAGCAGTCTCAGGCAGCCAATTTCAATGCATTGAAATGATTCCTCATGCTCCCAGAATCAGTCTTTCACAAATTGAGCCCAAGGAACTTGGTATTGGAATATGCCTCTGACAAAAACATTGGAAAAAACATTGATGGGATAACCTGGTCATTCAGTAAGTTCAGGTAGTCAGCTTCATTAACCATATTACTTTGATGAGCTTAGACTTGACTAACTGAAGCAAACCTGGATCATAACACTGCCCCCTGAGACTTGGTACTGTGGACACTACTGTATGCAGGAAGGGTTTCTCGTTTCATGCCCTCCCCCGTTTTATCCATCACTCTGGAATCGGGTAAACCTTAACTAGATGCATAGCCTTTTTCCATTGCTCTAAAGTCCAATCCTTATGCTCTCTGGCAAATTAAAACTGATTAGCTTTATTAACAAGCTATCTTATGGCCACACAGCTGCTTAGTCCCAAGTTCTCATCATATTGTGCAGATGGAAATGCTTTTAATTTCATTATTCAACTAGTTGTGAATTCTACTGTCTGGCTTTTTCAGATTTTAATGATGACAGTTGGACAGTTCTTTAAAAATGTTTGTTATTTTTGCAGTCTCCTTAGTTGTTTACTTTAATCGGCCAATAATGTGTTATTTTTCATGATCATGCAAAAAGTTTTCACCATGGTTGTTGAACAAATGAGAAGCTACTCATTGTATTAGTTAGGGTGAAAATATTGGTACCAGCTGAAACATATTAATCACTGCAAAAAAAAAATTGATTGATTGATTGATTGATTGATTGGCAGGGACGTATATCTACTAAGTTAAAGTATTACAATACCTATCATGTGCACTTCCACGCACTAGGACCCGGAAGTAGTACGGTTGCAATTCAGGAAGCATAAAAGGAGTTTTCTCCTTTTCTTAGAATAATTTCTTAGAATAAATCGTGTGGCGTCCAATACCTGCTTTTTACGGAAGGATCAGTGGGTCATCAGGAAACTGCACAGTGTTGTTTTAATAAGTAATTTAATGATAAGTTTCTAGGGACTTTCAGGACTACACACATCAGAAAAATCACCACCCTCACCCTTTCTGATAAAAAAAATAAAATAAATATTTGTTAAATATTTTCGTACATTATGATAGACTTTTGAAGATAACATATTCCTTAACTTTTACAGCAGGATAAAAACTACTTAAGTACAAAATCTTAATACACATTGTTGTTGTTATGTTCCTGTTAATCATTATTTATAATTTTATCAACCAACATGAATGTTTAAACAAACCAAGATGATTTGTGTTGTGTTGGATGATTTGTGTTATGTTGCCCACCTGACCCCAAAGCCAGGTTGTACTTGATAGCTTGGTTTGACATAGTACAGTAAGTCTTGATTGACCACCAGTGTGTGTCTGACATTCTGTTTTTCCAAATCACACACATTCCAACTCCTTCAGAGCTCCCTAATGAATTATGCAATTAATATTTGTGTGATGACATTTATATATTCAAATGAGTTCCATTATTGCCCCTGCATTTTCTAGATTAATTTTGATTACACAATTTAATAACAACATTTCCATAGCTAATGAGATGAAAATGATCTGTGATGTTAGGGGCACTTTTCCACAGCTTTTCCCAGAGAGGATGCTAGCTGTCTTTGATAGGGTGCAAAATGCTCTAAGTGTCACCTAATTTGATCAAACCCATCAGAAGTTCATGATGCAAGACACTCTTTGAGGATTAATAATTCTGCAAGGTCAAAACTGTCCATTTTATCTAGTTAGCTCTGATTCATTTGTCGTAATAACTTAACAGACATGGTTTATCTGTGTAGAGAATGTCCCCTTTTATTATTATTATTATTATTATTATTATTATTATAAACAAGACAGAAAATAATAATTACATTTTAATAATAAAAAAAAAGTTTGTGTGCTTGCTTGCTTGCTTGTCTCAATAAAACTGCCTGTGATATAAAATTATTTTGAATCATCAGACTCAAAAAGCTTAGTGACTGTTTGCTAATGAATAACACCATGTTTGCTTTGAATGACCAAAATTGTGATGGCTAAATCCAAAATTTGATCTAACAAAGATGGGCTTGGAGTACACCATCAAACCAGTGTGAGAACATGTAAGTAGGTTCATTTCATCCAAACCTGCCTGTGTATAAGTACTGTACATGCTTTCATCATGACCACATGTGTAGTATCTTATTCATTTGTGATTGTGTAATGGAGAAAAGCAGTTGAGCTCCCAGATCTCTTCTCATCAGTGAGTGCGCAGAGGCCCTAAATGGGCTGCTGGAAACCTTGGAGAGCAATTTCATGCAGTGCCATGGAAGGTAAGTGGCTTCTCCAGAAGGACAAAATGGGATATGCTGCATATCTCTGCAGTGCGACACAGTAACTCTGGTGTATACGGTAGTACTATAATAATAAATTAGAGAGGCCTATAATGAGACAAATAGCTACCACGTTCCATCCTTTTCTATTTTATGAATATGTATCTACCAGTAATATGTGTTTACCTTCCAGGTTTTGAAAGTTCATTTGCCATTTGTTACCTGTAGAAAGATGGGTAAGCTAAATGAAACCTGCTTGCACTGCATCTAGAGCCTATATATAAAATGTATAGGCAATGTACAGTACAACATACAATCTACATGACACACAATATTTTATTAGAAATACAAACTATAAAATGTTTTTTAATGGTTAGGTAAAGTGAATTATGTACCCATTAGATTTTAGATTTAAGTAGTTTAGATGTAGTACAGTTCATACTCTCATCTTTTTACAAATGTGCCTAATTTAATCCTAAATAAAAGGCAAGACCCCAAGTATCTTTGATGGAGTGATAGTGTGATGCTATAACAAGGTTACAGCCTTGTGCGCATCTCACGCTGTTGAACCTGTCCCCACAATTTTTTTTTCTCTGTTGTCTCCAGTTTATGATCTGAACCGTGGTATCTCACTATAGTCAAGAATCATACTCTTTTCTTTTAACAGGTACAAGAAAAGTAACAGAAAAACAAGAGGCCTTCAAAATTGAGTGAGTAGCTGTGAGTGAATCTGTGTGTATATGTGCTTGAAAAAGGGACAAGCCAGAGTCTACAGCATCAATTTTCAAAGCATCCCATTGTGCCGCTGGCATCTACTGTATCACACAGACAGAGAGTGGTGCAGCCAGAGCCCAGAGGACTTGAAACAGGGAGTGAATCTAGGTGGAGGTGGAACAAACCGATGAGGTATGAAAAACCAGGAAAAAGGAGAGGCAGAAATAGAGGGTAATAGAACACCTGCTGGGCTCTGTCTTTCAATTACTTCCTACACAATTTGAAACTAATAAGGTTAATTAGCCGCTATAATTAGTTAAACTTTTTTTTCTCACTGCAATAGAAATGCACAGCACTCAGGTTTCGTTTTATTCCTGGGAGTTCTTTTTATTCCGTCTGTATTTCCCAGTAGTACATGATCAGGTTAGGGCTAGCATAAGCAGGAAAACCTATGCGCTAACTGCTGCACCTAAAGTACTTAATCTATTCCTTTTTTTATGCAAAAGACTCAGACTCTGATTAGAATATTGGATTTGTAGACTGCTGGAGAACATATAAAGCACAGACACTTCTGAGGAAGGCTGATATGAAAAAATATGTATTCCAATAATGAAGGAAAATACTTCAAACATGATAATGAGGGGGGGATTACAAACTTAACAGTAGCAGATAGTTTAGTCAGCAGCAAAGAAAGAAAACTTGTTTTTGTTTCTATTAACTGCTTTGATGACATGATGGATATTTGTTTAAGTGCCATAGTAGTTATTTAAGGTATATAAATATATTTAGGCCACAAGATATTATATTTCAAACTGTGCAAAAACAGTTTGTGTCGTGGTCATGAATAAATGTTTTGTTGATGAAGTCGCAACCATGTATTGTATAACTTACAGTAGCCTATGACTTGTGGGAACATCATAATTTAAACAGTTTATTCACATCGAGAATTAGTTTAAAATGTGACAGGAAAATTGTACAGTATATCCATATTGCAATAATGCTGTTACTTCTGTCTGTATGGTATGTGTTCTTTTAGTTTTAGTGTGGGGTTCCTCCTAGTTTCTTACCACATTCCAAAAATACATGCTGGTAGGCAGATTATTTAGATGAATTCCCCTAGGTGTTAATTAGTATTTGAAAATGGGTGTGTTGGTGCCTTCTGATGGACTGGCATTCCATTTATGGTTTATTCCTGTCTCATGATCAGTGTTCCCATGATTGGGTACACGTGGTTACTAGATCCTACTTGGTGGCCAATCCATGTGTGAAAATCATTGCTGCCATATGTGCATGCAATTAAGGGGGAAAAATCCATACCCTGGGCATTCAGTACATTTAAGTAGTAAGCAAGACTTAATTTGATTGTCATATAACATTGCTGAGCCTAGACCCGACCAATTGATGCAATCTCCGATCATAACATTGCCTCCAGTGTGCACAGTGTACAGTTGGTGCTCTCTTTCTTACTCTGACATGCCCATCAATCTGGAATAGGGTAAATCTGGACTTGTCAGACCACATGACCTTTTTGTTGTGTTCCCAAAGTCCAATCTTTTTCTACCTAGCAAATGCCAGCCTTTTTTTTTTCAATTATCCATACTAACAAGTGGCTTTCCTATGGCCTTCTTCCCAATTTTAATCATGTGTTGGACATTTTTTAACCCAATTCCAGTATCTTTAATGTTGTCTTTACTTGATGCAGGCCAAGACACTTGTGCAATGGCAATATTTTTTCTTTGACCAGGCAGGGTATTACTTCATGGCCACAAGTTATTAAAAATAATTTTAATAACGTCGCCTCAGGGGCTTTGTGTGCAGCTAAGAAAACTACTGGATGTATGGAAACCAATGATTTTTCTTTCTATATTTCCTTTAATTGTACGTTTTTTGTTGCAGCTGCCACAGAAAAAAGAGACTCTTTTTCACATAGGACATTAGCAATGCAACTCTAATTGACATCACATAGTCTTTTGAAATAACAATAATAAAACAGATGAAAATTTTGTGATAAAAGTTTAATTAATACGAAGCTTTAGCGGACAGTAAGGAATTTTAAATGGAAGCAGAAATGTGAAGAAATAAATGTCTCTTGGAAATAAGCTTGGCATTTAACAGTGGCCATTAGTGATTCACCACAGGTTTACAAAAACCTGATTGCAAAATTATATATATATTTTTTTACACTCTCTCTTTTCATCTTTTTCACTCAGTCTCTCTCTGATTTCTAGAATCTTAAATCAATGCCAACACTACAGTTACTCATTTTTCATTTTCTGATTCTACATCTTATGGGCACAGAAGGGCTCATTGAGTTCAAGTGGTAACACTCCATTGCATGGACTGTGGCTACATTTCAATTCAATGTGATTTCTCACTGTTTTTCCCTGATTTGTAAAACATGTTGCATTATATTTAGACATCCTGAGACATATAATTACGAATGTATATTACATAGACTTATGTTCTGAAGGTATTTTTTTCTGTAATCTGAAAATCAGCCTTCTCCTTTAGAGGCCTCTGAACTAATGCAGGCTTATTTGCATTTGTGGTCTTCAAGTTAATATTTATAATTAAATGTGAAGTCCCAACCATTGTAGCAGCACATACTTTAGCCCTAGCATAGTAAAATCCCATTCCTTGCTAGCTTGCCAGAGTGGTGCTGAATAGACAACTCCGGTGTAGCATAAGTGGACAACACAAAAGCAAATGGCATCAGGGTGGGGTAGCATGACTCAGCTTGGATCAATGTTTAACTTCCTGAAGAACACGGCACAGTATAAAAGACCTACATGTATTTCAGTACTTCCTTTAACTGCAGATCCCTATGTGTGTATGTTTGTTTCAGGATACTGATAAAAACCTCTCTATCTTCCCAGCAGAAGGAAATGTCCTTATGCCTCTTTTGGGACAGAGCCGCCCTCGCTACTGTTTCTCCATGCTACACGGTGCCCGGGACAAATGCTTATGGAAGCCTTCTGGAACTAACCTGCTTTCTATCTTCCTAGTTTACCCTTTATTCTTTTGCCCTCACACTGCTGATTACATGACATTGTTAAATTTTACTGAGCAATGCATTTTCCTGAGGTTTTTTTTTTTTTCTTTGTCCTCACATGCTGTGGGCTAACCTCCAGCAACGTCAACTCAATGATCTTTTGACAATAATAGGATACGGTATGCAGCCTGACCGTTTCACCAGGAAATCACAGAATAGGTGGTTATGAGTAGGTTTCTCCAGGCCTTACCTTTGAAAGAGATAAAATAGAAAGAACAATATACCAATGTCCTTTTGCTTCTCCAATATTAGTTTACAAAGAGTTAGTAAACTCCCATTCCTTGCTATTCATGTGCCCAACCAACACAAGCACCCCCCCCCCCCCCCCCCAAGACAAGCTCAGGCCCACAGAACTGGATAAACATGCTACATTGACACCCAAAACTCTTGCTACCAGGTTATTTGCATCACTTGCTTCTACAAATCCACGCCCCCACCACCACCATTCAACTCTGCCTAAATGGCATCCCCATTCTAGTTCTTTTACTGTACCTTAGGAGTATAATAACCCTTACCTGGCCCTTTGCCCTCTCTCAAAAAGTGAACCCACTGACTCATCAAAAGGTTTAACCAAAAGGTTTAAACGAATGCTTACAGCAAGTGATGAATGAAAAGTGCAGAAACTGGGATTTCTTCCTGCCATATGTCCTCTTGGCTTTAAGGGAAACACTGCAAGACTCCATACAGGACTTTACTACCATTGTGCTGTTGTTTGGCCAAAAGCCATGGGCCATGAGCCTCCCAACATACAGTAAAAGGTCTATAATCATCCTCCCAACCCTAGAGAATAACAGCTGGCAGACCAGATGAAACCACACACAAGATGAATTGCAATACATTGCTTTGATATTTTAATGAATCTAGACATTGCTCACTTTTGTTTGGGTAAGTTTTAATTCTTTTAATCCTAAATTTGTATCACCGCAGCAGCAATCGCTGGTGACCCCATCGCAGAACAGTGATCTCATTTTCATCAATAGGGATTTAAATAACAAACATTATCCAGAGATGGATTGCTTTCCAGATGAACACCTTTGTGCTTCAGCAGCATGGTCAAAAAGGCTGAAGTCTGAGAACAGAGTAAATCAATCTGTTTTTCTTACTCCATCAGATCTTATTGAGTTGAACAATTGGTGCCTTCAGACCTCCTATAGTGCATGTTCACCCTCTTTTACTTCTCTTTCCTGTCAGTCCAAACCATGTCACTTTTTCTCCCCCTTGCTTCATTGTGCTATAATCCTCTCTTTGTAACTGTAATCTTGTTTGTATTTCTGATATAATGGGATGAAGCTTGCTGTCATTGCAGACTGACACTTCAATTGTTGCCCGCAAGCCTTGTTTACACCGGTCTCGGCAGTGCTCAATGCATTCTTGTCTAGGAAAGAATGGGTTGAAATAAAAGGAAGGACAAATTCTGATTTTGAAGCATGTCAACTGACCAGGGTTTCTGGGACTGGAAGTGCCGGATGACAGTTGCGGAGTTTGACAACACAGTTATGCTCATATTCTTGCTTTACAGCATACTTGACAACCTAAATGGTTTTTGCCTTCATGCATACATGTTCACTGGATACTTAAAAAACATTGTAGTAAAGGAAAGCAGATGTTTATAATAGTATAGTATAATTTAAAAAATAGTAATAGATGGGGGAGGGTAGAAACAGCTATGAAATAGCATTTGTCACATTTATGTTAATGGGTAATGTATGCCAAATAATTATACTCCACCTGACCCCACAGTGTCAACCAGTGTGAAATCTGATATTTTAGTCAACAAGCATCTACCATGCTAAGTGATAGTGAACTAGACAGTGACAATAAGTTGCTGTTTAGTTTGGCGGTATGGTGGCTTAGCGGTTAGCTCTGGTGCCTTTGGCAGGTTTGATTCCAGCCTAGGATCTGTGTGCATTTTCTATCACCATGCTTGGTGGGTTTCTTCCTGGTACATCGGTTTCCTCCCACAATCCAAAGACATGCAGAGTAGGCTAATTGGTGTTCCCATGTGCAAATGATTGTGTGAGTGTGTTTGTATGTGTGCCCTGCAATGGATTGGCAAGCCATCCAGTATAACACCCCGCCTTGTGCCCCAAGTGTCATGGGATAGGCTCCAGGCCTCCCACAACCCTGTATACAGAATTGAACCATGTAACAACCGACCCTACATTCGCCATCAATAGCTAGAGGTCATCACATCTTTTTAAAAAATGTGTCTCAGCTTTTCACTTTAATTCAGACCCTACAGACCCGCAAATGTTGCGACATTACACTGACGTACTTTCTTAGTACTTTATTAGTAGAGTCATCTAAACTTTATATAAAAGAGAAAAGCAGGGCAGTGTGAAGATAATGATTAACAGAGGCATTGCGGCAGTCATGGTTACTGGAGGAGTTGAGCAACAGACAAATGCTCAAGGCATTTTAAGTTTCAAGTACACATATAAATGTTATACACTGATGACGTCAAAAGGGTTAAAAAAATAAATAAATAAAAATCAGGCTGAGTTGTAAATGCCATCTCCTCTGCTTGTCTGGCAAATCCTTTTTCCCTAAGCAAACACCAACCAGCTCTTTATTCCAAAACATGATCTGGCGGATGGGTGACTTTTGAAGTTTGGTTGAGAAGTGGGGGACAGCAGGCAGCTCAGTGCAATTTTGCGCTAGCAAAAAGACAGGAGCGGCACAGTTGGGTCCCTGATGAACTTCCCGCTGAGCTTATTATCGGAATCAAAATTCATGTTGGGATGCATTTTCTACTATAGAACTGTTCGGTGGTGGGGGTTGGGGAGGCTGGGTGGGTGGCTGTATGTGTGTACATGCAGTAACAGCAAAAAGGGGTTTTGAATGTCCTTTTGTTCATGCCTCTGTGTGCATACACCCAAAGGATGAATGGACTGGATGTGTGTGCATGACATTTCGTGCTTCTCCCCTGTGTGCATATTAATGACGTTTGGTATTTTTGAAGCCCTATAAAATATGCCCCTTGATCGCGGCATGGGGATAGTATTAGAGGCAATGGGAGTTCACTGGAAGAGCTGCTTTCAAAGGTGACCTGCCTGTTGTAGGGTCTTCGAGAACACTCACAGTGTGATTGGAGAGGAGCGCTGAATGCGTGCACCTGTCTCGGGGGATTAGCCTCACTGAACATCTGTGGTTTACCAGAACAGATATGGTCCACTTTGTGTGTACATAAACGGGTGCTACCCTATGTTTTAAATTACATTTTACTAGACGAGGTAAGTAGATATCTTCCCACTTATCTGAAGGGCTTCATTAGTTCTGTTGAATGAAAGACTTTTCAAAACATCCCAAGCTATTCAGTGTAAGAGAAGCACCTTCGTGTAGAATGTATCCTATTTGAATCAAACTCATGTCCGAGACTCATGTTGAAAGAACATTGTTAGGTTAAATTGCAGCGAGAACAAGTGTAATGCCTTATTCATCCCAATAGCTGTTATACATCCCAGGAGATAAAGTAAAAGGGGCTATGGTTTATGAAAAAAAGAAGAAGAAAAACGTTAAATTGTGATTTTTGCAGTTATTTTTTATCCCTTGATCCTTCACTGATTCATTGAGTCATCACTTTATTAAAGAATGTGGAAAGCATTTGCACTTCTGGAAAATGGTAAACTGCTGCATTTCATTGCTGAGCACCTGTACTATGCAGTGGCAATACAGATCTATCTATCTATCTATCTATCTATCTAATCTGAACGCCTTAGAGTATATGGAGTTCTCAATACTTATTGGAAGGATTTAATGGTACTTTAATTAAAACACGTTTTGTTTTGTCTTCTAAAGTCATTGTTGACCAAATGGTAAATTATCTGTCTTCCTTTTTTGCCCATTTAACATCAAAATGTACATTTTCAAAAGAATTTATAACAAATATCATGTAATTTTCCTTTTTTTGTTGTTTTTAAGAAACAAAATGTTGTACATTTTGTGATAGTTAAATTGTCTTTAAAATAAGGTTATTTTTTATGTTTTTAAGAATAATTATTATTAATGAATGCATTTGAAACATTATGTTGTGGTTATTTATATAGTGTTACCCCCAAGACATTTTATTGAATAAAATTTTAACTTTCAAAATCAAAACTGTCCCAATGTGTTTTGGTTGGGTGTCCTTGAAACCTAATTAGAATGTCTATGACAATGTCAAACAGAATTAGGGCTCCTGCTGTGTGCTTTACAATAAAGCCTTTAAACAAACAAAATCAACACACTGTTTTCATCAAATTATAGTGCCCGAGCTCAGCTCCACTTGCCACTCACATTAATCCAGGTTGGAAAAACTCTACTCAGCAAGGTGGGAGGATTTATAAAGTGATGATAACAGGCTAAACTGTTAGATGTGACCAGACAGAGAACAAATTATATGCTATAAGAGAACCGTGAAAGTTACATTTTATATGTATTTGCTAAATTGTATTCATGATTTGTTTATTTGTTCTTTATTTTTACTTTGCCATATTCTTCCCTAAATTTCTGTCCAAAGACTTAAATATTTTTCTTGCTCTCCACCTTCAGTATATCCCCTGGTAAATGTATTTGTTTGTTTTGTTTTAATTGGCATGAAGATGATATGAATAAACAGAAAACAAGATAAACATATTTATTTTACTCTAATTTAGATCAAGTAGTGGCCTTAGATTCAGTCCAGAAAAAAAAATCTTTAAAAAAGAGGAAGATAATCACATTCAGCATGTACTGTATATGGCACCTGTGTGTGAGTGAAAGCCCAGCAGCAGCTGTTCCTGATAGGTTGGCGCACACACACAGACACTGTGTATACACAGCGGGAAGTGTCTCTCTTTTCCTTAACATTATGTGGCCATTTATTCAAGCTTTTGACATTGATTCCACTCATCCCCTTTTCAATTCCTGTGACATCATTAAGAGTGTGCTATATGCTATTTAATAAACCTTAGTTTATCCAGGCTGGCAGGAGGCATTGAGAGGCCTACTACAAAAATATGCTAGGAACAGGAGCACAGAACAGAAATCACACATTGCTCGCATATTTACAGTACTTAGAGTACCAGTCAAAAGTTTGGACACACCTTCTAATTCAACAATACTGGCAATTTCAAATCTATGCAATTGCACATATAGAATTAGGTAATATTTAACAACAACAAGCAAAACAGTCACTTGCTGTTTTAAGAGATGAAGGCCAGCTGTTCTGTAATAACTCTTGCAAGAGCATCATTGTCCAGTGCATTTGCAAAAACCAAAGTCCATCCGAGGAAAGCAAGACCAAAACTGACTTCTCCTGCAGTTCATTTAGAGGTACCAGCCTCAAAAATCACCAATTAACAGCACCCCAGGTTAGAGCCGTTATGAAGGCTTTAGCCTTCATAAGGAGATTTTCAAAAGAGATTTTTGCATATTTTGGTCTTTGTCATTGCTTTATAATAGAGAAAGAAATAAAAATCAGGAAAGATCATTGAATTCGAAGGTGTGTCCAATTTTTTTTTGACGGCTAGTGTATATGTATACATATAATGTGTCAATTCTCAAAAACACCTAAATAGCTCTAACCTCTTGAGAAATGACTACGCAAGACCTCTGAACGTGTGCTATGGTGTCTGGGACCAGGACATAGAGTTCCAGGACCAGGAGTTCAGATAGGAATCACGGATCAGACTTGTTTGTCCTTCACATCCCATGGATGCTTGATCGGATTGAGATCTTTCAAAGAAATTTGGATCAAAGCCGGATCAACAACCTTGAACTGTTTGCCTGCTAAGCCCCTTACGTAGCAGGCTGTGATGCATTGAGTGTTCTGATACATTTCTATCATAGCCAGCATCAACGTTTTTTGGCAATTTGTGCCACATTAGCTTTTCTGTGGGATTGGAGCCGTCACCCCCGAGAGCATAAATGGGCTTTGGGTGCCCATGATTCTGTTCCTGGTATATAATTGATAATCAGTGTTAATGTATTTTGTTCAGAATTGTTCTCTCTTTGGGTCTACTGACTCCTTAAAAAACAATTACTGTTACAATAACTGTATTGGTATTAAAAACAATTATCTCAGGTAATTAAGGCTTTGCATAGGAGAAGAGATAGATTGCTATTCTGTGTTCCTGCAGTGATCAAGAGTGGAATTTCTGTCTTTAATGTGTTTCAATGCTTTAATTGAAAGGGATGGGTCATGCTGTCAAAGCTCCTGGGCAATGCGACATGCAGGGAACGTGCAAATTGAAGTGCAGAGGCTATAATTGTGACTCTGAAGCTTATCACATTACATCAGCGTGTAGGGATCACATTGTCTTCTAAATAGTGGAGAGGTTGTCTAAAGTTGGAAATCTGAAAAATCTTGTGACATACTGCAGGTTCACATTTCCATAAAACTGGACATCTGACACTTTCCTCACTGGCATTAAACTGGTACTCGGTTCAGTCCACTGTCGTATCATTTAAGAGCATAAAAATTCTGCATTTGGAAAAGCATTAGTCAGTTATATGATTTTGCCTAATTAAACTAAAGTTAATGTCACCTGCTGAAAAACATAGCAAACTCTGACAAAAACACTGCACTCCTCGTTAACGCCATCTGTCCATTGACAAATGTTACTGATCCCTACTTTGAATGTTAGATGCTTGCATGGTTTGTTTACAATCTGTTGACAAGGGAATGCATTTAGGTGGCAGATCAATCACCAATCTGCCAGGCATACTTTGTTTTCAAAATGGACATGCAGGATTAAAGCACATTAATAACTGGTGTCATTAATGAACTCCACATTACAAGTAAATGAAGCAGATATAGGGAGAAATGCAGAACAAAATGCTTTATGGTTTAAATTAGGCAGAATTTCAGGTTTTACATTAAGATACAGTACAGTATAACAAAGTGCAAGTTCGGGTCAAGTGGAACTCCCACACAAACACACTGAAAAGGCTGTTTGTAATGGTAATCTGGCATGAATGTTTTATTGTTGTTGTTCATTTAATTTTATATACTTTGGATGTCTATTTCATTCATTTCATTCATTCATTTGCTGTACTGTGGCATTAGTGGCATGGTGTTATAGTGGTTAGGACTATGACCTTGCACCTCCAGGGTTCAATTACTGCCTCAGAATTGCCTTCATGCATGGAGTTTGCATGTTCTCCCTATGCTTAGTGATTTTCCTCTCACAGTCTGAAAACATGGAAATTAGGCTAATTGCCATTTCCAAATTGACTGTAGTGTGTGCTTGAGTGCACTGCGATAGATGGCACCCTGTCCAGAGTATACCTTACCTCATGCCTTAAGTCCTCTGCGCCCCTGTACATGATACTGTACGCAGTTCAGTGAATGAGTAGGATTTGGACATCCAGACCCCGGTGTTTAAAAGTTATGTGTCACTTACGTGTATATGTGAAAATGCATTAAACCTGCATTTAAACATCATGACAAGTAAAATATGGATGTCTACTAACTTGTGATCAGACATACGATTACAATGCAAAATATAATGCCCAAAACTGAGTAGGTTCCACTTGTGACGCCTGGGCAGCTTGGGCATGACTCCACAAGACCTCTCGAGATGTGCTGTGGTGTGGTGCACCAGGACATTGGCAGTGGATCGTTAGGGTGCTGAGGGTTGTGGGGTGGAGCCTTCATGGCTTGGACTTGTTTGTCCAGAGCTTTCCATGGATGCTCTCTCAGATTGGGATCTGTGGAGTTTGGAGGCTGGGTCAGTCGGCTTTGCCTGCCGACTATTTGCCTGCTGGGCCCCATGTCCAGGGGGCTGTGGTGCACTGGTTGTTCTAATACCTTTCTATTGTGGCCAGTGGGGAAAATAATTATTTGATCAACTGCAGACTTGAAGGATTTCAATCTACAGCGACGTATTGTGTAACCAGTGGTTTGTTTGGAGTGGTTTGTTTGTGGGAGACAAAATTGTTGTTGGTTGGTAGGTAATAAAATATCCTGAAATACAACTCAATTCATAACATTTATATTATACTTTTATTTATTTATTTATTTTTGGATTGATTGATAGTCTCTGTCCTTTAAAATAAACCTACAGTAGGATAAAAATTATACACCCTTAATTTCTTTGGAAGTGGGCAAATTTACAAAATCTGTAGGGGATCAAATAACAATTTTTCCTACTGTATATAATTAATAATAAGTATGAGGCAATAAAATTCTTTTGGAACTTTCTTTCACATATTATCAAGAAAACATACCTTTCTTCAGGCACTACCCTTGCCTGAGAGTTCCACTGATTAGAGAAAAGTGAAGGACACTATTTAATAAAAGGACACTAGGTCATATCATGGGCATTTATCCACTTAATGTTGCCTCTAGTCAAAACAAAAAGTCATATAAACATTCGATTGGTTGTAATTATTTTCCTGTACCCATGAGATATAAACCTGATTGAGGCTTTATAATCTAAATTCTGAAGTGTCACAGTCCAGTCAATGCTGATCACTACATTGACTTTGATTTGACCATATTTGGGTAGTTTTATTACAAACTGAACCAGAATTAAATAACAATGCTATGAAAGAGAACAGAAAGCTTTTTATGGTGTCAGACTTTGAGATTTGCCCTTCGCCAGGCTATTTGGATGCTCCAATCTAAATGAAGGTGAACGTATATAGTATTGGATACTGAATCGCATTATGTTTCTTCTGTGGTCGATGGGCACTCCAATAAAGCTGGATGCAATCCAGCTATTAAAGCAACCTGCAGCAAAGTTTACTAACTTTCCCATAAAAATCTCTCATTGTGGAAATATGTAAAAGTTTATGAGTCCACATGCAGACCTGCGAAAGCTGCTTTCCAGATGAATAGTCCTTAGAAAATGAATAAATCACTGACCCTAAAGTGTGGTGACAAACACAGGGGCAGGCAGTGTTTGTTGTGTTTTTTTGCTCACCTCCTGAAGAAATTACAGGTTATTGATTAAAACTTTAAAACGTAAATTAAATCTTGATTTTTGGTGCAAACTGTATAAATGAATCACATTATATTTTTGCAATGTATTTTTGTTCAATGGTATTCTTAAAAAAAACATCACTCACTTTTTCTTGCAAAACACCTCTACTTCTGAGATATTCTTTATTCTATACTGTATATACCTATGTCCCTTTGCATGTTTTAATTAGTTACTGGTGACTTTTGAGGCATATTAATGCATTTTTGAGAGTATGTTTTGGGGACATTGTCATGTTGTAGAAGCCAATCACATTTATGGTTTAATTTTTCATACAACATGTGTTCAATTTGTTATGAAGTTACAAGTAAGGTTTTCTGGTGACTCTTTCAGGCAGATCACATTTGTGCAAGCAAGACTGCTTACGGAATACTGTATGTTCCAGGGGTCATGATTTCATGTGGCAGGGGCATCAGCACACATGGGCATCTTCTGAAATGTGAGCGGTTGTTAAAAACTATGTAGGTACTTAATTACAGTACTAACCAAAGTAAATTAAGTAATAAAATATATATGACAGTTAATGTTAGGCTGAATATAATCGGTGCAAATGGTCACATGATGCAGATGTGCAAGACAGGTTTGATTCTGAAGCATTACGTGTGATGTGTCTGTCAAAATATGCTAACATAAGTCACACCAGCCACATCATTCTTTACTTGCTGAGTAGTCATTCTATCTACTTGTTTTGAGTGATAGATCCTGATTTCAAACTAACTTTTGCATTCAACTCAGCATTTTCTCTCTCTCTTGTATTCTCTCTTTGTGTCGTTCTCTGCAATTTCCTCTTAAAGCATAGTTTAAACAGTGTCTTGAGGAAAGGGGGGAATATATTGGCTAATTTAATTTAAACACCTATGCATTCCTGTAAGTGCACTATGTACAGCTTGATGTACAAATGTACAAATTCCTATATAGCTGCTCATTTGTGCAATTATGAAAGCAGCCAATCATATGAAACCAGCATCGCATGCATATGCACATTCCGTTCCATTCTATTGATGTTCACTCCATTCCCACAGAAATTTCCACGATTCTACTTTTTCTATTGTACAGCTAGGTTTTTCTTATATTTTTCTTATATCTTTCTTATATTGTATTTTGTATTATACAGATATTTAATTTTTTTATTTTATTATTTTATTCTTTCTTAGTTAAATTTATTCCTTCTATATATATTGTGTATGACTGTGTATGTGACAAATAAAATTTGAATGTGAATTTGAATATATGGGTAAAAAGAAAGAACTGCGACATAACCTTGACTATTACTTATGGTGCCATGGAATCTGTGAAGTAAAGATGATTTTTGTTGAGGCTGTTCTGAGAGCAAAGGACCTAATAAAGTGACCAGAGAAAGCTTAGTTTTTTGATTGTCTATTATTATTATTATTATTATTATTATTATTATTATTATTATTATTATTAGTAGTGGTGGTAGTATGCAGAGACACCTGTGTAGCAATTGTGCTTGATTTTACCTAATAAATTTCCATTCACTAGAAAAAATCCATTCATATTTATTATTGAGTTAAAATGGATGGAAATACCGTGGAAAGAAAACAAAGTCGTATAGAATAATGCTATAATTTCTACAAAGGATTTCACTTACATCTTGAAGTTGCATTGTTGCCATGGCAATCTATACCCCCTGTGGTTAAACACTCTCACTCACTTACACATTCACTCACACATTCAGGCAGAAGGAGAGATGGAGAGAAGGAGAAAAAGCGTGAGCAAATGACAGAAGGGTGCTTATCGGGAAATTGAAACTCTCAAACCTTGTTGAGCTTGAACTGTTTTTTTTTTTTTTACACCTAAAATGCTCTGTGAAAAGAAATACGTCAATTTCATAAATCACAGACAAACAGGTCTGCATTTTGTTAGTTTCAATGTTTTTTTTTATTGTTGTTGCTTTTTTTTTTTTTTGCAAATTTCTTGCAAGGTGGCAAATAGAATGTACCTCTCTTTCTCAGCACGAGTTGCAGATTTTGGTGCAATGAGCCGTGCTTGCTTTTCCTCCATGTGCTTTTGTTTATTTTACAGACATGTGGCTTTATTTTTGGTTTTAGCTGTGTCTTCATGCTTGTAAAATTATTGGTGTGTTACCCAATTACACTGCCTTGCCAAAAAAAAAAAAAAATCATAATAATTTCATTCAACCGCCTTTAACTTTGCTTACAGCACACAGTGTGATGGCCAGTTCATGTGTGAAAATAGTTCCTCATGTTCCCCAAACCACTCTTTTTTTTTTATTTCATTCGGGTCATCAACTGACTTAATTTTATTGCTACATACTGTTGTTAAGCCTATACCTGACCAACAAGGCTTTCTTGACAAAACACACATGTGAATTGAAAACCTTTCAATTGACATCTGATGAAAGAATGCCATGAGTGTGCCAAGTTGTTATTTAATCTAAGTACAGTAGATGAATGTAGCTACTTGGGACAATCTAAAATATAAAACATATTCTGGGTTGTTTAACATTTTAACATAATTTTTCTACATAATTACATACATGTTCTTTCATATTTTGTCTGTCTTCAGTATTAATATACAGTACAAATAATAATTTTTTTTTTTTAAACACTGAACTAGAAGGGACAGCACTGTCGCCTTGCACCTCCAGCGTCCAGGTTCGATTCCCAGACAGACTCGCTTGCCGTCTCTGTGTGGATGGAGTTTGCATGTTCTCCCCGTGTTTGATGGGTTTCCTCCAGGTACTTCAAAGACATGTAGATTAGACTAATTGGCGTTCCCAAATTGCCTGTAGTGTGCGAATGAGTGTGTGAGTAAGTGTATGTGTGTGCCCTGCGATGGATTGGCACCCTGCCTTGTGCTCTAAGCCTCCTGGGATAGGCTCCAGGTCCCCCGCGACCCTGAATACAGGATAAAGCGGTATAGAAGATGAGAGAGAGAACTAGAAGGTGTTCCCAAACTTTGAATTTTCTTTCAAAATTTGTTTTCTTTGCCTGATGCAAACCAGTAATTTGACTATTCTGAAATTTGATGTTTTTATTTATTTATTTATTTATTTATTTTATGGACAGAGTTTACCATATATTTTGTTCTGTTAAGCTTTTAATTAGTTATTAGTTTACATACTGGTACTGTATGTCTGTATGTCTTAGTCTTACTGTGAAGTTCCTTTGAATGTCAAGTAAATCTTTCTTTGTTTTTCAGCATATACTGTATGTTTTTAGTTTTAACTCTTCATTCATTGTAAACATGAATTATATCTGTCTAATGTTATCTATGCTCTAACAAACATTGACTGCGATTTTTGGATTTTTCCAAAAAAAAAAGTACACTATTAAATTGTAAATCATTTTATTGTCTCCATTATCAAACTGGGAAAAACAAGGAAAGGGCTGAAAGAATGTGATTTAAGAAAGTGCATCAGATTCTTTAGGGGACGAAAAAGGGTCTGGTGGACTCCTTTTTTCCCTTCCGCTTTTGTAAACTCTCTTAAACTAACATGGCAAATGGTGTTAGAGGGGGGGGGAAAACAACTGTGTGAAACAATGTGTGAAATGATCTGAAATGATACAAAATGTGAAATTAAAATAACAGAAGAGAACTGAAAGAAATGTGCCTGTAGACTAGTTAGCCAGATTGAAGTTGTAAACTTGCTTTTTTGTATCCATTTTAACCATATAAACACATTAATGTGTTTATAGCCAACTGTCATATTTGGTTCGTGCCACAGTGGCTTAGTGGTTAGCATTGTTGCTTTGCGCCTCCAGGAACCAGGTTCGATTCCCACCTCAGGGTCCATGTGCATGGAGTTTGCATTTTCTCCCCATGCTTGGTGGGTTTTCTCTCCAGGTACTCCTATGGGTACTCCAGTTTCCTCCCACAGTCCAAAGACATGAAATGGGAATGAGTACAATGGTCACCATTGGCCTGCACACTCCCTGGTTGGATAACAGAGGGTTCTAGATGGTTGATGGATGGTCATTCACGGTTATGGAGAATTAAATAACAAAATGCTAGCTGGCTACCAAACTATGACCCTGAGAGATGTGGCTTGGTAAACACGGGCGTGAATGAAGTCAAGGAGTAAAAGTAATGCTTCCCAATCACCTTGTAACTATTACATGTTCTACCCAATGCAGAAAACCTACAAAGCACATATGGGGTCTCACTTCAAAGAACAGGAAAGGGGTAGAAAAATGTCTAAAATATTAAATGGAATGCAGTGAAGTCATTATCAGAAAGTGGAGAAAATGGGTTACCACAGTGACATTACCAGGAACAGAATGTTCCTGCAAAATTGACAAAATGACAAAAGGGGAAACCTATCAGGGAGCCTGCCAAGAGACCTACAGTAATAGTAAAGGAGCTGCAGGGATAGTTGGCAAGTATTATCACCCTTACCCATGTGACATACATAAAGTATTTATTAACACCCGTAGTGGAGGTTCAGTTGCTCTCATATGCATTCCACTGGTGCCATACTGAGCATTTTACCTTTTTCAGCCAAAATCATGGCTATTATTTATCCCTCATTTTTATTGTTTCTCTTCCTAGGTATAAGCATCAAAGTGCTTAGCAGAATCTTATATTTTATTCCAATAAGCAGCTAAGCTAATATAAGTACGGTAAATGACCAGTGTCTAAATCAACTTATTAAAAAAGAACACATTTTAGAATTTTATGCAAATAATCCAACAGAACTTCACCTCCAAAAGTAATTTCACCTGGTGCTGATATGTTTAAGATACCAGTCATGTTCATTACCTTTTCAGTGATTGGCAGTTGGTTACTAGGTTCTGCCCCTTTGAGAGGCCTATTAATCTTCATAAAGAGAAGTTGTGCTTCCAGGGAAGACAACCAGAGTGCACCAGCCAATAAATACTGAGATGTTTTTTTCTGTGCAAAACACACTTGGCCACACTCATTCACCCACAGTGAAGACTGTGTGTCCAGGCATGGCTCAGAATGACAGAATGGCCTGATGTCCTTTGTCCCATTAAAAAACATTGTACTTAAATCTGCCATGGACACCCAGAGACACATGGGCTACTTTGAGTGTCTTTTAGCACTGTGTCAAACGCTTCAAAGGTTTTTTGTTTGTTTGTTTGTTTTAGCACAGGGTGCACTGTCGACTAAAATGAGGTAAACAGCTGAGGTATTTCATAATTTGATTTCACAATTATGAATAATATAAAAGATAGATTTCTTAAATATAGTAGTCATATAGTCATATAGCAACAGCCATATGGCCATAGTTCTTGAAAATGTTTTACACAAAAATAAGAAAGCAAAGAAATCTATTTTGACACAAAAACTTGTTGGTCTCTGTTAAACAGCTGAAGAGGCCCAAAGCACAAAATCCAAGTCAATAAAGGAATGGTCTGAGAAGAAATTATTCAAAGGTTCAACAGGATCCATTTAAAGTCCAGATTTAAAACCCATTAAAAATCAGTGGAAGGACTTGAAGATGGCTGTACACATGAGATACTCTTGCAAATTAACCCTAGATCTGAAGCAAGGTGGAGTAGAATAGAATACAGCATTTATAATGACTGAGTGCTGTATTGTAAAATAATGCTTTAATAAACATTTAACCGGTTTGTTATACACTTTTAGAGATACAACATAATATTAAGATTTCTTTTTCTAGAATTGTAATGGTTGGAATCACATAAAAAGCCTAAAGTATTGTGTAGTGATTTATATTTATGGGATCATTATTAAACATGTTCAGTGATACATTAGTGATACAATTACTGTATGCTGCTTATAAACATTTTGGCAGCGAATTGGAATTATTAAGTAATAAATCAATAGGATTACAAAATACAAAGTTTGCCATGTACTGTACTCAACTTTCATTCATGATATGCTCATATTGGACATAACAGTTTATAATATCTACCGTCCACTATCTTGTCACTCAACCCATACAGTATACAGTATGTTATCTCAGGCAGATTTACCTTTCCTCTGCATTTTTGCAGATCTAAACATAATATTACATACAGATTTTTGTTAAATCTGCAATGTAAAAAGCACTAATAACAAATAATTGACCAATACATTAGTTGCATAAATGGGTTTAATAATATTGTTAGCCACTAATTTCTATTTAAACATTTATTCTGGGATCGGATTTTCACATGGAAAAAGTGTTATTTAAACCAACCCTTTCATCCTGATTTACATAAGTGTTTATATGCTTTGTAAGCATTAACAGTTACATATATAAATATATACTGTAAGTGGTTGAATATTTAGATTATCATATGGTCTTTGATATATATATTTTTTATCCACACAACAGTACTCCTTATCATTGTTGCCCGTTTCCAGACGAGCTTCTCATTAGTATGTTATGGTGAATGTGCATAGGGATTGAGCACACCAGGGATGTCCTCTTAGCCTCTGGCTTTACCATCGCCGCTGTCTGTCCTTTAATTACCGTGCACAGTTTTGCAAGGCCTGCAGGCCTGTTTAACCGTAGGTGCTTTACCCATCCTGTTCTCAGAGCTGTAGGGGAACAGGCTCTGGGCAAGTGAAATGGTCCTTTCAACAAGATAATTGTTTAATCATAAATTGTTACAACTACATCAGAAAATAAGCTAGAAAAATCTTATTAATTAGTCTATAAGGCATTTATAACCGTTTCTTTTTTTCTTTTATGCCATTACCATTTTATGTTCTTACTTTGATTGTTAAACCATGCCTAGAGGTATCTAGGAGAGTTTCCTGTGCTCTGCAGCATAAATGATGGAAAAGGCTATGACTGTTCTTATATATGGTCTTTTAAATGGTATTATGTTCAGTAATTGTTATTAAAATGGGATTACTAACCCAAATTGGAAGCAGCATTCACAATCTTTTTCCATAATGAAATCATAAAAATGACACTGCTGAATTGTGCTCCAAGAATAGCAGCAGAACATTGGAATTAATGCTACCACACTTAGCACAGATGTGTAAGATACAAGATTGGAGGTGAGAGCCATTAGATTTTTTTTTCTTAGTGACCTATTATTATAGGCCTGTTGAATGCCCTTCCCATAGCACTGAGATACCTTTTAACCTCCTAATTTCTTTTCATTTTCTTTATTATTTATAGAAAAGCATACTTCCGAAACCCATACAACACATCTAACAAATGAATTCAACACACAATTCAAATCATTGTAACAGGTCACATTTATCATTTTGAAGTTAACTCAGCCACTCTATTCATACTAAGACACTAAATATGCACAACATGGGATTAATGCTAAATGACAATATTGAAGGTTCATTTTGGTGTACAGAGCCATTAAAATACTCTATGTTTTACATCCTTACATCCACATTCACCCATAAAATGCACATACAAATATCATTTGGGGGGGGGGGGGAGAAAAGAAACAACTTTCCAAAAAGGCAGTATGTAGATTTTTATTCTGTCAAAGAGTTTTTAAACATCAACATGTAAAGTATACTTTCTGCTTTGTGGTGTCAGATGAGTCAGAATTCAATTTCACCCGAAACTGATAATCATTTTCCGTGATCTTAGTTTGTAAATGTAATTAATCATTGTCATACAGCAGAGTCAGATAGTGTGAGCTGTTTATTAACAATCCAATCATCAGATAAAAAAAAGACAGGGATCAAACTTCAGACACACAATGCAAGGAAAATAAAATCAAAATGAAGTGCAGAAAAATGTTAAAAACCAAAAATAAACGGTGAAACTAATGTTAAAATGACCACTGGAATTGTAAAACCATATTATGTAAAAATAGGTAGTTAATAAACTGATATAAATGCATGAAGAGCAAGCTAATGTCTGGACTGGATTTTATTGTGGGTTTCTGTTGGTTTCTTGATGGTGAGAATTGATGGATGATGAATTATGAACTTTAAATGTGTGATAAACTGAACAATTCTGCAGATTAGTATGTGATTGGGTCCTTGACAACATAGATTGAATGGCCTTTTACTGAATTAAGTAACTTTTTTCTTTGTACATAAAGGACACTGCCTTGCCGGCATATGGCACATTCACCATGGAATGTGACAAACTTGTCACTCTCACATTTATTTTCATCCAAAGTTAGAATAACATCTGGCCAAGATATTGCATTGATGAGGGCAGAGTCAAAGCATTCCATAATGTCCTCTCCAGCTCATCCCAATGACGTTCAATTAGGTTAAGGTCTGAATTCGATGGTGGAAAATTCATGTATGAAAAAAATTTATTGTGCTCACAAAATCACTCTTTCACAATCTGAGCTCAATGAACCATGGCATTGTTGTCAGCAATATGTCTGATCAATCTGTACATTTAAGTCATAAGCCATAAGCATTAAGACATGAGCTAACTTTTTATTGTAGCTATGCCACATAACATTGCAGAGTCTGGAGCTGACCAATTAAAGCAAGCCCAGATCATAACACTGCCTCGCATGCATGATCAGTGCATTGCTTCTCTTCTCTTCTGGCCTCCCCATCTATCTAAATCTGGACTCCTCAGACCACATGACCATTTTCATTGCTCCAAAGTCCAATCTTCATGCTCCCAAACAAATTCTAAAAATTGGTATTCTTATTGCCACGTATATGTATATTTTCAATGCTATGGGTTCTTATGTGTGTGAAAATGCGTTTAAATGCATAGTTGTTCCTTTTTTTTATTTATTGATGCAACTTCACCAACCATTTAAGTGATTTCCAACAGTGGTCAATGCTGATTTTTTTATTTTTTATTTTTTTTGTCTGACCCGAATTCTTGTACAAAGTTAAAGTTAATAATCCTTTTGGTTTTAATAATCTGTTGATAAAATCTTAACCCAACTCAAGTAATATAAGCATTTCATCTCCTTTATTTAATTAATTAATTTATGTATGTATGTATTTAGTTGCAGGACAATAATGGGCATTTTTCAAGACCAAGGTTGTTTAGGAAATCAGGAGCTACTTGATGCATCAGTTAGGGTTAAAGTGTTGCAAGCTGAAACATACTAATGCTCTGCAGTAAATATCTAATCAAAGGCTTTTAAACTGTCTTTACAAACTGTGACTTTTTTGCCCAGACTATATATTTCAGGTTTGATAGAAATTGGGAAAATGTTACTGTAAGTTCAAGGGTTGGGTTTTTTAAAAGCATGTTACATAAACAACACACAAAAGGAAGATTAAAATTTAATATTTACATTTTAAAATCACATACATTACATTTAGTTATGTAGAATAAATTAAAGAAATTGGAACTGTGACAGGCTGCACAGTGTTCTAACATTCAATTCTTAAAAAAAAAAAATTGTATATTAACCAACCTCAGCAGCAACCTCATTTACCCTCTTATCAATTCCAACCACTAAGCATTCAGCATCACCAGAGTAAATCACTGGTTCATGCCTTAAGTTAGACTTTTTTGTGCTTGAATGATGCATAGGTCACTGTCTGGCATAACAAACATGAAAAATTAATTTGAAACTGGTAAGGTAGAGGGACTGGACTTAAAAATGAAAAGCAAAAAAAGTCCTTTAAAAAAAAAACCCTGGAGAATTATTGCTCAACACTACATTAAAAAATACAAGAAAGTCTGGCTCTTTGGAAACAAATATGAAGAAGTGAGGTGCAGCTCAAGACTTGTACTTGACTTGTACTGCACAGTACTGTACATTTTAAATGAATATACATTTATACCTCAAAGACATACTGTTGTAAAAAGTAATTACATTTGCTTCTGTGAGCTATTTGACAAACCACAAGATAGTCACTGCTACAGGTTTGAGACCAGTGAAATATTAACATATTGTAATTTAATAGAATGGAAACGTTTAGATGCTTTTCATAACTGTGGATTGTGGCTGTCAGGCAACATAAAAGAGTCAAAATCTGTTTTATAAGCTGCTGAATAACATATTTATACTCAAATCTTAAAGGTCAGAGTGGCCACTTGTGGGCTTTTGTTTCAAAGCTGTATAAAAAAAATGAATTTCATTTTAAGGCGCACATGTTCCCTGGGGTTATTAGGATGGCATAAAAAAGGAGATCACACGGAGGTCAGAGCTTCAATATTTCTCTGCCATAATCGCAGAATGGACTCCATACTCCTGCTGTGTCAGTGAGGGTCTATGCCTCTCTGGCATGCTTAACTAGAGCTCAAGAGAAAACCTTGACCAGATCCATTTCCAAAACAGTGAAGATATACTATAATCAGATTTATATGATAATGCAAAATGAGTCATTATTGTAGTTTTATATGCAATAAGTGTAAATGTTGTTTTAAGTGCATATATTCCCTGAATATGTTGTCTAGGATATTTGAATATATTATAACGGAGACAAAACATGTGTGCACTCTCATATACCTTAGACAATACCATAACCTGGTCTATAACAAAAGGGTCTACAACACTATAGAATTTCTCAGCAGTATGGAAAAGTTCATTCTTGCTGCATCATTGACACTGACAAAACTGTATCAAATAAAATGTGGCCCTATCACAACTGTACCAGCTCAGTGGTTTTTCTTCATGCAGCCAAACTGAAGGAGCTGAAATGAAAGAGGAGCTGAAAAGGGCAACAACCGTAAGCCTGACTTATACAGCAAATGCCTAGTTCTGATTCTCCTTAACCTTGAGGATCAGTGAGAATCATTTGAATACCTTCTTGTGCATGTGTACAAGCATAACAAGACCTATAACAAAGACTGTATGGAATGGTATTCCATGCATAAAATTATTATCATAAGGTCATCATTCTCTTTGTTTTTCACTTTAGCATGTGCTGGACCCAATGAGGCTATCTGTCTCTGATCTGTTGCTCAGTACATCATCAGATGTGCCTTCAAACTCTCTTTGGTTTTTCACATTGCCACACTACTGTAAGTACGGTGATTACAGTATATTTGCCACTCTCAGTAATGTACAGTACAGACCAAAAGTTTGAACACACCTTCTCATTCAAAGAGTTTTCTTTATTGTGTTCTTTATTGTGTTCTTTAGCCCAAACAAGTCTCTTCTGCTTGTTGCCTGTCCTTAGCAGTGGTTTCCCAGCAGATATTCTACCATGAAGGCCTGATTCACACAGATGTGTCTGCTGCTAGAACTCTGTGTGGCATTGACCTGCTCTCTGATCTGAGCTGCTGTTAACCTGCGATTTCTGAGGCTGGTGACTCGGATGAACTTATCCTCCGGCGCAGAGGTGACTCTTGGTCTTCCTTTCCTGGTGCGGTCCGCATGTGAGCCAGTTTCTTTGTAGCGCTTGATGGTTTTTGTGACTGCACTTGGGGACACTTTCAAAGTTTTCCCAATTTTTCGGACTGATTGACCTTCATTTCTTAAAATAATGATGGCCGCTGTTACCGGCCTTGCCTAATGACAAACAGTGTCTCTGCTAGCAGGCTCTAATGTACAGTAGGTCGGCTCCTCAGACAAAGACTACCCAGGTCAGTTCCATACCATTGATTGTTAGGATGGGTGAAAAATCAAGCTAAATATTTTGGTCTATGGTTCCGGTCATTGATCATCCATCTCCTGTCTTGTCATGGTTGTGCACATACTGTACATTCACTGTTCATCATCCTTAGTGGCTGAAATGATGGAAAATTGATAGTCGGAGCTAGCATACTCCGACCCTGGCTTGTTGCCTTGCAGGTGGCATAGGGTGATCAAAGTGCTTTTCTCAGCATATACTCTGAGATTCTAATGTAGCATGAAACATTTAGATTCTGGGTGCCCATTAATGGTGATAAAATACAGTAACCAGGTGCAGGGCAATGAAGATCAGTGTGATCGATGAACACCAGTCTATCCTGGATTATAGTTTGTATCAGTGACTTCTCTCTAGTTTATGCTGTGTTTAGATTCATGAGCCCTTTTTGAAGTAGTGGTTTTAGTTATACTCAATTTGGTGCTTACAATAAAAATCTTCGGGTGGAAAAGATAGCTGGTAAAGATGAAAGAGAATGTAAAATACAGAATAAAAAAAAGTAATTTAGGAAAGTGTTCACGGTTGTAAATGTACGGCTATAACTTATCTCATATTTGGATATTTTCTGGGGGGAAAAGATGAAAGAGTAATGGCACGTGTTCGCGTGTTCGGAATGTTCCTTTTTTTTTTTTTAACCTCATGTACTAGTGTTAAAATTAAAATGCTACCCCTGCTGTGTTATTAAAGCACATCAATCACAGTTTTGAACTCCCCTACAACAGACATTACTTGGCTGGTGACACTGCTTCAAGCTTGACTCCCTTGTTACATATTCATACACCACAGTGGAGATTTACCCTGCATGCAAGCTAGCAAAAGACAACCAAGAAACAACCTGTCGTATTCTGTGTATATCTACGACACAGTGCAGTGATTTCAGTGACAGGTGGTAAAGTGAAAAATCCAAATAATTGGCACAAATTGTTCCTACGACCAGTCCTAAGGCACATGTGGGTCCAGCATTTATTTAGTTTCATAAGCACAATTTTAGATCCTATCCTATTTATTTACTGTTTGATGTGTGAAAGTGGAAGAAAAACTTAGGGCATGAATTTGACTTATTTTGAGATTGAAAAGCATCTCTTATTACATTTGTATAGATATATTTAAAAAAGAATTGAGGACAGAAGTAGAGATTACTGGGGCCGCTGGTGTGTATTTTACCCTGCTAATATGCTAAGCAGTGCATGCACAATGCATGACTAATAGAAGTCACTGTGTGTGTGTGTGTGTGCGTGCGTGCGTGCGTGTGTGTACGTGTGTACAGTGTACAGTCGTGGCCAAAAGTATTGAGACAAAAGTGAAATTCAAAGTTTTAATAACATTCTCAATTTTTTTTAAATAATGACATACCAATATAATAAGAATAACTTGTTTTTAATGTAATAAAATGCTATTAGAAGTATCAATATTTAGTATGAAGTCATTTATTCTTCAAAACCTGCTGGGCATAGAATCAAAGACATGTCTGCAGTACTCTGGTGTCACTTGCTCAGCCCACGTCATATACACAATTCACAATTTATTTTAAAATTAATTAGCTTTTAGGCCTTTTTGTGCAGTGGTGGACACCCGGCTTCTGAAAGTAAAAGTCCTGCCACATGTTTGTTTCTTTAACAAAACCAACTAATTATAATTAGCACAACTCTTCAGCCAAATAGCAACTAGAGCTAATTACTGTAGTCACGTGTTTTGTGCACTGGGAGAACTACTGTATAATACATAGCATATGTTGTCTAAATACTGGTATCCACAGCTGTATTTGCTCTAATGACTTAAATCTTAGCTTGTAGTGACAATACATTTTTTGTGTTTTGACCCAACTTTTAATGTTGTCTGACATGCATTCCCATACCTGATCCAAGATAATGGACCGAAGCATGCATCTTAATAAAAAATATTTTAACTCCTGCTATTTTATTTGCCTTTACTAATTGTTTTTGATTTTATCATATCTCTTTGTCAACAGCTAATAACATATTTGTCAGGTGACAGGTGAGAAATTGCATTGAAAACTTCTTAAGTGAAATAACACATACACTATGTGCGTGCACACACACACACACACACACACACACACACACACACACACTCACACAAACACACACAGCATACTTTAGTTATGGCGTAATTATTTGGTAAAACTCTAAAGTCTCCCACTTAAAGCAAATGTAGAAAGAGGAAAATGGTAATAAAAAGAATCAATCTTACTTGAGAATAACTAATTTCCTCCATTGTGAGGAATTAAATCCTCAGGACTCACTGGCAAACAAAGCACACTCAACAAAATGTAGTGATGCCATGCTGGGGCATTTTCTTTTTAGCATAGTTAGTGAAGTGATCAGAGGGTGTAAAAACATCAATTCCACTCCTCACACAGAACGACAGATGATGTGTCCTTTCACTGGACCATGGGGAATTAATGGCCCTCCTGTGCCTTGAGAATTGATTGACCATGCCGCCTTCAGCAGAATGAAAAAAAAAGAGGATAGAGAGAAAAAGAGAGAGGGAGGAAAAAGATGGTTGGGAAGTGAATAAAAAGTGAAGTGAAGATAGTTGCAAAAAGAGAGCAGTTGCTGACTTTGTGACACCCCACTGGGAGCTGACAGACACAGAACCCGATGGTGTGTTTAACCTTCAAATATCGTTCGCTCATCTTCAGTGGTTTATCGCATTTCACACACATTTTGGAAAAAAAGGAGCTTTTTTATTCACCAGACCTAGGCCATACTCCCAGGACAATGGGACCCAAATGGCCTCTCTATTCTTGACGAGACTGCTTGGAGGGCTCAGGCAGGATTGCATGAGGGATCAGAATAAGACTCCATTGTATGACATTCACAGATATCATGACATGAAGGGATATAGTCCTACAGCTGAGTGTTTCTCTTAGGGGCCATTCTAAGCTTTCTGTCATGGCAGGCTTTCAGCTTTCCACTTTAAATCATCACCTTTGTGTAGTAGAATTTGTATATTCTGGTTACCTAACAGCCATATTTTAAATACCCCATCAGTAGCAAGAGAGTCTGATTTGAAGGTATGCAAAAGAAAAAGTACTATTTGATACAGCAAAATGGTGGGGCAGTGGGTCGCATTTCCTTCTCACAGCTCCAGGGTTTTCAGTTTAAGCCAGGTCAAAGCCTCTGCAAAGTTCTCCCTATGTTTGCACGGGTATTATCAGCTCATGCCCAGTATTCCCAGGATGAGATTCCTATCTGTAAAATTACCCGGTACCCGATACTTATACTTTTACTCAAGTGTCACTTTCAAGTACTTTATATACTGTAAGAAAGCTGGGTTACTAATCATTATTAAAAGTAAGTGAGTGTATAATGGACACTAAATGCTCACTTCTAGTCACATGGTGTGCCACATGGCTTAACAATGCATTAAAATAGAATCTTGAACTTTTTTGATAACCTACTAACCACATTAGCAAACAAACCTATTTTGAAATGTTATCAACATCTAGGTGGCACAGTGGTGTAATGGTTAGCACTGTCGCCTCGCACCTCCAGGATCCAGGTTCGATTCCCGCCTCTGGGTCTGTGTGCAGGAGTTTGCATGTTCTCCCTGTGCTTGATGGGTTTCTCCCAGATATTTCAGCTTCCTCCCACCATCCAAAGACGTACAGATAAGGCTGATTGGTGGTCTCAAATTACCTGTAGAGCATTAATGAGGATAGAGCAGTATAGACGATGAGAATGTGAGTGAGTGAGTACTGACATCTATTCCCAGTAGATGGGGCTATTTTTTTAGGCATTTACCTAAGGTTCTGTTAAATGTAGTACAAGATTTAATTTTTTTTAATGCACGTTTATATACCAAACAAAAGCTCATTGGCCGTGCTGGGTAAATTTGAGTTTATTGTGGGTAGGCGGCCAATGTAATCAATTTACAAATTGAAAATGTATCTTTTTGCATACCTATTACCTGATGAAATTATTACCTTAATATACAGTACAGTACATACAGTACACCTTGAGTGGGGGCTACAGTACACTGCTACAACTGGAAGTAAACATGGAAACTAATACCAGTAATATTTTCTTCTCTAATTAAACCTAGTAGGAAAACAGATACATTACAGTACTGGATGCGCAGTCTACCATGTACGATATATGACGCGAGACTCCATTATGTTGATGAAACACCATGATTATATCTCAGTATCATGTAGATCGCCATAGGAAATCTCTGCTGGTAGAAACCACTTACTGCTTATTATTCTTGATCGGTGAAAGCCGCAGCGAGAGACATGAGTGTGGGATGTCTAGGTGAGAGTAATCCATAGAGAGACTGTATGGCAGCTTTAAGACCTCCTTAATGGCAGAAGCTTGAAGTGGGAAGCATTTTCAGGCGGTGCATATTCTCATGATTTCTTAATGATACATGTAAGATCTCTTGGAGGAAAGGGTTTTTGCAGAGATTAAAATAAGTGCACATCATGCAGAAAAGTAGGGCTGTGGAATTTTTAAACAAGTGGTATATGGCCCTTGCCTGGAAGATATATACTGTATGATGATAAAGTTTTTCATGAATAATGGTGAATGATGAAACTGATTGAGACTTTTAGCTGCATATTTGAATGATGAAAACATTTTAATGATCATTCAGAAGAATAACTGAAATTGAAATGCAACTTGTCATCAATTTGTAGGGGTGCATCTGTCTGTGGAAACTGTACGCATAGTTATTCACAAACACCACTTGCACATTACAAGAGCTCAGCTGGAAATTATTGCCATATCCGCTGAATAGTCCAGACCTTGCTCCAAGTTATTCCCACATGGTTGGGCCATTAAAGGAGTACCCGGAAGAGACTGATTATGGATCCAGCATACTGAGAAGTATAGTATAGTATAGTATAGTATAGTATAGTATAGTATAGTATAGTATAGTATAGTATAGTATCCAAGCACTTGTAAAACACTGGAATAAGTGCATTAGTGTAGCAGGAGATTATGTAGCAAAATACAGGTAATTTTTACTCTCATAACTGTGTTCTGTTATTCTGCATAATCAAACGTCCCAGTTTGACTCGAACACCTCTCGTATTTTTTATTTTTTTTTACAAAGAACCAGTATTCTTGCTTTTTTTTTTTTTCCTTCGTCTTTCTTTTCTGTAAGAAAATCCGAAATCTTAATGCTCTTACATTCTCTGGGTTTACAGTAACTACCTTGCTAAGCTGATGCACAAAGATAATGTTATTTAGACTAATGCTTTTCCAATTATTCCAATTGTTTTTAAATCTCTTCATCAGCTTAAAACTATTTGTCTGAATGTGTTAACTTGCTCAGTCTTTCCAGCTGTCTTTGCCTGCTATCATTGCACTACAAACTTTACCTGTTTTAATACGATTCAGCATGCTGATTTCCATACTCATATTTGTGGTCACACATTTGACTCAATATTCCCCACTAATTTGTGTCCCTGGTTCTGCGCTTGGGGTTTCTGATCACATCTTCATTGAAGCTATTTACAATTTCCCTACTATGTCGAACAATCCTTTCTTTCTTATTGTAATAAAAAAAAGAGTTGGCTGTCAAGTTTCTCTCCTCAATACTCCGACTAAACTTTCCTGTTTTTATGAAAATGTTTAACAATATTATAAGAATGCTAATTTGTTCATGTGAATCTGCTACAGTCTGGATGTTTTGCATCAAACCGCTTCTCTCTGGGGGTTAGTCCTCAATTCTATGCACTGACAGCTGCCAGTTGGTGTCTATAGTGTGTAAATAAGAAAATGAGCTTTATTATTCTCTAAGCACTCTACTCAGACCATATGCTTAAGTATAGAATAGCTGTACAGTAAATACAAGCCATTTTCTGGTCAAAGTGATGGAAAAAGTTGAGCTACAAAGCTCTAAACTCTAAGAAAATAATAATCATCTTGTTCTGACTTTTTTAAATCTGGTTTCTAAACACAACACTGTACTGAGAATACTCTTCTTCATCTCTTAAATGATCTTCTCTTCATTTAGCATCAATGCATTATTCCTTCTTGCTTTCCACTGCCTTTGATATGGTAAAACACGAAATACTAATTTCTCTTCTCAGTTATTGGGGTTACAGATTTTGCTCTTCCCTGGGTACAATCTTACCTTACTAATAGACATAATTAGTTTGAATCAACATAAATAAACCCACCACTACTACTGTGGCTCAGGATGTTCCCCGGGCATCATCAGTTTTTTGGACATTGCAATCTGAATTTGCACTCCACCATATTCATAAAACCATATGCTCTTATATGAATCATTCTATATATTCAATATACAACTGTAGATGAAACCTGAATTTTCAAAATCTGTTACTGCTAAAATGTTTACATGTTATTAGAGTACATCTACGATAGCTACATCCAACGATTAACATTGAAAGGCGTCATTGTTGTACACTGTGGCTGTGATTTCAACACAAAAGAAATTGCTTCTGGTCAAACATTGTTCATACAAAAAGGAAAGAAAGAAAAAAACACAAACATGGATTTTACAAACCCTCTGTAAAGGCCAAGACAATATACTAAAGGAGCAATGGCAAAAACTAAGAAATGTTTAAGTGCAAATGTTAATAATTCAAAGAAAAGTCTGC